>OY856415.1:377743900-379004614 GCA_963693085.1 Alisma plantago-aquatica | reverse complement strand
AATATCCTGGGTCTTTCTGCTTCTTTGGTATCTTACCCTGGATGATGTCTGAAGTAGTAGTAGCCAACTTGACTATCTCGTACTCTTCAGTTATCTATTTCCTTGTGAGAAGTGACTTCAAGTACTTTGTCCAAGCTGGTATCTCAGCCAAAGTATCAAGAAAGGGTATATCAACATGAAGTTTCTTCATAGCTTCTTTGAACTTGTTGAAATGGGTATCAGGCTTCATTTGCCTTAGATGAGCTGGAAAAGGTATACAAGGCTTGTATACAGGGATATCAGGTTTTGGTGTTGCTTCTTCCTCTTCTATAATAGGTTTCTTAGAATTTTCTTTGTCTCACTTATTATTGCTTGGATGCTCCTTCAGAATAGATTTAGGTTCATTGTCAACTTGATCTTTCACCTGGTCTGGTTCATCTGTGACAACCATTGGTGTCTTGGCAGGAGAGTCAGGATATACATTACCAGAGTGAGTCATAACAGCCTTCAATTGCTCAGGATGTTTAGGGTTGTTCTTCGGTTGACCAGCAAAGGCTCCAATAGGTGGCTTCATGCTAGCTACAAGTTGAGCTAGTTGAGATTCAATGGCTTTCTGATGTGCTTGTTGGTTAGCTATCAAGGTTTGCTGTGACTGTAGCATCTTCTCAAGGGATGTTTGCTTGTCATCAGGGGAGATAGGACTGGCTTGTTGCCCTTGTTGTTGATTCTGGTAAGGGACTTGGTTGAGATTCTGGAACTGAGGATTATTCTGATAGTTGTTATAGTTCATGTTATGAAAATTACCCTTGAAGTTTCCTTGATTTTTGAAATTCTGTTGCTGGTTATATGAGCCAAACTGATGTGAGTTAACTACTCCTGAAGGATTTCCATATTGAAAATCGGGATGGGACCTGTTCTAACTTGGACTGTAATAACCCTGACCAGGGATAGTATTGGCAGCATTCAGACTTTCCATCTGGCTGATATCTCCTTGACCATTAACTTTACTCAAAACAACATCATAGAGAATATTTTATGATAAGGTAGAATGATCAGTGCCATCACATGCTTCACAGAATAGTGAAGGTGACTTAATCTGTTCCTGTTGTTGAGGGGGTAAATGTCCTCTTTCAAACGTAGCAAGGGATGATTCAATATGGTCTTGCTTGGCGACTAGGAGTTTGAAGGTTTTAGAGATCGACTTGTATTCAGGGATAACTTCAGTCATAGCTACCTTCAACACTCCTTTACCTATGGAGCTACCCTAATTAGCTTGATTTTCAGCTCCAAGGGTGATAACTCTCCATGTGCTATCATAACTTTGATGCATGAAGTTTCTTCCGGATGAAGAATCTAAGAACCTCTTAATCTCACCATCCACACCCCTATAGAAGATCTCAATGAGTTGATTCTTAGGAATTCCATGGTGTGGACACTTACGTAGAAGCTCCTTATATCTTTTCCATGCTTCAATAAGGGTTTCTCCAGGGGCTTGGGTGAACATTGTTATTTTTCCCTTAATTTCATAAGTGAGAGAAGGAGGATAGAATTTTTCCAGAAAAATATTTTGGAGTTGTTCCCAAGTGGTGATGGGTTCACACTACAAGGACTTGTACCAACTTATAGCTCTATCAACAATAGAATATTTGAAGAGACAGAGTCAAATGGCATCATCGAATACTCTATTTTGCTTTGTCATGGCACATAGATCGATAAACCTTAGGAGATGTCCCTGTCTCTCTTCTCCTTGTTTACCATAGAATGGGTTGTTTTGAAGCAAGGTGATCAAGTGTGATCAGATCTCAAAATTGAGAGCGTTAATGGGAGGAGGTTGAACTGGGTGATGAACGTCAGCAACTTTAGGGATTAAGAACTTCCTAAGGTCCTTCTGCAGTTCTGCTGCTTGTACTGCTAGGATTTCTTCTTGAACTGCGGCTCTGGATTCTTGCATGAGCCTTTCTCTCTATGCATTAATGGCTTGAGCTACCCTTCAGGCTATTTCCTCCTATTGATCCATTCTAGCTTGATTTTCTCTATTCTGACGGTGAAATGTCCGATCTATCTCAGGGTCAAAGCTAGTAGTGAGTCCGGGACTGTTCAGACGGTGGATGCACTAGTCCTTGAGGGTACCTGAGATGAAAATATCTTTCTGAAGTAAGAGTGATGGAGTAGAACCAAATTCAAGTAGATGATCAATTATATTAAAAGAAAAAGAAAAATACTAAATTAGCCTTAAAAGAACTAGATTTGACTAACTGATTCCGTTGTCCCCGGCAACAACGCCAGAATTTGATGTGGAAAATTATCGCACTAACAAATTCACTCGGGGTTGAAATCCCCGAGTTTTAACAAAACCTCGTGCACTAATACCACCCACAAGCAGATGGGTCTTATCGCAGTATAGTTAAGGATCAAATCCCTAGAGACAACATTTTAAAGAATCTTTGTTAGTTGAATCTAGCTCAAGTAAGACTAATATTTAGAATGATTGGTTGATTTGGGGTTAATTAAACTAATTGCAAGAAAGTAAAGAGCAGAATTAAAGTTGTATGTAGATTAATGATATGGAATCGTTGGGATGGTCTCAGGTTTCACCGCACTATATATGCAAACACATCCAAACATCAAATATCCAGGCAAGATATAACTATCCCAATAGAGCTGCTGTAAAACCCCCCATACGGGTGTTAGGTTTGCGTAAGCATCACCTTCAACATCAGATGTCTCATCACCATCTGGGTCTAATACTTATGACTCTGAAGATACAAAATCCAACTATGGCTGTGGCCCTCCCTGAGTAATGTTTAAGCACACAGAAGCATCACCGTAGGCTAGATGGCTCATCCCCTCACAGATCATACACTTACGACCTCAAGGAATCCTATCAGAAGTTCTCGTCAAGGAGTCAACCATGCTAATCGACAAGCAAGCATGCGATTAATCTACAAGCAAATATCGATGATTAACAAAGAAGATTCAAAATCCAACTAAGGTTGTGGCCCTCCCTAAGGGATGTTTAGGCCACAAAAGCGTCACCGTAGTCTAGATGGCTCGTCCCCTCACAGATCATACACTTACAACCTCAAGGAATCCCATTCTATTTCTAGTTTGGGAGTCAACCTCATTAATCGACATTCTACCCTACATATAGAAGTTCTCACAACATAGGGAAAAACAAGATGAAAGCAAGCAGGTAACCAATATGCAAACATTAACGATTAACAACGAAATGAAAAGTTATATACATTGCCATGGAATGTTTAACAAGATAACATGCTTGCATGGGCAGTGGGGCTAGTCCCCGCACCCCAGTGAAAAGGAACTACTCGCTCATGATGTGAGAAACAAGAAGAATGAGAGAGAGGGAAGATTCCGCCATGAGCTTGATGAAGAAGATGGTCACAGCTCGGTGAAGATGATGCGGTATTCTACATCGCGTTGAGGTAGATCTAGATGAGGAGGAAGAACCACCAAGGTAGATCAGGCAGAGCTTCTTCTCCACCTTCCTTCTATTCTCTTCTCCATGCTCGGTGGCCAGAGGAGTAGGTGGAATGGCAGTGGCGTGGATGAATGTGGATTGAACCTGCAATAAGGTAGCCTCTTGACATCCTCGGCTCGATGCCCAAACGAGGTGCCTCACAGATCTATTTATAGGCTCCCGTCAAGTCTTCACGTTTTTGGCGTGAACCTACTCCAAACGGTTTGGAGTAAAGTGCCTCCAATTAGTCTTCATCTAAATGGTTTGGAGTCTTAACGGTTTTGGTACTCACATCAAACGATCTTGTATACTGATTGGTTTTGTGCCCCAAATGATTTGGGTCTATGGTGTTCTTCTCCTCCAAATAGTCTCGCAGTCGTGCGCCGCAAAATGGTCTTGAGCATCCAAATGGTTTGGAGATGCAAACGGTCATGAAGATCGTTGGGTTCCAATCGGTCTTGAGACCGAACGGTCTTGGTTCCAACCGGTCTTGGCTCCAACCAGTCTTGGCTCCAACCGGTCTTCATTTCTGAATGGTCTTCGTCGTCCAAATGGTCTTGGAGACCGATGGGATTCAATCAGTCTTGGGATGTAAACGATATTTGGCATCCAAATGGTCTTGAGTCCAAACGGTCTTGGGTCCAAACGATCTTGGGTCCAAACGGTCTTGGGGACCGTTTGGAAAGGTGGCAGGTGGAGGACCGTGTGAGTGAATAACTAAGACTGAGAGGTCAAAACCGAATGGGTAGACCGCTAGGGCAAACCGTTTGGTACAGAATGGTTAGTCAAGACTGAATAGGCAAAACCATTTGGTCAAGACCGATTGGTCAAGACCAAGGTTGAGAGGATCTTGAGTGAATTCCATATGATAGTTGAACCTCATCATGACCTGCACAAAATCAATATAATTTAGTTAATAATCTTGATAATTGAATCAGTTAAGAAATCTTGCATTTTGTGAGATTTTGGAGATGAAATCAAAAGTATTGAATCAAATTGGTCCCAAAATGGCGACTGAAAATCATGATGAATATGGATTCATCAGATATTGACTCAGGTTTCACTTTATTCATCTATCATCGTCCTTATTTATTATCTCATGCCACACTTATCATTGAAGTTCTCTTCTTATACGAGTTTTACACCTTAAATCATTTTGATAACACATATTCATCTCGCTTTTACTTCATCATTTTCTAGAATCACAGTTTTAAGAACTCCTTTTTACATTTTATATATTTCGATTAAGCTTCATGGTGTTATATCTTTCTCTTTAATCACCAAATGCTCATGTTTTAACGAGTTAAGATATGATTTTGATATTTCTTTAGTGATAACAGTTAGTACATTTTCAGCATGATTTTTTATTTATTATGCTCTCCAGATTCTTTCCAACTGACAATTTGGTCAGAGTAATCATAGGGATAATAATGAAAGAGTTCCACACTTACCCTTCCCTCAATAATTGAATACCTAACCAGGGCACCCAAGTACTGAGTTCAGGAAGTATGCATTATGTTTGCATCATGTTTTTCACTTAATTATCATATTAGTCCTAATTCCTATTGTCAATGTAGACTTAGTGAACCTAGACTCTGATACTAACAAATGTGGCAACCCACCACGCTAAACAAGATTACTCAAAACCAAAACACGATCAATCACTAATTAATCACATCATTAAGAGGGGAATAATTAAAGCTGATATAAACTTCTTCAATCAAGTCTAAAACATTTACATAGAGATCTAACATTATGCATAAAAGCATATATTGTATCAGTTAGTCTTTACGACTGTTTCGTGGCCTCGAGTACAACTTGTATACAAAAGGTGTTATCCCCATATTTCATCATATACAAACGTCAACACGCTACTAAAACTCGAGTTGGTGAAACATCATCTACAAAACTTTTTCAGTCAGACCTCAGAGTACACGGATGAATCTAGGACAAACTAAATAACTAGCCAAACTTCTTCTATGGGTCACAAAATTTCTCCTCATTGCTACCACAACTATGTTGGTGCTGATAATGATCACCTAAAAAGACTAGTTCCCCACAAGGTGAAACCTGTGTCCCAGTTAGATATATAACTCCCAAGAATGTTTATTTCTTACATCATATTATGTAATTAAACAAATAGAGCAAATAATATAATAGAACTGAAAAAGCAAAAAATATATTTCTCATAAAGAACAATCATAGCAGAGTCTTAATTGGAAGATTGAAAGATTAACATAATTAACAAAGGATCCGACATAGCTAACACCATAAGCATAGTTAATTTCTCTTATCATATTATACATCATATAAATATTAAAAAGAGACAAAGCAAGGGTTTTCATACAATGTGTATCACTGGATAATCCTAAAAGATATGATACACGTCAGAATTATATATTTTGTTAGGCCCTAGGTAGTTTGAGGCGTACCACTCAAACTACCAGTTGACCACTGTAAAGTCACAATCAACTATGTGCAAGATCTAGGAGAGCCAAAATACTAATATCTCTTCCCCTAAGTTAGTAAGAGTCTGTCGTAATCACATAACAATCACACTGCAATCAACCTAGTCCACCCTAGATACACATGCCATGACACTAGAAATCGGGGTATTCAACCCAAAAATCCGAGGTATGACCACATCCATCATCAAACACATCACGTATATATATATATATATATATATATATATATATATATATATATATATATATATGTACATACATACATATATATATATGTATGTATATATACTCATTCATATGAGACATGACCTCAACCACTCTTCAAAACATTGAGATCATGATGACAAGGATATACCCTCCTTGCACCACATATATTTAATAGTATATGACTTTTATTTTCCATCTAGGATACTCATCTTACCATCCAACAAGTCCTGAGAATGGAATAGATCTATAGATCAGGGCACTACATGATTAGGGTTCTTCTTGATTAGTTAAGCCAGTTGGGTGATTTATGACTACATCAATCAAGTTAGATACAAACCCTATATTGTTTCTATAAAATCAGAGGTACATAACAACTGTAGAAGATATAAAATGTATAAAACATATTCCTTATCACAATATCATGGAATACCAGTCCATTTTCATTCATAAAGAGTAGTAAACCTTTACTAGGGCTCAAAATATGCCCAAAATCCCTTCAGGGCAAAACAAAATTACTTCCTACAAGAGCATCATTATCATTCAATACTCTATATGTAACCCAAAAACTTAATACATTTAGACCTAACATAAGGGTTCATAAATCATAAGAGTTAGGACATTTTTAGGAGTAACATAACAAAGTTACATTTAGCAATATGAATGTATCTCTTCATATATTTCAACGTCAATAGAAGATAGAAGTCCTAAACTATCATCAATTAACCATTGCAAAAAAGGTTCAAGGATGTGGATTTGATTTGTATCACAAATCAACATACATAGGAAAACCATCGTTTCATTAGAACACTTAGGCAAACATTTAGACAAATCATTGTTTCATTAGCACATTTAGGTAAACACTTAGGAAAACCATCATTTCATTAGCACACTTAAGTAAACACTTAGGCAAACTATCATTTCACTAGAACACTTGGGGAAATCATCATTTCATTTAGGGCTTAGACAAATATCATACCATCAGTTCATTCGTGGACTTAACCACAAAGCAAATCCATCATTTCTTTTATACACTTAGCTAAAACATCAGTTCTTATGCCTAGCATGCCCATCACTTTGTTGATGTACTTAGAAAAAAGCAAGACTATCAAATCATTAATGTACTTTGACAAAAGAAAAACCATCAAATCATTAATGCACTTAGCCAAACCATCATTTCATGTACTTGGCATACTCATTGCTGAACTTAAACAAAACCATCGATTCTTTCATGAACTTAGCAAACATCAAATCCTACTGAACATACCCATCTATTAATGGTAAAAAAAGGCATTGATTCATTTAATTAACATAGCCATAATATAATTGTCTTACATATTGGTTCATTAACCAAGTAGCGTTATTGATTCTAAAACTAAGTAAAACCATCATTTTGTACTCTTAACAAAACCATTATTTCAAAAACAAGGTAGAACCATCGATTTCAGCGCTAGGTAACACCTATGACTTCTACACTAATAGAAAACCAGCTCTTTAAAGTAAAATCCATCATTTCATACTTCCAAAACCAAGGTAGTTAATCATAGAAGAATAAATGTACACATGATCTAAAGATAATTTAACAACACACAACTATCATGCATGTATGTAAAGTAGTGCACATGAGATCATCTCTTTCTATAATACCAAGTTCTAGGACAAGATATCTATAGAACAAATTAAAAACATGCAAGAAACATGTTTGAGGCTTATATAACTCACTTGAAGATGAAGATGAATGTCCAAACAACAAGGTGACTCAAGAAGAGAATATGAAACCCTAGTTTTGCACTCCGAAAGCTCCCAGGTAGCTCCTTTCTTCAAGAACAGGGGTAGATCCACGACAAAAGAGAGAAGGAAAGGTATTCTTCAAGCATATGCATGGGATTCCATTATATATACTAGGGTTACACCCATGAATGAAGAGATAATGAATAGAAAAACAAGAAAACTAGGTTAGAGAAGAAGATCTTACTTGAATAAGGCAAGGGACTAGGTTAGGAAGCTCCAAACAACCCTAGAGATGCTTGATCCGAACCCTAGAGAAATATGCATCCTAGATCCATCCAAGAATCACCCCAAGTAGCTCTCCTTCCACGAAACGATGGTCTTGGTACTCTCAAGAAGCAAGGAACAAGATGAGGGGTGCAATGGGTTTGTTCGGGAGAGAGGTGAAGGGTATATATATCCAAGAAGAGAGAGAAAAGTAGTCAAGGGTTGAAAAACTGACATGCCATGTGTCAAAACCCAAAATCTATCTTATCCATACATGTCAAAACTAACATCAGTTCATTTACCAAATATATCCATCGGTTCGTGCCTTGGTGAAATCATCAAAATGTATCATCAGAGAAACCATCAGACAGTGCACCATACTTAGCCATTTTGCAAACTATGATCTCCCATTGAATTGTGTACTTCAACTAGTATAACAATCCATTCTAAAGACTTAAGGGAAGGACATAGGATCCTCAAGTACAAGTTAGAACCATCTAATAATTCACTCACTTGGTGAATCCATTGGATCTTCATCATACACAGAAAAACCATCGATTTGCCACTTAGTTGGAAATCCGTTGATTCTCAACCTATAAGGGAGAGGGGCAAACATCAGATGGTGCAACAATGCATACAAAGGTGTACATATATCAAAAGTTACGAAGATTACTATGAAGAACAACATGAATGTGTGAAAATTACAGAAAAAACTCTATAAAAGGGAAAATTGCACAAAGGTCCACATAAGCACATAAATTGCAAAACTTAAGCAAACAAAGTCCAAACTGGACCAAATTTGAAAGATAACCTTATCTCATGATATCAAAGCATAAAATAAGGTTGGATTAAGGAATTAAGCATCCAAAGAAGTTAATCAAGTATGTTTAAGCATAAAAATAGGTGAGGGTCTTACAGTATATGGTTGAGGAATATAACCAATTTCTTGCGTAGTCATGGTCTATCAAAATTTTAGACCTTTACCGATACAAGTATGCTAATGTGTAACATTATATTTTTTTTTTTAAGAAAAGTTAGGAGGTGCTATTATTTATCATGCCCTCCTCTTGCAGGGATATTCATAAAACTTAATACATTGGACGAAAAATTGATTTTAGTAGATATATTGCCTATGCAAATACAAGAATGGGGAAAGGGTTGACCCACAGGGTCGAGGGGGGATCTAAGTAGAATAGATCCTCCTTGTGGTGTTTCAGGTGGTGCTTTGCCAATGCATCAGTGAAGCAGTTCTTTGTCCTCGTGATCTTTCGAAATTTGACATCATATAATGTGTAACATTATATGATCATCAATATAACTAATTTTTTGATTTTAGTACCTATTATATTAACCATTAGCAAGTCTTTTTCAAGATAGACATAATGAAGCTTAAATGCTAAATCCCAATGTAACTTTCCTTAAGGCGTCTAGTATATATGTTCCTAGCCTTTTTAGACTCACTATTGTTTGCATATAGCATACAATAATACATTTAAAATACTTTTTTATAGGTTTGGATGTTCGATGTAAACCTAGTTAATATGTATAATGTGTATACAAACATATGTATTTATCTCAGTGTTGACTTCTACAATACATGTTTTCCTTACACTAGTACACTAATACATACATGAATACAAATATTAATGTGTTGATATTAGGGTAAAATGAATGTAAAATATAGTTTACCCTCATTAATTACTTTTGAAAATTCAACATAGAGGATAATTTCACTGACCTGTATGACATGGAGATCTACATATGTTTGTTTGGGCTTGCTTTAGTTCTATGATAGGCGTAGTGAATTTTTCATGAATGTGGTGTTTGTTGGTGCATATGATAAGTCCTTCTTAGGTGGCGAACAAGGTTACATTAGATCACCTACAAGTATGGAGTTACACCGTGTAGTATATGTCGATGGGTTAAGGAGGTTTCATGTCTCTATAGGGAAATAAGTTCAAGGATGGTGAAGGGATGAGATGACTATAGTTTTATCACATCAATAGACATATTGTGGCTAGGATGATCAGTTGATTTCAAAAATTTGGAGGGATTTGTGGGGGAATTACTGATGTTGGAGGATCAGTTATAGTATCTACAACTTGTCATCTAAACTCAGTCTATGAAGGAAGGAGATTGTGGATTTGTAGGTCAAGTTCTTCTGCTTCATAGATCACAACGAGATTATAGCTAAAAAAGGGGAGTGAAGGTGCATGGGAGAAGGTCATCGTGATGACTTATAATTAAGATAGGAGGGGAAAAACCTATGGTTGGGCCGTGTCTATTGCTGGTCAAGGGAGTTGGAGGCAACCACTGCTGGCACAAAATGAGGACCTGCGGTTGCCAATGCAGGTGGCAACCATGGATTGCAACCTTTTGTGCATGGAGAAGGGTTAGCAAAGAGGTGATCACGGGTTGATCACTCTTATTAGTTGTTTTCACAACAACTTGATGGTTTGAGAAGCTACCGAAGACCAACACAGTAGGTGGATGTGCCCCCTTGGATTCATGGTGGTTGAGTGCTACTTGGTGGTTGAGCGCTACTTGGCTAAGTGTTTGCAGCTTGAGATTGTTCATCAACAGAGATAGGAGATGAAGACAACAGTCACATGGACTTGCACTATCATTGTCAACTACAAAACATATTGGTGGCGCTCCCTTGGAACCATGGTGGTTGGGCACTAGGGGAGATAGATCCGCCAATGGCTAGGGATCTTGGCATCCTGGAGAGTGCGATGATAGGATGGGGGAGATAGCAAGGTGAATGAATCTAGTTTTCCATGACAACATGATGATTGCTAGAGTTATGTTGGTCATGCTCATAGGTGCAAGGGTGGATAGGGTTAAAGGATGAAGGAGGAAGAAGAAAAAAGAAGAGGGGGGATAGTGAGCTACAATTAAGGGTGAAGAATTGGTTCTATTGATTGGTCGACACTCAATGGTCCAGAGGGAGAGGGGTCTATCCGATTACGTCTATGATGCCTTCGATAGTTTTAGAGGGAGGAAGACCACACATTTGTTATGGGGAGAAGGAAGGATAATAGTAGGCTCATGTTACAAGAGATTAAATTGGTAGTTAGGCTCTAAATGAATTATTGAATGTATTGTTATGCTGAACTTCAATTAATCAAATGAGGGGGTAGATGATGGTCAATTCACTTGAAATTTTCTGACTAGGCTAATTAGGGAATACAAAAATTGATTTTAACCTCAATTTTACATTTCCAAAGGTATTGATATTGCATTTCATTATTTGGATGTTAAACATTCATTTAAGGTATTCAATACTCCTAATTAGTAATCTATGACACACTATTTTACCAACTTCAATTAAGTTCATCTTTTACTTCCTAGAAGATTATATAGAGTCAAACTAGAGTTGGAACTATTAATTGTTGTGCTTACACATTCAAGTTTACTATTAAATTTATTTGGTTGTTTCATATTGATACCTCATATATAAAGGATATTTATAAGTACAATGTGTTATTTGAGTCCAAGTGATCCTCATACCATTCAAAATAGGATAAGGGGTACTAGATATTAACATAATAGAAAAAGAGCCTATAATAAGATAGGGTTAATTTATGTATCTAGCTTTAAGTATGTTACATTGTTACTCTAAAGAGATTTGAATCAAAAGGTACTAAGGATGTGTAACATCCCAAAATTTCAAGAATAATTTGAACCTTAGAATGTGGTTTTACTTAAATAAAATATTTGAGGGGCGTAATGCAAAAGACCATGAAATGAAATTTCTTACGATATAATGGAGTGAGACTAGTAAAATAAGACTCAAAATACTTTTTATCTTTCATATGTACATTATGTGTTATAATTAACTCATAGATATAAATGTTGGTTTCTTTTCTCTCTCATCCAAAGAAGTTACTCAAAAAGGCACAAAAGGGAAGATAAAATAATTTTTGATTGGACAAAAAGTAATTATCTTGAAATTTGACTCAAGGGATTATAAAGGAAAGTATTTTCCCCAATTATCTAATATATTAATGCATTACATTAAAGATTAAATGACCAATAAGGAATTGTGTTGAAATTTCTAGAAAGTGTAGATTGAGAGTATCCAATGGGCAAAATTCGACCCTAACTTTCACCCAAGATAAATATGCACTTAAATAGGATTTCTTGCCAAGTTGTATGGGAAAAGAAGTTGATTAATGGCTTAAATAAATCAAATAAGATGATTACTTAAGGGGCAAGAAAAGATATCTAAATTTCATATTTTAGCCCCAAATCTTTCCCACACATAGATTTAAATATTAAAAATTTTCCTTTAAAAATTGGGTCCAAACAAAATTAAGGAGAGAAAGATATGAATTTAAAAAGTTTTCATTAAGTGAGAAGGAATAGGGAAATACTTTATATGTCACATTTTTAATCAATATGGGAATCTAGGACCCGAACCTTGATTTTGTCATGTGGACTCTGAGTCATCCTTTCAGGATCTGATGGTGACCCGTCATCTTGTAGCTTGCAATGGATTGAAATAATAAGGAACAATACTAATGGATTCCCAGTTTTGTTTCCCTCAAATCCTAGTGCATGTGCACATCTAGAAGTTCCTCCAACATATTGGGGAGGAGTTTCCGCACCCAACCATTCTAAATTTTATCCACTTTTAAAGGCTACAAAAGTTTCCCCCATTTGCTAAAACCTCTCACCGGCCACCCTCCTCTATTCTGACCATAAAAAGGGGGTTGATGCCCCTACAAAGGTGTTTTTCTTTCCGCAAGTCTCCATAAGACCCAAATATCCTCACCATGCCTTCAATTTCACTACTTTTCCCTTCCTTCCCCTCTTTCTTTCTTTCTGTACGTTGCCTAAAAACCCCTCTTCGTTCTCCATGCTTCAATCACACAACTGGGAGATTGATGCCATCATTGAATCCAGCGAGGCAAGATAGAGGTTCCAATGCCCTTTCCCACTGCCCGGAGGCCTGGAAGCTTGGAGTCAACTGCCATGTTGACTTGCCCAATCTACCTACTCATGAGATAAAAAACGCACGAGGTAGAAGATGAAACCCAATGAAAAGACCGGCTTACACCCACCTCCTTTGCACTTAAGGTGAGGACATTCTGGTCCTTTCACCTTTTTTTTCTCGCTCCGATTTAGTGACCCACACATGCATGCTGCCTAGGTGGTGGCCTGTGATTGGTTAGAAAAAAATTACATTACTAAAAATTTAGCAGTTCATATAATGGTCTGATGAAAACATGTTATGTATGAATTTTTCTCAAAAAATGCAAGGAATGCAATAAAAATACATTCAAAGCCAAGTTCTATATCTAGTTCTAAAAGTGCCTAAAGTTACCAACTTTAGCATGCTAAATGTATAAAAACTCCAATTCCTTAGTTTTAACGATCATAATATGTTTAAATGACCCTAATAGGCAAAGTCTATCCTTTTTGGATAAAATGATCATATTGGATCTATTTCAAGATTTATAATTCGTATGTTATCAATATTAGGATTATAGGTGATGAATGGAATATTTTGCAACGAAGTGCCTCTTGGGTTGCACCAAAGTTCCTCTTCTCTTATGCATCAAAATGCCTCTTAGGTTTTCTCTAAGGAGCCTCTTGATGAGGATATTATATGAGTTATCTTTTAACATTCTCTCTCTCTTAAAACTCTTAACTTTATCTTAAATTTCTTTAAAATCTTAACTCTAATGTGCATGAAGATGATACCATAATATGGAGTGTAGAACATTACATTCAATTCATCATAAATTCATTGACTTTAAGCAATTGAAATAGATAACACATTAATAACATTCATTGCATACATACATTCATAAAAGCAAACATTACTTATGTTCAATTAGCATGGACAACTTACCTTGCACTTAGAAGATATCACATTTCCCTTCCTAGATTCAGTAAACCCTAATCACGTCCTTGGGGTTTGAAAACCCTGAAAACCATGTTCATGACATTCAATGTATCAAATTGTATTCCATTCATCATCTAAAATCCTAATTTTGATAACATATGAATTATAAATCTTGAATTATATCTAAGATGATCTTTTTATCCAAAAAGGAGAGACTTTGCCTATTAGGATCATTTAAACATATTATGATCATTAAAATTAAGTAATTAGGGTTTTTATGCATTTAGCATATTAAAGTTGGTATCTTTAGGCACTTTTAGAACTAGAGACAAAAATAGGATTTTATTATATTTTTATTGCATTCCTTGCATTTTTCTGAGCAAAATTCATATATAACATGTTGTCATTGGGCCATTCTACATTACTACATTTTTAGCAATGTAATTTGTTTCTGACCAATCAAAGACCACCACCTAGGTAGCACGCCCACGTGGGTCACTTAACTAGAATGAGAAACAAAAGGCAAAAGGATCGGAATTTCCTAACCATAAATGCAAAGGAGGTGTGGGTAAGTCTGTCTTTTCATCGAATTTCATCTTCTACTTCGTGAGTGTTTGGTCTCATGAGCATGTAGCTTAGGTAAGTTCATGTTCAAAGTTTATTTTCAGTTTAAATGCTTTCCTTAACATTATAATTAGTTCAATTCCACTTACCATTGATTTCATGCATGGATGGGGGCGCGATGCCCATAGGTAAGGAACATCTTAGGAGGAAGAAGATTTTTGACATCCAAGTAATAGCTCAAGGAATCTTTAATAAGAAAAGATCTAGTAGGGTGCCTTTTACCAAGATGATCTAGAGATTTAGATATATTTTACATTATGTATAATCTTATTATCAAAGTATATATGTGATCTTGATGTAATTTTGTCAAAGCTATGTATGAATCTAAGTTCAATTAATGCAAAGTGTTTCATTTACTTTAAATTGCAAAGAATAGCATCTTGTGACACCCCCTTGAGTAAGAATGCTTCCGTTCAGAGATATGTACATGTGAATAATGGGGGTGTTACAATATGAATGAATTAGAGTCCATAATATAATGAGACATTCCATGGTTTTTATCATATAATGTAACCCTCTTTTCTTAATCGAACTCATCATCTCCAATATTTGTATTCTTTTCATTGGATTTTCTTATCCTAATCTTATAACTTACATGTTTGTCAGTTCTCTTTACTTTGATTTTTCTAAAAAATCTCAACTTCTATGCACTTGTTGCATACCTAACTCTTTTCTACTCTCTTCTCTCTAATTTGGAGTATATAAATGCATTTTAATCGATTATATGATCCATTCCTTATAATTGTTTCTTTCTATCTTGTCTTCTATGTAATTTTCACTTATCTTTTCTGTATTCATATTTGGAGACTTCATGTAATATTGATCATTAAGCTTTATTCCCAATCTCGTGTATTTGCTTTTGATTTAGTTCTATTCTACCTCTTTATTAGACATACTTTACTATCATGAGGCTTTTCACAATCAATCCAAATCTTTTTGTGTCTTAGAATGTTCTATAACTCCTTTTTTCTTTACTTTACTTTGTTTAAAATTAAAGAAAGTGCCTCAATTAATTATATGATCCAGGTCTCTTTATCCATTCACTCTTCTTCATTTTGTATGTGATATATTAATATGTGTGTTGAATTTATATTCCATATTTCATGATCCCCAATTTAGGGTTTCTTATCCGAGGCCCCAATGTTCGATCTTAATAATCAGTTCCAACCAAATTTAATTTATTCTAGTCTTTTCCTTATATATAAATATCTTAGTGTATGTGAATTTTCATTAAATTTTGAGTTTACCTCTCCTGTGTTTAATTACTCTTATTAGATTAATAAATAAGAGTCATTAGACCCCAGTAATGCATCATGCAACCAGACTAGGCTGAACCTATAACCTTGAAGCCAAGAGCTACTCAGGACTAACAAACTCCTATTTATCTCAAACACATGGAAAGAATATACACTTAGGGAGAACTCATTTAAAATCATTTATGCTCTACTTAATACAAAGATTGTAATGAATAATTGAAGAAACTTCATAGTGGACAACAATATAAAAAAATTATATATATTTCTAAAAATTGAATAACAACATTTATGTCAATCTCCAATAAAAACAATATAAAATAAAAGTTGTATCTCATCCTATCTCTATGATGTTACTCCTTCATGAATTTTTGGTCGTCTACCATAATATTTTTAGGGTTTGTCTCTATCCCACCCTCCCTCTGCATACTAGATCATGGACTCCAAAAAAGAATAGATAAAGCAGTTTGATTCAACCTAAGTATTCAGATATTGATCCATGTTATCTAAATACTCTGACTTCCAAGAGATATTGATGCATCATCTCCTAATTTCCACACTTATGACTGTAACTTTCTATTCATGGTCCCTGATGACTCATCCCAATCTGTGATACCAAGTTGTTACACCCACATCCCATGATAACCTCTAACATTAGATTATGGTATAAGTTGAGGATTTAACACAATACAAAGATAACTACTGATTTTTATTTATTTCAAACTCATTATTTCATCATATTCACTCATATAAACTAACTTTGCATGAGAAATAAAACCTTGATTTCTCTAATTTTTTGCCAATAATAAAGATATACATCTATACATTCATGACGTTTCTCACACTTTAATGTGCATATGACTTGATAATTGAATACATACTCTAATAATGGGGGAAATTTTATGCATCATCATGTACAACTATCTCATTACTCTACAAGGACCTAGAGTGACAAGGACCGACTAAACTCAACTAATCTAATACTTAGCTCTTGTGGAAGATCTACTCTGGCATTGAAATTCTCTAAATCACATGTTTTCCCAAAAATTGTGAGTAGAGGGGTGAGCCTACTCGCTCAGTGAATAAGTACTTCAAAGAAATAGTCTAAAGCACACCTATAATCAAAGATATATTATTCAAAAACTAAACATGAAATAGAACAGTAACAACCTATAAAGGAACTAGTCCTTCACAAAAATATGTATATCATGTTACTCTAGATGACTACAAAGAGTAATCAATCATTGAACATTCTTGATCAATCATAAAGGAATAGTGGTAATTTAAAAACACACAAATAGCAAGTTTCTCTAGAAAATTTCAAGGGATAAATCAATAACTACACACATATGATTAATCTCAAATTCATCTTATTATGCCTTGAACCCACATGAAGTGTACCACAAATGTGAAAGCATCGTAGCAAGCTAAAATCTCATTGTGCAAGACTTAGAAGCATTCTCAGCTTCCTAAGTCTTTAATCTCAATATTAAACCTACAGTTGGCATCACCATGCTTGGCTCTCAGCATCTAAAGGGACTGAATGGATATCTGGACTCATCCTCTAAACTTAGGTACTCAAGTAGAGAGTTAAAGAGCTCTAGCTTGTTGTGCATCAGTGGACCCACTGAACATGTTCACTGATTAACACAACTTGTAACATAGGTACCACCAAAATCCCTAGTTTGTGTTGGGAATAAAATAACTCTCAAGAGTCAGTACTCATTGGCCTAGACCCCTGAACCCAACTGGTACATTCTGGCTTACCTCGATCTAGAAAAAATACATCAAATTGGGAATAACGTTTCCTCCCCACAATGCATTCCTCCTATGTGGATTCTATAGTGTCCATGACACCTAAATGTCTAATTCACTCTTTAAATTCATATCTCAAACATCAATCAATATTTCTTAATTTAACCTTATAATCTTTCCCTTTCATAAGTTATCTGCAATCTGTATCATAAATTGAGCAACTGAGCAACACCATTTATCATACTGAGGAACACTACATTGAAAATACTTGATTCAATGAATAACCTATCCTTAGGATTTTATTTTACCCATTCACACATCACATTCATCTTAATCTTTCACTGATAAAAGATTATTTTCAATAGTTCACATACAACCAAACATATATATGAAACCTTGGTATGAAGATGAACTAAGGTTTTCATGTGATTCATTGAAATATCATGCATCAAGAATACCCTTGAACAAATAAATATATAATGTAAAAAAGAATCACTTTTGTTGGATTTAATGATGTCTATTCCCAAATTTTAACTTTCCACACATATAAGGTTTCACCCTCTTTATAGATATATCAAGCAACCACTAATAATATCGAATGAAGTCCAAGTTATTAACTGAAATGTTTTTTATAAGTATTTGGATAATACAAATAAGGATATTTAAATAGGCAAAGTTCTTCGTTCAGTTATACAACAATTTCAAAGTAACCAAAAACCCTATATTTCAGTATAATCTTATAAATTCTGCAATAACTTTCAAAATTACATTCTAGATATTTTATATCTATTTATAATAAGATTTAATCATCTGAAATTTGTCACATCAAGAATTAATCCATTTCTAGGCTTTTTTTGTATAAACTAATATTGAAAAGTAGATTTAGGGTTTATAGTCACATACAAAGGAATTGGAAATTAATGTGGATCTAGCCGAATTTCATGCAATTTATTGTTAAAGGAAGTACCCACTCACTTAAGGTGTGAAAACACATTAAAAATGTAGCCCAAGATGTGAAATTCAAGCATACACATCAAACTTCTAGAAATCCATTACTTTCTTCTCCCTTCCAACTCGAAAACCCTAGGAATGGAGAATTATAGAGAAATAATAAGAAAAGAGTGAGATTTGATATCATTAGAATCAAATAAGATGATGGATGAAATATTTTAATGTTTGTGAAGAATCACCAAGAAAAACTATCTAGAGATGACAATTAAAATTGATTTCATCAACTTGAAAAAGAGAAAACCCTAGATGGCCATCTTCACAGCTTTCACCACCAAGGCTAACTCCCTCTTTCTCTCTAAGATTTCATTTCCCTAGAATGAATCACAAAATATGGGATCTCCTAGTGTGTGTGGTTTATCATATTGATAAATTAAGGTGCTTGGGTCAATTGAAAAATGACCCTTCATTACATTTTCTTTTATTTCAGCACAATTTTAGTCATTTTTAATGTAAATAATTTACTGAATAGGTTACAAATCCTCCAAAAATTATGAAAATTAGCATGTTGTCTAACATATAAGTTTTGAGCTTCAGTAAAAAAATATATCATTCCAAGATACCACTAAATAATTAAAAATCAAACACTATAATGTCATATTGCAGCCACAATGTCTGGTCGGCTGAGTTAGTCTTGAGGAAACTCGGCCAACCAACAAGTTCATCACATATTAAAAAATTATGATATTTTTCAATATAACTTGAGTTTGAGTTATACAAACAAGATCCAAATTTCAAATAAATAATAGTTATATAGAAAATATTAAAAATCATATATTGTACTAATCTACTTATCAAGTCCCACATTCACTACTATCAAAACCCTAATTTTTTGCTGAGTAGGGTTTACACTTCTCAAACCCTAATTCTTCATATTAGAAGAATTCTTAGAGTTTCTTATTAGGTTCAAAACATCATAATTATGCTACCATCATTAATTAGGTTCAAAACATCATAATTATGCTACCATCATTAATTAGGTTCAAGTGATGATCATTCTAATTACACATGGGAATATAAGGAAACACTAATTTAGCAACTATGCTAAGACATGGTCATAATAAAAAGTGTGACCCTCAATATCTGTGGAAAATTTATTGGTCACTGGGGACACATGGTATGTATATGAGTAGTGACAAATAATTCCAAAATAATAGCAAATTTAAGCAGAAATCAAAGAAGGGAGAGAGTTCATTAGGGGGGAGGGTAACAATCTCTTACACACCCATTGGTTAGGAATTTGAAAATGATGTGATTATGATTAAAATGATGATAGAGAGAGTGTTACATGGCGGATTAATTAGAGAATAATGGGAGGGGACATGAAATGAGTGGGTGTGAAATGTAGTATTCATTATTATATCATCAGGATAATATTTAGAAGAAAGACATATAATATATAAATATGTGATAAAAAGATGAAAAAATGTGAGCAGAGGAGTTGAGAAAGAAAAATTTCTTAGAAATATTCTCTATGTTTCCAGTACAAGAGAAACCATCTCCTACATATATATAGGTGGAAACAACCCTATACCCGACTGAACTCAGTTGGACCAACTATCTTATTTGACTCTGACTTACATGGACTTATGGACACATGCTTATATTGCATTAATTGATGTCACCTTTTACTTTTAAAACTCACCCTAAAGCTGTAACATGGGATATTCACATGTCCAAGCTTGGGCATAAATGAGACCGTCTTAATCGTGAGAGGAAATTTCGTAGCATATATAGTAAGAAATTTAACATAATGATATAATTTTCATCAAATGTGAACTCCCATTGAATTTTCCTCTAACTTTGATATTCTTGACATATTGGACACTCTCCCTCAAATATGATTGTCTAATCAACATGTTGACTTGAAAGGTGGGATATTTGACTAGTTCAGAGATTTAAGTAGGTCAGAGCTTGTATCTTATGTTGAAGACACATGAAAAAATCATGCATATTGAATTTAAGATTCCAGAGTCACCAACTAGGGGAACACTTTATTGAAGTAGTTTCCATATGAAGAACACTACTAGAACTACACATGGTATTTTTTGAGGTGAGGTATGTGCTACAAGAAGATTGTGTTGTAGCAGATGGTCAATGTGCTTGAAAAAGCACATACAAACAACATGGAAACTTTGATGATGAAGCCAGGTGTGTGGGATTGACACACAATTAACTTTGCATGTACTGCATGATATTTCTAATACTAGATGACTGATGTGTTTTATGGATTGGGATGGCCAAGAGACACCCAAGGGTGACAATTATGCCTGATGTAGAAATTGAAACAAGTTGTAAACAACAAACATGGAAAATTATCTTAACTCATTGATGATTGATAAAGATGACAACAACTCTAAAGATAAATGGTGAGATGTGACATCGACCTTGAAAACTATAGTATGTATGATACATAAGGAACTTAAAGCTTCAAGATGGTAAACAACTTAAATGAGATAACATTGGAGATTATGTATCTATGTCTTGAATTTTCCATCACATCCTTCTATTCTCTCTTATGAACTTATCATTTATTCTAATAATCTTACTCATTCTTCTCTTTGAAATTCCTAATACTCATTTCTTGGAGACCACAAATAACTTGTAGTAGCAGGTACATTGAGGCCACATGAGTTTTCACCTTGGACACAATTTGTGATGTAGTGGACACAACTTATGACATGATGGACATGACATATAATGTAGTGACATGACATGTAATGCAAGGGGAACACCTTATTTGAAAGCATCTAGACATCCTAGCCTCACACACACCTATTGAATAAGATAATATGAAATGTCTCCATGTGACACATCGTGAGGGATCAATGATGAGTAGTGTTTGTTTCTACAAAAGTAGGAGAAATGCTAGAAGTAACACATTGTGTAAATTTTCTGGCACACCATATCCACCACCTGTAGGGGAGGAGAAAACCTAGAATCAACATGCTGTCCAAACACACTAACATGTTGTGCTAGTGATTATTGGATAATGGTAACAACTGCACTAGAGTATGATGCTTGTGTTGTTTTGTTGGTCTGTATGCCCACAGAGATAATCATAAAATGATTGTAATGGGGAATTATACACCTAATTTGATAATCATAAAGGTAATTCTATCTATTATGTTTGTCTCAATCATGAGATGATGACACAAACATATTAGATGTCTAAAGAATGATGTTACTCGATGATATAAGTCATCAAGTTGAGGAGCTGAACAATGAGATCATATCATGATAAGAGTACATACATTCTTCTTATGTCCTACTCAGATATTACTATGGAAGAAAAATAGACAACAATAATACATAAAGACTATAGTGTGTGCTAGTTGATGATGATATAACATCAGTAATGATATGTGATATTAAACTAAACACATAGGTACATGTTAGAGAACAATGTATCAAACATGCCCACCTTGAGAGAGATACATGGATACCATGGAATGATAGTCAGAATCATCTCTCATAGTGATAGTGGTGACTTTGATTCTTAGACCTGAAGTCACTACACTCATCACATGTTGCTCAATGTATTTTGACATCATCTAATGTGACCTTGAATAAGGCTTGCCATAAAGGTGATGCTCGAGTGTACTGGACACATGGGGACTGAGTGTGAGTGATGTAGATGGTATTCCTCCTCCCGTAGGAGTTTGATATCCATGCCACTTGATAAGAGAATCTGAGAAATGTATGGCCATACTCATGTGAGTCAATATGTGAGCTCACATGCATCTCGTATAGTGTGCTCTACTTCAAGGAACATGGATTGAATGTTGAGGAGGATGACAATTCCATGCCTCGAGTTCAATCTGGATAATAGTTACAAAGGAACTATACGAGCTAACACTAATCACAGACTGTAGGTTGAAGTTGTTTTCTAACTTTCCAATTACTTGGGTAGCAATGATGTGTTGCTAGATAACGCTCATTGTTTGTGATATCATAAGTTGGTTATGGACATTCATTTCCAATGTAATTTGGGACCTATAGGGTCACACATAGGATACACTTGGAATAGGAGTTTATCATGAATATGGTTTAACTTGAGTACAAAAGTTTTTAGGTATTCAATTTAAACAACATTTGTTGTATATTGGCTGAACTGGAATTTGAACTGCCACGTTTTGAAATGAACCGCCTAGTTCTAAAATGAATTGACAACTTTAAAGTGTGAACCAACCGTTTCAATGATCAATATGTCTGGATGAAGGTTTGATGCTTATGTCACATTGTGCATTAATCAAATATTAAATGTCAATACAATTGTGAATATGAAACATACTAAAATGACAAATTCAAGTGTTGAACCGATCGTCTCATGGGTGAACTGATTGGTTCGTGGTTCACAGGTTCTAGAAAATTTAGGAGAATCTATCTCTTTGACTCCTAGTTGATATGGAAACCCTAACCCCATACCTTCTATAAATAGGGGTAGTCAAAGCTTTCATAGGTCATCCCAAAGTGGTCTCCTCCCTAGTTGTGGTAACTAGAGAGCTTGAGCAAGTCCTACCCATTAAAGGAAGGGATAGCAAGGGAGAAACAACACGTGAGAGAGATTCAACCCTAGCAAGTTGATGTTCAAAGGGACAAATTCTTGTCGTTGACTCTGATAACACAACATGCAGTTCTCAATGATTCACGTGGACTACTACAGAGGCAAGGATGCCTTTGCTACCCACTAGGAGGATGTCCTCAATTTCCATCTGTGGTGTCGCACCAGGAGGTCGTTGCTGATCACTACTCGAGTGCTTCTAGAAGAAGAGCCACACTGCTACAAGGATAAGTCACTAGACTTTCTCTAGGACTAAGTATATCTCTTGCAAACCATCCTTCCCAATTCATAGTTGTTTATAGAATCTATTGTCTAAGGGGAATATGGCAGTAAATTTTTTATTTCCACTTCCGTACTTGATGTCATATTTCCCAACACATTTGACTAACATTGTGCATCTCTGAGTGCTAGTGTGTGAAATATGTTATAGGAGCCTAATGTGAGAGATGACATATCATGTTACTTTTGGATATGTCATGATGCCCATTTCTAGAGCAACCAAACTATGTTTTGAGGATGCTTTTAGAATACAGAGAAGGGAGAACCTTTGAACTTCTCTTAATGTCTTGTTGGTGACATCATGTATGGACTTACTTGCATATATGTCAACAACTTGCCTATTAGTCATCAGGAAATCAACAAGAGAGATTTTGAGAGCACAAAGATGTTGAATTATTCCTCTGATTGACATTTTTCCAGAAAATGATAATATTTTTTTCTATAAACCAAGACAAAATAAGTATTCTATGGTGGCATATATATAGTTTTATTTATGTTTTTTTCACCATTGTGCTCACCTTTCTATCAAATTGTATCACACGTGTTTCTAATGAATTAAAAGTTCAAACCACTTTATCCAAACATATTCGAGTAATATCATAGTTTTTGACAACAACAAAAACAACTAAATTATGATATCATCTTGTTCCTTGGTAGTAAAAAAGTGAGAAAAAAGATGGTGTCTACACTATAAATATAGACCCACTCCCCACTCCTATAAAAAATAAAATCCAAACATGTTTCAAAACACCTCATAGTAGTTTTTCTATGTACTTTACTAGATAGTGCTAGACATTCTTCAAATCCCATAACAGTGGACCATCTTGAACCCTTGGTATCCATCAAATATCCCTTTATTGGGTACATTCCATGTATATCTTCCAAAGGACCCCCCTATATTTATATTCAAACACCCAACCTTGGTTTCTTTCAATGTACTTGGCTCAACATAAATCTTTTGATTTTCATTAAAGGGAAAAAAGACCTCTCATCCTCAATCTAAGACGTACTTGTTATGACACCCCTCTCCTCAAATCTACTATTCTTTTAACTACCTTCCACATATACAACACACACAATTTTGAATACTCTTGCTATTAATCCCCTTCCCTTCAAACTATTCACACATCTATCCACTTAGGTACAACATAATACAACTAGGGGTATGACACACTTTGCCAACTATAACCACGATTGAAGTCCCAACAAGTTCTTAGATCTTTCTCTACTAACCAAGATTCAATTCTAAAAAATTCATTACTTCCACCTATATTTTTGTGCCCTACCCATGTAGAAAATTGATCACATAATTTACTACAAACATTCACATTCAAACACCAGTTGGATGTGATATTTTTTATGTCATGATCCATTCGAATGGCCTTCTCAGTCTGAAACTTGAAAAAATGGGGGTAATTATCATAGGAAGAACCAAAATTCACATGCAATTAATACTAAGACCCACTCTTATCTAATCCACCACCTTTTATCATAAGTATCTACCTCTCTATCTTCTCTCTTACCTCATATGATCCTTCTATCTCCCCAACTAGTTGTCAAAATGAAAGGTTCCCCCTTCCTATGTTACAGGCTCAAGTATTATTAAGTAAATCAATGGTAAGAAATCCTAAATACAATTTTGCAGTGGAATTCGATTGACCATGCCTTATTTTATTTTTTATTTTCATGTTCGTATTTTTTTTAAAGTACCGAAAATCCCTTATGTAAAATCTAGCCTTATGAACTTCATGGTTTGGGGTATATACTGAGAACCTGAAAGTTGAAATACAATAGGACAAGAAAATTCTAACTTTTTTGTCAAATAAGAGATTGTTGAGAAAATAAATGCTTCAGTTTAGTGGGATCTAAAAGCAACACATATGATACCCTAAAACCTATACTTAAACAATTAAATAAGTTAGACATGGTTTGGATTGAATCACATTTCAATGCTACTTGCACAAGTTTGAAAACATTGAACCACAATTCAACTGAGAGGTCAATTGATGCAGCCCTATTTTAGGGTTTCATCTTGTGTCTTTTTGTATCTCAATAACATCTAAACATAGTATAATGCTAGTTAAATACCCAAATATGCATTTTATTGTCAAGTGCACTTATGGACGTTCTTTGCATACTTTTCAGGTACTTGGACCATGCTTTGGATGGATGAGAAAGAAGGAAGGCGTTTCAGGGTTCCTCCACCCATCGAGGGGTCCAAAGAAGACCCCAAAGATCCCTCAACCTACCCCTAATGGCCAAGGGTTGACATCAAGGAAAGAAGTCCATTGATCATGAAGATTCAAAGTATATTTTCCACTGAAGACCCCAGCACGATCGTGGTGCCAAGGAACAACCGTGCTGGACAATGCAAAAATCACAGAGTCAAACACCAAAATTGTTATAACCTCATTTTTTTACAAAATGTGTAGATAGAAAATTGGGATTTATGAATTGATTTATGGATTAATTTCATGCCTTGTATGTTTTCTTGATGGGCCTTATTATCCATTAAGCCCAATTGAAAGAAATGAAAAAGAAATTAATCAAAGATCCTTTTTGATAAAGAATGTATATGCAAGAAAAAAATAAAGTAGAGAAATAGACTAAGAAATAATTCCCAAAAATAGGATTTCGAGTTTAATGGTTTCCTTGGGGGTTCAAGGAACTCAGAATCATAAATTGATGGTAAAACAAATAGAAAAGATAAGAAAAATATGAGTAATTAAATGATAACTTGCAAACCAAGAAAAGGGATCGTACACTTGAGATAATAAATTCAATTTTTTTAGGATGGAATATAAAAATATAATTGAGTTTCCCTCAAAATTTTAGTAGGAAAGGAGTTACCGTTTGAGAGTTACGAATTTTTCAAGGTTATCATTGAAATAGGAATACAGTTTGAATTTAATTGGAAATTTATTTCCCTTTTGATCAAACACGCGTGATGAGGGCCCTTGGATTCTAATCCAACAGGCTCTTCTCATTGTCCAAGTCCCAGTGGGATGAGAACTGTAGCCGCGACAGGGGGATTTTGTTCCCTTGATTTCATGGTCAGTGATGCATGTGCATCCTTGGAAAGTTCTTCTTTGAGTCCAGGAGTGAGAGGAGAAGCTTCCCGACCCTAGTTTGTTGGGGTTTCAACCTGACCTTGTGAAACGCCCAATTGGGCTAGGACTTGGGTTGCATCTAGGATTGGGAACCCTAACAGGGACCTCCCATGGCCTATATATAGGGGACCTCTCGGTCCCTTGTTCCAGTGCGATCTCAACCAGCTTCTTATCGTTCCCCTTTACACGCTAACCCGCTTGATCAGTACCTCTCTGGCGAGGGCGCACCGCAGCGCTAGCAGCAGAAAAAAAAGGAAGATGACGCTCAGTCATCGTTTGATTCGGATCTGACGGTGCAAGGAGGGGGGGGGCTGAGTAGAGTTGCTTCAGTCAGGGGCCGATAGATCGTGAGTCTATCGTGGACTCACTTAAGATCCAACGGACCGAGCTAGGAGGGTGTGCGCGTAGGGAAGGTAGTGGAGGCGACTGACGTGGAGCGTCAGATCAGGAGGGGTCTAGTGGCGCATCAATCCAACGATCAACGATTTTCGGTATTTATTCCTCTCTAATATAATATTCAGGAAAAAAAGGGTTTTCTTTGCAAAATTCGTAGTAATAGCTAGGAAACTCATATGGAAAAAATTTATATATGAAAGTTGTGTAGAAAAATGCAAGGAATCTGATAAAAATGATTTGTGAACCTAGTTATGCTCCATTTTGCAAAACTACCCTAATTTGCTAATAAAGTGTATTAAAAGTTGATGAGAAACCCTAATTGAATGTTAAGAGTGTAATTTGGTGAATCAATAGGTCAAATTGATAAGTTTAACCCTTTTAATGATAAAAGTGGTTTGATTATCCGTTTTATATGCAAAGATGCCTAAATTTGAGTTGTAATACCTAAAACAAGGCTAATTTACATGGAAACCCTAATTTGGGATAAAAGGAGATAAAAATCATATTTATTTGGAATAAGATAATCAGATGCTTAATAAAGATCCTAAAACTTTTTAAGAGAGATACAATGAGAAATTAGGGGTTTTATGTAGTTTTGATAAATTAAGGATGATAATAAGGAAAGAAGAAGTAAAAACCCTAAATTCCAAAGGAACCCTAAAGTTGGAATTGAAATCCAAAGTAATGTGATGAAATTGGATAAATATTAATAAAAGGAAAATTGTACTTTTATTTTAGGATTTCTCTTCCTCATTCCTTGCTTGATTGAGTTTCTCTGCATATTTGATTCTGTCTTGAAATCTGCAACCGAAGGTATGCGGTTACGCTTATGAATAGATTTCCAAGGTTTTCTGAGGTTTTCACCGATGACTTGAAATAAAGTATTGGATGAATTTAGTTCATGCAAACTATAATGTGAATATGACTATCACATAATATATGTGCCTACTAGCTCAGATCCTGGTCACCTCTGTGGCTTAATGGATGACCTAGTATATGGCTACCTAGAGCGTAGGTCCATCAAGTCGTGGAATGACTTAGTATATGGCTACCTAGAGGGTAGGTCCATCAAGTCACATTGAGTTAGATATTGGGCTACCTTAGGGTGGTGCCATGCGACTCTACCTTAATAGAGGTATTATATAAGTCCTCTACAGGAACAACACAGAGTTGTGGATAGGTATGGATTGAGTAGTTTGGCTTAAAATGTAATCTTGGTTGTTAAATGATTAATTGAATGATTATGTTGTTAACATAGTTGCACATTATCTGTTTCCTCCACATACCAGCTTCGGTTGACCGTCATTTTGTTTGTCGGCAATTTAGGTACAAATCTCAAAAGTACAAACAGTAAAGTGACACATTGTGAATTCAAGAATTAAAGAACAAGGAGGAACTAGTTAGAATAGTTAAGCTGTGGTTAGAAGTTTAGTATATTCCAAACTTTTCAAAGGTATGCAAAATTTTATTACCATTTTTCAGTATAGTCTTTTAAAATTTAATAATTGTTCTTGGTTATATGTTGAACCTTTGATCCGGAAATTATGGGTGCGACTTCGACCTCTCGGTGTCCCTTAATTGGGGGTTATCGGAAGGTGGGGTCGTAACATTTGGTATCAGAGCCTAGGTTCCTCATTTAACCATTAATAATTATTAAATTTTACAAACTCCATAGAACCTAAGGGAGTTATTAGAGGATTATCCGAAAGATAGAGGTGTCTAAAAAAGGATCACGGTCGGGGGCTGGCAATATTTTCCTCTACACCGCTAGTCAGAATACGGGGACTCCCGGATCTGTGTGACTGCCTGGCCAAAGTCTTAGGGTATGATTCAAAATAAGATACCTTTATGACTCTCTCATCTTATTCATCCCTTCTCATCACATATTCTATTAAGGATCTAAGAGTAGGATTCTCTCTTTCCTCCACACTCATGTGGTATGAGCATGTAAGTTAAGGGCTTAAGGATCCTCCATCAAATTAATAAAAGATATGTAATGAAATATCATTGAACATAAGTATAACTAGTTTAAATGATAAACTAAAGGTTTGTTTGTTATGCTTATGTAGATGGCTCGAACTAAGACTGTTGCTATTCCTGAGGGCTCTGGGAACCCATCTAGGAGTGGTTGGCCTCCCCGTAAGGGAAAGGAGTCTTCTGAAAAGAGAAAGAGGAACCACAATGATGGATCCTCTAAGAAGAGAAAGAGACCTGAAGAAACCACACATGAGGTCCCCAACCCTAACTCGGTGCCTTTTTGCAACCTTGACCAGGAAGAGGACCAAGGATATGAGGAGCAACAAGTGTACGAGGAAGTAGCCAAGATGGAAGAGGACCAAGCTAGTGGTGCAGAACCAACCATGATGATCCACACCCCTGATACCTTGTGGATGGAGCAACAGAGGAAGCTGATAGAGGCTATTAATGCTTTGGCCCTTCAAGACTTAGCTAGAGCTGAGAATGGTGAACCATATCCTGTTCGTCCCCATGTAGGAGCCACCATTCTAGAATGTGTCAAGCTAAACATAGAAAAGTTCTGGGGAGAAGATAAGGCTTAGGTAGTTGACAAGGCAGATGCCTGGGTGCTTGCAATTGAGAATGGATTCCGCATGCTTGAGGTACATCCAAGCAAGAAGGTTCTCTTTGCTGCTCACCTCCTGGAAGGAGCAGCTAAGATATGGTGGGAAACATACATCACATGGCGAGATCTGACAGAGGAACCAATGGCATGGGCTGATTTCAAGACCATCTTCACTGCCAGATTCGTCCCTGTTGCAGCTAAGAAAGAAAAGGAAAGGGAATTCACTAACATGACTCAAGGAAATTCCTCTGTGGAAGACTTTGGGAGAAAGTTTTGAATCCTGGAACATTTTGGGTACAAGATGGATGAAGAAAGAATGGTGGATCACTGCATAGAGCGTCTTCACCCTGCCATCAAGCCTCATGTGATGGCAAGCAAACCGAAAACCTTCGCAGAAGCTTACAACACTGCCTTAGATATGGAAAGGACTGTGATGCCTGCCCAGCTTCCACCCAAGGGGTATTTGGGTTTCACGGAAGGAAACTGGGGTCAGTAGAACCATCACAGGAAGGGTCCAGGATGTCAACAATCCAAAGGAAGACATGGAGGAAAAGGGAAACCCCATCAAGAGAACAACCGACCTCGATGCCGCTCCTGTGGGAAATGGCATTTCGGTGAGTGACACCACAAGAAGAGAGTCTGTTACCGCTGTAATCAAGAGGGACATATCCAAGCTGCTTGTCCTCTACCAGAGCCAAAAGGACTAGGTCCAGTTGCAGCCCCACCTGTAGCTGTGGCCCCACCTGTAGTTGTGGCCCCACCTACTGGAGATAGAAGACAAGCTCGAGTGTTTGCTATTGATAATGAAGAAGCTCAAGCTAATGCTAATCTGTTGATTGAGGGTAATAACCTTTAGAGTTTTCTTTATGTTTTACAAGTTAAGCATGTAATGGTCTAATGTATGGTGAAAAACAATGTAGGCATGCTTGAAGTCATGACACATAATGTAAAAGCTTTATTTGACTCTGGATCTACTAATACTTTCATTTCGAGAAATCTTGCAACTATGCTTTGTTTAGATATCAAGGATTTAGGGTATGTCTTAGATGTCACAACCTCGAGTGGTCGAATCTTTACCTCTCTTTTGAAAACTCCGGTGATACCTGTGAAATATCGAGATCATGAGTTTCCTACATACTTTATCCTTCTTGACATGAATGATTTTGATGTGATCATTGGTATGGATTGGATTTATACCTATAGGGCCCATATTGACTGTAGGGAAAATAAAGTGATCATTAAGAAACCAGGTCAACCACCTTTTGTCATTAGAGGTAGGAAAGATGCCACCACCATCTTGTATGTGTCATCCTTGAAGGCAGAAAGGATGATGAGTAAAGGGTGTCTACCAAGCCCAAAACCAATGTGCAACCCTTAGAGGAAATAGAGGTAGTAAAGAGCTATGCAGATGTTTTTCCGGATGATCTACCTGGGATTCCTCCCAAGAGAGAGGTTGATTTTTCCATAGAGCTAGCTCCGAGAAAAAGCCCTACTTTACGAGCACCTTATAGATCATGAGTCTATCGTGGACTCACTTAAGATCCAACAGACCGAGCTAGGAGGGTGTGCACGTAGGGAAGGTAGTGGAGGCGACTGACGTGGAGCATCAAACCAGGAGGGTTCTTGTGGAACATCGATCCAACGATCAATGATTTTCGGTATTTATTCCTCTCTAATCGAATATTCACGAAAAAGGGTTTTCTTTGCAAAATTCGTAGTAATAGCTAGGAACCTCATATGAAAAAACTTTATATATGAAAGTTGTGTAGAAAAATGCAAGGAATCTGATAAAAATGATTTGAGAACCTAGTTCTGCTCCGTTTTGTAAAAGTACCCTAATTTGCTAATAAAGTGTATTAAAAGTTGATGAGAAACCCTAATTGAATGTTAAGATTGTAATTTGGTGAATCAATAGGTCAAATTGATAAGTTTAACCCTGTTAATGATAAAAGTGGTTTGATTATCCGTTTTGAATGCAAATATGCCTAAATTAGAGTTGTAATACCTAAAAGAAGGATAATTTACATGGAAACCCTAATTTGGGATAAAAGGAGATAGAAATCATATTTATTTGGAATAAGATAATCAAATGATTAGTAAAGATCCTAAAACTTTTTAAGAGAGATACAATGAGAAATTAGGGGTTTTATGTAGTTTTGATAAATTAAGGATGATAATAAGGAAAGAAGAAGTAAAAACCATAATTTCCAAAGGAACCCTAAAATTGGAATTGAAATCCTAAGTAATGTGATGAAATTGGATAAATATTAATAAAAGGAAAATTGTACTTTTATTTCAGGATTTCTCTTCCTCATTGATTGCTTGATTGGGTTTCTCTGCATATTTTATTCTTACTTGAAATCTGCAACCAAAGGTATGTGGTTACGCTTATGAATAGATTTCCGAGTTTTTTAGAGGTTTTCACCGATGACTTGAAATAAACTGTTGGATGAATTTAGTTCATGCAAACTATAATGTGAATATGACTATCACATAATATATGTGCCTACTAGCTCAGATCCTGGTCCCCTTTGTGGCTTAATGGATGACCTAGTATATGGCTACCTAGAGCGTAGGTCCATCAGGTCATGGAATGACTTAGTATATGGCTACCTAGAGGGTAGGTCCATCAAGTCACATTGAGTTAGATATTGGGCTACCTTCGGGTGGTGCCATGCGACTCTACCTTTATATAGGTATTATATAAGTCCTCTAGAGGAACAACACAGAGTTATGGATAGGTATGGATTGAGTAGTTTGGCTTAAAATGTAATCTTGGTTGTTAAATGATTAATTGAATGATTATGTTGTTAACATAGTTGCACATTATCTGTTTCCTCCACATACCAGCTTCGGCTGACTGTTGTTTTGTTTGTCGGTGATTTAGGTAAAAATCTCAAAAGTACAAACAATAAAGCGACACATTGTGAATTGAAGAATTAAAGAACAAGGAGGAACTAGTTAGAATAGTTCAACTGTGGTTAGAAGTTTAGTATATTCCAAACTTTTCAAAGGTATGCAAAATTTTATTACCATTTTTCAGTATAGTCTGTTAAAAGTTAATAATTGTTATTGGTTATATGTTGAACCTTTGATCCAGAAATTATGGGTGTGGCTTCGACCTCTAGGTCTCCTTTAATTGGGGGTTACCGGAAGGTGGGGTCGTAACATTTGGTATCAAAGCCTAGGTTCCTCATTTGACCATTAATAATTATGAAATTTTACAAACTCCATAGAACCCAAGGTAGTTATTAGATGATTATCCGAAAGACAGAGGTGTCTAGAAAAGGATCACGACTGGGGGATGGCAATATTTTCCTCCGTACCGCTAGTCAGAATACGAGGACTCTCGAATCTGTGTGACTGCTTGGCCAAAGTCTTAGGGTATGATTCGAAATAAGATACATTTATGACTCTCTCATCTTATTCATCCCTTCTCATCACATATTCTATTAAGGCTCTAAGAGTAGGATTCTCTCTTTCCTCCACACTCATGTGGTATGGGCATGTAAGTTAAGGGCTTAAGGATCCTCCATCAAATTAATAAAAGATATGTAATGAGATATCATTGAACATAAGTATAACTAGTTTAAATGATAAACTAAAGGTTTGTTTGTTATGCTTATGTAGATGGCTCGAACCAAGACTGTTGCTATTCCTGAGGGCTCTGGGAACCCAGCTAGGAGTGGTTGGCCTCCCCGTAAGGGAAAGGAGTCTTCTAAAAAGAGAAAGAGGAACCACGATGATGGATCCTCTAAGAAGAGAAAGAGACTCGAAGAAACCACTCATGAGGTCTCCAACCCTAACTCGGTGCCTTTTAGCAACCTTGACCAGGAAGAGGACCAAGGATATCAGGAGCAACATGTATACGAAGAAGTAGGCAAGATGGAAGAGGACTAAGCTGGTGGTCTAGAACCAACCATGATGATCCACACCCTTGATACCTTGTGGATGGAGCAACATAGCAAGATGACAGAGGCTATTAATGCTTTGGCCCTTCGAGACTTAGCTAGAGCTGAGAATGGTGAACCATATCCTGTTCGTCCCCGTGTAGGAGCCACCATTCTAGGCTTTGTCAAGTTGAACATAGAAAAGTTTTGGGGAGAAGATAAGGCTGAGGTAGTTGACAAGGCGGAAGCCTGGGTACTTGCAATTGAGAATGGATTCCGCATGCTTGAGGTACAACCAAGCAAGAAGGTCCTCTTTGCTGCTCACCTTCTGGAAGGAGTAGCTAAGATATGGTGGGAAACATACATTACAGGGCAAGATCTGACTGAGGAACCAATGGCATGGGCTGATTTCAAGACCATCTTCACTGCCAGATTCGTCCCTGTTGCAGCTAAGAAAGAAAAGGAAAGGGAATTCACTAACATGACTCAAGGAAATTCCTCTGTGGCAGACTTTGGGCAAAAGTTTCGAATCCTGGAACGTTTTGGGTACAAGATGGATGAAGAAAGAAGGGTGGATCACTTCATAGAGTGTCTTCACCCTACCATCAAGCCTCATGTGATGGCAAGCAAAACTAAAACCTTCGCAGAAGCTTACAACACTGCCTTAGATATGGAAAGGACTGTGATGCCTGCCCAGCTTCCAACAGAGGGGTATTTGGGTTTCACTAAAGGAAACCGTGGTCAGAAGAACCATCACAAGAAGGGTCCAGGACGTCAACAAGCCAAAGGAAGATATGGAGGAAAAGGGAAAACCCATCAAGAGAACAACCGACCTCGATGCCACTCCTGTGGGAAATGGCATGTTGGTGAGTGTCACCCCAAGAACAGAGTCTGTTACCGCTGTAATCAAGAGGGACATATCCAAGCTGCTTGTCCTCTACCAGAGCCAAAAGGATTAGGTCCAGTTGCAGCCCCACCTGTAGTTGTGGCCCCGCCTGTAGCTGTGGCCCCGCCTGCTGGAGATAGAAGACAAGCTCGAGTGTTTGCTATTGATAATGAAGAAGCTCAAGCTAATGCTAATCAGTTGATTGAGGGTAATAACCCTTAGAGTTTTCTTTATGTTTTACAAGTTAAGCATGTAATGGTCTAAGGTATGGTGAAAAACAATGTAGGCATGCTTGAAGTCATGGGACATAATGTAAAAGCTTTATTTGACTCTGGATCTACTAATACTTTCATTTCGAGAAATCTTGCAACTATTCTTTGTTTAGATATCAAGGATTTAGGGTATGTCTTAGATTTCACAACCCCAAGTGGTCGAATCTTTACCTCTCTTTTGAAAACTCCGGTGATACCTGTGAAATATCGAGATCATGAGTTTCCTACAGACTTTATCCTTCTTGACATGAATGATGTTGATGTGATCATTGGTATGGATTGGATTTATACCTATAGGGCCCATATTGACTGTAGGGATAATAAAGTGATCATTAAGAAACCAGGTCAACCACCTTTTGTCATTAGAGGTAGGAAAGATTCCACCACCAGCCTGTATGTGTCATCCTTGAAGGCAGAAAGGATGATGAGTAAAGGGTGTCTACCGAGCCCGAAACCAAGGTACAACCCTTAGAGGAAATGAAGGTAGTAAAGAGCTATGCAGATGTTTTTCCGGTTGATCTACCTCGGATTCCTCCTGAGAGAGAGGTTGATTTTTCCATAGAGCTAGCTCCGAGAACAAGCCTTATTTCATGAGCACCTTATAGAATGGCCCCTGCGGAGTTGCTCGAGTTGAAGAAACAATTGCATGAACTGCTAGACAAGGGTTTTATCCGTCCTAGCACACCACCATGGGGAGCACCGATTCTTTTCATAAAGAAAAAGGATGGTTCTCTCCGAATGTGCATAGACTATCGGATGATCAACCAGGCTACCATTAAGAACAAATACCCTTTACCCCGTATAGATGACATGTTTGACCAGTTGAAACTTGCTTGAGTCTTTTCCAAAATTGACTTAAGATCGGGTTACCACCAGTTGAGGGTCAAGAGTGAGGACATTCCAAAAATAGCTTTTCAAACACGTTGTGGCCATTATGAGTTTGTGGTTATGCCTTTTGGGTTGTCAAATGCACCCAGTGTGTTCATGAATCTTATGAATAGTGTGTTTCAACCCTTCCTTGACTCGTTTGTCATAGTGTTCATGAATGACATATTAGTTTATTCCAATAACCTAGAACAACACTGAGACCACCTAAGTAAAGTCCTTGATATCTTGAGAAAGTAGAAGTTCTATGGGAAATTCTCCAAATGTGAGTTTTGGATAGACTGAGTCATGTTCCTCGGACATATCATCTCAGGAGGAACCATCCCCGTGGATCCAGCTAAAGTGTCGGTAGTTCGAGACTGGCCTACACCAAAGAATCCCTCCGAGATCCGAAGCTTCTTGGGGTTAGCAGGATACTATCGACGTTTCATTGTAGATTTCTCAAAGACTGCCCTGCCTTTGACCATGTTGACTCGGAAGGATGTGAAGTTTGTGTGGTCCGATGTTTGTGAGGCTCATTTTTAGGAGCTGAAGGAGAAGTTGACCACTGCACCAGTTTTGACTCTACCATCAGGCAATGAGGATTTCATGATCTTCACCGATGCATCCAAAATGGGGCTTGGTTGTGTGTTGGAGAAGAATCGGTATGTGGTTGCATATGCCTCCCGACAACTCAATCCCAATGAGGTGAATTACCCTACGCATGACTTAGAGCTGGCAGCCATTATCCATGCACTGAAGATTTGGCGACCTTACCTGTATTGTGCTACTTTTGAGATCTTCACTGACCATAAAAGCCTGAAGTACCTTCTGACATAGAAAGACTTGAACCTACGACAACGACGATGGATGGATTACATGAAGGATTATGACTTCACCATCGCTTATCATCCAGTAAAGGAAAATGTCGTAGTTGATGCTTTAAGTAGGAAATAGCTCAGGTGTGCAACTGTTCTGTCCAGTCAGTGGAAGAGTTTAGAAGAGTTGGTGAAATGGTCTCCTCAACCGTTAAATGATCGAGTTCGATTGGCCAATATCCAGATACAGTCTGATTTGTTAGGTGAGATCATGGCAACACAGTTGGCCAGTGGAGAACTTGACAAAATGAAAGGCTTGATGAAGAAACCTCAGACTCATCTTTCTTTGGGAGTAGATGGAGGGATCAGATTCGAGAATCGTGTATGGGTTCCTAAAGACTCACAGCTGAAAGAACATATCTTACAAGAGGCTCATGGATCTAAGTACACAGTACACCCAGGGACTACCAAGATGTTTAAAGACATACAGAGGTTTTTTTGGTGGTCGGGAATGAAGAGAGACATTGCAGCTTATGTGGCTAGTTGTCTTACATGCCAAATGGTGAAGGCTGAACATGAACGACCCGGTGGACTTTTAAAGTATATAGAGATTCTAGAGTGGAAATGGGAATAGATCACCATGGATTTTGTGGTGGGTTTACCCCGGACCAAGAGAGGTCATGATGCGATATCAGTTGTGCTGGACCGCCTTACCAAGTCAGCACACTTCCTTGCACTGAAAACCACTGCCAAGGTGTCAGACTTAGCTGAGTTGTACATCCGAGAGATAGTGCATTTACATGGCATACCCGGTTCCATCATCTCCGATAGAGATCCAAAGTTTAGATCCAAACTGTGGAAGCAGGTTCAAGAGGAACTTGGTACAAGCTTAAAGTTCAGTACCGCTTATCACCCCCAGACAGATGGACTATCAGAAAGGACAATAAACACTTTAGAGGATCTATTGAGAGCTTGTGTGCTTGATTGGGGTGGATCATGGGAGCAGTACTTACCATTAGCAGAGTTTGCTTACAACAACAATTACCAAACCAGTATCAGGATGCCTACATATGGAGCTCTATATGGGAGACTGTGTCGGTTACCACTTCACTGGGATGATGTTGGTGAGAGGACCTTGATGAGGTCAGATGAACTCCAAGTGTATGATGATAAAGTTGCTTTGATCAGGCAAAGGCTAAAGAGAGCCCAGGACCGACAAAAGTCATACGCTGATGCAAAGAGGACTGATGTGCATTTCACTGTGGGAGAACATGTTTTCCTAATAATCTGACCGCTCCGAGCTATAGCTAAGAACAGAGGAAAGTTGAGTCCCCAATACGTGGGTCCGTTTAAAGTATTAGAATGGATTGATGAAGTGGCTTATCGTTTGGCATTACCCCCTCAATATAGTATGATGCATGATGTGTTCCACGTGTCCAATGTGAAGCGATATGTGCAAGATCCAAGCCATGTGTTGAGCGTTAAACCTATTGAGCTTCAAGGAAAGCTGTCTGATCCTGAGTTACCTTTGCGTATTATAGATACTAAGGTAAAAGAGTTCAGAAATAAGAATATAGAGATGGTAAAGGTTCTTTGGAAACACCATGGGGAGGATGAGGCCACATGGGAGCTGAAGACAGACATGGAAAAAGCATATCCAGATTTGTTTGTTTAATTGTTGAATTTTGAGGGAAAAATTCCTATAAGGAGGGGAGGATGTTATAACCTCATTTTTTAACAAAATGTGTAGATAGATATATGGGATTTATGAATTGATTGATGGATTAATTTCATGCCTTGTATGTTTTCTTGATGGGCCTTATTGGCCATTAAGCTCAATTGAAAGAAAAGAAAAAGAAATTAATCAAAGATCCTTTTTGATAAAGAATATATATGAAAGAAAAAAAATAAATTAGAGAAATAGACTAAGAAATAATTTCCAAAAATAGGATTTTGAGTTTAATGGTTTCATTGGGGTTCAAGGAACTCAGAATCATAAATTGATGGTAAAATAAATAGAAAAGATATGGAAAATATGAGTAATTAAATGATAAATTGCAAACCAAGAAAAGGGATTGTACACTTGAGATAATAACTTCAAAATTTGTAGGATGGAAGATAAAAATATAATTGAGTTTCCCTCAAAATTTGAGTAGGAAAAGAGTTACCATTTGAGGGTTATGAATTTTTCAAGGTTATCATTGAAATAGGAATACAGTTTGAATTTAATTGGAAATTTATTTCCCTTTTGGTCAAACACGCGTGATTAGGTCCCTTGGATTCTAATCCAACGGGCGCTGCTCATCGTCCAAGTCCCAATGGGACAAGGACTGTAGCCACGACAGGGGGATTTTGTTCCCTTAATTTTGTGGTCTGTGATGCATGTTCATCCTTGGAAAGTTCTTCTTTGAGTCTGGGAGTGAAAGGAGAAGCTCCCCGACCCTAGTTTTTTGGGGTTTCAACCTGACCTTGCGAAACTCCCAATTGGGCTAGGACTTGGGTTGCAGCTAGGATTGGGAACCCTAACAGGGACCTCTCGGTCCCTTGTTCCAGTGCGATCTCAACCAGCTTCTTATCGTTCCCCTTTACACGCTAACCCACTTGATCGGTTCCTCTCCGGCGAGGGCGCCGCCGCGGCGCTAGCAGCAGAAAACAAAAGAAGATGACACTCGATCATCGTTTGATCCAGATCTGATGGTGCAAGGAGGGGGCCCGACTGAGTAGAGTTGCTTCAGTCACGGGCCGATAGATCGTGAGTCTATCGTGGACTCACTTAAGATCCAACGGACCGAGCTAGGAGAGCGCGCGCGTAGAGAAGGTAGTGGAGGCGACTGATGTGGAGCGTCAAATCAGGAGGGGTCTAGTTGTGCATCGATCCAACGATCAACGATTTTCGGTATCTATTCCTCTCTAATCGAATATTCAAGAAAAAGGGTTTTCTTTGCAAAATTCGTAGTAATAGCTAGGAACCTCATATGGAAAAACTTTATATATGAAAGTTGTGTAGAAAAATGCAAGGAATCTGATAAAAATGATTTGAGAACCTAGTTCTGACCTGGTTTGCAAAAGTACCCAAATTTGCTAATAAAGTGTATTACAAGTTGATGAGAAACCCTAATTGAATGTTAAGAGTGTAATTTGGTGAATCAATAGGTGAAATTGATAAGTTTAGCCCTATTAATGATAAAAGTGGTTTGATTATCCGTTTTGAATGCAAAGATGCCTAAATTAGAGTTGTAGTACTTAAAAGAAGGCTAATTTACATGGAAACCCTAATTTGGGATAAAAGAAGATAAAAATCATATTTATTTGGAATAAGATAATCAGATGCTTAATAAAGATCCTAAAACTTTTAAGAGAGATACAATGAGAAATTAGGGGTTTTATGTAGTTTTGATAAATTAAGGATGATAATAAGGAAAGAAGAAGTAAAAACCCTAAATTCCAAAGGAACCCTAAAATTGGAATTTAAATCCTAAGTAATGTGATGAAATTGGATAAATATTAATAAAAGGAAAATTGTACTTTTATTTTAGGATTTCTCTTCCTCAATCCTTGCTTGATTGGGTTTCTCTGCATATTTGATTCTGTCTTGAAATCTGCAACCAAAGGTATGTGGTTACTCTTATGAATAGTTTTCCGTGGTTTTCACCGATGACTTGAAATAAACTGTTGGATGAATTTAGTTCATGCAAACTATAATGTCAATATGACTATCACATAATATATGTGCCTACTAGCTCAGATCCTGGTCCCCTCTGTGGCTTAATGGCTGACCTAGTATATGGCTACCTAGAGCGTAGGTCCATCAGTTCGTGGAATGACTTAGTATATGGCTACCTAAAGGGTAGGTCCATCAAGTCACATTGAGTTAGATATTAGGCTACCTTCGGGTGGTTCCATGCGACTCTACCTTTATAGAGGTATTATATAAGTCCTCTACATGGACAACACAGAGTTGTGGATAGGTATGGATTGAGTAGTTTGTCTTAAAACGTAATCTTGGTTGTTAAATGATTAATTGAATGATTATATTGTTAACATAGTTGCACATTATCTGTTTCCTCTACATACCAGCTTCGGATGGTTGTCGTTTTATTTGTCGGAGATTTAGGTACAAATCTCAAAAGTACAAACAGTAAAGCGACACATTGTGAATTCAAGAATTAAAGAACAAGGAGGAACTAGTTAGAATAGTTCAGCTGTGGTTAGAAGTTTAGTATATTCCAAACTTTTCAAAGGTATACAAAATTTTATTACCATTTTTCAGTATAGTCTGTAAAAATTTAATAATTGTTCTTGGTTATATGTTGAACCTTTGATCCGGAAATTATGGGTGCAACTTCGACCTCTCGGTGTCCCTTAATTGGGGGTTACCGGAAGGTGGGGTCGTAACATTTGGTATCAGAGCCTAGGTTCCTCATTTAACCATTAATAATTATTAAATTTTACAAACTCCATAAAACCCAAGGGAGTTATTAGAGGATTATCCGAAAGACAGAGGTGTCCAGAAAAGGATCACGACCAGGGGCTGGAAATATTTTCCTCCGTACCGCTAGTCGGAATACGAGGACTTCCGGATCTATGTGACTTTCTGGCCAAAGTCTTAGGGTATGATTCGAAATAAGATACCTTTATGACTCTCTCATCTTATTCATCCCTTCTCATCACATATTCTATTAAGGTTCTAAGAGTAGTGTTGGCTAAATGGACATCTATAAATCCCTTTGTTTTGATTATGACAAACATTTCATTCTTATTAATCTAACGAGCTACTTGAGTGTGTAGGATGACAAAGCAACAAGGGAAAATCTACAAGCTTACATATTTATATTTTTCATGCAATGTAATCACTGTTGTAAAAACTTGTACAAAAATATAATGTACAAGTACTTAGAATTGCATGTAAATCAAGCGTTAGATTCTCCCTAGCTAAACACCACAGTTAGAAAAGTCATCCAATTCAAATAGGATTACTTATGCACACTCACACACATAATTAGTGCCTAAATTGAAACCTTGAAACAGGATCAATCTCGGTCGACAAACTCCTCGACCGAGACACTCTCGGTCGACAATCTTCTCGACCGAGAAAGATCCAAAGTAGCCGTTAGACACAACAGACAAGTTAGTTGGCAGTTGAAGAAAGACGTTGCAAATCACTTGTTCCAGAGAGCCTGTCGGTCGACAAAAGTTCGACCGAGTAGGTATCTCGGTCGACCATTTGTCGACCGAGATGGTCTCTGACAGCAACTGCAGAATAAATTAATTAGCCGTTGTTAAAGCAACAACTTTGTACCTAACGGCTAGTTAAGCACTTAGAAACCCCTAGAAGTTGTCTAGAACGTCCTTAAGCATCCTTAGGCCATTCCTATAAATAGGACAAGCCATAGGACACTCAAAACTCACTTGTTACACTTGAGAAATACTTGAGCATACTTGAGCAATCTGTTGCAAGCAATTTGAGCACTGTGATCATTGGCCTGCTTTCTCCTTAGCTCAATTTCGTGTCCTATAGGCTAGAATCTCCTACCCACAGCAATCACAAGTTCACACACTTGGTTAGGAGATCTATACGCTTGATCTAGGCATATCAAGCCTTGGGCTTAAAGGATAAGTTGTAATTTCCTTTTTCTTTCTTGTTCCTTTTTTATTATTTGTACTCTCCTTGCTACTCCTAGGGTTGGAGGCTGCGGATCGGAGAGGGTGGACTTCTCAGGTGGAGAAGGGGACTTCAAGCTACTTCAAGAAGGCTATCGCAAGGGAAGCTACTTCAGAAGGCTGGTGCAACGGGAGTTGGTGTATCTACTTCAAGGGAAGGCTGCTTCAAGGTTGGGCGATTACTTCTAGGAGAAGGCTGCTTGAAGGGTTTGGGAAAAGAAATTGTATTTTATGTAAAGTCCTTGTGAGGTAATAAAATAAATTTCTTTTCAAATCTCGGTTGGGTAAGCAACCGGGTAGTGGACTGACGGCTATAGTATTTGCTATAGTTGGAACCACTCTAAACCCTGTGTCTCCTTGTCCAATATCTTCATTGTGGTTGTTTGAGTTTAAATTATTATTAAAATCTTTATAAAACTCTATTCACCCCCCCTCTAGTAGTTTTCAGTTGGTATCAGAGCTAGGCTTCAAGGAACCCTAACAAGGTCTTGAAGAAATGGGTGATGGAGTGCTCAACAACCTCAACATTGAAGGAACACTTGTTGCTAGGCCCCCAGCATTCGATGGGACAAACTACCAATATTGGAAGAGAAGGATGCAATTCTATTTCCAAGGAATCAACTGGGATCTATGGAGAATGGTGTCTACTCCATACATGCTCCCTCAAAATGAATTTGCGGAATGGGATGCAAACACGGTAAAACTAGCCCAAATGAATGCAAAAGCTGTAAGTATCTTATATTGTTCTATTTCGGTAGGAGAATTTAATAGAATATCAAATTGTGATACAGCTTATGATATTTGGCATAGACTGTCCATAACCTATGAGGGTACAGTCCAAGTTAAAAATTCTAAAATTAGCTTGCTTAAAACGAAGCTTGAACATTTTCGTATGGATCCAAATGAATCTATTAGTGAAATGTTTTCAAAATTCTCTATCATTGTTAATGGTTTAAGTGCCCTAGGAAAACCTGTCCTTGAGGAAGATCAAGTATCAAAAATCCTTCGATCACTTCCTCCAAAATACAAGCCAAAGGTGACAGCCATTGAAGAAGCAAACGACCTCACTCGACTCAAAATGGAGCAACTCATCGGCAATTTAGAAGCTCATGAAGCAGATCTAGAAGAGGAAGAAAGAAGAGAACGTGAACGTCAAAATGGGAAGAAGAAGGATGTGGCTCTCAAAGCTTCAAAAGTCATCACACAAGAAAGTGAGGAGTCAAGTGAAGAAGAAGGAGAAGAAGCCTTGATCGTCAACGGTAAGAAATACAAAAGGTTTAAAACTAACAAAATTTCTAGTTCTTCTACCCCTCCTAGGTGCTTTGAATGTGGGAAGAAAGGGCATTTCAAAAATGAATGTCCCAAAGCAAAGAAGGGAAAGAAAAGCTCACACAAGAAGAAAGGAGAAAAAGCCTATAAAGCTGCATGGGATGAGTCAAGTGAGAGTGAATGCGGAGAAGAGGTGGAATGTCTAATGGCAAGAGAAGACAATGAAGACTCTCAAGAGGTAAGCCTAATTGATCTTCCTAAAGAAGAGTTAGTTACTAATTTACAAGAAACTCATGATAAATATATTGATGCCAAGAAGAAACTAAAGAAGGCTATAAAATCAAATGATGAGCTCATTGCCAAATTAGATGAACTTTCTTCTGAAAAGAACAACATTGATCTTGAGAATCTATCTTTAAAAACATCTTTAGATGATTGTACTAGAAAGCTACTCACTTTAGAAACAAATGTTGATCTTCTTTCTAAAGAAAAGACTGAATTGTTAGCTAAACTACAAGATTGTCAAACTCAGCCTATTTTGTGTAACCATTCGGACTATGATAATCTTGTAAAGGAAAAGGACTCATTATTTTCTGATTTAGATCAAGCAAGAAAAGATCTACACAAGAAAATGAATGACATTGCTATGTTACAAAGAGAACTGTATGAGTTAAGAAGAAAAGATATACTTGATAACATACTAAAAGTTGGCACTGTTTACAATGGAAGAAAAGGTGTGGGATATGCTCCAAAGAAAAATCAACCCAAAAGAACTCAAACTCGGTTTGTACCTAAGAACACAATGGCTAGAAAGAGAAATGAAGTTGATTCTATTACTTGCCATTTCTGCTTACGTCTTGGACACTATTCCTTTTCATGCCCCTACAAGACTAAGGAGTCCGACTTAGTTTGGATCCCAAAACCCCAAACTTAGTAGAGTGGAATGTAGTTGAGATATGACCAAATGCTTTATTTTTCTATTTACATTGTCTTATCTCAACTAAACAAAAGGTGTCATGCATATTGTTATTATTTTTCTGCATTGTTGTACTGAAACAGAAACCTTGTCGGTCGAAGTATTGTCGACCGAGCTTTAGATCGGTCGAAGTATTGTCGACTGACTGGATGACTTTAACAAATCAAAATTTACAACACCTATTTCGGTCGAAAATTGGTCAACCGAGCAAAGTTCTGCGTATCTTTGATTGTAATACAGTAACCTTCTCGATTGACAAATTGTCGACCGAGACATATGTCGGTCGAACAATTGTCGACCGACTGGACTTCTGTTTCAGAACTTTTATACAAATCTGTATTTAAATGATTCTAACCATATCGGACCATCACATGGGTACCAAAATCTACATTTTAATGCAGGAATGGGTGGTTGACAGTGGATGTTCCAAACATATGACCGGAAACAAGGATGCATTCCAAACTTTTGAAGAAAAGAAAAGTGGAACAGTCACTTTTGGAGACAATGGTAAGGGCAAAATCGTTGGAATATGTAATGTTGGTACAAACCTTGAAATTAAGAATGTTCTACTTGTTGATGGTTTGCACCATAACTTAATAAGTGTTAGCCAATTATGTGATAGTGGTTATGATGTGTTATTTAACAAAACCTGCTGCAAGTTATTAATAGAAAATACTACAAATGTTGTTTATGAAGGAAATAGAGTTGGTAATCTTTATATTCTTAAACCTAACTCTATGAAAATAGTAGTAGGAAAATGCTTGCTTGCAAATGACAATACCTTACAAATATGGCATAAAAATCTAGGACATGCTAGTTCACATGTTATCAAAAAGTTAGTGAAATATGATCTTGTTCGCGGATTGCCTACTTTATCTTTTGATCAAAGTGAAAACTGTGAACCATGCACAATGGGAAAGCAAACCAAAACATCTTTCAAATCAAAACATGTACTTAGCACCAGTAGATCATTAGAATTAATTCATATCGATCTATTTGGACCAATGAGGACACAATCAATTGGTGGTAAGAGATACTGCTTTGTAATTGTTGATGATTATAGTAGATATACATGGGTACATTTTATTGCAACTAAAGATGATACTATTCATGTTTTTATGCAATTTTGTTCAAAGATTGAAAATCTCTTACAAAATAAAATATGTACCATTAGAAGTGATCATGGTGGGGAATTTGAAAATCATACTTTTGAAGAATTTTGTACATCTCAAGGATACACTCATAATTTTTCTGCTCCACGCACCCCACAGCAAAATGGTATAGTTGAAAGGAAAAATCAATCACTACAAGAAATGGCTAGAACTATGATGCTTGAACATAACACACCCAAAACCTTTTGGGCTGAAGCTGTAAACACTGCATGCTATGTGCTAAACAGAGTAACTGTTCACTCTTATTTAAAGAAAACTCCATATGAACTCATACATTTTAAGAAACCTAGAGTTGACTATTTTCATACCTTTGGCTCCACATGCTACATTTTAAATACCAAAGATGATAGAGACAAGTTTGATTCTAAATCACACAAAGCATTCTTTTTGGGATATTCCACTTCTAGCAAAGCTTTTAGAGTATATAACACTATCTCTAGAAAAGTTGAGGAATCCATTCATGTTTCTTTTCATGAGGAATCAAAATCTGAAACTCTAGAAATCACTGATCTCACTAATCAATTCGAAAATTTAACCATACCAAATGATAGTGAGAAAGTTACTACATCCAATCCCCAAGTTGAAACACATCCTACACCTAGGCTTATCAAGGATCATCCCCAAGAACTGATCATTGGAGATCCAAATGATAAGGTCAAAACTCGGTCTTCCTTCAAAGATGTTGCAAACATGGCTTTTGTTTCTATCATTGAACCTAAGAAGATATCCGAAGCTCTTAAGGATGATTATTGGATAATAGCCATGCAAGAAGAATTGAATCAATTCACTAAAAATGATGTATGGGATTTAGTTCCTAAACCACAAGATAAAACTATCATAGGAACTAAATGGGTTTTTAGGAATAAACTTAATGAGGCAGGAGAAGTCATAAGGAATAAAGCTCAGTTAGTAGCACAAGGTTATAATCAACAAGAAGGAATAGATTTTGATGAAACATATGCACCCATAGCTAGACTTGAAGCTATTAGGATGCTACTAGCTATTGCTGCCCATAAAAACATTAAGCTCTATCAAATGGATGTCAAAAGTGCTTTTCTAAATGGCATCATTCAAGAAGAAGTTTATGTTGCCCAACCACCTGGCTTTGAAATACCGGAAAAAGGTGACTATGTTTATAAACTTAAGAAAGCACTTTATGGTTTAAAACAAGCACCTAGAAATTGGTATGAAAGGCTCAAGACATATCTTTTTGATAATAGTTTTTCTATTGGAAATTCAGATTCCACTTTATTTTTCAAAACATATGCCTCTGATTTCCTAGTTGTGCAAATATATGTTGATGACATTATTTTTGGAGATTCTAATGATTCCTTATGCACACAATTCAGTGACATTATGCAAAAAGAATTTGAAATGAGCCTCATGGGTGAACTAACATTCTTTCTTGGTTTTCAAATTAAGCAAACACCTGTAGGAATTTTCATTAGCCAAGAAAAATATACTAAAGAGCTCTTAAAACGTTTTGGGATGGATCAATGCAAACATGCTACTACTCCTATGGCTACTTCTATCAAAATTGATAAGGATGAAAATGGGGAACCTATTGATGATTCCTTATATAGAGCCATGATTGGTAGTTTGCTATATTTAACGGCTTCTCGACCGGACATTATGTTTTCCGTCGGTCTTTGTGCTCGATTTCAATCACAACCTATCCACTCTCATTTTCTAGCAGTTAAACGAATTCTTCGTTATCTAGCCGGTACTACTTGCTTTGGTTTATGGTATCCAAAAGGACAATCCTTAGATTTTAAAGCTTATACTGATGCGGATTATGCTGGTTGTTGACTTGATCGCAAGAGTACTAGTGGTGGCTGTTTCTTATTAGGGAGAGCTTTAGTATCTTGGTTTAGCAAGAAAAAAAATACGGTTGCCCTATCTACAACTGAAGCTGAATCTATGGCAGCCGGGTCTTGTTGTGCTCAAGTGCTTTATATGCAAAAGGTGTTAAGTGATTATGGTTTTAATCTGTCATCTACACCTATTTTTTGTGACAACACGAGCGCCATAAACTTAGCACACAATCCTATTTTACACAGCCGGGCTAAACATATTGAAATCCGTCATCACTTCTTAAGGGATCATATCTCCAAGAATCATGTTTCCCTTCATCATATTGATACGGAAGATCAATTGGCTGATATTTTTACAAAACCGCTTCCACTAGATCAATTTAAAAACATTAGGAAGCAATTGCTAATCACTTTTTTGGAGGATGTTTTCTTTGACATTTGTGCTACTTAAACAAAAAACTCTTGTTTACATTTTTGGCTTTTAAATGGACATTTTTTTCTTTTCATTAGATTTGATGGGATATCTAATTAAGGGGGAGTTTTTATTCTTAACGGTTATCTTTTTGAAATGACAAAGGGGGAGAGATAAATATAAAATTAACATTTAGTCAAACTCAATTAATGAGTTTCATAAATAAACTCTTGGCTTTACATTGAAAGTTGCTATATTCCCAAATGATCTGGATTTCATGTTCCATAATTCATGGGGAATAATAAGCACACATTTTATACACAAGAGAAAAAGCTACAAAAGGTAATCTAAAGGTATGCAACTCATATATTTTATATTTCCTTTATTTATATTTTGGAAATGTTTGTCATCTTCAAAAAGGGGGAGATTGTTGGCTAAATGGACATCTATAAATCCCTTTGTTTTGATTATGACAAACATTTCATTCTTATTAATCTAACGAGCTACTTGAGTGTGCAGGATGACAAAGCAACAAGGGAAAATCTATAAGCTTACATATTTATATTTTTCATGCAATGTAATCACTGTTGTAAAAACTTGTACAAAAATATAATGTACAAGTACTTAGAATTGCATGTAAATCAAGCGTTAGATTCTCCCTAGCTAAACACCACAGTTAGACAAGTCATCCCATTCAAATAGGATTACTTATGCACACTCACACACATAATTAGTGCCTAAATTGAAACCTTGAAACAGGATCAATCTCGGTCGACAAACTCCTCGACCGAGACACTCTCGGTCGACAATCTTCTCGACCGAGAAAGATCCAAAGTAGCCGTTAGACACAACAGACAAGTTAGTTGGCAGTTGAATAAAGATGTTGCAAATCACTTGTTCCAGAGAGCCTGTCGGTCGACAAAAGTTCGACCGAGTAGGTATCTCGGTCGACCATTTGTCGACCGAGATGGTCTCTGACAACAACTGCAGAATAAATTAATTAGCCGTTGTTAAAGCAACAACTTTGTACCTAACGGCTAGTTAAGCACTTAGAAACCCCTAGAAGTTGTCTAGAACGTCCTTAAGCATCCTTAGGCCATTCCTATAAATAGGACAAGCCATAGGACACTCAAAACTCACTTGTTACACTTGAGAAATACTTGAGCAATCTGTTGCAAGCAATTTGAGCACTGTGATCATTGGCCTACTTTCTCCTTAGCTCAATTTCGTGTCCTATAGGCTAGAATCTCCTACCCACAGAAATCACAAGTTCACACACTTGGTTAGGAGATCTATACGCTTGATCTAGGCATATCAAGCCTTGGGCTTAAAGGATAAGTTGTAATTTCCTTTTTCTTTCTTGTTCCTTTTTTATTATTTGTACTCTCCTTGCTACTCCTAGGGTTGGAGGCTGCGGATCGGAGAGGGTGGACTTCTCAGGTGGAGAAGGGGACTTCAATCTACTTCAAGAAGGCTATCGCAAGGGAAGCTACTTCAGAAGGCTGGTGCAACGGGAGTTGGTGCATCTACTTCAAGGGAAGGCTGCTTCAAGGTTGGGCGATTACTTCTAGGAGAAGGCTGCTTGAAGGGTTTGGGAAAAGAAATTGTATTTTATGTAAAGTCCTTGCGAGGTAATAAAATAAATTTCTTTTCAAATCCCGGTTGGGTAAGCAACCGGGTAGTGGACTGACGGCTATAGTATTTGCTATAGTTGGAACCACTCTAAACCCTGTGTCTCCTTGTCCAATATCTTCATTGTGGTTGTTTGAGTTTAAATTATTATTAAAATCTTTATAAAACTCTATTCACCCCCCTCTAGTAGTTTTCAAGTAGGATTCTCTCTTTCCTCCGCACTCATGTGGTATGGGCATGTAAGTTAAGGGCTTAAGGATCCTCCATCAAATTAATAAAAGATATGTAATGAGATATCATTGAACATAAGTATAACTAGTTTAAATGATAAACTAAAGGTTTGTTTGTTATGATTATGTAGTTGGCTCGAACCAAGACTGTTGCTATTCCTGAGGGCTCTGGGAACCCAGCTAAGAGTGGTTGGCCTCCATGTAAAGGAAAGGAGTCTTCTGAAAAGAGAAAGAGGAACCAAAATGGTGGATCCTCTAAGAAGAGAAAGAGACTCGAAGAAACCACTCATGAGGTCTCCAACCCTAACTCGGTGCCTTTTAGCAACCTTGACCAGGAAGAGGACCAAGGATATCAGGAGCAACATGTATACGAAGAAGTAGGCAAGATGGAAGAGGACTAAGCTGGTGGTCCAGAACCAACCATGATGATCCACACCCTGATACCTTGTGGATGGAGCAACAGAGGAAGCTGACAGAGGCTATTAATGCTTTGGCCCTTCGAGACTTAGCTAGAGCTGAGAATGGTGAACCATATCCTGTTCGTCCCCGTGTAGGAGCCACCATTCTAGACTTTGTCAAGCTGAACATAGAAAAGTTATGGGGAGAAGATAAGGCTGAGGTAGTTGACAAGGAGGAAGCCTGGGTGCTTGCAATTGAGAATGGATTCCACATGCTTGAGGTACAACCAAGCAAGAAGGTCCTCTTTGCTGCTCACCTCCTGGAAGGAGCAACTAAGATATGGTGGGAAACATACATCACATGGCGAGATATGACTGAGGAACCAATGGCATGGGCTGATTTCAAGACCATCTTCACTACCAGATTCGTCCCTATTGTAGCTAAGAAAGAAAAGGAAAGGTAATTCACTAACATGACTCAAGGAAATTCCTCTGTGGCAGACTTTGGGCAAAAGTTTCGAATCCTGGAACGTTTTGGGTACAAGATGGATGAAGAAAGAAGGGTGGATCACTTCATAGAGCGTCTTCACCCTGCCATCAAGCCTCATGTGATGGCAAGCAAACCTAAAACCTTCGCAGAAGCTTACAACACTACCTTAGATATGGAAAGGACTGTGATGCCTGCCCAGCTTCCACCCAAGGGGTATTTGGGTTTCACTGAAGGAAACCGGGGTCAAAAGAACCATCACAAGAAGGGTCTAGGACGTCAACAAGCCAAAGGAAGACATGGAGGAAAAGGGAAACCCCATCATGAGAACAACCGACCTCGATGCCACTCATGTGGGAAATGGCATTTCGGTGAGTGTCACCACAAGAAGAGAGACTGTTACCACTGTAATCAAGAGGGACATATCCAAGCTGCTTGTCCTCTACCAGAGCCAAAAGGACCAGGTCCAGTTGCAGCCCCACCTATAGCTGTGGCCCCACCTGCTGGAGATAGAAGACAAGCTCGAGTGTTTGCTATTGATAAAGAAGAAGCTCAAGCTAATGCTAATCGGTTGATTGAGGGTAATAACCCTTAGAGTTTTCTTTATGTTTTACAAGATAAGCATGTAGTGGTCTAATGTACGGTGAAAAACAATGTAGGCATGCTTGAAGTCATGGGACATAATGTAAAAGCTTTATTTGACTCTGGATCTACTAATACTTTCATTTCGAGAAATCTTGCAACTATGCTTTGTTTAGATATCAAGGATTTAGGGTATGTATTAGATGTCACAACCACGAGTGGTCGAATCTTTACCTCTCTTTTGAAAACTCCGGTGATACCCGTGAAATATCAAGGTCATGAGTTTCCTACAGACTTTATCCTTCTTGACATGAATGATTTTGATGTGATCATTGGTATGGATTGGCTTTATACCTATAGGGCCCATATTGACTGTAGGGAAAACAAAGTGATCATTAAGAAACCAGGTCAACCACCTTTTGTCATTAGAGGTAGGAAAGATGCCACCACCAGCCTGTATGTGTCATCCTTGAAGGCAGAAAGGATGATGAGTAAAGGGTGTCTACCGAGCCCGAAACCAAGGTGCAAACCTTAGAGGAAATGAAGGTAGTAAAGAGCTATGCAGATGTTTTTCCGGTTGATCTACCTGGGATTCCTCCCGAGAGAGAGGTGGATTTTTCCATAGAGCTAGCTCCGAGAACAAGCCCTATTTCATGAACACCTTATAGAATGGCCCCTGCAGAGTTGCTCGAGTTGAAGAAACAACTGCATGAACTGCTAGACAAGGGTTTTATCCATCCTAGCACAGCACCATGGGGATCACCATTTCTTTTCGTAAAGAAAAAGGATGGTTCTCTCCGAATGTGCATAGACTATCGGATGATCAACCAGGCTACCATTAAGAACAAATACCCTTTACCCCGTATAGATGACATGTTTGACCAGTTGAAACTTGCTTGAGTCTTTTCCAAAATTGACTTAAGATCGGGTTACCACCAGTTGAGGGTCAAGAGTGAGGACATTCCAAAAATAGCTTTTCAAACACGTTGTGGCCATTATGAGTTTGTGGTTATGCCTTTTGGGTTGTCAAATGCACCCAGTGTGTTCATGAATCTTATGAATAGTGTGTTTCAACCCTTCCTTGACTCGTTTGTCATAGTGTTCATGAATGACATATTAGTTTATTCCAATAACCTAGAACAACACTGAGACCACCTAAGTAAAGTCCTTGATATCTTGAGAAAGTAGAAGTTCAATGGGAAATTCTCCAAATGCGAGTTTTGGATAGACCAAGTCATGTTCCTCGGACATATCATCTCAGGAGGAACCATCCCCGTGGATCCAGCTAAAGTGTCGGTAGTTCGAGACTGGCCTACACCAAAGAATCCCTCTGAGATCCGAAGCTTCTTGGGGTTAGCAGGATACTATCGACGTTTCATTGTAGATTTCTCAAAGACTGCCCTGCCTTTGACCATGTTGACTCGGAAGGATGTGAAGTTTGTGTGGTCTGATGTTTGTGAGGCTCATTTTTAGGAGCTGAAGGAGAAGTTGACCACTGCACCCGTTTTGACTCTGCCATCAGGCAATGAGGATTTCATGATCTTCACCGATGCATCCAAAATGGGGCTTGGTTGTGTGTTGGAGAAGAATCGGTATGTGGTTGCATATGCCTCCCGACAACTCAATCCCAATGAGGTGAATTACCCTACGCATGACTTAGAGCTGGCAGCCATTATCCATGCACTGAAGATTTGGCGACCTTACCTGTATTGTGCTACTTTTGAGATCTTCACTGACCATAAAAGCCTGAAGTACCTTCTGAAACAGAAAGACTTGAACCTACAGCAAAGATGATGGATGGATTACATGAAGGATTATGACTTCACCATCGCTTATCATCCAGTAAAGGAAAATGTCGTAGTTGATGCTTTAAGTAGGAAATAGCTCAGGTGTGCAGTTGTTCTCTCCAGTCAGTGGAAGAGCTTAGAAGAGTTGGTGAAATGGTCTCCTCAACCGTTAAATGATCGAGTTCGATTGGCCAATATCCAGATACAGTCTGATTTGTTAGGTGAGATCATGGCAACACAGTTGGCCAGTGGAGAACTTGACAAAATGAAAGGCTTGATGAAGAAACCTCAGACTCATCTTTCTTTGGGAGTAGATGGAGGGATCAGATTCGAGAATCGTGTATGGGTTCCTGAAGACTCACCGCTGAAATAACGTATCTTACAAGAGGCTCATGGATCTAAGTACACAGTACACCCAGGGACTACCAAGATGTTTAAAGACATACAGAGGTTTTTCTGGTGGCCGGGAATGAAGAGAGACATTGCAACTTATGTGGCAACTTGTCTTACATGCCAAATGGTGAAGGTTGAACATCAACGACCCGGTGGACTTTTACAGTCTATAGAGATTCTAGAGTGGAAATGGGAACCGATCACCATGGATTTTGTGGTGGGTTTACCCCAGACCAAGAGAGGTCATGATGCGATATGGGTTGTGGTGGACCACCTTACCAAGTCAGCACACTTCCTTGCACTGAAAACCACTGCCAAGGTGTCAGACTTAGCTGAGTTGTATATCCAAGAGATAGTGCATTTACATGGCGTACCCGGTTCCATCATCTCCGATAGATATCCAAAGTTTAATTCCAAACTGTGGAAGCAGGTTCAAGAAGAACTTGGTACAAGGTTAAAGTTCAGTACCGCTTATCACCCCCAGACAGATGGACAGTAAGAAAGGACAATACAAACTTTATAGGATCTATTAAGAGCTTGTGTGCTCGATTGGGGTGGATCATGGGAGCAGTACTTACCTTTAGTCTTACAACAACAGTTACCAAGCCAGTATCACGATGCCTCCATATGAAGCGCTATACGGGAGACCGTGTCGGTCACCACTTCACTGGGATGATGTTGGTGAGAGGACCTTGATGAGGTCAGATGAACTCCAAGTGTATGCTGATATAGTTTCTTTGATCAGGCAAAGGCTAAAGAGAGCCCATGACCGAAAAAAGTCATACGCTGATGCAAAGAGGACTGATGTGCATTTCTCTGTGGGAGAACATGTTTTCCTAAAAATCCGACCGCTCCGAGCTATAGCTAGAACAGAGGAAAGTTGAGTCCCCGATACGTGGGTTCGTTTGAAGTATTAGAATTGATTGGTGAAGTGGCTTATCATTTGGCATTACCCCCTCAATATAGTATGATGCATGATGTGTTCCACGTGTCCAATCTGAAGCGATATGTGCAACATCCAAGCCATGTGTTGAGCGTTGAACCTATTGAGCTTCAAGGAAAGCTGTCTTATCCTGAGTTACCTTTGCATATTATAGATAATAAGGTAAAAGAGCTCAGAATTAAGAATATAGAGATGGTAAAGGTTCTTTGGAAACACCATGGGGAGGATGAGGCCACATGGGAGCTGAAGACAGACATGGAAAAAGCATATTCGGATTTGTTTGTTTAATTGTTGAATTTTGAGGGCAAAATTCCTATAAGGAGGGGAGGATGTTATAACCTCATTTTTTTACAAAATGTGTAGATATATAAATGGGATTTATGAATTGATTGATGGATTAATTTCATGCCTTGTATGTTTTCTTGATGGGCCTTATTGGCCATTAAGCCCAATTGAAAGAAAAGAAAAAGAAATTAATCAAAGATCCTTTTGTGATAAAGAATGTATATGAAAGAAAAAAATAAAGTAGAGAAATAGACTAAGAAATAATTCCCAAAAATAGGATTTCGAGTTTAATGGTTTCCATGGGGTTCAAGGAACTCAAAATCATAAATTGATGGTAAAATAAATAGAAAAGATATGGAAAATATGATTAATTAAATGATAACTTGCAAAACAAGAAAAGGGATCGTACACTTAAGATAATAACTTCAAAATTTTTAGGATGGAAGATAAAAATATAATTGAGTTTCCCTCAAAATTTGAGTAGGAAAGGAGTTACCGTTTGAGAGTTATGAATTTTTCAAGGTTATCATTGAAATAGGAATACAGTTTGAATTTAATTGGAAATTTATTTCCCTTTTGATCAAACACGCGTGATGAGGGCCCTTGGATTCTAATCCAACGGGCGCTGCTCATCGTCCAAGTCCCAGTGGGACGAGGACTGTAGCCGCGACAGGGGGATTTTGTTCCCTTGATTTCGTGGTCTGTGATGCATGTGCATCCTTGGAAAGTTCTTTGAGTCCGGGAGTGAGAGGAGAAGCTTTCCGACCCTGGTTTGTTGGGTTTCAACTTGACCTTGCGAAACACCCAATTGGGCTAGGACATGGGTTGTGGCTAGGATTGGGAACCCTAACAGGGACCTCCCATGGCCTATATATAGGGGACCTCTCAGTCCCTTGTTCCAGTGCGATCTCAACTGGCTTCTTATCGTTCCCCTTTACACGCTAACACGCTTGATCGGTTCCTCTCCGACAAGGGCGCCGCCGCAGTGATAGCAGCAGAAAAAAGGAAGATTATGCTCGGTCATTGTTTGATCTAGATCTGACAATGCAAGGAGGGGGGTCGATTGAGTAGAGTTGCTTCAGTCACGGGCCGATAGATCGTGAGTTTATCGTGGACTCACTTAAGATCCAACGGACCGATCTAGGAGGGAACGTGTGTAGGGAAGGTATTGGAGGTGACTGATGTGGAGCGTCAGATCAGGAGGGGTCTAGTGGCGCATCGATCCAACGATCAACAATTTTTGGTATTTATTCCTCTCTAATCGAATATTCAGGAAAAAGGGTTTTCTTTGCAAAATTCGTAGTAATAGCTAGGAACCTCATATGGAAAAACTTTATATATGAAAGTTGTGTAGAAAAATGCAAGGAATCTGATAAAAATGATTTGACAACCTAGTTCTGCTCCGTTTTGCAAAAGTACCCTAATTTTCTAATAAAGTGTATTAAAAGTTGATGAGAAACCCTAATTGAATGTTAAGAGTGTAATTTGGTGAATCAATAGGTCAAATTGATAAGTTTAACCCTGTTAATGATAAAAGTGGTTTGATTATCCGCTTTGAATGCAAAGATGCCTAAATTAGAGTTGTAATACCTAAAAGAAGGCTAATTTACATGGAAACCCTAATTTGGGATAAAAGGAGATAAAAATCATATTTATTTGGAATAAGATAATCAGATGCTTGATAAAGATCCTAAAACTTTTTAAGAGAGATACAATGAGAAATTAGGGATTTTATGTAGTTTTGATAAATTACAGATGATAATAAGAAAAGAAGAAGTAAAAACCCTAATTTCCAAAGGAACCCTAAAATTGGAACTGAAATCCTAAGTAATGTGATGAAATTGGATAAATATTAATAAAAGAAAAATTGTACTTTTATTTCAAGATTTCTCTTCCTCATAGCTTGCTTGATTGGGTTTCTCTATATATTTGATTCTTTCTTGAAATCTACAACCAAAGGTATGTGGTTACGCTTATGAATAGATTTCTGAGATTTTCCGAGGTTTTCACCGATGACTTGAAATAAATTGTTGGATGAATTTAGTTCATGCAAACTATAATGTGAATATGACTATCACATTATATATGTGCCTACTAGCTTAGATCCTGGTCCCCTCTGTGGCTTAATGGGTGACCTAGTATATGGCTACCTAGAGGGTAGGTCCATCAGGTCGTGGAATGACTTAGTATATGGCTACCTAGAGGTTAGGTCCATCAAGTCACATTGAGTTAGATATTGGGATACCTTTGGGTGGTGCCATGCGACTCTACCTTTATAGAGGTATTATATAAGTCCTTTACAGGGACAACACAGAGTTGTGGATAGGTATGGATTGAGTAGTTTGGCTTAAAATGTAATCTTGGTTGTTAAATGATTAATTGAATGATTATGTTGTTAACATAGTTGCACATTATTTATTTCCTCCACATACCAGCTTCGGGTGATCGTCGTTTTGTTTGTCGGCGATTTAGGTACAAATCTCAAAAGTACAAACAGTAAAGCGACACATTGTGAATTCAAGAATTAAAGAATAAGGAGGAACTAGTTAGAATAGTTCAACAATGGTTAGAAGTTTAGTATATTCCAAAATTTTCAAAGGTATGCAAAATTTTATTACCATTTTTCAGTGTAGTCTGTTAAAATTTAATAATTGTTCTTGGTTATATGTTGAACCTTTGATCCGAAAATTATGGGTGCAGCTTCGACCTCTCGGTCTCCCTTAATTGGGGGTTACCGGAAGGTGGGATTGTAACAAAAATTGCAAGCTACAACAACTTGACCAGAATGACCATGCTACCTAGTACGACCGTGTTGTGAAGACCCCAAAATGGCTGTGCCAAACAGCATGGCCATGATGCCAAAGAAGAGAATGGGCATGCTGCCTAGAATGACCTACACTTCACATCCTCCACCAGGGTCGTGCCACCCAACATGGCCGTTTTACCTCGCCCTCACCACGGCCAAGCTGCCCAACACAGCCGTGTTACCAAACTTCATTTGACCAATTTTTATATAACATTTTCCACTTATTAGAACGACTATTCCCTACTACCACGACTGTTCAAACTCTCAACCAGCATGGCCGTGCTCCCCAGCACGGCCGTGCTACCACCTAAACCCTAGCACTTTCTGCACTATTTTTCCAACAATGCCCCTACTTACCCTAGTGCTTCCACCACCACCTATATATACATGGGTGGCAGCCACATCACTAGGTTAGCTGCCATGACTCCCCTCCACATACTATAGAGCATTCATTTCCTCCTTCCTTGCATTCAAGCCATCCATCTACCATTTCCACCTCATTTCCACCATAGAAACCTAGTTTTCTTGGTTTCCTACCACAATACCCTTCATTTCCATGCCCTTCACCTACCTTGGAAGAGGGAGGTTGTTCTAGAATTGCTAGGAGGTGAAGAATAAGAAGATACTTCAAGATCCATGGAGTCCTATCCCCTTTTTCTCATTTATTTTATCTTTTCTTTGAGCATGTCTAGCTAAGCCCCTAGTGGTGGGCTGCTTAGGGTTAACATGTGACATTGAGACCATGTTGGGGGGGGGAAATAATTTGTAATGAACATAGTTTCATTCTATGATGACTGACTCTTGCTTCTATCTCATTTCCCATTATCTTGCATGTGGTTTTTACTTTTTAACATAAATTTCTTGTTTTGTGATGCTTGATGACACTTAGCATCTAGGGGTAATTTGAATGTATGTGGCAATCTTAGAAATTACTCCTAGGTCCAAATAGTCGATCCATAGCTGTCCCCCTTTATCACTACATACATCTCCCTTCATCTACTAGTGAGTGTGAGATCTAATAGCTAGTGTAAGTGTGATTAGTGCAATTGCCTAGAGTTTCCAAAAGGCTAGATGGTAAGTAACATGAGGTGAAATACTCTCATCTATACATCCATTCCTACCCTTGGCTCTCAATTTCCATAATACCACTTATCCTAGAAACCTAGACTTGCCAAGTCCTAATAAAATTACACCTAGCCCTAGTTCTCCAACTAGTAGTATAGGGTATATTCTAATAGTACTTGCCTTGTTGTTTAGTTTGATAATCTAGATTGAAATGTGAGATTTGCATGCTATGTTGAAATTCTCCCAACTAATATCAAGTTGCATTCCCAAATGTCCCACCTATCCATCATATTGCTTAAAATCCATCTTTCCCTCTTTACTTGTTAATGCTAGTGTAGTCAATTGCCTATGTTAATTCTTAGCTAATTGCCTAGTTCTAGATAGTTAGTTCTTGCTCAAGTACTTAGGGCTCCTTTGATCTTTCTTGTGTTAGTTTGGCTAACTAGTGATAACTTAGATCCTTTATCTAGCCTAATTGCTTTCCTTTCTTAGTTTGATAGCCTTAACTTGCTTCGAGTAATCTAGGACTTTTGTTAACTTAGATTCTTTCTTGCTCACTCTTGCTTGCAATTATAGTGTAATCAAACAAAACCCAAATTTAAACCCTCAAACCCTAATCTCCTATTTAGGAACATAGCCAACACAAACATAGATCTAGTGCCCCCTCTCCCTGAGGATTGACCCTAATCTTACCACTAGCCTGTACTATGGCACGACCCCATGTGCTTGCGGGTACGTGTAATTAGTTGAGCCTGTGTGTTGGACTAGGTCCTTATACAAATTTTGAGAGATTCATGTGTTCTCCCTTGGGGTTGCATCTAGACACCTTTAGTTGTCTAGAGTGTGGCCTTGAGAAGAATCACACCAAGCTTTCTGGCACCATTTTTGGGGAGTGAGGTGCTCAATTAAGCTAGTTAGTGTAGCTTAGCCTTTCCTACTGCCCCCACTATTGCTATTCTTTATTCTTTGTTTATTTTTTTGCATACTATCATTCTAACTTGGCTTTTGTTGCTTGTTTGTGTTTTTTGTAGGTGACAGCTGTGCATGCATAGTACACATTTGACTTGCATCGACTTGGTGTTATACAACCTCAATATAGGTAGGAGGATATGTCAAAGCCACCACAAACAACATCAAGCAACCAAAAGGGGTGACCGTGAAGCTGAAATACCTCATGGAGATGCTCAACCACAATCCAAGCACCCTCTCCATGAATACTTCACCCCAGGGAACTACGACTCCCCCATTACCACCCTTGTTGACCATATGCCGGGTCAATAATTCTCCATTCCACCCTCACTCCTTGGTCTCCTCCCTACTTACTATGGGATGTAGAATGAGAACCCCTACCACCATATTGACGCCTTCCTTGAAACTTGTCCACTTTCCGCACACCCACTGCCACTGATGACTCCATCTAGAGGACACTTTTCCCATTCTCTCTAAAAGAAAAGGGCTAAGGAATGGTACATGGCCAAGCCCGAGTTGTTGGCATGGAATGCGATGAAGAATGAGTTCCTCAAGAAGTTCTACCTGATCTCCAAGTTGACCCAGATGCGAAGATGCATCACTTCCTTCACACAAAAAGAGAATGAACCATTTCACGAAGCTTGGGAATGACTTCAAAAGCTCCTTCATGATTTCCCACATCATGAAGAACCTCAGTGGGGGCTTGTTCAAGCTTTATACACTGGGCTAGTGGAATTGAGCCAAAACAATGTTGATTCATCATGTGGAGGCACCTTCATGGGAAAGTCACTTGAGGAGTCATAGCCCTTATTTGAGTACCTTGCTGAGAATTCTCACCACCGAGCCTCAAGTAAAGGGGGATGCTGTGATTGGAACTACATCCCTCCACCTCCTCCCATAGTTCTAGCCCGGGCTGTAGTCAGCCCCGACATGATGAAAATGATGGTGGATATGGTTAATATGATGAAGAATGAAGCTGGTGATTTTTCTAGTCAATCCACTATGTCAATTGAACCCGAGGAAGAAGAAGTTCATGCTTTGTATGCCTTTGGCAACCAAAACAACCTAGGCCCGATGTCCAACTCCTATACTCTCGAGTGGAGGAATCATCCAAACTTCTCATGGGAACAACAAAATGAGGAAGGGAAAGGGCAGCTAGGCAATACCACAGTCCCAAGCACAACTCCAAGTTTGAAGAAGAAGTTCTAGGAAGGCTAAGGAGCCTCGATGAAGTGAAGAAAGAGGTGTCATCACAAGGACAAAACATTTGTCACCTTGAACAAAGGCTTGATCAAATCTCTCTCTCACTTGCCCGCCGTGATGAGGGGAGGCTCCCATATTAAACCATGGCCAATCCAAACAATGATGGTAGTTATGCGATCACTACTCAAGGTGCCTATGTCCCATCGCAAGGCCAAGTACCCCCACTTCACCAGTACCAAGTACCATCACATCCATATGCTCCTCCACCTCACCAACCCCCTTTCAACTATCAATATCGCCTACTACCATCACATGCTTATCAACCACCACCTCCCCAACAACCTCCCCAACAACCAACTTGCATATTCTAAAATCCTAACCCACCTCATCAAAGACCACCACCACCTTCATCTTCACAAGATCCTCCTCCTTCCCATGAATAAGTGAATATGGTATCAAGCATATGGGCAAAAAAGGGTGATCAAGATCTTAAAAAAGGGGAAGATAAAATGATCAATGTTGGTGATACTAATCCAACGTCAAAAGAATCTAGTGGAGATTGTAAGAGTGCCAAAGAGTTTGCTTCTCCCTTGTTGCTAGACAATGCCAACTACATCTAAGATCTTACTGCCCCCTCTGGTGATAAGGGAGAACCCTCGAGTGTTCCACCGTTGATAGAGAAGATGATATCTTGCGTCTTGCCCCATTTGAGTCCATGAGATCAACTATCCCACCCTTTATTAGAAGTAACAAAAGTGCTAGAGAGTTAGTTCTTCCATCCTCCTATGACAAGATCATGTTTGCTGCCCCACATGCCATTAACATGGTAACACTTGATGCAATACCTTGTTGGAAGCTAAGACCTCCCCATGAGATAAGAATCACCATCATACCTCCTTAAGGACCACAAATTTCTGCTGAAACATTTGATGCAATTGGTGAGAAATTCCATGAGGCTTTAGAAGGTCCCTTTCTCCAAGAGAAGAATAGTCGTATCATGAATCTCTTAGGGACCTTGAAATAAGGATCAACAAACATCAAAGAATTCCTTTCATTGGTAAAGGATGTTTGCACGGGGAGGAGAAAACCGATGTTATTGCCACCCAAGGAAATCATTGCAATAAGATCTGTGAACTTCATCCTGGACATTGGTTTCCCAGAAAAAAGGAATGATTCGAGAGTACCTCTTATCACATGCTATATCAGTGCATGACCTATTGAGAATGCTCTCCAAGATCTAGGCATAGGAACAAGAATTATGCAGTTGATCATGTACTTACGTCTCGGACTAAAGAAAATGGAACCGGTGGATTGTGTCCTTGTCTTGGGTGATAGAACTAAGAGGAAACCCCTGGGCATATTGCTAAATGAGACAATGGCATTGGATCAAAGGACAAACATCGCATACCTAAATGACTTTGTAATTATGAATTCCGACCCTATTGATGGGAAGGAATACCTCATATTGGAGAGACCCTTGTTGTCCACCATAGGTGTAGAGATTTATGTGTGTATAGGCACTCTGACAGTCATGCATAGAAGGACAAATTTTGACTTCTTTATATTCACTGAGGAAGAAAGATACTGGCTGGGTGAAGAAGATTTTGGTGATAGTCTAGCTTACTACGATCCTCTAGAATAGTGGAGATCAATTCCTTACTTTCGATTGATGAACACTCCTTGGGATGAAGTCCATGTCGTCATAACTCTAGGAAGGATCACTATTGAAGAGAAAGGAGACTACGGGGGTGTCAACACTTAGTGAAGAAAGCAACAAGACCAACGAAAGCCTATAAATTTAGCGCTAGTGGGAGGCAACCCACGTGGTTTGAGATTTTGAAACCTTTTTGTTTTATCATGCTTTCTTTTTCCACGAAATACACACACACACTTGTGCTTGATAGTTTTGTTTTAGTTTTGATGATTTGACAGGTGAGACATCTAAAAGTTGAGAAATGAGGTACATTTTAATGAAAAATGATTGGTATAACATCAAGTGGGTCGATTAAATTGATTGGAGTATGAATGATGGAATGATTTGATGATTCTGGAAGATGTTTGAACTTGGAGGACCCAGCATGGCCATTCTGGCATGGAACGGCAGTGCTGGCAAGTTGCATTTCAATAGAGAAAACCTGAGTTTTGGGAACTGGCAGCATGACCATGCTGGCCAACACAGTCGTGCTGGCCCGGGCCCAGTACTTAAGTTACTCGATTTTGCCCGAGCTAGCACGATCTAACTCTCATTGTTTCTGCACGGAGAGGCAACTAGGGCGACCCCCAATAACCCCAAGTCACCTCCTCTTGCTCCCAAACTCCAATTTTGAGTTCCCTCTGGCCCCAAATCGCCTTCCTCTACCTCAAGCTCCGTTTTCCACCCTCCATTACCATCTATTTCTTCATCTCCAAGGAGATTCTTCCCCTAAAGCCCGGAAGCATGTTTTTTTGCTGTTCTTGCTTGATTATCACCAAAAACCCTTGCAAAGATAAAGAGCACATGAAAAGCAATCAAGAAAGGGGTAGACAAGACCATAAACATCCTCACTAGAGGCAAAAGCTACACCAAGCGGGCCTCCAATGCACACCACCATCCCACAATGCTTCGTCACTATCTAATTCCACTTCACAATCACTCCGACAGTCAGCATTGATGAGTGCATCCCAACACCAATCCTCCTCAAGTGGCTACACATCGGATCCAAGCTACAACAACTCCAACAAGGAAGAGGAGGATGAAGAAGAAGAGATGGAGAACATCATCAATTCGGTGGGAATTGATGTACCGACTCGAGAGAGGAGGGATAAGAAGGCTACTGATGCGTCATCTTGATGATGACCTCCATGCCCGACTCTGGTGAGATGCTCCACTTTGTCGACACAACTACGTGCCACTCAACAACCCATTAGGTGTCGGTTGGTGATTGAGGAAGAAGCTAAATATGCACCCATTCAGATGGTGCCCTTGAACTTGGACACAAGTTCGGGGTCACCACATATGATAAGGAGGAGGTAGATGACACCTAGAGTGAGGAGATGGAAGATGAGCTAGTGGACGCCTTGTCCAAGCTAGAGGAAGACAAGATGAAGTGGGTTGGGAAGCAGCCTGAGGAAGTTGCATATGGGAGAGGCACAACAAGGAGAGTGTTCACAAGATCCCTTCACCCCGAGTGTATTACTAGGAGGGTGATTCCCACAAGGTATGATTTCCCCAACACCATGCAAGACCAAGGGATGCATCTAATCATCAAGGATTTCTTAGAACCATGTGGATTGTACAAATTGCTGACCATTATGGAAGAAACATACTTGGAGATGGCACATGAATTTTTGGATCTCTGGAGAAGGTGCGATATCAAGGAGAGAATGCAATCCACTTCTGGCTCAATGACTCCACTCATGTACTAAAGGCCTCCAACCTCAACAAGATTTTCGCACCAACACCAGAGATTGCTCAAAAGTTTGATGGGGGCAAGTTTTACAAAAATGGGAAATGAAACTATGCCAAGATGTGGGAAACATTCACTAGAGAAAACTCCTTTACAGTGGGAAAAAAAGCAAGATTTTCAACCCTGCTTTGAGATATATTCAGAAACTCCTTGCCAACTCCATTTTTGGCCGATACGACAACCAAGGCTGTTGTTCTAAAAAAAACTTGTTTGTGATATCAGTAATGGGGACTCATGGTTATGTGAATCTAGGGATGATGATGATTGATCATTTAAAAAAATTCCCTCCTAGGCCAAGCTTCTCTTCATAATGGGAGGGATTGTGATCACCCTAGCAAAAACACTTGATTGTGATCTCCAAAACTTCACAAAGGCAGAAGAGGCCAAGTTGATTAATTTGAACTATCTTGGAAGGTCTCAGATACTTACCATAAGGGACAAGAAGATCATTTACAACATGAACCCCGGGTACCCTGGCATCACACTAGAGATACCTTACCATGATTTTAATATTATGGATTATGTCAAGCCATTGGCAAATCTGCCAGTCAAGCTCTCCAAGTGGGAAAAGCCAACATCCTAGGGAAGACTACAGGGCATTGCTAGTGGACATACCAGAGGGTGCATGAGAGGCAGACGTGCCATAACAACAACACATCCATGAGCAGCCACGCCATACCAAACAGAGACATGAGGACTTTGATGCGCATCCACCTCCAACAAATGTATATGAAATGTCATCCATTCATGAACAGTTGGAGGAAATTATGTAGACACAACATGCCATGTGGTTAGGTCAGCGACATATGCATCATTAGATCAACCACATGTATTAGTATCAGCATGCACATGTGTAGAGGAACCCCCAATGGGGGGTGGATTTATGGGGAGGACTAGTTGGTTACCAGGAGACATACTTGCCTCCACAGGCGGACTACTGGGGCCAATATTACCAACATCCAATTCCACATACCGGCCCACCACAGGATCCCACACCACTAGAGCAGTGACGTCTACCCTATCACTCCTAAGCTTTATTTTATGTTGTGGACAACATGATTCAAAAGTTTGGGGTGGTACAACGGTATGCACTCTTTCTTAGCTTATTTTGTTGATTCCTATGTCACATGATATTTGTTTGTTTGACATTACTTTTTTAGTATAGATCTCCTTCTATTTGCATCCATGTAATAATGTAGTTCAATTTCATGCATTTTTGTGTAATTTTTCAAAAATTTTACTCTTTTTTCTCTTCCATGTCATGCATTGCATATCCAGGTAGATTTCGGTAATTTGTGCATGTTTTAATTAGGAATTGCTACTTTATGTGTTAATTTTCCTAAAAGTTTGGTTTAGATGTGATTGGATGCAAATTGGCACCATTTTTGGCCAATTTTACCCAAACTTGATTTTTTTTCCTAAAAGCATGTTTTAACTTAATGTCCGCTGTTTGAAAAGAAAATGTTGACCTTTGACAAATGCATGCCTTTTTTGTAGAGTTTATTGCTATATGGTCTTTATTGTTGATTTTTTACATGTGCACCACCTCTCTCAAGTTTGTGAATGTTTTGGTTGAATTGTGAATTGAGCAAGCTATGAATGCTTAGAGCCTATGGAATCACATGAAATAATGGTAAACCTCATGTTGTTCACTCATGTGGTGTGATATCATTTGATGAAATGTTGGATTAGTTTTCATGCAAGAGATCTTATGTTGAGGACTACACTAATGACCCCTCTTTGACCCGATTCTTCTTTCACCATCTTTATACCTCTCCGCCTCATGAAAGGATGCCTTAGAGCACATATTTAGCATTGGCCACCCCAAAAGCTTACACTGTCCATATCTACATCTCCCCACTTCACTCTATCCACCATATTCCCTACCTACATCACGGGCAAAAGAAAAGAAAAGAAGAAAAGAGAAAGCAAAAAGAAAATAAAAAGATGCCCCTGTTTAAGAGCATCTAAATAAAGAAAAGATGAGAGTGTAAAATCACTTTAATCTCTTACCACAATCATTTCTTCCTTTTTCACACCCATTGAGCTAGAAAACATCAAATCTATCTCACTTTACCCTTTCTACAACCATGTGGGTCATTTGGTGTGGTTTGAGGAATAAGATTGAATGCATGAAAGTGAAACAACACTCCTAGTCATCATTGATTAATGGCAACATGAAATGGTTTACCCAGAATTACATGAAGGACATATGGAAAGCTTGTGTATTCTATGATATATATTTAAAGTTTGTATGCTCAGTGCTCATTTCATGATTGGTTTGTGAAAGTGGAGAGGAGAGAGGTGGAACACATGCACTTCATCACTTCTAAGACCATTTAGTCAATAATCATCTTTTGCAATGCAATTGTCACTCTTGTTTATTGAAAGAAAACTGAAAAGAGAGATTGAGTTGGAGCGTACTTGAGGAAAAGTATGTTTTAAGTTTGGAGTGGTTATGCAACCCTATTTTAGGGTTTCATGTTGTGTCTTTTTGTATCTCAATCACATCTAAACATAATAGAATGCTAGTTAAATACCCCAATATGCATATTATTGTCAAATGCGCCTATGGAAGTTCTTTGCATACTTTTCAGTTACTTGGTCCATGCTTTGGATGGATGATAGAGAAGGAAGGAGTTATAGGGTTCTTCCACCCATGGAGGGGTCCAAAGAAGACCCCAAAGCTCCCTCAACCTACCCCTAATGGACAAGGGTCGACATCAAGAAAAGAAGTCCATTGATCATGAAGATTCAAAGTAAATTTTCCACTGAAGACCCCAACACGGCCGTGGTGAAAAGGAACGACCGTGCTGGACAATGCAAAAATCACAGAGTCAAACACTACAATTGCAAGCTACAACAACTTGACCAGAACAACCATGCTACCCAACACGATTATGTTGTGAAGACCCCAAAATGATCGTGCCAGCCGACACAACCATGCTACCAAAGAAGAGAACAGGCATGCTACCCAAAATGACCTCCATTTCACCTCCTCCACCACGGCCGTGATAGCTAGCACATATGTTTTACCTAGCCCTCACCGTGTAGTGCTACAAACCTTCATTTAACCAAATTTTCTCTGACATTTTTCACTTCTTAGAATGAACATTCTTTACCACCACGACCGTTCCAACTCTCACCCACCACAGCCAAGCTACCACCTAAACCGTAGCACTTTCTGCACTATTTTTCCAACAATGACCCTACTTACCCTAGTGCTTTCACCACCACCTATATATACATTGGTGGCAGCCACATCATTGTGTTAGCTTCCATTACTCCCCTCCACCTACTCTAGAGCATTCATTGCCTCCTTCCTTGCATTCAAACCATCCACCCACCATTTCCACCTCATTTCCACCATAGAAAACTAGTTTTCTAGATTTTCTACCATAACCCCCTTCATTTCCTTGTCCCTAACCCACCTTAGAGGAGGGAGGTTGTTCTACAATATCTTGGAGGTGAAGAAGAAGAAGCTAATTCGAGCTCCATAGAGTCCTATCCCCTTCTTCTCATTTCTTTTATCTTTTCTTTGAGCATGTCTAGCTAAGCCCCTAGTGGTGGGCTGTTTGGGGTTAAATTGTGACTTTGATACCATGTTGGGGGAAAGTAATTTGCAATGAACATAATTTCATTCTATTATGGTTTGCTCTTTCTTCTATCTCATTTCCCATTATCTTGCATGTGGTTTGTGCTTTTAAACATAAATTACTTGTTTTGTGATGCTTGAAGACACTTAGATTCTAGGGAAAATTAGAATGTATGTGGCAAACTTAGGAATGGCTCCTAGGTCCAAGTAATGGATCCCTATCTATCCCCCTTTGTTCCTACATACATCTCCCTTCTTCTATAAGTGAGTATGAGATCCAAGCAACTAGTATAAGTGTTATTAGCGCAATTGCCTAGAGTTTCCTAAAGGTTAGATGGCAAGTAACATGAGGTGAAATACCCTCATCTATACTCCCATTCCTACCCTTGACTCTCAATTTCCCTAATACCACTTACCCTAGAAACCTAGACTTTCCAAGTCCTACTAGAATTACACCTAGCCCTATGTCTCCAACTAGTAGTATATGGTATATTCTAATAGCACTTGCGTTGTTGTTTAGTTCTCAAAGTAGTAGTATATGGTATATTCTAATATTGACAATCTAGATTGAAATGTGAGATTTGCATGCTATGTTGACCTTCCCCCAACTAATATCAAGTTGCATTCCCAAATGGCCCACCTATCCATCATATTGCTTAAAATCCATCTTTTCCCTCTTAACTTGTTAATACTAGTGTAGTCAATTGCCTTTGTTAATTCTTAGCTAATTGCCTAGTTCTAGACAGTTAGTTCTTGCTCAAGTAGTTAGGGATCCTTTGAGCTTGCTTGTGTTAGTTTGGCTAAATAGTGATAACTTAGATCCTTTCTCTAGCCTAATTGCTTGCCTTGCTTAGTTTGATAGCCTTAACTTGCTTAGAGTAATCTAGGACTTTTGTTAACTTAGTTTCTTTCTTGCTCAATCTTGCTTGAAATTGTAGTGTAATCAAACCAAACACAAATTTAAACCCTCAAACCCTAATCTCTACTTTAGGAACATGGACAACACAAACCTAGCTCTAGTGCCCCCTCTCTCCATGAGGATCGACCCCAATCTTACCACTAGCCTATTCTACAACACGACCTCGTGTGCTCGTGGGTACGTGTGATTAGTTAAGCATGTGCATTGGACTAGGTCCTTATACAAATTTCGGGAGATCTGTGTGTTCTCCCTTGGGGTTGCAACTAGCCACGTTTAGTTGTCTAGAGTGTGGCCTTGAGAAGAATCACACCATCAATCAACTTACAAAAAGTTAGAAGGACTTGGGACCCACCATGTTCCCAAAGTGGACTGACTTTGGAGCTAATCCATGCAGAGTTCAACCTTGTTAGTCTAATCGACTTAACAACAAATTGATTGACTAACAAGTATATGATATACAATATGGTATATGGAGGTTATCTTGGTATTTGACACCAAATACAATCAGTTTGATAGATGAGATCCAAGTAATGAATTAATTTCTACCCACTTTATGAATCCTAGCCTTGGTTCTTTCTAATACATTTGTTCTTTGAAAACTTTGACATATATGGGAAAGAACAACTCATGCTCTTTGTTTCCATAATCAATTACTACTATAAAGGTTGTATATGTGGTTTCTTATTCCTATAACATCAATTTTTTATATAATGTCCAATTCTTTATCATTTCCCCTCTCATTTCTATTGTTTCTTACTAGGGTTGGATCCAAAGATCTATATGGAGATATGTTCTTATGGAACAATCTACGTTTTTTAAATTTGGCCCAATTAAAAGATTAATTATCTTTTCAAATTTCAAAATGAGGTTTAGTAAATATTAAGGCATGGATAATTCAATTACACAATTCAGTTTGATTGCATTTCAGTAAAAAAAAAGTTCTCTAGGATCCAATTCTATGCATTCCCTCTTCCATTATATCATCATTATTTCTCCATGACCAAATTTTCAGAATGGAAGGTTCAACTTTTGTAGGTTACAAGCCTGATTCTTCTTATTAAGTAAATTAATGTTAAGAATTCCAAATTTTAATATAGTATTATAATTCAATTGATCATGGTTTATTTCATTCTATTCTAATGATTTGGTAATTGTTAGTTCTTGGAGTGAAACCCTAAATATTTTTTGTGTTGTACTGATAAACCCTTGTACATAATTCTAGGGTTCTAAACTTCATGATTTGTGGTATTTAGTGAAAAAATTGTTAACCAAAATAAATTGAATAAGAAAATCATAATTTTTGGGTTGAGAAGTGAGTTGTTGAGAAATTAAAAACCTAAATTCAGTATATCACAATATAGTGCATATGATACCCTAAAACAAATATTGCAAAGTTAGGTCTGGTTTGGATCACATTTCAACGGTACTTGCACAAGTATGAAAATGTTGATCTAGGGTTCAATTGACAAGCCAACCGTCTGACAGAATGTGGACTGAATCGGTTCCTAAACTAAGCCCAAAGTCGGACTTTGGCATGTACTCATATATAAGTTGATCATGTCAGTCTAGTTGACATACCAACAAGTCACTCAACTTACAAATTTTTGAAATGCAGGATACTAGATAAAGGTTATTTATGTATTTGAAACCTCAAACAATTGATTTAATATAATAGATTTGAGTCATGGATTCATTTCCATCTTGTATATAGATCTTACCCTATTTTCTCACTACAGAAATTTTAGGGCAATTTGGGTAATATGACCCAAAAAGAGAATACAAATTTAATGTTCTTTGTTTTAATGAATCAATGTTCAAATTGGTTGTATATTCAATTTTTAAAATTCGAGATGATGTAAATATCTTACATAATTACCAACTATTCTTCTTTTTCCTCTCATTTACCTTGTTTCTTAATAGGATTTTATCTAAAGTGGTAACTAGAACCATGTTCTTGTGGGAGAATCCACGTTCTTTATAATCATACTCAACTAAAAATCAACTATCTTTCTTTAAAATTGAAAATTGAGGTTTAGTAAATACCGGAGAGTGCATAATTCAATTATAGGGTTTACCTAGAATGCAATTGGATTGACAAAATCGTCAAGTGCCTTCTTTCTCTTCTCAATAGTAGTAATTGCTATTTTGAAGTTATTGTTCTAGATTTGGGACAAAGATCTATGCTTATGATTTGCAATTGGAATAATATTATGGACTTCAATGCGATTTGACCCTTCATTCTCTTCTTCAAAATGATCAAAATTGGATTCAAAAAGAATTTTCTCATTACGAAGCATTGTATCAAAGATGTGTTGCAAGGTAGCAATTGGCTTGTTGGAAAAATCATCCTATAGGGAAAGAGTAGCATATTTCTCCCTTAGAGCGTCAGTGTTAATATCTTCATTGATGGCAACAACTTCATCTAATGTCCTATTTGATGGCAAAATAGGTTCTCATTTAGCAAATCCACTCCTAAAATATCTCATACATGTTTTTTTAGGATTCATCTCACGTTGTCTATGTAAGGATCATGAAGGTGCTTTTTTTTATTGGAAATTGCTTATTGGGAAATTTAATTTTCAACATTTGTGCCTGAGTGGAAAACTCATCCACCGTAGAAGAGAGTTGGTGAATGACATATTGCATAAACTTTCCATGTTGATGAAACTCATCATTTTGCTTCATTTGAGTAGAAATAAAATTTTCTAGAAGTGGCTCCAAGTTGGAATTTTATTGTGGTTGTTGTTGCTGAACTTGCTATTATTGAGGAAGGGCATTGTTATTGTTGTAGTAGGATACATTGGGATTATATCTCCATCCTAAATTATAATTGTTTGAATAATGATAGTAAGAGTGATAACTCCCATAACCCCCCATCACATCACACCGTTCCATGGTTTCCTTAGATGCAATGAAGGTAGAGTAGCTTGAGGAAGATGTCTAATTAAGAACATCACTTGTCTCATAGAATATATTGACTAGATGATATGATTGAGTGTTTTACATTTCTAACATTTGGGACAAGGTGTTCAACTTTGCTACAAGTAAATCTAAAACATCAATAGAGTGTATGCCAACTTGCTTCTCGAAAGCAATAGATGAAAAATAATGTTGATTGGTCATTTTAGTGCTCTATTGGTAATGATTTATTGCCATGTCTTGTACGATAGCATAAGGTTCTCTAGAGGATTTGTTCATCAAAGCTCCATTTCTAGCTTCATCGATTGACATCCTTGTTTTATAAAATAAAACATTGTAAGAAGTTTGAAGAAGCAATCAATTACTGACACCATGGTGATGACAAAGTCTTCAGAGGTTTTTAAATATATTCCATGCATCATAGAGAGTCTCCCCATCCCTCAAAGAAAAAATTAATGAGATGGATCCACAACTATGCTATTTTGCTCGGGGGGAAGTACTTGGCTAGGAAGACTTTGAGAAGCTCCTCCTAGTTGTTAATGGAATTCCTTGGATACGAAGAGAGCCATGCCTTGGCTCTATCCTTCAAAGGGAATGGAGAAAGAATAAGGAGAATCCCATAAGTAGGAATTCCATCTAGCTTGAAAGTGCTAAGATATTGCAGAAATTCAATAATACAGAGGTTTGGATCCTCCATTGGTGTCCCTACAAACTAATTCTGCTGTATCATTTGTATATTTGTGGTGCCAGTAGAAAAATTATTTGACTTGATTTTTGGGATATTTATAGACCCATCAATGTCCATAGCAGTTGAAACAACAAAATCCTTAAGGGGATTATCATCTTTCATGATTTGTTCTTCTTGTTGGACTGGACGTTCAGGTGAAGATGGTGGTAATGAATTTGATGAATGCTGTTATTCCTCCAAATTTGATTGAGTTTCACTCACCTTGCTTTTGAAGGCTAGTAATAACGTGCTCAATTTTGAGGTCCATAAATGTGGAAGGCTCAAGACCCCTTTGGGATTTCTAAATACAGTCCTAAAAGTAAACAAGGTGAGTGAAATACAAAATCCAAAATGGAAGATACATAAATAGATAATGATTATGATCATGATGAAAATAATGGTGGGTATGACGTGGTTGTGGTTTGATCTAGTGTAGCTTACAGTTAAACACTACTTACCCTAACAAAAATATCACTGCTCCTCAATAACAATTCTAAAAACATGTTAATTATGTGCACAAGTCTTAAATTTATAAATCCTAACACTACCCTACAAGTATATTGGTGTGTTTAGTACTATTGTGGTTGTCCAAGGAGAAAATTTGTAACATCCCAAAATTTCAAGACTAATTTAGTCTAATAATGTAGTCTTTCTTGAATAGAAATAGTTGAGGGTCTTGATGCAAAAATACAATTATGTGACATATCTTATAAGAAATTAAAGTAAGAAAAATGAATTAAGACTCTAAATATATTTTCTCTTTCATTATGTATTATTTGTTGCAAATAACTCAAAGATATTAATAAGGGATCCCTTTTATTTTTCTCTCTTCTATCCTTAGAAAATGCTATACAAAAATAAAGGAGAAAGAGAATAGAAGTGGAATTCAGAAATACAAATGTGAAATATATTGCTTGCGCAAAAATTTCCCATTTTTCTTAATATAGTTTTAAAACAAAAGGGAAAGTATGATTGTTCTCTTTTTCTCTCTCCTCCAAAAAGATATCTCCCTAAATGTGGATAAATACTAATGATCTTGTTTTGGACTCAACTAAGTGACCATGGAAAGTCATTTCACATTAATTCAATTTTTAACTTCAGAAAATCAAGTTAATAATATATATATATATATATATATATATATTAAATTATGAGAAAAATATTTTAAAACTCAAAATTTATTGTCTATAAAGGATATAGACTTCTTATTGGACATGTGGTCCAAATTTGGGTCATTTTGACTTTCTTTGACCCCCTAAATGAATTTGGGAAGTTTTCCATATAGTTTGATTAAGGATTAATTAAAAATTCAGTTAATGCACCAAATAAACCTAAATTCCAAGATTTCCTCACTGTCATGCACCTCCTTAATTTCACTCGCTTGATCTGACCATTCTCTCCTAATCTAACGGTGCTAAAGTTTTCTTCTACATGTACTATTTTCACGGGTTCTAACATAGATCTTGTGCTTTCATTTCCTGGCGCCATTCTCCCTCGTCTCCTGATTATTTATAGAGTTTCTTTCACCATTGAATCCGTCTATCTTCCCCAAACCCAACAAGCCCTAACATAGCATCTATAATTGTTTATGGACCCATTTAGGGATTTCACCTCCTCTTTGCTAGGAAAACACAACACTACCCTTGTGTTCCCCTTGCCTATTCAATACATCTCATAGCATCACCGGACCTTGAGGAATTCCTCCTCCACTTCCAATTGAGTTTTTCGTGCCCCAAATATAGTAACCTACTCACCTTGGGTCTTCGACAACCACTGCCACTATTCTCTGCCTTCGAGCCAACTCCACCTAATTCCTCATGACTAGACCATCTCCAAGGAGTCTGGAACTAGACCGAAGCCTCACTTGTGAGTGTGATTCATTGCAATGGACTCCAAAAGAGACCACCAGTTGACGATTGTATGTGACTTTCCACCATGGACCTCTAGACAAGCTCAAATGGTGAGAAGTGGGTGAAGAGATTCTTAAGTTCCCAAATCTTTGGAAACCTTTTTTGGGTTCCCTTTGAGGTAATACACTATATCCCTGGTGCCCCTCATTCAACTACTACCTTGCTCACCAACCACCTCACCTTCATCTTGTTTTTCCCTCACAACCCTTGCTCTGACCCAATGAGAGTGTGGTGATGGTTTTTGGTTCCTTTGTAGAAGTGATATTTGCTTCTCCCTCGCATATTTTCCTTCCTTAGTTTACCCTATTATTTTGTTGGCTCCGCGGAAAGTCAAGCTAATATGTTTGATCTTGTTTTGACCCTGAGTAACAAGACGGACCCAATGCTCCTCTCTATTTCACCTAAGCAATTTTGTATGGCAGATCATGTGTGGGGATCACTATGGTTGCTGCTCACGATCCATAGCCTGAAGAAGGAACAAGCCATGTCACGATTAGACCTTTCTACCCTTTCGAGATGAATCACACTATCAATGTCGCAAGGGCATTTTTGGGATTGAGCACCGTCACCTACTTGGAAGGTTTTGCTGTGTGATGCTAACATGGTAGTCTATAATTGGGTCAACTAGATAAAGCACCTGTGAATGGATAATCAGAGTCAGAGTGCTGATGTGGATTTTTTTGGATTTCCTATTGGTCAGATTTTCCAAAATTCATAGGAAATCATAGGATGATTAGAAAAATGAGAAAAATATGTTTTGGAAAGGGTTTTTCATGAGGAACTTAAATTTTTAGGTTTGAGAGTCTATTTTCCTTCAAATAAATCTAATTTTATGAGGAGTTAGAATTAGGGTTTAAGGTGATGAAAGACACACTAAATGATATGTCCAATGATATGAACATGCTATTTAGGGTTCACTTAACCCCAAGGACGTGACCATGGAGATTAAATGGGCCTTGTCTAAGTGAAAGGTAAGTGGTTCATGCCCATGAGTGTTCATATTTATCAAACCGAGTACATTTGCATGCATATTAATAATACCTTCATGTCCAATGCTCTAATTAAGATTTGCAAGCAAGATTTTTCAGTATTTTATGATGATGAAATTTCATATGCTCAATATCTTAATTGGCTATTTGTCATGGGATGGTTAATGACCATGAATTAAGAAGGATAAAAGGATATATATATCATGTTTCTTAGTAATATTTCATATGAATGCTCAAGACTACAAGACAATAAATGAAAGTAAGACATCCATACTTCCATGGTTATTTGATGTTACCATGTATTAAGATTTTAATTACAAACATACTATTAGTGTCACACCCGCATCCCATGATTACCACTAATCATTAGATGTGGCATGAGTTTGAGGATTATACTTAATACAACGTTCACTCCCATTTTTTTTTCTTTTTTATGTCAAACTCTTTATTTCCTCGTATCCAATCACATAAATAAACTTTACAAAAGAATTAAACTTTAATTACTCTAATACGATCTCAACATTAATGATAGACATCCATATATTCATTATGTTTCTCACTCTTCTAGGTACATACGACATGATATCAGATACATTCTCTCTTATTAAGGAAGCAAAGATATAAAACATCATTTACAACTCTCTCACATCTATACAAGGACCTAGAGTGACAGAGACTGACTGAACTTAACTAATCTCATACTTAACTCATGTGGTAGATCTACTCTGATGCTTTGACCTTCTTTAAGTCCACGTGGTTTCCCTAAAAAATGTGAGTAGAGGGGTGAGCCTACTCGCTCAGTGAATGAGTACTTCAAAGAAATAGTTTAAAGAACTTATATAATTTTAGATATATTACCAAGCAACTGATATCAATTATAACAACTGCAAGCTTTAAAGAGTCTAATCATTGACAATCATAAATGTGGCATGATACTCTAGATATCTAAAAGAGTGAATCAATATATGAACATGCTTGATTAATCTCAAAGAGAGCTAATAAATGAGAAACAATAAAGAATAATTGAATAACTACGCACACTTGTTTAACCTCTCATTCATCTTATTATGCCCTAAACCCACAAGAGGTGTACCACAACACGTGAAAGAATCCCAGCCAGCTACGATCTCACTGTACAAGCCTTAGAAGCATGCCCGGGTTCTTAAGCCTATCTCTTGAGTAAGACCCCATATGTAGTGGGCCTCAACACATCTGCCTCTCGACGCATAATGGGAGCAACATGATATATCAGACTCCACCTCTCAACCTGGGTACTCAGGTGGCGAGTCAAATCCCTCAGGCTTACTATGCATCAGTGGACCTACTGACCACTGATCACTTACAACATGTAACACAGGTACCACCGACATCCCCAGTTGGTATTGGGTACCACACAACTATAATGAGTCTGCCCTACTGGTCAAGACCCCCGTACCCTACTGGTGTGCTCTGGCTTACCTCGATCTGGACTACCTCTAGTTAGAAAACTGTTTCCTCCCCACAACACAAGCCTCATCCTGTGAGGATTCTATACTGTTCAGGGCATCTAAATGTCTAATTCACTCTTTACATTCACAATTCAATCATCACATCAACGTATCCTAGTTTAGCTTTGTAAACCATTCTTTTCATAGACCATCTGATAACATTTACCACAACTGAACTGTTAAGCATCACCACTTCTCATACTGAGAACATTGATATCATAATACTTAACTCATTGAACACCCTATCCTTAGGGTTTCATTTACCTCATTCACTTATCTCATGGCTCTCATAAGGATTTAATGCGTCATAAACATTCATTGAATAAAGACTGCTTTCAACAAATCATATATAATCAATGTATGCATAAAATCTTGGAACTGAGCTGAATTTGGGTTTCCATTCCATTCACTAAGATATCAAACATCAAGAATAATATTGAATAAATAAATTCTATGATGTCAAGATAAACACTTCAAATGGATTTTACAATATCTATTCGCAAATTTCCAACTTTCCACGCGTCTAGGGTTTCAACCCTCTCTACTGAGATATCAAGAAAACACTATTCACATCACACGAAATCCAAGATAGTATCTGACATGTATGTACTATGCATTTAGATAAACAATCATTCATAATAAACGGGATTCAGATACACACATTTCTCTATTTAATTATACAATAATTTTAATCATAGTCGAAAATCCTAAATTTTAGTTTACTTTTATAACCTCGGTAAATACTTAGGAAATTCTCATTAAAATGGATTGTATCCATTTCTTATATGATTTTATCATCTGAAATTCATCAAAATAGAAGAAGAACCCATTTCATATCATTTTACAAAAAAGTAGATCAAAGGAGAATTTAGGGTTTGTTTGTCACATACTAAGCAATTGAAGAGTATTGATGATTTAACTACTTTTTGTGCAATATACTATTTAAAGGAAGTTCCCACTCACCCTAGGGTGTGAAAACACCTTAAAAACACAGCTCATCCCTGAAAATATCGATCTCATATCAAATCCCTAGCAATTCACCCAATTCTTCTTCCTTTCAACTCGGAAACCCTAAAAATGAGGGAGTATGAAGAAAGAGTGCGAAAAGGGGAAGTTTTGATACCATTTCGGATCAAATTAGAGGAGGGATGGAATATTGACATGTGAGAGAAGATTCACCATTAAAGTCTATGCAAAGAAGCTAAACTTACTTGATTTCATCATATCTCGGATAGAGAAACCCTAGATCAACAATTCCACCACTTTCTCCTCTCAAACCCTAACTCTCCCTCTCTCTCTAGGATTTTGTTTCTATAGAATGAATAACGAATTATGAGATCTCCTAGTGTTTTAGGTTGACCATATAGAGAAATTGAGATGCTTGGGTGAATTGCACATTGACCCCTCACTCCAATTTTTCTTATTTCAGTAGATTTTTCTGTTATAAAAATGTTATTGTAATTTGTGTATTTCAGAGATCAAACATTCTAAAAAAATTATGAAAATTTAGCATGTTGTTTTTAATTGAGTTATAAAGTTTCAATTAAAATTTTAGATCATTCAGAGCTACCATTAAATAAATAAAAATAGAATAATGCACTACCATTTAGAAATCTACAAAACAGTCGGTTGAAGAGAAAATGTCCCAGAACGTCCATGCTAGCTGCCACAGTCATGCTAAGATGGACCCAGCATGGCCGTTCTTCCTACCATGGCCTTGGTGCATTGGTTTCATCAGATTTGAGTACAAAGTTGGTCAACAGTTCAATTATTTCAAAACGGCTGTGTGGACTAGCATGCCCGTGCCACTAATGTCCTAACACGGCCGTGCTATCCAAGCCTCCAACTACCATTTTCATTGTCCTATGACTAAATCTCTCATTCATTCCCGACATAAGCCTATTTGGTGAAAACCCTAATTTCAATTGACTAGGGTTTATATTTTCTCAAACCCTAATTATATAAAGCGATAACATACTTGGAGTTCTCATTAAGTTTAACACATCATAATTGAACTACCATCCTTAACCATGTTTAATCAATGACCAATATAACTAAGCATGTAGTCATCCACATAAACCCTAACTTACCAATTAAGCTCAGATACGATCATAACAATCAGGATTTCTCATATTTATAGATATAACCATGTATTAAGATTTCAAGTAGAAATTTGTTGTCAAGATTCTTATATGTAGAGATCTAAGAACTAAGAATTTATTTAGATTTATTAGAATGATTAAGATACAAGAGTTAATTAAGATATCATAACATAAGTTTGAATATATTAAGACATGATTAAGTTTCCTAGATAAAGATTCTTTTGAGATCAGAATGTAGTGCAATTTTGAGTTCATAATGGTATTATAAGGTTATGGTGGATTAAGTTATGATTAAGTTGCAAGATAAGATTTTATATGATTCATATTTTTATTTAAGGTTTAAGATGTAAGCTTATTTGAATACATTAAAATTGAGGGTAAGATTAGATTTAATGAGATTTATAAAGATTGATTTATCTTGTCATAAATCATGTTTTTTGATATTTTATTCTTAAGTTTTCTTTGTATACTTTACTTAAGTTACTTTTGGATACTTAGTATTTCTCTATTCATTTCTAATCCTTTTTCCTAAGTCCTTAGAATCAATTATCATATAATTATCAATGAAGTCATTACATCTAATCAGAATTTCAAGATAAGGTTTCCAGATAATAAAAATACCAGATTTAGATTCAGACTTAGGTTACTCATTGTGTGAGTAAACAAATATTAAGTAAAGGTACATGATAAGGGTTTTAGATCCAATCTCAACTATGTAGTAATTGATATTCATATTCATACTCATATATAGATTCAGTTTAGAATCTAATAGCACAAGTTCAAATTTAGAACTCAGTACATGTTCAGTACTTTACTCAGTATCAGTTTCAGATAAGTTCAGACTCTAAATTTAGTAAGATTAGACTTAAGATAATCAATTCAAAGCCTTCACATAATACATTATATGATAAGTCCTCATTCAGTTAGTCTCAGGACGATTTAGAGGCATCTATTGCCAATTTAGAGGAATATTTACTCCAATTTAGAGGTACTTCGTTAACAATTCAAAGACACCTTGGTGTCACCCAGAGGCATGTAGTTTCAATTTAGAGGTACCTTTATTTAAGGTTTAAGATGTAAGCTTATTTGAATACATTAAAATTGAGGGTAAGATTAGATTTAATGAGATTTATAAAGATTGAGTTATCTTGTCATAAATCATGTTTTTTGATATTTTATGCTTAAGTTTTCTTTGTATACTTTACTTAAGTTACTTTTGGATACTTAGTATTTCTCTATTCATTTATAATCCTTTTTCCTAAGTTCCTAGAATCAATTATCATATAATTATCAATGAAGTCATTACATCTAATCAGAATTTCAAGATAAGGTTTCCAGATAATAAAAATACCAGATTTAGATTCAGACTTAGGTTACTCATTGTGTGAGTAGACAAATATTAAGTAATGGTACATGATAAGGGTTTTAGATCCAATCTCAACTATGTAGTAATTGATATTCATATTCATACTCATATATAGATTCAGTTTAGAATCTAATAGCACAAGTTCAAATTTAGAACTCAATACATGTTCAGTACTCTACTCAGTTTTAGTTTCAGATAAGTTCAGACTCTAAATTTAGTAAGATTAGACTTAAGATAATCAATTCAAAGCCTTCACATAATACATTATATGCTAAGTCCTCATTCAGTTAGTCTCAGGGCGATTTAGAGGCATCTATTGCCAATTTAGAGGAGTATTTACTCCAATTCAGAGGTACTTCGTTAACAATTCAGAGACACCTTGGTGTCACCCAGAGGCATGTAGTTTCAATTTAGAGGTACCTTGGTACCAATTCAAGATGTGGATACGCCAATTCAGGAGGACTTATTGTATAATGGTGGCCACAATAAGATAAAAAACATAAGTAAAATATATCTTAATTTAGAGCATGCCCATAATCTAATCTAGGAGTATGATGAGAGAAATTCAAATAAGAAACTTGTGACCCAAACACTTCAGTGTAGGTCATGACACCCAGGTATAGGAGTACATGTCTCTAGATAAAGATAAAGTATAAAGATAATAATTAAGTTAAATAAATAAGAGATAGTATGTTTTAGATTTTATTCAGAGCTCGATGTTAGTTTCATGTCTATAATATCCAAGAATATTTTGGTAGCATTTTAGTTCTGTAGTAATTTGTATTTTGGAATACTCATGCCACTTACTCTAACGACTATTTTTCCCAATGCACGTCTGGGGATATGATGTCCACATGATTTGGAACAATTAATGATCAAAAGAATAAACAAAGGACTAGGTGATTTCCAATCAGTACCTGGTGGGGTGACATTTATCGATATGATCCAGATTTGAGACATCTTTTTATTATACTTAGTTATGTTACCAAATAGATTAGATTTTATGGATGAATTGATGTAGTTTTATTTTTACAAGAACTATGTATGAATCTAATTTTATTGACTGATAAGTGTTTCATTTATTCAAATAGTAAAGATTAGCATTTTGGTACACCTCCTTGAGTAAGAGTGCTTCTTCTCAGTGACATTTGTATGCTGAAGAAAAAATGGGGTGTTACATTATGGTATTAGAGCAATTTGGTAAATGGCCACTAGGAAAACATGATTCTCATAGTCACCCCATAATGAAGATGTGAGATTAGGGTTTAGGGATATATTCCCAAAGAAGGATATCATGACCTCGAATGACTAAGATTTTTTACCTTAGAAGAGATAGAAAAATCAGAGATAGATGTTTATCTATTTTAGATCTCAAGTATCAACATGACCCTATCTAATGTGATAGCCTCTCCATTCTCAATGGTTATGGCTAGCCAATTGAGAATTGAATAGGAATGTCATAAGCAATAAGACTTTTATGTATCTCTCTTTTCTTACTAGTCCATGTGGTATGGGATACACATATTAGTATGTTAGTGAAAGATTGCAAGTGAGGATCCCACATCTGTGGGTATGTGCCTGATCACCATATATCTAGGAATGTAGGAGTTACCCAATGAATCTAAGATTAGACAGTCATCTACACCTAATGTTAGAAAGTCATGACAAGGTTGAGGTAGATGCCCTAACGAATGGTGCCAAGTTTGGTTTCTTAAACCCTAAGTATGAGTTGAGAAGTAGACCAAGATAATAGTTAATTCTCAAATAAATATTTTCATGAAATTTAAATATCATGTGTTACATATCTCTTTTCATGCTAGATTTTGAACATTAGTGGACCTTGATATGTTAACTATTAGAGAATGAAGAGGTAAGCAAAACCCTAAGCTTAAGTAAATTTTGAGGACGAAAGTTATTTTAAGGTGGGTATAATTGTAACGACCCAAAATTTCAAGACTAATTTAAGTCTAATAATGTAGTTTTTCTTGAATAGATATATTTGAGGGTCTTAATGCAAAAAGACCATGAATTGGCATTTCTTATAAGAACTTAAAGTAATAAAATAAAATAATATATATTTTCTCTTTCATATATGCATTACATGTCACAATTAACTCAAAGATATAAGTGTGGGTTCCCTTTTCTTTTTCCTCCTATCCTTGGAAAATGTTAACAAGAAATAAAGGAGAAACAGAAAAGAAGTGGAATTTGGAAATACAAATGTGGAATACATTACTTGCACAAAATTTTTACTCTTTTTCCTTAATATAGTTTTTAAACAAAAAGAAAAGCATGATTATCCTCTATTCCTCTCTCCTCTAAAATGATATATACCTAAAGAATTAAAGACTTAAGTGTGGATAAATATTGATGATCTTATTTTGGACTCAACTAAGTGACCAAGGAAATTCATTTCACATTAATTCAACTTTTATCTTCATAAAATTCAAGTTAATGATAAATATAGAAATTATGAGCAAAAGATTTGAAAACTCGAAGTTAATTTTCTAGGAAGTATCTAGACTTATTATTTGACGTGTGGTCCAAATTTGGGATTATTTTGACTTTCATTGACCCCCTAAATAAATTTGGGAAGTTTTCCATATAGTTTGATTAAGGATTAATCACGAATTCATTTAATGCACCAAATAAAGCTAAAGTGTGAGATTTCCTCACTGTCACACACCTCCTTAATTTCACTCGCCCAATCTAATCGTTCTCTCGTTATATAATGGTTCTAATGTTGTTTTCTACCTTCACTATTTTTTTCGGGTTCTAGCATAGATCTTCCGCTTTCCTTTCCTGTCTTTCTTCCTTGTCTCACAATTGTTTCCAGAAGTTCTTTCACCATCGAATATGTTTATCTCCCCCAAACCGAACAATTTCTAACATACCATCTCTCGTTGTTTATGGACAGAACTCCCATTTAGGGATTTCACCTCCTCTTCACTGGGAAAATGCAACAACCACCCTTGTGTTACCCTTGCCTATTCAATACATCATGTAGCATCATCAGAACCTTGGGAATTCTTTCTCCACCCTCAAGTGAGTTTCTCATGCCCTGTATGCTGTAACCTACTCAGTTTGGGTCCCCGACGACCACTGCCACTATTCTTCACCTTTGAGCCACCTCCACTAAATTCCTCACGGCTAGACCGTCTCCAATGAGTCACAAACTAGACCCACGCCTCAGTTGTATATGCGACTCATTGTACTAGTCTCTGAAAGAGACCACCAGGTGATAGTTGTGTGTGGCTTGCTGTCATGGACCTCTAAACAATCTAGAATCACGAGAAGTGGTCTAAGAGACTCCTTAAGACTTTCTAAAGCTTTGGAAACCTTTTTGGGGTTGACTTGTGAGGTAATACCCTATAGCCTGTTGTCGCTCATTGAACTGCTACCTGGCTCACCGACCACCTCATCTTCATCTTCTTTTTCCCTCGCAACCCCCGGTTGATAACACCCAAATTCAGGCATCTATGCTAAGCATTTAATTATGATTTTATGTCATTATAGCCTTAATATGCCCAAAATAATCCTAGATCTTATCTTTTAGTAATTTATATCTTTTCATAGATAATGTTGCTCATCTAGTCAATTTTGGAACTTGTAGGCATCGAACTTGAAAAGACATCTATTCTCCAAGATTTCTCCCCAACACATGGTTTTTGCAACATCTAGACTTCCATCTGTCGCGATCGTGCCAGACTAAGCATTGCACTATGTGCACTAGCTTAAAAGAAGATGGTCCCGCTAACCGACTAGTGGGCCTAAGAAACTTTTGATATCTTGGACTCTATTTTTCATTGGTCATTCCTTTATTAAAATGCATCCTTGAATCAGAAGGTTCATCGATGCAGGCTCATCAACCACCATTACTACCCCCGTTGGGGTGGGTTTGGTCCATGATGCCGCGATCGCGACAAAGAACACAATGCCATGACTGCGGCCAGGATGTTGTGTCGATCGACACTCAATACTGTCAGGCCAAGGCCAAGGATGCAGTACACCAGTATGACCACGACACACGACCACGACTGTGGAACATCAACATCGACTACAGTGTATGTGCATGACCGTGACCACAACACAACCACCTCAACCGCGAGGTCTGTCTCGACCGACACATCTACTTCAACCATGGGATCGACCTCGACCGTGGCTAAATTGTGACCCCTGATACGACCATGCCCATCCTGACACGGTCAGGTCAAGACCAGGGCTGCGACGAGAATAGGTTGTGCGACCACTCAATATATACACTCAGCCTTCACCTATAATTACCACCCCTCGTGACATGGAGAGGGGTTTGAGATTTTTGGAGGTTCCTTCATTTTCATTCCGACCCATTTTGGTTCCCAGATCCCCCTGGGAGAGTTTTGAGGTCCTGAAAGGCTGAAGTGCTCATCCTACACCCATCCCTCCAGTTTTATTCCATCCACAATCATTTTCCACCACCATTCGCCTATATCCTATCATTTCCAGCCATCTTCCACCTACATATACCCACCAAATTGTTGTTTGGGATAGAATCAAAGAGAAAGGAAGTCAAGGTGTCCATAAGATCAAGGAGGGCGACTCAAAGACAAGATCCATCCTATACAGAGGCTAAGGAGTGAGATCCACCTCTCCTCTACGGGCTAAATATGTTATTCTTCTCTTTTCTTCTACCGTTCTCCTTTGTTTCTTTACAAATAATGTTCTTCCATCTTTGTTTGGTACACACTATGCTTATCCATGGTTAATTGATCTCCTTCTTGTCTATGTAGCCTGGTTTGGACATGTTTATGTACTTTTACCTTAAGCAAGTAGTTTTATTCCAGATCTAATATGTTTTTTATTCCATCTTCTCTTTTTGGTTATGATTGGTAATTTGGTTGATCTCTTTCTTGATTGAACTTCTATTTCTACCTATATCGAGAGATTCATTATAGAAATAGGTAAGAGAAGGTAGTTTGGATTGGAAACTAAAAGGAGTACAGTTCAAGGTGATCTGTGCAGAACCGTAGACCTGGGCACGGTCGGGCCCACTACCTGGTTATGCCCAGCTCACACCTATTCCTAGCATCTCAGAATAATCTAGACCTGAGAGAGTATCTAAAACATTAGAGAGTGTTAATTTTTCATCCTCAAAAGAGGTTTCATATCACTGATGGGTTTTAGTCACGCTGCGTGAAAGCAAGTGGGATGACCCCACAGAATAGAGGGGGGGTGAATAGAGTTTTATGGTAATTTTAAAGTAATTTAAACTCAAGCAACCACAAAGAAAATATTGGACAAGGAGACACAAGGTTTAGAGTGGTTCCAACTATAGCAAATACTATAGCCGTCAGTCCACTACCCGGTTGCTTACCCAACCGGGATTTGAAAAGAAATTTATTTTATTACCTCTTCAAGGAATTTACATAAAATACAATCTCTTTTCCTAAACCCTTCAAGCAGCCTTCACCTAGAAGTAATCGCCAACCTTGAAGCAGCCTTCCCTTGAAGTAGATGCACCAACTCCCGTTGCACCAGCCTTCTGAAGTAGCTTCCCTTGCGATAGCCTTCTTGAAGTAGCTTGAAGTCCCCTTTTCCACCTGAGAAGTCAACCCTCTCCAATCTGCAGCCTCCAACCCTAGGAGTAGCAAGGAGAGTACAAAAGATAAACAGGAACAAGAAAGGAAAACAGAAATTACAACTTATCCTTTAAGCTCAAGGCTTGATATGCCTAGATCAAGCGTAAGATCTCCTAGCCAAGTATGTGAACTTGTGATTGCTGTAGGTAGGAGAATCTAGCCTATAGGACACGAGATTGAGCTAAGGAGAATTTAGGCCAATGATCACAGTGCTCAAATTTTGCTTGCAAAATATTGCTCAAGTATGCTCAAGTGTATTCTCAATTGTAACAAGTAAGTTCTAGTGTCCTATGGCTTGTCCTATTTATAGGAATGGCCTAAGTATGCTTAAGGACATTCTAGACAACTTTTAGGGGGTTCCTAGTACTTAACTAGCCGTTAGGAATAAGTTAGGCGCATTAGCAACGGCTAGTTAATTAATTCTGCAGTTGCTGTCAGAGGCCATCTCGGTCGAGGACTTGTCGACCGAGATGCCCAGTCGGTCGAGGATTTGTCGACCGATAGGCTCTCTGGATTAACGTTTATTTGCAACTGTCAACTGCTGTGTCTAACGACTACTTTTGGTCAATCTCGGTCGAGAAGTTTGTCGACCGAGAGTGTCTCGGTCGAGGAATGTGGTCGACCGAGAATGACTCTGTTTTCAATCTTTCAATTAAGATACTAAGTGTGTGCATGAGTGTGCATTATGTGATCCTATTAGAAGGAGATGACCTAACTACGTGTGGTGTTTAGCTAGAGAGATTTAACGCTTGATTTACATGAAGTCTAAGTACTTGTACATTATATATTTGTACAAGTTTACAAATGATTACATTGTATGACATTTACAAATATTCAAGCGTATGAACTCCCTAGAACTTTGTCATCACCTTGTTCCTGCACACTTAAGTAGCTCGTTAGTTTAATAAGAATGAAATGTTTGTCATCATCGAAACAAAGGGATTTATCATAATATCCAATTTATCCAACAATCTCCCCCTTTTTGAAGATGACAAACATTTCCTAAATATGAAATAAGGAAATATAAAGCATGTGAGTTTCATACCTGGAAATTTACCTTTTGTAGCCATTTATGTTTTTCAAGTGAGTGCTGGCCAAGATATGATGAAACTCCTTTATATATACTTTTATATTCTTTCTCCCCCTTTGTCATTTCAAAAAGATATCCAAGTTGAATGTTTTATTGTTCTTCTCCCCCTTAATATAATGCTCCCCCTTAATTAGATATCCTATTAGGAACATGGATTTGTATCTAATTTATCCACAATTTGTTTCTCAATCATTCGCAAAGGATGTTTAAGCCTTGAAATGATATGAGATTCCCTTAAGCATATGATGAATGGATTTTTCATATATCAAAGAATGTTAAGTTATAGATTAAATGAGAATCCTAAAAATGTCTCCATCCAAAAGCAAGGGATGTTAAGCCCCATTTTAGGTAGAGAGTTCCTTCAAGTACAAGATACCATTTTCATAAATTTCAAAAAAATATTCAGCTACACATAGTGATTGCAAAGTTTTTTGTAAGCTTCTTTAATCAAATGATCATAGTTTTGATGATCTTCCCCCTTTTTCTTATGCTTTGCTCCCCCTTCGATAGATATCTCAAGTGAAAGTTTGAATATATAAAATGTCCAAGATTTAAACAAAGATGTATGCAATTTATGTCAATCTGAAAAACAGAAACCCAGTCGGTCGACAATTGCTCGACCGACAATGTTCTCGGTCGACTAGTTGCTCGACCGAGAATGTTTCTGGAGAACTGTTTTGTTATTTGAAAATTTAATTTTAATTGTAATAGTTGCCTGTTTTAATTATTATTCCCTTGTTTGTTATGCTCTACAGTAATGAACTTATAATTATTTTGAAGAAATCTCATATGCCAAACAAATAACCATGTGAATCAAATAAAAATGGCAAATTTCATTCAATAGCATGAAGAAGATTACAATCATATAGAATACAACTATTACAACTCCAACACTTCACAGGAAAGATTTAAGAATTACATCAATGTCCAGATCTTTCCCAAGGAATGGCTCAGCTCCATAGTATTGGACCAGAGTTTGCCAATCCAAAGCACCAGTTGTAGTCAACGCATATGCTTCCAGGAAAGTGGGAACTCGGTCAAAACGGAAGTGAGCAGCTATGTCTTGCAATTGTATGGAAGAAAATTGAGTATGTGCAAGATCCATTGATGGTGAAGGTGGAGGTTGATAGTAGTTGTATGAGGGGTTAAATGGGTTGAGCATGCCAGGGTTTAAAGAATGCGGATATTCATCGGTTTGGCCAGGAGAAAGGTTTTGCATTCTTTGATTCAAGTATGTCATGGCATGGTGATTGTAGTTTAATTGTCTACTAAGATGGTATTGGGAGCCAGCAATATAAGTAAGGGTATTTTGGATGGGATCAATGGAAAGGTTAGTAGGAGGAGGGGGTGGTATATCCTGATGTGATGACTCTCCTTCTACTCTTGCCTTTTTATGGCCAAAGTCAATCCCCATCTTCTCTACGGTGTTCTTACTTATCTTTGGTGGTCTACGCTCCCATATATATCCCATATCTTCAATGTTTACCTTAAGACAATGTTGAGTAATCTGGCATACAAAATCGGCATATGGTGGATTGCCAGAAAACTCAAGCATATTTTTAAGTACTATGCGAATGAAGTTGATGGGAATTTCTTTTATGATAGCATAAATGAGACACATACGGAAAATGGGAACCTCAGATTTATTGGCTTGTGGATGTATATTGGTGGAAACAATGAGGTTTACTATTCTACATGCCGGTTTTAGGTTTATAGCATAATAGGTTCCCCTATCTTCATGACAAGTGGTATTGGCTTGAAATATGGCTCTTTTGATATCACTTAGGCTAGTGGTGTGGTCATCATGGGAAAATAGATTTATTGGATTGCTGGTGGTAAGGTCAAGGAAATCTTGATATTCATCTATATCAATTTCAAGCATGTCAAGAATATCCCCTTCGGAAAATTTAAAACTATGCCCATTGACCATGGTGTAGAAGAAAGTGGTGTCATTTTCGGTGTGAGATAGAAGATTGGCATAGAATTCGTTTACTACCTTAATGGAGTAGGAAGGAAAGGATGGATTGATGAAGTCCTTCAGCTTTTGTACTCCAAAGAGATGCTCCAGGTCGACTATGTTGATGAAGTCCATCACTTCGACCGGACGTCGGGGAAGAGGAGCTTTAGAGGAAAGCCGAAAGTATCTATCTCCAGCATCTCCGTCGACGAAGGCTATGTCATTGATGATCGTCAGTGGCGGAGTGGCTTCCCGCTCTTCTCTTCTTTTTCTTCCAGCAACTTTCTTCTTCCCACGGACAGTTGATGATGAGGCCATTGTGTTTCTTGAGAGTGGAGAAGAAGCAAGGAAGATTTGAGGGTAAGAGTGCTGAAGGATTGCACGAAATTGCACTAGAGATGGACTATGGAAGCAAGGAAATGCAAGTGTGAGTAAGTGGCTCGTTTTTGCACTTATTTATAGAATTCCAGCGACCTGGTCGGTCGACGACTCGTCGACCGAGCGTCTGCAACGGTCGAGTTGCAGACGCGCCACTTGGTCCTCCAACGGTAAAGAAAAACGGTCATAACGGTCGGGTCGCAACGGTCATATCCAACGGCTATTTCTCGGTCGAGCGCTTGTCGACCGACATTGTCTCGGTCGAGCACTCGTCGACCGACAGTTTGTCCGATACTGAGTCTGTTCAGAATTTTGTCGGTCGAGTAAGATGGGCTGACCGAGTGGTTCTCGGTCGAGCATTTGTCGACCGACTAACTTACTGAGTTCAATTTTTGGCTGAATTTTAATGCAAATCATAGAACATTTTTGTAGAGCATATGTATATGTATATTCCAAGGGAGTAATAATATTTAAGGCTTCTAATTACCACAAATGATTTGACGTTTTGATTTAAAAATATGCTAAGATTAAGTTCAATAAAATAATGTTCAAATAAACAATTTTTATCAAAGTTTATTTTAGTTCGCCCTTGATTACGACCATGGCGCCCCTTGGTCAAGTTTTATTTTAACCAAGAGGCATACTCTGTAGGTTTCCAGTATGGACATTCATATGCGAAGTATGAGTTCTGCAGATAGCTTGCAAATATCAATTTATTAAAATGTACAAATTATGAGAGCTAAATAAGGATATCAAATATGATGAAGCATTTTCAAGAATAATATCCATTTATGAATTTAAGATTACTTTGGATAGACTAAAATATGTGATGCTTAATATGAAAGCACACAAAAATTTATTTGAAACATTTTATTCGTTGCAGGTATTTCTTGAAAAAGAAATGTGCAATAAGAGCATGATTAAATAGAAATGTAAGCATGATCAGTTAATATTTATTCCATATAATCTTTCAAGAATAATTTTCACATACAATGTAAAGATTTACAGCAGTCTGAGAACAGTGATATGCTCGGTCGATAGTTGCTCGACCGAGGATGATTTGGTCGACACCTTCTCGACCGATCAAGTTTCTGGAAACTGTTTCAGAAATATATTTCAAGTGCAATATAGGCTGTATCTTATTCAATTATTTCAAAGATCAGTTTGAGATAAACATATGTGTATCAAGGTGCTATTAAATCTTTTAATTTTTGATTTTGTTATCCCTAAATGTTAAGTTGAGATAGACATAAGGATATACAAATTAAGATCTTTGGTCTTATCTCAACTTAGTCGAACCTATTTAATTTGGGGGTTTTGGAACCCATACCATCTCGACATTCTTTTTCTTGTATGGGCATGAAAAAGAATAATGTCCAAGGCGTGAGCAATAATGACAACAAATTGAATCAACCTCAAGCCTTTTTCTATGGTTTTGATCTAGGTTGTTCTTTGGTACAAATGTATATGTGCCCCTATGTATATTCATGGATTGATTCGCTTGTGTCCTTCTCCAACTAGGTTGTTGATAGGATTTCTCCTTAGGCTTATAACCTAGTCCTCTTCTCCCAATTTGATGATAGGGATTATCTAAGATTTGATCAAGGATGCCATTGTTATTTAAACTTCTAACTTTTTGTTGCAACTTAACAATTTCATCCATCCTCCGTTTGATATCCGACTTTGCTTTATCTAAATCGGATACTAAAGAGTTTCTTTCATTGACAACCTTATCATAATCTAAATGTGAGCATAAAATAGGTTGTTTCTGAAGATCATTCACTTGTGTTTGCAAATTTAACTTTTCTAAGGAAAGTAGATTACAATCTCCTTCTACTGATTTTAACTTAAGATCATAACCTTCATTTGCCCTTTTTAGATCTTCATTTTCAGATTCAAGAGCAAGAAGTTTAGTATTTAAATCCTCATTTTCTTTATTCGATTTCTTTAGCTTCTTTTTGCACTCAATATATTTACTATGTGTTTCTTCAATAATAGCAACTAACTCTTCTTTAGGTAAATCAAGCAAGCTTACCTCTTCTTCTTCTTCCTCACTTCTTGTAGCAATGAGACATTCTTTATGTGCATCTTCTTTCTTTGACCTCCATGGACATCTAGATGTAGAGTGCTTTGTTCCTAAGCACCAATTGCAACTTGTTGAACATTTGTCCATGCTCCTTTGCTTGTGGTTGTAGTCACCTCCTCCCTTTATCTCTTCAAGACCTTGTTAGGGCTCCTTGAAGCCTGCTCTGATACCAATTGAAAACCTCTAGAGGGGGGGTGAATAGAGTTTTATAGATAATTTAACAATTATTACACTTAAACAACCCACAAAGAAAATATTGGACAAGGAGACACAAGGTTTAGAGTGGTTCCAACTATAGCAAATACTATAGCCGTCAGTCCACTACCCGGTTGCTTACCCAACCGGGATTTGAAAAGAAATTTATTTTATTACCTCTTCAAGGAATTTACATAAAATACAATCTCTTTTCCTAAACCCTTCAAGCAGCCTTCACCTAGAAGTAATCGCCAACCTTGAAGCAGCCTTCCCTTGAAGTAGATGCACCAACTCCCGTTGCACCAGCCTTCTGAAGTAGCTTCCCTTGCGATAGCCTTCTTGAAGTAGCTTGAAGTCCCCTTTTCCACCTGAGAAGTCAACCCTCTCCAATCTGCAGCCTCCAACCCTAGGAGTAGCAAGGAGAGTACAAAAGATAAACAGGAACAAGAAAGGAAAACAGAAATTACAACTTATCCTTTAAGCTCAAGGCTTGATATGCCTAGATCAAGCGTAAGATCTCCTAGCCAAGTATGTGAACTTGTGATTGCTGTAGGTAGGAGAATCTAGCCTATAGGACACGAGATTGAGCTAAGGAGAATTTAGGCCAATGATCACAGTGCTCAAATTTTGCTTGCAAAATATTGCTCAAGTATGCTCAAGTGTATTCTCAATTGTAACAAGTAAGTTCTAGTGTCCTATGGCTTGTCCTATTTATAGGAATGGCCTAAGTATGCTTAAGGACATTCTAGACAACTTTTAGGGGGTTCCTAGTGCTTAACTAGCCGTTAGGAATAAGTTAGGCGCATTAGCAACGGCTAGTTAATTAATTCTGCAGTTGCTGTCAGAGGCCATCTCGGTCGAGGACTTGTCGACCGAGATGCCCAGTCGGTCGAGGATTTGTCGACCGATAGGCTCTCTGGATTAACGTTTATTTGCAACTGTCAACTGCTGTGTCTAACGGCTACTTTTGGTCAATCTCGGTCGAGAAGTTTGTCGACCGAGAGTGTCTCGGTCGAGGAATGTGGTCGACCGAGAATGACTCTGTTTTCAATCTTTCAATTAAGATACTAAGTGTGTGCATGAGTGTGCATTATGTGATCCTATTAGAAGGAGATGACCTAACTACGTGTGGTGTTTAGCTAGAGAGATTTAACGCTTGATTTACATGAAGTCTAAGTACTTGTACATTATATATTTGTACAAGTTTACAAATGATTACATTGTATGACATTTACAAATATTCAAGCGTATGAACTCCCTAGAACTTTGTCATCACCTTGTTCCTGCACACTTAAGTAGCTCGTTAGTTTAATAAGAATGAAATGTTTGTCATCATCGAAACAAAGGGATTTATCATAATATCCAATTTATCCAACAATCTCCCCCTTTTTGAAGATGACAAACATTTCCTAAATATGAAATAAGGAAATATAAAGCATGTGAGTTTCATACCTGGAAATTTACCTTTTGTAGCCATTTATGTTTTTCAAGTGAGTGCTGGCCAAGATATGATGAAACTCCTTTATATATACTTTTATATTCTTTCTCCCCCTTTGTCATTTCAAAAAGATATCCAAGTTGAATGTTTTATTGTTCTTCTCCCCCTTAATATAATGCTCCCCCTTAATTAGATATCCTATTAGGAACATGGATTTGTATCTAATTTATCCACAATTTGTTTCTCAATCATTCGCAAAGGATGTTTAAGCCTTGAAATGATATGAGATTCCCTTAAGCATATGATGAATGGATTTTTCATATATCAAAGAATGTTAAGTTATAGATTAAATGAGAATCCTAAAAATGTCTCCATCCAAAAGCAAGGGATGTTAAGCCCCATTTTAGGTAGAGAGTTCCTTCAAGTACAAGATACCATTTTCATAAATTTCAAAAAAATATTCAGCTACACATAGTGATTGCAAAGTTTTTTGTAAGCTTCTTTAATCAAATGATCATAGTTTTGATGATCTTCCCCCTTTTTCTTATGCTTTGCTCCCCCTTCGATAGATATCTCAAGTGAAAGTTTGAATATATAAAATGTCCAAGATTTAAACAAAGATGTATGCAATTTATGTCAATCTGAAAAACAGAAACCCAGTCGGTCGACAATTGCTCGACCGACAATGTTCTCGGTCGACTAGTTGCTCGACCGAGAATGTTTCTGGAGAACTGTTTTGTTATTTGAAAATTTAATTTTAATTGTAATAGTTGCCTGTTTTAATTATTATTCCCTTGTTTGTTATGCTCTACAGTAATGAACTTATAATTATTTTGAAGAAATCTCATATGCCAAACAAATAACCATGTGAATCAAATAAAAATGGCAAATTTCATTCAATAGCATGAAGAAGATTACAATCATATAGAATACAACTATTACAACTCCAACACTTCACAGGAAAGATTTAAGAATTACATCAATGTCCGGATCTTTCCCAAGGAATGGCTCAGCTCCATAGTATTGGACCAGAGTTTGCCAATCCAAAGCACCAGTTGTAGTCAACGCATATGCTTCCAGGAAAGTGGGAACTCGGTCAAAATGGAAGTGAGCAGCTATGTCTTGCAATTGTATGGAAGAAAATTGAGTATGTGCAAGATCCATTGATGGTGAAGGTGGAGGTTGATAGTAGTTGTATGAGGGGTTAAATGGGTTGAGCATGCCAGGGTTTAAAGAATGCGGATATTCATCGGTTTGGCCAGGAGAAAGGTTTTGCATTCTTTGATTCAAGTATGTCATGGCATGGTGATTGTAGTTTAATTGTCTACTAAGATGGTATTGGGAGCCAGCAATATAAGTAAGGGTATTTTGGATGGGATCAATGGAAAGGTTAGTAGGAGGAGGGGGTGGTATATCCTGATGTGATGACTCTCCTTCTACTCTTGCCTTTTTATGGCCAAAGTCAATCCCCATCTTCTCTACGGTGTTCTTACTTATCTTTGGTGGTCTACGCTCCCATATATATCCCATATCTTCAATGTTTACCTTAAGACAATGTTGAGTAATCTGGCATACAAAATCGGCATATGGTGGATTGCCAGAAAACTCAAGCATATTTTTAAGTACTATGCGAATGAAGTTGATGGGAATTTCTTTTATGATAGCATAAATGAGACACATACGGAAAATGGGAACCTCAGATTTATTGGCTTGTGGATGTATATTGGTGGAAACAATGAGGTTTACTATTCTACATGCCGGTTTTAGGTTTATAGCATAATAGGTTCCCCTATCTTCATGACAAGTGGTATTGGCTTGAAATATGGCTCTTTTGATATCACTTAGGCTAGTGGTGTGGTCATCATGGGAAAATAGATTTATTGGATTGCTGGTGGTAAGGTCAAGGAAATCTTGATATTCATCTATATCAATTTCAAGCATGTCAAGAATATCCCCTTCGGAAAATTTAAAACTATGCCCATTGACCATGGTGTAGAAGAAAGTGGTGTCATTTTCGGTGTGAGATAGAAGATTGGCATAGAATTCGTTTACTACCTTAATGGAGTAGGAAGGAAAGGATGGATTGATGAAGTCCTTCAGCTTTTGTACTCCAAAGAGATGCTCCAGGTCGACTATGTTGATGAAGTCCATCACTTCGACCGGACGTCGGGGAAGAGGAGCTTTAGAGGAAAGCCGAAAGTATCTATCTCCATCATCTCCGTCGACGAAGGCTATGTCATTGATGATCGTCAGTGGCGGAGTGGCTTCCCGCTCTTCTCTTCTTTTTCTTCCAGCAACTTTCTTCTTCCCACGGACAGTTGATGATGAGGCCATTGTGTTTCTTGAGAGTGGAGAAGAAGCAAGGAAGATTTGAGGGTAAGAGTGCTGAAGGATTGCACGAAATTGCACTAGAGATGGACTATGGAAGCAAGGAAATGCAAGTGTGAGTAAGTGGCTCGTTTTTGCACTTATTTATAGAATTCCAGCGACCTGGTCGGTCGACGACTCGTCGACCGAGCGTCCGCAACGGTCGAGTTGCAGACGCGCCACTTGGTCCTCCAACGGTAAAGAAAAACGGTCATAACGGTCGGGTCGCAACGGTCATATCCAACGGCTATTTCTCGGTCGAGCGCTTGTCGACCGACATTGTCTCGGTCGAGCACTCGTCGACCGACAGTTTGTCCGATACTGAGTCTGTTCAGAATTTTGTCGGTCGAGTAAGATGGGCTGACCGAGTGGTTCTCGGTCGAGCATTTGTCGACCGACTAACTTACTGAGTTCAATTTTTGGCTGAATTTTAATGCAAATCATAGAACATTTTTGTAGAGCATATGTATATGTATATTCCAAGGGAGTAATAATATTTAAGGCTTCTAATTACCACAAATGATTTGACGTTTTGATTTAAAAATATGCTAAGATTAAGTTCAATAAAATAATGTTCAAATAAACAATTTTTATCAAAGTTTATTTTAGTTCGCCCTTGATTACGACCATGGCGCCCCTTGGTCAAGTTTTATTTTAACCAAGAGGCATACTCTGTAGGTTTCCAGTATGGACATTCATATGCGAAGTATGAGTTCTGCAGATAGCTTGCAAATATCAATTTATTAAAATGTACAAATTATGAGAGCTAAATAAGGATATCAAATATGATGAAGCATTTTCAAGAATAATATCCATTTATGAATTTAAGATTACTTTGGATAGACTAAAATATGTGATGCTTAATATGAAAGCACACAAAAATTTATTTGAAACATTTTATTCGTTGCAGGTATTTCTTGAAAAAGAAATGTGCAATAAGAGCATGATTAAATAGAAATGTAAGCATGATCAGTTAATATTTATTCCATATAATCTTTCAAGAATAATTTTCACATACAATGTAAAGATTTACAGCAGTCTGAGAACAGTGATATGCTCGGTCGATAGTTGCTCGACCGAGGATGATTTGGTCGACACCTTCTCGACCGATCAAGTTTCTGGAAACTGTTTCAGAAATATATTTCAAGTGCAATATAGGCTGTATCTTATTCAATTATTTCAAAGATCAGTTTGAGATAAACATATGTGTATCAAGGTGCTATTAAATCTTTTAATTTTTGATTTTGTTATCCCTAAATGTTAAGTTGAGATAGACATAAGGATATACAAATTAAGATCTTTGGTCTTATCTCAACTTAGTCGAACCTATTTAATTTGGGGGTTTTGGAACCCATACCATCTCGACATTCTTTTTCTTGTATGGGCATGAAAAAGAATAATGTCCAAGGCGTGAGCAATAATGACAACAAATTGAATCAACCTCAAGCCTTTTTCTATGGTTTTGATCTAGGTTGTTCTTTGGTACAAATGTATATGTGCCCCTATGTATATTCATGGATTGATTCGCTTGTGTCCTTCTCCAACTAGGTTGTTGATAGGATTTCTCCTTAGGCTTATAACCTAGTCCTCTTCTCCCAATTTGATGATAGGGATTATCTAAGATTTGATCAAGGATGCCATTGTTATTTAAACTTCTAACTTTTTGTTGCAACTTAACAATTTCATCCATCCTCTGTTTGATATCCGACTTTGCTTTATCTAAATCGGATACTAAAGAGTTTCTTTCATTGACAACCTTATCATAATCTAAATGTGAGCATAAAATAGGTTGTTTCTGAAGATCATTCACTTGTGTTTGCAAATTTAACTTTTCTAAGGAAAGTAGATTACAATCTCCTTCTACCGATTTTAACTTAAGATCATAACCTTCATTTGCCCTTTTTAGATCTTCATTTTCAGATTCAAGAGCAAGAAGTTTAGTATTTAAATCCTCATTTTCTTTATTCGATTTCTTTAGCTTCTTTTTGCACTCAATATATTTACTATGTGTTTCTTCAATAATAGCAACTAACTCTTCTTTAGGTAAATCAAGCAAGCTTACCTCTTCTTCTTCTTCCTCACTTCTTGTAGCAATGAGACATTCTTTATGTGCATCTTCTTTCTTTGACCTCCATGGACATCTAGATGTAGAGTGCTTTGTTCCTAAGCACCAATTGCAACTTGTTGAACATTTGTCCATGCTCCTTTGCTTGTGGTTGTAGTCACCTCCTCCCTTTATCTCTTCAAGACCTTGTTAGGGCTCCTTGAAGCCTGCTCTGATACCAATTGAAAACCTCTAGAGGGGGGGTGAATAGAGTTTTATAGATAATTTAACAATTATTACACTTAAACAACCCACAAAGAAAATATTGGACAAGGAGACACAAGGTTTAGAGTGGTTCCAACTATAGCAAATACTATAGCCGTCAGTCCACTACCCGGTTGCTTACCCAACCGGGATTTGAAAAGAAATTTATTTTATTACCTCTTCAAGGAATTTACATAAAATACAATCTCTTTTCCTAAACCCTTCAAGCAGCCTTCACCTAGAAGTAATCGCCAACCTTGAAGCAGCCTTCCCTTGAAGTAGATGCACCAACTCCCGTTGCACCAGCCTTCTGAAGTAGCTTCCCTTGCGATAGCCTTCTTGAAGTAGCTTGAAGTCCCCTTTTCCACCTGAGAAGTCAACCCTCTCCAATCTGCAGCCTCCAACCCTAGGAGTAGCAAGGAGAGTACAAAAGATAAACAGGAACAAGAAAGGAAAACAGAAATTACAACTTATCCTTTAAGCTCAAGGCTTGATATGCCTAGATCAAGCGTAAGATCTCCTAGCCAAGTATGTGAACTTGTGATTGCTGTAGGTAGGAGAATCTAGCCTATAGGACACGAGATTGAGCTAAGGAGAATTTAGGCCAATGATCACAGTGCTCAAATTTTGCTTGCAAAATATTGCTCAAGTATGCTCAAGTGTATTCTCAATTGTAACAAGTAAGTTCTAGTGTCCTATGGCTTGTCCTATTTATAGGAATGGCCTAAGTATGCTTAAGGACATTCTAGACAACTTTTAGGGGGTTCCTAGTGCTTAACTAGCCGTTAGGAATAAGTTAGGCGCATTAGCAACGGCTAGTTAATTAATTCTGCAGTTGCTGTCAGAGGCCATCTCGGTCGAGGACTTGTCGACCGAGATGCCCAGTCGGTCGAGGATTTGTCGACCGATAGGCTCTCTGGATTAACGTTTATTTGCAACTGTCAACTGCTGTGTCTAACGGCTACTTTTGGTCAATCTCGGTCGAGAAGTTTGTCGACCGAGAGTGTCTCGGTCGAGGAATGTGGTCGACCGAGAATGACTCTGTTTTCAATCTTTCAATTAAGATACTAAGTGTGTGCATGAGTGTGCATTATGTGATCCTATTAGAAGGAGATGACCTAACTACGTGTGGTGTTTAGCTAGAGAGATTTAACGCTTGATTTACATGAAGTCTAAGTACTTGTACATTATATATTTGTACAAGTTTACAAATGATTACATTGTATGACATTTACAAATATTCAAGCGTATGAACTCCCTAGAACTTTGTCATCACCTTGTTCCTGCACACTTAAGTAGCTCGTTAGTTTAATAAGAATGAAATGTTTGTCATCATCGAAACAAAGGGATTTATCATAATATCCAATTTATCCAACAACAAACACCACAGTATGCACTATGTTTGGATGTAGGTAGCTTGCTGGTGTGTTCCAGGGTTGTCTACGCCCAAGAACGGGTGCATAGACTACCCAACTTGTGGTTATATAGCTGGGAACTCCTTCTCTTTGATTAGTAGAATCCTACAAGATCCATTTTGTTTTGTTTTCTTTGTTTTGTTTACTTCATGACAATCTTCTAGACCAGTTCTAGCTCCATAATTTTATCGACTATCAGATTGGCTCAACTGACTTAAGAGTGAGATCTTAAGCGTTTTAAACATCCACACATCCATGTGTTTGATCCCGTATATCTACTTCGACCCCATAATAAAGTTGTGGGGTCCTTGAAGGTTTCAGGTTATAAATTTAAAGTTTAATTCCTTCCGAGTCCGCCTCCTTTCAGACGTGCGATTCAGGCAGCATGAAATTTTGGCACTATTGCCGGGGACATGGTTTTCCACATTTACACACATAAATTTTTTTGTTATGTCATCCATAAGGCTGTACATTTATGCATAGTTCCTCTTATATTTTGCACATACTTGTTCATATATATATGATAGTTTTTGTTTTCTTATACTCTTCATCCAGGGACCTTGCTTCTGTAAGACATGTCATCTTGACCACCTATCCTCTTGAATGTTTCTACAGATCTGACTACTGGAAAATAATTGAAAGTCATGCTCTACAACTAGTCGAGTTATACTCACCCCCACTGTCGTCATACTTAGAAGTTTTAACAATGGAGGTTGTCGATCAGCCCTCGACTTCTATGCTATCATGGAATCAAGAACTGATTAGAGCAGTGGAGTTGGCCAGAGAAAGTGTCAACATACTCACCTCCTCCTTAGCTCCTCATCTCCAAGAAAAAGTCAATCCTCTTTAGTAGCTACTAGAAAAGTAGGATCATTCCAAGTAGCCATTGAGATCACAGACCACATTAGAAGTATACTTCAATTTGTTGAACAATGATTCATCCAAGTGCATCAGTTTGATACAGCAGATTCCCAACAGAAGTGTATGGTAGAATTGATCGGATCTTCAAAGCATTGCTTCTCAAGTACAACAACTTCATGATAAGGATGTTGAACAAGGTAGGAGACTTCAAGAGCTCATTGATTCAGTAACCATCCAATTGAAAATGCCATCACACAACCATAAAGATGACAGTCATCAAGGCCATTCCATCGGGTTTGAAGAGGAATATGTCTCACCATCCCATTCAGACCATCAATTGGATTCAAAAGGATTTTTTGTTGAAGACCAACTCACCTACGGAAGCCCTTCATTCTATCTAGTTGATTTAGTTGATCAACCAATGGAAGATACAACCCAAAGGCATGAATGGTTCTATGATGATGATGATCAGGGTAGTCAAACAACCTCACAACATGAAGGTGAATCTAAAGAAGGTGAATCTAAAGAACATGAATCCGACATTGATCCATACCAGAGTGATACATCTCATATTGAGATTGGTCACTTCGCTTTGAGCAGTACATCAATCATGGTTTGGAACAATTTGTTGGATGAGGATGACGACGACAACTTCTCAAATTGGGGCAGTGAGTATACTAACAATGATGATCTAGAGAAGCATGAGCAGACATGCGCTACCATTCCCTTATAAGGCTTGGTAGACATCGATGGAGTAGGATGGACAATCCAATACACCATGGCTATTGAGCATGAAGATACGCCGAACCCCACAAAAAGTGACAAGATTGGGGGTGAAGAACTGCAAACAAATTTAACTGGGGATACTTCTTGCTCAGAAGAGGATTCGATGACTCAGACAATACATGAAAATTTATCCAAGCATCCAAACTCAAGTTCAGAGGTGGAGAAAGAAGAGAGGAGTCCTTTAGAAAACTTTCAACCTCTTCCCTTCATCTCATCATGTGTCGAAATCCTAGGGCCTTCCTATTCAGATTCATATCTTGGAAGGTACCTTGAGGATAATTTGCGAAAGAATTCATTTCAATCTAGTTCAAGACAATTCCAGCACAAGGATGAATTCACTGAGTCATCAGATTCTATTCCTCTACTTAAGACTCAAAAGGGCTCAGATCTCTGCCTCTTGTTCTCCTACATGGTGGACCCCATCTGCAAGACACATGTAACCTAGTTCCAAAACATAGGATTTGGGACCCAGTGTCGGTAACGTGGGGCAGCCACCCCCTTTTCTCTTACCCATTTATTTTCTATTTTTGTTAAAATAATTTTTTTTTCATGTTCTTTCTTAGATAGTTTCTTTCCTCTAACTGCTCTTATATATCTTTTCATGCATGCATCATTTTAGGACTTTAATAAGATTCTTCCCCTTATATCCATGCTTTCCTTCCCTACTGTCCCAGTTTAGGTCTTGCTCAAGGACGAGAAAAGTTTAGGCTTGGGGTGGTAGGGATATTCTCCCTTCTATCTCTTCATTTTTCATGCATGCATGTTTACTTCTTGCATTTAGCCATAAATTAAAATTTAGCCTTATTGTTTTGTAGGACTTTGTTCTGTAATTTGTAGCTTTGTAATTAAGGCTATGTGATGTGAATCTTATACTTAAATGCTTATCCATGCGCCTAAATGCATAATTTTCATCTTAAAATTGTTTAATCTTTTGCTTGACTAGCTCATTGACTCTTTCCTAAGTTTGGTAATAAATATAAGGTTATGCCCCTTTTTCATAGCTTAAAACATTATTCCCTTGATCAATGTTGTGAATGACAAATCTAAGATATAGGACCATTGGAAAGAGTTAGAGTTTGATCAAAACTCCAAGCTATATTTTTCACGAACTTGCCTCTACTATAAGGATCCTTGAATCATAATTACTATCTTTTCATACATGTATCAAGAGGATAATGATGAGTTTTGAGCTATAATCGAGTTGAAGTTTTTTCCTTGATGTTGTGTGCGTCCGCTCACCTTAGATTGAGTCAAAAAGATGAAAATTAAAAATTTGCAAAGGAGGATTGGCTGCCCAGAAAATCCCAAATATATCAAAATATTTTTCACCAGGCCTATAAATTTGGATGTTGAGAATAAAAGCTTGAGTGTGAATAAAAATATGAGTGTTATTTTCTCTTTTAGGAGAGTTGATGATGGTGCCCAGCCGGTGTATGACTGTGCTCATGAACGCGAGTATGTTGTGCCTAGTAGTGCCACCCTAAGGCTCATTAGATAGTTACTAGGAACCCCTAGGAGACCTATGAGATCATCTCAGTAGCAGGGTTGGTTCAAGCATAGTACGAGGAGTTTGTCTCACTGGTTTAGGCCAACTGGATCAGACTGTAGGGATTGTTGCTTGTTACATGGACCAACTTGATGCAAATCAAGATCCTCAGAAGTCATTAGAGCCTTTTTGCTTTTGTTGCTTCTTAGGACCTGAATGAGTGGGAGGCGCGTTGTTCCCAATTAGTCTACATGAATACATGATTATGGCTCATTGCTCATAATCTGCGTGAACACCTATGTGATAATGCTTTTATGTTTTGTAATTGTGATTCAAACCCTCATGAGGATTGACAGGTTGCAGTGAATTCACTTAATCTTACCTTGGCACACTTTGATCTTACTTTAGAAGGATTGTGCTCGATTGATGGGGGTTTGCTCTGAAATGACATGGGCCAAGAGAAATGATGTTTTAAGCTATATTTCTTAACCTTAGCATTTATCGTCAAGACTAATTTGGATGTTATCTTTTTGTTCTTTGAGCACAGTCTTGCTTGAGGACAAGTAAATGTTTAAGCTTGGGATGGTTGATAACACCAAATTTAGGCATTTATGCTAAGAATTTATTTATGGTTTTATGTCATTATAGCCTCAATATGCCCAAAATAATCCTAGATCCTTATCTTTTAGTAATTTATATCTTTTTATAGATAAAGTTGCTCAACTAGCCAATTTTGGGACTTGTAGGCACCGAACCTGAAAATATATCTATTCTCCAAGATTTCTCCCCAACACATAGTTTTTGTAGCAACTAGACTTCCATCCGTTGCAACCACGTCAGACTAAGCTCCACACTATGTGCACCCAACTTAAGAGACGGTGGTACTACACCTAATTTTTCAATGGCCAGTCCTTTATCAGAATGCATCCTCATCAATCAGAAAGTTTATCGATGCGGGCCCATTGACCACTAGTAATACCCCCCGATAGGGGTGGGTTTGGTCCATGATGCCGCGATCTTGGCCAAGAAGACAATGCCACAACTGCGACTAAGACGTTGTGTCGACCGATACTCAGTACAACCGGGCCCAGCTCAGCATGGTCGGGCCGAGGCCAAGGCCGCGACCGTGACCGCGGTACATGGTAACACTCTATTTTATGTACTTTTTGTATATACTTTACACCACTTTTTGTATATCTTTTGTTAGCTTTTCACATAATTTTTCTACCTTTTTGACTAAATCCTCACCTACATGGTTTCAGGTACACTCACAACCCAGGTCGCAGACCAGGACTACGACCGCGGTCCACTTATATCTCAACTGCAATCGTGGTTTCAAAGCTCTCTAGAGATCAAGATCATCAAGCATCAAAGACGGATCACTACTAGTCTACAAACCACGATCACGACTCAACCTGGATTTCGAGAATGGTCGCGATTAGACCAGGGGTCGCGGTGTGAACACGAACTGTGATCAACACAGACTGCATTTTGAGACCGCAGTCGCTGATGAGTTCTTGCAAACTGTGACTGAGTGGGAAGACCTCGACCTCGACCGCCCAGATACAACACACAAGCATACCTCAATCGCGATCGTCACCAAGCTGTGACTAAGCTCAACCACAATGAAATACGAATAAAGAGAAGACCATGACCGTGGTCTCACCACTCATCAAACCAAGACCACAACCGCAGTCTAGGCCTAAGTCGGTGGAATGTGCCTATAAATAGCACACCCGCCTATCTTGTCAAATCATCAGATCATAGATCGGATCCTGAGGACCACGAAGTGCTGCTACGTTCCAAATTCATTCCAGACCATGCCATCTACCAGTCTTGGATCTCCAGAGGCAGAAGCTGAGGAAAGAGGAGACTGAGGACTCCTTCTTTGAGTGGAGAAGACCACCCATGCCATTCACGTGTTAGATCCAGATCTGAAGAAGTATCGTGTCATATCACGTCTCTTCTCTCTAGATTTGTCATTCCATCTCGTTGTACTTCCCTCCTCTCTTCGTGGGACTCCATGCATCTATCTTTATGTAACACTGTTATGCTGTCCGCAAGAATGAGTGGCTAAACACCTTAACTCGGGTTGGGAGTAGCCACTAAGGCTCTCCCAACATGTATATTGTCTCTCTGTGTTGAATATACATATTCTTATCAAGATCATCTCCATGCACCTATTTTAATGCTTCACTTGTATGCTTAGCTACCATCTTGTGATGTTTTATTATTGATATCTCGAGAGAGTAATATCACTTTTATCATGTGTCATGGAGTAGTATGAATGCACGAGAGTGTTGGAATGATAAGGCTTTAAAACCATATGTTCTATTGCGAAGTTTACGTGTGGTTATCTTGAGAGAGATACTACCCTTAGACTTAGATCTATCCTCATCTTGAGTCAGAGTGGAATAGACACTTTTAATGGTTTCTTGTAATCTTGGTAGATTATGCGAGAGAGAGAGATGATGTTGCATGTTGGTGAGATGCTTTAGCAGGTGAACCCCAACCTGGGTTTCCGCCCATATACTCATTTCATCTTATTTATTTTGTTTTCCTTATTCTTGTTTTTCTTGAACTACTTTAGTTTGCATACTACTGTTCCTTAGGGAACACCTTTTATATACCCTCTTCTGCTGGAGTATATGAGTGTTAGATTCTGTGCGCCTAACACTACCAACCTTGTCCATATGTTTGACCCGGATCGCTACATCAGACCCCATTTATCATTGCAGGGTCCTGAGAGTCGGGTTATCTCTTTAAAAGTCTGACTATTCTGAATCCACTCCTTTTGGACGTGCGATTTAGGCTAGTCAACTTTTTGGCACCATTGCTGGGGACAATGAAAAATGACACTGTTAAAGACCTGAGTCCGCTTACTATACTGTCGTGCCTCAAGCTTAGCAATAAGCTTACCAACATTGTTACTTTAAGTTTGCTACCCTGAGTTTGTGTAGAATAGTTCATTTTGACAAGTCCAGATCACTAACTTGACTGTATGGTCTATTCAGGCACCCAAGAAGAAGCAGACTTGTTCGAATTTACTCCTTTTTACCATGCCGCCCTGTGTGGATGTTACCCTCTCAGGAGACGAGAGGAATGCGAGGAATGAACACAACCCACCTCCACCATGCACATATGAAGATAAAGATGGCCGTTACAATGACAGTCATCTCTATGAAGAATGAGAGGAAGAGCTTGAAGAGAAAAATGAAGATGATCATTGTGAGGATGACCGTCACTACGAGGAATTTCGTCATCACAGTAGGCACAGAAGAAACCATAACAACCATGAGTGCAACCGTAGGGACAGTGATAGCGAGGACGATGAGGAAGGGAAGACCCTTCGTGAGTTGGCAGCAACAAGGGCCAACGAGTCAAGATGTTTGATCGTTGTACCGAACTTCAACGCAACAAACTTCGAGCTAAAACCAGCTGTCATATCTATGATTCAGAACAAGCCTTTCTAGGGGAACTCAAGGGAGAGTTTGTACCACCATCTTGAGGCTTTCAAGAACATTTACGACACCATTAAGATGAGGGGTGTCCCACAAGAAGTGATTTACTACAAGGGTTTCAACTTCTCCTTAGAAGACAAGGCTCTCTCTTGGTATATAAATCTCCCCCACCAATCTATATATGGGTGGAGACCCCTTGCGGATGCCTTTGTCACCAAGTTTTATCCTACTGAGAGAACCATCCGTAACATGTAGAAGATTACATCTTTTGCAAAAAAGTCAGGAGAAAACCTACATGAGGCGTGGGAGAGTTACCAAGAATACCTAAGAGACTGGCCACACCACAACTATTATAAGGGGTTCCTTGTGACCACCTTCTATAATGGACTGACTCATACGGAGAGGACTTCTCTGAATGCTACCGCATGTAGTGACTTCTTGGGGAAAAATCCAAACATGACTATAAAAATTTTAGAAAACATGGATGCGCTCCAAGTAGGAGTGGACTATGAAAGAAATGATAGAGGCACATAGAAGAAGATAGGATCTGAAGGACCATCCATGGAAGCCAAGGCTATAGAAACTATAACACCCCAATTCCAGAAGATAGCAACTGATGTTAAACAACTTAAAGATATTGGGGGCAAGGGAAATAAGCACACCGAGAAGGTGATGAAGTGTGTCACCTGTGGTGAAGGAGGACACGGGGTCGATAACTGTATCTACACCAGACCTGAAGAGAGTGAAGACAGTGAAATCGAATAAGAGACTACGCAAATGTTTCCTATGCCAACTTTAAGAGGCCAAATCACCCTAGTTTCACCTATGGGAATAAGGATACTGTCGAGAATTCACACAAGCTGGGAAATTCACAAAAGCCACTGTCAGGATTTGAAAAGAGGAGCAGGAAAGCACCCTAAACTCAAATAATCAATTATCAGACAAATAAGAATAACTACTGAGCACAATGAGGAACCAAACTCGCCAAGGGACAGGACCAAATCAAGGAACAAGTCAAGGTCAAGGATAGGGGCAAGGAAAAGATAACACCCAGCTAGACTTAGTAACTCAACTATTTGATTTTGCTAAGAGGCAAGCTATTCTGAATGACCAACTGGCGCAAAGTGCCCTTACCAATTCTGACGTCCTAATAACTATGAAAGTCCAAATGGCAGATATGCAAATGCATCAACGCCAGATCGAGCAACAACTCACACAGTTAGCAAAGTTAGTAAAGAACCCCTCAGGAAAGATTTTGTCAAATACGGAGACTGAAAAAATGGATACCCTCCGATCAGAGAGGACGTTGATCAACTCTGGAATAGGAAATGACAAAGGGGAAGAAAAAGTTGAGGAACCACAATAGGAGAAGGAAGTTTTTTTTTGAGAAGTTTGCTGACAGGGAGAGGCCTACTGAAGAAAGCCGTGAGAAAAGTGGAGGAGCTAGGGATCGTGATACCTTTGAAGAAATTTATGAAGAAAATCCCATATGCACCAAGAATCCCATTTCCATACAAGCTTATAAAGGCCCACCTGAAGAAAAGATATGAAAAGTTCATGGAGGCAGTAAAGAAACTGCATATAGATGTCCCATTTCTAGATGCTTTGGAAGAGATGTCGACATATGCTAAGTTTTTCAAAGACCTTATCACGAAGAGAAGGAGAGGAAACCATGATTTGATGGTACACCTGGAAAAAATGTCCAGTGCGTTTGTTCAGGTTGAATTACCTACCAAGAAGAAAGACTCAGGGGCTTTTAACATCCCCTTTTGTGTTGGAGACAATGTCGAAAGGAAGGGACTGGCAGATTTGGGAACAAACATAAGCCTGATGCCCCTGAGTTTAGCACAAAGATTGGGTTTGACCGATATGGTAAATACAAGTATGCGCATAGAACTAGCTGATCACACTTTTAAGAGACGAGTGGGTATAGTGGAAGACGTCCCGATCCGTGTGGGACGGTTATCCATACCTTTTAATATTGTTATGATAGATACTGTGGAGGCTCTGAAGTGTCTGATAATCTTTGGACATCCTTTTCTAGCTACTGGAAGAGCCTTGATAGATGTCGCATAAGGCGTCATAACCCTTCGAGTTGGGAGTGACCACATTGACTTCAAAGTGAAGGATGCTATGAAGGGGTCATCTCTTTCCGAGTCAGACTACTTCATGGACAACTATAACCACTATTGTGAAGAGATTCAAGAAGAGAAAGTCATTGCGGACCCACTTATGAGGGACTTAAACAACCCAAATCCTTTGATGGAAGACACCAAAGTGGTTGAGGTACTAGATTATCTTAACCAAGGTGAAGAAGGTCTCAGTGATGACGAAGAAGTGATAGAGACAGTGAAGTACACTTCTTTGGAACAGTCAAACAAAGTGTTAGAAGCTTCGAAGCCAAAGCTAGAATTAAAGCCACTACCAGAAGGGCTTAAGTATGAGTTCGTGGATGAAGAAAGAAGGAATCTCGTGATCATCAATGCTAACCTTACATGAGAATAGCGGGAAAGACTTTTGGAAGAGTTGAGGGAGAATAAAATAGCTATAGGATATTCAGTTGAGGATATCAAGAGACTGAACCCAGCTTTGTGCATGCAGAGGATACACTTAGAAGAATTGGCAAGACCATTGGTGCAACCTCAGAGAAAATTGAACCAAATGTTGAAGGAAGTAGTCAAGAAGGAGATATTGAAGCTACGTGATGTGGGAACCCAATAAGCGACAGCAATTGGGTGAGCCCTATTCATGTAGTACCTAAGAAGGGTGGAATGACTGTGGTGAAGGGAGATAACAGTGACAAAGGTGCCAACATAACTGTCATAGGCTGGAGAATGTGCATTGATTATAGAAAGCTAAATTTGGCCACAAAGAAAGACCATTTTCCCTTGCCATTTATTGATCAAGTCCTTGAAAGACTTGCCCACCATGATTATTTCTGCTTCTTAGATGGATATTTTGGATTCTATCAAGTCCCGATACACCCAGACGATCAGGAGAATATGACATTTACGTGCATCTATGGCATGTACACCTTCATAAGGATGCCTTTCGGCTTATGCAATGCTCGTGCAACTTTCCAGCTTTGCATGATTTCCATGTTCTCTAACTTCTTATAAGATATAGGTGAAGTGTTTATGGACAACTTCTCTATTTATGGAACATATTTCGATGCTTGCCTAAGAAATATGTCCCTGGTTTTGCAAAGATGCGAAGAGAACCATTTGGTCCTGAACTGGGAGAAGTGCCACTTTATGGTTTAGAGTGGCATTGTCCTAGGACACAAAGTCTCCAAGAAAGGCATCAAGGTAGATCTGAGCAAGATCGAAGCCATCTCCAAACTCCCTCCATCAAAATTCATGACTGGAGTAAGAAGTTTCCTGGGTCAAATTGGATATTACAGGAGGTTCATTAAGGACTTCTCGAAGATATCAAAGCCCCTTTCAAATTTGCTGATCAAAGACGCAGTGTTCGAGTTCGGTGACGAGTTTTTAAAAGCTTTCGAGACCCTAAATGAGGCTTTAACCTCTGCACCAATCTTACGAACTCTAGACTGGGAGCTACCTTTTGAAATAATGTGCGACGCAAGTGACTATGCCATAGGTGCAGTCCTAGGGCAGAAGAAAGGTCAGAAGCACCATGTCATATGTTATTCCAGTCGTACGTCTGACAAAGCCCAAGTGAACTACACCACTACCGAGAAGGAGATGTTAGCGATTGTTTTCACGTTTGATAAATTTTGATCATACTTTATAGGAGCAAAGGTTAAGGTTTATACTGACCATGGGGCTATACGCTATCTCATGCAAAAGAAGGACACAAAGCCAAGACTGCTAAGATGGGCCCCACTGTTATATGAATTTGATCATGAAATTAATGATAAGAAAGGAAAACAAAATTTGGTCGCAGACCACTTGTCTAGAATAGTTTTCAATGAGGTGAATCAATTACCGATGAACGACAATTATGCTGATGAAGCCCTGCTAATGGCTCAGTCCGACGAGCCAAGTCTGCCATGGTTTGCAGATATCTATAACTATCTGGCTTGTGGCCAGCTGCCGCCAGACATAACATACAACCAGAAAAAGAAGCTCTTCTCAGATGTTAAGAACTATTACTGGGACGATCCACTGCTGTTTAAGAGGTGTTCTGCCAGTTTATATCAAAGGTGTATACCAGAGGAGGAAGTCCCACTGATCCTAAAAGAATGCCATTCTTCACTGTATGGAGGACATCACATTGGAGAAAGGACAACTACAAAGTTCTTCAATTTGGGTTCTACTGGCCCACCATGTTCAAAGATGCGACATCTTTTGTCAAAGCTTGTAAGGAATACCAACTTACCAGAAATATAAGTAAGAGGAGAGAGATGCCTATGGCCGACTGGGTGGAAGTATAAATCTTTGATGTTTGGGGAATGGACTACATGGGTCCTTTCCCGTCATCAAAAGGTTATCAGTACATTTTAGTGGTTGTTGACTATGTGTCAAAATGGGTAGAGGCTGTAGCGACCCAAACTTGCGATTCTAAATCTGTGATCAAACTTTTTGAGAAAACCATTTTTTTTGTGCTTCAGAGTGCCTCACACTGTTACAAGCAATGGGGGATCACATTTTGGATAAAAGTAGTTTGAGGCGCTATTAAAGAAGTATGGGGGTAAAGCACAAAGTTACTACACCCTATCACCCTCAAACCTCAGGACAAGTAGAGGTATCCAACTGGAAGATTAAATAGATACTAGAGTAAACAGTCATCCGCACTTGGAAGGACTGGTCCATGAAGCTTGATGATGCTCTCTGGGCCTATAGGACAACTTATAAGACACCAATAGGCACGATTCCGTACATATTAATCTATTGCAAGTCCTGTCATCTACCTTTGGAGCTCGAACATAAATCCCTTTGGGCAATCAAGTTACTGAATATGGACTTAGAGAAGGCAGGACAAAAAAGATTCCTGCAGCTACAGGAGCTTGAGGAGCTGAGATTGCATGCCTACGAGAATGCTAGAATCTACAAAGAAAGGACTAAGGTGTAGCATGACGCCCACCTAAAGAACAAGGATGTTGGTGAAGGAGACAAAGTGATTCTCTTCAATTCAAGCATTAGGCTCTTCCCTGGAAAGGTTAGAACAAGATGGTCAGGCCCCTTCTCTATGGTAAAGATCAACCCATCAAGAATGATGGAGATTCAAGGAGAGAAAATTGGAATCTTCAAGGTCAATGGCCATAGGGTAAAAAGATTTTATGAAGATGAGGCTTTTATGCGAAGATATGAGATCAATTTGGAGGAACCAGATCAGCCACCTGAGAAAGGAAATGAAGAGTTGCATCATCCAGCTGAAGGACCCAAGGTGTGAGGAATTATGAAGTCTAGATAGAGACTTTAAAGCAAATGCTTCTTGGGACACAACCCAAGTTTTTGGTATTTTCTTAAACTTTCTTTTCTCTTCCCTTTTCATTTTGATTAGTTCTCTACTCTTTTAAGTGATTTACATATCCATCTTCTTTTGAGTAATTGATGTTTTAACTATGGAAATGACCTTTGTTTTGATCTGATCACAGTCTGAACCGCGGTCGCGATGTAGCCTTGCATCGCACAAGACCGCAACCCGCAGTGCCCAAGACCAGATGCCTAGACCACAACCCGCGATTATTCTAGGAAGGGAAGAGACTGTAACAACGGTTGTGATACGCGTACACCGTGATCGCATTAATTCCCTCCGATAGCCAGATTGCAGTCACATTAGTATATATATCCTTAAACCCTCATCTCTCAGACTCTTTCCGCTTCTAGATTTCTCGAGTCTAAGATAAACCCTCGTTCTCTGCTCACGACTGACGAACCGCCGCTGCAACAAAGCCCATCACCACACGTTCCTTCTTTGATTCCACCATCGCAACCATCAAACAAGGTAACAGGAAAACACCCTTTTTGCGCTTCTATATTGCTGATTCTTCAATTTTATCCATCACCGACTTAGTCCCTCGACTGGACCGATTTTTCTAATTCGTCTGTCGATGACTGTCCGTCAATCCACCGCCAGTTGTTCGTGGCCTTCCTAATAGCCTAACCGCCCTAATGGTGGCATTTAAAAACAACAGATAAATACCCTAAAAACATCAATAATGATACATCTTCCCATCAACGAGGCAAAGGGTAGATAAATGGACTGAGAAAGGAATAGGAACGATCAGATAAAGAAGGACCACGACTCACGATCATCATCTCTACAACTGTGACCGCGGTGTGCTCATCATCCCTAACCCGACCGCAGTATAGAAGAGAGCTACCAGAGATCGCGGTCCCCTGAACCGTAACCTAGCCAAAGCAAGTAAGAAGACCGCGACCGCAACCAAAACCACGATCGCGGTCCCTTCTCAGTAAAATGTGATTGCGACCTATTTCATAGAATGTGACCGCAGTGTCCACTGAGTCACTAACAAGACCTTGGGTTGCGGTCCCTACATATATTCATGAACTTAACAATTAGAACTTTTCTTTACTAAATACTTACCCCAGATAAATCCAATAAGAATGTCTCTGTTAAGCCAATTATAAACTAATCCATTATTGAAGCCTTACATAATGTCTTCTTCAGAGAATAGTGATCCCATCTTCCAGAAGGCAACATCCCTAAGGGAGGTGGAAAATATAGTGGAGGATTTAACAACATCACTCGAGAGGAATACTTCCCTCCCAGAGGCCAAATGAGTTGAGGTGCAACTGAGGCTAGAACAGTATCAAAGAATACTGGGAAACAAGATGACGGAGGACTCCACTCATGAAAAAGAACAAGCTAAGCAGACAGAGACCTATGAGTATCAACCTAGGGAGTCAGAGAGCTGAGTACAAGGGAAAAAGAGAAAGGCTACACCAAAGGGAACCTAGAGAAGTAAAAAGATAAAACCACTGGATAATGAGAAGCCATGGGAATAAAAGACAAGAAAAGCCAAAGAAGTCATAGGGGAGACATCTACACAATCCGGAGAACCCTAGTTCATTCCAAGGAACATTGTACACTAGTCTACCTACGACTGGATGTATCAAAATAAGGAATTCTACCCTATCCGTTACATGAACGTAGAAGATTTCAAAAAGATGGGAATCTACAACAGGATAGTGAAATTCCTGGAAGGTGCAAACTTATGCACCTTTTGCACACCCGAGGTGAATACCTACAAGAAACTGACTGTAGAGTTCCTTTTTTCACTAAAGAAGGTCACTACCAGTAGTGAAACATGTGAGGTGGAGATTATCAGCTGCAAGTAAGGCTAGGAGGCAAGTGTCACATAATCACGGAGGCAATGTTGAACAAAATATTCATCGAGACAGAGGAACAAGCCAAAGCATGCTCCACTGCCCCAAGAAAAAAAAGAAGTGGTCACCTATAAAAGCAACCAGATGTGGGAAGAGTTGACTGGAGAGGAGCACAACTCAAAGAACTCCAAACCCTCACTAATCACCTCGTGCTTTGTTCACACAATATATAAAATCACTGCCTACATGATTTACATGAGATCAGAAACAAGAACAGTTAGCAAGGGAGATCTGTTCCTCATCTGGTCAATGATCAACAGAAAGTTGGTTAATATCAGGAAGATACTAATCGAGTGTTTATCAACAGCAATAGGAAGGGATGCAAAGAGGAACTCTACATACTGCATGGGTGGTCAGATAACACAAATTTCCAAATACCTAATGGATGAAGGAGAGGTCCTGAAGTATAAAGAAACAGAGGGACAATAAAGAATAGACATCAAATCCCTTATCAACATGGGTATTCGGGGATATAAGGGGGAGAAGTTGTACTTCAGGAAAAGTGGGACAAAAAGACTCCTTCCCCTTCCTGAAATGGCATTTTATGACGCTCACAAGCTGCAACCATTCCACGACGACATCAAAAAGATGTGCTCTGGAGCACTGCAGACCAGCATAAGTACTGACCCAATAATTACAACTGGAGAAAGCAGTGCACAAGCTGTATTAAAATAGAAAAAGAGCATAGAGCCACGGAAGAAGTTGGCAGTGTAGAAAAAGCCAACAATAGAAGCAACTACACCACCAACCGAAGGGCCAACAGCTGCAGAACAACCCTCCCTGGAAGTTCCACCTCCAGAAGAACCAGTGGGATTTCCATAACCCACACCTCTTGAGCCACACAAAGAAGCGACTACTATGGAGCTAGAGGTAGAGAAAGAGGAGGGCGCAATAGCCGACCCATAGCCCGACAAAAAATTGGAGGCATAGCCAGAAGGATAAGGCTCTCAGACCGTACCAAATATGAAAATTAGTGGAGCAGAGGTGGACCCACAAACAAAGCCAAAGGAGAAAGAACAAGGTCCACCGCCACTGCCTCCACAACCTATGGCTACGATGCTAAGCTCGTCAACGACGCGTGTGGAGCATCAGTTGCACCAATAGCAACTACATGCACCTTCCTTCAGAGGTGTATTAGGTACAAAGTTTGATGTAATGTGGGAACACATGCATCAAACTAACACAATAAATAAAACCATCTCTACTTCTTTGTCTGTGCTAACAACGCAGGTACAGGTCCTTGACGAAAGGACAAGAGCACTTCCTGACTTCATCCAAAAAGTTATAAGCAACCAATGAATGATGATGGGAATGCTGAAAAACATGAAGGGCGAGATGGAAGACCTGCAGAAAGAGAGGCATGCCATCTGAGCCGATAATGAGCACATGTGTCGGGGATACGATGCAACAATGGCTAACCTCTAAGAAGAGCGCCAAAGATTATAAGAAGACTGTGAGAAGCTCGAGAAGGAACGTGAAGAACTCGAGAATTGGCAGAAGAAAAAGAAGACCAAGCGCTCAACAAGCCCAACGTACTCCTCAGCCAGCCCCTCCAGCCATAAGGACAACGATGACGACAACGTGGGAGGAACGGGCACGGGAGTGGGTGTGCTAAAAGAAGGAAGTGCCAACACAAAAACGACACCAACAGATGAGACAAGGAGAAATGATCCACCACATCGATCGAGCTCCCCTAACGACAAACACACGAAGAAAAATGCTACATTGTCAAGGGAGTTCGACCTCAATCGCAATCCCGAGGAATGTCAAGACGAAGCTAGTGAAGATAGTGGGAAACTAGCAGAGCATCAATTCACCCCACCTACACATGAAATGACGCTAGAAGAGCAGATTGCTATTGCAGATCATGAAGAAGTAGCCACCGAACTCAGCACAACAGGAGCAACAGAGCTCGATAGAATGTTAGCTGAGCTGGGAGCCAGACTCGAAGAGAGCAGTGAGTTCCTCCTATTCCAACCACATCACGATCATAACGACTATCTCTATGATGGGAAGATGGAGACAACTCTGTCAATGATGGAGGATGCTAGATTAGGGCAAACTTATGAGGAGAGTTGTGTCAAAGACAACATAGTTGTTGAAGTTTCCTCAGAAGTAGCTGAACAAGTAGCCACAACACATCCGTCGCATAAGGTGGCTGAACAAGTGGTCAGGGCCATGCCGACAATAGATGAAACTTCGGCACCTTTGGCACAGGAAGCAACATCCGACAATGAGGATGGTGGGCTGACAACCTTCTTTACAAATGAACCTGCCAGGGAGTGGAGTGCACTAGATAAAGCAGAAATGCTTAGAGTAGTTCCCCCTCTATCTTGCAAGATGAAAGAAATGGACATGACTGTGGTATCATAGATCACATACAGAGACGCCCACATATTGGCAGATGTCCTCAACGACGATCTATAGAGTTGATAACACTATTTTACACACTTTTTGTATATACTTTACACCACTTTTAGTATATCTTTTGTTAGCTTTTCACATAATTTTCTACCTTTTTGACTAAAACCTCACCTACATGGTTTCAGGTACATTCACAACCTAGTTTTGGACCACGCGGTCCACTTATATCTCAACCACGATCGTGGTTTCGTAGCTCTCTATATATCAAGATCATCAGGCATCAAAGATGGATCGCGGCTAATCTAAAAACTGCGGTCACGGCTCAACCTCGACTTAGAGAATGATCGTTGTGAGAACCCGTTACACTAAATGAGATTACTCAAAATATAAAACACAGTCAACCACTAATTAATTACATACCCAAAAATATGGGTAAATTAAAATTGATTTCAATGTCAGCACCTGCTCAGAAACATTTGCATAAGACCTCAACATCTTTCTTTTATCCATACTAGGCCAAGAATTTGATACAAATGTTCTATTGCTTTGGCCACAATATATATACACAGGAGAACAATATTCATATATCCTACACAAACAAACATTAACATGCTAACAAAAGTTCAATTTGTTTGAAATACCATATACAAACTTTTCTTGCCCGAACCTGAGAGTACAGGGATGACTCCAGGACACACTAGACATCTAATCAACTTTCTCAAGGAGTCATTACTATAGCTCCTCTTTTCTTCCACATGCTTGTTTTCATCACTTCTGATTACCTAAAAAATGTGGCAAACCACAAGGGTGAGACCCATGTCCCAGCACGAGATATAACCTCCAACAACGTTTATTGATTACATTATTTTTAAGTAATTAAATAGTTAAGAAGTTTAATTAGATATAACAAATAAGATCAGGAACACTAATGATTAACAAAATACATAAAGGAGCAGATAATAACTATCATAATTAGCCAGACTATCATCCTTTATCTTGTTGACAATATAAGCAATTCAGTAGCATATGCATATCTAGCATCATGAGAAATTCTAGTAAGATAGAATCTCTATCATTATGAATAAGTCTAGCCACATAAGCATAGATAACAACATTAGCATGTCTAATAGGTTGAACATATCAACATCTTAAAAAGAGCTAACAACATAAGAACAAATATCTAGATAAGCATGATCAGCAGTATATGCATCTGTAGTTACAAAGGCATGCCTAGCATCATGATTATAATCAGCAGTAGCAGTATAGTTATCAACATAATCATGGCTACTATATGTACGCATCTACAATCTTAAGCATATCCACAACATAAGTATGTCTATTATCTCTTAATTACACTAAGCATCATCTTTATGTAAAGAGAACAAACAAGGGTTATCATCCAATATGAAGCGTCATGTATAAACCTAAACAGATATGCTATACAGATGTATTACATCTTTTATTTTTCCCTGAGGAAATTGAGGATACCACTCAAAATCCAACTGACCACTGCTAAGTCAAAATCAGTGCCATACAAGATCTAGGAAGAGCCGGACTCCTAAGATCTTCTCTGCCCCTGGTCAGTACGGGTCCGCCACAGCGACACATGTGGTCAAGCTACTAACAACCTAGTCCATCGTTGGTACATGTCATGACACTAGTGAAAGGAGGTGGGTACGCATACCCTCCAATGTTATCACATATATAATCACCGAGACACAACCACAATTGTTCTCAATCACATCAAATGTATGAGGCATGACCATAGCAAACTTCCACAATCTGCATTGTGGATGACAATGATATATCCTCAACATGCCACCCCCACATACTCAAAAGTATGCGCTCTGAGTTTCCCTTAGGAATACTCATTTCACCATCTGGAAAATTCTGACACTCAGATGGATCTATGGTACATGGAACTACATGATTAGAGTTTCACTTGATTAGTTATGCCAATTGGGTGAATTAAGGCTGCATCAAACAAGTGGACATACAAACCCTAATTCACTTCTAGCAAGCATATAAATATCAAAACTTGAAAAGCTATAAAACGTATGAAACATAATTTCTCATCTCATCATCACATGGTACTATTCACTTGCCCTTCATGAGAATACACTAGTCATTATACTATCACAAGATATAAATCCTTTTCACAATATCACAGGGTATCAACCCTTATCAACACAAGAGGATTACACATCATTCAGGGCTCAACCATGCCCAAAGGTCATTAAGACCATCATAATATCACATGATATAAATTCTTTTCATAATATCACAAGGTATCAACCCTTATCAACATAAGAGGATTACACCTCATTCAGGGCTCAACCATGCACAAAGGTCATTGAGACCATCATAATATTCCTTGCAAGATCATCATTATCTTTGCATGCTTTATAAGAAGGCTCAACATCATCATTTACATATAATACACTGGATCAACATAATATTGCATTTATGAGCTAGGATATATTCATAAACAATCATAATAGGGTTATATCAACATTAAGACCATTCATTTAATTCATCAACATGCAAGGAATCTCGATATGATTACCCTCATCATATCCATAATGCACATGTTTAGCATAAGAAAGTATCAACCATGTGGCTATGATAACCACCAATTAACACATTAAGGTTAAGATCATGTTAAGGAGGTTATTCCATCTTCATTCCATCATATAAAAATGTTAAACATGAATACTCATCTTTATCTATTTGCATTAGAGTTAGGTTAAACATGATAATTTATATGAATGTTACTAATCAACACTTATACCCGAACCCTAACTCACGACATCCCGATTGGATCATGGATGCATAAGGTGAAGCATCACCATCACATTCCATACTATTCTCAAGTATGAACCCACACATAAATCAAGGTGTAACCATCGAGTTTTAGCATACTAAGGTTTCAACAACAATAACAAAGTCTCAATGATTGTATTAGTCATTCAAGGACTATTCATACCCAATTACCATCATTTAGTTATATTAAAGCTAGGTGTAATAAGATATACCTCATTGGGGTTACATATAAACACAATATGATTATCATCCCATTCTATTCATATGAGTGAATAGGTAAGACTATCTTATTAAGAGTAACCCTCCATTTGTTCCATCATCATTAAACCCGTATCACCATACCACAATGTCACCCAGAACCATTGGATGTTTAAAAGGTAAGACATTTGGTTGTTTACATAAGTAAACACCTTAGATAAACCACCTATGAAGTCCTCTATTTGTGATCTAGAAATAGTCACCATCTAACCCTACATATCCCTTGATTAACAACACAAAAAGTTCCATTAAGAGTAGGGTAAAACCCACAATCGATAGTTCATTTAAAACAAGCCATCCATTGTCAACAAGTAATCTCCTTAAGTTGATCATATAAAGGAAACCATATAAATCACATTATTAGGACTAACATATTACATTAGCCATCATTCCACCTTAATGGAGGAATAAACAGTAGATCTTGACCATTGGGTCAAGTTCAGATGTTACAACCATCAATAACAGTATAGGTCTGACCATTCCATCAAGTGACCCAAGAAACCATTGGTCTAAGGTGATGCTAAAACCACAATGCTTAACTCTCCATAGGTGATCATGAAATCACTATAGGTTGTTAGATCAACACTATATTCATTAACCAGCATCAAATATTAAGTTAATGTCAACATTGATTGATATCATCAGTAAGGTACTTAATGGTTGATCATTAAACTTCTAATCGATCCAAAACCTGACCTAAGGGGTGACCATAGGTTGTCACCATAATATAAAATCTTTGATCTCGACCATTAGTTATCATGAATACAACATCATAGGGTTGTTGCAATGGTACCAATATCGGATCATGGATTTGTAGAAGAAATCAACTTTAAACCCTAAAATTTACCATTGATTGATAGGTGCTTAGCACCATAGGTTGTCAAACCAACCTGATCCAAGTCATATTGTACCTTAGGAATAACTTACACATGATCACAGGTTCATCTAGAATTGAAATCAGAAAAGGGAACATTATAAAAATCAAAATCCAAGTCAAGCATAGCTTTTTAGTGCTTGAATCATCATTTTCAAGGAAGGACATGATCTAGAAAGCTTATGGTAAGCAATAAACGTGGAGCAAGTTATAAAACTTGCCTCTATTGAGAATATAAAACCCCACAAAGAAGAAATATCGAGCAGGTAGGGTTGAAAATCCAAAAATAAGCTATGAATTCGTCCATCTAGCACCTTTCTTCATCAAATGAGCAAACCCTAAACATAAGGAGCAAGAAAGGTAGGGTTTTAGAGCTTTAGAGCAATTTCTACCATGGAACAACAAGGTTCCGACCTGGAGAAATCTAGGAGGAAGGATAACAAAGAAATAGACGGAGGAAAAAAGGAAATTCTTACACTTTTAGGTCAATATCACTAGAAGGAAGCCTTTTGAACCCTAAAATGAAGTCAATTTCAACCCTAGAGCCTTTCTCCAAGAAGATCCCCACTTTCTTCTTCCTTGGGCAGAAAAATTCATAGATAAACAGAGGGAGAAACAGGTTGGGAGAAGGAGGGAGGTGGTGGAGAGAGAATGGCTCGTTTTGGTGCTTGGGGATAAGTATATGACACTTTAAGATAAAGAAAAAGAAAAAGAAAAAGTTGAAGTTCTAGTATCTATCCAAGTGTCCATGGCTTTTAATTATTAAGAATATACAAGCACACACACAAGCAGTTCTCCCACTATCTGTATAGACCTTCTTGACTTTCATCTGTTGAATTTCTTAGCTAATCACATAATTCCTTAGTTGATAGCTACTAAAGGTAGCTCATCTGTGAAGGGGAAAACCCTAAAATACCCTTGGAGCAAACACCTTCAAACCAAGGTTGAAATAGGTTCCCCATGGATCAAGAAGCTAAAAAATGACGATATAATATCTAAGGAACCTAATGAAAGTGATAAATTGTAAAGAAAACCTCTCAATTGGGTAAATTGTAGAAAAGTCCAAAATGTGCATAAAATTGCATAACTTGCTCAAGCAGTGTCCTAATTGGACCAAATTTGAAACTTAAGCTTGTCTTATGATTTCAAAGAATATCAAAAGGTTATATTAGGGTTCTAAGCATTTATTTATGATAATTAAACTTGTTCAAATCATTAAGCAAGTTTAGGGGCCTTACAACTATAAACCCCTAACAGGGATTTTGCCCTCGAAATCCAAGGTAAATAAAGATGGGTACTTCCTTTGCACCTCATCCTATTACCTTCAATGCTTACTTTCATATCATGGTGATGTCACATCATTCAAAGCATGATATAATTTGTATGACATGACTGGAACACTCTGCTCCTCCTATTAATAAATTCTATTTGTACATTAGTTAGTCTAAAGGACATAATTTTAAACTCATCATGGTCATGTGAATTATGTCATCCAATATAAATCTTATGCATTGATATTTGATCATAGGTTTATCTAAAAGGAACATAGTATCACATATCTATTGACCAACAAACCATCTATCCTTGATAGTGGTCTTGTCCAGTTATCACTGAACCATAATCAACATTATAGAATCACTTTTTTTTAAACAACATTTAGAGGGTCATCATAAAATCTCTCTCTATAAGGGAGAGGAATACTTGGAATGTTCATTTAATAAACATCTCCAACCTTCACATACTTCCCATACTATTGACACATCTTGGTGACTAGGATTCATTACCTTGGTATCCACCTCATGTGCTATAAGGAACTCACATCCTTATATCATCTACTTTTACCAACATAACAAATTTCAAAACATATAAGAGGAGTCTTCCTAATTATTAGAAGGCTCAAAAGAAAAAGAAACACAAACTTTATGATCTTGGAACCATAGTCCAAGTAACCTTATGCTATAATAAGCTATCCACCGTCATGTTTACAATGAATCCACACATGCCAAGTGGCAATAATACACTTGAAAGCTGTGCCCTAGAAAGGAAAGACATAAAGGGAAACACACTTCCCACATCATAGCAACATTGTTCAAGTGTCACTAGCAAAAAGGTAACCGATTCTATTTTCATTATGCAAGTTACAACTTCTTATGTATCATTTTACCCTTTTCATTTTGGGATCATCATGATTAACATATCTCATTACTCCTTCCTTGATGACTATTTATCACACTTGGGTATGTTCTCTTATTTTATTATATTTTTAACAACTTATCAAAAAGTAAATACTCATATTCCACATTTGCTTCATTAAATTGGGATCATCTCCCTTAATTTATTTCACATGTCATGCTAATTTTTCATTAACACTTTCTTACACACATATGTTGGTATGAAATTAACTCAGGTTCCACCTTATTTCTTTGTCATTATTCCCATTCATCTTCTCATTTTGTACTTGCTATAGGAGTTCTCTCCATCTTATGTGGATTTCATACCTTTATTCACTTTATAAATATAGACTTATCTATCTTTTACTTTATTATCTTCTTGAATCACATCATCAAGAACTCCTCTTTTCTTTTTTATATTTAGATTTAGATTTCATGGTGTTGTATCTCTCTCTTATATTTACCGAACATTAAGTTTTGATAGATACTGATGTAATTCTCATCTTCTTTAAGGTAGGATTGAGATATTCACACCATAATTTCTTATTTGTTATGCTCTTTAGATTGTCTTAAAATGACTACTTGATCAGAGTAATAAAAAAGATAACAATCTAGGAGTTCCATACTTACTTTTTCTTCAATAATTGAATACCTAGCCAGGGCATCCAAGTACTGAGATTAGGCAGTATGCACCATGTTTTTGTGTCACGTTCCTAACTTAGACATCATCATAGTCTTAAGTCCTAGTGTCCCTATAGACTCAGTGAACCTAAAGCTCTGATACCAACCTGTGAGAACCCGTTACACTAAGCGAGATTACTCAAAACATAAAACACAGTCAACCACTAATTAATTACATACCCAAAAATATGGGTAAATTAAAACCGATTTCAATGTCAGCACCTGCTCAGAAACATTTTCATAAGACCTCAACATCTTTCTTTTATCCATACTAGGCCAAGAATTTGATACAAATGTTCTATTGCTTTGGCCACAATATATATACACAGGAGAACAATATTCATATATCCTACACAAACAAGCATTAACATGCTAACAAAAGTTCAATTTGTTTGAAACACCATATACAAACTTTTCTTGCCCGAACCTGAGAGTACAGGGATGACTCCAGGACACACTAGACATCTAATCAACTTTCTCAAGGAGTCATTACTATAGCTCCTCTTTTCTGCCACATGCTTGTTTTCATCACTTCTGATTACCTAAAAAATGTGGCGAACCACAAGGGTGAGACCCATGTCCCAGCACGAGATATAACCTCCAACAACGTTTATTGATTACAACAATGATAAGTAATTAAATAGTTAAGAAGTTTAATTAGATATAACAAATAAGATCAGGAACACTAATGATTAACAAATACATAAAGGAGCAGATAATAACTATCATAATTAGCCAGACTATCATCCTTTATCTTGTTGACAATATAAGCAATTCGGTAGCATATGCATATATAACATCATGAGAAATTCTAGTAACATAGAATATCTATCATTCTGAATAAGTCTATCCCCATAAGCATAGATAACAACATTAGCATGTCTAATAGGTTGAACACATCAACATCATAAAAAGAGCTAACAACATAAGCAAAACTATCTAGATAAGCATGATCAACAGTATATGCATTTCTAGTTACAAAGGCATGGCTAGCATCATGATTATAATCAGCAGTAGCAGTATAGTTATCAACATAATCATGGCTACTATATGTACACATCTACAATCTTAAGAATATCCACAACATAAGTATATCTACTATCTCTTAATTGCACAAAGCATCATCTTTATGTAAAGAGAACAAATAAGGGTTATCATCCAATATGAAGTGTCATTTATAACCCTAAACAGATATGCTATACGACTGTATTACATCTTTGATTTTTCCCTGAGGAAATGTAGGATACCACTCAAAATCTAACTGACCATTGCTAAGTCAAAATCAGTGTCATACAAAATCTAGGAAGAGTCGGACTCCTACAATCTTCTCCTCCCCCGGTCAGTACGGGTCCGCCACAGCGACACATATGGTCAAGCTGCTAATAGCCTAGTCCGTCATTGGTACATGTCACGACACTAGTGAAAGGAGGTGGGTACGCATACCCTACCATCTGAGGTACAACTGAAGTTGTCCTCCAATCTTATCACATTTATAATCACCGAGACACGACCACAACTGTTCTCAATCACATCAAATGTATGAGGCATGACCATAGCCAACCTCCATAATCTGCATTGTGGATGATAAGGATATATCCTCAACTTTCCACCCCCAGATACTCAACAGTATGTGCTCTGAGTTTCCCTTAGGAATACTCATTTCACCATATGGCAAATTATGACACTCAAATGGATCTATGGCACATGGAACTACATGATTAGAGTTTCACTTGATTAGTTATGCCAATTGGGTGAATTAAGGCTGCATCAAACAAGTGGACATACAAACCCTAATTCACTTCTAGCAAGCATATAAATATCAAATCTTGAAAAGCTATAAAACGTATGAAACATAATTTCTCATCTCATCATCACATGGTACTATTCACTTGCCATTCATGAAACTATACTAGTCATCATACTATCACAAAATATAAATCCTTTTCACAATATCACAGGGTATCAACCCTTATCAACACAAGAGGATTATACCTCATTCAGGGCTCAACCATGCCCAAAGGTCATTAAGACTATCATAATATCACATGATATAAATCCTTTTTACAATATCACTGGGTATCAACCCTTATCAACATAAGAGAATTACACCTCATTCAGGGCTCAACCATGCCCAAAGGTCATTAAGACCATCATAATATTCTTTGCAAGATTATCATTATCTTTGCATGCATTATAACAAGACTCAACAACATCATTTACATATAATACACCAGATCAACATAATGTTGCATTTATGAGCTAGGAGATATTCATAAACAATCATAGTAGGGTTATATCAACATTAATAACATTCATTTAATTCATCAACATGCAAGGAATCTAGATATGATTACCATCATCATATTCATAATGCACATGTTTAGCATAAGAAAGTATCAACCATGTGGCTATGATAACCACCAATTAACACATTAAGGTTATAATCATGTTAAGGAAGTTATTTCACAATCATTCCATCATATAAGAATGTTAAACATGAATACTCATCTTTATCTATTTGCATTAGAGTTAGCTTCAACATGATAATTTATATTAATGTTACTAATCAACAGTTATACTCGAACCCTAACTCACGAAATCCCTATTGGATCATGGATGCATAAGGTGAAGCATCACCATCACATTCCATACTATTCTCAAGTATGAACCCACACATAAATCAAGGTGTAACCATCAAGTTATAGCATACTAAGGTTTCAACAACAATAACAAAGTCTCTATGATTGTATTTGTCATTCAAGGACTATTCATACCCAATTACCATCATTTAGTTATACTAAATCTAGGTATAACAAGCTATACCTCATTAGTGTTACATATAAACACAATATGATTATCATCCCATTCTATTCATATGAGTGAATAGGTAAGACTACCTTATTAAGAGTAACCCTACATTTTTTCCATCATCATTCAACCTGTATCACCATACCACAATGTCACCCAGAATCATTGGATGTTAAAAAGGTAAGACATTTGGTTTCTTACATAAGTAAACACCTTAGATAAACCACCTATGAAGTCCTCGATTTTTGCTCTAGAAAGAGTCACCATCTAACCCTCGACATCCCTTGATTAACAACACAAAAAGTTCCATTAAGAGTAGGGTAAAACCCACAGTCGACTGTTCATTTAAAACAAGCCATCCATTGTCAACAAGAAATCTCCTTAAGTTGATCATATAAAGGAAACCATCTAAATCACATTATTAGGACTAACATATTACATTATCCATCATTCCATCTTAATGGAGGAATAAATAGTAGATCTTGACCATTGGGTCAAGTTCACATGTTACAACCATCAATAACATTATATGTCTGACCATTCCATCAAGTGACCCAAGAAACCATTGGTCTAAGGATTAATTGATGCTACAACTACAATCATTAACTCACCATAGGTTGTATAGACCTGATACAACATCAATAGTGATCATGAAATCACCATAGGTTGTTAGATCAACACTATATTCATTAATCAGGATCAAATATTAAGCTAATGTCAACATTGATTGATAACATCAGTAAGGTACTTAATGGTTGATCATTAAACTTCTAATTGATCAAAAACGTGACCTAAGGGGTGACCTTAGGTTGTCACCATAATATAAAACATTTTATATTGACCATTAGTTGTCATGAAGACAACATCATAGGGTTGTTGCAATGGTACCATCATCGAATCATTGATTTATAGAAGAAATCAGCTTTAAACCCTAAAATTTACCATTGATTGATAGGTGCTTAGAACCATAGGTTGTCAAAACAACCTGATCCAAGTCATATTGTACCTTAGGAATAACTTACACATGATCACAGGTTCATCTAGAACTGAAATCCGAATAGGGAACATTATAAAAATCGAAATCCAAGTCAAGCATAGCTTTTTAGTGCATGAATCATCATTTTCAAGGAAGAACATGATCTAGAAAGTGTATGGTAAGAAATAAACGTGGAGCAAGTTATAAAACTTTCCTCTATTGAGAAAATGAAACCCCAAACAGAAGAAATCTCGAGCAGGTAGGGTAGAAAATCCAAAAATATGCTATGAATTCGTCCATCTAGCACCTTTCTTCATCAAATGAGCAAACCCTAAACATAAGGAGCAAGAAAGGTAGAGTTTTAGAGCTTTAGAGAAATTTCTACCATGGAACAGCAAGGTTCCGACTTGGAGAAATCTAGGAGAAAGGATAACAAAGAAATATGGAGTAAAGAAGAAAATTCTTACACTTTTAGGTCAAGATCACTAGAAGGAAGCTTTTTCAACCCTAAAATGAAGTCAATTTCAACCTTAGAGCCTTTCTCCAAGAAGATACCCACTTTCTTCTTCCTTGGGCAGAAAAATTCACAGATAAATAGAGGGAGAATGAGGTTGGGAGAAGGAGGGAGGTGGAGGAGATATAATGGCTCGTTTTGGTGCTTGGGGATAAGTATATGACACTTTAAGATAAAGAAAAAGTTGAAGTTCTAGTATCTATCCAAGTGTCCATGGCTTTTAATTATTAAGAATATACAAGCACACACACAAGAAGATCTCCCACTATCTGTATAGACTTTCTTGGCTTTCCTTTGTCGAGTTTCTCAGCCAATCACATAATTCTTTAGTTGATAGCTACTAAAGTTTGCTCATCCGTGAAGCGGAAAACCCTAACATACCCTTGGATAAAACACCTTCAAACCAAGGTTGAAATAGGTGCCCCTTGGATCAAGAAGCTTAAGAATGATGATAGAACATAATGCAAGTGATAAATTGCAAATAAAACCTCTCAATTGGGTAAACTGTAGAAAATTCCAAAATGTGCATAAAATTGCATAACTTGCTCAAACAGTGTCCAAATTTGACCAAATTTGAAACTTAAGCTTGTATTATGATTTCAAAGCATATCACAAGGTTATATTAGGGATATAAGAATTTAATTATGATAATTAAGCTTGTTCAACTCCTTAAGCAAGTTTATGGGCCTTACAGTCGTGATCAGACCAGGGGCCATGGTGTGAACATGGACCGCGATCAACACAGACCGCAACTAGTTTTGAGACCATGGTCGCTGATGAGTTCTTACAAACCATGACCAATTGGGAAAACCTCGACCTCAACCTCTCAGACGCAACACACAAGAAGACCTCGATCGTGATCGTCACCAGGCCGCGACTAAGATGAACCGTGATGAAAGATGAATAAAGAGCAGACCGCGACCACAGTCTCACCACTCACCAAACCAAGACTGAGACTGTTGTCTAGGCCTAAGTCGGTGGAATGTGCCTATAAATAGAACACCCACGTATCTTGTCAAATCATAATATCACAGATCGGATCCCAACGACCACGAAGTGCTGTTGCATTCCAGATTCGTTCTAGACCATCCCATGCACCAGTCTTGGATCTCCAAAGGCAGAAGCTGAGGAGAGAGAAGACTGAAGACTACTTCTTCTAGAGAAGAAGACCACCTACTCCATTCACATGTTAGATACAAATATGAAGAAGTATTGTGTCATATCACGTCTCTTCACTCTAGATCTATCATTCTATCTCGATGTACTTCCCTCCTCTCTTCGTGGGACTCCGTGCATCTATCTTTCTATAATTCCTTTATGCTGTCCATAAGCATGAGTGGCTAAACACCTTAACTTGAGTTGGGAGTTTCCACTAAGGCTCTCCCAACATGTATATTGTCTCATCCTGTTGAATATACATATTCTTACCAAGATCATCTCCATGCACCTATTTTAATGCTTCACTTGTATGCTTAGCTACCATCTTGTGATGTGTAATTGTTGATATCTCGAGAGAGTAATATCACTTTAATCATGTGTCATGGAGTAGTATGAATGCATGAGAGTGTTGAAATGATAATGCTTTAAAACCATATGTTTTGTTGCGAAGTTTATGTGTGGTTATCTCTTGAGAGAAACTAACCTTAGACTTAGATGTATCCTCGTCTTGAGAAAGAGTGGAATATACACTTTTGATGGTTACTTGTAGTTGATGCGATGATTTTGAGTCACATTTATAGACTTGTTTGGTATGTGTTTTATGCATTTATTAGTCATTTTCATGGTTAATGTTGCATAATTAATTCATTTTGGTCTATGCTACTTCTTTATGTCAAATTCCCTTTATTTAAGCATTTTTAGCATTAATTATCGAAAGAATATATTTTGTGTGGATTTATGTGGTTCCGTGTGTTAATTTCAGGAAAAACAAGTATCTGCTGTCATCGATACCATCGACGGTGGTCGATACCATCGACCGGACCATAGGTTGCCACCCGCAAGGACCAAAAGAAAGTCGATACTATCGACAGGAATGTCGATGGTATTGAGATACCATCAGGTTGCTGGCGAGAAGTGCGTTAAAATGTCGATACTATCGACTGGTGGAGCTACATCGACACAAAACGACAAAACCGCCGCTACAAGTTCTTGGATACCATCGACCCACGTTGATGGTATGGAGAAGACATCAGGCACACAGACGAAAGAAGAGAAGGATTGCCGCAATCACGCTAGGTCGATACCATCGATGCTAGTCGATGGTATCGACACCGTCAGATATGAGTTTGTTTCAGATTAATCTTAATCGGACGGCTGTGGTTAATTGGCAACCTAATTCGAGAGATATACCTAATGACGGCGCCCTTGATTGGGGAATTACGTAATTAGTTGCTGCACACATCCCAGAGAGCAAGGAGAGAAGAACGGAGCACGAGAGCACGCCCCAGCCGATCCGGACGCTGAGGAAGACGAATTCCACCACTGAAAGGCGGGAGAACACGGATTCCACACCAAGGATCGATTGGACCTTCTGCGTTCAGGGGTTTAATCACTGAATCACGTTTTTCTTCATGTTTCCCTTTTTCTTCTCCACATTGTACTCTGAGATGAACATGCGAGACTAATGCCCTTTGTCTTTAGGACCGGGAGTAGCCCGGGGATTCATTGTATGATGATTTATAATAGTAATTCATATCTTATCTCTTAAATCCGTGGTATAATTTCGTTTTCTCCAATATATTGTTATGCTTGATCACCATAATAATAACCTAATGCCCTTAACTGCTTTGAAAGAAGAATTAACGGTTGAAAAGAGACGAAATTTACATTAATTGACAAATCCCTTGAAGAAGGCGGTGTAAGATTAATGGTGGATACCGAGAGGTCGTTTCTAATGCACCTAGTTTAGGGTATAGGTTACTACGACGGTGGAACCGACCTAGACATAGGTAGCGAATTGTACCACGACAGGGAGTAATTCTGATTTCAGGCCACTACCCGGATAGAGAGATAAAATTGAGTAGCTATATAGAATTTAATATAATGAAAACCCGCGGTGAAACCGCAACCCTAAAGATCTCCTTTTGAATTGATTAAACCAACATTTAATCGATTGCTTGTTTTGTTTTGTTTTTATTTTCTTTTAATTTTAACAACAACTCTCAACTATTTAATCGGCTTAGCTGATCGTGAGTAGTTACTAGGAGTCCCCGACGATTTCACGTATCCCTGAGTTTGACTCGGGCCTCACAAAGGCCTGTACTACTTCGACGCGTTCACTTGTATTTCTGCGCACGATAAATTTGCGTCAAGTTTTTGGCGCCTTTGCCGGGGATACAACAATTTGTTGGCACTTCGAGTGCTGTGAGTGGCCACTCTAGGCCACATTTTTATTTTTTTTATCATTCCAAAAATTTATAATCTATTTTCTAAATATTTGCAATCGTCAAGCACTGTACTAAATTTAATTTTTCTATTTTCAGGTACGGTGCATGGTGCAGACGCGTAGTACTGACTACGCGGGGCACGCACCAGAGGTTCCGCTGCCGGAACCAGAAGACGATGTCGAGTATAATCAAGACGAGCTGGACTATATAATTTCTGAACCCGAACAAAAAGAGATGGACGAGCCACAGACAATATGGGAGAAGATCAAGGCTTCTTCCTCGTCCACTTCCAAGGGACCGATAAAGAAGCAAGCGCTGAATATTCCGACATACAAGATTGATCCGGCTTTAATCAACTTGGTGAAGTCTAATGCCTTCCATGGGCTCAAAAATGAAGACCCCATCGCGCACATAAGTCAGTTTGTGGAGAATTGTGATATGGTAAAAATCGAAAGATTTCCACAAGATGTGCTCTACTTGAAGCTCTTCCCGAGTTCTTTAGAGGGAATCGTGCGGGAGTGGCTAAATAACCTGGACAATGAATATATGGAGTCTTGAGACCACATGGTAGAGGTTTTCTTCGAGAGATTCTTTCCGCCCGAGAAGACCAATGACATGATCAGGAAGATCCACAACTTCACCCAACAAGCAGGGGAGACCTATTCTGAGACCTGGGAGAGGTTTCAGATCATGCTCAGGCGATGCCCGCATCACGGGCTTGATAAGGAGATACAGGTCAAGATCTTCTATTTTGCGCTCTCTGAGCATTATAGAAACAACCTCGATTCAGCCGGTTCCAGATTCTTCTTGAATAACACGGACACAAGATGTTGGGAAATCTTAAAGAACATGGCAAAGAAACAATCATGGGGCGAAAGAGGCGCCGTGGAATAGGTTCGAGTGGCAGGTGAATCTAAAGCAATCAAGGAGATGAATGACAAGTTAGATCTTCTAGCCAAGAAATTGCTAGCCAAGGAAGATGCATCCGAGGATGAGGAAGCCCAAGTCAAATTCATGCAACAATAGGGCTACATAAATAATGATTATTCATGGAGTAAAGACAAAAAGTTCTCATGGAAAGATCCTAATAATTTCCTGCAAGATCCTGATGCAAAGCCACAACCTAGAGTTGAAGATAAGAGCACCGAGTTGCTTAGTCAGATGGTGCGGCAGAATCAGGAAATGATGACTATGTTTGGTAAACAACTGCAGTCTCAGGGTGATATCTTGACTAAATTTGGGCAGACGCTGCAAAGCCATGGAGCACAAATGCGGGCATTAGAAACCACCATGACTCAGATTTCAAATGAAGTGGCAGCCATCAAGCACGCCAATCAACAGAGACAGGCTGGGAATGAAAATGTGGTCCAAGCACACCATCAAGTTAAATACATGTCTGTGATCAATGAGGAAGAATCTCAGGTGGAAGAGATAAAGGACCAAAACAAATTGATGTTTGATATGGAGGCTACAACGACAATACCGTATCCTCACAGTCATTATGGACTTCTAGGCGGATACACTCCTTTCAGGAAATCCCGCCAAGAGCCCATGGTGGTTGCGTCCCCGCCTAGGCAAAAAGAGCAAGTGAAGGCCGTCTGTCAAGGTGCGGATACATCTATTGCGAGAGAGGAGCCACAACAAGTTATACATGTTGATGATGTTCCGACAAAGTCCATGCCAGAGGGAGTCATTGAACCAAGCTTAGGGGAGCTAGCCCCGAAAAGCTCATATTTTCCACCTCATAAGCATGTTAATGCTGCAATTATGTCAAGTCTGGACAACCCAAAGCCGAAGAAAGAGCACCGACATTATAGAAAATTCTTGGAGATGTTCAGAAAACTTCATATCAACATTCCATTAGTGGAAATGATTGAGAAGGTTCCCGCCTATGGGAGGTTTATCAAAGAAATAATCAACAAAAAGCGGAGGATTAAAGACACCGATGTATGCCGGATGAATGAAGTGGTGAGCTCAATCATCCATGGAAGCTTACCACAGAAGAAGAAAGATCCAGGGAGTTTTAATATTCCAAGCTCGATAGGCGATAGACACTTTCCACGAGCTCAATGTGATTTGGGCGCGAGCATAAATCTCATGCCACTGTCCACATTTAAAAAGCTTGGGTTAAAGGACATGAAGAAGTCAGCGGCAACCATTGAATTGGCTGATGGATCTATTGTATGGCCATACGGAGTTTGCAAAGATGTACTCGTCAAGGTGGACAAGTTCATCTTTCCTGTAGATTTCGTCATTATGGATATGCCGCAACTTCAAAGTTGCGAGATGCTACTAGGTAGGCCGTTTCAAGCAACGGCCGATGTAGTTACTGCAATTGGGAGAGGCACGCTGACGTTGTGGATTGGTCAAGATCGGGTGGAGTTCAAGTTGCCGCACAATCCTTTGAACACCTTCTCCAAGGTACCGAGTTAATATAAAGCCTCAAGTCGTCTAGCCTAAGACGTTAAATAAGGGTGCTTGTTGGGAGGCAACCCAACCATTGGTACCTTAGTTTAGTTCATTTACATTCATAGTTTAATTTGTTTTACTTAGTTTGTAGTGTAAAAAAGATACCGTGATCGTTTGCTGCATGTGCAGGACTGAGGCAGAGTCAATACCATCGACCCTTGTGTCGATGGTATCGACCATGGTGCAGGTTGGTGACTGCAGGAATCGCACTGTGTCGATACCATCGACAAACTCGTCGATGGTATAGACATACCAACAGGTAGATCGCAAGCAGAAGTCGATGGTATCGACATTGTAGTCGATACTATCGAGATCTCTGAAGATTTTCAGAACAAATCGTCTCAAGAAAGTCGATACCATCGACGGGCGTGTCGATGGTATCGACACATTCATGCAAAGAAGGTGGCGTCTGGGCCTCGCAAGGGTTTGCCCTAATCAGAGAGTCGATACTATCGACGCGTCAACGATCCGCGAGGCAGGATCAACGACGATCGCAGCAACAAGGAGTTCGATCCGGGGGACGGGTCGATACTATCGACCCGCGTCGATAGTATCGACGCGTCAGCAATCCGGGCCACGCAGATCCAGCCATCGACAACTGTCGATACTAGCAGCGGTACGGATCGTGCTACCCGAGTCGATAGCATCGAATCGCGTCGATGGTATCGAAGGGCGGACAGTAGCGCCGGCCACGGCTATATAGGAGGAGTATTTGCATAAGATGACATCACACCTTCAGTGCAACTCTCCTTCACTTGTGTCGAGCGTGTTCCAGAGCTGTCCAAGCCCGACGACGAGCAACACCGAGCTAGTTCTTCATCGAGCGCAGATTCGATTCTCCGATCTTCACCGAGCTCCCTTTCTATTCCTCTTTCTCTCGCACACATGGTGCACGTAGCTAGTGCGTCGTCTTCATGTGTGAATCCGATGGACATCCCGGAGTTCGTGCCACCTCCGACTGTGTCAGTTGCACACCCGCGACTGATTCATCCATCTGCGGAGGTGAAGAAGATATACGAGGAAATTCTAAAGAGGAAGATTGAGCCGACCCGTTATGTTGAACGGGACACCATCCGCAATCTCGGGTTCGAAGCGAACCTCGCCTACGTCTTGAAGGGATAGGCACACAACACAGGAAGAATGGAAGACGAGTTGGAGTACCATGCTGATGGCCAACCGTTCTTCGGTGAGTGGCCTACTTACAGAGAGCTGGTGGCTGAGTTCATGGCGTCACTGGACGTCTGCGTCATGCCTAATGACGTCATAGCCTCTGACGCGATTGGATCAAGGGCCGGGTGTCTTTCCGATTGTACAACCACGACGACACCCTTACGCTCGAGCAGTTCAACGAGATATTTAACTGGAACCACTCGCAACACGACTACCAGCGACCGGACAACCGCACTGACTACGATGCCATCTTCGCCGAGCTGGTTACGGTGCCGCCGAGGAAGTTAGTAAGCTACCATAATGCTGTGGTAGCTGACTTCAAGTACCCTTTCGTCCGGATTCTACACCGGATACTCAGTTCGACATTGTTTGCTCGGGGTGATTTGGCCCTCAACAAGTTTCAGGAGACGGACTTATTCTTTCTGTATAAGCTCCTGAAGCGTCAAGAATGCAATTGGGGTGCCTTCTTTGTGCAGAGAGTTTTGGCGGTGAAGAGGAGTACGAGGAAAGCACCCATTCACTTCGGCGGGCTCATCACCAAGCTAGCTTCATACCTCGGTTTGAATTTCCACCAGCTCACTCCTCTATCCAACAGGAGCAAGGTGAACTTGCAACATCTGCACCGGTCCAATCTCATTCTTCTTCGTGATGGTTTGGCGTATGCGCACTGCTACGTCAACCACGCCTATATGGAATGCTCGCTGCCCGATCCGGTCTTCAACATCGAAGGGGCGCAACACTTCCGATGGCCAATCATAGTCATCGCCGACTCCCATGAAGAAGGTGGCAATGACGGCGGCGACGACGAAAATTACGACAAGGCTGAGGAGGAAGAGGAGGCATTTACACCTTTTTGAGTACGAGTGGCACCACGGAAGCGTCCTCGGATGCATTTGGGTGCATGTTCATCATCACAGCCTACGCCGCCACCACCACCGCCCTCGCAGCCAAGCGAGGAAGCCTATTCGATGCAGGGTATGTATGCTATGCTGCAGGAGATTCAACAGATGCAACAACATCATATGACGATGTATGCCGGTATTCAAGCCACTACAAACTGGCTACTAGACAATCAAAGGGCAATGTTCGAGAACGAGCGTCTTCTCCTTGACAACCAGCAGCAAATTCATGATCGGTTGCAACGGATGGAGATGCAACAACAGCCCTTCTACGACCACTATTGGAGCCAAAATTACTTTGGAGGCTATCCACAACCTCCACCTAGGGCCCAGTTTGATCCAAGCTTCCAAGGGGAGTATCTGTCTTGGGACCCTACGGCTCCGCAGTACCCGCCTCCACCTGAAGAGTAAAAGTGGTATCTCTATTCCAACCTTTAAGATTGTTTTTGAATATGAGGCCATAGTCGAATTCAAGCTTGGGGGGTGTTGGAACAGTTCTATCTTTCATTTTCTCTATTTTTAGTTTTATTGCTTTCGTTTCCTGTCATTTGTTTTCTGCAATCTTAGTTTGTTTTAGGATCCACATTCTATCTAGTGTAATCGTGGATGTCTTTAATGTTGAGTCATCTCAATTGCATGTGCATGGGGAATTGAGGGAAACTTAAAATCTTTTTGAGTGTTCACAATCTTGAGTGTTGTTTAACCTTGATCACTTAACTTAGAAAATGATTGGTTTTGTCAACTTTAAAACAGAAAATCATGATTGTATATTCCTAATGATTCTTGAAAGTGGACGGAAATGGTTGTTTGAGCCTAAACTGACCAAATGATAATGAGACTTTAATTTGAAGTAAGAGAGAAAAAACCTCTTAACTACTACATAGGTCAGTAAGGAGGGACACATAATATTTTTTCTAAGGTTCAGTCAATTAGTCTTGTGATCTGTCCACCTCATTGTTTTCACAATCCACCCAAGATTTGGAAGTAAAGTACGGTTTTAACTCTTTTTGATTGCATGGCATGTAGATAGGACTTGCATTGCAACTATCTTCATATGTTTTGCATGGAAAATGAAAAATAAAAAGATTAGAATAGGTATACATGCACATTACCCTTAGGTGCATGTCATGTAGTTGCATCCATAACGTTTATGCATAAAGTATGTCATGTACCTTATTTATTCTTTAATGGTGAATTCAATTGTTCCATACCTTCCAAATAGTGCAAATATTGAGTTATGCAGGAAAAATAAGCCCAATAAGTATTCATTGTCAATCATGGATATAAGGGTTTGAAAAAAAAATCTGAAATTGAAAAAAAAGTTATTCAGAAGCAACAAGAATAAGAAGGAGAAAGGAACATAATCTCACCTGTATTTCAAGATAAGTGAGTACATGATGTAGCTTAATTAGATATCCATCTCATTTTGAGACGGATGGTTAGTGCATGCATCATTACACCTAATCTTAGGCATTAGGGCATTTTTCATGTGCATTTGCATCATTTAGGGAATTTTTGTTTTATGCATGTTGATATCGTATAATACTTCCACTTCTTCCATGAGCCACCTATTTCATCCACCTGTTGCTCGGATTGGTAGGCCACCGTGAATTTCTCCTCACTAATGAATATCAGGAGAACTGCTTCCATGTAGATGGTAGTTAGGGCGAGCAACGTAGTATAGAAGATCCCAAGATGCACTAACTCTGGACCGGCGAATTTTATTATGTTATCTCCCTTATGTGATAGTGTTCATCAGTTTGAGGTTAATATTTTTTATAGATGATTATTGTCGCCTTTAGGCTAATTATCATTTTGTGGTTAGCGAGGGCCGGTATGCAAATGTCCGGTGGGAGTCATATGGGATGCCTGTTGTGATGCTTTGTTCTTTAGTTGACTCTGGCAATTCTATTTTAAGGATTAGTTACTCGAGGGCGAGCAATGTTCAAGCTTAGGGGAGTTTGATGCGATGATTTTGAGTCGCATTTATAGACTTGTTTGATATGTGTTTTATTTATTTATTATTCATTTTCATGGTTAATGTTGCATAATTCATTCATTTTGGTCTATGCTACTTCTTTATGTCAAATACCCTTTATTTAAGCATTTTTAGCATTAATTATCGAAAGAATATATTTTGTGTGGATTTATGTGGTTCCGTGTGTTAATTTTAGGAAAAACAAGTATCTGCTGCCGTCAATACCATCGACGGTGGTCGATACCATCGACCGGACCACAGGTTGCCAGCCGCAAGGACCAAAAGAAAGTCGATACTATCGACAGGGATGTCGATGGTATCGAAATACCATCATGTTGCTGGCGAGAAGTGCGTCGATACTATCGACCAAAATGTCGATACTATCGACTGGTGGAGCTACAATGACACAAAACGACAAAACCGTCACTACAGGTTCGTCGATACCATCGACCCGCGTCGATGGTATCGAGAAGACATCAGGCGCACAGACGAAAGAAGAGAAGGATTGCCGCAATCACGCTAGGTCAATACCATCGATGCTAGTCAATGGTATCGACACCGTCAGATATGAGTTTGTTTCAGATTAATCTTAATCGGACGGCTATGGTTAATTGGCGACCTAATTCGTGAGATATACCTAATGACAGTGCCCTTGACCGGGGAATTACGTCATTAGTTGCTGCACACATCCCGGAGAGCAAGGAGAGAAGAACGGAGCACGAGAGCACGCCCCAGCCGATCCGGACGCTGAAGAAGACGAATTCCACCACCGAAAGGCAGGAGAACACGGATTCCACGCCAAGGATCGATTGGACCTTCTCCGTTCAGGGGTTTAATCACTCAATCACGTTTTTCTTCATGTTTCCCTTTTTCTTCTCCACATTGTACTCTGAGATGAACATGCGGGGCTAATCCCCTTTGTCTTTAGCACCGAGAGTAGCCTGGGGATTCATTGTATGATGATTTTATAATAGTAATTTTTATCTTATCTCTTAAATTCGTGGTATAATTTCGTTTTCTCCAATATATTGTTATGCTTGATCAACATAATAATAACCTAATGCCCTTAATTGCTTTGAAAGAAGAATTAACGGTTGAAAAGAGATGGAATTTACATTAATTGACAAATCCCTTGAACAAGGCGGTGTAAGATTAATGGTGGATATCGAGAGGTCGTTTCTAATGCACCTAGTTTAGGGTATAGGTTACTATGACGGTGGAACCGACCTAGACATAGGTAGTGAATCGTACCACGACAGTGGGCAATTCTGATTTCAGGCCACTACCCGGATAGAGAGATAAAATTGAGTAGCTATATAGAATTTAATACAATGAAAACTTGCGGTAAAACCGCAACCCTAAAGATCTCCTTTTGATTTGATTAAACCAACATTTAATCGATTGCTTGTTTTGTTTTGTTTTTATTTTCTTTTAATTTTAACAACAACTCTCAACTATTTAATCGGCTTAGCTGATCGTGAGTAGTTAGTAGGAGTCCCCGACGATTTCATTTATCCCTGAGTTTGACTCGGGCCTCATAAAGGCCTGTACTACTTCGACGCGTTCACTTGCGTTTCTGCACACAGTAAATTTGCGTCAAGTTTTTGGGGGGTGTTGGAATAGTTCTATCTTTCATTTTCTCTCTTTTTAGTTTTATTGCTTTTGTTTCCTGTCATTTGTTTTCTGCAATCTTAGTTTGTTTTAGGATCCACATTCTATCTAGTGTAATTGTGGATGTCTTTAATGTTGAGTCATCTCAGTTGCATGTGCATGGGGAATTGAGGGAAACTAAAAATCTTTTTGAGTGTTCACAAGCTTGAGTGTTGTTTAACCTTGATCACTTAACTTAGAAAATGATTGGTTTTGTCAGCTTTAAAATAGAAAATCATGACTGTATATTCCTACTGATTCATGAAAGTGGATGGAAATGGTTGTTTGAGCCTAAACTGACCAAATGATAATGAGACTTTAATTTGAAGTAAGAGAGAAAAAACCTCGTAACTACTACACAGGTCAGTAAGGAGGGACACATAATATTTTTTCTAAGGTTCAGTCAATTAGTCTTGTGATCTGTCCACCTCATTGTTTTCACAATCCACCCAAGATTTGGAAGTAAAGTACAGTTTTAACTCTTTTTGATTGCATGGCATGTAGATAGGACTTGCATTGCAACCATCTTCATATGTTTTGCATGGAAATGAAAAATAAAAAGATTAGAATAGGTATACATGCACATTACCCTTAGGTGCAGGTCATGTAGCTGCATCCATAACGTTTATGCAAAAAGTATGTCATGTACCTTATTTATTCTTTAATGGTGAATTCAATTGTTCCATACCTTCCAAATAGTGCAAATATTGAGTTATGCAGGAAAATAAGCCCAATAAGTATTCATTGTCAATCATGGATATAAGGGTTTGAAAAAAAAGAAAAAAAATCTGAAATTGAAAAAAAAAGTTATTCAGAAGCAACAAGAATAAGAAGGAGAAAGGAACATAATCTCACCTGTATTTCAAGATAAGTGAGTACATGATGTAGCTTAATTAGATATCCATCTCATTCTGAGACGGATGGTTAGTGCATGCATCATTACACCTAATCTTAGGCATTAGGGCATTTTTCATGTGCATTGCATCATTTAGGGCATTTTTGTTTTGTGCATATTGATATCGTATAATACTTCCACTTCTTCCATGAGCCACCTATTTCATCCACCTGTTGCTCGGATTGGTAGGCCACCGTGAATTTCTCGTCACTAATGAATATCAGGAGAACTGCTTCCATGTAGATGGTAGTTAGGGCGAGCAACGTAGTATAGAAGATCACAAGATGCACTAAGTCTGGACCGACAAATTTTATTATGTTAACTGCCTTATGTGATAGTGTTCATCAGTTTGAGGTTAATATTTTTTATGGATGATTATTGTCGCCTTTAGGGTGATTATCATTTTGTGGTTAGCGAGGGCCGGTATGCGAATGTCCGGTGGGAGTCATGTGGAATGTCTGTTGTGATGCTTTGTTCTTCATTTGACTCTGGCAATTCTATTGTAAGGATTAGTTGCTCGAGGGCGAGCAATATTCAAGCTTAGGGGAGTTTGATGTGATGATTTTGAGTCACATTTATAGACTTGTTTGATATGTGTTTTATGCATTTATTAGTCATTTTCATGGTTAATGTTGCATATTCATTCATTTTGGTCTATGCTACTTCTTTATGTCAAATTCCCTTTATTTAAGCATTTTTAGCATTAATTATCGAAAGAATATATTTTGTGTGGATTTATGTGGTTCCTTGTGTTAATTTCAAGAAAAACAAGTATCTGCTGCCATCAATACCATCGACGGTGGTCGATACCATCGACCGGACCACAGGTTTCCAGCCACAAGGACCAAAAGAAAGTCGATACTATCGACAGGGATGTGGATAGTATCGAGATACCATCAGGTTGCTGGCGAGAAGTGCGTTGATACTATCGACCAAAATGTCGATACTATCGACTGGTGGAGCTACAGCGACTCCGTCGCTACAGGTTTGTCGATACCATTGACCCACGTCGATGGTATCGAGAAGACATCAGGCGCACAGACGAAAGAAGAGAAGGATTGCCGCAATCACGCTAGGTCGATACCATCGACGCTAGTCGATGGTATCGACACCGTCAGATATGAGTTTGTTTCAGATTAATCTTAATCGGACGACTGTGGCTAATTGGCGACCTAATTCGGGAGATATACCTAATGACAGCGCCCTTGACTGGGGAATTACGTCATTAGTTGCTGCACACATCCCGGAGAGCAAGGAGAAAAGAACGGAGCACGAGAGCACGCCCCAGCCAATCCGGACACTGAAGAAGACGAATTCCACCATCGAAAGGTGGGAGAACACAGATTCTACGCCAAGGATCGATTGGACCTTCTCCGTTCAGGGGTTTAATCACTCAATCACGTTTTTCTTCATGTTTCCCTTTTTCTTCTCCAGATTGTACTCTGAGATGAACATGCGGGGCTAATCCCCTTTGTCTTTAGGACCGGGAGTAGCCCGAGGATTAATTGTATGGTGATTTTATAATAGTAATTCATATCTTATCTCTTAAATCCGTGGTATAATTTTGTTTTCTCCAATATATTGTTATGTTTGATCACCATAATAATAACCTAATGCCCTTAATTGCTTTGAAAGAAGAATTAACGGTTGAAAAGAGACGGAATTTACATTAATTGACAAATCCCTTGAACAAGGCGATGTAAGATTAATGGTGGATACCGAGAGGTCGTTTCTAATGCACCTAGTTTAGGGTATAGGTTACTACAACGGTGGAACCGACCTAGACATAGGTAGTGAATTGTACCACGACAGTGGGCAATTCTGATTTCAGGACACTACCCGGATAGAGAGATAAAATTGAGTAGCTATATAGAATTTAATACAATGAAAACCCGCGGTGAAACCGCAACCCTAAAGATCTCATTTTGAATTGATTAAACCAAAATTTAATCGATTGCTTGTTTTGATTGTGTTTTTATTTTCTTTTAATTTTAACAACAACTCTCAACTATTTAATCGGCTTAGCTGATCGCGAGTAGTTAGTAGGAGTCCCCGACGATTTCACGTATCCCTGAGTTCGACTCGGGCCTCACAAAGGCCTGTACTACTTCGACGCGTTCACTTGCGTTTCTGCGCACGGTAAATTTGTGTCATGTTTTTGGTGGGTGTTGGTACAATTCTATCTTTCATTTTCTCTATTTTTAGTTTTATTGCTTTTGTTTCCTGTCATTTGTTTTCTGCAATCTTAGTTTGTTTTAGGATCCACATTCTATCTAGTGTAATCGTGGATGTCTTTAATGTTGAGTCATCTCAGTTTCATGTGCATGGGGAATTGAGGGAAACTTAAAATCTTTTTGAGTGTGCACAAGCTTGAGTGTTGTTTAACCTTGATCACTTAACTTAGAAAATGATTGGTTTTGTCAACTTTAAAACAGAAAATCATGACTGTATATTCCTAATGATTCATGAAAGTGGACGGAAATGGTTGTTTGAGCCTAAACTGACCAAATGATAATGAGACTTTAATTTGAAGTAAGAGAGAAAAAACCTCTTAACTACTACACAGGTCAGTAAGGAGGGACACATAATATTTTTTCTAAGGTTCAGTCAATTAGTCTTGTGATCTGTCCACCTCATTGTTTTCACAATCCACCCAAGATTTGGAAGTAAAGTACAGCTTTAACTCTTTTTTATTGCATGGCATGTAGATAGGACTTGCATTGCAACCATCTTCATATGTTTTGCATGGAAAATGAAAAATAAAAAGATTAGAATAGGTATACATGCACATTACCCTTAGGTGCATGTCATGTAGCTGCATCCATAACGTTTATGCATAAAGTATGTCATGTACCTTATTTATTCTTTAATGGTGAATTCAATTGTTCCATACCTTTCAAATAGTGCAAATATTGAGTTATGCAGGAAAAATAAGCCCAATAAGTATTCATTGTCAATCATGGATATAAGGGTTTGAAAAAAAAAGAAAAAAAATCTGAAATTGAAAAAAAAAGTTATTCAGAAGCAACAAGAATAAGAAGGAGAAAGGAACATAATCTCACCTGTATTTCAAGATAAGTGAGTACATGATGTAGCTTAATTAGATATCCATCTCATTCTGATACAGATGGTTAGTGCATGCATCATTACACCTAATCTTAGGCATTAGGGCATTTTTCATGTGCATTTGCATCATTTAGGGCATTTTTGTTTTATGCATGTTGATATCGTATAATACTTCCACTTCTTCCATGAGCCACCTATTTCATCCACCTGTTGCTCGGATTGGTAGGCCACCGTGAATTTCTCCTCACTATTGAATATCAGGAGAACTGCTTCCATATAGATGGTAGTTAGGGCGAGCAACGTAGTATAGAAGATCACAAGATGCACTAAGTCTGGACCGACGAATTTAATTATGTTAACTGCCTTATGTGATAGTGTTCATCAATTTGAGGTTAATAATTTTTATGGATGATTATTGTCGCCTTTAGGGTAATTATCATTTTGTGGTTAGCGAGGGCCGGTATGCGAATGTCCGGTGGGAGTCATATGGGATGTCTGTTGTGATGCTTTGTTCTTTAGTTGACTCTAGCAATTCTATTCTAAGGATTAGTTGCTCGAGGGCGAGCAATATTCAAGCTTAGGGGAGTTTGATGCGATGATTTTGAGTCACATTTATAGACTTGTTTGATATGTGTTTTATGCATTTATTAGTCATTTTCATGGTTAATGTTGCATATTCATTCATTTTGGTCTATGCTACTTCTTTATGTCAAATTCCCTTTATTTAAGCATTTTTAGCATTAATTATCAAAAGAATATATTTTGTGTGGATTTATGTGGTTCCGTGTGTTAATTTCAGGAAAAACAAGTATCTGCTGCCATCAATACCATCGACGGTGGTCGATACCATCGACCGGACCACAGGTTGCGAGCCGCAAGGACCAAAAGAAAGTCGATACTATCGACAGGGATGTCGATGGTATCGAGATACCATCAGGTTGCTGGTGAGAAGTGTGTCGATACTATGGACCAAAATGTCGATACTATCGACTGGTGGAGCTACAGTGACACAAAATGACAAAACCGTCGCTACAGGTTCATCGATACCATCGACCCGCGTCGATGGTATCGAGAAGACATCAGGCACACACACGAAAGAAGAGAAGGATTGCCGCAATCACGCTAGGTCGATACCATCAACGCTAGTGGATGGTATCGACACCGTCAGATATGAGTTTGTTTCACATTCAACTTAATCGGATGGCTGTGGTTAATTGGCGACCTAATTCGGGAGATATACCTAATGACGACACCCTTGATTGGGGAATTACGTCATTAGTTGCTGCACACATCCCGGAGAGCAAGGAGAGAAGAACGAAGCACGAGAGCACGCCCCAGCCGATCTGGACGCTGAAGAAGACGAATTCCACCACCGAAAGGCGGGAGAACATAGATTCCACGCCAAGGATCGATTGGACCTTCTCCGTTCAGGGGTTTAATCACTAAATCACGTTTTTCTTCATGTTTCCCTTTTACTTCTCCACATTGTACTCTGAGATGAACATGCGGGGCTAATCCCCTTTGTCTTTAGGACCGGGAGTAGCTCGGGGATTCATTGTATGATGATTTTATAATAGTAATTCATATCTTATCTCTTAAATCCGTGGTATAATTTCGTTTTCTCCAATATATTGTTATGCTTGATCACCATAATAATAACCTAATGCCCTTAATTACTTTGAAAGAAGAATTAACGGTTGAAAAGAGACGAAATTTACATTAATTGACAAATCCCTTGAACAAGGCGGTGTAAGATTAATGGTGGATACCGAGAGGTCGTTTCTAATGCGCCTAGCTTAGGGTATAGGTTACTACGACGGTGGAACCGACCTAGACATAGGTAGTGAATTGTACCACGAAAGTGGGCAATTCTGATTTCAGGCCACTACCCGGATAGAGAGATAAAATTGAGTAGCTATATAGAATTTAATACAATAATTATCCGCGGTGAAACCGCAACCCTAAAGATCTCCTTTTGAATTGATTAAACCAACATTTAATCGATTGCTTGTTTTTTTTTGCTTTTATTTTCTTTTAATTTTAACAACAACTCTCAACTATTTAACCGGCTTAGCTGATCGCGAGTAGTTAGTAGGAGTCCCCGACGATTTCACGTATCCCTGAGTTCGACTCAGGCCTCACAAAGGCCTGTACTACTTCGACGTGTTCACTTGCATTTCTGTGCACGGTAAATTTGCGTCAGTAATCTTGGTAGATTATGCGAGAGAGAGATGATCTTTCATGTTGGTGAGATGCTTTAGTAGGTGAACCTCAACCCGGGTTTCCGCCCATATACTCATTTCATCTTATTTCTTTTGTTCTTCTTATTCTTATTTTTTGAACTACTTTAGTTTGTGTACTACCGTTCCTTAGGGAACACCTTTTATGTACCCTCTTCTACTGGAGTATATGAGTGTTGGATTCTGTGCGCTTAACACTGTCAATCTTGTCCCTATGTTCGACCCCAATCGCTACATCATACCCCGTGTATTGTTGTGGGGGCTTGAGAGTCAGGTTATCTCTTTAAGTCTGACTACTCTGAATCCACTCCTTTTGGACGTGTGATTTAGGCCGGTTAGTACACCAGCGCAACTGGGACACATGACCGTGACTGCGACACATCAACCTTGTCTGTGGCGTCTGTGCATGACCGTGACTACGACACAACCACCTTGACTGCGGGGTCTGTCTCGACCGACACATCTACCTCGACTACGGGATTTGCCTCAATTGTGGCTCGACCGCGGCCCCCAACATGACCGTGCCCATCCTGGCAGAGTTAGGATGAGACCTGAGCTATGATTGGGACATGTTCTATGGCCACTCATTACATACACTCTGCCTTCACCTATAAATACCAACCCCTCACGACCTGGAGAGGGGTTCCAAATTTTGGGAGGTTCCACATTTTGGTTCTGACCCATTTTGGTTCCTAGAACCCCGTGGGAGAGTTCTGAGGTTCGAAATGGCTGAAGTTCTCATCCTACCTTCATCCCTCCAGTTTTCTTCCATCCACCGTCATTTTCCATCACCATTCTCCCATATCCTACCATTTCTACCATTCTTCCACCTCCATACACCCACCAAGCTATTGTTTGGGACAAAATCAAAGAGAAAGGGGGCCAAGGAGTCTAGAAGACCAAGGAGGATAACTCAAAGACAAGATCCAACCTATATGAAGGCTAAGGAGAGAGAGCCACCTCTCCTCTACGGGCTAAATCTATTCTTCTTCTCCTTTATTCTATTGTTCTCCTTTGTTTCTGTATAAATGATGTTCTTCCATCTTTGTTTGGTGCCAACTATGCTTGTCCATGGCTAGTTGAGCCCCTTCTTGGCTATGTAGCTTGTTTTGGGCATGTTTATGTACTTTTACCTTAAGCAAGTAGATTTATTCTAGATGTAACATTTTTTGTTCCATCTTCTCTTTCTGGTTAGGATTGCTAGTTTTATTGATCTCTTTCTTGCTTGAACTTCTATTTCTACCTATATTGAGAGATTTGTTGTAGAAATAGGTAAGAGAAGGTAGTTTGGATCAAAAAATGAAAGTAGGACGGTTCAAGGTGATCTGCACAGAACCATAGACCTGGGCACGGCAGGGCCCAGCCCGACATTGTCGAGCCCACTACTTGGTTTTACCCAGATCACACCTATTCCTAGCATCTCATAATATTCTAGACCTGAGAGGGTATCTATAACATTATAGGGTGTTGATTTGTCATCCTCGAAAGAGGTTCCATATCACTGATGGGTTTTAGTCATGATACGCGAAAGTGAATGGGATGACCCCATAGGAACTGATACCACAGTACATACCATGTTTGGATGTAGATAGATTGCTGGGGTGTTCGAGGGTTTTCAATGCCCGAGAACGGGTGCATAGACTTCCCAACTTGTGGTTACATAGTCAAAAACTCCTTCTCTTTGATTAGTAGAATCCTACAGACTCTGTTTTGTTTGTTTTGTTTTACCTAGTGACAATTTGCTAGACTAGTTCTAGCTCCATACTTTTAATGACTATATGATTGGCTTAACTAACCTAAGTGTGAGATCTTAAGCGTACTAAACATCCCCACATCCCTGTGTTTGACCCCTTATATCTACTTTGACCCTGTAATAAAGTTGTGGGGGTCCTCTTTCCCAAGGTGAGTGGTGATTGTTTCTAGTTCCTTTGTGGAGGTGATATTTTCTTCTCCCTCACATGATTTCCTTCCTTAGTTTCCCTTGTTTCTTCCCAGACCTCAACACACCTTTCCAAGGAGAGACCGTGAGCTACACATTGTATCCCACTTGAAACTCCAAGGGCCTCTTAAAATTATCAGCATAAGATTTCTACTTATCCTAGGCTGCCTTCAGCTATTGTTGTATCATCTTGTTCTTCTCTATTGTTTTCTATACAATCTCAGGCCCTAAAAGATAATATTCACCAATCTCATACCAACACAACATATATCTACAATGCCTCCCATTCAAAGCCTCATAAGGTGCCATTTTGAGAATTCTTTAATAGCTATTATTGTAAGAAAACTCTATCAAAATGAGGTGTACATCCCAACTGCCCAAAAACTGTAGAAAAAAAGCTCTTAACAAATCCTCCAACATATATATAGTCCTCTTAGACGGTCCATATGTCTGTGGGTGAAACACCATACTGAACCTCAACTGAATACCCATGGCCATGTGCAAGCGCTCCCAAAAGTTACTGGTAAATTGAGGACCTCTATCAGACACTATTGTCACTGGTATATCATGTAGTCATACTATCTCATCAACATATATCTGAGCAAGCTTCTCCACAGTATATGCCATCTTCATAGTAAGAAAGTGTGCTGACTTGGTCAACCTGTCCACTATCACCCATACGGAATCAAGACCTTTGGCTGTCCTAGGAAGTCCAACCACAAAGTCCATCATGATATGATCCCATTTCGACTACGGTATAGGCAACAGTTGTAAAGTCCCTATAGGTATCTGATGCTCTACCTTAACCTACCGACACACATGACACTTTGCCACAAACTTAGACACCTCACTCTTCAAGCTAGACCACTAATATAGATCTTTCATATTGTGGTACATCTTGGTACTATCTGGATGCATGACATACATTGAAGAGTGAGCCTCTTCCAGAACCAACTTCATCAGATTATCGACATCAGGAACCATCACTCTACCGTTGTAACATAATTTCCCATCTTCCGACTCATGGAAGACATCACACTTCTCGCTACCAAATTCTAATAATATCTAATGTATCATAGTATCATCACATTGTTCATATTTGATCTACTGCCTCATCATAGGCTTCACTTATAACTGATCCAACAATCCAGCCAACAAGGAGACCCCCAACTTCACATTCATCTGACAAAGAGACACTAACATGTCTCTCTTATGACATACGAAGGAACATAACTGCAACTTATCAACATATGATGATGAAGAAGACCTCCTACTCAATGTATCTGCCACCATGTTCGCCTTCCTCATATGGTAATCTATGGTGCAATCATAATATTTGATCAACTCCATCTAGGGTCTCTGTCACATATTCAACTCCTACTTTGAGAAGATGTACTAAAGGTTCTTATGGTCAGTGAAGGTCTAACACTTCTCATCATTATGGTAGCATTTCCCTTGTTCTAATAGAACCAACACCGGTGCACTAGCTAGCTTCTCCTTCAAAAGTTCGAAAGAACACTGACACTTGTCAACCCAGACAAATGGTACACCTTTACTTGTCAGCTTTGTTAGGGTAAACACAAACATGTCACATGTTAATAAGGCATACTGAGAGATTATATTAAGGTCTAAGCATCTTATTAAGAAAAATTGTACAAGATCAAGCACTAAGATAGGTCATGACTCTTACAAAATTGGTCACTTGAATTATTCTAAAATTGATACACTCGTTAGTCTCTCCTTCTAAATTGTTTTACCTATGCCTCTTCCACTCATGAAACTTTGACTAAAATTCACCAGATCCCTTTTTACTTACTCACAAGTAAGTTGATTAAAGGGTTTGGTGAAGCCTTCCACCATTGCAAAATTCTTGTGTGTCCATTAAATACCCTTTCAAACCCTCTTACATTATATAATTTAGTAAGTTTATGTCTTCCCCAGTCATTAGTTTCTCTAAGACTCTAATATAATCATATACTTCCACTGAATGTTCTTTTGTAAAAAACATGGAATGATGAAATGTTTCTTTCATTGAGGCATCCCCGCCAACTACCCAATATGCATATTCTGTCTCATTCTATCTACCTTAGTTTTCCATCTTCAAGACTTGAAATGTGCATATGGATAACGTTTTCCCTCCCCTTTCTAAAGGTATTTGATCCTTGATCATTCAAAGTAGTTTTAGTCTTCCCCTATCAATAGTTTTCCCCTTTCTATTTCTCTATCTACACCATACAATTATGTAAACTTGTCCCTTATCATATGAATCATATCTATACGAAGATGGTTCAACTTTTCTTGACAAGATATAATGTTCTCGTAAATATTTTTTTACCTTTTCCTTATTCCAATCCTTTGAATGGCCTCTCAAGAGACTTTTATTTTCCAAACAATATATATGTGATATCCCCAAGACTTAAGGACCCAAATATTTATTAAAATAGCCATAATTCCATTGCACCCAACCACATCTTCATGAACATGCACCTTTAGACTTACCTAAATGCTCAATTATTACTTTTTTTTTTAAAAGAGCTCAATATCATTAAAAGTAAACCATACGACATCTACAAGATAGACATCTCTTATAAAGTAACCAAGCAGCAACTCCTTTTGCAGAAAGACATAGCACAAGGCTCAGATTGGGATGTGATAGGTACATTTCATCACCGTCCACCTCTTGTAGTGGTTGTCTAAAATAGCTATCTGGGATGGAATTCATCAATCTACAAGAGCGTATGAGTACATCGGGAAAGGAGTTTGCATAGCCGCTGGTAGAGATTACCATCACGAAGACAACAAAAGATCACCTGAAAAAGAGCTCGACCACAAAGTAACAACATAGACACACGCCACACAAAACTGGACTAGAAACTAAGAAACAAAAAGAAACACAAGCCGACCAAGGAACCACCCAACAACACAACGTTCACAAAGGAAAAACATCAAGCACTAAGGGGCACCAACTAGGATACCCGGGAAGGACACGGGAAGGAGGCCAAACCCCAGCAATGCAGATATAGAAGGATGGTTCATGCAGATACAAAGGAGGGGAGTAGAGGGTGTCGGGAACCCCACCACCACTCCCAACCACCACTGCGAGTAGGGGATGGAAGACCCGCACGAAGCACAAAACCCAGCTTCCTCCTCCTCTACTTAAAGCACCAAGGGGTGCCCGAGCTCACCGTCCTCCTAAGAAGGAACCCGATGCACGACCAACAAACGACCACCACAGAAAGACTCAAACAAAATGAGGAACCAAGACGGGGGAGAGGGGTTCCACCTTAGTCAGGTCCAGAAACAGAATGCCCAACTCGCTAGTCTCCTAGATCCCCCCGACCAACCACCGCGAAAGATCTAGGTCGGAAACCCAGATCCGCCACTTCCGCCGCCTAGAGGAGGAGAGACTGAAAGAAGCCCAGAGAAGAAGCTTGTGCCTGAAGTAGAAGAGAGGACCGAGGAAGAGGCCTAGGGGAGAATTTGGCGCACCACGGCCGCCAGACTCCTCCCCCAAGTCAAGGCTCTGTGCAGAGGGGAGACCTAGATCATGATAGCTTACAGAATCACCAGCTCAATTATTACTATTTTGTACAAGATTAAGCAATAGTCACCTAAGCCATAACTAGATTCTCTTTAGAAACCTCCATCCTTAGAATATCCTTCATTTAAAATCCCCTACCCAATCCTCCCATTTTACCTAGCTATGTTCTATTCATCCATCCTTATAGACATGCACCCCCTAGTAGTTAACCTCACCAAGAATTACAATGTTTACCCATTAATTGAAACCCATCATTTCCCTTACTGTTGATCTCTGTGCCCCCATCTTAGGAAATTTCTATAAAGTGTGTGTAGAATCAACTTTCATTTTATTGTTACCAAGGGATGTAGTAAATCATCTTTTTGTATTTTCCAAGCTACACTCGTATATACAAATGTACTTAACCATAAAATAAATTAAGTTACATGAATTCACATTTGAGATTATTTCCTACGATGAGATATCATTATCACATCTATAACATATATCACTTTCTTTTAGTAAAATTATTTGATAACAATATCTGATTTACTATGAAAGTATTGACTATGGCATCAACAACATAAAGTACACTTTCATTTGTTTTTTAGTAAGTATCATTGACACTAAGTGATTCTCTTTAAAAAATTAACAAACATGACCGTACTACCAAAATGGGCGGCTCATATTCCATTCATTTGTCAAGAAACAAGATATCTAATAATATATATGTAGAATTTCATATAACTATTAACATAAAATGTTCATTCAAAAGGTATTTGCTTTACAATATTTTTCAAAATTTAAAAAGTCTAAAGATACTCTAAGCAACTAAATGTCATCATGCAAAAAGTTAGGACACCCTTTGATGTTTAAAATGGATTGTAGGATTAAGTGATGTATTGAAAAAAAGTAAGAAAATAAGTCAATGAGAAATATCAAATACAAAATATAAAATAACTCTCAATATCCAAATAATTTGACAGCAAAGTAATCTTCTTATATGTCATCATTGGATGTGTTTCATGTTTTTTATGCATTGTAGGTAGAAATGTAGGATAATTTTGCTACTATCCCCTATTCCTAATGCCTCAATCGGGTATCAAACCTACAATTCATGGATAGAAAATTGAAATACTTACCAGATAAACCAAGTAATTAATAAGTGTGACTAGGAAAGATATCAACAGTAGTTGTGAATCAAATCGTAACACACTAAGCAAAAAGGAAAATAAAGAAAACAAAGAGATGTTGTGATGACCTATTAATTATAGAAGGCATATCTATTATAAAGAATAAACTACAAGTTTGTTAAGAATTACAATCATGAGGTTTATTCATATATTATTTAGTAAGGGGATCATCTATTCATCCTAGAGTCCCCTTTCAAACCAAGAGAAGGCTCGACTGATAAAATAATCCCACTTCCCAATGTTTGGGCCAATTGAAGAGAAGACATGCCATCTTGTGTTGTCCCCATTTGTAATATACTAGGTTGTGCATTCTATATTATGCTCTTATTAAGATATAGTAAAACATATACCCAAATCACTTGCATAGTAAAGCATATACCCAAATCACTTGTTTTATGTCCACGTGTAATCTAAACTAGCAGGCATGGTTTACTTAAGGTGTGTTTATACATATCAATATACTATATAATTATTCCAAATTTGTTTAAGTTGGATGTTAAACTGAGATTATTGGTTGAAAACAAGTAAATTTTTGGTTTTTTGACAATCAAAATATGTTTATAAAGTTTATTGTAGACACTTATTAATGGTGGATAATAAAGAAAGACTTTCTAAGAAAATAGTGTAGTTTTCATGAAGTTATTGGAAAATAGGAAAGAATGCTAAGTGAGAAAGTGTACCATGGATACGAGAAATGAATAAGTGTGTGAGGAAAATGTTGTACGACAATTAATTAGACAGAATGCAAGCATTTTGTGATCTACTTGATTGATCAGTTTATAACAAATATTAACATCACGATACAGAAAAAATGAAGCCCCTTTTATACCAACATGCACACAACATTATATATTTCTCTCTATAAATTAATTATATTATTGAAATGATTAGTTAAGTATCTAGGGAGCCCCTTCAATTACATTAAATAATGATCATGAGATACATCTTATATGATGGACATTTTTTAGCTAGTTGTATGTAGTTTAATGTAATGATTGTAAAGTTAGAGGAGACATATATCTGGGAAAGAAACTATTATGAGAAACTTTTCATTTTCTATGTATTTGTTTTGATGGTTGAAATTTTTGAATGGGAAAGCTTAGATAGAATGAAATGATTGTAACATACCCAATCCTATGCGTAACTTATCACCCTTTAACTATACCCTATTTTGATATGTCAGTATAATACCTATTACCTTGAAGTTTGTAGAAGCAAATATTTGTTTATTCTAAGTTAAATTGTGATTAATTAGATTGAAATAACATCATGTATTAAGTGAATCATCCCTTTACGTAATATTTTAGGACAACTAACTATTTTCTTAAAGTGGCCATTTTATCGATGTCGCTATTGGGGGTCAAGCTTGAGACCTCTCAGTAAGAAGCCAAGTGTCTAAGAAACCATATGTCCTCTCTTGGACAACTATTTTATTTATTTAGTAGTCTTAATTATAATAATTCCCCATTTAATCAATTTGACCCTAGTTTGTCATTGTGAAACCATCCTAAGCCTAATCAACTAAAGGAAAAATAAATGCATTACATGAGTACTTACTAACCTAATATATACATAAACTACCAAACATCATCAAAAGAAGAAACTAATGCTATAATTAGATTCGTCATATTACTATTAGCTTATTTTTCATTATTCATATCAATCGGAGTACAATTGTCCATATGTTTAATTGATTGAAAAACTAGCTTTACACTATAATTTCAATAAAGTTTAGATGTTGATTCCTTTCTCCCTTTGTCACTTGGCTACCTCGTGTAGTCACCCGACTTATACATTAGTTTTATCCTTCCTCACAATGATTGATTTGATGGTTCCTGATCCTCCTCTCTTCCTTCATCTTCTGCCTTATGTTTCTCTTCCTATTCCACCTCCCCTCTTCAATTTGCACCATGTAAACACTAATTAGCCCTATCATGTCCTCCCTTGCACTCATGGACACAACTACATAGCAAGCAGTCTACCGCCCCAGCTTCTAGGGCCATCAACATGTGGTCTACCCTCTCCCCTTGATCTACCCACACATACTTCTTACTTTCTTTATTTCTTTCCCTCTAGTCCTTCCCTCTCCCCTCCACACACAAAATAAATCCTAGCCTCATATTGCCTCTTCCTCATTGCAATCTCCCACCATAATTGATAATAGTAGAGACAAAGCTTTACAATCACTGATGATGAATTGGTTGTGACCAACTGCCATATTTCAAGCCCCACTCTTCTTCACTAGTGATAGTTTTCGCCACCTATGAATCCAACCTTGTTGTCAATTTTCTTATATTCTCCTCTCTTATGTTTCCACGTGTTCTACTTCCATGCATAATTCAAGGTTAATCGTCAACCACAACCCCTTTCTCCATATCAACAAATTGCCACCCCTCTCATTAATGGTGGTGGTTTTAGTGCAAACTGAGAGCAACCAGTTATCAACAACTATAGTGGCCATCAATCACCTCTTCCACACACAGACATGCCACCTTCTACTAAGGTTAAACACCTTCAACCACCATTGAAATCTCCCTACATCCAAAAAAACCTAGTTGCACAGACTGCATACTTTTCCCTTCTTTTTCTTCCTCCTCGTCCTCCCACCTCCACTACATGTTCTTCTACCACCAAAAATTGAGATCCAACTGCCATAATCTCTCTGATGCCTTATTTCTCCTACAATATGAACTCATCCACTATGATAGAGAACACTTGTCATCACCACTCAACCTCCTTCTAGAACTAAACACCCTCACTCATTTATCGACCTTCTAACCCCACCTTCAACAAGGTTGAAAGTCTAGGTTCGTAGAAATAGAAGAGAAACTTCTCCGATCATTGGTTACTGAGTTCTCAACTCGACTTGTGGATCCATTGCACATGTGGAATAATTCTTACAAACATGCAAGTTGATTGCCTTGCCAACCCAAGTAACAAATTGCCTAGGACATTCTTGATTCATTGGATTCAAAGGCCTGGATGGCTACCAACTGTAGCCACATGAAACCAACCTATCAAGGACCCATATCAAGTAACAAATCCTCCCCACAAGGTGAACATCTCTTAAAGTTTATCAAATCATATCCTTATATCAATAAGTTGATTTAATTCTCTTAGAGTCCCTTGAATGATTTGGAGTAGGGTATCATTTCCTAGGTACCAACATGATATACATATGATATGTGTGCATGGACAACTAATAGTACAAGTTCCTCATATTTGATCCTCACTTTGTATATATGTATTGGCCTATAGAAATATGTTAGTAAAGACCCCCTAGATAGAATATGGAACACAATATTTGTTATGTGAACTGTAACAAATGATCCATATCTACCTTATCTTATCATAATCACTATATGCACATATCATGTACAAATATTAGATAATACAACATCTAAAAATCTGATTGCATGAAACCAATTAGTTAAGACATTTTGAACCATGAACGGAATAATAATAATAATATTTCATATATATATTAACATGGTTAAAATGATGATCTAACATATTTGGTTAATCAACTTGGAACTGACTATATACATATTAGAATATTCATCAGTACCAAGTTTTGGTATTCCATATGATCTTATTGAAAACATCCTATATAGAAATTAAATTTATTAGTGGGAATTAAAACCCTGAATGCATATACACATATCTGACAATGAGAACGTAAGGCTACATCTATATAGAACTAAACTTCCTTGTTTATGCACACAAATTTTATCATTGTGAAATGGTGAATGATATTTATGGCAATAATCTTGACTGCAAATACCTATAATGTGTAATATCTCATTTTTTATTATTTCTTTTAGAACCTACCTTTACAATAATAGTCTCATCTTTTCTTGGAATACCCCTTTTTGTACTTACAATCCATGATAATGACCAAATATTACTAATATGCACATACTCAAAAGTGTTTCGACACATATCCTTGTTGTATTTTGTTGGGTGTTGTTCCCAAAACCACCCAAATATAGGATATCTAGAGAGCATGGACTTAGAAAGATCACAAACAACATAGACTTAAGGATAGCTTCGAATGGCCAGATTGTCCAATGTAATTTCCCTTCTATGCTATTAGGTATATACCTTTTTATTTTGTCATGCAAATTTTATGTCCAAGAGAAGTTGTACATGAATTATCATGTAACTTTGTAATAGTTTTATTTCCTCTACTTATAAACTTTTATGCTCTATGATATATACCATTTGAGAAATAATTAAATATCTCATTTACTACATGTTTGGAATATGATGGTTTTACTTATCTATCTAGTGAAGAGTGAATCTTCTTTCAGATCTCCACTCTTTATAAAGAGTTTCTTTAGAGACATCTAAAAAAGAAGAAGAGAAAATTAACATGACCCTTATGCAATGATGATGTGTACAAATCGAGAGAGAATAGAAAGAAACGTAAGATTTTAAAGTAATAGTACATGGAGCAAACTTCTAGAAGAGAGAATAAGAGAGATAATATAAATGTATAATGATATCTATTTTTTTATTTCAAAAAATACTACAAATTGGTATACTTGTAATCCTGAAACATGATAGATCCCTTTATAGTAGTATAGACTAGTAAAATCTCCTAGTCATGAATGTGCATGCTCATGCTATGTTGATTTCACCTAGAATCTTGCTTTGTATACCGACTTCCAATGAGAACAGGCAATCATCATCGTCATCATCATCATCGTCATCAACTAATACTCAATCGCAACTATGTTGGAGTCAGTTTCATGGATCCTTCTTTTCCATTCAGCTCTATCATGGGTCATATTCTGGTCAGGATGTCGAGATTCAAAATCTCTCTTTATAAACTCTTCCCATGTTAATTTAGGCCTTCCTCTTCTTCTATTAATTGTTCTTGCCTCAATAGTATTGCTTCATATAGGCACATTAGTAGGTCGGCATTGCACATGTCTATACCATTTGATTCGGCACTCGCAAAACTTGTCCCCAATTCTTGCAACTCCCACTTTGTTCCTAATATAGTCATTTATCAAGCGATCTTTTCTTATTTTCCCATACATCCATCTCAACATACACATTTCATCCACGTTCATCTTGTTGAGTCCTTATTTCTTCACCGCCCAACATTCACTCCCATAGAGCATGGCTGGCCGTATAACAATTTTCTAAAAATTTCTTTTTAGTCTGAGAGGGATCTTCCGATCACATAATACTCCAGTTGCACTCCTCCATTTCAACCATCATGTAGTGATCCTATGACAAGTATCATTTTGGACACCATCATCAGTTTGAATGATAGCGCCCAAGTAACAAAATTTATCACATTTTGGTATATGTACTCCATACAACTTGGCTCCACCATTCACATTGCGAGATTGGTTGAAATTGCAATGAATATACTCAGTTTTGCTCCTACCAATCATCAATGAGAACAGACAATGATTTGTCAAAATTGTGATTAAATATTCTTTTATAGTACCTACATAATACAATACTATCATCATATTATCCAAAATGTCTCGAGTTAGGTAACATATGTCAAATCATTTAGCTAAGAAGTAGTACTTTATTTTCCTAAGTAAAGCTGCACAAAGGAAGAAAAAAACATAACTAATACAGTTATTATACACTATTAATGATAACATATAAATTGATACTTTATTTTATTGTTGCTTTCTCTCTACATTATATGGAAACATATAACAAAGTGAAAACTTCTTTCAAATGAGTGACATGTAAAATTGAACATCAACGGGAAAAACACATAACATCTTCAAGAAGAGATATTTGAATACTTTTAGAAAAACCGTTTGGGCTAGAACATATTTTCAAACACTTCAAACCTTTAAAAATCAAATAATACTGGAAGTATCTTAAGTGAAAATATGTATAGACATTTCAATTTATAAATCTAACACTAACTACATATGGAGGAGAAAGTGAAATACACCTTACCTTCACACATAAATATCTTACAAAGTAGAAATCCACTACCTCACAGGCTGGCTCACATTAAACTATCCTAAATATGATTAAAGAAACATCTTCAAATGCAACATCAAACAAACAATAGTTGAATATGAAAAACAATTACCAAATGTTTGCTTATCCTTTCCCTTTTTTGATAGAGACATCATAACTCCTTTAGAAACAACCAAAATGGTCATAATAGTGCGGTATCGACGTTGTTATAAAAGATGTATTGTTTTTTTTGGCATGGTTAAATTGCAAGGGATCAATACTTTCTTATGAAGAAATTGTATGTAAGTGAACTAATGGACAAAAATAAATATTATCTAATATTTCTTTTGGAATTACAGAACTGGTAGCAATGAGACTATGGCATTTATTTCAATATTACAAATGAGGTTGTATATATCGAAGTATTCGATGTATCATATAGAAAACCAATAATAAACTGTATCATTTAAAGAAAATACTAAATCCACACATTTAATTAACCTGATCAAGCCCATTACCACCTAAACCAAAGGTCATTCCATTTTCTTATAGTTTCCCATAGAGCTATAATTTTTATAGCCCATAAATTTATTTTATACTTTTTTGTTTGAAAATTGTGAACGTACAATATGGTACCACTATAAACACCATGAAAATGGTCAATACAATAAATGTTATTAACTTTTTGTAGGCTGACATATTTATTAGCCATCAGACATTTCTAAGTAAGATTAAAGATGGTCTAAAAATGAACAAAACCATAAGAGTGGAAGGTAATGTAAGACACATGAGTCATGAGTTCCAATTAACTCCTCATTTGCATGGGTTCACTTTATCACATATGATTATGACTTATGTGATTGGTATCATGGATAAGCTATCACAAGAATCATGCACAAACTTACTCTTAAAACACATAAGTCAAATATTTTATCAGTAATCACATCCATCCTTCTCACTAGTCTTCATCATGCACATGAAAAACATAATTGCCAACATGCATATATAAGCATTATAGTGTTATATTTTGAATACGACAAGTGATGGTAATTTTTGATCCTTAACTTTGATAAAAAGTAAGACAATGACACACAAGGAATAAGTTACAAAGTGACAACCTATGATGATGAAGATGTATTTACACTACCTAAAGGTTAACGGGTTCGATGAGAGGTACACATCATTGGATCTCTTCTAGGGTGCCAACACACACACTTCCTACCACGACTTAGAATCACAAAATGGCTAGCTTATGCTTCCATGACATTTATCAAATGTGAATCAAACCTATAATTCTCATCACAATTTTCAAATATTCATATTGGTGTTGTGTTTATTGCTTACTTGGATGGAACATACAAGTCGATCCTGAAGATGATTTTTTAATGATATATAATGCCATCAACTATTAGAATAGCAGCAAAAACAATTCATATACATAAGGAAACAAAGGCATACAAATATAATACTAAGATGTACAATAATTTTATAATTAATAATTTTACAACATCCACCATATATCTGAAGATAAATACCTTGATTTCCAAAGAATAGAATTTCAAAGATGTGTCACCACATTATATTTTGAATAACTTTATATTGAATTAGAAAACATATGCAACGAAACATGGTTTGATAATATAACCTTAGTATATGTCCAAGCACAACAAGATGTGCGTAGTTAGCACTATGGCTCTAAAGTATCTTAATACATATAGCAACATCACAACAAGTATATATCATTAGAAAGAAACATCATAGACTTAGTCATATACATTTTATATTTGATATCTATACCCTCATTTCATGTATCAAACATGTGATCTTTGGATATGATGAGGGTTAGTAAGTTTGGAAAATTTTGAGGGTTTGCAGTGAAAGGACGGGTTCGAGTCACACACACAATTATTCCTCAATTTACCCCCCAATGGACATATGGTATCCAACTAATAGTTTTTGTATGGGGGTGAAATATTTGTCCTAATCCCATGAATGTGGCCTTCATAAAGTAAAAATAACACTGAATAGATTCAATCATACTAAAGTCATAAAGGAATAAATCAAACATCATAATAATTTTACTAGACATTGTTAAAGTCTTTTCCGACTCCATATCTAGATGGGATACATAATACGATGGCTGGCAATAAAAGTAGAAATATACATAAGATAATAAATTTAAATATAATAGATTATGAAAAACACATGATGCATACATATGCTTCTCATGTACCCAACAAACTCATTCTAATATCCCGAGCCTCCATGCTATCAAAGGAAGTAGTTGTGGACATATGGGGGGGTCAAAGGCACATAATATACTATTAAAATAACAAGGTAGTCAAAAGTGAACACTTATTTTTATTTGATGTGCAAACAATAATAGCCAGTTCACCAACAAAGCTTACAATCACAACAAGAGAGAATCTTATATGCAACATATGAAGTTTGGTTGTAAGGGAACATTTACATGGAAAAATACCTCATCATGAGGAGCACAAATGTGCATGGAATATAACATAATATCTTATCATAATAAAATAAATCATGATATAATAGTCAACACATACAAATTTAAAGTGTAAGGAAACATATCATGCCGTAAATCATTCACTTGCTTACAAATTCTCAGTCCATACATCAACCATGTAAATCAATTCAATTTGATTCCACCATTTTTCTCTCTCAAAGTATACAATCATAATAGATCATCTTGGCTATTCCATTTATGAATAACATCCCACACAACATGATCTTCATATAGACTTTGAGATAAAGTGTAAAGAAACATATCATTCCATAAATCATTCATTCACTTACAAATTCTCAATCCATACATCAATCATGTAACATTTCTCTCTCTCAGTCAAACATACAATCGTAATAGATCGTTGTAACATACTCAATTCCAGGCACATAGTCTAATCCTCCATTCTTCTAGACACCTATTGGATTATGTGGATATCCAATCTCCCCTTCCCCCATTTCCGTTAATTACCTTTTAATATATATATTTCCCTATATTAGCATAGACCAAACCATATTAGGATCTGATAACCCTAATTGACTCAACATAATCACCTAAACATGAAATCGTAGAATGTGAAAACCTTCATACTCAAAGTATGGGAATTAGTGGATGCTAATGATAAGACATAGCCTCAACCATTATTTAATATCCTATAGTTACGATGGAATATTAGAGTAAGAAATGTGGAAATGATGTAAGAGGATTCACCCTGTTTTTCTATTAGGTTAAGTTAAATTATTATAACTAAGTGAGTAATGTGCAATGGCATAAATGTAATGAACATAATCTCAAAAAGGAAAAAATAATTCCAAATTCACGTTCCTCATATCCCAATTGGACAAGATATCAATTTTGGGCTTAAACGGAGGTCAAATACACACCTAAAAGCAAGATTAGGAAATAAGATATTAGTATGGTTGATTTTTTTTAATTTAATTGAATATCACTCCCCTCTTTAACAAGATTCTAGATTCATGTAAATGTCATGCACATTTTTTTTCTACTGACTCTATGACTCACAGTGTCACAATACTCGTACTGGGTCGAGCAACTAGGTGGGAGACTCCATATCCCACCTCCGTCTTCTTCGCTTCTGCGTAAGACCTGCTTAATGTAGTGAGTTTATCCCTCACCCTTCTCCCTCTACACTCTACCATTTGTCATGATTTCTTCACCATCTAACTCATCTTTCCCTGTCGAATCCATTGATCATAGTTGACCCTCACTCGAACCTTAACGAAAAAAGCTCAATAATTAAAAATCAAACAATATACTGTTGAACAACATTTTGTCAACATGGCCGGTTGAAGTATATCTTGACTGAGAATGACTTTCAAAGAACATCCAAATATTTTGAAAACTTTCATAAAATTGTCAATTGAGTTATACATATTATATCCGAATTTGGATTCAATCAGAGTTACACATAAAATACTAAAAATCATTTAGTGAGACACTATACTTATCAAATTATGTATTCATACGTCATCAAAACCCTAATTTGGGCCGATTAGGGTTTCCAAATCTTAAACCCTAATTATATAAATCAAAGTATGATTAAATTTTCTCATTATATTTAAAACATCAAAACTTAACAACCATCACTAATCAAGCTTTAAAAATGATCAACTTAGTTAAGCATACAATCATCCAAGTAAACCCTAGTTTACCAATTAAGCTCAGATGCGGTCATAACAATTCTCCCCCCTCCTAAAAAGGTTTCATCACCGAAACATAAATATGCAAGCAAAGTACTTTCAAGGTTTATTTTAAGATTCTGATATATTCTTATATTCCATACATGAATATATCTTTCAATATTAAGTCCTTTATTTCTTTTCTAATCACAACATGTCTGAAATAGTTCCCAATGATATCCAACAAATTCTCTATGCCACGATCGTTTCAATATTTTCATACTCTTGAGGTGTTACCTCAACATTGATAATCTGATCCAAATATCTCAATTCATACGGCTCAATATGTACTATTGTTCTATGTTATCTCTAAGTCACAAAAGAGAGTTCACCATGTTGTTTTGAATTTTACTATTGTGCTACTCAAATAGCAAAACAGTCTTGAGTTGGAAGACTAGATTCAACAACAATTGTATAATACTACTCATGGAATCCCCATTGCATCATGGATGCATAAGGTGAAGCATCACCATCACAACTCATACCGTTCTCAAGTATGAACCCACACATAATTCAAGGTGTAACCATCAGGTTATAGCATAATAGGGTTTGAGAAACAGTAACTGAGTACTCCATGATTGTATCAGGACTATTCATACCCAATTACCATCACTTAGTTATATTAAAGCTAGGTATAACAAGATATACTTCATTAGGGTTACATATCAATACAATATGGTTATCATCCCTTCTATTCATATGAGTGAATAGGTAAGACTTCCTTATTCAAGGTAACCCTCCATTTATTCCATCATCATTCAACCCATATCATCATACCATAATTGTACCATACTAAGATGAATTACTGGTATGAATGACTTAAACTATCATACACCTTTAATTAACATATTTCTTTCACATGTACAACTAAAATCATATGTAAAACAAATTTACATCCCTTAGTATACCTTCAACAAATTATACTTCTAAAAACAAATTCATATATCACTAAAAGCTATTGCTATCTCTTATCTCTCTCCTCATTCACTACTACTGACTTTTTGCTACTTATCCTTCTCATTTTAATCATGTAGATTAAACATCCTAAATTTGAAACATACAAGGTATGAATAGATTATTCATCATTCTTGCTATCACTGCAAGAATTTATTTCATATCATATTTCAATCATGTTGTATTTCTCCTTTTGTTCAAAACACACCTCTTATATTTCAAATATATTTCTTATCCTTTTCTCTAAATCATTTCCATATTGTTTATCTACCTTTCAGATTAGCTACCTTTAAACCTTGGATTACTGTCCGTGCTATTTTACTTCTCATAGTGCAAATCTCATGATTTTGTTTTACAGAGATGCTAGTATTCAAGGTCAAATCACTAGTGACAACCCTTGAACTACTACAACTCTAAACATTCTAGGGTTTGGTCTTTATCAGTAGCATGACGTTATTGTGGTTTGACTTTGCTCCCTTAATTTGAAAGTCAAACTTTGGATCTCACAAGTTTTACTAAAGTCTTCTTTATCTTATCAATTGAATTTCCTTTCTCTTACTTGGCCATTGATATATATATTACATTCTCAATTTACCCTTCTAGGGTTTCATCATCATATTGTGTGTCATTATTACATTCACTATATGTCTATACCATCTTGGTTATGCAACATGTATGATTCATTTTCTTATCACTTCATTCCCACATTTCTCTTATTAAGTAAGATATGAAAGAGAAGATGATTCTAAGACTTAGAATTCTTATCTTCAAACATTCCCTTTATACATTTGTCATATGTAGGTTTAATTAGTTATCAACAAGGATACTTCACTAACTAGCACTTGATTGAATCTCCTAACCTCTTTCTTTTATAATCTATATTACTCCATCATGTTTCAAACCCTTCCTTACTTTCCATAATCCTCTTACCATATACTACTCTTCCACCTGTCATCTTTAAATTCTAATTTTTTTATGATCATGTGTATTATTCATGTGTATGATCATGTATACCATGTTGCACATATTTCTTTTTATCATTCTACTAATGTGAAGTTGAAATTCTAAATCTATAATCTCTCTACTAGTTTCAACTCATGTTTAATACATTACATATTCTTCATTTTAAATCAAACAGCTCATGCATGGGTCAAAATTAGTATCTCTTTCAATCAAGTTTTTCCCTCCTCAATATAGTCTACCTTTGTATGACTTATTCATTGGTTAAGCTACACTTTTGTTCTTCTTTTAGAAACTAGTTTGTTGTTCTATAGAGACTTGGAATCCAAAGGTATTAAGGATGAATGTATTAAACTTCATAATAAAGGTATACATTCCATGCTCTCAATTATATCATAATCCTCATTCCTTAATCAAGCTCATTATTTCCAACATTTCTCTTTGTTTCAACTAAGTTTGTTATCCTAGTCTTATGATTTACATGTTCATCTAATTCTCTTTACTTTAACTCTTCTGAAGACTCTTTACTTCTATGTACTTATCATATACTTAACTTTTTTCTTCTATTTTCCCTTTTCTTTGGAGTACATAAAAACATTGTACTCAATTATATAGTCCATTCCACATGATTGATTATTACTATCTTGGCCCTTACATACTTTTCTCATATTTTTTCGATATCTCATATTTAGAGTTCATATAATACTAATCAGTAAACTTAATCTGAACCTTATGTCATGTTCCTTTATTTCCAATTAAGGGTTTCTCATATGAGCCCAAAGTTGGATCTCAGATACCAGTTCCAAATGATTCTTAGCTATTCTAATCTTTCCCATATGTTTCAACATATGATTGTATGTACATTCTCACTATGATGTGGGTCTAATTTATCCAGAGTCTACTCTTATTATATTTTCAATAGGAGTCATTAGATCCTAGTAATGCACCCTGCCAGCCGGACCAGGCAAAACCTGCAGTCCTGAAGCCAAGAGATACTCAAGATTAACTAACTCCTATTAATCTCAAACATGTGGAAAGAATATCAACTTAGGAAATCTCATTCAAAGATCATTTCTGGTCTACTTGATACAAAGAATGTAATCAATAAATGCTACAACTACATAGTGTACAACAAATCTTAAAGACCCATATATATTTCAAAATACTGAATATCTGAATTCAAACATATAAGAGCATTTCTATTCATATCCAATAAAACAACAATATGAAATGAAAGTTCTATCTCATTTTATATTTATGCTCTTAATTCATGTTACTTATCTTGTTTCTAACCCTAATATTTCTAGGGTCCCTCTCTAGCCCATCCTTCCACTGTATACCTGGCCAGGGTATACATGAAAGAATAGACATAGTAGCTTGATACTGGTTGATCCAAGTACTCAGATACCGGGCCAGGATATGCAAATACTCAAATCCCTAGAGCTAACATCATAACATCTCCTATCTGCCACACTTATGAATCTAACTTACTAACTTAATGGTCCCTGACAACTCAGCCTAAGCTCTGATACCAAATTGTTACACCCCGATCTCACAATTACCACTAATCATGAGATTAGGGCATAAATTGAGGATTTAATGTAATACAAAGATCACCCTTAAATTTTTTCTTTATTTCTTCATTTTGTTTCTCACATGCAATCACATAAACTAACTTTACAAGATGATCTAAACATTTGATTTCTCTAATCTGATTTCAACTGTAAAAACACATGTATAAACATTCATTATGTTTCTCATACTTTTAAACACATAAGACTTGATGATTCACATATATTGCTTAAAGAGGAATAATGTTATACATCATCATTTACAACTCTCTCGTATTTCTTTACAAGGACCTAGAGTGACAAGGACCGACTAAACTTAACTGTACTCAGACTTAACTCTTGTGGCAGATCTACTCTGATGCTTTGACCTTCTTCAAGTCTCCCTAAAAAGTTTGAGTAGAGGGGTGAGCCTACTCGCTCAATGAATGAGTACTTCATAGAAACAGTCTAAAGCAATGATATAATTACAGATATACCTTTGAGAAAATGATATCAATTATAACAACAGTAATATTTAAAGAGTCTAATCATTGACAATCATAATTATGGTAGAATACTCTAAATATCTACAAGAGTGAATCAACATATGAAATGCTTGATTGATCATAAAGAGAACTAATAATTCAGAAACATACAAAGAGTAATTGAATAACTACACACACTTGTTTAACCTCTCATTCATCTTATTATGCCCTGATCATATGCAGTGTACTCTACATATGAAGAATCGTAACAAAATACGATCTCATCGTACAAGACTTAGCTTAAAAACTGGGAAGCTAAGCCTAGAACTATATCCGGGTCTGCTTGACTCGAACAGTCACATCTGACTAAGGTGGCTAAATAGCTGGCCTTTAACTAGACATCTCCTCTAGGCTGAGTGCACAGGAAGATGGTCTGAGATGCTCTGTGGGCCTCATCTTGGTACGCTTTGTGGGTACCTCTGGGTTACCACCAGGGTCTCCAGTTCATGTTGGGTAACCTATCTTCTCTTAGGAGACTTCCTCAAGGGCTTCGTCTCCACACATGCTATGTGGGTGCGTTCTGATCCCCGTATACTGGTTGCTGCCAGGGTGGATCGTTTCCTCCCTACAGTGAAGACATCCGTAGGGAATCTACGGTATTCAAGGAACCTATGTCTATTATTTTATTATTATTGGAAAGCTCTTACTATATTGTATCTCTCTATTACTTATTCTTGACTCTGGTATCTCTATGGTACCGAGTCTATTCATCTTAAGCTTATAAATAAAAAATGTACTTTCTTACTTAACTTGGCAGAGCAATATATTTAACAACATTGTAATATACTGAAAATCATCATGCTATACATACAGGCAGACAAAAATTCTTAAATAAACAGAATACATGTCAACTTGGCACTTTATACACTAGAATCATGCAATTGAACTGTGAAGCATCACCACATCTCATACTGAGAATATTGATATCACAATACATGATTCATTGAACACCCTATCCTTAGGGTTTCATTTACCTCATTCACTTATCACATGGCTCTCATAAGGATTTCATATGACATAAACATTCACTGAATAAAGACTGCTTTCAACAAATCATATACAATCAATATATGTATGAAACCTTGGAACTGAGATGAATTTAGGTTTATATGCCATTTACTAAGATATCATGCATCAAGAATAAAATTGAATAAATAAATTCTGTCATGTCAAGAAAATCCTTTCAAATGGATTTCATGATATCTATTCATAAATATCCAACTTTCCTCACATCTAGGGTTTCACCCTCTTTATTGAGATATCAAAGGAACACTATTCACCTTAAATGAAATCCAAGATAGTATCTAACATATGTGTACTATAAATTCATATAAACAATCATTCATAACCAAGGGGATCCAGAGAAACAAATTTCTCTATTTAATTATACAAAAAATTTCAGTCATAGACAAATTCCCTATATTTCAGTTTACTCTTATAACCTCTGCCAATACATAGGGAATTCTCATTAGGATGTATTGTATATATTTCTAATATGATTTTATCATCTGAAATTCATTCAAACATAGGAAGAATCCATATCATATCATTTTGCAACAACTTAGATGAAACAGACAATTCAGGGTTTGTAGTCGCATACTATGCAATTAAGGATTATGGATGATTTAACCAATTTCCATGCAATATACTGTTTAAAGGAAGATCCCACTCACCCTAAGGGGTGAACACACCTTAAAAACGTATCCCATATCTGAAAATCTTGATCTCATATCAAATCCCTAGCAATTCACCCGATTCTTCTTCCTTTCAACTCGGAAACCCAAGAAATGAGGGATTATGAAGAAAGAGTGCAAAAAGGACTTGATTTGATATGATTTCGAATCCGATCAGGGGAGGGATGGAATCTTGACATATGCGAGAGGATTCACCATGAAACTATATCCAAAGAAGCTAAACTTACATGATTTCATCATTCCTCGGACCGCAAAACCCTAGATCAACATCTCCATCACTTTCTCCTCTCAAACCCTAACTCTCCCTCTCTCTCTCTAGGATTTCATTTCTCTAGATTGAATCAAGAATTATGAGAGTTCCTTGTGTGTTAGGTTGACCATATAGAGAAATTGATCTCCTTGGGTCAATTACACATTGACCCCTCACTATACTTTCTCTTATTTCAGCTGAATTTTTTATTATAAAACTATTAATGTAATTCATCTACTCATAAGGTCTAAACACATCCAAAAATTATGAAAATTTATCACGATGTATTAAATGCACTTTCAGAGCTCCAATAAATTTATTAGAACATTTGGAGTTACCAATAAATAATTAAAAATCAAACAATATACTACTAAATCACATTCTGTCAGCATGGTCGGTTGAAGTATATATCGACCGAGAATGACTTTCAAAGAACATCCAAATATTCTGAAACTTTTCAATAAAATGCATTGAGTTATACATATTATATACAAATTTGAATGTAATCAGAGTTACACATAAAATACTAAAAATCATTTAGTGAGACACTATACTTATCAAATTTTGTATTCATATGTCATCAAAACCCTAATTTGGGCCGATTAGGGTTTCAAAATCTTAAACCCTAATTATGTAAATCAAATTATGATTAAATATTATCATTATATTCAAAACACCCAAAACTCGACAACCATCACTAAACAAGCTTTAAAAATGATCAACTTAGTTAAGCATACAATCATCCAAGTAAACCCTACTTTACCAATTAAGCTCAGATGCGGTCATAACAATATCCCTATAACTGAGTAGCACCTCTGCCATGTCCATCTGACATCAGGGTAGTTGGAACCTCTATAGGGATATTTGAACTCTGGTTACTAGTTTCCATCTCTCTGACCAGATGTGTTTTTCTTCTCTACCTTCTGGTGATCACTGAACTTGCACGGAAGCTGGATGAATCCTATCTGGCAAGACTTAGTTGATGGGCATAGTTCTCACTCGTAAGGATGTCTAGTAGGGGAGCGTGCTCTAGAGCTTCGAGCTCCACTGGACATTCATGGCACATGACACAGGGAAATCAGTCCCTGGGCAAAAGCGCAGTCGTACCCATCAAACCTTGACTCGTTCAGCTTCACCCGAGAAGGGTAAACTCGTATCTTGACAATCTTTGACCCATTCTTGATTATGAGATTCTTTAGAAAAATGTGACTATAATTCGACATGATATTTATTTAACCAGAAAATTTCATTCAAGGACAGAACAATTTTTTTTCGATTTTTCTTTTATTTTCTTTCTTTTAATATGAAAATTGATTAAACTTGTAAAATTCATAAGTAATTATGTGTTTGTCCAATTAACAAATATAAATACAATTTTGAAATCATAAAATATGATTGATCTAATAGAATTGGTTTCATGATCAAATTTCTAAATTATGGTATGGTGGTTTTCTAAATAAGAGATTCAACATAATTTGTATTAATTGAATGCACATATATTGGGACTAGGTAAATAAAACCTTGACCCTGAGCCTAGGAGGTGTTACTGAATATATAGGCTTGATCATAAGGTATGTAAATCCTCTATTTTATTTTGGGCATTATTTGACTAAACCTATATTCTAGTAATGAGGCATATCTTGAAATACTAATATTGTTGGAAATACAATTGCTTGGACATTAATGTTTACTATTCTTAATTCATTGTATATATGGTTGTTAAGATCTCTTGTTCATGATGGGTTCATGGCCCCTCCTACTTTATTAAAATTTTATGTGAAGTTGACTAAAATTAGTTTTGCTACTCTATTTATGCATGCTGCATGTTTGACTAGAATATCTATAATAGTGGTACTTATGTACAACCATACTTATAAAGTGTGTCTGTATTCTGCCCGGGGTGTGCGTTTCCACCCTTACTTTTTTAGGCCATGATCATATGGTGTTATGGCCCTATTTTAGATATATTTAGTCTACATTATTATGCATGAAAAAGTTTATTATTTTAAATTTTGATTGCGGTTAAATGATATGGAAAGACATTTTATTTTGATGCTATCTGAATTTTAATATGTCTCATTTCTTTTGTTATATTCCTTTTGAACTTAACTAATTGCAAATAGCCCCCTTCTTGTGGGAACATCTCTTTTTGCACTTTTAGTCCAATGTAATGCCCAAAGTGTCTATTATATGTACATACTCAGCCTTTGCTGACCTATACTTGTTTCGTATGTTCTTGGTGATGTTCCTTTCCACCCAGGTATAGGTACATTAGAAGACAAAGATGAACAAAGATCATATACATGCTATCGGACCTAAGTATATCTTGGAATGGTTGGGTTGTCCTCTGCAACATGTCCTGTATGTGATTAGGTTTATTAGATGTATACCTTTTTACCTTGCTATACCACCTTTTATGGTGCTGAACAATTGTAAAAGAATCAACATGTAACTTTGTAATAGTTTTGTTCTACTACTTTACTTATTACACGGTTGTTGTATTATATCATTTGAGTAGATTCCCTTCAGAGTCCCACTCTTTACAAAATGGTATCAGAGCCTAAGAAGTCCATAACTTGACTATTTCAAGTTATCCTAGGATGACCCTTAATTAGGTACTTTGGAGACCCTTTATAGGTTATTGTCAGAACTATTTCTATGTAGTGGTTTACCAATTAGTATTCCAATCCCTTCGAAAATTGGTCACTACATCTTCTTACAACACGTCAGTTGTTGAAACATAGTACATGGGAAGCCTTGACCACCCTACCCTCTCTGTGGGGGGTGTAATGATCATTACATTGGAATTGGCTCTTTAAGTGGGAGGCTATATAGACTACGTTAGGTGTAGGTTGACTTGGACCCTTCATATCTCTTGATTTATGGGAGGCTATATATACTACATTAGGTGTAGGTTGACTTGGACACTCAAAGCTATGTGTAACCCGAGTTATCACATGAAACCCCTTTCATTTGTTGTTGTTCTAGCATGCCTAGCATAGATTCACTTAGTTACTGAGCATGCATGAGTGGAAAACACAAAATCCTAATTAAGATTAGGGTTGAGATGATTCCTTTGATGTTAAGTGTCATTCTAAACTTTCTCAATTGTGGTTATAGCATGCCTTGCCCCCAACATGAGTATCTTAGTATAGTTATGCCCTAATGCCAACTATTTGAGGGCTAAATATCACCCTCATTGAGATAGTCATGCCCGTGCATTAGAATCAATTGATGAAAGTGATAATTTATATAGATATCCTTAAATTATCACATCTCTAAACTTTAATAGTGTACTTGGTTTATCTAGTGATTGAGATGAGTAGCTTCACTATATAGATTACCTTATCGTGTGAAGGCATTATGGTTGGGAAAACCCTAAATATCTTACTATAATTTTGGTAAATTTCATGATTCCCTTAGGACTCAGGATGAGGCAATGTTAATTATGATTAATAATGACATGGGGAAATGGAGGATGTCATGCTTTGTTAGGTTTTGATTTATGTCGACTATTAGTGTTATAACCCCAAATTTTGAGTTCTTTCGGTGAGAAATGTAATTTCTCATATTAAAGGTAATTGAACAAATAATGATATGATTTGTTTTGAATAAATGGATCTATTTCACAATAGCCTTGATTGGTTGCTTTGTGGGCTGTATTGGCTATTGGGCCCAATAACAAGGAAATTCAAATAGTAAATGGATAATTGAATTTTCGAGAAAAGAAATATATAGAAACCTCTAAAAGGCAAATCCAAAGAGGATTTCGTGCCTCTTGGGTTCCTTGGGTACCAAGGACACCAAGGTTGCAAAAAGAACGTAATTAGAAAAGAAAAGGTTGATTAAGTATTTCTTTATTAAGAAAGAAATTGAAAATGATGATAAAATGTGGAAAATGAGTGGAAAGAGGCATAAATGATATTTCTTAGGGAAATTTCGTATCCATGAGGTTGCTAATATTAAAAGGAATTCCAATGAGGAAAATAAAAGAGAAATAAAAAGAAATCCTCAAAAATAGGTATTTAAATGAGAAATAAACAAGATAATGTGAAATAATGCATAATGATGCATCTAGAAGGATAATAAGTATTCAATAAAAAGAATTTCGAAATAATGGAGTGTCTTGGGATCCAAGGAGTCCCAATAAAGAGAAAGGAAAGAGAAAATATTAAAATTTGCAAGATAAAAGATAATATGACACATTATTAATGTTTTTGGTAGCATTATGAAAAAGGAAATGATTTCTATTGAAAAGATAATATAATTTTGTGCCAATACATAAAAGGCAAGTACAAGGAAGATAAAAGTGGAAATATTTGAAATCCTAATAGTAAAAGAAAAGGAACATAAAAGAAATAAGAGAGAGAAACTAGCCTTCTAATTTAGGAATTACATTCCTAATGGGAAAGGGGTGTTGCTAATCCCTAGATGAGCAATGAAGGGCATGGGAACTCTCCCCTATATAAGGGGTAGAGCTCCTGGCCGGTTTTGGAAAAATCTTACACACCCCTCTCTTCCCTCTTCTAGTTTCTTGCACGTAAAAACCCTAACCATGTAAAGCAGCACACCCTGGGGTGGTGAGGGACCAGAGGATGACCTAGTTTGATGCGGCTTACTCCCACGACATCAGGGGGAGGTTTTCCGTCAAGCTTCATGCCCGGGGTCGCGTGTGGCCGCAGCAGCACGGCTGCAGCGCCGCTGGGAGGTGCAGGCCTGGCCAGCACGAACCAGATGCTTTGGCCGCAGGTTAATGCCAACTCTGGATGCATGGGGGAGCGCCAGAGGTGATGGTGTAGTCCCGGAGGGTCGCCATCCCATGGAGGAGAAGGGGGTAGCCGCGCACAGCTGAAGAACGGCGGGCTAGGGCAGCAACCGTCGGGCTGCCCAAGGAAGAAGAAGGATAGATAGTTGTTGGATAGAATTGCCCTCCGCGGGCCAAAAGAGCTGAGTTTTAAGTCGAGGGAAAAACCGTAATTCGGTTATAATTCTCAAGCGATTTGCGTTGCATGAGCTGGATGACATGGCACCATCCGATTGGTCAAGTAAGTGTTTTAATGCAAAATTCATAGATACGTAGCTCGGATTAAAACAAGTTATATATGAATTTTGATCAGGAGAAGACAAGGAATCCAATAAAAATAGATTTATAGCCTGAATCTGATCATAGTTCGAAATATAGTGTAAATTATCATCTTTAATGAATTAAAGATTAAGAAATCCTATTTTGATATGATTAATGTGTTTAATAGGGTTTAATGGATCTTTAGAGTTGATATTAATCTGTTAAATGTAAAAAGGAACATTGAGTTCAAAAAGGAAGAACTTTGCATGTGATTAGTCTAATTTAGGTTTTATGTGCTTAAAAATGCATGGAATTTGAAAAGGGCATAAAGTTATCATCTTTAATGATTCAATTAAGGAAAACCCTTAGATTTGATGAAAGATGGATAATTCAAGCTGATATTTACTTGTTGTTAATAAAAGTGAAAATAGGATTTAAAAAGATGTTCTTTTTATATAGTTGGTTTAATTTAGGGTTCTATGTACATGAATATGCCTTAATGGGATTAGACACCCTAATTTATGTTGATATGAATTCTAATGGTTTTAATTGTACAAATCGAAGAATAAAATAGAGATATGATGATTCAAAGATAAATTGAGTACCAAAGATCTTTAATGTGAATTATTTGGATAATTAGTGTTTCCTAGTGTATAAAAGTGGAAATAGTGATAAATAAGGTTCATATCTATGAGTTGAACTATAATGAAATATGATTTGTCAATTTGAAAGAAACCAAAGATGATAATTAGCCTTAATGTTTTGGATATGACCTAAAAGGATAAAGATAATAGTTTCAGTGTAAAAGAAACATATTAGACTTAATTGACATTCAATTGTGCCTATGATGCAAAAATTAAGGTTTGTGAACTAAAAGAGCATTAAAAGTGATAAATGCATAATGAAGGCTAAAACCCTAATAAAACCCTAAAGTTGGCCTAGAAATCGTAAGGTGGAATCCAAGTTGATCTTGAGGATGTTTTGAATAAAACAATGACACTTGAATGTTATGCATTATTTTCAGGATATTGTTGATTGCTTGATAATTGTGTTGAATGTTAATGCATGGACATCAAGTTACTATGGATCAGGTATGTGGTTACGATTATGAATAACTGCTATAGTTTCCCGATGGATTCCCAGATGTTTAATCACATTGAATGCAACTAAACTATTGGATGTTTATTTATTTCATGCCACTATAAAGTGACTATGATTATCACCATAAATGTGCATATATAACTAGATAGATCCGGGTCCACCTCTGTTACTTTGAAAAGGCTAAAAAAGGGGTAATCCTAGAGTAAGGTCTAGGTTACCGTGAGTTAGAAATTGGGCTACCTACGGGTAGTGCCATGAGACTCTTTAGCAAATCTCGAGCTAAGGAGTGGTCTACTTACGAGTAGTGCCATGTGACTCAACCCTAGAAACTGGTTCACTTATAGGTGGATCATGAGGGGTTTAATGGGGACAACACAGAGGATAGGGTACTCTTGGATCACGGAGTTATATCTAATACGTAATATTGGTTGTTAAATAAGTAATTGAATGATTACATTGTTATCATAGTTGCATGTTTATTGTTTCCCCCACATACCAGCTTCGGCTGACCGACGTTTTGTTTGTCGACGTTTTAGGTACAATGAAAAGAACAAACAGTAAAGTGGAACATGTGATACTAAATGAGAATTAAAGTGCAAAGGAGGATTAGATAAATTAGTATCGGTGTGGATAGAAGGAATAGAGATCCAAGTTTTCAAAAGGTATGCAAAAATTTATTTTCTTACAGCTTTCAGGATAGTATGTTAAAATTTGATAATTATTCTTGGTTAATTGTCGAACCTTTGATCAGGAAGTCATGGGTGCGGCTTTGACCTCTCGGTCTCCCTTAATTGTGGGTTATCGGGAGGTGGGGTCATAACATTTGGTATCAGAGCCTAGGTTCTTCAATTAACCATTAATAATAATTAAATTTTACAAACTCCATAGAACCCAAGGGAGTTATTAGAGGAGTATCTGAAAGACGGAGGTATCTAGAAAGGGATCACGACTGGGGACTGGCAAGATTTTCCTCCGCACCGCTAATCAGAATACGAGGACTCCCGGACCCGTGTGACCTCCTGGCCAAAGTCTTAGGGTATGAATCGAAATAAGACACCTTTAGGACTTCTCATCTTATTCATCCCTTCTCATCACAAAATTCTGATAAGGACCTAAAGGATTAGGGTTCCCTTTCTTCTCCTCACCCTCTTGAGGTATGGGTAAGGTTGATAAGGTTTAAGGGATCCTCCACCACATTAAAGGAAATGCATGTAAATAAGATGTCATGGACATAAGCTTAATAGAGTAAGCACAAATTAAAGAATAGATACATGCTTAGGTCGTATGACATAAGTTGTCATGTCCTCAGAAGAGACCTGAGGCTAGACATTCTTGTCTGGAGGACAAGTTAGTCTTGGAGATAAAGATCTCCATTGCAAGTAGAGACCTAGCACATCCTCTAAGTATGATGCTAACCCTAACCCTAAGTGAAGGTTAGAGAGAGAGATGAGTTGGACCAGGTGTTTTAAAGGGTATGCCTTTGGGATGCCATATGATCCATGGGTGACCTAACACCTTTGGCAACCCAACCCTGGGAAGGGTCGTGCATGTTAGGGTAAAGGATAGCTCCTTAGATGATGATGTTAGTGAAGGACCTTAGAAACCCTATGGGATTGTGCAAGTAGGGTATAGCTGGCACCTAGGGCACGCTGACAGTAGGGTGAAACCCTGGATAAGGAATTATGATGGAGCATAAAGGGTTATGGATGATCTTGAGCAAACATAAGTTCGAACCTAGGCTTCACCCATTTAGGGTATGCTTTTGAGTTTGATACTTAATGAAGAGAGGACCTCTAATGGTGAGGTTGGATGTAGGGTTAGCCCTAGAGCGAGAAGGAAACCCAGCAAGGAGGTTGGAAGCCTAAAACCCTGAACAATGGATGATAGTGGTTGCCTCATAATCGATCCCTGAAAGTTGATGATATCTTGGTTGCCTTTAGATGGACCAACCCTAGAGAACGAAGATGAAGAATCTGGTGCCTATGTGCCTACGGTATATGTGTTTACCTTCTGAGGTAGGAAGAAGAGTTCCTCGAACCTAGAAAGGTTTAGTAGCAGGTTATGAGGCCTTGTACCTTGTTGGTTGCCCTTAAGGAGGACCCAACTCTAAGTGTTGCTTGAGTTGAAGGATGACAAGGAGTGCATGTCATGCCTTTTTCATGCTTGGTTTTTAGTTAAGAGACAGAGCATGCAGTGAACCTAGGGTTCCTAGGCCTAAGGGGGGAAGTGATGTACCTAAGGGTCATGATGAGAAGTTGAGTTCCGATAGAAGCAATCATGGTACTCCTCATGTATAGAGGAAAAGGGGAAGCCCCTTAAGTTTAAGGTTGATGTGTTCCTATAGAAGTTGAGTTCCTTAGAACCCCTCACAACTAGGTTGATGATAAAAGGAAAGTTTGATCTTGATCCAACATCAAGGAAAGAAGGATAAGTATGACCTAGCATGGTACAGTAAGTGATCTGATTATGCCTTAATAGCTTGCTAGGGTTAAGTAAGCTCATGTGGATGTAAATCCTAGACCTAGGAGCTTTTGTGACCGTAGAGATAGTTTTCCTCCCATCCTGGGAGAGGGACCCCTTTGGAAGGGTGAATATTAGTGTTGTTGGTTCAAGGTAACCTAAAGAGGTCTCATAGAATCTTGAGAAGCTAAGTGAAAGGTACATAGTATGAGATTGAATCTACAGACCCATAGATACCCATCTCTATTGCATGTGAATGTGTTACCATGGAGGTAACCAGTATGGGGCTTGACCAAGGTAGGCAGGTTGCCATGATGCCTATGAATGGATGAGAGTCAGCCCATGAATGCAGAAAGAGAGATGATGACGACTTGGGTAAGGTTCTAAATGAACATGTACTATTTTGGAGAATCCTAAGTCTATCCTAGGGTCAGGTAGGGATAAGACCGATGAAAGTAGGATTTTCCTAATTCCCTAGTTGCACATGACCATAGGGTCGGGAGGTAACATCTATCATTGTCTGAGGGCCATGGGTTAGGAGATTGATCACCTTCATGAACTCATGGGATCCAAAGGGCAGATGAGTAGGGCACTCTCTTGATGCATGAGGGAAGAGGGATGACCCCAAAAGAGTCGGTACCCTATAGAACTAGAGGAGATGACCAAGGATATAAACCTCAGTAGGTTCAAGACTAGTTGGATATCATGAAGAGACATATGTGGCACGTTGCAACTTAGATTTAAAGGTGTATTGGTAAGGTGGGATGTACCATCTCTACTCTTGGAACACGAAGAACTCTATATTTGGACTGCAGCCAAATGCTTATTTCCTCTTGTTATGGGGGTGAGAGATAGTACATTATGCATGTCATACACCAAGGATAAGAGATGATGTAGGTTGGAACGTTGCCAAGAGAAACGGGAATAGAGAAGATATCTACCCTGGTAAAGTGAATGATACATGGATGGTTTGTAAGCACTAAGAGGAATGAGGTAGTCCCCTTATGAGGATATTTTTATCATGAGCTATGTGGAACTTACAAGTTATACCAGGTTGAGTTTGGTCACCATGATAATGAAATCAGAGAGTGTTCTTAATGGAGATAGACATGGAGTTTGAGGTAATATGATAAGTGAAATACATGGAAGTGTATGTCTTCAATGTTACCTAATATCTAAGGATGTGAGGTGGTAATGGATGCTCTAGTTGAGATACATCTGACTTGTTTGACTAGAAGCTAGAAAAGGTTGTTGGGCTAACCCTAAGTTTGAAAGGGAGATGTGTTTGGATAACACTCAGATATAACAAGATTCGTTGAAAAGTTATGGTTGTTTGGTTAGCCAGTCTAGTCCTGAATGCAATGAAGGGGTGGTGGTAAAACCTCAAATGTACTTCTTTGGAAGAGAAGGTGATGAAACCCCGACTAGAGTGGTTTAGGGTTTCGGAGGAATCAATCTTGGAAGAATCATGACATACAGGAAATCATGATACACCATGGAAAATGGCAATAGCACTTTAGATGCTTAAGATGAAGTTGCATGTGGTTTATGACCATGCAAGCCAGGAGGTAAAGGACAAACCCCAGTAACCCATTGTATCGATATAGAGGACAAAAGAATCCATGAGAGGGAATGGGAGCTCAACACTATGGATGTTGTGATGGGTCTTCCCTAGACCGAGGAAGGTCGAGATGAAATACGTGTTATGGTAGATCGCCTTACCTAGACGACATAAGGAAGAAAGAGTTCTGTCAAGGGACAAATCTAGCTGAACTACCCATGAGAGAGATGGTTCAACTACACCATAAAGCAAGTTCAAAGGTTCTTGAGTTTGAACTAAAGGTTCCCTTCCATAAAGTGGAAGTAGGTACATGAAGAACTCAATGTTAGTATAGTTTATCATCCCTAACTATGGTTAGTATGATCCAGACTAAAGGGGTCTGATGAGGGCATGTGTGCTCGTTCAGGGTGATATCTAGAGACAGTTCTTGTCCTATGAAAGATGTGACAATGACCACCATAGCCAGTATCAGGTTTTATATGAAGCTCTGTAAGGGAGGTTGTGTCGGTCACCACTTCAGTAAGGTGATGTTGGTGAAAGAACCACATGATGGTTCGAAAAGTACCACATGATGGTTAGAAAAAGGGACCCCAGTGCATGTAGATGAAGTCACGTTGATTGTGCAAGGGCTGAAAGGAGCCTAGAGACGATGAGAGTCGTGAGCAGATGCAAAGTAGACTGACATACTAGTTACTGTGGGAGACAATGTGACATGAAAATCCGACCCCTCTAAGTTATAACTAAGAGAGTTGAGTCCCCGATACATGGGTCCATTAGAGATGGATGGGTGGAGAAGGTTAGGTTTGACTCTACCCCTCAAGATAGAGTAATGGGAGGTGTTTTCCATGTGTCCAATTTAGAGCACTATGTGAGGTACCCCGACCATGTGCTGAGCAATGAACCTAGTGAGCCCCAAGGGAGGCTGAAATGGCCTGAGTCACCTGTGTAGTTTATGGACGCCAGGATGAAAGAACTCAGAGAAAAGAATATGTGATGATAAAGGTTCTTTGAAAATGCCATGAGTATGGCAAAGCCACATAGGGGCCAATGATGGACATGGAAAAGTCTTATCCTGAATTGTTTGTTTGCTTGTTTGAATTTTGAGGACAAAATTCCTATAAGAGGGGAAGGATGTTATAACCCCAAATTTTGGGTACTTTCGGTGAGAAATGTAATTTCTCATATTAAAGGTAATTGAACAAATAATGATATGATTTGTTTTGAATAAATGGATTCCTTTCACAATAGCCTTGATTGGTTGCTTTGTGGGTTGTATTGGCTATTGGGCCCAATAACAAGGAAATTCAAATAGTAAATGGATAATTGAATTTTCGAGAAAAGAAATATATAGAAACCTCTAAAAGACAAATCCAAAGAGGATTTTGTGCCTCTTGGGTTCCTTGGGTACCAAGGAGACCAAGGTTGCAACAAGAAGGTAATTAGAAAAGAAAAGGTTGATTAAGTATTTCTTTATTAAGAAAGAAATTGAAAATGATGATAAAATGTGGAAAATGAGTGGAAAGAGGCATAAATGATATTTCTTAGGGAAATTTCGTATCCATGAGGTTACTAATATTAAAAGGAATTCCAATGAGGAAAATAAAAGAGAAATAAAAAGAAATCCTCAAAAAGAGGTATTTAAATGAGAAATAAACAAGATAATGTGAAATAATGCATAATGATGCATCTAGAAGGATAATGAGTATTCAATAAAAAGAATTTCGAAATAATGGAGTGTCTTGGGATCCAAGGAGTCCCAATAAAGAGAAAGGAAAGAGAAAATATTAAAATTTGCAAGATAAAAGATAATATGATACATTATTAATGTTTTTGGTAGCATTATGAAAAAGGAAATGATTTCTATTGAAAAGAGAATATAATTTCGTGCCAATACATAAAAGGCAAGTGCAAGGAAGATAAAAGTGGAAATATTCGAAATCCTAAAAGCAAAAGAAAAGGAACATAAAAGAAATAAGAGAGAGAAACTAGCCTTTTAATTTAGGAATTACATTCCTAATGGGAAAGGGGTGTTGCTAATCCCTAGATGAGCAATGAAGGGCGTGGGAACTCTCCCCTATATAAGGGGTAGAGCTCTTGGCCGGTTTTGGAAAAATATTACACACCCCTCTCTTCCCTCTTCTAGTTTCTTGCACGTAAAAACCCAACCATGTAAAGCAGCACACCATGGGGTGGTGAGGGACTAGAGGATGACCTAGTTTGATGCGGCTTACTCCCACGACATCAGGGGGAGGTTTTCCGTCAAGCTTCACGCCCGGGGTCGTGTGTGGCCACAGCAGCACGGCTGCAGGGCCGCTGGGAGGTGCAGGCCTGGCCAGCACGAACCAGCTTCTTTGGCCACAGGTTAATGCCAACCCTGGATGCGTAGGGGAGCACCGGAGGTGATGGTGTAGTCCCGGAGGGTCGCCGGCCCATGGAGGAGAAGGGGGCAGCCGCACACAGCTGAAGAACGGCGGGCTAGGGCAGCAGCCGTCGGGCTGCCCAAGGAAGAAGAAGGATAGATGCACGTTGGACAGAATTGCCCTCCGCGGGCCAAAAGAGCTGAGTTTTAAGTCGAGGGCAAAACTGTAATTCGGTTATAATTCTCAAGCGATCCACGTTGCATGAGCTGGATGACGTGGTGCCATCCAATTGGTCAAGTAAGTGTTTTAATGCAAAATTCATAGATAAATAACCGTAGCTCGGATTGAAACAAGTTATATATTAATTTTGATAAGGAGAACACAAGGAATCCAATAAAAATAGATTTATAGCCTGTAAATTATCATCTTTAATGAATTAAAGATTAAGAAATCCTATTTTGATATGATTAATGTGTTTAATAGGGTTTAATGGATCTTTAGAGTTGATATTAATCTGTTAAATGTAAAAAGGAACATTGAGTTCAAAAAGGAAGAACTTTGTAAATGATTAGTCTAATTTAGGGTTTATATGCTTAAAAATGCATGGAATTTGAAAAGGGCATAAAGTTATCATCTTTAATGATTCAATTAAGGAAAAACCCTTTGATTTGATGATAAATGGATAATTCAAGTTGTTATTAACATGTTGTTAATAAAAGTGAAATTAGGATTTAAAAAGATGATCTTCTTATATAGTTGGTTTAATTTAGGGTTCTATGTACATGAATATGCCTTAATGGGATTAGAAACCCTAATTTATGTTGATATGAATTCTAATGGTTTTAATTGTACAAATCGAAGAATAAAATAGAGATATGATGATTCGAAGATAAATTGAGTACCAAAGATCTTTAATGTGAATTATTTGGATAATTAGTGTTTCCTAGTGTATAAAAGTGGAAATAGTGATAAATAAGGTTCATATATGTGAGTTGAACTATAATAAAATATGATTTGTCAATTTGAAAGAAACTGAAGATGATAATTAGCCTTAATGTTTTGGATATGACCTAAAAGGATAAAGATAATAGTTTTAGTGTAAAAGAAACATATTAGACTTAATTGACATTCAATTGTGCCTATGATGTGGAAATTAAGGTTTGTGAACTAAAAGGGCATTAAAAGTGATAAATGCATAATGAAGGCTAAAACCCTAATAAAACCCTAAAGTTGGCCTAGAAATCATAAGGTGGAATCCAAGTTGATCTTGAGGATGTTTTGAATAAAACAATGACACTTGAATGTTATGCATTATTTTCAGGATATTGTTGATTGCTTGTTAATTGTGTTGAATGTTAATGCATGGACATCAAGTTACTATGGATCAGGTATGCGGTTACGATTATGAATAACCGCTATAGTTTCCTGACGGATTCCCGGATGTTTAATCGCATTGAATGCAACTAAACTATTGGATGTTTATTTATTTCATGCCACTATAAAGTGACTATGATTATCACCATAAATGTGCATATATAACTGGCTAGATCCGGGTCCACCTCTGTTACTTTGAAAAGGCTAAAAAAGGGGTAATCCTATAGTAAGGTCTAGGTTACCATGAGTTAGAAACTGGGCTACCTACGTGTAGTGCCATGAGACTCTTTAGCAAATCTCGAGTTAAGGAGTGGTCTACTTACGAGTAGTGCCATGTGACTCAACCCTAGAAACTGGTTCACTTATAGGTCGATCATGAGGGGTTTAATGGGGAAAACACAGAGGATAGGGTACTCTTGGATCGCGGAGTTATATCTAATACGTAATATTGGTTGTTAAATAAGTAATTGAATGATTACATTGTTATCATAGTTGCATGTTTATTGTTTCCGCCACATACCAGCTTCGGCTGACAGTCATTTTGTTTGTCGGCATTTTAGGTACAATGAAACGAACAAATAGTAAAGTGGCACATGTGATACTAAATGAGAATTAAAGTGCAAAGGAGGATTAGATAGATTAGTATCGGTGTGGATAGAAGAATAGAGATCCAAGTTTTCAAAAGGTATGCAAAAATTTATTTTCTTACAGCTTTCAGTATAGTATGTTAAAATTTGATAATTATTCTTGGTTAGTTGTCGAACCTTTGATCCGGAAGTCATGGGTGCGGCTTCGACCTCTCGGTCTCCCTTAATTGGGGGTTATCGGGAAGTGGGGTCGTAACTATGAGTTATAAGAAACCCTTCTTTCTCTCATGTGTACATATTAGAGAAGTAGTTGTATGAACCTTTAGGTGATAAAAGGATTAGACACCTTTTTGGTGATAGCATAATAGTGTATGTGTCATGTTGTGGAAGGTGTTTGACTTGGTTCTCAGATCAAATTTGGCCCTAACTTTTGGATTTTCATAATAAAGTTTTATTGCTAAACTTATTTTCATTATTACAGTATGTGTATACAAAAAAGAAGTTTTAGATTTCATCGAGGAATTTTGGAACTAAGTCACCATGACAAGAAAGTTCTAAGTATTAAGGAAAACTCTTTTAGTAAATAACTCTATGAGTGGCTAGAGAAATCATGGTACCTTAGGTCTAGTGTGAAGTAGAGGGAAACATGACTTTTTGGGTATGCACGACCTTATCTACCTCTACTACCTCTCTAAATGATTAGCAAGTAATAGAATAACATTTTAATGAGATAAAGACACTTTAATTGGTATGGGAATAACTTAACTTAAGGACAATATGAAATTACTAGTAGTTGCAACAAGAAGAACTTGGATAACTCCCTAAATTGAAGTCAAACAATTTAGATATCTCATAATTATAGTTTATGAGTAAGCCTTGTTAATTTGACCACCATGAATGATACTAAAAAAAGGAACTCATATATTTATTCTAATACAAATGAAATGGGTTAGTTGACTCAAGAAATAACATTCAATATACAAAGGCTGATAAACTTAATGAACATACTTTTTCCCCATGCGAGAACAATGAATTAAATGTGAAAATGAATTAAGTACACATTAATCATGACTTGAGTACATTAAATGGTATAATGATTAGTTCTCTATGTTTAATACAACAAACTATAATGCTCAAATAGGAAATAGAAAATCTGCTAGAAAACCAAAACCCTAATCTTTCATCTCAAACTTAATATGCTCATTAAAGTATAGATGTTGTCTTAGTCATGTAACACATTATAATTTATTCCCCTTGATAAAATCTATAAATAAATTTAATTTAAGTTATAACCCTAATACTGGAAGGAAAATAAGGCATATATGTGTGTCATACATAAAAGTGACTATTATAAATAATAATATCGATGATGATGTTCATGAGTAGATGATGATATTGATGAGAAGATGATGATGATGATTATGTTAATAATTATGATGATGTTGTTGTTGTTGTTGATGATGATGATTATGGTGAAGATGATGATGATGATGATGATGACGACAACGATGATGATGATGATGATGATGATGATGATGATGATGATGATGATGATGATGATGATGATGATGATGATGATGATGATGATGATGATGATGATGATGATGATGATGATGATGATGATGATGATGATGATGATGATGATGATGATGATGATGATGATGATGATGATGATGATGATGATGATGATGATGATGATGATGATGATGATGATGATGATGAGTAAAGGATGATGTTGAATGACGATGATGATGATGATGATAAGGAAAATGATGTTGACCATGATCAAAGAATGGTGAAACTATGATCAAATTGTAGGTAGCCATAATGGATACAAACTAAATTAGGGTAATCCTAGGTCTTGTTGTAACTTTTATAGCCCAACATCAAACATAATTAGATTGATGGATACATGAAACATGGAGACATATAACTTAACCTTGAGAGTATACCTTAAGTCTGACATGAATAGTATGATATGACCCCTACGTTAAAGTATACTAGAAATTATAACTTGGATAAAGGTATAACTTAGTAAACATACCAAAACCAGATGGATTTCGAGGACAAAATCATCTTTAAAGGGTGGAGTGTTGTAACATACTCAATTCTAGGCGCACATGCTAATCCTCCATTCTTCTAGGACCCTATTTGATTATGTGGATATCCAAACTCCCCTTCCCCCCTTTATAGTTAAATACCTTTTAATATCTATATTTCACTATGTTAGCATAGAACAAACCATATTAGGATTTGATAACCCTAATTGACTCAATAGAATCACCTAAACATGAAATTATAGAATGTGACAACTCTAATACTTGAAGTATGGGGACTAGTGGATGCTAACGCTAAGATATAGCATCAACCATTATTTAATATCCTAGAGTTACCGTGGAATATTAGAGTGAGGAATGTGGAAATGATGTAAGAGGATTCACCCTATTTTTCTATGAGGTTAAGCTAAATTACTCTAACTATGTGAGTAATGTGCAATGGCATAAATGTAACAAACATAATCTCAAAAAGGCAAAACAAATTCCAAATTCACATTCCTCATATCCCAACTAGGAGGTGTTACTGAATTTATAGGTTTGATCATAAGGTATGTACATCCTCTATTTTTTTTGTGCATTATTTGACTAAACCTATATTCTTTTAATGAGGCATCTCATCAAATACTAATGTTGTTGGAAATCCAATTGGTTGGACATTAATATTTCATGTTCTTAATTCATTGTACATCTGGTTGTTGAGATCTCTTGTTCATGATGGGTTCATGGACCCTCCTTCTTTATTACATTTTTATTTGAAGTTGACTAAAATTAGTCTTGCCACTCTATTTATGCATGCTACATGTTTGACTAGAATCTAGAATAGTGGTACTTATGTACAACCATACTTATATATTTACCCGAGGTATGCATTTCCACCCTTATTTTTTTAAGACCATGATCCTATGGTGTTATGGCACTGTTTTAGATATATTTAGTCTACATTGTTATGCATGCAAAAGTTTATTGTTTTAAATTGTGATTGTGCTTAAACGATATGACCAGACATTTTATTATGATCCTTGTAAATCTGAATTTTAATATACTTCATTTCTTTTGTTATATTCCTTTTGAACTTACCTAATTGAAAATAGCCCCCTTCTTGTGGGAACATCTCTTTTTGCACTTTAGCCCAATATAATGCCCAAAGTGTTTATCATATGTACATACTCAATCTTTTCTGACCTATACTTGTTTCCTATGTTCTGAGTGATGTTCTTTCCACCCAGGTGTAGGTACATTAGAAGATAAGGATGCACGAAGATCATATACATGGTATCAAACCTAAGGATAGCTTGGAATGGAAAGGTTTCCCTATGCAACAGGTCTGATATGCGATTAGGTTTATTAGATGTATACCTTTTTACCTTGCTATATCACCTTTTATGGTGTTGAACAATTGTAAAAGAATCATCATCTTTGTAATAGTTTTGTTCAACTGCTATAATTACTACACTACTCTTATATTGTATCATTTGAGTGGATCCCCTTCCGAGTCCCACTCTTTACAATCATCGTGGATACTCAATTTACTAATAACGTCACACACTACCTGATCTTCATATAGACTTTGATCGAGTCCTGATGAATGAACCAATGGCGGATCTAAGGGAGGAGGCAAGCAGGTGCCATGCCCCCCCAAGAAAATCATAAATACCCCGTTAGTATATAGTTATCCGAATTATTTGGTTCTATAAAAGAGATAGTAATATAAAAACAATATATTGAGATAATTCATGTTGTAGTAGAATGGATAAAGAGTAGTTGGTTTTAATATAGTAATGGACTGGTCCTTGGTTTATATCAAAATGAAAACATTATATTTAAAATGAGTCACATGTTTTTAAATAGCTTTATATTGTCACATAGACCTCATTCAAAGCTTCAATATTTTAGTTGACTTATTTTAATCTTTATTTATAATTATATATTATATATCAATTTTTACTACAGAATTATATAAATTGAAATTTTTATATCTTTGATCTCTTTTTACTAGACATATGGATTTATTATAACATTTTTTCATTATACTATAATTGTTATTTAAAAATATACTTTTCACTATGCTAGAAAAATAAATATACTTTTGGCGTTATCATTCAGTTAATAAGATATAATACATATTTTATAATATCACATAACTATTTTCTTAGATAAATAAAAATTAAATACAGTGTTATCAACACCTAAGGTTTTTACCATAGAATTATATTTTTTATAAATTTAAACTATGCTATATTTGTTCTCAAGAAAACTTTAACAAGTCAGTTATATAAAGTTTAGGTCATGCATTCTCTTTAACTGACTCTCATCTCATATTTCTACCATTCTTTCCTAATTTATAATTGCATTTCTTCCCATAATAGTTGTTTGCATTATATGCCATTTTTTATATATAATTCTTTAAAAAAATGAGTGATAAGGCTAAACTCATGCGTTTGAGGGGAGGAAGACTCCAAAAGATCAGACTTTTAAATTTATTACCTGAAATCTTCAAGGACTCCCACAACTTTATTACTGAGTCGAAGTAGATATACAGGGTTGAGCACAAGGATGTGGGTACATTTAGGACGCTTAAAATCTCACTCTTAAGTCAGCTAAGCTAATTTGATAGTTGATAAAGTAAGGAGATAGAACTTGTCTAGTAGGTTGTCATGAAGTAAAACAAAATAATACAAAACAAAACAAAACAGATTCCATCGGATTGTACTAATTAAAGAGGAGGAGTTCCTAGCTATGCAACTACAAGTTGGACAATCTAGACAACCCTTGAACACCGAGACAAGAAACCTACATCCAAACATAGTACATACTATGGTATATATTCCTATGGGGCTCATCCCACTCACTTTCACACATTGTGACTATAATCCATCAATGATATGAAATCTCTTTCAAGGATGAAAAATCAACACCCTAGAATATTTTAGATACCCTTTCAGGTCTAGAATATTATGAGGTGCTAGGAATAGATGTTATCTGGGCGGAACCTGGTAGTTGGCTTGACTGTTCCTAGGTCTACGGTTATGCACTAATCACCTTGAACCGTCCTCTTTTCAGATTCTAATCCAAACTACCTTCTCTTATCCATTTCTACAATGAATCTCTCGATATTGGTAGAAATAGAAGTACAAGCAATAAAGAGATCAACCAAACTAGCAATCATAACTAGAAAGAGAAGATAGAATAGAAAACATAATAGATCTGAAGTAAAACTACTCACTTAAGGTAAATGTAAATAAATATGCCCAAAATGGGCTATATAGCCAAGAAGGAGATCAACTAGCCATGGACAAGCATAGTTGACACCGAACAAAGATGGAAGATCATTATTTGTATAGAAACTAAAGAGAACAATAGAAGAAAGTAGAAGAAGAAGAGATTTAGCCCATATAGGAGAGGTGGCTCTCGCTCCTTAGCTTCCATATGGTCTAGATCTCGTCTTTGGGTCGTCCTCCTTGGTATTCTAGACTCCTTGGCCTCTTTTCTCTTCAATTCCACCTCAAATACCAGCTTGGTAGATGTATGGAGGTGGAATATGGATGGGAATGGTGGGAAGTGGGTGAATGGTGGTGGAAAATGACAGTACATGGAAGCAAACTAAAGAGGTGGGGGTAGGATGTGAACTTCAATCTTTTTAGACCTTGGAACTCTCCAACAGGGCTTTGGGAACCTAATAATATCAGTACTAAAAATGTGGAACCTCCAAAAATTTGGAACCCCTCTCCAGGTAGCAAGGGTTGTACATTTATAGGTGAAGGCAGACTATATGTGATAAGTGGTTGTGACACCTATTTCAGTCGCTACACTAGTATCATCCTGAACAATGCCAGGCTCGACATGACCGTGCCAGGGTCACAATCGATTCTGATACCACGATCGATACTTATTTCATGGTTGAGACGATGTAGTAGTCATGTCAGTCTTGCCGCAATTGTGGTTGCATCAGTTGTGAAGTCATGTTGCAGTCGCAATGAGTAGACCTAGGCCTGACCATGTTGGATTGGGTTCGACCATGCCGGGAGTCTCGCTGTCACCGAATGAGATTTAGTAGTGGTCGCACGGTCAAAACATGTAGTGCACTCGCGATGAGTGTAGCGGTTGCGATAGTCTTGTTGCAGTTCGCAAAGTCCCCTGTAGCGTTCGCTACACTTTGACCTCGATCGGACCATACCAGGTGTCGTGGTCAAGGTAGTTCTCTTATGTCAAATAGGTGGAGCAGTCATAGAGCTTGTAGTAGTCGAGACAGATGTCACGGTCGAAATGGTTTTCACAGTTGGGACGAATATCTCGACTGAGACAGTGTAGCGGTCCCGATTTTCCCTTTTCAGCCCGACCAAGTCAGGCTCAGCCAGGCCATGTCGAGTGTTGCAGTCTCTACAGATGTAAGCCTAGATGCTACAAAAAAACCATGTGTTGGGGAGAAATCTTGGAGAATAGATGTCTTTTCAAGTTCAGTGCTTGTATTGTCCCAAAATTGGCTAGTTGAGCAACTCTAACTATGAAAAGGTATAAATTACCAAAAGATAAGAATCTAGGGTTATTTTGGGCATAAAAAGGCTATAACGACACACCATAAATAATTTTTCAGTAAAAATGCTTAGATTTGGGTGTTTATCAACCACTCCAAGCTTAAACCTTAGCTTGTCCTCAAGAAAGTATGTGCTCAATGAAAAAAGGATAACATTTAAATCAAGCTTGTCCATAAATGCTAAAGTTAAGAAAAATAGTTTAAAACATTAATTATCCTGACCCATGTCATTTCAGAACAAACCCCCACCAATCGAGCAAAATCCTACTAAAGTAAGATCAAAGAGTGTTCAGACAGGATTAAGTGAATTCACTGCAACCTATCAATACTCATGAGGGTTTGAATCATAAGTAGGTAGGAGTGGAGCATCATCACATAGGCGATGACACATGTGATGAGTAATGAGCTATTATCATATATTTATGCAAACCAATTAGGAATCATGTTCTTCGCACTTATTCAGGTCCTAGGGAGCAACAAAAACAAAAAAGACTATAACGACTTTTGAGGATCCTAATCTATGTTAGATTGGTCCATGTAACAAGAAATAGTTCTTGTAGTCTGAGCCAGTTGACCCAGAGCAGTGACACAAACTCATCGTACTGTACTCAAACCAACCCTGCTATTGGAATGATCTTATAGGTCTCCTAGGGGTTCCTAGTGACTCTCCAATGAGCCTTCAGGGTGGCACTACCAGGCAAGGCATATCTGTGTTCATGAGCACATTATACACCGGCTGGGCACCATCCCTCAACTATCCTGAAAGAGAAAATAATGCTCATTTATTCACACTTAGGCTTTTATTCTCTGCATTCTAAAATATAGACCTGGGTGAGAACTATTTTGAATATTTTTTGGGATTTTGTGGGCGGCCAATACTTTAATGTAAAATTTTTAAATTTTCATCTTTTTGACTCAATCTATGGTGTGTGGGCGCATACATCATCAAGGAAAAACACTCCTACTTGATTATAGCTCAAAACTCACCATTACCCGCTTGATACCTGTGTGAAAAGTAGTAATTATGATTCAAGGATCCTTAGACTAGAGGCAAGTTCGTGTACAACGTAGCTTGGATTTTTGATCAAACTCTAGCTCTTTCCAATGGTCCTACATCTTAGATTTGTAATTCACAACATAAATCAAGGGAATCACATTTTAAGCTATGAAAAAGGGGCATAACCTTAGATTTATTACCAAACTTAAGAAAGAGTCAAGGTGTTAGTCAAGCAAAAGATCAAGAAGTTTAAGATGAAGATTGTGTATTTAGGCATAAATATCACCATTAGTTCTAAGATTTGCATTGCACAACCTTAATTGCAAAGATACAAATTATAGAACGAAGATCTACAAAATTTTCAAAATTTATACTGAACATATGGAGTAAACATGCATGTGTGAAAAATGAAGAGATAGAAGGGTGAATAGCCCTACCACCCCAAGCTTAAAAAATTTCTCGTCCTCGAGCAAGACTTAAACTCAAGAGGAGAAGGGAAGGAATGCATGGATGTAAGGGTAAGAATATTATTAAAGTCCTAAAATGATGCATGCATGCAAGGATATATTTAAGAAGTTTAGAGGAAAGAAACCATCTTAGAAAACAAGGAATTTATTTTAACAAAAAGAGAAAATAAAAAAGTAAGAGAAAGGGGGTGGCTGCCCCACGATATTTTTTGAGGAAATGTCATGGCATATATTTAAAACACATCGAAGCAAGCAAACACCTGCTTATGTGAGTTCCATACAAGATGAGGAAAATAACGTAAAAGAAAATAAACTTAACGTTTGTGCCTAGTGGAGATAGCAGCAAAGTTCTGATGAAGTGAGGGAGGCACCCCTTAAAACAAGCCTCTTAAAGAAAATAAGCGGATAAAACCCAAGTTTGTTGAAAAAACATGCATCTCCCCGAGAAGTGTAATCATAGTTGTTGCTGGACTATGCTGACATTTGTTTCGTCATCAACCATAGCTTTGAGATTGCACAGAAACTTTGCTTCCGATTCACCTTCATCAGAGTCATCTTGTCCTCCTTCTGCTTGATTACCTGCATTTTGTTAGAATGTGAAGATCTGCATCTATTTGTGATATGATATTTTGTCTCAATTTTTTGTTGTTGTTGAAGATTCTGTTGTTTCTTTCTTTCCAGAGATTCCAACTGATGGTGGTGAAAAGATCACTACCCTTGAAGTTTTTGTATTGTCTTTTTGAAGTAATTTGTGATGGGAATTTTGCTTCCTTGAGATCTGGAATGCAGTTGCGTGTGTAGTGTGAGAAGATGTTTTTTGAAGTGGTACACTTGAAGAAGATGTGATCAACTGAGTCAAAACTTATTTTGCATAGAGAGCATCTGAATGGACCAATGAAGCCCTTTTTGTAAGGTTTTCACCTGTGAGCAACTTGTTATGTAGTAAAAGCCATAGAAATATTTTATATTTTTGAGGCCATTTCTGTTTCGAAATGTTTTTGGTGGGTGGGGAAAAACCTTTGTAGGAGAGGTATGAGTAGGCTTGCTTAATCGAGAATGTGTTACCCCATTTCCATGTTATGTTATTTGAGGTGTTGTTTTCCAATGAGAATTTTAGATTACTGAATTCGTCTTGGCTGAGATGCATGAGGATACATCTTTTAAGTGAATTTAATTTGTTGCTGGTGATAAAGAGGAGAGATTTATCGATTTTCATTTTTAGCAATCTATTTGGGATGGTCCAGTTTGGTCGAAGATTTAAGACGGTGTTGTTTTTGAACCAAGGATCGAACCAGAATCATATATTTAGGTGAGAGTGGGGGGTATTGATGATTTGAGTGATTTTTTGGATATTTTTGTTGATGTATTTCCATCGAGGGGAAGCTGATTTTTTAGAGACTGAATGCTAGGGAGGGTATTTTTGGTAGTATTTGTGTTTGATAAGTTGTGACCATATTTTGGTTTGTTTTGGAACAGGCTATTGATAATTTTAGTTATAAGATAGAAGGCGTGAGTTTCAATGTTTAGGATACCCCAACCTCTTTGATCTAATGGAGCAGATATAGTTTTTCAGTTAACTAGATGGTAGTGTTTCCCGGATTTTTCAGTTTTGTGGAAGTTATTCCAAAGTAAATTTCTCCTTATTTTGTCTAGGGTTGATTTTGTTTTTGAAGGGAGAGGGATGCAGCTCAGGAAGTGTGTAGTGATGAGTGTGATGACACTGTTTAGAAGGGTGAGTCTCCAAGATAGATTGAGGAAGTTATTTGTCCAATTTGAGAGTTTTGTGTTTATTTTTGAAATAATTGGGGACCAGATAGCATTTGTTATGTTGTAGGGTGTGATAGGAAGACCAAGGTATTTGATTGGAAATTCTTCAATCTTGCATCTTAAGATATCTCTAAATCGCTCCAAAGAAGGTTGATTAATGTGAACCCCAAAGATGGAAGATTTATGCAAATTGATTTTGAGACCTGAGATATAAGAAAAAATACCAAGGATTCTGAAAATGTTTAGAAGAGATGAGTCTTCAGGGGAGGAGAAAATAATAGTGTCATCAACAAATTGAATGATGTTCTCTTTGCATTCCTCAGGAGAGCTTATAAGACCATTTTGTTTTCCCAGTTGAATCATACGGGAAAGGATAGTTGTGATGATGATAAACATGTAAGCGGAGAGAGGGTCCCCTTGTCTAAGGCCATTTGAGTTGTGGAAATAACCAAAAGGGACACCATTTATGATTGTTGAAAAATGGTTTGTAGAAATGCAAGCATGGATCCAATTAACCCATTTGTCAGGAAAACCAAAACCCGAGAGAGTTTTAGTTAAGCAGTTCCAGTTGACAAAATCAAAAGCTTTTTCAAAATCTAATTTGATTGCCAGAAGGGGGGTTTTGCTTTTGTGGCAGAGATGTATAGTTTCGTTGACCATCAAATAGGCATCTTGGATACTACTATTTTTTAGGAAAGCATTTTGGTTGAGAGGAATGATATCGTCCATGTGTGGTTTGATTCTGTTTGTTAGTGTTTTAGCTATGATTTTGTATGAAGTGTTTATAAGGCTGATAGGTCTGAAAAGGGATATGTGATCAGGTTGACTAGTTTTTTTATAAGTGTGATAAAAGTTTTATTTACGAATTTGATGATGTTATGGGGGTTACTACTTTCATGGAAAGATTTCAAAAGAGCTAAGAAGTTTGATTTGTAATGGTCCCAGTTAGCTAGGTAGAATTCTACATTGAGTCCATCAGGCCCACGAGATTTATTTAGACCTAAGTCTGATATGGCAGCATCCAATTCTCCAAGGGAAAAGGTTTTATAAGATCTTGTGTGTTTTTTATGTTATCTTGACAAATACTGGCCCAAGTCAAGTCATTTAGGCAGGAGGGGTTGTGATTGTTATTGAAGATGTTTTTGAAATGGTTTGTTATGTGAGTTGAGATGGATAGTTTGTGAGAGGTGAGTCTGCCGTTTATTGTTAGATGGGTTATGGAATTTTGCCAATAATTTTGGTTACAAATTTTATGAAAGAATTTTGTATTTTTGTCACCTTCTTTGGCCCAAGTTATTTTAGCTGTTTGTCTCCATTTAGTGTCAATACAATTATTTTTGTAATCCAGTTCAGCTTTAATGGAAAGAACAAGGGCTGGGTTGGCTGTTGGGTCCTTATCCACCAAAAGGAATTGTTCTTCAAGATTTTTTTGTGTTTCGAATAAATTTTTTGGGTTTGTGAGCTTCCATTTTTTGATATGTGTTTTAATGTTTTAGTGTTATTTAGGATGTGCAATCCTATGTTTTCTGTTTGAGAATCAGTGAGTTTCCAATGTTCTAAATAGGAGTTGGTGAAGTTGTTTATAGAGAGCAAGCTAATTTCAAATTTGAAAGGCCTCTGGCCCCAAGAGATAGATTTTGAATCAAGAATGAGAGGGAAATGATCTGATATGGCTCTGTGAGAGATATGAACTGATGAGAGGGGGTGCTTGTCTTCCCATTTGTTTGAGCATATGAAGTGGTCAAGTCTGGCAAAAGACTGATTTCTTGACCAGGTGTAAGATGCATTTGAAGGTTTGATGTCTATCAAAGAATGGTTTATGAGCAACTTACTAAAAAATTTATCAACAACAGATATGGTGGGGGGGAAGATGTGGAGTTGTGTCTGTCTGAGTTTTGAGTGATCAAATTGAAATCTCCACCCATAACCCAGGGAGACAAGAAATATTTTTTTGTGAGCTGATTTACTTCGGCTAGGTAGGCAGATTTGTTATGCCCTAGTTCCCCATAAACACCAGAGAAAGACCAGAGATAACCATCGGAAATATTTATGAAATCAATGGTAATTGAGAAATTAAGTATGGAGGTGTTTTGGGAAGCTAAAGACTGATTGTTGAAACCAACTAAGAGGCCTCCTTTGAAGCCCTCAGGAGGTAATTGGACCCAGTCAGTGATTCTATTTCCCCCTATTGTTTTGAGAGCAAAAGGAGTCAGATAGGTTTTTGTTTCTTGGATTGTAATCAGGTCGATTTTATTCTTGTAGATGTGTGTACAAATTTTTTTGCATCTATGGAGGTTTGCAGCTCCATAGACGTTCCAAGATGAGATTTTCATAGTTTTTGTGAAGGGAAGCCAGAAGAAAAAGAAAAAAAACAATCTTGAGAGAACTCAATCTAATTTATTTTTAGGAGGTCGAAGTTTGTTTTTTCAGAAAAAAGTACCCTTCTATTTGACCAACCCATAAAGGTTTCTATGTCATCTAGAGATTTATGAGCTTTTTCTTCGTTATCTAGATGGATGCCTATTTTGTTTGCAAATTTTGTGAAGTTGTTTATGTTTGACCATGAGGCTAGATCTTCAATAGAATCGATATCTCTATTTGTATCCTTAGATGGGGAAGGAAAAGATAAAATATGAGTAGATGATAAATCACTAAGTGAACAGGAAGAGGAGTTTGAGTAAATACCTGGCTTTGTCCTGTTGATGATGATTTTATTTTTTGTTTCTTTTTTATTTGGCTTCATAATCTTCTGAAGATAGCTGCTTTCATGCCTTTGTTGAGGACTCTCCTATTCCGAACTCTGCAAAGAGTTGTCAACCTTTTGCTGAGAAATTTTTTGATCTTTTATGGCGATTTGTTTTTTATTTAGTGAGGGGTAAATCTCCTTAGTTGAAGTTGGAGAAGGGAAGGTGGAACCTACTGGAATGTATGTGTTTTCGTGAAAAGATGGTTCAAATGATCTGGTTCTTTTCTTGTTTATGTGGAGGTAAGTGTTGTCAGAGGAGGTGGGGTTTTTTCTAATCCAAACATGATTTCGATCACCTGAAGATCGGGTATTCAAGTTAGTCATTTTGTCTTTGTTTGGGCAAAGCCAAGAGGTAGGATGTTTTGAGAGGTCTGAGAAGGCTGTCCTTTTCTCAGAAGGATGTTCAGCAGATAGTTTGATATTATAGATAGATTCACCAATTCTGATATTGATGGTAGGCGGTAATGAGATAACAACTTTGACGGAGAAGAGACAAAAAGCTTTGATATATTGTGTAGGGTGCAAGGTTTCAGGGCTGATATATTGAAGTGTAGCCCTGATAGAATGGGTTATACCTCTGAAGATCTCAACTTCCCATAGGTGGGGAGGGAGATTTGTAATTGCAACCCAGTCAGAACCTCCAGTAGGAGCTGGGAAAGCACCTAAGTCAGCAGACCATTTAGATAATCTGGTTGTAATGAAGCTCGATCCACAGGGGATAGTGAGAATTTGATTGAATAGGTGATTTATTTTTGTTCCTTCAGGGACAGTGTAGATGAGTTGGGTAGGAGAGAAGATTTTTGGTTTTAAGATGGTTTGTCCAGGGATGAGAAGTGTTAAGGCACGAGTGATGTCTAGGACATTGATGGGGTTGTTGTCAAGGTTGTTTTCAATTGATATGAGGATGCTTCTCAAGGTGAGGACCTTGAGAAGACGCATAGGGTTTGCAGGAAGGTCAAGTGGAATCGCGTACTCCAGGTGGTTCGGAGTTTTTATGTTTGCAGCAGCAGGTGGGTTGTTTGTGTTATGTGTTGGAGGTGGGGTAGTATGGTGATGGTTTGGGAGATGGGGTTTAGGTGCTGAAACTATATGGTTTTTCAGTTTGTGGTAGGGTTTATATATAGGTAGAGCCCTAGGGTTTGTGTTCATGAAACGTGAAGGGGTAGTGTCTGCATTTTCAGGCGGGAGATTTGCGAGGCATGCAAAGGTATTTTTTGTGAGGAGATGATGTGGAGGGGGTTGTTTTATGCACATGTGATCTGAGGTGAACTTTTTTGGAACACTAAAGTTTTTGTGAAAAGGCGATTTTGTATCTGAGAAAGAGTGTATGGAGAAAAAAGTTGGGTCTGCATGGGATCTGCTCTGGTTTGGGGGATGGCATGCATTACAGAATCTTTTTATGTGGCCTTTTTGTTGACATCCAAAGCAGGTGAGGTGGGAAAAGCATCTAGTAGTGGAGTGGTTGTTTCTGAGGCAAAGTGAATAGTGCAGCGCCCGAAAAGGTTTTTTTTTTGGGGGGGGGACCATTTTCTAGGTTTGGGCGGTGGGTTTTTTTCCTAAGAGTTTGTTTATGAGGAAAGACGATTGTGCTTGGCCTAAAACGGGAAAAGCAACGTTTAGGCAATCCAAGTCTTTTGGGATGGTATCTTCCACAAGGAGGGGTCGGGGTTTTAGGGTTTTGTGAAGAGAAGACAAATTGGGAAGATTTTTTTCCTTAACCATGGGGGAAGGACAAAGTTTGTACATTTCTGCGATGGAACTTTGTTGTTGTTGCATTGTGGATGTGCCAGCGTCGTCTTCCTCCTCTAAACTTGAGGAGATAGAGATGGGCCATGATCTTGAACCCAAAGGGGGTTGGTACTCGTCCCGAACGAAGAGCTGGTCTGCAGAGTTAGATGATGAAGAGCTAGCTTGGTCGTGTCTTTTGTAGAGATATGATAACTCAGGAGGCGTATCGTTGATGAAATCACACACCCAGGCATGAAAAGTATGATTTTCAATCAGTTTAATGAAAATCGACCACTCCGGTTTGAGTTTTAGTTCTGCAATCATGTCGCTCCAGCCCTCAGAGATGAGAAGGATGGGGTTTTTTTTACCCCAGGGTTGATCAGAGGGGAAGGACCATGAGACCGTCACCTGGAAGGAGCGGTGACCAATATTGATCATGCAAGTTCCCGGTGAGATATCGAACTTATGGTAGATCCAAGCTCGCGGTAAGGGAATGCTAGAGGAAAATGAGGGGTTTGAGATTGGGAACTCCATGAAGGAGAAGAGGGAGTTCATATCAGTGTGAGTGGCAGGAGTTCTTGAGCCTCTATCAGTCGCCGAGGGTTTTTTCTTCTTTAGGGCAAGGCGGAAAGCGGAAGGCTTGCCGCATTTAGGCATGCAAGGTTTTTTTATGCATGAGGCCAAGGTGAGCACACCTCCTGTACGCATGGTGTTTTCAGAGCAGAAGAAGGATCTTAAATGATATTCTCTGAACCGATAAAAGTTCTGACTTGATCTGACAGCTGAGAAAGACTTGAGAAAGAGTATAGAAGCTGGTAAAAGAGCATGAAGCTTAGTGAATATTGAAGCGAGTTTTGTGCTTGCAGAAAATCTTTGTAAAATAATTGGTGAGAAGTAAGAAAAAAAACCCCAGCCTCAGAGGTTGTGTTAGTCTGGATTTAAGGATATCACGCCTGCATGTTTCTTTAATCCTTTGGTGAAGCCCAAGATGTGTCTCGAAGGTTGTCTATATCCTCAGAATTTATTGCAGAGGGTTGTGAAGGGAGGAGGAGTAAAGAGGGTGATACCTGAATTAAAACACCGCTTCAGCAGGTCAGCAGGTGAAGAGGAACCGTGCTTTGTGAAATAGAAAAAGAGTCACTTGACAGGGGATCACAGCAAAATCAAGCCTAGGTGATGTTGTAGTGATTTTTTGCTAGCATATTGTTGTTTCCCTTATGCATGCTGGAAAGCACAGAAGTCGGGATATGATGGAGCACCGTAGATGGGGGAAAGTCGGTCACAGAGATGGGAAGAAGCCACCATCGCCAAGGAGCTGAGATAAAGCGAGGGGCGTAGAGTGGGTTGATGCTCCCCAGATTGAAGCTATAAGACTCCAAAAAGGGGAAAAGTCGATCGTCGACGGTCGCAGAGAGGAAAAATCCACTGCCAAGGATCGGAGCAAAAACCAAGCGGCAGAGAGCAAGTAGAATCACACCGGAAGTAAGCTAGAGGCACCGAATAGGGAGAGATGGAGGGGTTGTTTCCAGAGAGAAGTTGGAGCTTTCTCTCACTTACCTACTATTTGTTCAGAAAATATCTGAGTCATACCGACAGTGGGATCCTAAATCCCGAGTTTTGGGACCAATGTCACATGTGTCTTACCGATTAGATCTGCCATGCATGAGAACAAGAGGTGGGGATCTAGGCCCTTCTAAGTCTAAAGTAGAGGAATAGAATATGATGACTCAATGAATTCATCCTTGTGCTAGAATTTACTTGAACTGCACTGAAATGAATTCTTCGGCAAATCATCCTCATGGTACCCATCAATGTGTAAATCTGAATAGAAAGGCCCTAGTATGTCGAAACAAGATGAGATGGAAGGAATAGGTTGAAAGTTTTCTAGAGGTCCCCTCTCTTTTCTCTTCCCCTCAAAACTTGAGCTTGGATGCTCAGGCAGATTTTTATATACAGTCTGGGTTATCCGACCATCTTCTGAACAAGAAGTATCCCTATTTGAATATGTTTGCAGTTCTACGACCCCAAGCTTGTCACCTTCTATGGGGTATGGGGTATCTTCATTATTAGTAGCCATGTTATAGTGGATCATTCATCCTACTCCCTTGACGTCAACTTTTCCTTGAAAAGGGATTGTGGACAGTGTCGGATCATGCTGCTCTAGTTCTTCATCATCAATATACTTGCTCCACTGAGATGAATAGTCATCATCACTTTCATTGAACAAATTTTTCCAAACCATGATTGGCACACTTCTCAAAGCGAAGTGACAAGTCTCAATATGCACTACTAAAAAAAAGGTATTTAACTATTGAAAAAATTGTAGCGAAAACCCCATATTTTGTAGCGAAAGGCTTTGACTACATATTTCTTTACACATACAAATTGTAGTATATGCTCGTATAGCTAAAGCCTTTAACTATATTTTTCAAATATGTAGTTAGATAATCCATTCACTACAAATTCATATGTATCCATAAGAATAGCTAGATATCGTCCTTACATATTTAAATATAGGTATAATTATAGCTAAATGTATTCCTACACTTGTATATATAGTCAGTATGTAGCAAAAACATGAAGTTAATAGAAATTATATGTAGTTAATGTGTAGGAAAGATAACATCTACTACACACATATATATGTAGTTGGATTATGCACTAGATACATATGTAGTGCCATATATACATATATGTATAGGTTGATTATTCATGTATTGTGTAATTAGTTCAGAATCTCTTTTAGTAACAAATTTGTAGTAGTTAGACCAAGTTATGCTCTTTATGCCAACAAACTTACTTTCATTTATACTAAAACGTCAAATGTACATGGGGAGGACGTATACCTTGCCCCTATTACACAATTTGTACAAAGAAAAGGATATACATATACTAATAAATTTAGTGAGGTCTACACGCATCTTGGAAAATGAGTATGTATCTTTCTTGACCAGTTTTAGAATCGTTATTGTCTTCTCCTTTTGTTCAATGAGTTGGTGATAGCCTGGGTTCTTGTATTGCACAAAGTTGTGACCTTGTGACACGTTGGCCCGTCATCCGATTTCCTTAATGAGTGGGTCAATTTTGTTGAATGGAAGAAGTCTTGATTTGAAGATTGTAGCATCACCCCTCATAGTGACATCTTTCTGTTACAACTTGGACCATCCACAGATGTTCTAGGAATCTTCTTTGTACTCTATTTTTTTGGACTTGATCTAGACCCAAAGAGGGGTTCTTGTTTAGCAATAAGTTGACATTGAGACCTTTTTTTTATCCTGCATCATATATGTATCAAAATTGCAGTCATTGAATAGAATAATTATTTCATTCATTTTAAGCTACACCTTACTCACAATCTCAGTCATTCATGCTCTTCCCTCAAAGTAGTACAATATTTAAGCATGGATAGAATCTTAACCTGCAATAGTTAATCACATAAAGAAAGGTAAATGACAAGAGATGATTTGTTTAGTGTAGATTTTTTACCGTTTTAGGACTTGGTCTGGTCCACGATCACCATCTGATTCTAATTGCATATGAGGACTACATCTCACTTCTAAAATTGTAGTAGGCCTCCTAGTCCAAAAGCTGAGGACAACTCTGTGACCACACAACAATCCCAGCAGATGGCGATGAAAGTGAACTGGAGATGGATACCCTGTGAACAATTGTCACAATTCCATATTTGAAAAGAAGTATCCAATTGCCGAGAGTGTAGAAGAATCCAACTGAGAAGAAAGGTTTCCTGCACCCAAAAAGTGACTATCTTTATGTTTCAAGTCCCCAACCCAGCAATGCATACCATTTGTTTCCTAATGAGTCATTTACTTCATGATTTGTGGAACCTTGCTACCATAATATCGGGCACGCCCACATCACAAGAGGAAAATAAACACCTTAGCAACCGATTAGCTGCACATGAATATAATCATCAGAAGATAAAAAGAAGGCAATTCAAGAGGTCATCATAGGCTTATAATCAATCAATATCTCTTAATAAACAATCTGACTTTTAACCAGTACAGTGGAAATGATGTTGAGGCTACATGGGCCTATACTAGTGTAACAAATAATTACAGACTACTACATACATTCTCATGTGGGCTCCTATCTTATGCTATTGCTCCCGACACTCACATTCCATACTCACTCTCACCAAACTTCCAATCAGAACCATTGACACATGTGATTGAGATCCCTCATCTTGGCATCATCCAGCAGCAACATTATCAACTAGCCCCATTATTGATCAAAAACTCCTGGTGGAGTAGAGGAATGAAGCCAACATCCATACATCTCATACACCAATAGGGACTTCCATCTATAAGAATGGAAGTTTTCAAGGGGATCCTTTGCCTGAACTAGTCAAAAACGTGCACAAACAGGTCTGACAACAAAAAAGGCAGTGGGCAAGAAGAGTCTGACGTGTAGAGGTGGCATTGCTGAGACCGAGTAGGAAAAAGAGACTTCATATTGAGTTCAAGTGTCTTCGTACCTGAATAATATCTTAGTTACAAGGAGCTGAAAATAGTTAGTCTTAAGCAATCTGAGCATGCGGTGATCCAAATGAAGGCCACTTAGGCTAAAAGGGAGGCAGAATGGTTGCATAATATTGTTATCTGAAAAGACAAAGCAAGAGTATGCTAGACTATTTGTAGATATTTAAAAGCAGTCTGGAGAAAGATGAAATGGAGAAGCAATATATCTTCAAGAAGATAAAACATCAAGAGATCTAAAGGGTTCTCCCTTTAAGAAGAAGAAGTGCAGGTGGTGATCCTTCACTGGAGTCAATGATGTCTGAAATTTAAGACATACTCAAAAATGTAACATCCCTGACCTGGGTTATAACCTAACCCTAGAAGTTTTGCCTAAATATGTAATTATATACTTGTGAATACTCTCTGGCATGTAATTAAGTTCCTCAGGAACATATACTTTCAATTTTGGTCCTTTATAAACAAAGTTGTAGTATTGTTTTGTAATGCATGGACCTATGTGCAAATTACCCAGTTAAGGGGTTTAACTTGCAAACTTCACAGTTTAAGATGTTCTTCTAATGATGAGACATCATATGAGTGAATATGATGAGGTATGATGGATTTCCCAAGCTTGGGCATCAAGATGCAGCTTGAGGAATGATCCTTGTGCTTAAAAACCCTAATTTGGAGTAAAGTGCAATTTACCCAAATTGTGGGGTGCAACTTGTAAAATATACCTCTTAGAATATCTTTTATAACTCTTGACATAATTTAGAGTAGAAATTATGAAAGGGACACAACAATGAATAATCAGATAAGAAAAATGATCTTTGTGATAAAAACCACCTAGTATGAGTAAAGAGACCTTTCATGAAAGTACTCTAGTTGAAAGTTGGCTTTCTTTACCCTTAGATCTTGAGTTTTGATGGAATTTACATAAGTTTTGATAGCTTGGGCGTGCCTTAGAAACAAGCAGGGACTTAGATGAGAATTCTATGTGTTAAAGGTCCTTATGTTGGAAAATAGCCTAAACTATATAAGCCTTTCCCTTTCCAAATCAAGTAAACGTATTCCTTATCCTCTTCATTTCTCATCTTTCTCAAAATGGCCAAGGCAGAGCTCTGGACCTCAGGGAGAATGACCAACTAGTGCTAAGGTGAGTAGGAACCATCTTCAAGCTCGGATTCTTGGATGATTTCATCATATAAGGTTGGTTTTGTGGTTAACTCACATAGAATCTTTGTTCCAGCCGACCATCCCTATCTTTTCCTTGGAGAATCACCTCTGGACGAGTTGTGGAGCTCAAGACGCCATTAGAGGTGTGAAGCTTGGAAGCTTGGAGCTCTAGGAACAACGTTTGAGGCGGGTTTTATAACTCTAAACTCTTTGCTTTATATGCATATCTTTGTTCTTGCTTTTTATGCTTAGTTCTTCTTCTACCTCCCTTCTTCCTTGAACTTTTGCAAGCAAAACGGTGAGTAGCCGACCTGAATAGAGGTTGAAGATGATGGGCATGATTTCCTAGGTAGCTTTATCAACCGACCTTGGACCCTTTTGGTCCAAACGGTCTCAAACCGTTTGATCTCAAACGATCTTGCAAAACCGTTTGGATCAAAACGGTCTCAAGACCGTTTGATATGGTTGACCAAGGGACGACCATTTGAGAGTCTGTTGGTAACATATTGAATTTCATTCCTACAAAGAATTATAATCTAATTCTTAACCAATTGAGAGTTGAAGCCACTTCAACATCCTAACCCTAATCGGGTTGAAATTACTGTTCATAAGTATAGATCTTGTTGAGTTTTGGGTTGAAGGACCCAAACGGTCTCAAGACCATTTGGGGATTCATCCAAACGGTCTCAAGACCATTTGGTGACAACCCAAGACCATTTGGAGGTCTAGGGTTGAGGTAATTTGATGATTTGAGGGTCCAATTGCAATAGGTTGATGAATTGATAAAATTGCTGATTTTAGACCTAATTAGGGTTCAACCCTTACCCAAACGACTTGGTTTTTGGTCAAACTTTGGGAAAACGGTCTCAAGACCGTTTGGAGGTCATCCAAACGATCTCAAGACCGTTTGGGCCAAGTTTGGGCCCAATTGGAGGTCAATTGATAGGTTCAACCTTGATTTGATTCACCTTGTTGGACATTGATGATTATCCGATTGAAACCCTAATTGGGATGGACTTAACCCTAATTGGCTTTCAATTGAGGGTTAATTTGGTGTCCAATTGATTGAGGCTCATCCTAATGGACTCAATGTATAAGTGGCTAACATGGATTTGGCCAATTGAGGGCTTCAACATAGACATCCATAAACAATTGGATCTTTTGAACCACTTTGGAGGTCCAAACGGTTTGAGCCCATTTGGACCAAACAGTCTCAAGATCGTTTGGGCTGAAACGATCTCAAGGTCGTTTGGACCAATCGATCTCAAGTCATTTTGATCAAACGGTTTCAAACCGCATAAGCTCAAACGGTTTGGAAGTCAACCTTCCCAAATGGTCAACGCACCCAAACGGTCTTAGGACCGTTTGAGGGCAAACGACCTTGAGGTCATGCGGTCTTGGAGTCAAACATAGCAAATGTTCAACACATCCAAACGGTTTCAAACCGTTTCGAGGTTGAATGTGTACAACCGATTGGAGACTTTAGGGTTGTACTTGAATATTACTTTAAAGGTTGTAATTGGTTCTATGGTGATTTAATCTAAACCCTAATGGTAACCTAGGACATTAAGGGACTAAGTGACTAATGAATTGACCCATGATGATGATCAATGGGTAATTTACCAAAATACCCTTGAAGGGTTCAATTGAAGGATACCTTGTTTTAATCAAACCCTAATCACATGATAGTGATAATTTGACTCATGATAGTCAATGAGGACTTGACCCAACCTAATCTAGAGTGGTGTATTCACCATCTACTAGTAAGAGGAGAGAGAAAGTATCATAGGAGAGAGAAAGTACCCTTTTATGGTGGAAACTCAAGTAAAGTACCTTCAATACATATGTATGTGCATGATTAGGGTATGATCCACCTATGTGGGATCATGGAAACCCTAATTATGATAATTGATGAATCTTAATCTTGTTTAAGGGCTTTAATGATGATGTTTCTCATACATGATGATGTTATGAGTTTAATTCACCATGAGGTGAATAGTAAACCCTAATTCAAGGGTGATGACATGTAATATGAATAGTAAACCCTAATTGATGAAAATCAGGGAACCTAACTCTTGTAAGAGTAGGAAGATACAACTTCATTGGAATGAATTGTGTACTGTTATCAGTTGAATTAACCATGAAGGTTCCTATATGAGTATGATCATATCCAGGTAAGGATTATGATACTATATTCATTGAAAGTATGCTTTAACTTTATGAATAAATGAAATATCCTGATGCCTTGTTAGTGGCATCTTATGAGATGGTTGGGCTATGAGAGCCATGAATAACATCAAGGTCATGCTTAACAGATGACTTGTGATAAGATGACTGAGAAATGATAATTGATGTGAGTTAGACTTGTTACATTTAAGTATTCTATTTTCATAGCTGCCATGCTAATGATTGATGTTTGAGAACATGTATGATGTTAAAAAGAATACTGAAATGTACCTAACTAATCAAGTATAATCATACCATGCAAAGCCCTGATCATAGATCCATCATTGTCAAAAAGCAAAATGATGGTGAAACAGGTTTTCCCAAGGGAACTCCTGGATCACATACTTTTGAGTATGTGGGGGAATATGGATGTGTAAATCCTTACATCCTAGTGTAGGAATTGATGTAGATGTATCTTAATCCATCAACCCTTCACTACATGTTTATGTTGTAACACTCGGGGAAACATAAATACCACATCGATCAGAGGTAAACAAGAAATCTCTCGATGACGAAGAGAGTACAGAATGCCACTGTAACTCTAAAAATAGCGAAGTACCAGATTACCCTGGTAAGCTATAGTAGCAGAGACACAAGATGTCCTGCAAGTTATCCTCACTCTGACTGAAGAAGATGAGGTCATAAGAATCCGGCTCTTTTGATGACCTAGGTATGATACCGATGCGACTTAACAAGTGATCAGTTAGAGTATGAGTGGTATACCTCATCTCTGCAGGGCATAATAATAATGTTTGTAAAACATAATCAACAACGTAGTATATCTGTTAGGATTAACTACGAGATACTTGATTGATGTTACACTGTGTAGTACACATGTTCTTCATATTTCTTAAATGATGAACCTCTGCTTCTTACTAAACTACTGTTGAATACTTTGAGAAGTTTTTACTGCTTATGTTAATCTTTGAATTGCTATATAAAGCTTCTAGTGGAGAGTTATAACTCTCGCTGGGACAATTATTTAAAATTGTCTCACCCTGTAGACTTCAACCTTTTAGGTGGTCATCGAAGACGGAGGAACCGGTCTACAGGTGACCAATCCCAGCAGCAGCAGCACCAGGAGTAGTAGTGAATCTCAGGTGGAGATACTGATTGTTGAGTCATGTTGTTAGATAGTCCTATGCCGTCTCTGTACTCTCAGGTCCTTCGAGTTAATGGTCTGAGATTTTGGTTTTAACTCTTGAGAATTTTGCATCATGTTGTATATAATTACTCAAGAAGTAATTATCAGAGATGTAAACAGTTTATCTCCTTTTTATGAAAGAAGTTTTATGGACTCCAGGTCTTATCTCGAAAAGTTTTAATTTCCCGTGATTTTTGTCTTCCGCTGTTAATCGATTGCTTCCGCTAACTTTAAATCGTGTTTATATTGTGGTTTGGAGATCGGAGCCCACAATTAAGTGGTATCAGAGCTCTAGGTTCGCTGAGTCTACAGAGACATAGGACTTAGGATGTCGAGTCTATCCTTAGTATTTCTTCCTTATCTAATATAATCTTCTGCTCCTCAGGAGAAGAAGATATATAAGGATGTCTGAGCCACATGAGGAGCACGTGGCAGAGAGTAGCGTAGCTATACCACAAGGCGGTGCAAGAGTACCAGAGATAGAGCAACCCATACCTGAGCAACCCAGGGAGCCACCACATTTTGACCCAGCCGACATGGGTAATCCAGTTGTTCAATCTATGTTCGGGCAGTTTATGACTTCCATGACACATATTACCGATAGGATGCCTATGCTTGCACCCAGGGCACCTGTCCAGCCAGAAGGTCAAGGTATCGGGAAGACCTTTGAGCGACTTCGTCGTGTCAGAGCTACTGAGTACTTTAGGACAGCCGACCCCACAGATGCTGATCTGTGGTTAACAGAGTTGGAGAAAGCTTTTAGGATTCTTAACATCCTTGAAGTTGAGAAGGTCAGACATATTGTTTATCTTCTCAAAGGAAGCGTCGGTCACTGGTGGAACATGGAAGAGCAGAAGAGACCTGGAATAGAGATCTCGTGGGAAGATTTTTGTCGAGAATTTGTCCTTAGATATTTTCCAAAGACCTTCCTAGATGAGAAGATCTCTCAGTTTGAGAGACTGAGGCAGGGCATGATGAACATTAGCGAGTATGAAGCTAAGTTCATGGATTTGTTGCTGTTCTGTCCGCATATGGCTGCCACAGAAGAAGAACGAATCAGGAGATTCGAGAAGGGTTTGAATGCTGACATGACTACCCCTGTGTCTGCCTTAGAAAATCGAGAGAGATAATATACCTTCGTTGAGTCTGTCAGAAGGATAGAGAGATATGTGGTCGAGAAGAGGCAAACCCAGAAAAGATATCCACAATTCCAGGGCTCTTCATCTAGGGACTTTAAGAAGCCTAGATTCTCTGCACCTAACCCTCCACCATCTAGATCTAGTTCTCAGACTCAGTGGTCTCCAAGTAGAGGTAGAGGATGAGGACAACCACCTCAAGAGACTCAGAGTTCTGCATCAATGTTAGTTATAGGGCCACCAAGACCACAACAACTGGAGAGAAGCTGCTACAACCATGGTAAGGTGGGGCATTTGATGAAGGACTGCCGATCTAGGCCTGTCAGTGTGACACAACCTCCGAGACAAGGTCAACAGGGATCACAGAGAAGGCAATCTCAAGGAGCAGCTCGAGGACATGGACAAGTGTCTCAACGTGGATCATCAGCACCACCTCAACACCAAGCGACAGCGAGGTTCTATGTTATGAACCCACCAGAGGCAGTGGTCGATCCACGGGTAGTGGCAGGTTAGATGGAACTTTTATATTCTGATATGTCTAAATCCTGTGTTGTATCTGTTCTGATTGACCCGGGTGCTACACACTCCTTTGTCACTCGGAGAGTGATTCGCAACTGCAATATGACAGTCAGTCATAGGGCAGATACCTTGTTGTTGGAGACTCCATTGAGTGGGTCTTCCATTCTACAGGAGGTATGCTCTCCCTGCATTCTTATCTTTTCTGATCATCGCATTCCAGTGGACCTTATACCACTTGATATGCAAGGATTTGATATAATCCTCGGGATGGATACCTTAGAAAGGTATCGAGTTGTCTTGGATTGTGAATCCAAGTTGGTTGTGTTTGCTGATGAAAGCAATACATGGATCTTTCAAGGAGAAAGAAAGATTCTGCCTACCTGTCTTGTATCAGCTATGGTTGATGATAAGCTGATGAGGCAAGGATGTTATGCATTCTTGGCCCATGTGGTAGATGTTACCAAAGAGAGCCCCAACCCTGCTGAAGTTCCTATAGTCAGGGAATTCGAGGATGTGTTTCCTGAAGAACTTCTTGGTATACCACCGCCTCAGCAAATTCATTTTGAAATCAATTTGGTTCCAGATACACAACCCATAGCCCAAACACCATACAGAATGGCGCCTGCCGAAATGGCAGAACTCAAGAAACAGCTTCAAGAGTTACTTGAGAAAGGATTCATCCGACCGAGTACTTCACCTTGGGGTGCTCCAGTTTTGTTTGTTAAAAAGAAATATGGGTCAATGCGGTTGTGCATTGATTATAGACAACTCAATAAAGTAACAATAAAGAACAAGTACCCTTTGCCGAGAATTGATGATCTTTTTGACCAGTTGCGTGGTGCAACAGTCTTTTCAAAGATAGACTTGAGGTCTGGATATCATCAACTCCTCATTAAGGACAGTGAAATATCCAAGTCTGCCTTTAAGACAAGATATGGTCACTATGAGTTCACGGTTATGTCGTTTGGACTAACCAATGCACCAACTACATTCATGGAACTCATGAATAGAGTCTTACGACCTTTCCTTGATCAGTGTGTTGTCGTCTTCATAGATGACATTCTGATTTATAGTAAGGATGCTCAGCAGCATGAACAGCATCTCCGACAGGCTCTAACCTTGCTAAGAGAACATAAGCTATACGCTAAGTTTAGCAAGTGTGAGTTTTGGTTACCTGAAGTGTCTTTTCTTGGACATGTGGTTTCTGCCTCGGGTATTCGTGTTGACCCTAAAAAGGTAGAATTTGTTCTACAGTGGGAACAACCGAAGATGCCGACGGAGATTCGAAGTTTCTTGGGATTAGTTGGTTACTATCAAAGGTTTATTAAGAATTTCAGTTCTATAGCTTTACCCTTAACCAAGTTAACCTGGAAAGATGTTCCTTTTACCTGGAGTGATAAGTGTCAACAGTCTTTTCAGCTATTGAAGGAGAGGTTGACAAGTGCACCTGTGCTTGTGCTACCTGAACAAGGAAAAGGATATGTGGTCTTCTGTGATGCCTCCAAGAATGGACTTGGATGTGTGTTGATTCAGGATAAACAAGTGATTTCTTTTGCTTCCCGACAGCTTAAGAAATGCGAGGAGAATTATCCGACACACGATCTGGAGTTAGCCGCTGTGGTTCATGCCTTGAAGATCTGGAGACATTATCTCTACATAGAAACCTTCCAGATTTTTACAGACCACAAGAATCTTAAGTATATCTTCTCTCATCATGAGCTTAACATGAGGCAACATCGCTGGATGGAGTTAATCAAAGACTATGACTGTACAATTAATTACCATCCGGGCAAGGCCAATGTGGTTGCAGATGCCTTGAGTAGGAAATCAGCAACATCAACCATGGATAGAGCACAATTAAGTTCCTTAGTATGCTCTAGGAGAGATATGCTTATCTCTTTAAGGCAAGATAATGTGCAGTTGAAAGTGTCTTTGTTAGCTGGTTTGTTAGCTGAGATGCACATTAAACCTACCCTAAGAGAGCAGATAAAAGAGGCATAGCAAGTTGATGTTGTAGTTCAGCAGATCAGATCTGAGTTTGGTGATGAGAAGCGAGAAGGTTTTCATGATTCAGATGATCAAGTGGCATGCTATCATGGGAGAATGATAGTACCAGATGTAGACAACCTGAGGAAATTAGTTCTGGAGGAAGCTCATTCTTCGATGTATGCTATGCATCCAGGGAGCACCAAAATGTATCAAAACTTGAAAGATATGTATTGGTGGCCTAGGATGAAGAAGGATGTGGCTGAGTTTGTTCTGAGGTGTCCCGTGTGTCAGCAAGTTAAGGCTGAACACCAGAAGCCTACAGGAACAACGCAACCTTTACCCATACCACAGTGGAAGTGGGACCATGTGACCATGGACTTTGTTGTTGGCCTACCCAGGACAAGCAAAGGACATGATTCCATTTGGGTAATTGTTGATAGGTTGATAAAGACAACACATTTCTTACCTGTCAGAACAACCTATTCTGCTGAAAGGTTATCACAGTTCAAGAGATAGTGTGTTTGCACTGAGTTCCTGTCACTATAGTTGCTAACAGAGGTCCCCAGTTTACAAGTCATTTTTGGGAGCAGTTACACAGAGCCTTAGGAACCAAGTTAAGGTTTAGTACATCCTTTCATCCACAGACTGATGGACAGTCTGAAAGGACTATACAAACTTTGGAAGACCTGTTGAGAGCGTGTGTTCTCCAGTTTATCGGAAGTTGGGATCTACACCTAAGCTTGATAGAGTTTGCCTATAACAATAGCTATTAGCATAGTATTGATATGGCACCATATGAAGCCTTATATGGAATACGTTGTAGATCACCCTTGTGTTGGTATGAGACTGGTGAACATCAGTTGTTAGGTCCTGATCTTGTGTAGCAGACTACAGAAAAGATCAAAGATATACAACAACAACTTAAGACTGCACAGGATAGACAGAAGTCTTATGCCGACAAACGTTGTAGACCCTTAGAGTTCCAGGTTGGAGACAGAGTGTACCTCAAGGTCTCACCTTGGAAAGGAGTCCTTCGTTTTGGAAAGAAAGGAAAGTTAGCTCCTAGATTTATGGGGCCTTATCCAATTGTTGAAAAATTTGGAAAGGTAGCCTATAGACTATAGTTACCTTCAGAGTTGCAGAAGTTACACCCTATGTTTCACATTTCTATGCTAAGGAAATGTCACCCAGACACCGAGTCAGTTCTAAAACCTATGGAAGTAGAATTGAATGAAGATATAACATATGAGGAAGGACCAGTGTCAATCCTTGATAACAGAATTAAAAAGTTAAAGAAGAAAGATATAAACCTTGTGAAAGTCCTCTGGAATCACCGTGGTGTTGAAGAAGCCACTTGGGAGCTAGAGGATGAGATGAGAAGGAGATACCCTGCTCTTTTCTCCTAATACGTTTTATCGATTTCAAGGACGAAATCCTTGTAAGGGGTGGATAATTTGTAACATCCCTGACCTGGGTTATAACCTAACCCTAGAAGTTTTGCCTAAATATGTAATTATATACTTGTGAATACTCTCTGACATGTAATTAAGTTCCTCAGGAACATATACTTTCAATTTTGGTCCTTTATAAACAAAGTAGTAGTATTGTTTTGTAATGCAGGGACCTATGTGCAAATTACCCAGTTAAGGGGTTTAACTTGCAAACTTCACAGGTTAAGATGTTCTTCTGATGATGAGACATCATATGAGTGAATATTATGAGGTATAATGGATTTCCCAAGCTTGGGCATCAAGATGCAGCTTGAGGAATGATCCTTGTGCTTAAAAACCCTAATTTGGAGTAAAGTGCAATTTACTCAAATTGTGGGGTGCAACTTGTAAAATATACCTCTTAGAATATATTTTATAACTCTTGACATCATTTAGAGTAGAAATGATGAAAGAGACACAGAAATGAATAATCAGATAAGAAAAATGATCTTTGTGATAAAAACCACCTAGTATGAGTAAAGAGACCTTTCATGAAAGTACTCTAGTTGAAAGTTGGCTTTCTTTACCCTTAGATCTTGAGTTTTGATGGACTTTACATAAGTTTTGATAGCTTGGGCGTGCCTTAGAAACAAGGAGGGACTTAGATGAGAATTCTATGTGTTAAAGGTCCTTATGTTGGAAAATAGCCTAAACTATATAAGCCTTTCCCTTTCCAAATCAAGTAAACGTATTCCTTATCCTCTTCATTTCTCATCTTTCTCAAAACGGCCAAGGAAGAGCTTTGGACCTCAGGGAGAACGACCAACTAGTTCTAAGGTGAGTAGGAACCATCTTCAAGCTCAGATTCTTGGATGATTTCATCATATAAGGTTGGTTTTGTGGTTAACTCACATAGAATCTTTGTTCTAGCCGACCATCCCTATCTTTTCCTTGGAGAATCACCTCTGGCCAAGTTGTGGAGCTCAAGACGCCATTAGAGGTGTGAATCTTGGAAGCTTGGAGCTCTAGGAACAACGTTTGAGGCGGGTTTTATAACTCTAAACTCTTTGCTTTATATGCATATCTTTGTTCTTGCTTTTTATGCTTAGTTCTTCTTCTACCTCCCTTCTTCCTTGCACTTTTGCAAGAAAATGGTGGAGTAGCTGACCTGAATAGAGGTTGAAAATGATGGGCGTGATTTTCTAGGTAGCTTTATCAACCGACCTTGGACCCTTTTGGTCCAAACGGTTGCAAACCGTTTAAGGTCAAACGGTCTCAATCCGTTTGATCTCAAACGATCTTGCAAGACCGTTTGGATCAAAATGGTCTCAAGACCATTTGATAGGGTTGACCAAGGGACGACCGTTTGAGGGTCTGTTGGTAACATATTGAATTTCATTCCTACAAAGAATCATAATCTAATTTTTAACCAATTGAGAGTTGAAGGCACTTCAACATCCTAACCCTAATCGGGTTGAAATTACTGTTCATAAGTATAGATCTTGTTGAGTTTTGGGTTGAAGGACCCAAACGGTCTCAAGACCATTTGGTGACAACCCAAGACCGTTTGGAGGTCTAGGGTTGAGGTAATTTGATGATTTGAGGGTCCAATTGCAATAGGTTGATGAATTGATAAAATTGCTGATTTTAGAACTAATTAGGGTTCAACCCTTATCCAACCGACTTGGTTTTTGGTCAAACTTTGGGCAAACGGTCTCAAGACCGTTTGGAGGTCATCCAAACGATCTCAAGACCGTTTGGGCCAAGTTTGGGCCCAATTGGAGGTCAATTGATAGGTTCAACCTTGATTTGATTCACCTTGTTGAACATTGATGATTATCCGATTGAAACCCTAATTGGGATGAACTTAACCCTAATTGGCTTTCATTTGAGGGTTAATTTGGTGTCCAATTGATTGAGGCTCATCCTAATGGACTCAATTTATAAGTGGCTAACATGGATTTGGCCAATTGAGGGCTTCAACATAGACATCCATAAACAATTGGATCTTTTGAACCACTTTGGAGGTTTAAACGGTTTGAGCCCATTTGGACCAAAAGATCTTAAGACCGTTTGGATCCAAACGGTCTCAAGACCGTTTGGGCTCAAACGATCTCAAGGTCGTTTGGACCAATCGATCTCAAGTCATTTTGATCAAACAGTTTCAAACCGCATAAGCTCAAACGGTTTGGAAGACAACCTTCCCAAACGGTCAACGCACCCAAACGGTCTTAGGACCGTTTGAGGGAAAACGACCTTGAGGTCATGCGGTCTTGGAGTCAAACATAGAAAACGGTCAACACATCCAAACGGTTTTAAACCGTTTGGAGGTTGAATGTGTACAACCGATTGGAGACTTTAGGGTTGTACTTGAATATTACTTTAAAGGTTGAAATTGGTTCTATGGTGATTTAATCTAAACCCTAATGGTAACCTAGGACATTAAGGGACTAAGTGACTAATGAATTGACCCATGATGATGATCAATGGGTAATTTACCAAAATACCCTTGAGGGGTTCAATTGAAGGATACCTTGTTTTAATCAAACCCTAATCACATGATAGTGATAATTTGACTCATGATAGTCAATGAGGACTTGACCCAACCTAATCTAGAGTGGTGTATTCACCATATACTAGTAAGAGGAGAGAGAAAGTATCAGAGGAGAGAGAAAGTACCCTTTTATGGTGGAAACTCAAGTAAAGTACCTTCAATACATATGTATGTGCATGATTAGGGTATGATCCACCTATGTGAGATCATGGAAACCCTAATTATGATAATTGATGAATCTTAATCTTGTTTAAGGGCTTTAATGATGATGTTTCTCATACATGATGATGTTATGAGTTTAATTCACCATGAGGTGAATAGTAAACCCTAATTCAAGGGTGATGACATGTAATATGAATAGTAAACCCTAATTGATGAAAATCAGGGAACCTAACTCTTGTAAGAGTAGGAAGATACAACTTCATTGGAATGAATTGTGTACTGTTATCAGTTGAATTAACCATGCATGTTCCTATATGAGGATGATCATATCCAGGTAAGGATTATGATACTATATTCATTGAAAGTATGCTTTAACTTTATGAATAAATGAAATATCCTGATGCCTTGTTAGTGGCATCTTATGAGATGGTTGGGCTATGAGAGCCATGAATAAAATCAAGGTCATGCTTAACAAATGACTTGTGATAAGATGACTGAGAAATGATAATTGATGTGAGTTAGACTTGTTACATTTAAGTATTCTATTTTCATAGCTGCCATGCTAATGATTAATGTTTGAGAACATGTATGATGTTAAAAAGAATACTAAAATGTACCTAACTAATCAAGTATAATGATACCATGCAAAGCCCTGATCATAGATCCATCATTGTCAGAAAACAAAATGATGGTGAAACAGGTTTTCCCAAGGGAACTCCTGGATCACATACTTTTGAGTATGTGGGGGAATATGGATGTGTAAATCCTTACATCCTAGTGTAGGAATTGATGTAGATGTATCTTAATCCATCAACCCTTCACTACATGTTTATGTTGTAACACTCGGGGAAACATAAATACCGCATCGATCAGAGGTAAACAAGAAATCTCTCAATGACGAAGAGAGTACAGAATGCCACTATAACTCTAAAAATAGCGAAGTACCAGATTACCCTGGTAAGCTATAGTAGTAGAGACACAAGATGTCCTGCAAGTTATCCTCACTCTGACTGAGGAAGATGAGGTCATAAGAATTCGGCTCTTTTGATGACCTAGGTATGATACCAATGCGACTTAACAAGTGATCAGTTGGAGTATGAGCGGTATACCTCATCTCCGCAGGGCATAATAATAATGTTTGTAAAACATAATCAAAAGCGTAGTATATCTGTTAGGATTAACTACGAGATACTTGATTGATGTTACACTGTGTAGTACACATGTTCTTCATATTTCTTAAATTATGAACCTCTGCTTCTTACTAAACCACTATTGAATACTTTGAGAAGTTTTTACTGCTTATGTTAATCTTTGAATTGCTATATAAAGCTTCTAGTGGAGAGTTACAACTCTCGCTGGGACAATTATTTAAAATTGTCTCACCCCGTAGACTTCAAATTTTTAGGTGGTCGTCGAAGATGGAGGAACCGGTCTACAGGTGACCAATCCCAGCAGCAGAAGGACCAGGAGCAGCAGTGAATCTCAGGTGGAGATACTGACTGCTGAGTCATGTTGTTAGATAGTCCTATGCCGTCTCTGTACTCTCAGGTCCTTGGAGTTAATGGCCTGAGATTTTGGTTTTAACTCTTGAGAATTTTGTATCATGTTGTATATAATTACTCAAGAAGTAATTATCAGAGATGTAAATAGTTTATCTCCTTTTTATGAAAGAAGTTTTATGGACTCCAGCTCTTATCTCGAAAAGTTTTAATTTCCCGTGATTTTTGTCTTCCGCTGTTAATCGATTGCTTCTGCTATGTTTAAATCGTGTTTATATCGTGGTTTGGAGATCGGAGCCCACAAAAAATGTATGTACCACACCTTCAAAACCAGATTAAAATTACTAAGTGAGCACCATCATTTTGGTTAATAAAGTATAACAAAATGAAAGAGGGGGGAAATGAATGCATACCATGTTGAAGATTCTATTAAGATAAACAATATGCATGCCCAAATATACAATTCTGGTTCTAATATCATCATAGTGGTCAGGTTAGGAGGCATGAGATTATCTGATGTCATTTCTTGAGTTCTTCTTGTGGACAATTTGAATCTGAAATGGTGTTCAAAAAGTAGTAGCATATGGTATAAGATTAATGTCACTCTGATAATTTGTTTGAACAATCTTGCAACTGATCACAATTTTTGGAGATAGATGCAAACATTGCACAAAGGATAAAGATTACTAGAGCTGCAATTATACCACCATATCCAAAAAAATCCAGAACATTATTATGTCCAAAAAATTGAAAATTCGCTCAACACCCAACGCCCAACCCAATCCGTTGTTCCTGCAATGTATTTCAAGTTCAACAAGTGAAAGATTTAGTAGTTCTCCCATTGGATCTCACCTACCAATGGCTAGAGCAGTATCTTGAATGTCTCTTTTACCCACATCATCCTCAGATTTCTTGTTTTCATTATCAACCCCATCATCATTCATAGAATGAAAAGAAGCAACATCATAATTTCCTGATTTCAGAAAAGTTCATAGCCAGTATACATATGTACCAGAAAAAAGTAACCAATTCACCCATATTTGGAGAAGTTTGGGAACACACTACTAGAATGATTATCCCATATACCAGTGGTTCAGTTAACCTTCAAAAAATAAAGATTACCTTTAGGGCCTTTATCAAAATCCCTCCAGTTGTGAAGAATGTCAAAAATAAGTATAAGTATTGCATCCTTTTTTGATACTAGAGTGTCTTTGAGTATCTACGATTCAATGAACTTCAACAACCTACATAAATTGGTCAACTATCACAATATAGTAGATTTCCTGAAGTAGAGATGGATATATAAAAACCTAGTGATAGAGAATCAAAGAGCATGGATATAGCTAATAAAAGTGACAAATTCTAGTATGAAATAACATTTCATTGGGATCAAACAGTGATAAGGAATCATATATACTATTTCCCATCAAACAGAAGTTGAGATAGGTACATTCGATACCTTTAAGAAAATTCAAGACAAACAGATGATCAATTCTGCTCTGGCCAAGTTGACATCGAGGCAATTACACACTCCTATCATGTATAGAGATAATATGCTGGTTGAAACTATTGCAGCAGAACCTGTGGAAATATTTTTAGACTGTAGATATAATCGACAAGTAAATGAGGCCATTACATCCTGAATCTTATGTGATCTCGATGTGCATATGTTGGTGGCCATTTAAATACAGTGTATCATTTTGATCATCAGGAACTCTCATATTGTCTTTACTCTTTAGATGTATATCAAAAATGATGTACAAACATTCTCCTTGTTCAAAGAAGTACACCATGGTGTGTAGTGGTGCCGCTGTTGTAATTTTGTGACTAGTAGGCAAGAGTACATATTATATGGATTTTGATCATTTCTAAATACTCACAACCCATATATGGATCAATTAACACCATCTAATCTATTGTGGTAAAAGTACGACATAAATTAAAACAAGAAGCAGTCCCTTCGTTCAGTCTACTTTAACTAGTAGGCTAGAGAAAAGGGAGTTAGGAAGACTATTTAGACTCTGTTTTGACCGTATGACTCATGGAGTCAATGAGAATGCCTTCAACAGTGTGACTGCAATGAATTTTAACCTACAACAAGATAAAAGTAAGCTTAATGAAACGATACCATCTCTCCTTCTATGGGTCTCACATAGCCTTACCCAAACCTTAGAATGGCTTTCAGTAGACTTCCTGTAGGCATCATCCTCGTCCTAGGAAGTAATCACAGATGAAACATAAAAAAATAAGAATATTAGAGTAGAGCAAAATCAGATACACACATTAGAGGTCCAGTGAAAGTTGCATTTCCGGATCAAAGAGGTTGAAGCATACAAAATCCAGTGATCTAGTTTGTGGTAATCACATTATAAAATAATCAAAATTTGATCACATATATTTACACTTAAATGCATATCTAAAAAAATCAAATTAGCAACTATCACCTACAACGGTGCTAAGTTGAATATGTAATATTAGTGCAATGATTAGGAATGTGATCCAGAATCAAAAAAATGTTCTGCCCAGATACATCAAATTTTTGTGCAAGTAGAGAGCCGAAATGGGTTGGTATTAGGAATGTAGTAGGAGAAAATATATAAGAAACTATGCCCTAAAAGAACTAGTTTAGAAAAAGGCATACTATAATATTACATTCAAATAAATGGGTAGATGTACATGCTACAATGAAAAAAAAGAGCAGAGACATGATATTTTGTAATTGATAAACACTTGTATACTTGTGCAAAGAAATGTCTTACCTTGAAGCTTTGGGTAAGAAAAATTGCTCCCTACAAAATCCACAATAGGCATAGTCAACATATACAGAAAATCTATAACCAATGGCCATCACAAGAGTATGAACCCTTTCAAATGATGAAAGAATCTCTCACTACGATGTCAATATCATTAGTCTTAGATATATGAATAAGCAAGAAATGCAAACTCCCACAAATGTGTAGATTCTGGGTACTGGTTGAAAATTAGGTATATAAGTCGAATGCTAAATGCAAGAGCAAGTTTGTTACTATGCTACGTAAGGAGAGAGACTTTCTGTTCATCATAAACGTCATTTGCAGAAAAATATATCTTTAGCACATACCCTATATATTTAATTCTTTTAAACAAGTCAAAGAAGTTCGTATATATTTCAAGATTTTGGATGAGACTCGTTCTAAGAAAAGAAAATGAAAGTTGAAGTGCCTTTCCTTCCTTGGTTCTAGTTACAACCAAACTTCTTCTTGACCACGTTCTTCTTCATCAACACTCAGATTCTAGCCATATTGGACTAACCTCGAGCATTGGTATATATGCTATAGGGGACAATGTAATAACTACCATTTTCAAAATTCAGACATTGGATGTAGATGCAGCTATTTACTCGTTAGATACATAAAAGGAACTAGATCTCACTGGTTTCATCATCTCCATGCTAAGAAGCACGGACACAGACACGGATATGGTGTATTTTCACCACTTACACTGCCATCTTAGTGTTTATGAACAAAACCCCCATGGTTTATAGAAGCCAGTTCCTTTTCAAGGCCTCTAGTCAAAACGACATCATGCATGACGCATATACATCTACTTTTAGTATTTCATTGTTGACTTTTGGTTCAGACTTTCTATAAGGTTACATATTACCATTCTGTAAGATATGCCAATATCTTAATGCCAATACTCTTCAAATAAGAAAGTGAATTCAAAATCTGAGATATGTGCACATTGCAACATCATAAAACATTATATCATATTCATTTTATTATAGATCCCCCTTAAGGTGCATCTAGGTACAAGCAATCTTAAATTTTTGTCCATGATTTTCCAAAAAAAAACTTACATTGTCCATGAGAAAAGATAAATAAGAAACCAGGAAGACCTCATAACATTACCAAACCGCCATGCTCCAGCTTTGACTGACAGGACATAGTCACTAAAAGGAATAATAGATAACAAGTAAAATTAGTTCATGGAATAACAAATTGTACTTACCATTTGAAAACTTCCACTAAATATTTTGAAAGGTGAAGAATATGGGGGAGGGTATTGGTGTGGGTGGGTTTTGGTATACTCTATGTTCTTATATGCCTTTACATGACCATAAGCATAAAAATAAGGTTGGTCATAGACTAAATCCATCAACACGGTTTTCATGGTGCCAACTCCACCATTTAGGTACAACCCTTTGACTGGATAGCATGAAGTTTGTGGGATATGGAGAAATCGATCCATCTAATCCTGAAGAAGCATATGTCAATATTCAACTATAAAATATTCCTATTGGAAAGACTAAATTTATAGTTCATTTACTAAGAAGAAAATCTACAACAGAAGGGTCCACCATGCATCTTATCCTGATGATGCATAATGATCCAGCCCACAACCATGTTCTTTCTCAATAAGATCCTTACAAAGTGATTGCAGTAGGTTGACATACCCACAAAGAACCAACCCTTAACCCTTCACCAAGCACACCACAAGGGATCCTTCTTGCTACTCATGAAGTTTTGAACATGAAACATCATAATCAGACCCACCATCAATATACAATAATCAAATGCCAAAGCCTTCAATCCTTAACCTTCCTCCAAAAGCAATATCATTTCCATTTCATCCAAACCAAAAAAATTGTGCCTAACAAAGCTGAGGAGCCTGTATTAATATATGATTATTTTCAACTTTTCATGGAATTTTTTGATACATCTTTTCATGGAATTTGAAAATGCATCATAATGGCCTTTGAAAAAGCCTTCCAAAAGGGAACAACTTGATTGTATATAAAGAGACTCATGTATATGAATATTATGCAGTACAACCTGCAAAATGATGCAAGATGAAATTACTGAAGAAGATTATCTAACCTCTAGGACCTATACATTGTTATGCCTATAAGTCTTTCCTGTAAGGCAACTCATTAGAAATGGATTGTAAAAACATCATTATATCAGTTCCAAAATGCAACTTCTCTGGTTGTTAACTCATTAGAAATGGATTGTAAAAAATCATTATATCAGTTCCAAAATGCAGCTTCTCTGGTTGTAAATGAGCGACGACATGTAAAATATAACTGTAGATAGAACTGCCAAAGTGGCATGAGAAACATCAGACATTGCTTTGGTCCTTTTTAAGCATGACAAACATCGATCCATGCAGTAGACTCAATTTGACTACATATTTATTAAGATATGGGATGAAATAAGATGTAGAAAATGTGCTTATTTGAAATTCTATGGGTGTATGACGACCATTTATATTGACAAGGAGCAATGGAAACTTTCTGTAGCAGGAGCAAGTTGAGTGAACATGCCAATTTGTTGAGTGATCTGCATAGGGATAGGGGACCCCTTAGATTGGGAATTTGAGAAAGTCATCGACTAGACTTGGTCGATGCTTGTTGAGAGAGTTTCAGAAAGTGGGTTCGTTTTGTTTGGAAAATGATAATGTAGGGTAATGTCTAGAATGCCAGAGTAATCCATGATTAAAAGGACAAGTTGAAGTGAAGTAGAAACATAGTGCAGGACAATGTAAGTTTCATCAAATATCGTGCTTGCAATAATGACTTTAAATCTAGAGGGAATGAGACAAGGATGGGCCCTGAGATGGAGTCTGAACCCCAGGAATTTGTGTAATGAAAAGGTAAATGTGTTGAATTCAATCTTGGGAAGTAACGAGTAATGTAATAGGCCTTCCAACATATGATATATTTACCCAACAAATATGGGACAAAGCCTCTAATAAGAAATGAAATCAGGGCTGAGAAGATAAGTTTCCTAATCTCAGTTCCTACATTTTATCATTGTACCCTCTCTGGCAAGTGGTTGCAAGTAATATTGTTAATTGTAATGGGATTCTTGTTCGTCACCCAAATGTTATGGATTGAACAGTTCTCCCATTGTTTTCTTCTTACTATGCAGTATAAAATTCTATCTACTAGTAGCTTCTTCCGACTTTTAGTCTACATTTGACCTAATGTGGTGTCTTACAACCTAACATGTGTTTGTAGATGCAAAAAATGTATATCGTTTACCACTCCCTTATTCATGTATATAGCGGTGGTACCTGTGAGAACCAACGATCAACATGGAAGTGTTTTATTGTCCTATGGCAAGTTAATATTGGAATAGATGCATGGTTTCATGGTGTTTTTCCCCTTTTTATCTGTTCAGACCATTCTTTGGACCAGCCACACTTAAATAAGTACTAGGTGCACTTGAAGGTGTTTCTTAAGAAAGATTAATAAGGTTCACCCATGTATGTAAAAGTGGCCCAACTGTCCACTTCATGATGAAGTGTCGAGAAATCCCCTATCTTCTTATGCCTATTAGATCAGAAGATGGCTACATTAGCATCGACAACAAGATTCTTAATACAGTCATTACAGACAAACTGTCATAGCTTCTCAAATGTGATGTGGAACCCAACAATTGGCTCTTACATATCCAGTTCACCTGAGAATGGATGCTAGGAAAGCTAGATGTGAGGGTATGAAGCCTCCTCGCGTCAAGTGGTTTCCAAGCTTTAAGCTTCTACAATAGCATATTCAGATAGATAATAACCTGCTCCAGGTTTCATTAGCGACTCAATTCTCAAATGGCACTATGAAGGAATACCCTCCCTGGATGAACATCTGATAGGTAGCAAGGTACTGGCTTGAGTAGGACGGTCACTGCAATCTTGCAAAATAAGGAGAAAAAAAGAAGTGGCAGGCTACAATGAAACACTTAAGAAAATAAGAAGTTGTGGAACACAATGAACCACTAAGCTTGATAAACAAGGAGAAAACAAGAAGTGACAAAATTATATGTGTTTCAATATGGTACTGAGACTTAATCAATAACACTGTTGGCGCTAGGTGATTCATGTGACAAGAAGCATTTGCTTCACCTTGCACTAAGGAAAAGAGGTTTTTGAGTTGATTAACTAGGTTATCTTGGCATATTATTGGATGTGGCATGAAAATAAATGTTTATAAGAAAGGCTTTCACAAAGACCAAGTAGGGACTTGTACTAGAAGCTGGAAGCTATCAGTGAGCTTTTACAGAAATTTGTGGGTCTTTGCTCAAGGAGTATGGCTCACCAAGTCAATTTATCCCAATCATTATAGGGGGCATGGTGTGGGATCAGTTATGCTAAAATATACACAAGCCTTTGTAGTGCCTCCACTATTCTCGATATGGAAATTGGGACGTGGATCAAACAACTTCAACACAAGTTTGTTACTAGATCTGTTTCATCCATCCCCATAGTACGGGATGTTGAGGTTCATCCATATCCATAGTATGGGATGTTGAGAGTGGGCTAATATAACTCTGGGGCTCTCCTCCCTAAAAAAACTAGCTTTTAGGTTAGGTTCTACCTTGTATTTTTATAGTTCTCTTTTATCGGTCATATGATGTAAATAAAAATGAAAAATTTCTCCACACTCACCCTCTGTGCTAGACTAGGAAGAACAAACACTTCCTGGAGGCTGTCGTGTCTGTGTCCAACATGTGTCCAACTCAGACACGCCTTGGACACGTGTGGACACACGACGGACACTCCTCCAGCGTGTTGAATTTCATATATTTTTTTATTTGCAAGCTGGACACGGCGTGGACACATCTAGGACGTTGTGTCTGTATCTTATATTAATGTAAATATATGTATGTATATATGTATATATATAGCCGTGTCCAACGTCGTGTCCGTGTCTTATATTAATGTAAATATATGTATGTATATATGTATATATATACATACATATATATATATATATATATATATATATATATATATAGCCGTGTCCAACGTCGTGTCTGTGTCTTATATTTTTGAAAATTGCCGTATCTCGTGTCTGTATCTGTGTCCGTGTTCGTGTCCGTTCTTCTTAGGTGCTAGAGTATGGTTGTCGTTGGCTTGGCCTCATCTTTCTCAGACATGGATGTATTCCTTGGGTGGCTCACTTCCTCTTTTCCCCTTACTTTAGGCTATTGCTGTTTGCACCACCATTCCCTTCAACTTTTGGGCTCAGTTCCTGTTTTTCATTATTGAATGCATATGTTGTTTAACCTCTTTACAGTGCCACTTATGTTGTCCTCTGCCAGTTCCTGATAGCATAGAAGTTCTCATCCTCAAAAAACTTACTTTCTATTAGAGAAAGAATTCAGAATGTACCCGAAAAAATATTACTTAACAGGTAACGCACATACCTTGAGTGGGACTCTCGAACCCACTGGTGCACCAAGGTTCAAACCCTCGAAGCATGTCATACAACATTGCAGGGTTTGTGTAGCAATGAGGAAACAAGGAGATCACTGTCTACTATTATTCTAGAAAAAACATCACAATTGATGAATCACAAGAGCCAAAAATAGATAAAACTCAACAATTATATAATACATGTTACTAATACATTAAATGTTTATACTACAATCAACTTATTACTTCATTTTTAACCATATATTACAAGTGAAAAACTTAAATCATAAATCAAAAATATATCGTACTACTCTAAATTTCGTTAACACCACTACAAAAAAAAGTCATGAGCCTAGTCTCCTTGAGCACTTGCAAGGAAAGTTGTAGAATGCCCAAGGAGTGATCATCTAGAATATTAACTTCGTCCATGCTTTGAGAGCATCACCTTTCTGGACCTGAATGTCATGTGAAGCTGTTCCATCAAGAGTCTGTTTATAAGATGATTCAAAGCCAACTAACTGATTTACATGGCACCAACCTGGTGCATGTGAAAGGGAATGTGTTGGATGACAACTTAACCAAATGGGATCTCAAACACACTATGCAATGTATCACTCTGAATGAATGGCCTACTAACTTAAGCTAGTAGCATGAACATGAAAATTTTGGAATTCTGGACAATTCTAAGATACATACTTGAATATCAGTAGAACTACATGACTCATTGATGACTCTTAAATGGAAGTGGCAGTGATTGAAGTAGTCCAGATGCCTTAATTTTCATAGTTGAATGAGCAGAGAATATCACCTTCACATAGCCATCTCATCAGATTTATGGGTGATAAACCCCTAGACCAGTCAATCAGGATCTTAACAGATCTAAGAGTGAACTAACCATCTATGGAATAAGTCCATATCAGATCATATTCCTATTATCAATGGGATTATATGATTCTGGCCCCCACTATCATCATCCCTTAACCATTTAACAATTATGATGGAGAGCCCCTTTCCCAAATTTCATGACTTTCCCACAGATCACAGATCAGTAGAAAGACATCAATCTACCATTGCATTCAAGATCACTAGAACACGGTTATTATGGGTTAGGGTCACCTTAAAAGTAGAAAATGAAAATTTTTCATGTGAATTATTAGTTCATAATTGAGTTCACAATATTGTAATTCTTAGTATACATAATAATGTACATGTTCTGTTAGCATACATGTTGTTGTATTCCTGTTCTAGAATTCAGTTTTCTACAGCCAACCTTTTATCCCACACTGCCTACAGCAGAAACCACACAGCTCCTTATATGTGCTAGTGGTCCCCTAGAGGTCAGGACCTCTCAAGGGCATGGGAATTTAAGGTTATTTGTCTTGTCTTGTGTATTTCTCATATGAAATAAAAACACACACACATGCGCGCATTCATTTGCTCGCCCGCCCGCCCCGGCCCGGCTCGATTCGGTTCGGTTTGGTGCGTGCGTGGATTTATCTTTTTACAAAATATTTTTATTTTGTTTTGTTTCTCGAAACAACACTATGTTTTCTGTGTTGCGTCATTTGGAGTTTGATTGACAGCATTTAAGGCACAATAATAAACCTCTCTTGACTACTCATTAAAGTCGACCATTAAAGCAATGTTAATGAGGCACGTTGGAGAGTCCAACATGTGCGGGCAGTTACCGCGGCGGCTGAGACGCGCTCCATATAAGGAGGCGTCCGATCTCATTTGAGTAGACAGATCTACAGACAACAAACCAACATGGAGATACAAAGAGATATATAGCAGTTCCTATCCTCATATACAGCGGTTACCTTACTACTGTATCGCGGTTCCTTTGTCGTTGTACCACGGTTACCATACTGCTGTGTTGTGGTTCCTTTCCTCCAGTATAAAGTTGTTGTTCCTTTGTTGCTATAGCACGATTACCTCACTGTTGTACACCGGTTCCCTTCCTGCTGTACAACTGTTACCTACGTGCTCCTTTGTTTCTTTCTCCACCACAACAAGCCTATTTTCCTGAATACCACCACGCCTTGCTATTGTCTTACGCCGGTGACTACTTCGCGACGTCCGTTTTGCTATTTGCGACCAAGGGCTAAGGAACGAGTTCAACACATCACTCTCTCTTGCACCGAGCATCTGTACCAGAGTTGGAGTGGTTGAATCTTGGAGATAGACCACCGGAGACGCTCGTGCTAGGAGCGGCGAAATCTGTCTTGAAGATAGTATTTCGCACGCCTTCATCTTCAAGCTCTGGTGTTTGATTTCTAAACTCATTCACCATTTTCTCCGAATCTGATTTACAGTTAATATTACTACTGCGTTTTGGTGGTTAACTGCTTGCAATATCTAATTAACATCTGTCTACAGCTTACGACGAACCACTATTTTCCAACACATGTAACAATATACATGTGAATCAAATCGTTACGATTACTGAATGTCATGAACATTGGATGCACAAGATACACTCATGAAGAAGCATGTGCTGCTAAAAAAGTTGTAAGAACAATAACACCAAAATGGTGTATCTTGTAACAGCGTTGTATCTTGTAACAACAGATAACTAATGTATACAATGATTCTAAAAGTAGCCATACTATGTTAGAAATAATATCTTTGGGCAATACATTGGTCTTAGACTATATACAAAAATATTGCAAGTGGACCAAAAATTTGAACACATTTATTTTGATTTAATTGGTGAAATAAAATGTTCACAATCAGCAACAGTTAAAATATCTGAAACAAACACGTCACATTAGCGTTATTTAATTGGTCAAAGGACATGTTGGCAATCACAAGTGCAAAAAGGCAAAGGTAACCAACTTGTTGCATAACATATTTGGTTGGTTACATAAGTTGGTGTAGAAAACTATCTAGTCATTAAATAATCAAATGTATGCATCCAACACAAATAAACACCATTCCTTTTAGCCAAAAAAGGATTCAACAAAACTTCTACAGAAACAACAAGTTAACACCGTTCTTCCAAGAAAAAATAAGAGAAATATTGTCTTAGAACAACAAAAAAAATGGGTAAAGTTTTGGTTAGCTTTTGAAAACTATTAGTATATTTTAGATCTATTCCAGCAAATTAAAGAGTGCATATCTAACAGTGACTCATGTGGTGACATTGTTTTTCATTGTAAATATGTATCATGATGCAGTAAGCTTTAAGTTTCAATTTTTTTATTGAAATGTTAAATTTAAGAATTTTACATAGTTGAAGATTTAACAAAGAGCATACATCAATAAGTAATAGATACCACTGATACACGTGTATGTTATCCGGACCTTAGCAATTTTCTTCCTAAATGTTGTAAATTCCTTTCTCCCTTTCCAGTCACAAAACTAATTTTGAGTTTGCAGTACAACAATGTGCATACCATATCTTGGGCTAGATCCTCCTTCAACATCTTACGACAATTATGAGTAAAGGTAAACTTGTGTAGGTCACAGTTGTTTTCTTGTATGTCCGGACACTACCTCATGAAAATTTTCATTGCCATGAGCCTAGGAACTGCATTGGTTTCTTTGTTATATTCCATCTTACCAGCTTGCTCGTTGGAGATTTTCAATGGAACATAAGCCAATGTTATCTGGGGTATGGGTTCCTAGGGACTAGAAATTACTTTTGTCATCCAAAAAAGAGCTTAGAGAACTAGTATCATGAACAAAACAACAATATTATTGAAACGTACAGAACTACTATCACGGACGAAGCACCAATACTATTGGAATTGGAATAAACAAGTATGAAGGCCTTAGTGGTTTTCACATAATAAGTTGTGAGTTTGCAAGCCTAACAATAAGTGACATTTCTTTTCTTATGACTAGGTTCTCAACACCATGCTTTACAAGCTTTGTCATAACATGCATGGACACATAATGCTTCCTTCTATAAGTTGTGGGAGAAACTAAGCAAGGAATGTGATAATTTGATAGAAAGAGAGTTACTGATATAGTTTAGGAATTTTATCTTCCTAGATGACATGTAGGAAGATTTTCACATCAATTTTCCACCATCATCTATTCATCAAGTTGCATTGGATGCAGCTAATAGATGACAATGTCTTTGATGAAACTATGACATAATGGTTGTTCTTGATCCAAGTTAAGCTACCACTATGGCTGCTGGTAGGAGACTATATGATGACTCTAGGTTAAAACCTTGGTTTTTGTATAGGAGGTGTGTGCCTCAAAGGTGCAAGGCACCCCTAGAGGAATTGATACAATAAAGCATCCACACAAAACAAGTCTGAATCTTCACCATTATTTCCTTATTAATGGCCTCTCCTCAACATCCTGAGATAGTGACACTTACATTTACTCCCATCTCTAAATGCTGAGACATATCTATTGTAGTCACTACCTCTGGCATGAATATGGAAACATAGAGGTTCTAAGTATGAGTATTGGGGCCATCAATAGTCATTTACTGACTTAACATTCTTCCCCTGCACTTTAAAAGACCCATGTGTATCCCTCCTAGATATTGTCATCAATAGATTGGTAGAATTACTACTGAAAATGGGTGTTTATGAGTAGCAATATGGTTATTTGTTGCACCTATCATATGCGATGACTTGCTGGTAGTATACGTTCTAGTTTATTATTTTGTGGTTGAAGGCCTCAAGATTTTTCTTTTTTGCATTTTCTTGGAGGTCTTTGTGTGTGAATAATTTCTAGTTTATCAATTGGTGGCCATAAATTTATACATTTAATAATAAGAACATCGTCCAATGTATGTATCTTATAGTGAATCCGAATAACTAGTTACTATGTAAAGAACTTTTGCATAAAATTCAGTTAGTTCAAGAGTCTCAACAAGAAAGAGAAAGATGACCAAAGCCTGGCATTCAATATTCTAGTTCAAATGCCAAAAATGGACATCATGAATATTTGATTGCATAAGCATCACTAGAATGGCAAGGCAAAACAATTGACCATGGTAACATTCGGCATAATCAGGCTCAACAAGATTATAAATTCAAAACCTAAGGTAGCTACCGTACCATTTCATTTAAAACCCTAAATGAAGAAAACACATATGATTGAGCCTATTGAGGGAAATCCCAACTGTAAAGAAGATTCTCTATTGACTTTGTTGGAAACATGTGGTCTTTGTGGAGGAAGAAATAGGGATTTTCACTGTGCAGGGCATATTTCATATGAATTGGTATAGTATTAAATCTGGAACATATTGATCACTATCTGGATAAATTTGGTAAGCCCTTCATGATCAAGGGCACGCTCAAAGTCATTCCAAATTCACTTACAAAATAATTTGATACACGCAAACATGTTCCACTAAAATCAAAATCTGTTTATAGACAATAAAAGATATTCATCCAATTCCAACGTATGTGCATATTTAAGGTGAGTATTGTGTATTTGGCAAACATACAAATTTTAATAAATTACACTTATGTTCATCAGCTAGTCATCACAGGTTTTACCCAGATCGCCTTTACCATGCACTATTATGTCCTACCTCCATTCTAGTCATGCTGCAACACAAGCAATGCAAACAACATAAACGAGAAAGGGCATATGTATAGGATAGCAGTTTGATCCTTGCAGGTTGTTTTCCATGTAAAGGTATTGAATGATACTCCCAAGAGAACAAAATCTAGTGAGAAACAGATCATGTAGGTTGCATGACAATTATATAGTGCAAGATACTTACGTGTGTGAACTGTATGAAAAAGGCCGCACACACATAAAGTCATAGTTATGCATGATATTTTTTAAGTTACCAGGCAAGCCTCAAGCCAGTGACCTGTATAACATCCAATTGTAAATACTAGCTACAAACCGAAAATCTTGGTGATCAATTTAAGATCTCAAATATATAATATCATTCAAATTGTTATCTATTATTTAAGACATATAGTCATTGTCTTGTATAGTCTTTCTGAGGAAGAGTGCAATATTTTGCATGGGAATGTCAATCAATAAGAAGATAGGTTATATTGGAGATGCTAGAGTATAATATGTAACGTTGACTACAAAATTAGATTAAATATATAGAATAAGAAAAATTCAAATTATTGATATAGATACATTGATGCATGGTTGTAAGATGGGACCCAAGTTTGAGCAAGAGTCGATGTGGGCACTGTATAAATCAATGTTCAGTGTTGTCATGACATTCCATATTTTACAAGGGTCCCAATTGGGGAAAAATACATAAACAGGATCACATACAGAGAATCTAGTTGCTTAATACCATTAGCTGGCTCACATAATTCAGTAGGCTCCTTATTCACAAGAAGCTCATGATAACAATACTTAAAATTACTTGGATCTAGTTGGTTCATCTAATAAAGAATGGAAAAGGGGTAATCCCAACTACTGCAATCATAATTTGTGGTTATATAGGCTTGAATACTCATCTTCACAAAAAAAATCTACTTGAAATTATTAATTAGATTGGAAAAGTTTCATTAGGAAAAATATCATGCTCTGTGAGTAGGACAAGAGAACAAGAATAAAAAGTTGATGTTGAACTAGTAGTAAAATAGTAGAACAATTATAGAACTAACTTGGCCTAGGAGAGTTTTTTATTCTCTCTTCTTCACTCTTACTCATCCTAACCTGTGCTGACCATTGAGGGGAATAATTCAAGGTTGGAGATGGGGTTGGGGACTAACAGATGGCATCGAGGGGAATTGTTCAATGTTGGAGATGTGGAGGTGCCTCACATACATGGATGAGGAATCCAGTAGGTTGTAGGGAAGAGCTTAACGGTGGTAGAGGCTTGGTAGTGATGGAAAGGATGAATGGCGATAGTGGCACTGGTATGAAAAATGAAATGGGCCAAGAATGCTAATAACATCTATGCCTGACAGGTTCACCACTTGAACCAGTTTACACTAGTGGTAGTTGGACCACTAGGGTAGTCTTTTTTAATCAGTTTGAGCATGTACTGTAGTATAAAAATTTGGTTTTGAGTTACTACTGGTGTGTTAGCTTTGTTTCTAACTATAAAAGATTTGACTTGCATTGGTAAAGAAGGTATTTCCTCTCAATTGAAGTAAGAGTGAACTTCTTTTGGTCAGTGTAACATTTTACTATTTCCTACTTAAACCAGTACAACATTTTCAGAATTCAAATTTAGAACTGGCCTTAACTAGACTAAAAACTTCAGGAACCCCATTGTTTAATTATTAAAAGATGGACTAGGTGGTATACATATTATGGCCATTGATAAAATAAATCAAATTTCCACAAACAATTCAGTAGACATACCTTAAACAATGAATACCATGGTGCATATGAGCTCCATCTGATAATAAATCTGAGACTTTTCTTATAAATCAATGTGAATCTTATAAAAATTATCTTTAATATTAGCACAAAGACTTCTCTAAAAATACAAATTCCAGTAACTTATCAAGGACAAGAAGTGTTCGTGACCCTATGAAATTATTCTTGCTTACAACCCTTACCTTTTTTATGCTTGACATGCGGATGTTATCACACTCATCCGTCTATGTATTAATAGAAATCATCTACAATAGTATTTCATATCACCCAAATTCGCATAGTTATCTAATCTGTCAGGTACTTCACAGTTTTCATATGGTTTCAACATAATTTAAGATGATTGCAGGATCAGAGGAACATGAAACTTAATTGGCACAGCTTGAAACTCCATTGTAAAATCACTGTTATATTTAACAAATACAGATCTTTTATACATTCCCTAATTAACCCAAAAAAAAGTTAAGGCCAAAAAATAGCTGGAGGACACTTTTCCTTCCTCAAACAAAGCTACTGTAAAAGCAAGGAGAGATTAACCTATTGAAAATGCCAATCTAGATTGTGTTCTTGGCATTCGTTAATTTAAGCATGTGGATCAAGAATGACCATTACGTCATTAGCATATAATGGCCCTACACTCAATAGGTCACAGAGTAGAATATGTGATGCCAATATTAAAATTAATGGAATTGACTTCCAGCCATCCACAATATGACCCCATCATCATCAAATTCTTGGAAGAAGAATTGATTTCTTTGCTTTCCAGTAGGGCTCAGTATCCTCTCTGTGGCCTTTTCCACATGGATCATCTTGGTCATGGGAAGAGCGAATGAAGCTGAGAGGATTTGTTGCCACAAGTAGAGGTTGCGATCAACTAAATCCCCCGCCCATCTCCCAGCTAAACCCTTTCCCTTCCCAAAATTGCATAGATAGCTCTGTCAAGAAACAATTTTCTAGGCCAGTAGATTGCCTCCATGTCAACCAAGGCTACAATCTCCTCTCCACCGGATCACTACGTGTGTTATGATAGCCAGTGGAAGACGGGTGGGAGCAACGAGGTGACGATCTCTATTGGACTAGAAGAGGCCGGAAGTTCCTCGACACTTGTCCTTGATGGGATAGAATGTTTCATCATTTTAAAAGCATCTCTGAGAATCTAACATCGCTATTCCTAGGATGGCCTAGTTGCACACGACATCAAAACAGAACATTTACATGAAGAGGGATTAGAGTGTATTCAGGACTTGACGTAGAAGGTTCTGATATGCTCTAACATTACTTACAATTGTAGTTTTGCCTATGAACATGTCCTAAGTTACTACGAGTGAAAGAAAGTGGCGCAAAATTAACAAACCTTTGGCTTGAACGGTTGCTCATCAATTTGGATCATCTCCTCTCCTCTATTTTGTTTCCTCGTGCTCCCAACACCTTCTTTCTGGTGATCTACAAGCTCTTAAGATAACTGGGGGGAGAATAATATGAAGTTGTGATTAGGGGGTGTGCGGGGAAAAGAAGAGGGTGAGAGAGAGGGAGCATGATCATGGGGATAGAGGGGGCTATCAGGGTGGATGGTGGAGGGGGTATTGGGGTGGATGCAACGAAGAGGGCTATCATAGTGGATGCAACGGAGGGGGCTATCGAGTGGATGGAGGAGGGGGCTTTTGGGTGTGGACAGGGTGGAGGAGACGAGGTACATGTGGGGTGGAGTGCCGAATTTGATTGGGTGGGGGTCTGGTCGTGCCAAATCAGGAAAAGTGGAGTAGGCGCCAAAAACTTGAAATTTTCGAGCATGTGATACTTGAGAGCGGAGAGTCGAGAAAGAGTATTAGTTGTAGTCAAGTGAAATATGTAGTCAATTTGTAGTTGTTGGAATTAACTATATTTCTTTCATTTACATATTTTGTATATGTAAATAGTGGTAGCTTTTAATACAAATACAATGTATGTAGTTAGAATAATTGTAGTTAATTCATACTTTTTTTGTAGTGATGAGAGATATCACCTTGGTCTGGGTTAATGTCTAATTCATGATCCTCAAACTGACCTTCCTGATGCGAGGTTGTTAGACTTCCCTCGTGGGGATAAGAGTCATCATCATCATAGCACCATACATGTGTGTGGCTTGTATCTTCCATTGATTGATCAACTAAATCATCTGGATAACATGAAGGGCTTTCCCAGGTGGGCTGGTCTTCATAGAAAAATCCCAGTGATTCTAGTTGATGGTTTGAATAGAATGGTGAGGCAAACTCCATTTCAAGCCCAATGGAACGGTTTTGATTATTTTAATCTTCATGGTTGTGTGATGGCGTTTTGAATTGGATGGTAACCAAATCGATGAGATCTTAAAGCCTCCTTCTGTGTTCAACATCCTTATCATGAAGCTATTGTACTTGAGAAAAAAATGCTTTTAAGATCTGCTAATTTAGCCATATACTTATGTTGGGACTCTGCTGTATCAAACTGATGCTATCATGTGAATCCTAGTTCAACAATTAAGTATGCTTCTACTACGGTCCGCAACTACAGACGCAACTTGTAGATGATGATCATGCTTCTCTAGTAGTTGTCCAAGAAAATCATTTTGTTCTTGGAGTTGAGGAGATATGTAGGATTTTAGTTCATCGACACTTTATCCAGCTAGCTCTACTACTCTGAATAGTTCTTGATTCCATGATAACGTGGAAGTTGAGGGCTGATCATCCATCTCCTTTGCTAAGACGTCTATGTATTATGATGATAGAGGCCAATATAGCTCAACTATATGTAGAGAACAACTTTCAATTATTTTCTAGTAGTCAAAATTGTGGAAAAATTCAAGAGGATAGGTGGATAAGATAACTTGTCTTGTGGAAGTAAGATCCATGGCTGAAAAAGATGTATAAGAAAAAGAAAATCTATTTAGTATATATGAACAACTACGTGTAAAATAAAAGAAGAATTATTCATATATATTTAGGCTTATGGATGATAGAATAAAATCTTTTGGGTCTGTAAATGTTGAAAACCACATCCCCGACAAAGACACCAAAAAGTTGATAAGGCCAAAATCGTGTGTCTGAAAGGAGGCAAACTCAGAAAGATCGAACTTTTAAATTTATAACTCTAAACTATCAAGGACCCCCACAACTTTATTACGGGGTTGAAGTAGATATATCGGGTCGAACACAGAGACATGTGTACGTTTAGGATGCTTAAAATCTCACTCTTAAGTCAGGTAAGCTAATCTGATAGTTGATAAAAGTAAGGAGCTAGAACTAGTCTAGCAGGTTGTCACAAAGTAAAACAAAACAAAGAAAAGAAAACAAAATAGAGCCTGTTAGATTCTACTCATCAAAGAGCAGGAGTTCCTAGAATTGTAACCACAAGTTGGATAGTCTATGCACCTATTCTCAGGCATAGACCACCCTCAAATACCCCAACAAGCAACCTCCATCTAAACATTATATGTATTGTTTTATCTATTCTTGTAGGGGCCATCCCACTCATTTTTGCACAGTGTGATTATAAGCCATCAACGATATGAAATCTCTTTTGAGGATGAAAACTCAACATACTAGAATATTCTAGATACCCTCTAAGGTCTAGAATATTCTGACATGCTAGGAACAAATGTGATCTGGGTAGAACCTGGTAATGGGCCCGACCGTGTCGGGGTGGGACTGGCCGTGTCTGGGTCTATGAGCCATCCTATTTTCAGATTTTGGTCCAAACTACCTCTCTTATCCATTTCTACAATAAATCTCTCGGTATAGGTAGAAATAGAAGTTCAAGCAAGAAAGAGATCAACCAAACTAGCAATCATAACTAGAAAGAGAAGATAGAATAGAAAACATACTAGATCTGAAGTAAACTACTTACTCAAGAATAAAGTACATAAACATGCCCAAAATGGGCTACATAGTCAAGAAGGAGCTCAACTAGCCATGGACAAGCATAGTTGGCACCGAACAAAGATGGAAGAACATCATTTGTACAAAAACTAAAGAGAACAATAGAAGAAAGGAGAAGAAGAAGATATTTAGCCTATAGAGGAGGGGTGGATCTCGCTCCTTAACCTCTATATGGCCCGTAGCTCATCTTTGGGACTTCCTCCTTGGTCTTCTGTAATACTTAGCCTCCTTTCTCTTCAATTCTGCCCAAATAGAAGCTTGGTGGATGTATGGAGGTGGAAGATTGATGGGAATGGTGGGAAGTGGATGAATGGTGGTGGAAAATGATAATGGATGGAAGCAAACTAGAGAGATGGGCATAGGATTAGCACTGCAGCCCTTTTAGACCTTGGAACTCTCCCACAGGGCTCTAGAAACCTAATAATCTTGGAACCAAAAATGTGGAAGCTCCAAAAATTTGGAACCCCTCTCTAGGTAGTGAGGGGTAGGTATTTATAGATGAAGGCAGAATGAATGTAATTAGTGGTCGCGACACCTATCTCAGTCGCTACATCAATCTCGACCCAACCTTATCAGGGTTCTGATCGATTTTGATGTTTTGGTTGATACTTATGTCACGGTCGAGACAATGTAGCGATCATGACCAATGTCGGGGTTGCGAAGGTCTTACTGCAGTTGTGGTTGCAGTGGTTGTGAAGTCCTATTGTAGTCACGATGAGTAGACCTTGGCCCGACCATGTCAGGATGGCACGACCGTGTCAGGAATCTCACTTGTAGAGGATGAGATTTGGTAGTGGTCACTTCGTGTTACAGTCGAAATGAGTGGTGTGACTATGACCAGTGTAGCGGTCACGACAATCTTATTATGGTTGTGGTTGTGAATCCTTATACCGGTCATGATTGCGAGCCCTGTAGCAGTCGCTACACCTTGACCTCAGCCTGATCATGTCGGGCTTGGAACGATTGTGTCGGGCATCGTGGTCGAGGCAGGTGTCAGGAGTGAAATAGGTGGAGTGGTCGTAGATATTGTAGCGGTCAAGACAATTGTCGCGGTTGAGACATTTGTCATGATCGGGATGGATTTCTTGGTCCAAACAGTCGTAGCGGTCACCACTTTCCCTTCTCTTCTCGATCGTGGAGGGATTGTCCCGACCGTATCGAGTGTTGCGGTCGCTTCAGATGGAAGCTTAGTTGCTGCAAAAAAACCACGTGTTGGAGAGAAATCTTAGAGAATAGATGTCAATTTATGTTAAGTGCTCGCATTGTCTCAAAATTGGCTAGTTGAGTAACATAACTATGAAAAGGTATAAATTACTAAAAGATAAGAATCTACGGTTATTTTGGGCATTTTAAGGCTATAATGACACAAAATCATAAATAAATGCTTAGTGAAAATGCTTATATTTGGGTGTTTATCAAAGAGTCACTCCAAACCTCACTCTAATTAAGAATATTTTGTCTCTCATTGCTCTCATTTCATATTCATTTCTTTCCTAATTTATAATTACAATGTTCTCTCTTCCAATCATAGTCATTTCCATTAAAAGGAAGTCCTCAACAAATAGTTCTTACAAAGTATTAGTCACATTGAACCTGACTATACTTAGACTATGTATATCTCTCCTTCCAATCTCCCAAGTGTCTCCTTCCCTAATTAACCTTTTTATTAAAATCTCCCATATTTCCTTCTTTTCCAAATAATTAATATATATTATGAAAGAAATTAACTTGCATATTGTAAGGCCCTTTACTTGAGTTTTTGGATAACCCTATTTGCTTTGGCTTGGTCATGTGATTATAACCTTGCTCTAATATTTTGAGATGTAATTAGGGCTTGTGTAGAGCTTAAGTTTTAAATTTGGGCTTGTTTGGATGTTGTTTGTGCTCTATGTGCTAGTTTTGGTACAGATTGCAATTTACCCAAAGTAGGGGGTTGATGTGAATTTGTCACATCTAGAGTGTCCCCTCTCTTCCTTGACATCATCTAAAGGAGATTGAAATAAGTGGGCAATTGTTTGGACCAAGGTTGAGGAGTAACACCCTTAGTGGTGACTAGGGTTCCTATGAGTGTTGAGTGTCTTGACCTAAGTGTATAAGGTTTGTTGTCTCAACCTTGGGTTGTGACCTAGCTTAGGTTGGGTGCATTTCACGTCAATACAACCTCTCTAGGGGTTGAGGTCATGACCAAGGAGGGTCTAGGGTGGTCTTGGGTTGAATGACTATCCTCACATAGGTTGTCTCGACCTAGGGTTTGAGTCGGTTCCTTGTCTAGACCAAGTGGTGATGGTGGATGATGGTGTTGCAACCATGGATGGTGCTCCATGGATGGGTTACGACCTCGACCATATGGGTGACCATGGTGTTCGAGACCCAACCTAGAATGTATCACCATTTCTTTCATGTTAGGTTAGAGTGGTTGCATGTTGGTCTTTTTAGTGAACAAGTGTCCATTTGGCTCCTTAGAGTGTTGACACATCATCCTTTGCCTTCTCTCTCATCTTCCATCTATATAAACCCTCTTATCTCCACACAAGTGACCCCTTTCCGCCCTTCATCTTCCTTCTTCTATTTTGATTGTTCTTGGATCTTTGTGGAACAAGGAGATCTGACCTTGGAGCTTGGTGACCAAACCCTTCTTGCATGTGGTGCTTCTGGTGACCATAGTTCATCATCTACCTTGGTAAGTGCTTACCTTTCCTTGATGGCATTTCCTTTGATCTCCTACCTCCATCCCCTTCTCTCTTCTCATCCCTATATCGTGTTTCATCCATGATGGTAGTTTGGGTTAGAAAACTCCTCACCACAAGGGTCATAGACCATGTTTCGACAAGGTAGACCCAAGTGGGAGGAAGGTTTCTTCTCTCTTTCTCTCTTTTTCTTTTGGTTTTTCCTAGAGATCTTTCCTCTCTTCTGTGGATCTATCTTTGACCTTGGTACCTTCTTATTCTTGAAGTGCTCTTTTGTCCTAGAGTGGAGCCTTTGGAGGAGCTTCTTCAACCTTTAGATCGTGTGCTTGGAGCCCTTGATCTTGGAGCTTGGAATCCTTAGTGGTGATATTCCTAAGGAGGGTGATATAACCCTTACCCGCTATACTAATGCACATTCCTTCACTTGAATGTTGATGTTTCTCTCTCTAAAACATGTTCCTAATGTGCTACTATGTAGTTCCATGATCTAAAACTCATTTTGATATGGTTATCTTGCTTGTATTGGTAGAAATAGAAATCCTGATTTCACATATACAATTTTGGTGATTGTGGTGTCATTGTGATATTCCTCCATCTTTTAACCTTAGTCTTGTTTTTATGCATGGTGTTCGTGTACCTAAATGTTGATGATAGGTTAAATTTATTTTTTGTACCTTGATTAACTTTTTATCTCCCTTAGACGAGATTATTCCTTACTGGTTTCATGATGCATGACTTAGGGTTCCTAGTGACCGTTATTCATGAGCCTTTTCCTTCATGATGCGTATGGCTTCCCTTTATCTTGTTTCTATTTTGAGGACAAGGTATCCTTCCTTGGGTGGTCAAGACACCCTTCTCCATGTTGGTCACGTCCATGTTAGTTTTGGGTCGAGATGCTCCCTTGTTGATGGGTTGGACCTAGTGTTATTTAGATCGCAACACTTGATGATTGGTGGTTAGGTTAACCCCTCTTTGGGTTGGGTTTTTGCCCTTTCCTTGGTCATGACATACCTAAAGTGGGGTCGTGACAGGGTGCTTGGTCATGACATGTTGTTGCATGTTTGGTGGTCGAGATAGCCTTGAGGTTGAGACACTTTCAGGTCGAGACATTTTGCAAACCGTAACCCTAGATGTCACGATCGCGACATGGTCTAGGTGGGGGAAGTCGCAACCCAATGATATGAGTGGTTGAGACACCATAGGTGTCGTGGTCGTGACATGGACCAATATGGGTGGTTGTGACCTAGTTGTTTTGTGGTCAACACTTGGTGATGGTAGGTGGTCAAGAGGTCTATGCTTGGACACCTAATGATATACTTGGGTGAGTTATGTAGAAGTTTATATGAGTCATTTAGACAACCATGCGTGAGCGAATTCCCTTGTGATATATGGTCATCCCTAAAGGAGTGATTCACCCAAGTGACACATGATTATAGTCCAAATGACACATATAAAGCTTCTACATAACTCACCCAAGTATATCATTAGGTGTCCAAGCATAGACCTCTTGACCACCTACCATCACCAAGTGTTGACAACAAAACAATCATGTGTCACTTGAGTGAGTCACTCCTTCTTTGGGGATGACCATGCATGAGCCAATTCCCTTGTGATATATGGACAACCATGCGTGAGTTGATCCATCTGTTGATTATATGTCACTTGTACAAGTTAGCTAACATATCAGTATAGTGTTACTCTCACTGGGACGTTTTCTCTCACCCTGTGGGTTTCTACATCTTTTAGGTAGTCGTACATGAGAAGATAGAGATTGTGCACCCGAGGAGGAGCGACAAAAAGATCTGTAGCTGATAAGGTTGTGTGTGTTGCTTTATGGTCTTTCGGTGTTAGAGTCCTAGAGTCGTATCTCTACACTCAGGTCTTGGGGGAGTTATGTATGTTCCTCGATGGTGTTATCGATATGAGTTTTTGTTTTATCCACCCTTGTTGTATATAATTGGCTATTGTACATGTTTATGTAAATAAATAGATATCAAATGTGAGAAGTGGTCTTTTATGGACATATTGTAAATAACAATGCCTTATGATATATGATTCAGATGGCAAGTGTTTGGACCCTGATGTAAAAAGTTTCTTGATGTTGGTTCTTGTTGTAATTGATTTTAATTTTTAGTATTTTTCGGTAATCTATTGTAGAGATTTGTGTTAATCTCACATTTTGTGGTGATGGTGTTACACATATTATACTGTTGGGATAGTTGTAAAAATTATGACTAATTACTCAGCCAACTAGTATGAGTATTATAACTAAGACGCGTTGATGCACTATTTTAGTAACATAAATTATATAGTAACCATTAATAGTGATTAATTTACTCATAGAATAAGTTTGACTCAAACTTAGTTATCTATTACACTACTATTGTGTGAAATAATGTTGAGTTATAGTATTTTATTTCCTAGTTAATCCAGCAAAACATACTTACTTTCTTTAAGAAACAACATATCTACCTCTATGTATTTATATTGATTCATCAAGAAATCAAATATATAAAGTAAAATACATTCTTAAATTATATTTTCTCTGTAATACATATTCTTGGATGAGACTTGAATCAAAACACCTAATTACACACTGTTCTTAAATGGATAATTACTTTTGTATGAATAGGTTGCGAGAAATCATTTGAATTGGAGTAATACATAGATAAACGTTGTTTAATCTAACACATAGTTTGTGTATTACTTACATGTATTCTTGCACATAGTCATTGAATATTATTTTTAATGTATCTTATGTATATGTTGTAATACTAGGTGTAGTAGATTGTAATCGTCGAAGTAATAATTTTTTATAAGTTTATTAGCAGCATGTTAAAAATTCATATGAAATATTTAGTTTATTATCATTTAAATGTTATGAAAAAATTTAAGATGAAATATGCTTATCTAAAAACTTGAATTGTTTGAAATATATACTAGACTGTAATGTCATGTTTCTAGAAGTACAAAGTTTCAAAATTACACATAATCTTTATTTTTGTGAAATCAAATCTGAAAGAGTCATTGAACATATTTCATATGTACAATAAGATTTAATTTTAATACTAGCCATAGTCCATCTGAGTATATCAAATAATATACCTTTTTTCATTTATTTGGGAGAATCTAGGAAGGTAGTTATTCATCTTGCCTTCTTCATGCAAGCCAATTCAATTGAAAAGTACAATCTCTAATTTCATTGACTGGATGAAATTTTGTAGTACTATTACCATTACATAATTTATTACGAAACAAATCTTAATATATCTCTAAGCTGGTGAACATAATCATAAAACTCAAACTTACTTTTTAAGTGCTTCTTAGAAAGCCTATCCGCAACTTTATTCTTTTCCGTAAGAACAAATTCCAACCATTATACCGCTCTGTAGCGTGTGTCTTATCCTCTCCGCCAGTAGGCAAATCTTGGATACTGCCCTGCATCCTCTGCCAAGATTGTCGTTGGCAATTGACAGTCTATTTCCACCACCATCTTGGGACATCCTTGAGTAACAACCCTCTCAATTTCCATAGTGATTCCTATCATCTCTGCTTCTATAGAATTTGTAGTATAGTCTTGTATCCTCAACCTCCTAGCTATTCTCCATCGAAATTTCTGACTACCACCACAACCGCAGCTCCATGTTGGTTGATGGCTGCATCAACATTGAGCTTTATAGTTCCATGTTCCGGCGGAGACCATCCCTTTATTATTTTTATAGTCTGCTAAGCGTCAGGGACCATTCTTGCCTCAGAGTTAAGCTGGAATGCTTCCCGTATGCACGGTACTAGGTGTTCCGTTCTCGCCACCATGCCCTCAAACACCTGAGCGTTCCTACTGCTCCATATACAATGGCATGCTATCCAGAAGTTCTCCTCTGTAACCCCGTAATGGTTCTCGACCCTCTTCAGGCATCCTTCTAAATTACTGGACGTGAAGAAGATAGGTAGCTTATCAGCTTCTACGGTATTGTGCCACACTGCCTTCACACCATTACAGTCCCTTAGTACATGAATAAAGTTCTCTTCAGCTTCCTTGTACCTACTGCAAAAATTGTCCATTATCAAGAGCCCAAACTTTTTCTCACATTTGTGAGCAGTGCATTAGCCATGCGAATATCTTTATCCGTCCTGCTATCTTGATCTTCCACACATCTTCCCATCTACCCTGCATGATGACGTCCTTTGCAGCCTGAGGATGTCGTACACCGACTTTGTGGAGAACCTCTCACCCGAAGTATGGGCCCAGACCTGATGGTCTCTATGTTCACCCACAAGTGGCACGTTGATCTTCTTAATAAGTTTCACAACCTCTTCATCTAACAAATCATTCAAGAACTCCCAATCACGATCAGCTATAATTTTTTCCATTGATATATATGATAAAAAGTATAAAAGAACTACATGTTAACATACTTATGGAATTCATAATTGATATTTTATCTATTAAGATTAACAAGCATATGCACAAATGTAATTACTATTAGATACTTATAATAAAACATATATAAATTCAGAACATGGCTGGTTAGGAAAGAAGGTTTGGAATAGCTGATCAAACATGGTTGGTATTGAGGCTCGGACAAGGATGATAATGATTGATTTTGAAAATCATTAAAACATACAAAACGTTTCATAAAATATATGCACTGAATTTCCACTTCATAGATAACGTTTCAATTGATATTTTTTTTGTTACCGAGAGAACCCACCCTGTGTGAGTCCGACATAGTAAATTCTTGAGGCATGAGAGGGTGTGGTCTGGTCACCCCACTCCCGTGCCAAATCAGCACGGATTGTCGTTCACAAAGTGCCTTTGGTGATGTTTGAACGAGTCCTTCATTGGGACTTACCGAGCTCTTACCACCCGGGCTACTGCGACCGAACATGTCTGAATTGATATTAAGTATAAGCTACACCTAAAGTTCACATCCTAGATTTATCCATTCTGATTTTAAAACCCCATTGTAATGTTAAACACTCCTAGAATGATATGTTTCAACGATCAGTTGTCTTTAAATGATCTTGGACCCCAAGGTCCAAATGCTTGCTCTTCCCTTGGAGTGAACCATATAACTCCCTCAAAGGTCTCATACATTCTCCCCTCATAGTTTGGCTTTAGAGGTGACTCCCTCAAGACTCTCAAGGTGTCTCCTACCACCGAGTGGTATAACATGTAGTTAGTGTAGCACTTAGCCCTACAATTTGTTTGGATACTAAGAAATGTATACATAGTAGCATATTCAAACATACATAAATACATACACATAGGTCTAGAAATTTAATAAAAATTCATATGTTTTCATCATCACTTTTGTAGAGTAATGGTTAAACCACCAACAATCATCAAGGAGAAATCTCAATTACAAGACACATAAAGTTTCTCCACAAGGGGTACATTCAATCTGAAACCCATCCTTAAAACCCATAAGGGTATAAGAAACACAGAGGCCAATCAACTAACTAAGATAAGGCCCTTGAACAACATGATCATCAACCTGTGCCATAGTCACAATGACATGGGTGAGAAACACTAGCTCACATACTTGATTTCTTACACTGAAGTCGTATATTTTCTCTCTTATTTTGGACTTTATTCCTAGCAATGGGCTTAACTTCATTATCCTTGAAACTAATATTTGGTATAAAATAACTTGTATCCATAACCACAACCTAATTGCTAGAAGTTAAGAGTTGAGAATCCAGTCATGAAGAAGAGCTTTGTAATCACATAAATTTACCATATCTTAACAGTCAACTACGTCCATGTTAAACGCTGAATAAGACTAATTTTATTAGATGACATGATACTTTTATTTGTCAAGTATACATAACCATATGTAAATATTTTCATATATATATATATATATATATATATATATATATATATTTGTGTGTGTGTGTATAATTCAGGTGATAATCATATAAAATAAGTAAATCACTCAAATAAACAAGATTTTTCAAATAAGAAAACAAGATAAAAAGCAGCACTCACATTGAACTTAACACATTAATCACATAATCTCAAAAGTTATCTAATCATGTTGTGTATTCTTAAATTACGAACCAATTATGTCTCAAGTTCATAACCTAAGATCTAGAGCATATGCAAAAACTAGTTTTTCATACATATGTTAAAGAAGATTGATACATATAAATGAGTATGTTATTGCATTATTCAGATGCTTATGAGACCATTATTCAACCCATGTGGTGTAGCAAGCCAACAAGTTAAGCAGATGCATGTTGAAGACTTGGAATCACACTTACATCGTGATGTGTGTTGTTGTTTCTTTATTTAGATAGAAGAAGATAAGTAGAATTGGGAACAATAAAATGTAGTTATATAGAAGATGCTAAGTAGCAAAGAGATTCAACAAGATTATGAAAACAATGAATATGTCAAGTGAGTGGAGAAATAGAAATATAGTCCTAATCTACAAGAACAAGGGAGATTTTCTAAGTTGCACAAACTACAGAGGCATAAAGTTGATGAGTCACGCTACGAAGCTTTGGGAGAGGATTATTTAGTAAAGGCTAAGATCAATAACATAAATGAATAATTGAATATTTGAGAAAAGAAATATGTAGAAACCTTTAGAAGGCAAATCCAAAGAGGATTTCCTGCCTCTTGGGTTCCTTGGGTACCAAGGAGTCTGAAGTTGCGTAAAGAGTGCAATAAGAAAAGAAGAGATTAATTAAGTATTTCTTTATTAAGAAATAAATTGAAAATAATGATAATATGTGGAAAATAATGGAAAAGAGGCATAAATGAGATTTCTTGGTGAAACTTCGTATCCTTGAGGATACTAATATTAAAAGTAATTCCAATGAGGAAAATAAAAGAGAAATAAAGAGAAATTCTCAAAAAGAGATGTTTTAATAAGAAATAAACATGATAATGTGAAATACTGCATAATGATGCATTTAGAAGGATAATAAGTATCCAATAAAGAGAATTTCGAAATAATGGAGTATCTTGGTATCCAAGGAGTCCCATTAAAGAGGAAAGAAATAGAAAATACTAAAAAGGCAAAATAAGAGGATAATGTGTTGCTTTATTAATGAATTATGTGGTATAGTTTAAAAGGATGATATTTTCTATAAAGGAAAATAGGATTTCATGATCAATGGGTTAAAAAGAAAGAATAAAGAGAGTAAGTAAAAGGAATTTCGAATTCCTAAAACATCCAAATAATAAAGGATGTTAGAAAAGAATAATGAAGAGAGAGAGAGAGAATGGTGGTTGCTTCTCAACCAAGGAAAGTATGATTCCTTGGAAGTTTGGGACTTGACTCCTCTCAGAGGCACGCCTAAGGGTTCCATACTCCACCCTATAAAAGGGACAAAGCCCTTGATCGAGTCCGGAAGATACCACACGTAGTTTTCTACTCCTCCTTCTCGTTTTCGTTCTTAAACCCTAGCCCTGGGTAGCAACGTGAGAATGAAGGTAGAAGGAGCCGAGGCAAGTTCTATATGATGTCTTGATGTGCCACGTTGCTGCAGAGCAACTTGGCCATCAAAACTAGGTCCTGGAGAGCGCAAGATGGCAACCGCAAGACTGTAGGGACGGTTGCAATAGTCATGGTCGACGAGGGTGAAATCGGAAATCTTGACCATGGTTTGAGGGACCATCAGGTGCGTCCAGGCCAGGCAGAGGCAAAGAACACACTTCCGGTGAAGATCCAGTCTTGAACATGTGGCTAGAGCCGCGCAAAAGCTGCTCCATCGCAGCTAGGGTGGCGCTGCTGCTGCGGATCCGAGGAAGAAGAAGGCACGGGCGGCATTTGACTGTGCTACCCCTCAGCGCGCCAAAAAACGGACCCTTAAGTCAAGGGTAGTACCGTAAATCGGTTATATTTCCCAAATCGCGTGAGGCGCTGCAAGGACTGAGATGACGTGGCGTGATCTCATTGGCTGTGGTAAGTGATTTATTGCAAAAATCGTATCTCATGATTCGTAACTTGGATTAAAACAAGTTATATATGAATTTTGATCAGGAGAACACAAGGAATCCAATAAAATAGTTTCATATCCTGAATCAGATCATAGTTCGAAATATAGTGTAAATTATCATCTTTAATGAATTAAAGATTAAGAAACCCTATTTTGATATGATTAATGTGTTTAATAGGGTTTAATGGATCTTTAGAGTTGATATTAATCTGTTAAATGTAAAAAGGAACATTGAGTTCAAGAAGGAAGAACTTTGCACATGATTAGTCTAATTTAGGGTTTATGTGCTTAAATATGCATGAATGTGAAAAGGGCATAAAGTTAACATCTTTAATGATTCAATTAAGGAAAAACCCTTAGATTTGATGATAGATGGATAATTCAAGCTGATATTAACCTGTTGTTAATGAAAGAGAAAATAGAATTTAAAAATATGATATTTTTATATATTTGGTTTAATTTAGGGTTTTGTGCATTATTATGCACTAATGAGCTTGAAAACCCTAATCTTGATGAATATGTCTGTTAATTGGTTTAATTGTGTAAATCCACGAATAAAATAGAGATGTGATGATCCTAAGCTAATTTGAGCATAAAAGATCCTTAATGTGGATAATTTGAGTAATTAGGGTTTTTATGAGTAGAAAAGTTGTTTTAGGGTTTGTTAACTTAAAAAGGATAAAGTTTGAGAAATTGATCTAAGAAACCCTAATGCATCCTAATGAGACTTAGAAACCTTAGAAAGGTGTCCCAAGTCAATAAGGAGTTGTTTGGGATATGCTTGTGACATTTAGACATTATACATGTTTTCAGGATCAATGTTTGCTTGATTGATTGATTGGCTTGCTTAATTGGACATCTAGTCGGATTTGGATAAATTGTTGCTTGAGATTCCAAGACAGGTATGTGGTTACGATTATGAATAACCGCTTTAGTTTCCCGATGGTTTCCCAGATGTTTAATCGCATTGAATGAAACTAAACTGTTTGGATGTTTATTTATTTCATGCCACTATAAAGTGACTATGATTATCACCATAAATGTGCATATATAACTGGCTAGATCTGGGTCCACCTCTGTTACTTTGAAAAGGCTAAAAATGGGGTAATCCTAGAGTAAGGTCTAGGTTACCGTGAGTTAGAAATTGGGCTACCTACGTGTAGTGTCATGAGACTCTTTAGCATATCCCGAGTTAAGGAGTGGCCTACTTACGAGTAGTGCCATGTGACTCAACCCTAGAAACTGGTTCACTTATAGGTGGATCATGAGGGGTTTAATGGGGACAACATAGACGATAGGGTACTCTTGGATCGCGGAGTTATATCTAAAACGTAATATTGGTTGTTAAATAAGTAATTGAATGATTACATTGTTATCATAGTTGCATGTTTATTGCTTCCCCCACATACCAGCTACGGCTGACTGACATTTTGTTTGTCGGCATTTTAGGTACAATGAAAAGAACAAATAGTAAAGTGGCACATGTGATACTAAATGAGAATTAAAGTGCAAAGGAGGATTAGATAGATTAGTATCAGTGTGGATAGAAGTTTAGAGATCCAAGTTTTCAAAAGGTATGCAAAAATTTATTTTCTTACAACTTTCAGTATAGTATGTTAAAATTTGATAATTATTCTTGGTTAATTGTCGAACCTTTGATCCGGAAGTCATGGGTGTGGCTTCGACCTCTCGGTCTCCCTTAATTGGGGGTTATCGAGAGGTGGGGTCGTAACAGATGTCCTCTAGGCATCTGTTGGAGAGGTATCTTCTACTCCCTTCTCTATCAAACACCATTCTTCTTTGTGCTTGGGGCTGACGTCTCTCTGGAGGAGGACTCCTTCGTTGCGGTCTATCTATAGGTACAGATGGCCCCGAATTCATAGGCACCATAGCAGATATCTCCAGCCTTGTCTCCGGCAACCTGAGCGCCTCCAGGAGGATCCCCGAATCTACACCGACTTCAGTAAGTTGAGGGTCACTTGATCCCACCGACCCTCTAGCCAACATAAGAAATCTGATAGATGTTCTCCTTTGCCCGTAGGTAAGCGAGAAAAATTGAGGAATGTCTTCACTGAAAGCCTCCACCAAAATAAGAAGACCAGATAGGTCATCTTTCTCCTTCTGCCACTCAGAGATATGCATAAGATTTCCAAATGGCGATACTATCTTTGTAAGCGTATCATCATCCCGACATGTGATCGGTAGGTCATCTATCCAGAAACAGAAATCCTCCTTGCGTTGATGTCGTTCAACTTTGATCATATGTGTCAGCTCCACTTAATGTCCACGGAAAACCGGAATCCCTTTCATCACCATCTCCTTCGCCTCCTGTTCGCAAGAGAAGAAAGCAATGGCCTTTCTCTCCGCGAACCTGTATATGTCTGCTGCACAGGGCCAGCAATGATGCAAGAAAGGGCCTATCTCCTTCCATACCACTCCATAAGGCCAGGAAATTTCTAATGCCATGCCTAGAGCAGAGATCTTGCTCCTCCTCATCTCATCATCTGGGCCAACATCGACCGAGATTCTTTTCGTTGTATGTTGAGGAGCACCCCTAGCCGGGATGCCCGTGGGCAATGGTGGGAAGATTGTCCTAGAATGGACATCAGGAGGCCTGGGTCGTATGGCTAGTTGATTGCACCTCGTGGCAAGATGCCCAGGTCTCCGACACTTATAGCAGACTTTGCTTATTCTACACTGAGATTGCCAATGGCCACATCCCATACATCTGAAGCAGGTATCGTGGGGGATACCATACAGAGGGGCCTTTCTTGGCACACGCTCCGGTCCAGCCCTAGAAGGAGGTCTTGTATCTTCCATCGCCTCCCTGGGCCTATCCTCCGCCGTCTGCGACGTTCGATCTCCCGCGGCCGGAGATGTCCGCGGGCTGCTCGCGTGTTGAAACTCGGGGGAGTTACCTGGCGGGGAATCCTCCGCCCGCTTGGGACCAGGGACTTCCGGACTCCCATCATTCTGGCCTTCATCCGGTCTCCCATCATTTTGGCCTTCATCCACATTTACCCTAGCTGGTGAAAGGTTGTCCCCTCTAGTTTATCTTATAGTGACTTCAGCTCATATAAAAGAAGAAGTAAAGCCTAAAGATGTGTAGAGATCATGAGGAACATGTTGCTGAAAGTAGTATTGCTGCACGAGGAACAAGTGTAAGGGAATAGGTAAGATAAGAATGGGTTCTTGAGAATCCCCAACTTGATCAGACCATGCTAGAAAGTCCTACCTTTCATGCTCTCTACGCATAGTTTATGACGAGAATAGAGCACATGGCGGATCGGATACCTAGGGCACCAATCCCCAATGCAGAAGCTTAGGGTTCTGGTAAGACATTTGAATGGCTATGCCATTTAGGAGTTATATAGTTTGCTGGAAGAGCTGACCCAACAGATGCAGATCTATGGCTTACTAAGGTAGAGAAAGCCTTTAAGACCCTTAGCATCCCGGGTGATGACAAGGTCAGTGTTACAACCCTAATTTTTGGGTTCATATGGTTGGAAATGCAATTTGCCCAATAAATGTATGATTATAGGAATTGTATGACTTATGTGTATTGAAAGGATTTCATTTTCTATATTTCCTTTGTGTATCTATTTTCATATATCATAATAAATTAATGAGTTCAATATGATTAAAAGGAAAAGAAGAAATCAAATATTACTTTATTAAGAAGGAAATATGAGATAATGTGGAAATATGGATAATGGATCCATCTTGGATAATATTACAAGTCCCCATGGTTTCTAATGGTAAAAGGGATCCAAATAAATGATATAAAAATATAAGAGAAAGAAAATATGTAAAAAATATGCCTTATTAATAGATAACTTGCTTATGATGAAAAGTCCCTCATACTTTCGAGTTTGAGTCTGAAATTTGGTACACACATGGATTAAGTCATTATGGACTTTTCCTTAATATTTGGGATTAAATGGATATACAGTTTAGGAGTCACTAATACAGAAATGTCTTATAACTTCACATTTACAGGCGTCAGTTGCATACAAGAAACAGACGCCTAAACCCTACAACGTCGGTTGAATACAAAAACTGACATCTATCTTTGAAGAGCGGGCCGACACGGGTATCACTTTTAATTTTCTGTCGGTTCCTTAGAAAGCAACCGAAGCCGAAAATCGACCGCCAAATCCAATTTTTCCAGTGCAAAAAAATTGCCTCCAAAATTTCACATACATCGTCAGTTTGTTAACAAATAACCTACGACTAAAGGTATTTCTCAGGACAGAAATCAGACCCATTTTATTCGTCGATATTATTTCAATAACTGACGCCGATGTATTTTCAGGCGCCATCCCTACGAAAAATGTTACCCCCCTGTGGCGTCGGTTTTTTGTGGTGACCGACGCCTGTTATTTTAAGCGTCAATGGTTTATAATAACTAACGTCTTAACTTAATAGAACCCTCACAAAATGGACTCTTCCTCTTTCTCTATTTTCCCAATTCCAAGTTAGGGCTCTGGTGATTCCTCTCCGCCATGTTGCCGCCGCTGTCACTGCCGCCTGCCGGTCCTCTTCTTCCTGCTATTGTGTGCACCACCGCCTGCTCCTCTTCTTCCTACTGTTGCACACACTGCTTCCTGTCGCTCCTGTTCACACTGCTGCCGCGCGCACCGCCGCCTGCTTCTCTTCTTCCTACTGCCGCTGCACTACCACCACCTGCTCACTTTCTGTCATCGCCGCTGCTGCCACCGCCGCATGCTCGCCTGCCTACCGATCTCACTGCACTGCTCAACAGGTACCTTTCTCCACGCCAACCTGCTCCTCTTCTTCCTCCACTCTTCCTCTATCATCATCCTAGCATCTATTTGATGTAAAACATAGATATCCATATATTTATCTATATTTGATGGTAACTAGAATATCATATGGGTAAAGAAAATATTCTATCAATGTTGATCTGTGTTGAATGTAATGGAATATGAGAAATCCAATATTCTCAAGAAGGTTGTTCTTTCATCACAATTATGGTTGACATGTTGTTTCAGAATCTATTATAATTTACTACTTGTACTACCTCCAATGCATACTTGTATATAGGGTAAACCATTAATTGAAAATAATGAAAAGAGAGGGCATACTCATCGTGCCATACTTTTTTTTATCAATAGCCATGGGATACCTTTCCTCAAAGATATGGACATTCCGTGCAATCCAAAGATGATCCATAGCAACGAACAATGAATATATGCGTACTATTTTTCTTAGAAAGACCTCAGGGGTAAGCTATTGAGAGATAAAATTAAATAAATTAGATATGTTTGTTTGTAAGTACGGTTTATGCGATAGGTCAACAACCAAAATCAAATTCCAAAAGATGGGAATATTGGATTTGTTCTCATTGTAGAACCATCTTCATTTCAATGTATTTGTATGAACAAAGTTCTGCATCAGTATCATTAGTTTGATTATGTGTCTTATTTCAAGACACAATTTGTCAAATAGAAGATAAACCATTCCTTCAATTTCACTGTATCTCTGAAGATTATGCAAAGTTGTATGACGTGGTTATCATTTTATTTTCAAGATAAACCATTAGTACTTATATTTTTTAGTCTCTGTCTACTACTTTTTTTTTAAAAATATATAGCATCATTATATATACTTACCATTGTTAGTACTTATATTTTTCAGTCTCTGTCCACCCACAACAATCACTATGAACTGGGCATCTATGCCAATGTTAACATTCCCTAATGAAGAACACTTGGACATCATCCTAGATGATCGTTCCTTAAACCAACTAACCATACTCAAACATTGGTGTTTTCTAAATGGAAGACACTACAGGCCTGGTGAAGTGACCCTAAATTTTGGCAACTCTTCACATGTTATTGAGGTTGAGTATGATTTGACGGGAAATCTTGTATCAAAATCCGATTCACGTGATTGGATTAGAAAGATTCTAGTGGGCCATAGCAAAAAGATTTTTCTCTATCCAGTTGGCCATAATACCATCAAAGTTTGGATAACCAACTTCAACAACGAGACTCCCGATCATCTACGGCAGTATGAGTGCACGATGAAGCAAACCGGATCAGACGAATCTGATGATGAGGCCCCTGTCAGTTCAGATTCATCTAAATATAGTGAGGAGCTCCGCGACACAACACTATCATCCAAAAGACCATGGTAGGTCCAATTAACAAATATAATTGTCATGTCTTGTTTTGTGTTTACACTTTTTGTCTTAAAGTAATCAATATCCTCATAGCTACTTTCTTTTCTGGAATTTAGGAGAAGATTGCCACAATGAAAAGGCCTCGAAGTTACTGATGCGGGACCATGTTGGTGTAGTATTTAGTTGTCTATCTATCTAGACTTCTCTGTATTAATAGATGCATGTAGTTCATTTTTCTGAATTTGCTTCTTAGTTGCTTATGGAAGTTGCATATGATGGGTATATACTACTAAATACATCAACTGACATTCTATTTTTTAAGGGTTTGTAATGCTACAACCTTTCTTTTATTTTTCACTAGACAAATCTAGATTTGGTACAATTCAGGTACTAGACATGATCAAGCTCCCAATTGAAAATTCAAAGCTACCAAGCTTGTGCTTTCTTTTCGTTTTTGACAGTCCCTCCACCTATTCTATGTCCTTATTTGTCATTAAATACCATATATCAAGTTTGACATGAGGACACCTATAATCTTGATAAAGTGTTTCATCATTGACTGTATATTGAAATATTATATGTCTAACATCTCCTGACAATAAAGTTTCTAAGATGTATGGAGTATGCATTTGTATATTGTATAGCTGAATTGATGCATGAGACCTACAATATTGTATATTGTATATGGAGTATGCATTTGTATATTATATATTGTATATTGTATATGGGGTATGCATTTGCCTATTGTATCTTAGAGTAATTTTACTTTTCTTATAATTTGGACTTAAGAAATTACATTTTTATTGTGGATTTTGAGTTATGAATTTTTAACTTTCTTACCTCTAGTAGTAGGCATTGGGCATGTACATACAAGACAACGGCTGGGCATGTGCATACTATGTGATTCACTATATGGACCTAATTATCAAACATGTTGCATTGGAAATCGATACCATACACTAGGTATTATATATAGTCTCATTAGATAATATAAAATATATAAATCTTATTATATATTATTACTTATATATATACATCATTCTCTTTGTAGGTATTTAAAATTGACTTCACTACATGTGAAAAGTTATTAGATGTACATACTCCTATACGATGGAACAATTAGATGATGTAAGAGAACAATGGGCAAAAACCAAACAAGTAGAGGAGATTTTTGATTATGACTGAGATTATGATGATGATAAATAAAGAATGATATTTCTAAACTTTGTTCACATAATTATTTTTGTATTTGATGACATGTGAAACTTTTATATATACATGTCTGAATGAATTTTCTACATGTGTATGAATGTGTGAATGTGAAGATGAATACATGAATGTTTCTACATGTGTCTGAATGTGAAAAGAGATGTAATGAATGGAACTGCATGTTGCTAAATGTGTGTGAAAATGGATGAAATTTGAAATGGAACTACTAGTTTCTACATGTCTATGATGAAATTTCAAATTTGAATTAAATGTGCTTATACATGTGTGTGAATCACATATATATAATATTGTCCATCGATCTTGTTAATTTTGTAGGTTTGTGGCCTGTTGTAGGCTGATATCAATGGATACTATAAACCTGCAGTTCAAAATCGAACTACATATTCTGCATCCTGCTGACCAGCCATACAACAGGCCTGCAAATTGATAAGAAAAAAAAACATAGGCGTCGATTGTTTGTAAGAAACTGACACCAAAGAAATATGCCATCGGTTATTAGCAAAAAACTGATGCCTATTGTGGCCCAGAATAGCTGTGCTGGCAGGGTATTGCGTCGGTTATTAGCATATAACTGACGCCCATACTACACTTGCTGGCGCTTTATTGGTGGGGGGAAGGGTAAGGGTATCGGTTTGTTCCTAAATAACCAACGCCTATAGTCCCCTTGCTAGCGCGTTTCCAGTGACGGGAAGCATTTTGATGTCGATTATGGAACTGATGTCGAAGGGGTCGACCTTTAGCGGCACCCACTTGGGTGTCGCTTGGAAATCGACGCTAAAGGCCTTAAATAACCGACGCGAAAGGCATGTTCTATAGTAGTGAGTTACAGATTTTTAAAGAATCCATAAAGTGAGGGGATATCATTTAAATGTCACAATTGATATCTGATTTATGTTCTAATATGTGGCCTGTGTTCCATTGGATATTGATCCAATGGAGGCTGCACTTCAAATAACATCGGGAAAGAAGGAATAGGGACATGGGATTTCAGGATCAATTTCCTTATTGGACAATGACTGAGCATTAATGGGGACTCTCCCATTGCGATTAGAAATCCAGTCTGAGTAAAACGGTCCCTAGATGAACCTGGTTGCGTGTCTAATCGGAACTTTTGCCAATCCCAATTCCTCCAAGAACTAGAGTCCATGGAGGGCTAATATCTTGGCAAGCCCTGGATATAAAAGGGGATATCGACGCCCTTACGATCTCACAAATCTCTTTCCACAAACGTGCATCACTGCTGGAGAGACCGGTGGGCGAAGAGGGGGCCTGGTCCCCTGGATTTGCGAGCTCCCTGACCTGGGACGACTCGAGGAACAACACCACCCCATGCACTGGTAGCGCATGGCTTGAGGACGATGGAGTCATCAAAGAGGGGCGAAGCTCTGGTGTGCTTGTGCGGAGCTCTGAGGAAGAAGAGAAGGCACCGCGGTGAGTGAGGAGGTTTCCACCCAGCCCGGTTCCGAATACTCTGTTTTATAGAGTAAACAGGGGAGCAAGGCCTCCGTCTGTGCCCATAGAGACGGCAAAGGGGGAGCCAGATTGGGTAGCTGGGTAGGCGGATCCGTGTGAGGGTCCATGGGCTGAGGGAGAGATTCACTAGAAAAGGAAATAAAAGGGACACATGGCAGCCATTGATTTACTGAAGGTAATTATCTTGAAAAATCTTAACTAATTATAGGAGCATTGTATGGAAATAAATTGTATATGAAAGTTCATCAAAAAATCATGAGGAAAATGTTAAAATGTTATTAAAGTCTGAATATGTTTCTAATTCCAAAAGTGCTTTAAGTTGACCATGATATGCATTAAACAATGCTAAAACCCTAATCATGTTTGGAAATCAAATAGAAGGTCTTAAATAGGTTATTTCAAGTTATAGTAACTTGTTGAGAGAAAGAATAAGAGTTGAATCTGTTTTAGATAATAATTTGCGTTCTATAGGGTTTGTACACATGAATATGTGATAATGCATATAGAAACCCTACTTTAGGGAGAAAAGTGATTAATGTGGTTAATTTGAAATTCATTAGAGGAAAGTGATGTTAAGTTGGTCAAAACCTGTTAGGAAAATTTTAATGAGATAATTAGGGTTTGCATTCAGTGATACTATTTTTAGGGTTTTATAGTTATAATGATGATAAGGGTAGATAAACCCTAATGAAACCCTAAAATGGATTAGGAAACCCTAGGAAGTAATTACAAGTCAAATAGATAGATTCTTGATAAAGTGTGTAGTAAATAGGTTACCTATCTTTTTTAGGAATTCTGTGATTGTTTAATTCCTTGCTTGGATTTCTTTCATAGTTTGAAATTCTATTAGCTTGTGAAATCTACTGAACATGTATGTGGTTACACTTATGGTTAAATCGCTTTTGTTTCCCGACAATTCTCGAGGTTTTAACAGCTCCTAGAAATAATTTCTTGATTGACTTTTATTTCATGCAACTATAAAGTGTCTATGACTATCACCATAATTATATGTGCATGACTAGCTCAGATCCTGGTCCTCATCTGTAGCTCTCATGATGATGAGATAGATGATCTAGTACATGGTCTACTCGCGAGGTAGGATCATCAGGTTATCATGAGTCGATGTGTTGGTCTACTCTTGGGTAGGACCATACGACTCCAAAACCCTATGCATTGATCTATCTGTAAGGTAGGATAATGGGGGTTAGTTGAGATCTACCATATGAGAGGTAGTATCCATGTCCATTTCACGAACAACATAGAGGTTAGGGTATGTAAGGGTTGAGTAGTCGTGTTTAAAATTTTAGGGTTTTCTGTTGTTCATGCATACAATAACATGTCATATCCAACTAGGGTTGAACTTTCAGTGCTTGTGTTTCTAACCTAACAACCCTAAGATTCACTTCAACAACCAAAGTTCATAGTTTTCAAAAGGGTAGGTTAACTACACCTTTAAATAATGTCATATATTCCCAACCATCATTTTATGAACAAAAGTAGGGTTATTCTAGGGTTTCACTATCAAATATTCATTCATCTCTTCTATAACTTGGAACAAGAAAACATCGATAAATCTATAAAATTTTCATTTGTACATATAATGGTATAATATTAAAAAAATAAAAATGAAATCCATTTGATATAAAACAAAAGGTCAATCTGAAATAAACTTCGAGACCTGAGTCAAGGTATTTCCTAGTAAAATTTTATTGTCCTACTACTTTTCCATACTCATACCTATCTCCATCCTAAAGTCAAAACTAGTATTATCCAAAGAGATATTGTTACAACAAACCTACATATGACCTTAAGGGTCTCCTCACCTAGGGTTTACTCTACAAGATTCTTAAATGTGCCTCATATAATTCTAAATCAACCTTTCATCATTCCATGAATATTATTGGTCAATTTTAAGGTAAAATTCTCATGTAGAGGGTGACTATGAAAGACAAGGGTTCTAATTAGGGAGACAAAATTGAAATAGTAAGATTCCAGTCACTATGGGATCTGATACCATCTTGTAAGGAGTGGGACCCGAGAGGGGATCCACTCCCTACTTAAATTTGAGGAATAAATCCACTCTATTCCAAACATATATACAAGCATGCTAGAATAGGTGTAATTTTTTCCCCACAAACAATGGTATTCAAAAAGACCAAAGTGTAGCAATAGAAACAAATCATTACTATATTCAGTTTATCAAAGTACATCATCATCTCTCGTACATGGTTTACAATGAAATTTACAACATAAGGATCTAAGTAGAGGGATATTTGTACTACCCCAAGTATGTCTCCCAAGCATCAACTCCTTGAGCCAAATCTACATTTGCATGTCATGTCATCCATGTCCTATACCTAGGATTTTGCTACCTCTGAGTGGGTTGAAAAACAACACTTAGGAGGAAGAAAATAAAAGGAAAGAACATCAAAAATTGAGTATGTGCAGAAAATAACAACTAGGCACTACTTTAGAAAGTTCAAATGAAGAGCATCAAAATAAGGGATGATCAAGAGAAATAAGTTTTAAGAGAATATCAGGTCAAGATATGAGGCATGTCCAAACTAAAGAACAACAAGTAGGGAATCTTGCCTTTCAAAAATTTCCATTGACAATATCATAAATTGTGCATGTTACAAACAAAGACTAAAATTTATTCAAGCAGGGCTGAGATTGCTTGCAATATGTTGTTACAATTAAATGCAAGATTATTGGTTCCCCCACATACCAGTATAATGTGTTATATTGACCGCCATTTGGTTTGTCAGCGTTTAGGTAATATCTAAAATTGGACAAGAAGTAAAGTGGCACATGTGAAGATTAAAGTTAAATAATAAAGGAGGATTTAGGTAGATATAACCCTACTACGGATAGAAGACCCAGTTACCTAATTTTGAAGGGAAGTTAGAAGAAAATTTTATTCCAATTTATTAGATTAGTCTTTAGTAGAATTTATTAATTATTTGCAAAACCACTGATCCTATTTTGGATAACGCCTCTGACTTCTTGGTCTCCCTTAATTGGGGGTTACCGGGAAGCGGGGTTGTTATAGTCAGGCATGCCGTGTACCTTTTGAAGGGTAGTGTTTACCACTGGTGGGCCATAGAAGAGGTAAAAAGGAATGAAGAAGAGGTTAGTTGGGAGGAATTTTGTCAAGAATTCATGAGTAAGTACTTTCCACAAACGTACTTGACAAAAAATCTCATAGTTTGAGAAGACTCGATAGGGGACCATGGCAATTAATGAGTATGAGGCTATTTTTATGGAACTTTTATGATTTTGTCCTCAAATGGCTGCTACTAAGTTATAAAGGATCTAACATCTCAAGAAAGGATTGAATGCTGATATGTATTGGACATGAAGAGAGGATATCCAATTATATTGTATGGCTAGGTTTATGGAACTTTACAAGTTTATCCTCATATGGCTAGGTTTATGAAACTTTTAGAAATAATTTGTTGCTAATGGTTATTTCTGTGTGGTTTTGTGTAATCTCATTGTCTATGTGATAACGAGTGTCACACAATATTATGTACTTATCTCATTATCTCGTATGTATTGGACATGAAGAGAGGATATCCAATTATCTCGAATGTATTAGACATGATGAGAGGATATCCAATCATCTCATATGTATTGGACATAATGAGAGGATATATATACCTATCTAGCAATCTCGTATATAATGGACATGATGAGAGGGGATATGTCAGATGCTAATGGGAGTCACTGGACTACCCTAAAGAACATCCTTAGGTGCTTGTGAAGCACTAAAAGGATCGATTCCTTAATTACAGTGATATGGAAGAGTTGAGTGCAGAATGTTACACCAATGCAAGCTTCTGAAATGACAAGAAAAATTAGTTATCACAATCTAAATTTATATTTGACTCTAAAACATGAACTATACACTAGAAAGGATTCCGAGCTAATGATAGTTGTTTGAATCTACAATTGAATTCGATATCTCTGTGTTATAAGTATAGTAGAGGATATTGTATATATCAATATGTTCATATGGGTAAACTTGTGTGAGAATCCAACCATTAATGACACAGTAGAAATACGATGACAATGATGGAGCTACCAAAAGGCTGGGAATCTTAGATAGCATACTACAGCACTTCCATCTCATATGATATGTAATACAATGAAGAGATGTGAAACCTACAAAATATTGACTTGAAGTAAATGTTGCTAAACCACTATAAAGTGCTTGTGTAGTAGAAACATGATGGACATGTTAATATCACTTGGAATATGATTCATGGCTGATTGGATCCACGTGCAAGTGGGAATTTGTTGGTATGTATGCTTAGGTATACAATCATATGATGATTAAAATTAGGCATTAAATACCTTATTCGATAATAACAAAGGTAATTTTGTCTATTATGTTTGTCTTAGCATAAGATGATGGCACAAACATAGTTGATGTCTAAAGAATGATGTTACTCAATGATGTATGTCTTAAAGTAAGTGACTTGAAAAATTAGATCATATGAATGTTAAGAGTACATACATTCTTGTCATGTCCCTTGTCAGATATTATTGTGGAAGCAAAATAGACAACAATAATACATAATACTAGATGTGTGTTGATTGATGGCATAATCTCATTAGTCATGATATGTGATATCAAGTCAAAAACACATGTACATGTTAAAGAACAATGTATAGGATAGACCCACCATGAGAGTGATACATTGAGACCATAAAATGGTAGTCACAATCATCTCTCATAGTGATAGTGGTGATTTTGGTTCTTAGACCTAAAATCACTACATTCATTACATGTTGTTCATGCACGTTGACATCATTCAACGTTATCCGAAATAAGGGTATCCATAATAGTGATTATTGGGTGTGCTGTAACATATGGGGATAGAGTGTGAGTGATGCAGATGGGATTCATCTCACCTATAGGATATTGATATACATGGCCTCTTGATAAGCAAGATTAAGAAATGTATGCCCATACTCATGTGACCCAATATGTAATATGTGAGCTCACATACATCTCAGTCAGTATGCTCTAGTTCAAGGAACATTGATAGAACATTGAAAGGATGACAATACCATGCCTCAAGTTCAATTCGAATATCAGAGACAAAGGAACTATAGGATCATGGTAACACTAATCATGGATTATAGGTTGAAGTTGTTCTCCAACTTTCTAAATTACTTGGGTAACAATGATGTGTTGCTAGACACTTTTTCTTGTGATGTCATAATTGGTTATGGACATTGACTACCACTATAATTCTAGACCTATAGTGTCACACATATATGATACACTTGGATTAAAGGAGTATATTCATGAATTACGTTTAGATTGATAACTAACGGTGTTTGGGTATTCCATTAAACAACTAAGGTTCAAAATTGACTGGATGGACTCGAAACTGACCAGTTTAAGGATTGAACTGATCGGTTGGAGTGTTAGGCCAAGCTGAATCAACATTGGCTGATCAATGGATGAACTAGGGAGCAAGACGACCGGTTCACATATCCCAACCATTCGATTCATATAGTGAACCGACCAATTCAAAAATCCCAACTAACAGGTTCATGGGATGAACCACATGATTTAGTTGCCAATTTGATTAGATCAAAGATTGTTGCTGATGTCGTGTTATGCATTAATTATACATTGATTACTAATTTGATTCAGAATAGGAAGCTGCATAAACTGATTGATTTTCTTAGCAAACTGACCAGCTTGCGCGCTAACTGACCAGTTAGGTGTGTGAACCGACAGGTTCATTGTGCACATGTTCTAGAAAATTCATGAATCTGACCCTTTAGACTCCCGCACATATGGGAACCCTAACCCTAGCCTCTCCTATAAATAGAGAGGTGTTGGGGGCTTCTCATAACACAACCGCTGTCTCTAACAATTGTTGTCCTCTCTAGTTGTGGTAACCAATAGAGAGCCCGAGAAGTCCTACATGATAAAGGGAGGGATAGCAAGGGAGAGACAATTGTGAGAGAGCATATCAACTTTAGAAAGTTGACATTCGAGAGGTATAACTCTTTCCCGTTAGCTCTGGTAGCATAACGTGGAGTTCATGGTGCTTCATTTGGACTACTCTAGAGACGAGAAGCTATTTTCTACCGCTAGGAAGACACTATCAACCGATGTATGTGGTGCTACACCATGAGGTTAGTGGAGGCTTGGTTTGAGTGTTATTGTTGAAGAAGGAGCGAGTTGATTCATGATGAAGAAGAAGGATGATTCTACTACTAGGGCAATCTCATTGGACTTTCTCTAAGACCAGGTATAACCTTACACCCTTTCCTTCATATATACATTTTTGTTGATGAGATCATGTTGTCCCGGGGAATCATTCTTTAATTTTTTTTGTTTCCTTATTTGTGGCCCCAATTTCCCTATGGTACCTTTGTAGTCGAATCTCCCTATCTCAGAGAAGCTTTGTGTTGGGTTTTACATGGTCGGAGTAGGCAGCGAAAACAAATATTTTACTTGACCATAAACCCATAACCAGCAGTTCGCATCAACATCTATGTAATGGGAAGGATGGTTTTAGAAAGATATACCTGGTCTTGAGGCTTGCTCATCGACTATACCTCATAGCTAGTGCGGTCTTCAACCACCTATCTTCGACGGTGTCTACGCAGATCCTGTTCTTTACCTAGACTATGGTTGACTATCGTCCTCCAGAGTGGCAGAAGTCTCTCTCTTGTATTGATAGTTACACGGACCACTAGGAACTCTAGTCATCCTGAAGAACAAATTAGAAGGAGCCATCCCCTTCTGTTAGCGTACTAGTCACTGACACACTCTCCCATAACCAGTTGTTTTTCTGTAGTTGTCTTTCCCTTGTTGTTCCTCCCCAGACAGGTAGAGCTTTCTTGGGCTCTCTCGGTTACCACAAACAGAGAGGACAACAACTTTGTAGAGCAACTGATGTACTGAGTTGTGTCTCTGAAGAAGCCCCTTGTACCCCTCAATTTATAGTAGAGGGCATGGTTAGGGTTCCCATTCTATGTGGGAGTAGAAGGGTCCAAAATTTCCATGAACAATTTGTACTTCGGTAGGTGATCCTGTCGTTTCATAATCGGAAACAATTTGGAAAAGTGAACTGGTCAGTTGGGAGTGTGAACCAATCATTTCACTTACCAAACTTGCCCACAATTGACTTTCCTTATTCGTTTCTAATTAATACAAAGATTAATTCTTATCCCAATCGAATTGAACAAGTGAAATGAAAAAACCTTTTTCTCACAAATCAAGAAAATCCAACATTGCTCGTTTGGACAGCTGAACCGGTTGGTTCACCAGAGTGAACCAATTGTATTACTGGCTATGAGCCAATCAGTTCACCCAGTGAATTGGTTGGTTGGTGGTCCTGATTGTGCAGAATGCAGTCAATTCGGTTCTCAATCAATCTGACACTCAAATCAGTTGGTTCAATACTTGAACTTGATGATTCTGAGTCAAGTCTATTGATTGAATGTTTGATTGTGTACCTAAACACTTTAGTAATCAATCCCAACATCATTCATGGTTAAACTCCTCTTACAGTTTAATCCTTTGTGTGTGACCCTATATGTCCCATTTCACGTTGGTAGTGAATGTCCATAACATCACATGGAAAGAGTGGTGCCTAGTCGCACATCAGTGCTACCCAAGTGAAAAGGAAAGTTAGAGAACAACTTTCAATCCTACAGTCCATGATTAGTTTTGTAGTGAATGTATAATTCCTTTGTCTTTGATATCCAAAATGAACTCCAGGCCTGGAGTTCTCATCCTTTCAATGTTCATTCATGTTTCTTGAACTAGAGTAGACTATCTGAGATATGTGTGATATCAATATCATATATTGATTCACATGAGCATGCACATGCCTTTCTCAGTCTCGCTTATCAAGTGGCATGGACATCATACTCCCTTAGGAGGGACAAATCCCATACTAACACTCACAATCTATCTCATGTGTCAAAGCCACCCAATCATCACCGTTATAACAACCCATGTTTCATGACTACGTTTGATGATGTCAAAGTATACCCAATCACATTCGACGAGAGTAGTGATTTCAGGTCTAAGAATCACAATCACCACCACCACTATGAGAGATGACTATGACTACCATGTCATGGTTCCATGTGTCACTCTCATGGTGGGTCTGTTCGATACACTGTTCTCCAACATATATCTATGTGCTTGGTTTGATATCATTTATAATAACTAATGAGACACTATCATCAACCAACACACACTATAGTCTTGATGTGTAATTGTTGTCTATCAACCTTCCACAATGACATCTGACTAGGGACATAACAAGAATGTACATACTCTCAGCATCTTTATGATCTCATTGTTCAGGTCCTTAACCTGAAGACATACATTATTGAGTATTGTCATTCTTTAGACATTCATTCTGCTCCATCATTTATCTCATAATCTATTGAGCTAGAATAAATTGGAAGCTTGCCTTTGATATTTATCAAATCAATCATGACATATGCCAATCCAATCATCATATGATTGGCTCTTAGGGCATACATATCAACACTTTATTCCAAGACGAGGGACCACTAACAATGTGATGCTTGTCTAAGAGATCATTCATTTTATGGAAGTGTCTAAATCAAGGAAGCATTATATGGTAATTAAGCTAGACTTATCAAAATCCTACAATCAGATGAATTGGAACTTCATTAAAGAGACACTAAAGCACATTGCCAACTAAAATTATTTCTATTATTATGTACGTTATCACTACTAAAAACTCATTCATCCTTTGAGTGATGAGCTTTCATAGAAATTTAAACCAACCAGAGGTGTCAAACAAGGTGATCTTCTCTTACGTTATACTTTTGTATTATGTTTAGATAGGTTGAGCCAAGATATTTCCATTAAGGTGTATGGGAAGAAGTTAAAATTATCCATATTCACAAGGAAGAAGATTGTGTCTATTAATGTTTGCTTTGTAGATGGCATTTTTTTGTTTAGGGAAGCATCAGTCAAATGAGGGAAGCTGAAGGACAATTTGAGGAAGTTTTAATGTGCTTTAGGACAAAAAATGTGTAAGGAAAAATCAAATATCTTCTTCTTAAAGGGGAACCGGTTCTCACTTGGAGATAAGTTTGCAAGAGGATTGGTATTATGGAGATGGAAAACTAGGGAGACAGTTATGTGTGTCTAGTATGCATGGTAGGAACTCTAAACATATGTACGTGGGATTATTTCGTAATTTTCATATGAAGATTAATTGGTGGATGCACACGAATCTATCATTAGAGGGTCAGATCACTCTAGACAAATCAATATTAACTTTGACCATTGCCTATATCATGCAATCAACAAGACTATCAATCTCGCTTTGTGACAAAATCAACCTACTAGTAAGAAACTTTATATGGAGTAGTCATGGGGAGAGGCCAAGAACTAACTTAGTGGCCTGGAAGAGAGTAGTGCAAACGCGGATAAGGGTGGGTTGGGTATCTATTCAATGAGGGAGTATAATGATGCTTAGATTATGAAGGTGACCTGGTAATTCACCACTACAAGGAACACATATTGGAGGAAGCTAGTGGAGTGCAAATACAAGAATATCAATGTATACATAAAGGTGGGATCCAAGATATGGAGATGTATCCATCAACATATGGACATGGTCAATGATTATACTAAGAGTGTAGTCATGAATGGAATACACACTAATTTATGGAAGGATACTTGGATTAAATCAAGGGAAACATATGGTCTTACGCCTAATAAGTTCATACCTATGGAGTCGGATGGTATGAAAGTAATCTTGGTTGTGAAAGATGATGGTCCTTGGGATGAAAAGTTTCTGAGGGGCTAGTTCGAGAAGAGAACTATTCTTGAGATTACTCACATGTCAACTTCTAAAGCATCTTATGGGGAAGGCAGTATCATTGCAGTATGCAAAAGAATGGAACGGTCTATATGAAGTCAGCCTATCTTAAGCTTGTGGAGGTAAAATCTTGAATCCTGGAGGGTAAATGGGAGGGTGTGTGGAACAATGAGCTCCTATAGAGATTCAAATGTTTTCTATGGTGCCTAAAACATGATAGAATGTTGAAAATTTGATTAATGTGTTTGAGGTAGATGACAAATGATTTGACATGTATAAGGTGTGGTGATGGTAAAGAAACATGTTTACATGTAATCAGAGGCTATACATTTAGTAAAGATGTTTGGATAACATTGGACCCTAATCATGAACCTCAATTTTTCATAACCCAGAACTTAAATTGTTGGATTGAATCCAATATAAATGCTTTGTGATGAGGACATCTTTGTTTAGAGTCTTGGCAGTAAGCTATTGGATTTGGTGGAAGGAGAGGATTGAAATGGTATTCCAGGGGAGGAAAAATGTTCTCATGAATGTTGTAAAAATAATTCGAACCATGCATCCAGACATTGCAAAGTCAAACTTGAAAAGACCATCCTTGGAAATGTTCATCATAAACAACAACAACTACCTAAAAATTTTGATTCACTAATCAGAGGAGATGCAATCATTAATAGTAGTAGGATGCAATTTAGCTCAAGTCCTTCCATTGAACATTGTAAGGGTGGATGGATACAAGGAGGGGAGGGGATGCTTGTAGGTATTGACCCTCTTGAAGGGGAGTTTAATTCTATTATTGTGGGTTTAGGAAGTGCTCAACATTGTAGGGAAGAAGGTCGATTATTGAATCATATTCTAAAGTTGTTGTGGAATATATTTACGAGACTCTATAATGTCCAATAATCTTCAAAATCTTGGCGGAGGTTGCGAAAGATTACCTAAAGAGTTACTAGGTATTGAGGTTGGTGTCAAGGCTCATTCTAAAGATATTATTATAGATGTAAACCTCTCCACGTGTCCAAAGTAGCTTATAGGGACATATCTTAAAGAACTTGATGAAGAAACAATATCAGATGCAAACATGGTTCCCAACCATACTTTTGTAGTAGTAAGAGGTATGAGGTGACATGGGTGTGCAAAAAAATGTCAAAGTTCCATATAACTGACCCCAAAAGTTTTGTTTCATGCCATTGCAAACCCTCTTTATTATTTTATTGATGACAACATTTTCAATTTGTGGCATATCCTTAGAAAAAATCCTCTATACTACACCATCCATGAGAGGTTAGGAATCAATATAAATGGCCTTCTTGGTTTTCTTTATCCCATGTTATTATCTCCTATTCATAAGGACAAGTCTATTTTTCCAAACACTTTTAAAGAGATTGATATTACAAATACTCTCAAATCTTGCTAATTCTTCACTTCATTCTTTTCTCCTTGATGTTTTTTCCACTCGTCCAATATAATAACAGAGTGTAATGACCCATTCTCAATTCAAATCTACTCCCTAGTTTAATTTACAAATTTTTCTTATTATATCTTTCTTATATGGTGATATAAATCCTAGTTTTTATACATATCACCCTCGCAAACATAACATGGTAGTCAAATCTTAATTTAATGAAATTCTAATTTAATGAAATCTTATGACAATGTGTAATTGCATTATTGTAACATAGCATGTACGATTCTTTTAGTAATAATGATATGCATGGAAATATAACACTAGGTGGTAAACTAGTTTACTAACTAGTCTCAATATTTTGTTAAATATCATATAGTGTTATAGAGAATTGGGAATGAAAATCATTTGTGAATCATAAATAAGTGTGAAAACTAGAGTAATTTGATGATTTCAGGGAAATACACATATGTTAGGGGTTGCTATATTATTTAGGGATCTTTCTATGTTAATATTGAGGTCAAGTTTGACTTTTGTAGATGCATGCCAATAGTTGGCTAAACTTTGGTGGTCGGATATTCAAGGTCGACTTCTACTTGAATAGCTAGGCCAAGAATCCAACAATCTATTCAACAAGTCATACAAACTTGTTGACACTTCCAAGTTTCTGTAAGAAATGATTCTAATGATCAATTTTGGTCATAGAAATCAAGTAGTCTAACCAAGAACCCACAAAGTCAATCGACCTTTAATTCTGACATTATAAAAATAATGAAAAGACAAAAGTAGAGGTATATGTATCTCCCACTTCAAATCCTTTTGACTCAAGAACATATCCTACCCTACTACACCATTGTACACCATCTCCAAGAATCTTACCCTATAAGGATGATTAGAGGAAGGATTGAATTTTCTAAAATTCAACCTAAAATCATCTCTGGGATCCCATGGAACTAGAATTACAACTAAGAACTTACTTTTCCCTTTTCCTCTTCACCTCTTTCGTCTCTTGTATGATAAATATTATCCTCTTCAACATAGCTCTAGGACCTTATGATATTCTCCTTATCATCACTAATATACTTATTTATGTAGGAAAAGGGATATATAGGTGGAACCTACCCTAGTTGGTGGTTTAGTGTGTTGTTGTTGACCCTAAATTAAGAGAGCATAAAGTCTAACAACTTCTTATACTAACAAGAAGACAAATGAATTTAATAATGAGTAAAAATTCACCTTCACTCAATCATATTCTTTAATTTTGGCATTCTATGTATTAAAGGGAAATCATGAAAGATTTTTGATATCCCTAACTTTCACTAATGTAGGTAGAAATGAGTAAATTTAAATAGGTTTATCTACTATTTACATGAATTATTAAACTTGTTTGATACTAAACATAATTCTTTCATAAATTGGTTAAAATTGATTGGAAATGCATAGTCGTTGGGAAGTTATAAAGGAATGAGAAAAGACAAATATTTATTAAATAATAATGCATGGGAAACGAATTAAGATGGCTCTAACTTTTATGGGCTATAATATTGATTTTTCATGTGTCTTCTAGTATTCTAGTAAAATGCTAATGTGAATAATAGTTGTGATATACATGAACCATGTCATAATATGAAAATAATTCTTACTTTAAGATGAACAAGATCTTTGTATGTAAAATATATCTTATTTCCATTTAACTAGGTATACTAACATCATGGACCTTCCCCAATGATCATTTCAAGAAGGACGTACGTGTTTTAATTTCAAATGGATCACATTCCATGATAGAAATCTTAGAAATATATTAGGTCTTGATGACAAATATATGGAGAATCTAGGTGAACCCAAATAGGTCAGAGAAAAGGCCCAATTGCCCTAACATGGTAAGGGGGAATATTTAAGGGTGAAAGAATGGAATCCATGTCCCAATCCTAGTAAACAAGAGATGACTGTTATGAATGATGTGATATGAGAAATAAGATATGTGGAAGCGGATCAATCCAACCTTATATTGATGTGTGGGAATTATAAGGTGGATTTAATATGGCATCCTACCTAGACATGTGGAAGACCTAATATGACTTAATTTATCTAAGGATGGCCAATTAAAACCTAATTTATAGACGGTGAGTCATGCACATGACCACATTGTGGAAGCTTCTACTTGGTTCAATACAAAAAAATTAGTATCATGGTAAGACTAAAAATGTAAAAGATGATATCTATACATATCTATCTTTTATTCATATTCCTTCTTTTTCTAATACTTTGAACTTTAAATGTTGGAAAATATATTGACGTAATTGACTATTATGCACGCCTAGTGTATGTTAAGAAATTATGTTGAGATTGATCTAATTCTTATAATGAATATGAATCATTTTCAATTGTTCTTATGAGTTATTTACTAACTTAGATAATGAATAATAATATATCAATATAGATTTTGGAACCGAGACAAGTATTCTTATCCACAACCCAACAAGAAATTTTTTGACTTCAAGGTAAGATAAAGTCAAAATTATCTAGTGTGTGTATACAAGGTTCATGTAATATGGGTAAATTTTGATGAAGGATGTTTTGTCAGAATTGTGGTTGGATAGTTTTGAACATAGTTGTCAAGGCGTCAAGTTGGTTGACACATGTTTACTGCGCATTATATGCAAGTGAACGTGTCGAGTAATATATGCCTTGTGAGGCCCGAGTCGAACACATGGAATGAATTCCAGAATATTACTACTAAGTATGATCTGATCAAGTAAGTCCGTAAAATTAGTTAAATTGAGTTGATTGCATAAAACTGAATGTAGAAACGAAACAAGATTAAAGAATAGGTAAATTAAATTTAAATGAATTCCTCAGGACTGTGGTTTCACCATGGATAACACTACAATTAATTCTACACACTAACATCTATTACCCCTATCCCTAGATAAAGAACATGTAGCAAGAACTACCCACTCCTGTAGTGTAGTTCACTGCCTATTCTAATGCCAATCCCATTGCCATAGTAATTGGTTGATTAGTTAGGATCTTTACGAATAATCTTTGGGTTTCTCCTCCCATTTACGCTCCACCTTTCCCAAAGGGCACATAAAATGGATAAAGCTATACTTTTCCAACCCTTAACCTCTCTTTTGAAATGATTAAGGATCTAAAAATCTACCTATGGTGATAAAATATAAATAGAATAAGATAATCTCATAGATTTATATCCAGAAAATAGGGATAAAAGTGATATTAACGCACATAAGTCAAGTACAATGCATATCTGGGCTACTCCTGGATCCTAAGGAATCAAAGGGGATTAGTCAAACATGGTTTCCATAGATGATTACATGGTAGAGAAAGAGAAAAATGTGAGAAACATTAGAAAAACTAAAGTAACCCTTAGAGAATAGCCAATCTCGATGGTCCCCTTCAACGTGCATGCAATCTAATGTCTTCTGACTGTATAATAACCCATTGGAGGTGCTTGGATCATTCAAGATGTATCCTTTGGTCATTTTCTCTCCTCTACTCTCTCTCTAGTGTTGTGCAATGGAAAACAATTGAGTTCTTAGGTCTGGCCATACTCCCCAAAAGTCATAAGAGCCACTTAGCGTGTGAAATAACGCCAACCCTTGAATTAAGGTGCTACCTTTAGATTTTCCTTATCGGGCAGACTTAGTAGTATCGACTGAGAAGTCGATAGTACTGAGTTTTTAGGTTGAACATATGCTCCCACAATGGTAGTACTATCTAATTGTCTTGATAGCATCGAGTCGTTGGGTCGATCTAACTCTGCCTCCCTGATGCCATCTCGGTAGTATCGAGTATGTGTACTCGGTTGTACTGAGTTTTTATGAATCATTTCTTGCAACTCTCTAATGTGATATCGATACTATCGACTTTTAGTGTCGGTAGTATCGATTCTAGATGAGTTTTTGATCTACTATTGACATGAAGTCAATACCACCAACTTTGGATGTTGGTAGTATCAAGTCTGTGAAACTCTGTTGTACCTGAAATTGCACAAGAATGTACATAAGCACTTAGGATGAACTTTAAACTATTTCAAATAGTAAAAATCACATAATTTGATGCATCTAGATAGAATAGGATATTGATAGCATTTCATGCATAATTAATCAAATAAATAACAAATCAATACATGAAACCAAGGAAAATATGCCTGTGAGAACGAATAAAAACCCATGCTTCATTGGTGACCCAATTTTAATGGGCTACTGGACTGAAGTAGGACAAAAAAAATTTATACATGATGTATAGTGCATGCATATATAAAAGCATATCATACTCCAAGTATGTTAAAAAACATCATAAAACATCCTAGATTGTTCATATTGTATATGTATTCAACAATGTTAATAAAAGAATGTTATGAAGTCCAAGGATGACATACATGTATTGAGTTTAGTACTCAAGAGTTGAATTAGTGAAAGGGTTGAAATTTGCAACTCAAATAAGAGTTATACAATTAAAGAGTAGGGAGAGGAATTAGAATGCAAAAAAAAGTCTTAAGTTCCATGGGCTCATGTCCAACTACACATCTGCCCAGGCTAATCCATGGCCAACCAGTCTTGCTAGTTGATCGACTAGTCGAGCAGTCAAGCCAGTCATGCGCCAAGCCCAAGCCCATTTATGGGCGTCTGGCCATGTCAAGATGCCCTTTGGGAACCATTCAACTGGTCAGTGACCGGAAACTAGTCTCTCAACTTAGAACTATGGTTATGAAATCATTCAAGATTTAGAATGTACAATGTTGGTTTTAGTTTCCTATGCATGGTATCTTTTATTATTGTTGTTCATACTTAGTTGGAAATTGGATTTTATGGGTGGGACGTGTCTTTATCACTTTGTTCTCTAACTTTGGGCTTATAAAAGCCCTACGACACTTATTATATAACAGATATTGCAAGTGCACAATATTTATTGATAAAGTAGGGAGTAGGGTCCAACCATAGGGAGAGGGTTAAACATAGTCAAAATTCCAAGTTAGAGAACAACTTTCAATTCTACAGTCTGTGATTGGCTTTCCAATGAATGTATAATTTCTTTGTCTCTTATATCCTGAATGAACTCAAGACATGGAGTTGTCAACCTTTCAATGTTCATTCATGTTTCTTGAACTAGAGTAGACTATCTGAGATATGTGTGACATCAATATCATATATTGATTCACATGAGCATGCATATGCCTTTCTCAATTTTGCTTATCAAGTGGCCTGGACATCATACTCCCTTAGGAGGGACAAATCTCATACTATCACGCATAGTCTTTCTCATGTGTCAAAGCCACCCAATCATCACTGTTATAACAACCCATGTTTCAGGACTACGTTTGATGATGTCAAAGTATACCCAATCACATTCGACGAGTGTAGTGATTTCAGGTCTAAGAATCACAATCACCACCACCACTATGGGAGATGACTCTAACTACCATATCATGGTTCCATGTGTCACTCTCATGGTGGGTCTGTTCGATACACTGTTCTCCAACATATATCTGTGTGCTTGGTTTGATATCATTTATCATGACTAATGAGACACTGTCATCAACCAACACACACTCTAGTCTTGATGTGTCATTGTTGTCTATCAACCTTCCACAATGACATCTGACTAGGGATATAACAAGAATGTACATACTCTCAGAATCTGTATGATCTCATTGTTCAGGTCCTTAACTTGAAGACATACATTATTGAGTATTGTCATTCTTTAGACATTCATTATGCTCCATCATTTATCTCATAATCGATTGAGCTAGAATAAATTGGAAGCTTGCCTTTGATATTTATCAAATCATTCATCATGTATGCCAATTCAATCATCATATGATTGGCTCTCAGGGCATACATACCTACACTTTGTTCCAAGATGAGGGACCACTAACAATGTGATGCTTGTCCAAGAGATCATTCATTTTATGGAAGTGTCTAAATCAAGGAAGCATTATATGGTAATTAAGATAGACTTATAAAAATCCTACAATCAGATGAATTGGAACTTCATTAAAGATACACTAACGCACATTACCTGCTAAAATTATTTCTATTATTATGTAGGTTATCACAACTAAAAACTCATTCATCCTTCGAGTGATGAGCTGTCATAGAAATTTAAACCAACCAGAGGTGTCAAATAAGGTGATCTTCTCTCACGTTATACTTTTGTATTATGTTTAGATAGGTTGAGTCAAGATATTTCCATTAAGTGGATGGGAAGAAGTTAAAATTATCCATATTCACAAGGAAGAAGATTGTGTCTATTAATGTTTGCTTTGTAGATGACATTTTATTGTTTAGGGGAGCATCAGTCAAATGAGGGATGGTGATGGGCAATTTGAGGAAGTTCTAATATGCTTTAAAACAAAATATGTCTAAGGAAAAATCAAATATCTTCTTCTTAAAGGGGAACTAATTCTCATTTGGAGATAAGTTTGCAAGAGGATTGATATTATGGAGATGGAAAACCAGGGAGATAGTTATGTGTGTCTATTATGCATGGTAGGAACTCTAAACATATGTACGTGGGACTATTTAGTAATTTTCATAGGAAGATTAATTGGTGGATGCACACGAATCTATCATTAGAGGGTCAAATCACTCTAGCCAAATTAATATTAACTTTGACCATTGCCTATATCATGTAATCAGCAAGACTGTCAATCTCACTTTGTGAAAAAATCAACCTACTAGTAAGAAACTTTATATGGAGTGGTCATGGGGAGAGGCCAAGAACTAACTTAGTGGCCTGGAAGAGAGTAGTGCACACGCGGATAAGGGTGGGTTGGGTATCTATTCATTGAGGGAGTATATTGATGCTTTGATTATGAAGGTGACATGGTACTTCACCACTACAAGGAACACATATTGGAGGAAGCTAGTAGAGTGCAAATACAAGAATATTAATGTATACATAAAGGTGGGATCCAACCTATGGAGATGTATCCATCAACATATGGCCATGGTCAATGATTATACTAAGAGAGTAGTCATGAATGGAATACACACTAATATATGGAAGGATACTTGGATTAAATCAAGGGAAACATATGGTATTATGCCTAATAAGTTCATACATATGGAGTTGGGTGGTATGAAAGTAATCTTGGTTGTGAAAGATGATGGCCCTTGGGATGAAAAGTTTCTGAGGGGCTAGTTTGACAAGAGAACTATTCTTGAGATTACTAACATGTCAACTTCTAAGGCGTCTTATGGGGAGGATAGTATCATTGGAGTATGCAAAAGAATGGAACCTTCTATACAAAGTCAACCTATCTTAAGCTTGTGGAGGTAAAATCTTGAATCCTGGAGGGTAAATGGGAGGGTGTTTGGAACAATGAGCTCCTATAGAGATTCAAATGTTTTCTATGGTGCTTAAAGCATGATAGAATGTTGACAAATCGGTTAATGTGTTTGAGGTAGATGACAAATGATTTGACATGTCAAAGGTGTGGTGATTTTGAAGAGACATGTTTACATGTAATCAGAGACTATACATTTAGTAAAGAGGTTTGGATAACGTTGGACCCTAATCATGAACCTCAATTTTTCATTACCCAGAACTTAAATTGTTGGATTGAATCCAATATAAATGCTTTGTGATGAGGACATCTTAGTTTAGAGTCTTGGCAGTAAGCTATTGGATTTTATGGAAAGATAGGATTGAAATGGTATTCCAGGGGAGGAACAATGTTGTCGTGAATGTTGTAAAAAGAATTAAAACCATGCATCCAGACATTGCAATGTCAAACTTGAAGAAGACCATCCTTGGAAATGTTCATCATATTGAACATATAGTACAACAACTACCTAAAAATTTTGATACACTAATCAGAGGAGATGCAGTCATTAATAGTAGTAGGATGCAATTTAGCTCAACTCCTTCTATTGAACATTGTAAGGGTGGATGGATACAAGGAGGGGAGGGGATGCTTGTAGGTATTGACCCTCTTGAAGGGGATTTTAATTCTATTATTGTGGGTTTAGGAAGTGCTCAACATTGTAGGAAAGAAGGTCGATTATTCAATCAGATTCTAAAGTTGTTGTGGAATATATTTATGAGACCCTATAGTGTCCAATAATCTTCAAAATCTTGGTGGAGGTTGTGAAAGATTACCTAAAGAGTTACTAGGTATTGAGGTTGGGGTTAAGGTTGAGGAGTTCAAAAAGACAAGATTGTCAAGGCTCATTCTAATGGTATTATTATGGATGTAAACCTCTCCATGTGTCCAATTTAGCTTATGGGGATATATCTTAAAGAATTTGATGAAGAAACAATATCAGGTGCGGACATGGTTCCCAACCATACTTTTGTAGTTGTAAGAGGTATGAGGTGACATGGGTGTGCAAAAAAATGTCGAAGTGCCATATAACTGACCCCAAAAGTTTTGTTTCTCACCATTGCAAACCCTCTTTATTATTTTATGGACAACAACATTTTAAATTTATGGCATATCCTTAGAAAAAATCATCTATACTACACCATCCATGAGAGGTTAGGGAGCAATATAGATGGCCTTCTTGGGTTTCTTTATCCCATGTTATTATCTCCTATTCATAAGGACAATTATATTTTTCCAAACACTTTTAAAGTGATTGCAATTACAAAGCCCCACAAATCTTGCTAATTCTTCACTTCATTCTTTTCCCCTTGATGTCTTTTCCACTCGTTTGATATATTTAAGTGAGTGTAACGACCCATTCTCAATTCAAATTTACTCCCTAGTTTAATTTACAAATTTGTCTTATTATATCTTTCTTATATGGTGATCTAAACACTAGTTTCTATACATATCACCCACGCAAACATAACATGGTAGTCAAATCTTAATTTAATGAAATTCTAATTTAATGAAACCTTATGACAATGAGTAATTGCATTACTATAACATAGAATGTATGATTCTTTTATTAATAATGATATGCATGGAAATATAACACTGGGTGGTAAACTAGTTTACTAACTAGTCTCGATATTGTGTTAAATATCATATAGTGTTTAAGAGAATTTAGAATGAAAATCATTTTTGATTCTTAAATAAGTGTGAAAACTAGAGAAAGTTAATGATTTCAGGGAAATACACATATGTTAGGGGTTGCTATATTATTTAGGGATCTTTCGATGTTAATATTGATGTCAAGTTTGACTTTTGTAGATGCATGCCAATAGTTGGCTGAACTTTAGTGGTCGGCTATTCAAGGTCGACTTCTACTTGAATAGCTAGGCCAAGAATCCCGCAATCTATTCAACAAGTCGTACAAACTTGTTGACACTTCCAAGTTTCTGTAAGAAATGATCTAATGATCAATTTTGGTCATACAAATCAAGTAGTCTAACCAAGAACCCACAACGTCAATAGACCTTTAATTCTGACATTATAAAAATAATGAAAAGACAAAAGCAGAGGTATACGTATCTCCCACTTCAAATCCTTTTGACTCGAGAACATATCCTACCCTACTACACCATCTCCATGAATCGTACCCTATAAGGATGATTAGAGGAAGGACTGAATTTTCTTGAATTCAACCTAAAATCATCTCTAGGATCACATGGAACTAGAATCACAACCAAGAACTTACTTTTCCCTTTTTCCTCTTCACCTCTTTCCTCTCTTATATGCTAAACGTTATCCTCTTCAACATAGGTATAGGACCTTATGATATTCTCCTTATCATCTCTAATACTTATTTATGTAGGAAAAGGGATCTATAGGTGGAACCTACCCTAGTTGGTGGTTTAGTGAGTTGTTTTTGACCCTAAACGAAGAGAGCATAAAGTTTAACAACTTCTTACTAACAAGAAGACAAACGAATTTAATAATGAGTAAAAATTCACCTTTACTCAATCATATTCTTTACTTTTGACATTATATGTATTAAAGGGGAATCATGAAAGATTTGTGATATCCCTAACTTCCACTAATGTAGGTAGAAATGAGTAAATTTAAGTAGGTTTATCTACTATTTACATGCATTATTAACTTGTTTGCTACTAAACTAATATTCTTTCATAAATTGGTTATAATTGATTGGAAATGCATAGTCATTGGGAAGTTATAAAGGAATGAGAAAATACAAATATTTATTAAATAATAATGCATGGGAAACGAATTAAGTTGGCTCTAACTTTTATAGGCTATAAGATAGAGAGATACATCCTCTACTGTTAAATCTTTGGGATATTGATAGGCTATCCTCAACCTAATTTCATCTTCATCTATCACTTCCTTGATAATAGGTTCACCTCTATCTTCCAGACTCATACATGTGTCTTCTAGTATTCTAGTAAAATGCTAATGTAAACAATAGTTGTTATATACACGAACCATGTCATAATATGAAAATAATTTTTACTTTAAGATGAACAAGATCTTTGTATGTAAAATATAACCTATTTCCATTTAACTAGGTATACTAGCATCATGGACCTTCCCCAATGATCATTTCGAGAAGGATGTACATGTTTTTGTTTCAAATGGATTACATTCCATGATAGAAATCTTAGAAATATATTAGCTCTTGATGAAAAATACATGGAGAAGCTAGGTGAACCCAAATAGGTTGGAGAAAACGCCCAGTTCCCCTAACAAGGTAAGGGGAAATATTTAAGGGGTGAAAAGAATGGAATCCATGTCCCAATCCAAGTAAATAAGAGATGACTGTTATGAATGATGTGATATGAGAAATAAGATAGGTGGAAGAGGATCAATTTAACCTTATATTCACATGTGGAAATTAAAAGGTGGATTTAATATAGCATCCTACCTATACATGTGGAAGACCTAAGATGACTTAATTTATCTCAGGATGGCTAATTAAACCCTAATTTATAGACAGTGAGTCATGCACATGACCACATTGTGGAAGCTTCTACTTGGTTCAATACAAACAAATTAGTTTCATGGTAATACTGAAAATGTAAAAGATGATATCTATACATATCTATCTTTTATTCATATTCCTAATTTTTCTAATACTTTGAACTTTAAATGTTGGCAAGTATATTGACTAATTGACTATTATGCAAGCCTAGTGTATGCTAAGCAATTGTGTTGAGATTGATCTAATTCTTATAATGAATATGAATAATGTGCAATTGTTCTTATGAGTTATTTACTAACTTAGATAATGGATAATAATATATCGATATAGGTTTTGGAATCGAGACAAGTATTCTTATCCACAACCCAACAAGAAAATTTTTGGACTTCAAGGTAAGATAATGTCAAAATTATGTAGTGTGTGTATACAAGGTTAATGTAATATGGGTAAATTTTGATGAAGGATGTTTTTAGAATTGTGGTTGGATAGTTTTGAACATAGTTGTCAAGGCGTCAAGTTGGTTGACACATGTTTACCATGCATTATATGCAAGTGAACGTGTCAAGTAGTACATGCCTTGTGAGGCCCAAGTCGAACACAGGGAAACGAATTCTAGAATATTACTACTAAGTATGATCTGATCAAGTAAGCTGGTAAAAATAGTTAAATTGGGTTGATTGTGTAAAAGTGAATGCAAAAATGAAACAAGATTAAAGAATAAGTAAATTAAATTTAAAAGAATTCCTCAGGATTGTGGTTTCACCATGGATAACACTGTAATTAACTCTACACACTAACATCTATTACCCCTATCCCTAGATAAATAACCTATAGAAAGAACTACCCACTCCTGTAGTGTAGTTCACCACCTATTCTAATGCCAATCCTATTGCCATAGTAATTGGTTGATTAGTTAGGTTCTTTAGAAATAATCTTTGGGTTTCTCCTCCCATTTATGGTCCACCTTTCCCAAAGGACACAACAAATGGGTAAAGCTATACTTTTCTAACCCTTAACCTATCTTCTGGAATGATTAAGGATCTAAAAATTTACCTACGGTGATAAAATATAAATAGAATAAGATAATCTCATATATGTATATCCAGAAAATAGGGATAAAAGTGATATTAACGCACATAAGTCAAATACAATGCATATCCGGGCTACTCCCGGATCCTAAGGAATCAAAGGAGATTAGTCAAACATGGTTTCCATAGACGAATACATGGTAGAGAAAGAGAAAAATGTGAGAAACATTAGAAAAACTAAAGTAACCCTTGGAGAATAGCCGATCTCGATGGTCCCCTTCAACGTGCGTATGTCTTATGACTGTAGAATCACCCATTGGAGGTGCTTAGATCATTCAAGATGTATCATTCGGTCCTTTTCTCTCATGTCCTCTCTCTCTAGTGTAGTGCAATGGAAAACAACTAACTTCTTAGGTCTGGACATACTCCCCAAAAGTCATAAGAGCCACTTCAGGTGTGAAATAATGCCAACCCTTGAATTAAGGTGCTACCTTTAGATTTTCCTTATCGGTCAGACTTAGTAGTATTGACTGAGAAGTCAATAGTACTGAGTTTTTAGGTTGAACGTGTGCTCCCACAATGGTAGTACTATCTAATTGTCTCGATAGCATTGAGTCATTGGGTCGATCTAGCTCTGTCTCCCTAATGCCATCTCGGTAGTATCGAGTATGTGTACTCAGTAGTATCAAGTTTTTGTGAATCATTTCTTGCGCCTCTTTGATGTGATATCGGTACTACTGACTTTTAGTGTCGGTAGTATCGAGTCTAGGAAAGTTTCTGATCTGCTACTGATGTGAAGTCAATACCACCAACTTTGGATGTCAGTAGTATCGTGTCTGTGAAACTCTGTTGTACCTGAAATTGCACAAGAATGTACATAAGCACTTAGGATGAACTTTAAACTAGTTCAAATAGTAAAAATCACATAATTTGATGCATCTAGATAGAATAGGATATTGATAGCATTTCATGCATAATTAATCAAATAAATAACAAATCAATACATAAAACCAAGGAAAATATGCCTGTGAGAATGACTAAAAACCCATGCTTCATTGGTGACTCAATTTTATTGGGCTACTGGGCCGAAGTAAGACAAAAAAATTTATACATGGTGTATAGCATGCATATATAAAAGCATATCATCCTGCAAGTATGTTAAAAAACATAATAAAACATCCCAGATTGTTCATATTGTATATGTAATCAACCATGTTAATAAAAGAATGTTATGAAGTCCGAGGATGACATACATGTATTGAGTTTAGTACTCAAGAGTTGAATTAGTGAAAGGGTTGAAATTTCCAACTCAAATAAGAGTTATAGAATTAAAGAGTAGGGAGGGGAATTAGATTGCAAAAAAGGGTCTTAAGCTCCTTGGGATCATGTCCAACTACACATCTGCCCAGGCTAATCCATGGCCAACCAGTCTTGCTAGTTGATCAACTAGCCAAGCAGTCAAGCCAGTCATGCACCAAGCCCAAGCCCATTTATGGGCGTCTAGCCATGTCAAGCTGCCCTCTGGGAACCATTCAACTGGTCAGTGTCTGGCAACTAGTCTCTCAACTTACAACTATGGTTATGAAATCATTCAAGCTTTAGAATGTAAAATGTTGGTTTTAGTTTCCTATCCATGGTATCTTTTATTATTGTTGTTCATACTTAGTTGGCAGTTGGGTTTTATGGGTGGGATGCATATTCATCACTTTGCGCACTAACTTTGGGCTTATAAAAGCCCTACGAAACTTACTATATAACAGATATTGCAAGTGCACAATGTTTATTGATAAAGTAGTTAGTAGGGTCCAACCATACAGAGAGGGTTAAACATAGTCAAAATTCCAAGTTGTTGACAATTTGCAATTATTAGACTATCGATATTGATGATCTATTCATATATAGAGTATTTGGAGGAGATCAAAGATTATTTGCTTGATTACTTGGAGGAGATCAAAGATTATTTGCTTGATTATTTCTAGAAAGATTAGATGCTTTTAGATGGCTCGCCGAGTGCTTGCGGCTGCGTGCGACATTGCGACCGGGGGGGGCGACGGCTCCCCGCCGATCAACTCCTCCCCAACCTACTCTCAGGTGTAGGGGCATGTTTCCTGAAGCTCATCAGTTACCTGAAGGTGAGTCGGACCAGGTCTACAAAAGAAACCACTCAAATGGGAGAGTCTTAGACCGAGATCTATGAACAAGGCTACGGATCTGAAGAAAATCATTGTTTCTTTGGTGAATGGGAAGCTCATCTATCCTAATGCTGAGGCTGTGGAGAATGCAGATAGGTGGAATCAATGCCTTCTGGGATATGTAGTAGATTTCCAACCTATCATTCAGATTCTGGTAGATCACTTCATGAATGTTTGGAAGGTTCAAGGTGTTTTCGAAATTTTTGACAGAGGGAATGGTTTTTTTCTGATCCGTTTCAAAGAGTTAATAGATCTGGAAAATGCTCTTGAAGGCGACTAGTACGTTTGCGGTTGACCTGTCATTCTGAAGCAATGGAGTTTTGGTGAGAAACACTCGAAGCTTACTCTATCTGAAGTACCTGTCTGGGTCCACTTGAGAAACATCCCTATGGAACTTCGGGATCATCAAACCTTCAGTAGAATTGGTTCTTATATGGGTGAACCGCTGAAGATGGATGAAGATACCTTATATCTTAGATGGATGGATATAGCAAGGATTCAAGTTTTTCTAAACAAGGATGCTAGTTTTCCAAGAGAAGTTATACTCAAAAGTGACGAAGGAGTCGAGCACTCTGTATTCACAGAATATGAATGGATCCCATATAAGTGTAAACAATGTGGTTACCTTGGCCATGATGAGTGTCCGTCTGCTCCTGTAGTTACTGGTCAAAAACCAAAAGCTCATAAACAGAGGGTTAGTTGGGAAGTCAAGAAGCCTCAAATTCTGAAGAGTGTGCTCAAGTTGATAAAAATCTTCCTAAAGGTAAGGGATTGGCGGAGGTATCTAACACTTCTCTTGCAGTGATGGCATTGAATCCTGGGCTTCTCACCCCTCGACCTGGCATAGCCATTCAAAATATATCTCCAGTCAGTGATGGAAGTTCCCTTGCTTCCTCTTGCTCTGTGAATTACTTGCCAAGGATTGTTATTCATAGGGTACCTCTGAAATGTCTGGGAAAGTTGAACACATCTATTAGATTGGACAAGCTTGATTCCATTATTACTCCCACGGAACTGGAATTGCTTTCTAAGAATACTGAGACTGTCAGTTCAACAGCCGAGGTGTCAAAATGACCCCCCCCCCCATTAATATCTCTTCTTGGCATGTTAGAGGACTAGGAAACAAGATTAGTCCTGTCTAAGAAGAACTGAGGAGGATACAATGCGACTTTGTTATTCTTATTGAAACCAAAAGTTAGGAAAAGAATTGTTAACAAGCTTATGAACATATACTTTTCTGAATACAACTTTATCACTAATCTTTCTTCTCATAGATTGGTTCGTATTCTTGTCTTGTACAGAAACTGTTTTCTTGATAAACTCTTTGAAACAGACCAACTTGTTCACTTCAAAGTGTATGTTGATAGATTTTCTATGCTTGTTACGACTGTATATGGTCACAATGGTGATGTTGAACGCTCTGTACTATGGAGAGTTATTGAAAGACTTAGTTCTTCTATTGAAATCCCTTGGGTTCTTCTTGACGACTTTAATGCTGTTCGAACTGAAGAAGAGAGAATCAGTATCCTACCACCTACTAACAAATCTATGGAGGAGTTTAATAGTTGTATTCTCAATACAGGTCTTTTTGAAATGCGCCTTGGAGGTCCTTTCTTCTCGTGGGACAACAAGCAGAGTGGTGAAAGGTTTATTTCTTAAAAAATTGATCGTGTGTTTCATAATGATCTTTTTCTTGCAAAAATAGAGGAGTTTAATGGTGAGCTTGTCTCTAATTCCATTAGTGACCATAGACACATCTCTCTAAAGATTAGAAATGTAAGGAAAATCATTGCACCTTTCATATTCTTAAATGCTTAGTCTTACAGACAAGACTTCTTGGATGTGGTGAAGTCTCCATGGTCTATAAACGTGCAAGGTTATGAGGTTTTCCGTCTTTACAAAAAGTTTAATAATGTGAGGAAGGTTCTTCTCAAGTGGAATAAGGATTCTGTTGGTAATCTTCATGATAATGCAAAATATCTTAGATTCTTAGCAAACAAAGCTCTTTCTGAAACTGATTTAAATCCTACTGATGAATGTAAGAGATATTATGCTAATAGATGTAGGAAGGAAGCGAAGGAAGCTGAGTTGGACAAGGAATTTTTTCTCAAGCAAAAATCATGTGTCCAATGTCTCAAAGAAGGTAATTCGAATTCCAAATTCTTTTATGCTTCCCTTAAAACCAGGAGACATAGCAATAGGCTTAAAGGCTTACTCATTGATGAGGTGGTTTCCCATAATCCTTATGAGATTAAGTCCACAGTTATAGATTTTTATCGCAAGCTTTTCAACAACCCTGGTTCTGAAGGCAATGTTTGGAAAGATGATTGGAATGACAAGATTCTCTGTCCTGATGACAAGTCTTTCCCTACTACTCCTGTTTCTAGAAAGGAGGTCGATGATATTATTGCTGATATCAATGAAGAGAAGGCTCCAGGTCCTGATGGTCTTAATGGGTGTTTCTTTAAGAAAACTTGGAGTATTATTGGTGATGATGTCTTTAGTGCTATCAAAGAGTTTTTTCAGAATGGAGTATGTTAAAAGAAGCTAAAAAACATTCTTGACTCTTATCCTAAAAGGCAAGGATTCATCTATTATTATTGGAGGCCTATTGCTCTCTGTAACACCTTTTATAAAATCATTTCAAAAGTTCTTGCTAACATGCTAAAAAGGGTGCTTCCCTCTATTGTTGATTTCAATCAATGTGCTTTCGTGCAAGGTAGAAGTTTAAAAGATGTTGTTGTTCTCTCTAATGAACTTCTAAGTGACTTTAAGAAGGAATCTAACAATATGTGCATTCAAGAAGACATCTCTAAGGCTTATCATTCAGTGTCTTGGAAGTATCTTTTCTCCATCATGTATAAAATGGGATTTCCTGTTACTTAGATAAAATGGATAGAAGCTCTTTTTTCTTTGATTTCTTATCATATTCTGGTCAACGGAGAGCCTACTGACCCTATTTTTCCCTCTAATGGCATTAGGCAGGGTGATCCTATTGCCCCTTACTTATTTGTTCTTGTTATGCAGGGGTTAACTAATAGTTTGAATCGTGGGCTTATCAATAAAGATTTCACACCTATAAAAAGATCTACTCTCTTGCTGTGTCTCATTTGATTTTTGCTGATGATCTGATGTTTTTCTTAAAAGCTTCTCCTGAAAACGCTTCTTATATCAGGAATCTCCTTGATGATTTTGGCTCTTTCTATGGGCTAAATTTAAATCTTAAGAAGAGTTTTGTTATCTTTAGCAAGAACGTTAATAAAGCTCTGATTCTGAATATCCTTGATATGCCTGAAGCTAATATTGATGATCTTAATTACTTGGGTATTCCTCTCTTCTATGGCATGATGTTTAAAAAGAACTGTTATAGATTGATTGATAAGTTCAGTAAAAAGCTAGATGCCTAGAAGGCCAACACTCTTAGCCTAGTTGGTCGTGTTGAATTGATCAAGTCTACTCTTTCTCCCCTCCACCTGCATTGGATGTATGCTTTCCCATTGCCATCTTCAATTCTGGATTTTATTGATTAAATTTCTAGGGATTGGGGTAAGTCTGAAGGTAGGTCTCAACTACATCTGGTTCCTTGGGAGAAAGTCACTCTTCCTACAAATGAAGGTGGTTTGGGTATTAGAAGAAGCAAAGACATTTCTCGTGCCTGCCTAATCATGAATGCATGGGATATCTGTAGGAAAAAAGATTCTCTTTGGGTCAAGTGGATATCCTCAAAATATCTGAAAAAAGAGAACTTTTGGCAAATTGAAGAGTCTGCAAACTTCTCCTGGATGTTTAACAAGATTCTTTCTATTAGAAAACTCCTTCTTGCTTTGGTTGAATTTCATGTTGGGCCTAACTCTCATTTTAAAATTTGGAAAGACCCCTGGTGCAATTCAAAGTTTCTTTTTGATTTATCATATTTGAACCCCATCCATTCTGGCCTGGAAGCTAATGCTAATCTTGATTCTATTATGAAAGATATGGAATGGAACCTCCCTAAGTCTAGAGTATCTCATGTGTTTCTTAAATGCATGGAAGGCAACAACATTAAAATCAAAGGTGAAAATCATATGACTATTTTAGGGGTTGCTAATCCTTGTCTCAAAGAAGTTTGGAAAGTTGTCAGAGCTAAATGGATGAGTATTAATACTTATACCTAGTTCTGGTCTATCAAGGTGCCTAAAAACTTTATTTTACATGCTTGGAAAGTGTTCTTAAACAAGCTCCCCACTTATGATTGTTGTAGAAGAAGAGGTATAATAGTAGTCTCTGTTTGTTTTCTATGTATGCAAGGCTACGAGGATACTAATCATGTTATGTTCTCTTGTTTCTACGCTAAGGCTGTTTGGTTAGCTTGTGCTGATAAGATTCCTATTAGTGCTCCTCCTACCAACATTGAAGACTTAATGGATATCAATACTTCTCTGGGGAAAACAGTGGCCCTTTGCATTGTGTTTTGCCTTTGGATGGAAAGGAATAAAAGAGTTCATGAAAGGAGGGAAGTCCCTGAGAATGTTTTATCTAAAACTATCAGGGATATCTTATATCTTATTGGCTAGAGATATAGCTCTTGGATGATGGCTTCTTTCTTGCTTCTTGGCTTATCGTTTGATGCTTGGGTCTGGTTCCTAGCAACAACTTTCTCTCTTATTTCTCAGTATGTTAGTTGTTCATAGCTCTGATGGTCTATTCTGGTTGTTCTTGCTCTGAGATGGAATTGTCTTTCTATCTTCTTTCAAGCCTGGATGTTACTTTCTTGCTCTGTGGGAGGTGATTCTCTGTGTTTTCGTTATATATTCTGCTGCTTGGTTTCTGCATCTGGATGATGTAGTGGAAGGTCTTAAAGATTTATTCTTACTTTGGAGGGACTGCAGGTGGTTTGAAGTGCTCTGGTTTCCTATTTGGTTGGCTGCAGCGTTTTTGGGCTTTTTGCTCCCTCTCATAGCTGGTTTAATGCTACGATGGTTGAGTTTCTCTGGTTCCATTTTTGTTCCTGTCCTGGTTTGTTCTGCTGGATGTTCATGCGTCTATTGATCTTGATGGTCGAGCCGCCTTTGCCTTGTGCTGGGTTCATTGATCCCCTCTCACAACTTTCTCTCTGTTGTGATGGTTGAGTCTTCCTGTTTAGATGATGCTAGAGTGCTAGTCTTGTTCTATAGCAGTTTATATCTTTTATTCTTTGATGAGGCGGCTGATGTGGTGTTGGGTCTCTTTCTCCCCTCTCATGGCTGACATGCATAGATGTGATGGTTGAGTTCATATGGATCGAGTGTCAGTTCTATTTTGTTGAGTGTTGCTGGTTTTTTCAAGCGCATGCTGCTCGGAAAGATAGTCTGGTGATGACAGGCTTGGAGTCTTTTTTTGGTTTAGCTTGTGAAGAAGGCTGGTGGTTTTCTATTTGGTTGGCTGCAGCGTTTTTGGGCTTTTTTCTCCCCTCTCATAGTTGGTTTAATGCTATGATGGTTGAGTGTCTCAGGTTCCAGTGATGGTCGAGTCGCCTTTGCCCTGTGTTGATGGTTATGAGTGCTTCATTTTTCTTCTGGCAGCATCTGCAGTTTGGCCCTATAATCTTTCTTTATTCTTTGGGATAGACGTTGTAAAGATTATATCTTTTTTCCTTTCTTCACCATAATTAGTTTGAAGATGGATAGTTCTGTACACATACTATGGAAAAAATAAAAATAAAGCAACACGAGTTTTGACCGACCAAAAAGGAAAGACAAGAAAATAGAAACGATGTTAGAAGTTGCAAATTGAAGTGAAAATAAGAACCAACATGCAAAGTCAAATATAAGAAAGGAGAAAGGGGGTTCCTAGGGAACCTGTGAAATCCAATTGGTCACTAAAATATTATTAATACATTTCCAGTTATAGGTATAACTACCTAAGAGGAAAACTTTCACCACTAGTCAATCCTAGGTAAATATTAAGCTACATTGGAGTTCTACAAGAATAAAGAGTAACAACTATCCAAGGGCAAAAACACAAAACATAGACTTTTAATAAAAACTACTAAAAGAATTAGTACCATAAAATTAAATAACTAAACCCAATATCACGTAACATACAAGCACACACATGAATTATTGGTTTAAGTTCTCCAACCAGTATAAATATGATAAAGTTTAATTGAATCACAAAAAAGTATGCATTTAGTTATTGTTTAAGATTGTACCAGAGATCGCATAAGAATCCTACAAAAAAAAATCTATACCAATAAAGGTAGTACTAAAGGAAGGATGAAGTAAAGTAAATAAATACAAGATATAAATGATGAGTGAGTGAAGCAATGTGTGATGTGTGAGATGTCTCCTCTTACAAGCTTGATCCTTTCCTTGCACATGGCTCCACTATTTTTGGTTCATTAACTTATCGTGTATCCAAGATAATGGTTGGAATGTGACATGGAAGTCATAATGTGAGACAAAAATGTCTTATGGAGTGATATGTGGAAAACAACCCACCAAGTGGGCTATCATTGATTACATGTGAGAAAAATTACAAATCAGTTGTTGCACGCGGGGACAATGATGATGTATGGGATGGGGTGGAAAGGGAGTATTTAGGGTGCTGAAAGTGATATGTATTAGTGGTTTATAGTTGTGGAAGAGGTGACAAAATACTCGTGAATAGAATGTGGGTGAGTTGTCAATGAAATGGTGGTGAATTGATTGTGTTTGGTGAATGAAGATGTAAATGGTGGATGGAGTATGTTCTTTAGAAGATATGGAAATATATTTAATTGTGGGTGGTAACTAGCTTCCAAACCCCATAAAAACTTTGGGGTAAAGGATGGAGCTTGGAAAATACTTCAAAACACCAAGTTAAGAGTTCTTGTTGTTGATTATGAGACATATACACTATGTTTGTCTTAAGGGTGGGTTTGTGAAAAAATAGCAAGATTTTCTAAATCAGCTTACACATGTATTTATACCCCCTTACTTGAACTATAGGATTTGGGGTTATTATTGGGTGTAGTCTGTAACCCCTAGGACCTCCAAGTCCTAATAACGTTGTAGAGAACACTACAAAAAATAGGCTCTTGAATGATGGTCGAAATCATGCTTGAAGGGCCATCCGATCAAAAGGTACACAATTGGAAAGTTGTTGTGCCAAATTTTGAATTGATCATTCTCAGAGATAGGACTAATTGATCCATAGATCTTGTGTTAGACATCTAAAGAGTTGTTGGGGCACATAAATGGTCAATTAACAGAGTTCTGGAGGCTGATTTGTAAATTGTTAAAGTCCACACTTGCATATTTTGTTGTGGACACACAAAATGCTTCATGTACTTGAATATAACTCAAAATGCACCAGGTAGAAATGCTCAACAAACACAAAATAAAAAGAAACAACTATAGTGATTATACAAGGCATGAACGTATCCATAAATCCTAGTGAATGGCAATCAAAGATCAACCCAAACCCCTACATACTTACATTGTGCTTGTCCTCAAGCATTGAAGAGAAAAAAGACAAATATGTTTGTGGAATGAGTTGATCGTGAATGCATGAAGAAATTATAACCGAAAGAGGGATTGAATGTAAGGAGTGGACATAAGAGGGTATCTACTCTTTACTTATTTAAGAGAAATAAACATACAAACCCATTCACAAATAACTAGAGAACAAAATTTGTAGAAATAAAAAAGGTTGTGTCAATTACTCAACATGTATGGTTAATACAAGCATTATACCAGCTGAAAGGTGACACTAAAATATCAAGAAAAATTATCATTGTTTTTACATCATTCATTAAAGGGAAAGTTACATGAAAGGGGCTAAAAATGATAGGAGCGCAGAGCAGAGAAAGGGGGAGAGGGCGACGAAACAACCACAGGGGGTGAGGAGATCATGGAATTGATGCAGCAATAAAGTCAACTCAAGTGGCTCATCCATTAGTTTCTAGGGTAACCAGTGGAGAGGAAATCCCATAGGGTTCTATCTAGATCTCCATGGACTTAGAGTCTTTGTCTTCCCCGCTACACCAGAGTAAGGAAGTGAGTTTGGAAGCAATTTAGGAGAGTCGTATTTCTCATCCCCTTCTTCACATCAACCTAACAAAAATCAAGGAGCAATTGAATCCTCTCCATCCATTCAAGGCAATTGGTTAATGGCAAGTCTTTAAGGGAAAGACAAACCAGATGTATCCATGATTAATTTTATGGTGCATATGCTATAGAATGACATGAAATTAGGTAAGATCTCAAGATTTGAGTTATTGATTTTTGGTTGGTAGTATTTCTATCGATCAAGTTTACTAGCAAGAAATCATTCCAATGTTAGTTTTTGGGGTGGATTCATAAAATTGGAGACCAAGTGGCAAGTTTGACATCACCACTAAGGAAAAAGAAGGATTTATCATAAAAAAGCCTACTATGAATCAGAGTGAGCATGTTCTATATCAAGTGACATGGATGATGGTTGGCAATTTGATGGTCATTCAAGTGTAGAAACCTGGATAGGATATGTCTCATCTATACTTCTTGTCGACACCTATTTGGCTGAAGATCAAGAATCCTAGTCTTCCCTAGACCATTGTCTAATTGGCCAACATTGCTAACATGCTGGGGGTGGTGGACTTAAATGATGTTGTTCTCTTTGCTGGATTCCTTGCAGATGTAAAGGTCTATGTAGAATTTGAAGCTACTTTGATTTCCCAAGGCTGCAATGGCTAAGATTAATGAAAATCTAATATTTCTAAAACTTGACTTCTTATCAAGTGCATTGATATGCATTAGATGTAATAGTTTTGGCCACATATTGAGTTCCTTCCCTATGATAAAGAGGAAGGATTCACCAAATAGTGACTCAACTTCGTTTTTGAAAATAAACAATGATAGTCCATGGTAATGTCAAAGAGGTTGGAGCTAGTAGTGATTCATTTGTTGCAGTAAATGAAGCTACTTCGGTATGGTAACTGAGACGATCTGATCCATAAACCATGATATAAACACAGCGGAAGCATTCGGTTAATTGCGGAATACGAAAAATCACCAGAAATTTAAAACTTTTTAAGACAAGATCTTGAAATCATAAAACTTCTATTATAAGAAACAAAATAAACAGTTTACATCTCTGTTAAACCACTTGTTGAGTAGTTATATACAACATGATACAAAAATCTCAAGAGTCAAAACCAAAAATCTCAGACCACTAACTCCAAGGACCTGAGAGTACAGAGACGACATAGGACTAACTAACTACATGACTCAGCAGTCAGTATCTCCACCTGAGATTCACTGCAGCCCCTGGTATTGTTGTTGTTGTTGTTTCTCATCCTTAAATGGATTCCTTCGTCCTCTACGACTACCTAAAAAGTTGAAATCTACGGGGTGAGACAATTTTAAATAATTGTCCCAGCGAGAGTTATAACTCTCCACTAGAAGCTTTATAATAACATTAAGGAATATCATAAGTAAAGTATCTTAAATCATGCAACAGCAGGTTTAATAAGAAGTAAAGTAACTTCTACTTAAGCAATCATTTCTTTAAAGCATATAAAGAACATGTATACTAAATATTTGAACAGATCATTAATGTAAACAATGTAACACCAATCATTGTTTCTCATAGTTCAACCTAAGAAGATATGCTACGTGGTTGATTGTGTTTTACAAACATTATTATGCCCTGTGGAGATGAGGTATACCGCTCATACTCCAACCGATCACTAGTAAGTTGCATCGGTATCATACATAGGTCATCAAAAGAGCCGGATTCTAATGACCTCATCTTCATCAGTCAGTAAGAGGATTTATTTGCAGGACATCTTGTGTCTCTGTTGTAGTAGCTATCCAGGGTATTCTGGAAACTTCGCTATAGAGTTACAGTGGCATTTTGTACTCTCTTCGTCATCGAAAGATTTCTTGTTTATCTCTCATCGATGCGGTATTTGTGATTTCTTCAGGAGATTTGTGGTACATTAGCTGGTATGAATTTATAGTGAAGGATTGATAGATTGAAGTACATCTACATCAATTCCTACACTAGGACGTAAGGATATTTGCGTCCATATTCCCCCATATACTCAAAAGTATATGTTCTAGGAATTCCCTTAGGAAAACCTGTTTCACCATCATTTGGTCTCTGACAATAATGGATCTATGATCAGGGCTCTACATGGTATGATTGTACTTGATTAGTTAGGTACATTTCAGTATTCTTTTATCATCATACATGTTTTCAAACATTAATCATTACCATAGCAGCTATGAAAGTAGAATACTAAATGTAACAGAACTAATTCACATCAATTATCATTTCTTAATCTTTTCATCATAAATCTTCTAATTTTCATGACCTTAATGATACTCATGGCTCTCACAGCCTATCAATCTCATAAGATGCCACTTACTAGGCAACAGGGTATTTCAGTATTCATAAAGCTAATAACATACTTTCAATGATTTTGGTAACATAATCCTTACCTGGACATGATCATCCTCATATAAGAACCTGCATGGTTAATTCAACCAATAATAGTAAACAATTCATTTCAACTTTTGTACTTTCATATTCTTACAAAAGTTAGGTTCCCTGATTCTCATCAATTAGGGTTATTCATTTCCTTTTCTTAAGAATAGGAATATTGATCTCTTATCTTCCTCATACTTCAATCATGAAGATTCATGCTTAAAAGCATAACTAGAAATAGGGTTTACCCTATTCAATTAAGGTTATTGAATCCCTTTGTCTTATAAGGCATCATATTCTGTAATTTGTTCACAAAGTTTCATACCTAAAAGCATAACACAGGACTAAGGTTAACATACCCCATCCTTCATTAATTAGGGTTTCCTGTTCATGTTATCAATCCAACTCTAGTGTGCAACTTTACCATTCTTTGAAGCATACCAAGATATGATGAGTGCTTACTTTTGGTTACAACATTTATTGAACATCATAATGATTATCAATTCTAAGTATCAACCCATTTCTCCTTCATATTATATTCCACACTTATTAAGTACATGAATTCATTGTGCTTCAATCCTAGCTAATTCCCTCTTATCTCTTTTTAAAAGATACAAAGGTGTAAACATTGTTGAATTAGGATAACTCATCTTGTATGATTGATTTGGCTATACCTCACTTTAATGCATTCTATAGTAGATCATCTCTAGGGTTTCATAATTGTCAAGTCATAAACTAGGCTCATTAGTCATCCTACTAGGGTTTCCCATTTTTTCAATTCCAATTAGGGTTTCTCATATTACAACTTGTAATTAGGGTTTTTATTCACACTACATGTTATTACCCTTGAACTAGGGTTTACTATACACTCCTTGGTGAATTAAACTCATAACATTATCATGAATGAGAAACATCACCATTGATGCCCTCAGATTAGATTAAGATTCATCAATTGTCATAATTAGGGTTTCCATGATCTCACATAGGTGGATCATACCTTAATCATGCACATTCATATGTATTAGAGGTACATTACTTGAGCTTTAACCATAAATGGTACTTTCTTTCTCCTCTTACTGATAGATGGTGGTTACACCACTCTAGATCAGGTTGGGTCAAGTTCTCATTGACTATCATAAGTCAAATCACCACTGTCATGTGACTAGGGTTTGATTGAAACAAGGTATCCTTCAATTGAACCCTTTAGGGGTATTTTGGTAATTTACACCATTAATCACCATCATGGGTCAATTCATTAGTCACTTAATCCCTTAATGTCCTAGGGTACCATTAGGGTTTGGATTAGACCACCATTGAACCAATTACACCTTCAATTGATTAAGTATAAACAGCCCTAAAAATCTCCAAACGGTTTCAACCTTCAACCTCCAAACGGTCTTGAGACCGTTTGGGGGCGTTGACCGTTTGGTTGGTTTGACTTTCAAGACCACATGGGTCACCAAGACCGCATGGGTGCGTTGACCGTTTGAGATAGTTGACCTCCAAACCGTTTGAAGCTATGCGGTTTGAAACCGTTTGATCTTAAATGATCTTGAGATCGATTGGTCCAAACGACCTTGAGATCGTTTGTGCCCAAATGGTCTTGAGACTGTTTGGTCCAATTGGGCTCAAACCGTTTGGACCTCAAAAGTGGATCAAAGGTTACAATTGTTTATGGTTATCTATGTTGAAGCCTTCAATTGGACAAATCCTTATTAACGACTTAAAAATTGAGTCAATTAGGGTTAGCCTTAATCAATTGGACACCAAATTGACCCTCAATTGAAAGCCAATTAGGGTTGAATCCAACTCAATTAGGGTTTTCAATCGGATAATCATCAATGTTCAACAATGTGAATCAAATTGAGGTTGAACCTATCAATTGACCTCCAATTGGGCCCAAACTTGGCCCAAACGGTCTTGAGACCATTTGGACATCCTCAAAACGGTCTTGAGACCGTTTTCCCAAAGTTTCATCAAGAACCAAGTCAATTGGATAAGGGTTGAACCCTAATTAGGTCTAAAATCAGCATTTTTATCAATTAAACTTATTGTAATTAGACCTTCAAACCATCAAATTACCTCAACCCTAGACCTCCAAACGGTCTTGAGACCGTTTGTAAGCAACCCCAAATGGTCTTGAGACCGTTTGGGTCCTTCAACCCAAAACTCACCAAGATCTATCCTTGAAATCAGCAAATCAACCCGATTAGGGTTTAAGGGTTTGAAGTGCCTTCACTCTTAATTGGTTTGGAATTAGGTTATGATTCATGGTAGGAATTAAATTCAACATGTTACCAGCAGACCCTCAAATGGTCGTCCCTTGGTCAACCCTATCAAATGGTCTTGAGACCATTTGATTCCAACCGGTCTTGCAAGACCGCATGAGATCAAACGGTTTGAGACCGTTTGATTTCAAACGGTTTGCAACCGTTTGGACCAAAAGGGTCCAAGGTCATTTGATAAAGTTGCCTAGGAAATCACTCCCATCATCTTGAACCTCTGTTCAGGTCGGTTAAACCACAGATTTGCTTGCAAAAGTGCAAGGAAGAAAGGAGGTAGAAGAAGAATTAAACACAATTTACAAGAACATAGATATACATAATAAAGCAAGGAGTTTAGAGTTATAAAACCTGACACAAACGTTGTTCATAGAGCTCCAAGCTTCCAAGATTCAAGCCGTTAATGGTGTCTTGAGCTCCACAAGTCAGCTAAAGGTGATTCTCCACGGAAAAGATGGGGATGGTCGGCTGGAACAAAGAACCTAAGTGAGTTAACCATAGAACCAACCTTATATATGGAATCATCCAAGAATCCGAGCTAGAAGATGGTTCCTACTCACCTTAGCACTAGTTGGTAGTCTCCCTAAGTTTCAGAGCTCTGTCTTGGTCGTTTTGAGAATGATGAGAAGTGAAGAATATAAAGGATACGTTCACTTGGTTTGCAAGGGTTTAAGCTTATATAGTTTAGGCTATTTTTCACCATAAGGACCTCTAAGACATAGATTTCTCTTCTAAGTCCCTACTTCTTTCTAAGGCACGTCCAAGCCATCAAAACTTAAGCAAAGCCCATCAAAACTCAAGATCTAAGGGTAAGGAAAGCTAACATGCAACTAAGGTACATATATGAAGGGTCTCCTTACTCATACTTGGTGAAACTACTACAAAGGTCATTCTTTTTATCTGATTACTTCATTGAAGCGCCCCTTTCATCATTTCTACTCTAAATGATGTCAAGAGTCATAAACGATGTTCTAGAAGGTGTATTTTACAAGTTGCACCCCACAATTTGGGTAAATTGTACTTTACTTCAAATTAGGGTTTTTAAGCACAAGGATCATTCCACAAGCTGCCGGTTGATGCCCAAGCTTGGGAAATTCATCCTACCTTATCATATTCATTCTTATGATGTCTCAACATTAAAGGAACATATAAACATGTGAAATTTGCAAGTTAACCCCTCTGATTGGGTAAATTGCACATAGGTCCCTATATTGCAAAACAATACTACAACATTGTTCATAAGGGACAGAAATAGAAACATATGTTCCTTAGGAGCTTTAATTACATACTAAGGGATAATTACAAACATATAATTTCATAATTAGGCAAAACACCTAGGGTTAGCTCATAACCCAGGTCAGGGATGTTACAAATTATAAACCCCTAACAAGGATTTCGTCCCCTAAATCCCAAGAAGAAATGGGGAAAGCAGATATTGTTCCAACATTATATTATTACATCCTTAGGTAACATTCCATTTTTAGGGAGATGTTATAGAATTTTGATCAATTTTTTTTTCTTAAGATCAAACTCAAGCTCTGATATTTATTTGAGACCATATAAGTGCCTTCGCACCCTGAGTGTGTCATCACATTCGATAATCACCATACTAACTTCCTTTATTATATGCATTAACTATCTCATCAGTTGTACATTCTTATCATAGAGAAAAGTTTCTTGTCAATCAAGGATTTATTTAATCAGACATTCTGGAGAAGGATATGTTTATTTAAAACATAAACCCCTAACAAGGGATGTTCATAACATTCTATATGTCTAATTTATCTCATAGTTTGATCAATCCAGATAATTAATATAGTTATTTGGTATGCCTTTACATTCTTACTTTGATATTGATCACCTGTGTTATCAACACTTTATATCTCTTTCTTCCTTTTATCATGGGACATTACTTATTACATATATTCTTACTTTAGAACCAAAGTCTAGATTAAACTGATACCTTTATAAGTATTTATCACACTAATCATCTTTATTTAATATTCTTTCAACCTTTACTAATCAGGGTTGACCTTCCTTATTCTTATATTTCTTATTTTATGATACTCTTTAGGTTGTTTCAGAATGACTACTTGATCAGAGTAATCAAAAGATAACAATCTAAGAGTTTCCATATTTACTTTATCATCAGTAATTGTATACCTGGCCAGGGTATATAATTACTGAGGTAAGAAAATATGCACTTGTATACTACCATGTTCCTTCTCTTTTCTCATCCTTACAAGTATAAATATTAACATACTGAATTTTATATCCAGATCAACTCTTTAATACCTTATCTTCTTATAGAAGTAAGCATGCAACATGAAACATCTATCTGATGCAACATTATAAGTCTTTATGAGACCAATCAAGGAAGGTTCAATCAATTGCTTTTTAAGTTTTTATCCAAAAGATCATAAAGAGACTTATATGAAATACCATTTATCTTGTCTAACCTGTCATGGATCGAAGATTATTCATTATCTCAGGCTGATTCTGCCTCAGAGGTTGATTCGCCATAACATTTCTGGTTGGACAATCTCTCATTAGATGCCCTACCTGTCCACATTGATAGCAAGCTCTGAGTTCCTTGTGTGGTCTAAAGGGTTCCTTACCCTTTCTAGATAACCATTGCCTTGGTGTACTAGGTCCTGGTTGTGTTGGTGACACCAGAAACTTCTTCATTCTGGAACTACCAGGCCTCTGCTTCTGGGTTTGGATAGGCCTTTTCTCAATTCTTCCTTTATATTTCCTTTCTGGACAATTAGGTCTGATATGTCCAGGCCTCTTACACTTATGGCAGGTCCTGGTTTCTAGCTATATTCTAATCCCTACATTACTATGTACTGATTCATCAGACTGAGGTTGAGCATAGGCTTGCTCTAAGTGCAAAGCTTCATTATTTACTTCTGCTTCAACCTGCTATTGAGGGCTACATATTCTATGGATATCCAAAACATCATCATTAGGAGATGGTAATCTGGGTTGTATCGCTAGTGCTTGATCCACTAGATACATCATGGTTGCCCTAAATTCTCCAACAGTGATTCCTAAGGAAGGATTCCTTATTATGGTTGGATTAACTAGGGGAACCTCAGGTAAGTGTCCCTCTACTGCTTGCTCCTCTGCACTTCTTCTAGGTGTAGCATTGTTGCTTTTTGCAACAAACTCTTCATCCGGTTCAGTCATCTTCAAGTTCTCATCCTCCTATGTGAGCAGAAGATACCATCAGATACACTAGATGACACTTAGAACAGACTCTACTACCTAAGTCCTATGTCTCTGTAGACTCAGTGAACCTAAATCTCTGATACCAATAAATTGAGACGATCTGATCCATAAACCATGATATAAACTCAACGGAAGCATTCGATTAATTGTGGAATACGAAAAATCACCAGAAATTTAAAACTTTTTAAGACAAGATCTTGAAATCATAAAACTTCTTTTATAAGAAACAAAATAAACAGTTTACATCTCTATTAAACCACTTCATGAGTAGTTATATACAACATGATACAAAAATCTCAAGAGTCAAAACCAAAAATCTCAGACCACTAACTCCAAGGACCTGAGAGTACCGAGACGGCATAGGACTAACTAACTACATGACTCAGCAATTAGTATCTCCACCTGAGATTCACTGCTGCCCCTGGTACTGTTGTTGCTGTTGTTGCTCATCCTTAAATGGATTCCTTCGTCCTCGACGACCACCTAAAAAGTTGAAATCTATGGGGTGAGACAATTTTAAATAATTGTCCCACCGAGAGTTATAACTCTCCACTAGAAGCTTTATAATAACATTAAGGAAGATCATAAGTAAAGTATCTTAAATCATGCAACGGCAGGTTTAATAATAAGTAAAGTAACTTCTACTTAAGCAATCATTTCTTTAAAGCATATAAAGAACATGTATACTAAATATTTGAACAGATCATTAATGTAAACAATGTAACACCAATCATTGTTTCTCGTAGTTCAACGTAAGAAGATATGCTACGCGGTTGAATATGTTTTACAAACATTATTATGCCCTGTGGAGATGAGTTATACCGCTCATACTCCAACCGATCACTAGTAAGTCGCATCGGTATCATACATAGGTCATCAAAAGAGCTGGATTCTTATGACCTCATCTTCCTCAGTCAGTAAGAGGATTTATTTGCAGGACATCTTGTGTCTCTGCTGTAGTAGCTATCTAGGGTATTCTGGAAACTTCGCTATAGAGTTACAATGGCATTCTGTACTCTCTTCGTCATTGAAAGATTTCTTGTTTATCTCTCATCGATGCGGTATTTGTGATTTCTTTGGGAGATTTGTGGTACATTACCTGGTATGAATTTATAGTGAAGGATTGATAGATTGAAGTACATCTACATCAATTCCTACAATAGGACGTAAGGATATTTGCGTCCATATTCCCCCATATACTCAAAAGTATATGTTCCAGGAATTCCCTTAGGAAAACCTGTTTCACCATCATTTAGTCTCTGACAATGATGGATCTATGATTAGGGCTCTACATGGTATGATTGTACTTGATTAGTTAGGTACATTTTAGTATTCTTTTATCAACATACATGTTTTCAAACATTAATCATTAGCATAGCAGCTATGAAAGTAGAATACTAAATGTAACAGAACTAATTCACATCAATTATCATTTCTTAATCTTTTCATCATAAATCTTCTAATTTTCATGACCTTGATGATACTCATGGCTCTCACAGCCTATCAATCTCATAAGATGCCACTTACTAGGCAACAGGGTATTTCACTATTCATAAAGCTAATAACATACTTTCAATGATTTTGGTATCATAATCCTTACCTGGACATGATCATCCTCATATAAGAACATGCATGGTTAATTCAACCAATAATAGTAAATAATTCATTTCAAGTTTTGTACTTTCATATTCTTACAAAAGTTAGGTTCCCAAATTCTCATCAATTAGGGTTATTCATTTCCTTTGCTTAAGAATAGGAATATTGATCCCTTATCTTCCTCATACTTCAAGCATGAAGATTCATGCTTAAAAGTATAACTGGAAATAAGGTTTACCCTATTCAATTAAGTTTATTGAATCCCTTTGTCTTATAAGGCATCATATTCTGTAATTTGTTCACAAAGTTTCATACCTAAAAGCATAACACAGTACTAAGGTTAACATACACCATCCTTCATTAATTAGGGTTTCCTGTTCATGTTATCAGTCCAACTCTAGTGTGCAACTTTACCATTCTTGGAAGCATACCAGGATATGATGAGTGTTTACTTTTGGTTACAACATTTATTGAACATCATAATGATTATCAATTCTAAGTATCAACCCATTTCTCCTTCATATAATATTCCACACTTATTAAGTACATGAATTCATTGTGCCCCAATCCTAGCTAATTCCCTCTTATCTCTTTTTAAAAGATACAAAGGTGTAAACATTGTTGATGTAGGATAACTCATCTTGTATGATTGATTTGGCTATAGCTATACCTCACTTTAATGCATTACTTAGTAGATCATCTCCAGGGTTTCATAATTGTCAAGTCATTAACTAGGCTCATTAGTCATCCTACTAGGGTTTCCCATATTTTCAATTCCAATTAGGGTTTCTCATATTACAACTTGTAATTAGGGTTTGTATTCACACTACATGTTATTACCCTAGAACTAGGGTTTACTATACACTCCTTGGTGAATTAAACTCATAACATTATCATGAATGAGAAACATCACCATTGATACCCTCAGATTAGATTAAGATTCATCAATTGTCATAATTAGGGTTTCCATGATCTCACATAGGTGGATCATACCTTAATCATGCACATTCATATGTATTAGAGGTACTTTACTTGAGTTTTAACCATAAATGGTACTTTCTTTCTCCTCTTACTGATAGATGGTGGTTACACCACTCTAGATCAGGTTGGGTCATGTTCTCATTGACTATCATAAGTCAAATCACCACTGTCATGTGACTAGGGTTTGATTAAAACAAGGTATCCTTTAATTGAACCCTTTAGGGGTATTTTGGTAATTTACACCATTGATCACCATCATGTGTCAATTCATTAGTCACTTAATCCCTTAATGTCCTAGGGTACGATTAGGGTTTGGATTAGACCACCATTGAACCAATTACACCTTCAATTGATTAAGTATAAACAGCCCCAAAAATCTCCAAACGGTTTCAACCTTCAACCTTCAACCTCCAAACGGTCTTCAGACCGTTTGGGGGCGTTGACCGTTTGGTTGGTTTGACTTTCAAGACCGCATGGGTGCATTGACCATTTGAGATAGTTGACCTCCAAACCGTTTGAAGCTATGCGGTTTGAAACCGTTTGATCTTAAACGATCTTGAGATCGATTGGTCCAAACGACCATGAGATCGTTTTAGCCCAAACGGTCTTGAGACCGTTTGGCCCCAAACGGTCTTGAGACCATTTGGCCTCAAACGGTCTTGAGACCGTTTGGATCCAAACGGTCTTGAGACCGTTTGGTCCAATTGGGCTCAAACCGTTTGGACCTCAAAAGTGGATCAAATGTTACAATTGTTTATGGTTATCTATGTTGAATCCTTCAATTGGCCAAATCCTTATTAACAACTTAAAAATTGAGTCAATTAGGGTTAGCCTTAATAAATTGGACACCAAATTGACCCTCAATTGAAAGCCAATTAGGGTTGAATCCAACTCAATTAGGGTTTTCAATCGGATAATCATCAATGTTCAACAATGTGAATCAAATTGAGGTTGAACCTATCAATTGACCTCCAATTGGGCCCAAACTTGACCCAAACGGTCTTGAGACCGTTTGGACATCCTACAAAATTTGCCCAAAGTTTCATCAAGAACCAAGTCGATTGGATAAGGGTTAAATCCTAATTAGGTCTAAAATCAGCATTTTTATCAATTCTTCAACTTATTGTAATTAGACCTTCAAACCATCAAATTACCTCAACCCTAGACCTCCAAACGGTCTTGGATTGTCTCCAAACGGTCTTGAGACCGTTTGGAAGAAACCCCAAATGGTCTTGATACCGTTGGGGTCCTTCAACCCAAAACTCACCAAGATCTATCCTTGAAATCAGCAAATCAACCCGATTAGGGTTTAGGGGGTTGAAGTGTCTTCACTCTTAATTGGTTTGGAATTAGGTTATGATTATTGGTAGGAATTAAATTCAACTTGTTACCAGCATACCCTCAAATGGTCGTCCCTTGGTCAACCCTATCAAATGGTCTTGAGACCGTTTGATTCCAAACGGTCTTGCAAGACCGCATGAGATCAAACGGTTTGAGACTGTTTGATTTCAATCGGTTTGCAACCGTTTGGACCAAAAGGGTCCAAGGACGTTTGATAAAGTTGCTTAGGAAATCACACCCATCATATTCAACCTCTGTTTAGGTCGGTTAAACCACGGATTTTCTTGCAAATGTGCAAGGAAGAAAGGAGGTAGAAGAAGAATTAAACACAATTTACAAGAACATAGATATGCATAAAAAAGCAAGGAGTTTAGAGTTATAAAACCCGCCTCAAACATTGTTCCTAGAGCTCCAAGCTTCCAAGATTCAATCCTTTAATGGCGTATTGAGCTCCACAAGTCGGCCAAAGGTGATTCTCCAAGGAAAAGATGGGGATGGTCGGCTAGAACAAAGAACCTAAGTGAGTTAACCATAGAACCAACCTTATATATGGAATTCATCCAAGAATCCGAGCTAGAAGATGGTTCCTACTAACCTTAGCACTAGTTGGTCGTCTCCCTGAGTTTCATAGCTCTGCTTTGGTCATTTTGAGAAAGATGAGAAGTGAAGAGGATAAAGGATACGTTCACTTGGTTTGCAAGGGTTTAAGCTTATATAGTTTAGGCTATTTTTCACCATAAGGACCTCTAAAACATAGATTTCTCTTCTAAGCCCCTCATTCTTTCTAAGGCACGTCCAAGCCAACAAAACTTAAGAAAAGCCCATCAAAACTCAAGATCTAAGGGTAAGGAAAGCTAACATGCAACTAAGGTACATATATGAAGGGTCTCCTTACTCATACTTGGTGAAACTACTACAAAGGTCGTTCTTTTTATCTGATTACTTCATTGAAGCGACCATTTCATCATTTCTACTATAAATGATGTCAAGAGTCATAAAAGATGTTCTAGAAGGTGTATTATACAAGTTGCACCCCACAATTTGGGTAAATTGCACTTTACTCCAAATTAGGGTTTTTAAGCACAAGGATCATTCCACAAGCTGCATCTTGATGCCCAAGCTTGGGAAATTCATACTACCTTATCATATTCATTCTTATGATATCTCAACATTAAAGGAACATATAAACATGTGAAATTTGCAAGTTAACCCCTCTGATTGGGTAAATTGCACATAGGTCCCTATATTGCAAAACAATACTACAACATTGTTCATAAGGGACAGAAATAGAAACATATGTTCCTTAGGAGCTTTAATTACATACTAAGGGATAATTACAAACATCTAATTTCATAATTAGGAAAAACACCTAGGGTTAGCTCATAACCCAGGTCAGGGATGTTACAGTAACCATATACACCAAAGAGCCAACACCCATCAACATGAACATTTGATCATCACTTTCCATTTTAAAATGGTGTAGGTGATGACATGACTATTTTTGTTGTATTCATGACGAAGGCAATGTTTTGGTCAGTAATAAGTTTAATGTCACTTTGCATGATTCCCACACTCTTTCAAATAATGCCTCACCATAACAGAACTATATATGTTTTGTTCAAACCAACTAGTGAATGTAGATGGTTTGAATCTAGACTGAGAATTAGATGTGTGTCTTAATGCATTTTTTGAGGGATAATTACATTGTGTCAACCATTAAAAGAAATTGTTTAGAATCTAATTGAACTATCCACAAGGAAAAAAAGGTCTACTATGACCTAGAAGGTGAAGGCATATCTTATGACATGCTTGACTCACAATCTGATCTGAGGGATTCGCTCAAGATTCATGGTGATATTTCCTAATAGAATAAAAATAAGCAAAATCAAAAGAAAAGTAAGCTATGAAAAATATCCAAATTGTATTATGATAAGGTAGTTGATGCAATATAAAATGGATGGGAGTATTCTGCCCGCTTCTTCTTTGGGATTTCATTCTTTTTCAGGCTGGGTTGTTTGTTTGTTTTTTGTTCCTTAGAGATGTGGTTTGTTCTTAGGGATTTAATAGGATAAGGTTTCTAATATTCAACTTGAGATTATATTGAGGGTTCTTGGGTATTTGTTTTGTACATTCCTTGCAAGGAGATTTCATTGTGTTCCATACAAGGAGCCTAGCATACCATAAGTTTTCTCTACTCTAACTTAGTCCCTAGGTGGCCATGGGATAATTTTTGTTTCAGAATTTTGGTTGTGGGGCACAAATCCTTGTACCCAAAGTTTGGCAATAAATAACGAATCACACATATTTAACCAAAAATTAAAATATTAAAACTAGACTAAATAGATTGGTTGCAATGGGCAACATGACAATCTAGAAATTATCAATTAGGCTTGAGAATCTTCCTCAACCTCCTAATTCCTAGAGTGATCAACTTTTGGGTGGGTTGAAATCAATACCCAGAAGAATGAAAAACAAACAGGAAGGTACACTGATATAAACTAAGTATGTGCATAACAAAATATCCAGGCATTATTATGTCATTAAGGAACAATTTAGAGGATTTCATATATCAAGGTAGTCCAAAACAATGTATTTTCAAATGGTTTAACACATCATATATATGAGCCACTTATTAATAAAGAAGATGTTTAACAAAAAAAACATTCTTGTCATATTATTTTCACATCAACATTATACCAAACATAAGTAGTGCAAGTTAAGAAAATAGAAGAACAATATTCAAGATGAAGTGTGACCCCTAAAATTTAAAGCCAAAAATATTGACTGAAAGGCGCACACCTTGGGCGGAAATATGCACACCCTATATAAATGCAAGTGGAAAGGCACACTTGAGTTGGAATACACATATCCAAATGTTTTGGTGGTACAACAATATTGCTAATATAAATAATCTTAGTCTACTTTTACATGCACAAATGTAGCGGCAAGAAGTAACTTCAATAAGCTTTAGTTTATAGCATATATAGTGGAATGAGAACATTCATGCTAAAAGATTTATGTTTTAGGACCATCAGTAATAATTTCGTATGAATTTAGTATCATGTCATGAAAATAATACCAAAACAATGGGGAACGTTAAAAAAAGTATCAAAAGTGAAACAAGGATGATCATATCCAAGGTAGATGCCTCATATGGGGAATTGTGGTTTCAGTTATAATAGGACCCAAATAAATAGAGTGTATGCACATATCTTATCCCTAATTCTACTTCAACAAATAAACTACTAAGTTCCCTCAAGAACTATTTCCTCACCCAAACATGATGTTTTCACTAATTAGGTTTTATGCATGTATTAATTTTGAAATATTAAAAGTCCACTCTTGTAAACTAGAATTAGACTCTAAAATCACTCTAGATAAATACAGTATACCTTTGTTCAATCCTAAACTTAGAGTTGAGTCATTATACATGTCTTTAATCGGGTCTAATCCGTACACCCTTTATGCAAAACTGTCCATAACACTTTCCTGGGTACTCGATCATATGTGTTTACCAGATCATATGAGATGGGTACTGATATGCGTTTCAGCACTGCTTACCACCCGCACTCTGATGGTCAGTCTGAGAGAACAGATCATATTATGGAGGACTTGCTACGTGCTTGTGTGATGGATTGGGGTGGTGCCTGGGATCGATATCTATCGTTAGCAGAGTTCGCTTACAATAATAGCTACCAAGCCAGTATTGGTATGCCACCTTTTGAAGCTCTCTATGGTAGACCTTGTCGTTCACCTCTGCACTGGGATGATGTGGGTGAACGTTCCCTGGTGAAGACTGATGACATGCAGATGATGCTCGAGAAGGTACAGCTGATAAAGAAACGGATGAAAGCTGCTCAAGATAGACAGAAGATGTATGCTGATAAAAAGAGGTCTGATGTAAGTTTCTTAGTGGGAGACTATGCTTTTCTAAAGATCAAACCTATACGTTCTATTGTAAGATCTAAAGTAAAAGGCAAGTTGAGTCCTCTCTATGTTGGACCATTTGAGATCTTGGATAAAGTGGGGGATTGTGCATATCGTCTAGCTTTGCCTCCTTCTTATGATAAGATTCACAATGTGTTCCATGTTTCTGTGTTGAGGAAGTACGTTAAGGATCCGTCACATGTACTCACTATTGAGCCTGTGGAGATTAATGAGAATCTAACTTATGAAGAACTACCAATGAAGATCCTTGACTCCCGAGTAAAGCAGCTGAAGAGTAAGGAGATAGAGTTAGTGAAGGTTTTGTGGAGATACCATGGTTTAGAAGAAACCACTTGGGAGTTGAGAGACGAGATGTTACGTACTCACCCTTCCCTCTTTGTATGAGATTTCGGGGACGAAATCCTTTTTAAGGGGTGGAGTGTTGTAACATACTGAAATCCTCTATGTACTTCTTTGTACTCTTTTCTGTAAGTTTTGTCTTTCATCTTCGTTCCATATGTCTTTGGATTTGATTTAAAGGAATTATGATGGTGATTGGATAAATGTTTCCCATATATTCTTAATACAAGGTTGCATGCACAAATGCCTCAGTTAATTGTAGATAATGGGTATAAAATGCAAATCTCACATTAAGTAATAAAAAGAATAAAGTGTTTTGTCCTGGAACTTTCTATCTTTTTCTAGAATAAGAGAACTAAGAGAAAATCCGAATTTTATATAAAGGAGAAGATAAATGCAATAATAAAAGGTAATATGGAATTTAATGAAAGATATTGCACCAAAAACATACTTGGAAACACATTAGGATAATTTGATAATTAAATTCGTTTTCCTGACCAAAAAGTAACTTAAGGGCCAAGTATCATTTAAAGTGGAACATAAATGTAAATAATAATATCATTATCAAAAGAAAATAGGAAATAGATTAATAAGGTGAAATAAAATACATAATGCTCTCAAATCAGGAAAATAACTCCAAATTCGTATTCTAAACATAAAATAAGTCCCTATGCAAATTTGCAACTAATTTGGATAATGTGTGAATAATGAGTAAAATAGGAGAGAGAAAGTGTGTAGGATATTCTATTTATTTAATGAATAAATAAATAAATTCAAATTGTGAAGATAATTGTAAAAACGTGTTCCAAACCTTTAAGGAGACTTATGGGTGAAGTTATACTAATTTTAGATAATGTTATCACCTCTTTTGAAGGAGGAAAGATAAAATGAAATATTAATTAATTTACCTATCAAACTTTCTCAAAAGGAAAAACTAACTCCATAATTGGATTCTACGCGTCAAAATAAGTCAGGATATAAAATTTGGTAATTTTTGGACGACGTTTGAGCCTCCAAACGAAGAGAGAGAAAAACATTTAAGAATTTAATGGGTTTAATCAATTTTTGCTAAGGGTTGTTTTCCTAATCTAATGCGAGACATCGGACGGCTCAAAGTCCTTGATGGACTCAGGTCCATCGATCGGATGACTCGCGGTCGTCTTTCACCTTTAGCTGAATAAGGCAACAGGTCCTTTGTTTTCGATTTTTCAAATCAACATATCTCGAGTTTTACTCGACGATTTTTTCTCAAATAAGTTTCGTTGGATTCCTTGCACGATTCCGCTCTAGTTTATCCCAAAAACTTTGGGATTAGACGAGTTTTTGAGAAACGCCTAAACCACCCGCCGACCTTCTCTCCTTGCTCCTAGCTACATCCTAGTTTAGGGTTCCTTTCCTATATATATTACAACCCCAGCGACCGCCATCACCTTAGCAACTCGTTCGTGTTCTCAATTTGGTGTTTTGTGGATGTTCGGACCTCCAACTAGCCGCCGACGATACATGGATTGCGGCACCTCTCCCTCTCCGGTTGCTCCTCCTCCGTTCAATCAAGAGGTACCATCTAATTCGTCTTTGTGTGTGCTTCGATTTGACTACTTGTGTGTATTCTCTCCTCGCCTGTGGTGTTTTTCCCCAAATCCACCGCAAGCAGCTGCCGCTGCTCTTGCGCGAGGTGGATCAGGCGTGAGGTTGATGCTGACGCCTCGATTTACCGTTTTTCCCTTGCCTATCTTTTCTTTTCTTCTCCTCCGCCCGGGGCAATCTTGCCTTTTTTCCTCTGTTTTGTCTGCCTGACCCGATCGCATGATCGATAGCGGGCATCCGCGAGGCACGGGTCACCGCTGCCGAGCGCTCGCTACCGCTCGGCCTGGTTGGCCTGGCCTACGTGGCAGGCTGTGATTGGTCGAGACAAAATATTTTCTAAAAATTAATTTTGTGGTCAAAAATTAAAAGTAGATAGTGTTTTGAAATCAGGAAGACGAGATCTATTCGATAAAAATAGTTTTGAGTCGAGATTTTGATGTTTGCAAAAACGTAATTTTTAGAATGGATTAATTATTTTAAAAATCACTAAAATTAACCCTAAGAATCTATATTTCCAAAATATACAATATTATATGTTATTTTGATCAGGAAAACCTAACTAAGATGATGATGAGGTTTCTGGAGTCTAAATCGATGGTTTTCACAAAAGTTAGTGATATTAGGGTTTTCAATCCTTAACATGAATGCATATAATTCTAATATATATATATAATGATGTAATAGGGAAAGTGGGTTCTAATTTCGTGTGAAGAGTTGAAAGAGCAATTCTAGAACACCTGAGGCTAAGGTATGTGTTTTGATTGTGCATCTACCATTCAGTTGGGAAAAACATTAAGCCATTACCCATATTTTCTATGAGGTTTAACTTGATCTAATTCTTGATTCATGAAACCTAAATTGTTTATTACCTCAAAAGTAGATGCAGTATTCTTTCGATTGGGTATTCATACCCCACTGCCATGTTATATATTCTTTTGCTTATCCTTGCCATAACTCTTTTATTAGCATGAAATTAAATGATCTATTTAATGTTTAAGTAGTGGTACTTATGTACAACCACCCATAGAGGGCATGTATATAATCGCCCTAGGGGAATGTTTATTATTATCCCCAATAGAAATTGTAGGTGATTGAAAATGTTTTTATTCTTCTCTCACCTAAGGTTAGAGGTCCGGTAGGTGCCTCAACCCTACTTAGTTAGGTAGACATATTAATTGACATGATAAAACCCTTATTTATTTTGTTAATGGCAAGTTTCCTTTTAAAAACCTCATACTCTTTGATATCTCTTTGTACACCAAATATCTAGCCTAATTTACTTGTTACAACTTTCTTTGACATTGTTAGAACATTCTTGTAGCACATACTTTTCCTTGTTTTCCTCTTGCTGGGTGATTTCCCAACCACCCAGGTGTTGGTGCTGAGCAAGGTGAAGGAAGGGCTTGAAGAAAAGTTCCCCTGCAGTTGATCGTTAGCTTGTCAAGAAGGATGGCTAGGTTGCTATAGATAGATCCTATTATCTTATCTTTTCTTTTAGAAATCATTCATGTAATAAACAATGTAGCCATGAGAAGGCTTATTATTTCTTTCTTTCCGCTACTATTGACATTTTATGATGTATCTGGAATCATGCTTATTTATTTGGAATATTATGCAATCATCCTCAAAGTCTCAAATTTTTGTTAAAAATTGTGGATGTTTGTATTTCCTTTAAATTTTAGTAAAGGGGTGATCTCGCCTCTTTACACCAAGCTTTGACCTCGTTTGTGTCACCACTAGTGGACACTTGGTGCATGTTGCTTGCATGTGTCAATGACCTTGGACATGTGTTTAGGGCTTTCTAGAGTGGTGGCTCGTGCACTAGGACAAGTGTCCCTAGGTAGGCGACACCTTACTTGGTTCCACCTTGTTTTCTCCTCCCATCCCTTCTATATAGGCGGTTCCTTTCCTTTGCTAGGAGTTCCTTTGGTCCCTTAGTTTCTTCTCCACCTTGGTGCACGACATACCCTTCTCCTTTGCAAGTTGGTGGTCGATACCCCCTTGAAGGAGCAAGCTTGGTGGCTGAGATCCTTGGAGTCTCCTTCTTCCTTGCTTGGCGGTGCTTGGAGCTAGGAGCTTGGAGCTTGCTTAAGGCGGGTTACATAACTCCTAACCCTAACTATACTATCTCCTTCTATGGTCTTGTTTATATGTTGTTATACTAGTATCTTGCTTAAGTATCCTTGTTGGCCGATCCTTGTGATCTAGGGTTTCTTGGTGAAGCAATACTCCTTTCTCCCCTTGGTCTAGAGGAGTGAGTTTGAGCTCCTAGTATCATGAGCAACACCCCTCTTTCTCTTAGTCGATTGAGGTGAGCTTGTGTTCTAGTTGTTTGAGCAACACTCTCCTCTCACCATGGATTAGAAGGGTGATCTTGGTAATGGTGGTGAGTCTTTCTAGGGTTCCTTTGTGTTGCCCGTTTGGTGATAGTTGATGTGCAAGACCCCTATTTCTTAGTCGATTGAGGTGAGCCGTCTTCTTAACCCACTAGGGTTTCGGGTGTCCTTATGCTTGAGATGGATGATGATCTTGTGAGTGGTACCTTGGTCGTTATGAGTGTGGGGAGGTGCTGCCCGACAGCCCTCTTGACCTAGAACCCTGCCCGACACATGTGTGCTGGTGGTGGATGATACCTTGTCTCTGTGACGGGCGTCACACCATCACTTTGCTCTGTGATGGTCGTTATGCCATGGTTTGGTTAGCTGGACGACAGGTCCTTTATTGGTAGCATGTGTTGCACCTCTGGACGATACCCCCTGTAGAGTACCTTGCTCGACATGCATCTGTGGTAGTTGTGGGTTGGTGTCGTTGTGCGTTGCTAATGGTATTTGTGACGGGCGTCGCCCTAAGTCTGGGTGTGGTGGTCGATAGCCCTAACGGGCGTTGCACGACACCTTGTTGCCCGTCATGCTTAGCTGCACGGCAGGCCCTTGGGCATTTCCAGATAGACCTAGTACGCGACACCTGACGCGGTGTTGCTTAGTTGCACGCTTGGTTGCCTTGGTGGTAACACAGCGTTGCAGGTTGCCTTCTTATGTCGGCCATTATGAGTTGGTTGATAGAGTGAGCCATGCCCGATACAGCCTTTAGGTGAGGGTTTGTGATGTTTTAGTGAGGGTTTCGCCTATCATGAAAAGCATACTTGTTGGATATGTTCTTAAAACGATGGTGACTCCTTGCATGCTTAATAGGGTTCGTTATAATAAAGCTTGTTCATTTATATGTGCATGACTATACACATGAATGTGATCATCTTGATTATCTGTAATAAGTTGAGATAATGGTAAGCATGTAGAATGCCTTGTTTAAATGATGTAACCTATGTTCATGATCATAAGTTGAACCATGATTGAGAAAGTATATAATCCCCAATATTGATAGCACAGTCTTTCTGTCAAACCCTTGATTATTGAGTAAGTACTAACCATGCAGGTGATGCATAGCCAAGTAAAAGGCTATGAGGAATAAATATATGAGAACAATGAGATAATAGGTACAATGTGATTGCTATTCCATGATGATGATGATGATGATGTGAGCCCTGAGAGGCAGTGACACTATGTGATGAGGGATTGAGATCCCATGGTATGTGATGATCCTTGAGGTGGATCTGGATGATTGGGAAGAGGCCAAGGGATAACATGTAAGGTGGGATCCTTGTGATGGATCAGTATGATGTGAGCTATAGTAAAAGCACAGTATTGAGTTTTATATTGTTTACTTCTGTTATAATTGCATGTTATACAACTTGGTTGAATCTTGCAATCCATATAAAAGATACTAATTAATCATAGTGGAATATATCATGTAGTTGCCCTGGCCATAGATCCATCATCGTCAGGAAATTGGTGATAGTGAAATGGGTTCTCCTACGGGTTAACCCGGAGCGCATATTGTTGAATATGCGAGGTTGCTCCTAGCCTAAAGTGAGGAGGTAAGAGTGAAACTTTGGTTGTAGACTCCAGGGTGCAGATTCAGGCCCGTAGCCCAAGTATGTGAAGAGCATGGTGAACAGGCCCATGGATCAGGATATGTGATATGAGGAGCATGAATGCATTCATGGCTCATAGCACGGTGAACAGGCCCGTGGCTCAGTTTCACTAGATCTGATACCTGTACCGAGGCGGGCTAGGCAGAGGGTAGCCTGACCCTATGGCTAAGACCACTTCAGCATGAGACTCCGGTCCTGCTTGTATTGTACTCCTGCACTGACCATGAGGTGGGAGGTCGTGGAGTCCGGATCTTCCATGTGACCCTGTATGGCACCGACTCCGGGTTTCGCAACCTTCGGTTGGATTTGAATGGTACGGTTCACTTCCTCAGGGCATAAGAATATGTAATCCAGCCGTTTCGTATTTACTGCTTAAGACAAACATGAAACATTGGTTGAGGCCTTGTTTGTGTAGTTAACTTTGTTATATCTTGCAGTTGCCTATATGTTTCTCATATGAGGTAAGTCCTTATAAATCTTATCTTGTTAATCATGTTCCATAAAGAAATAGTTGGATATATGCTTGAGTACATCAGGTAAGCTTGCTAAGTATGAACAGCTTTATTTTATAACTGCTCTTGTTAAATACTTCCTATCAGTTAGCTACTTTATATATATCTGAGATTTTGTAGTTTCGGCGGGGAGTTATGTTTCTCACTGGGACTGTGTGTCTCACCCCGCTGGTTTACACCCTTTTTAGGTGGTCGAGCTAGACGTGGTGGTGGTCGCGGAGTTGTGGCCGAGCAGCAAGAAGAGCAGTAGAAGGAAAGTGATGGACATGTTGCTGTTTCGGATGTCTTGTAGTAGAGTCTAGAGTCATCCATGTACTCTCAGGTCCTTAGAGGTGTTTTGACGTTGTTTCACGTGTATAATCGTTGGTGTTTTGTATATCCTATTGTTGGCCGTATGTGAGCCTTTATGTATGTATAAACAGGTGGTGAACTCATGTGGTGACAAGACAGTTGTTCCTCTAAGCTTTGGACACGTATCAGATCTTGTATATGTTTATCTTACCCGTTCATATACAGGATGAGGACTTGAATGTAATAGTTTCTCAGTTTATCAGCTTTTTGCAATCGGTTTTAATTAACCCGTGTTTTTGATAATTTGTAGTTATGGTGATTTCCGCACGTTTTCGCATAACACCTCACTGTCTGTATGATAGTGGGATGTGTTGCCACAAGTTTTTGGTATCAGAGCTATAGGTTCGCTGAGTCTACAGGGATTTAGGACTAGGTTGAGTCTGTTCTTATGAGTTCTCCTGGTTTTCTTACCAACATCTTCTGCCCTCAGCGGAAGAAAAGCCAAGATGTCTAGAAACCATGAAGAACACGCTGTTGAGCACGGCGATGTTGCATCAGTTGATGGATAGGTCAGGCACACGAAGATCGAGTGCCTGAGGTCCCCCAACCTAACCCATCCATTCTTGAACATCGTGCCTACCAACAGCTTATGGCGCAGATGATGGCTATGATGAATTTCATGGTTGAGCGATTGCCAGTGCCTCCTCTGAGAGCACATGCTCCCCATGGAGAAACATGGGGTATTGGGAAGACCTTCGAGTGGCTTCACCGAGTTGGAGCTTTGGATTATGGTGGAACGACTGATCTAGCGGATGCAGATCTATGGCTGACAAGTCTTGAGAAGGCTTTCCGGATCCTTGACATCCCCGAAGCAGACAAAGTAAAGCATGTTGTCTACCTTCTGAAGGGTAGTGCTGGTCACTCGTGGACCATCGAGGGAGAGAAGCGGCCTGGTGATGTGATCTGTTGGGAGGTTTTCCGGCGCGAGTTCGTCAGCAGATACTTCCCGAAGACGTATCTGGATGAGAAGATCAGTCAGTTTGAGAGTTTGCAACAAGGAACGATGAACATCACTAAGTATGAAGCCAAGTTCATGGATCTGTTGAGGTTTTGTCCTCAAATGGCAGTGACAGAGGAAGAGCGGATCAGACGATTCGAGAAAGGTCTGAGTTCTAAGCTGACAACACCAGTTTCTGTGTTGGAGAACTGAGAGCGGTTTGCTACATTTGTGGAATCCGTCTGGAGGATCGAACGATCAATTAGGGAGAAGAGAGAGTCTATGGCTAAGAAGAGACCAGCTCAGTTCCAGGAGCAGAGGTTTGGTGGCTTCAAGAAGCCAAGGTTTGTGGCACCGTCAGTGATGAGAGGTTCTGGTGTACCATTTCAGTGGTCTCCGAGTAAGGGAAGAGGTTATGTTTCTTCACCGTCAAAGGCATATAGTATCGCTTCTTTGGCAGTGACAGGGCCAGCTAGACCATGGTTTGAGGACAGGACATGCCATCTGTGTGGTCAGACCGGGCATTTCAGGCTCAATTGCTCGAATAGAGACGTTGAAGTAACGCAACAGCCAAGATAGAATCTTCAGGGGTCATAGACAACAGCCCAGTGGTAGCAGAGGAAGAGGACGCGGTCAAGCGTCGCAAGTAGGATCGTCTGCTCAAGGAAGAAGAGGTCGTGGACAGCAAGAAACGACTCGATTCTATGCTATGAGTCAGCCGGAGGTGATAGTCAACTCGCGAGTGGTGACAGGTCAGATGGAGTTATTTCATTCTGATATGTCTTCTTCTTGCTTTATATCTGTTTTGGTTGACCCAGATAAAATTTAAGATGAAACTCTTCAGAGAAGTCCTGCCAAGAAAGCTTTGTACCTGTCCTCTTTTCCTCCACACCACGCCACCACAACTCTGCATCACCTGTCAAAAGATTGAATGCATGATTAATCTTTTTCTCTTCTGAAAGCTCCATCAGGCGAAAGACCTTCTCTATCTGTCTCAACCACTCATCAACCTCTGCTGGATCTGTAGTACCACTGAATTTTGTACCACCAAGCTTCATCACAAGCTCATAAGATCGCATCAAATCCTTACTGCTGGTAGAAGTAGAAACTCGCCTATCAACCTTATACCTCTCTCTGGTCTCCAGAAACATCATGTACATACGGGATGCTTCATCCACATGGTCACCACCACCTGGACCCAAGTACAGTGGATCAGGACCAACATGGCTCTCAGCCTGATCATCACGATCAAAGCCTCTTTCTGCCATCTGCAATGATATAACAGAATATTTCCGGTTAGAAAACTACAGATAGAAGAAAGACACCTAAACCTTAATCCTATTGGACTCTTATCGTCCCCTGACTTGGACTCTGAGTAACTATGTACTCAACCTAAGCTCTGATACCAAAAGATTGTCACACCCCAATCTCACACTAACCACTAATCATGAGATTAGGGAGCGAAAGAGGGGTTAACACACACAAGCCAAACCACTCATAACTTTTTAAAACATTTTAAAGACATTGAAATGATAACCAGATTTATGTTGTAAACTAAAGCTTAAACAAACTACAGGAGCATTTCTATTAAACTGACTAAAAATATAAACAAGGTCTACAGCATATTACATTGTTTGACATAAAATAAAGCATAACAGGTAATTTACATCTTTATACGCATTCCACATACGCACTCTCTCTACCTCACCCACACCATGTTCCAAGGATCGAGGGGAAAGGACTAAGAGACCTCTAACTAGACTAACTACATATACATTCTACAGACTAAGTGTTAGGATGAAAAGATCCTTCCGATTCGTGTTGCTGATGCTGACCTGAAAATGTTTGAGTAGAGGTATGAGCCTACTCGCTCAGTGAATAGCATTTCATTTAGCTATCACTAACCAACTCATCAGATAGATAAAATTTAAATAAATGATAAGTGCAGTACTAACAGGGCAGTTCTAATGTCATAGCAGTTTTATAAATAACAATCTCATTTCTAAGCAACATCAGATATTTTAACAAATAAACAATTATAGAGAATTGGCACAAAAGCTCAAATCTCTTCACACATTAAATTTACTGTGATCCTATATGATTACATATTTATAATATTATTATGCCCTAATCATATGCAGTGTACTCTGCATATAAAGATCCGTAGTGAACTACGATCCCACTGTACAAGACTTAGCGACACACCCGGGAAATACTAAGTCTGACGCCAGCCCTGTTCTGCCATAGGACCAAAGGCTCTCCGGCCTGACTCATAGGCTCTCCGGCCTCAATGCACTACTCCGAGTGCTCTAGACTCCTCCTCTAACCTGAGTACACAGGCGGAGACTCTCACGGGGTTACCTCCATGACTCTGCACGGATCTTGTTGCAATAACCCCTATTTTCTCCAGTGCCACCGTGACTCCGCACAGATTATTGTTGAACACTGCCTCTCTGTCCTCGTGCCACCATGACTCCGCACGGTTAATGTTGCAACACGAGTTTCACCCCTAAGAAGCAGATCTCTCGAAGGGGTTCTACGATGTTAGGGCACCTAAGTCTATTAACTAAATAACATATAAACATTTAAACATGAATATCACATTTCAAACTTATTTCACATTCTAAATATCACTTGAAACCACATATATATCATTTGTCATCTTTAAACATAACTCCGTATCACTTATTTAGATTCAATGCTAAACAACCGTCTTTAATCAGCAAATACATGCAACTGTAATACATAAAAATTCCATCATTTTCATCAATCATACTACGTATTTCAAGTTTCAATGAATCTATCATACACTATTGTATGTGCTACACTGTTTAGGAGTTATACCAACTAATACTGAAGCAATTAAGCACTTAAATTGAGTTAAATAATTATTTCTGAATGAACTGCCACTCACACCTCAGAAACTCGACCGATTGGTCGAAAACTCGACCGATCACTGCACAACTCGACCGATCAGCTACAAAGTCGACCGATCAACCTGCTGTTCGGTTCCTTCTCAAGAAAACTCGATCGAATCACATATAACTCGACCGAACGGCGAACATACTGAAACCTAAACCAACCTGCTGATGTTGATTTCAATCGAATCAGCAGACAAGACTACGGATTTGTGCAGCAAATCACCTGCAAAAGATGCGTACACCCACGAACTAACTGTAGGAAAGGAGAAGAACGAACTAGGGCTGCTCTTCGTGCCCTTTCTTTCTCCTAGCCGCCGCTGCTGCTAGCACAGCTCCTGCTGCAAGCGTAGCTCTGGCTACTGCTGGTTCAGCTGGCAAAGAAGAATGGTGAGGCGAGGATGGAGGGCCGCAGCTGCTGGCCGGAACCAAGCTAGGCTCCAAATCGTCTTCTCTCCCTGGTCTTTCTCTCTTTCCCTCTCACGCGAAGAAGAGAAGAAACGCTCTGCGTTTCTCTCATTTCTGATAAATGAAATGAGTAAAGGGGAAAGAAAGGATAAGAAGGAAAAACCTAGGGACCAAAACGTAAAGTCCGAGAACTTTTAAAAACTACAAACATGTCCCTAAAAGCCCAAAAACATACAACTTTTGGCTCGAAAGTCGGTTTCAGACGATTTCTCTGGCAACGCCTCAAGCGCAAGATCTTACACGTTTTAAGGGCTAGGATTCACACTACGCACATATCATATCTGTTTTAAACATTATTAACAAAAGTAAGCTTATAACTTAGCAAAGCAGCTAAACACATGCTTAACAGCATACTTACAGGGTAAGCTCAACACGGGTCATAACAATCTCCCTCCCTTATAAGAATTTCGTCCCGAAATTCCTCAAAGAGAAAAGGAAACTTGCTACGCATCTCAGACTCAAGCTCCCACGTAGCTTCTTCAAGGTTATGATTCCTCCATAGAATCTTCACTAAAGGTATCTCACGGTTCTTAAGCTTCTTGATTCGATGATCAACTATCTGCACTGGTCCTTCCACGTAGGACATATCTGGTGTTAAGCTGTGCCGATACTGGATCTAAAATCGTTTCTGTACCGGGATGACACTTCTTCAGCATAGACACATGAAACACGTCATGAAGATTTGCCAATTCAGACGGAAAATCCAACCTGTAGGCTACAGGTCCAATCCTCTCAACAATAGGATATGGGCCCATATACCTAGGGATCAACTTGCCTCTTTTGCCAAACCTTAGCACTCCCTTCCACGGTGAAACCTTTAGATAAACCTCGTCACCAACCTCAAACTCAATAGGTCGACGTCATCTCTCTGCATAACTTTTCTGTCTGTCCTGAGCAGCTTTCAACTTCTCCCTGATCACATATATCTGCTCTGTAGTTATATCAACTATCTCAGGTCCAAGAATTTCTTTCTCTCCAACCTCGTACCAACAAACTGGTGATCTACACTTTCTGCCATATAGAGCTTCATATGGGGCCATTCCAAGACTAGAATGGTAGCTGTTGTTATATGCAAACTCCATCAGGTTTAAGTGTTCTTCCCAGTTACCTCTGAACTACAGAATGCATGCTCTCAGCATGTATTCAAGAGTCTGAATGGTCCTTTCAGATTGACTATCAGTCTGTGGGTGAAACGTTGTACTAAACCTCAGCCTTGTGCCCAACGCACTATGTAACTGATTCCAGAACCTGGATGTAAACTTAGGGTCTCTGTCAGAAATAATGGAAACTGGAATCCCATGTAATCTGATTACCTCATCCACATAAATCTTGGCCAGCTTTGGAACATCAAAGGTTGACTTGACAGGAAGAAAGTGAGCAGACTTAGTTAGTCTATCCACAATCACCCATATCGAGTCTGAACCTATAGGTGTTATGGGTAACCCTACCACAAAATCCATTGTGATGTGTTCCCATTTCCATTCAGGTATAGGAAGCGACTGCAAGGTACCAGAAGGTTTCTGATGCTCAGCTTTAACCTGCTGACACACTCCACATCTAACCACGTACTCAGCTACATCTTTCTTCATACCATACCACCAGTACAGCTCTTTGAGATTCCTGTACATTTTTGTGTTACCTGGATGCATAGCATACATAGAAGCATGCGCTTCTTCAAGAATTTGCTCTTTCAGCTCACTGTTCCCAGGTACACACAACCTGTCATGAAGATACAACACACCATCATTAGAAAACCTGAATTCTGACCTTTTACCTTCCGACATATCCTGCATAACCTGCCACAACTCATCATCATTCTGCTGCAACTCCTTAATCTGATGATAGAAAGTAAGTTTGACCTGCATCTGAGCAATCAACCCACTTTGTCCAGTCACATCCAAGTCTAAGTTCAATTTCCGCATATCTACAAGCAAGTCTCTCTTGAAACATGCCATAGAAAATGCATCAGCTGTTGAACTTGACTTCCTACTCAAGGCATATGCCACAACATTTTCTTTACCAGGATGGTAATCGATTGTCACCTCATAATCCTTGATCAGCTCAAGCCATCTGCGCTGTCTCAGATTCAAATCCTTCTGAGTGAAGATATACTTCAGGCTCTTATGGTCCGTAAACACCTGACAAGTCTCACCATACAGGTAGTGACGCCATGTCTTAAGAGCATGAACTATAGCAGCTAACTCCAGATCATGAGTAGGATAGTTCTCTTCGTTCTTCTTAAGCTGTCTAGATGCATAAGCCACAACTTTGCCTTCCTGCATCATCACACAGCCTAAACCTCTCCTGGAAGCATCGCAGAACATTGTATAACCTTTGTCCGCCTCTGGCAAAACCAACATTGGTGCTGAAGTCAATTTCCTCTTCAAGATCTGAAAACTTTTCTCACAGTTATCAGACCAAACAAACGGTGCATCCTTCCTCGTCAAGTGTGTCAAGGGTGATGCTAGCACACTAAAGTTCTGTATAAACCTTTTGTAATAACCTGCTAATCCCAAGAAACTTCTAATCTCAGTAGGAGTCTTAGGCCGTTCCCACTGAAGCACAGAATCAACTTTCTTAGGATCAACGCTAACCCCATCTCTCGAGATAACATGTCCAAGAAATGCTACCTCAGCCAACCAGAACTCGCACTTGCTAAACTTAGCATACAGCTGATGTTGCCTCAACAATTGCAACACTACTCTCAGGTGTTGCTCATGTTGTACATCATCTCTGGAATAGATCAGGATATCATCTATAAAGACTACAATAAACTGATCTAGGAACGGTTTGAAAATCCGATTCATCATATCCATAAAGGCTGCTGGGGCATTGGTCAGCCCAAACGACATGACCAGAAACTCATAATGCCCATACCTGGTTCTGAAAGCTGTTTTGGGAATATCAAAAGCCTTTATTCTAAGCTGATGATATCCAGATCTTAAATCTATTTTAGAGAAGATCGTCGCTCCACGCAATTGATCAAACAGATCATTTATTCTCGGCAAAGGATACTTGTTCTTAATAGTGATCTTGTTCAATTGCATGTAATCTATACAGAGACGCATGGTACCATCCTTTTTCTTAACAAACAGGACTGGAGCACCCCACGGTGAAGAACTGGGTCTAATGAAACCCTTATCCAGTAATTCCTGCAACTGCACCTTGAGTTCCTTCAACTCTGCAGGTGCCATTCTATAAGCTGGCAGTGCTACTGGATGACTACCTGGATATACCTGAATCTCAAAATCAATGTCTCTGACAGGAGGTAAGCCTGGCAACTCTTCTGGAAAAACATCGGAAAACTCACGAACCACAGGCACATCATAAACACTGGCGGTACTCTTCTCTGCTTTAGTGTCAATCACATGAGCAAGGAACGCTTCACATCCTTTCTGTAGCATCTTATCAGCTACAACAGCTGATACTATGCACGTAGGAAGAACTTTCCTGTCTCCAGTAAAGACACAAGAAAATTCACCTTGTTGAAAGGTAGCTTCCTTCTTCCAACAATCGAGTTGCACTCGATATGTCTCAAGACAATCCATACCCAAGATGACTTGAAAAGTATTGACATCCAGGGGTATGAGATTAGCAGCAAAGGTGTAACCTCCAAAAGATAACAAGCATCAGGGATAGAACTCAGTCAGAACTGTTGGTCCACCTAGTGGAACCCTCAACACTAACTCATCTACCAACTCTTGAGTTAACAAATCAAGTTCACCAACTAAAGAGCGTCGTATGAAAGAGTGAGTAGCACCCGGATCTATCAAAACTAAAACTGGTATACTAATAAACAAAAGCATTTCTCCTGTAATAACTTGTGAAGAGATTATACCTTCCTGAGGTGTCAAAGAGAAGTAACGTGCTGAAGCTCTCCCTCTGACATGCCGTCCTCTCTGACCACTCCTGCCACTAGGCACTCCACCACCTCTGGAACCAGAAGCCACAGAAGAACTCGGAACATCATGGTACTGAGGTTGGAAAGCTTGTGATGATGTTTGTTGAAGCTGAGGACATTTCCTTTTGAGGTGTCCTACTTGTCCGCAAACAAAACAACTTGGACTCCAACACCGACCAGAATGTGGTTTTCCACATTTGTCACATGGCGGTATCCCTTGTCCCTGGGGACCTGTCACTGACATTGACGACCCAGAAGACTGTCCACTAGCGGCACTGCCCCATCTCCCTGGGTTGTATCCCCCTCTGCCTCTAGAAGAAGTAACATCCTCAGATCTCTGTCTGCTGAAACAGCTAAAGCCACGCCCAAGTTTAGAAAAGAAACCTCTACCTCCACCTCTGTATTCACTACTGGACTGTCCTCTACTGAAATCTACAGATCTCTTCTTAGACTCAGGCACCTTGTCAGCATTCACAGATTCTTCAACCTGTCTAGCAGCCTCAACAAACTCACCAAAGTTCTCTCTATTCCTTTTACTAGTAGCAGAAACTGTATGCCGAATTTCTGGCCTCAGCCCTTCTTGAAACCTTCTGCATCTTTCTATGTTATCGGGAACAAGCTGCGGACAGAAGTTCGCTAACCGGGTGAAAAGCGCTTCATACTCGGTAACTCACATGTTCCCCTGCTTAATGTTCTGTAACTGCCTGATTTTCTCATTAATGAAAGTGGGTGGATAAAATTTAAGATGAAACTCTTCAGAGAAGTCTTGCCAAGAAAGATATGTACCTCTCCTCTTTTCCTCCACACCACGCCACCACAACTCTACATCGCCTGTCAAAAGATAGACTGCATGATTAATCTTTTTCTCTTCTGAAAGCTCCATCAGGTGAAAGACCTTCTCTATCTGTCTCAACCACTCATCAGCCTCTGCTGGATCTGTAGTACCACTGAATTCTGTACCACCAAGCTTCTTCACAAGCTTATAAGATCGCATCAAATCCTTACTGTTGGTAGAAGTAGAAGCTCGCCTATCAGCCTTATACCTCTCTCTGGTCTCCAGAAACATCTTGTACATATGGGATGCTTCATCCACATGGTCACCACCGCCTGGACCCAAGTACAGTGGATCAGGACCAACATGGCTCTCAGCCTGATCATCACGATCAAAGCCTCTTTTTGCCGCCTACAATGATATAACAGAATATTTCCTGTTAGAAAACTACAGATAGAAGAAAGACACCTAAACCTTAATCCTATTGGTCTCTTATCGTCCCCTGACTTGGACTCTGAGTAACTATGTACTCAACCTAAGCTCTGATACCAAAAGATTGTCACACCCCGATCTCACACTAACCACTAATCACGAGATTAGGGCGCGACAGAGGGGTTAACACACACAAGCCAAACCACTTATAACTTTTTAAAACATTTTAAAGACATTGAAACGATAACAAGATTTATGCTGTAAACTAAAGCTTAAACAAACTGCAGGAGCATTTCTATTAAACTGACTAAAAATATAAACAAGGTCTACAGCATATTACATTGTTTGACATAAAATGAAGCATAACAGGTAATTTACATCTTTATACACATTCCACATACGCACTCTCTCTACCTCACCCACACCATGTTCCAAGGATCGAGGGGAAAGGACTAAGAGACCTCTAACTAGACTAACTACATATACATTCTACAGACTAAGCGTTAGGATGAAAAGATCCTTCCGATTCCTGTTGCTGATGCTGACCTGAAAATATTTGAGTAGAGGTATGAGCCTACTCGCTCAGTGAATAGCATTTCATTTAGCTATCACTAACCAACTCATCAGATAGATAAAATTTAAATAAATGATAAGTGCAGTACTAACATGGCAGTTCTAATGTCATAGTAGTTTTATAAATAACAATCTCATTTCTAAGCAACATCAGATATTTTAACAAATAAACAATTATAGAGAATTGGCACAAAAGTTCAAATCTCTTAACACATTAAATTTACTGTGATCCTATATGATTACATATTTATAATATTATTATGCCCTAATCATATGCAGTGTACTCTGCATATAAAGATTCGTAGCGAACTACGATCCCACCGTACAAGACTTAGCGACACACCCGGGAAATGCTAAGTCTGACGCCAGCCCTGTTCTGCCACAGGACCACAGGCTCTCCGGCCTGACTCATAGCCTCTTCTGCCTCAATGCACTACTCTGAGTGCTCTAGACTCCTCCTCTAACCTGAGTACACAGGCGGAGAGTCTCACAGGGTTACCTCCATGACTCCGCACGGATCTTGTTGCAATAACCCCTATTTTCTCCAGTGCCACCGTGACTCCGCACGGATTATTGTTGAACACCGCCTCTCTGTCCTCGTGCCACCATGACTCCGCACGGTTAATGTTGCAACACGAGTTTCACCCCTAAGAAGCAGATCTCTCGAAGGGGTTCTACGGTGTTAGGGAATCTAAGTCTATTACCTGATTAACATATAAACATTTAAACAGGAATATCACATTTCAAACTTATTTCACATTCTAAATATCACTTGAAACCACATATATATCATTTGTCATCTTTAAACATAACTCAGTATCACTTATTCAGATTCAATGCTAAATAACCGTCTTTAATCAGCAAATACATGCAATTGTAATACATAAAAATTTCATCATTTTCATCAATCATACTATGTATTTCAAGTTTCAATGAATCTATCATACGCTATTGTATGTGCTACACTGTTTAGGAGTTATACCAACTAATACTGAAGCAATTAAGCACTTAAATTGAGTTAAATAATGATTTCTGAATGAACTGCCACTCACGGCTCAGAAACTTGACCGATTGGTCGGAAACTCAACCGATCACTGCACAACTCGACCGATCAGCTACAAACTCGACCGATCAACCTGTTGTTCGGTTCCTACTCAAGAAAACTCGACCGAATCACATATAACTCGACCGAACGGCGAACAGACTGAAAACCTAAACCGACCTGCTGATGTCGATTTCACTCGAATCAGCAGACAAGACTACGGATTTGTGCAGCAAATCACCTGCAAAAGATGCGTACACCCACGAACTAACTGTAGGAAAGGAGAAGAACGAACTAGGGCTGCTCTTCGCGCCCTTTCTTTCTCCTAGCCGCCGCTGCTACTAGCGCAGCTCCTGCTGCAAGCGTAGCTCCAGCTACTACTGGTTCAGCTGGCGAAGAAGAATGGTGAGGCGAGGATGGAGGGCCGCAGCTGCTGGCCGGAACCAAGCTAGGGCTCCAAATCATCTTCTCTCCCTGGTCTTTCTCTCTTTCCCTCTCACGCGAAGAAGAGAAGAAACGCTCTGCGTTTCTCTCATTTCCGATAAATGAAACGAGTAAAGGGGAAAGAAAGGATAAGAAGGAAAAACCTAGGGACCAAAACGTAAAGTCCGAGAACTTTAAAAACTACAAACAGGTCCCTAAAAGCCCAAAAACATACAACTTTTGGCTCGAAAGTCAGTTTCAGACGATTTCTCTGGCAACGCCTCAAGCGCAAGATCTTACACGTTTTAAGGGCTAGGATTCACACTACGCACATATCATATCTGTTTTAAATGTTATTAACAAAAGCAAGCTTATAACTTAGCAAAGCAGCTAAACGCATGCTTAACAGCATACTTACAGGGTAAGCTCAACACGGGTCGTAACAAGCTCGCTAGAGTATATGTGGATGAGATAGTACGTTTGCATGGTGTGCCAGCGACGATAGTTTCTGATAGAGGTCCTCAGTTCATGAGTCATTTCTGGGAACAGTTGCACAAAGCGTTGGGAACGCAGTTAAGGTTCAGTACCACTTTCCACCCGCAGACAGATGGACAGTCTGAGAGGACTATTCAGATTCTGGAGGATCTCCTTCGAGCTTGTGTTTTGCAGTTTCTAGGCAGTTGGGATGTACATATCAGTTTGATAGAATTTGCCTACGACAACAGTTATCAGCGGAGCATTGACATGGCCCCCTATGAGGCTTTGTACGGGAGGAAGTGTAGATCTCCTTTGTGTTGGTATGAGTCTGGTGAGTATCAGTTGTTGGGTCCTGAGTTAGTATAGCAGACAATAGAAAAGATCAAGGTGATACAGCAACAGTTGAAAGCGGCACAGGATAGGCAAAAGTCTTATGCAGACAATTGTCGACGACCTTTGGAGTTCCAGGTAGGAGACAAAGTGTATCTTAAGGTTTCGTCATGGAAAGGAGAACTGAGGTTTGGCCGAAAGGGTAAGTTAGCACCCAAATATATGGGGCCTTACCCAGTCATAGCATGTGTTGGTAAGGTAGCTTATGAGATACAGTTGCCGCCAGAGTTGCACATGTTACATCTAGTGCTCCATGTCAGTATGCTAAAGAAAAGTCATCCAGATTCAGGAACAGTGATACAGCCAGTAGAAGTTGAGCTTGATGAAGATGTGACCTACGAGGAAGGTCCTATGGCGATCCTTGACAAAAGATTTAAGAAGTTGAAAAGGAAGGACCTGGTTCTGGTAATGGTTCTTTGGCATCATCGTGGCACTGAGGAAGCCACATGGGAGCTTGAGGAAGAGATGAGGAGGAAGTATCCCTCGCTTTTCTCTTCGGATTTCGGGGACAAAATCCCTTGAAGGGGGTTAGCTTGTAAGGACCCTGACCTTCGTTTAGGGTTTACCCTGTTTTCTTTGCTTAACCTTGATGCTTAGTTGCTTGCTAATCACCTTCAGTGGTGATTAGGGTTTGCTTGTTCTTTGTTGAGAGTTGGAGGGGCTACTTGCAATTAACCCAAGTCTAGGGTTTGTGGATAAGTTTGTCACCTTGTGAGGTGTTCCTCCCTCTCCTTGTTCCCTCTAGAGTAGAGAGGAAGGTTTGGGCTTGTTTCTTGAGTTTCTTTGGGCTTGGTTGAGCTTGTTGGGCCTTGTTGAGTGTTGCCTTTGCTTCCTTATGCCCTGTGTCGGGCAAGAGCAAGTTGTGTCGACCTGAGCTTGTGACGCCCAGGGTTTGTGTCGCCCTGGTGGTGTATCTTCCATCTGTGTCACCCATGTGTATCGGCCATGTTGGGTGGGTGTGTCGCCCATGACCTTTGACCAAGCTTTGACCTCGTTTGTGTCACCACTAGTGGACACTTGGTGCATGTTGCTTGCATGTGGCAATGACCTTGGACATGTGTTTAGGGCTTGGTAGAGTGGTGGCCCGTGCACTAGGACAAGTGTCCCTAGGTAGGCGACACCTTGCTTGGTTCCACCTTGTTTTCTCCTCCCTTCCCTTCTATATAGGCAGTTCCTTTCCTTTGCTAGGAGTTCCTTTGGTCCCTTAGTTTCTTCTCCACCTTGGTGCACAACATACCCTTCTCCTTTGCAAGTCGGTGGCTGATACCCCCTTGAAGGAGAAAGCTTGGTGGCCGAGATCCTTGGAGTCTCCTTCTTCCTTGCTTGGTGGTGCTTGGAGCTAGGAGCTTGGAGCTTGCTTAAGGTGGGTTACATAACTCCTAACCCTAACTACACTATCTCCTTCTATGGTCTTGTTTATATGTTGTTAGACTAGTATCTTGCTTAAGTATCCTTTTTGGCCGATCCTTGTGATCTAGGGTTTCTTGGTGAAGCAATACTCCTTTCTCCCCTTGGTCTATAGGAGTGAGTTTGAGCTCCTAGTATCATGAGCAACACCCCTCTTTCTCTTAGTCAATTGAGGTGAGCTTGTGTTCTAGTTGCTTGAGCAACACTCTCCTCTCACCATGGATTAGAAGGGTGAGCTTGGTAATGGTGGTGACTCTTTCTAGGGTTCCTTTGTGTTTCCCGTTTGGTGATAGTTGATGTGCAAGACTCCTCTTTCTTAGTCTATTGAGGTAAGCCGTCTTCTTGACCCACTAGGGTTTCGGGTGTCCTTATGCTTGAGATGGATGATGATCTTGTGAGTGGTACCTTGGTCAATATGAGTGTGGGGAGGTGTTGCCCGACAGCCCTCTTGACCTAGAACCCTGCCCGACACATGTGTGCTGGTGGTGGACAATACCTTGTCTCTGTGAGAGGCGTCACACCATCACTTTGCTCTGTGACGGCCGTTAGGCCATGGTTTGGTTAGCTAGACGATAGGTCCCTTGATGGTAGCCTGTGTTGCACCTCTGGACGATACCCCTTGTAGAGTACCGTGCTCGACATGCATCTGTGGTAGTTGTGGGTTGGTGTCGTTGTGCGTTGCTAATGGTCTTTGTGACGGGCGTCGCCCTAAGTCTGGGTGTGTCGGCCGATAGCCCTAACGGGCGTTGCGCGACATCCTGTCGCCCATCATGCTTAGCTGCACGGAAGGCCCTTGGTCATTGCCCGATAGACCTAGTGTGCGACACCTGACGCGGTGTTGCTTAGTTGCACGCTTGGTTGCCTTGGTGGTAACACAGCGTTACAGGTTGCCTTCTTATGTTGGTCGTTATGAGTTGGGTGATAGAGTGAGCCATGCTCGATACAGCCTTTATGTGAGGGTTTGTGATGTTTTAGTGAGGGTTCTGCCTATCATGAAAAGCAGACTTGTTGGATATGTTCTTAAAACGATGGTGACTCCTTGCATGCTTACTAGGGTCCGTTATAATAAAGCTTGTTCATTTATCTATGCATGACTATACACATGAATGTGATCATCTTGATTATCTGTAATAAGTTGAGATAATGATAAGCATGTAGAATGCCTTGTTTAAATGATGTAACCTATGTTCATGATCATAAGTTGAACCATGATTGAGAAAGTATATAATCCCCAATATTGATAGCACGATATTTCTGTCAAACCCTTGATTATTGAGTAAGTACTAACCATGCAGGTGATGCATAGACAAGTAAAAGGCTATGAGGAATAAATATATGAGAACAATGAGATAACAGGTACAATGTGATTGCTATTCCATGATGATGATGATGATGATGATGATGATGATGATGATGTGAGCCCTGAGAGGCAGTGATACTATGTGATGAGGGATTGAATTCCCATGGTATGTGATGATCCTTGAGGTGGATCTGGATGATTGGCAAGAGGCCAAGGGATAACATGTAAGGTGGGATCCTTGTGATGGATCAGTATGATGTGAGTTATAGTAAAAGCACAATATTGAGTTTTATATTGTTTGCTTCTGTTATAATTACATGTTATACAACTTGGTTGAATCTTGCAATCCATATAAAAGATACTAATTAATCACAGTGGAATATATCATGTAGTTGCCCTGGCCATAGATCCATCATCGTCAGGAAATTGGTGATGGTGAAACGGGTTCTCCTCCGGGTTAACCCAGAGCGCATATTGTTGAATATGCGAGGTTGCTCCTAGCCTAAAGTGAGGAGGTAAGAGTGCAACTTCGGTTGTAGACTCCAGGGTGCAGATTCAGGCCCGTAGCCCAAGTATGTGAAGAGCATGGTGAATAGGCACATGGCTCAAGATATGTGATATGAGGAGCATGAATGCGTTCATGGCTCAGAGCACGGTGAACAGGCCTGTGGCTCAGTTTCACTAGCGCCGATACCTGTACCGAGGTGGGCTAGGCAGAGGGTAGCCTGACCCTGTGGCTAAGACCACTTCAGCATGAGACTGCGGTCCTGCTTGTGTTGTACTCGTGCACTGAACACGAGGTGGGAGGTCGTGGAGTCTGGCTATTCCATGTGACCTTGTATGGCACCGGCTCTGGGTTTCACAGCCATCGATTGGATTTGAATTGTACAGTTCACTTCCTCAGGGCATAAGAATACATAATCCAGCCGTTTAGTATTTACTGCTTAAGACAAACACGAAACATTGGTTGAGGCCTTGTTGGTGTAGTTAACTTTGATATATCTTGCAGTTGCCTATATGTTTCTCATATGAGGTAAGTCCTTATAAATCTTATCTTGTTAATCATGTTCCATAAAGAAATAGTTGGATATATTCTTGAGTACATATGGTAAGCTTGCTAAGTATGAACAGCTTTATTTTATAACTGCTCTTGTTAAATACTTCCTATCTGTTAGCTGCTTTATATATATCTGAGGTTTTGTAGTTTCGGCGGGGAGTTATATTTCTCGCTGGGACTGTGTGTCTCACCCCGCTAGTTTACACCATTTTTAGGTGGTCAAGCTAGACGTGGTGGTGGTCGCGGAGTTGCGGTCGAGCAGCAAGAAGAGCAGTAGAAGGCAAGCGATGGACATGCTATAGTTTTGGATGTCTTGTAGTAGAGTCTAGAGTCGTCCCTGTACTCTCATGTCCATGGAGGTGTTTTGACGTTGTTTCACGATGTATAATCGTTGGTGTTTTGTATATCCTGCTGTTGGTCGGATGTGGGCCTTTATGTATGTATAAATAGGTGGTGAACTCATGTGGTGACAAGACTGCTATTCCTCTAAGTTGTGGACACGTATCAGATCTTGTATATGTTTATCAAACTTGTTCCTCTGCAGGATGAGGACTTGAATGTAATAGTTTCTCAGTTTATCAACTTTCCGCAATCGGTTTTAATTAACCCGTATTTTTGATAATATGTAGTTATGGTGATTTCCGCATGTTGACGTGTATTTTACTACGCGCTAAAACGCAAGTATACGCGTCGAGTAATATAGGCCTTGTGAGGCCCGAGTCGAACTCAGGGATACGTGAATTATTGGAGACTTCTACTAACTAATCGCAATCAGCTAGACTGATTAACAAAGTAGGGTTTTGTGTTCAAATTAAAAAGAAAATAAAAATCAAACAAAGAAAACAATCGATTAAAGGTTAATTTAATCAATTCAAAAGGATATCTTTAGGATGGCGGTTTCACCGCGGGTCAACATTGTATTAGGTTTCATATAATTCCTCACACTTCTCTCTTTATCCGGGTAGTGGCCTGAAAACAGAATTACCCACTGTCGTGGTGTAATTCACTACTTATATTTAGGTTGATTCCACCGTCGTAGTAATCATTCCCCTAAACTAAGTGCATTATAAACGGTCTCTCAGTTCCCACCATTAATTTTACAACTCCTTTGTCAAGGGTTTTATTAATTAATGTAGAATTCGTCTCTTTTCAACCGTTAATCCTTCTGTCGAAGTGATTAAGGGCATTAAGTTATTATTATGGTGATCAAGCATAACAATGGAAATGGAGAAAACGAATCTATACCACAGATTTGAGAGAAAAATATGAATTATTGATATAAAAGTGTCATACAATGCATTCCCGGGCTACTCCCGATCCTAAAGATTGAGGGTTTTAGCCTCTCATGTTCATCTCACACGAATACATGGTAGAAATTGGGGAATTCATAAGAAAAACGGGAAATAAATGGGAAAACCCCTGAACGGAGAAGAACCGGTGGATCCTTGGCGTAGAACACGAGCTTTCCCCTGCCTGTCGGTGGTGGAAATCGTCTTCGGCAGCGTCCGAATCACCCGGGATGAGCTTCTCGGCCTCCGTTCTCCTTTCTCTCCTCCTCGGCACTCGTGCAATCCAAAAAATTGAGATGATCCTCTCGTTTGGGTGGCCGTCATTAGGTATAAGTCCCTAATTAGGTCGTCAAATAACAACAGCCGTCCGATCGAGATCAAAACAGATCCAACGCATATCTGCCGGCGTCGATACCATCGACGCGGGTAGATGGTATCAACCCGGCGGATTAGCGGCAGCTTTCCTTTCTTTTATTCTGAGCGCCTGTGGTGATCTCGATACCATCGACTTGTGTGTCGATGGTATCGACTCCTTTAGCGTCGGTTGTTGCCGTTTAGCGACGCTGTAGCTCCCCTTGTGTCGATGGCATCGACTTGGGTCGATGGTATCGACAGTTTCCTCGCCAGCAACTTGAAGGGATCTCGATACCATCGACTTAGGTGTCGATGGTATCGACTCTGTATTGCTCTTCTCGGCTGACAACATGTGGCTTGGTCGATGGTATCGACTTCCATCGATGGTATCGACGGAAGCAGATACTTGTTTTTCCTGAAATTTCACAACAAGACCAAGTAAATCCCCACAATTTATAATAAGATGATAAATAATGCTCAAAATAGTAAAACAAAGGGAATTTGATATAAAATGATGGCAAAGACCAAATAAAGTGAATTATGCAATAATATCCATAAAAATGAGTAACTAAGGCACAAAACACATATGAAATAGGTCTCTAAATGCGACTCAAAATCATCGCATCAAACTCCCCTAAGCTTAAACATTGCTCGCCCTCGAGCAACTAATCCTTAGAATAGGATTGCAGATGTCAACTAACAATCAATACATCAACCCACTTTTCACATGACTCCCACTGAACGTTCTCAAATCGGCCTTTCCTAATCACAGAATAGTAATTACCCTACATGCGACAATAATCATCAATAAAAGAAATTATCCTTCAAACCGATGAACACTATCACATAAGGCAGTTAACATAATAAAATTTGCCGATTCAGCATTAGTGCATCTTGTGATCGCCTACACTACGTTGCTCGCCCTAACTACCATCTACATGGAAGCAGTTCTCCTGATAAACATGAGTGAGGAGAAAATCACGGTGGCCTACCGATCCGAGCAACGGGTGGATGGAATGGGTGGTTCATGGAAGAATTTGGAAGTATTACACAGTTTCAAAATGCATACAACAAAATGCCCTAAATGATGCAAATGCACATTGAAAATGCCCTAATGCTTAAAATTGGGTGGAATGATGCATGCACTAACCTTCCACCTCAAAAAGAGATAGAAATCTAATTAAGCCACATCATGTACTCAGTTTCCTTGTTATGCAAGTGATATCATGCTCCTTTCTCCCTCTTATTCCATTTCCTTCTAAATTCTCTTTTTTTTCAAATATATTTTCAGATTTTCAGATTTTTTTTTTCTTTTAGCCTCTTAGCCCACATATTCATAATTGGTTAGAGATACATGTGTTAGGCTATTTTCTTCATGATTGGAAATCTTTGTACTATTTCGAGGGTATGGAACAATTTAGATCACTTCTCAAGACAAACTGAGGTACATGGTGTACTTATGCATGAAAATCATGAAAGTTATGAGTGCAACTACATGACATGCACCTAAAGGTAATGTGCATGAATCGCTATACTTTTTTTTTTCGTTTTATGCACAAATATGAAAATAACAATGCAAATCCTATCTACATGCTATGCACGCAAGGAGGAATTAAAACTGTACTTTACTTCCAATTCTTTGGTGGATTAGGGAAAAATATGAAGTGGAATGATCACAAGATTAAGTTACTGAACCTTAGAAAAATATCATGTGTCCCTCCTTACTGACATGTGTAGTAGTTCAAAGGGTTCTTTCTCGTATATCCAATTAAGGTCTCATTACCATTTGATTAGGTTAGGCTCAAACAACCGTTACTATCCACTTTTCATGAGTCAATGGGGGTGTGGGTGTGACATATTGCTTCAAAGTTGACATAATCAATCATTTTCATAGGACAAGTTTCCCAAGGACAACCAAGTTAAGCTATCCAAAAGACCCAGAAATTTTGAAATTCCCTTAAATTTCCCATGAAAAAGCGAGATGACAATTTTTAAGACATCCACGATTACACTAGATAGATGTGGATCCTAAACAAACACTAAAATTGCAAGAACAATTAACAAAGCAGAAACTAAAAACAACTAACAACTAAAGAAGAGATAAAAGATAGAGCTGTTCCAGCCACCCCCCTAAGCTTGAATTCGATTATGGCCTCATAGTCAAAAACCAACTTAAGGGTGGAACAATGATACCCTGATCAATCTTGCGGAGGCGGTGGTGGATATTGCGGTGTCGTAGGATCCCAAGACGGGTACTCCCCCTGGAAGCTTGGATCATATTGGGTCCTCGGCGGATGCTGTGGATAGCCTCCAAAGTAGTCTTGACTCCAGTAATGGTCAAAGAAGGGCTCCTGTTGCGTCTCTATCTGCTGCAACCGGGTGTGCATTTGCTCTTGGTTGGCGAGGATGAGCCGCTCGTTCTCGAACATAGCCCGTTGGTTGTCAAGTACCCAGCTCGTAGTCTCATGAATGCCGGTATACATACCCATGTGCTGCTGCTGAGTCTGCTGGATGTCCTACAGCATGGTGTACATCCCCTGCATGGAATAGGGATCCGCGGTTGGCTGCTCGTACTGTGGTGATGGAGGCGGGGGCTGAGATGATGAATATGCACCCGGATGCATCCTAGGACGCTTCCGTGGTGCCACACATGCACGAAGAGGTGTGAAAGCCTCCTCTTCCTCTGCAGCCTCGCCTTCTTGCTCGTCACCACCGCCGTCTTCCTCGGAGGACTCGATGGCTATGATTGGCCACCGGAAGTGCTGCTTGCCCTCTATGTTGAAGACGTCGTCTGGTAGGGAGCTCTCCTGATAAGCTTGGTTGACGTGGCAATGAGCGTACGCCAACCCGTCCCGGAAAAGAATAAGGTTTGAACGGTGCAAGTGTTGCACGTTCACCTTGCTCCTCGTAGAGATCGGAGTCATGGACTGAAGGTTCAGCCCCAAGTAAAGTGCCAACTTGGTGACAAGATCACCAAAATGAATTGGAGCCCTCCTTGTACTCCTTTTCACCGCCAGGACGCGCTGTAGCCAGAACGCCCCCCAGTTGCACTCTTGACGTTTCAGGAGTGCATAGAGAAAGAACAGGTCACTCTCCTGAAACTTGCTCAAAGCAAGATCGCTTCGAGCGAAGAAAGTCAAGCTCAACATCCTATGCAGGACCCGGACGAACGGGTGCTCAAAATCCGCTACCGCTGCATTATGGTAGCTCACAGTCTTTCCTGTCGGCACTGTAACTAGCTCGGCGAAGATTTTGTCGTAGTCGGTGCGGGCGTCGGGGCGTCGGTGATCGTTGCAGCTGTGGTTCCAGTTGAAGATGTCGTTGAACTGCTTCAACGTGATGTTGTAATTGTTGTTGAAGAGTCGGAAGGACACCCTTCCCTTGATCCACGTCTGGTCTGATGGTACCACATCATTTGGTACGACGCAGATATCAAGAGACGCCATGAACTCAGCCACCAGTTCCTTGTAGGTGGGCCATTCGCCGAAAAACGGCTGCCCATCCGCATGCCATTCGATCTGCTCATAAAGGCGATTGGTGTGCCGCGCTTGCCCGGCCAACACATAGGCCAAGTTGGCCTCGAACCCCAGCTCCTGAATCATGCCCCGGTCTACATACCGGGTGGGCTCGAACTTTTGCTTCATTATCTCCTCGTAGACCTTCCTCACATCCATGTTGGCATGAATTAGGCGTGGACGAGTGATGGAAGCGGTTGGGGGAGGAATGAACTCCTCGATCTCCATAGGGTGAGCGCTTGAGGACGACGCTCTGGCGGTGTGCACCATGGTTGCGTGAAGATGGGATTGGAAGAAAAGAGCTCGGTGAAGATGGAGAAGAAATTCTCCGCTCGATGAAGATCTCCGCTCGATGACGCTTCTCTTTAGTCTTGGAGGGCTTGGGGGAGTGCTCGGCGCAAAAGAAGATACTTGCTCTGAAGGTGTGACGTCGCAAGTCCCCTTAAATAGGCTTGATCGGCGCCCCTGTTGACCCGTCGATACCATCGACGCGGGTCGATGGTATCGACACATCTCGCGGGTATCCGCCTCCCTCGCGAGTATCGACGGCTGACGTTTGCTGGATCAAGAAACCCAGATTGCTGACGTGTCGATACCATCGACGGAAGTCGATGGTATCGACGCAGCACCCGGATCGCTGACGTGGCTGTTGCGATCGTCGTCGATGTCTGTATGCGGATCGGTGACATGTCCGTCGATACCATCGACAGATGTCGATGGTATCGACTTGCTTTTATTGCGACACCGCCGTTGTGTTGCATTCAACCTGTGATGATGTCGATACCATCGACGAGGCCGTCGATGGTATCGAGTTGACTGAGCAAAATTCGTCTGAATATCTCCAGAGATCTCGATGGTATCGACTGGGGTGTCGATACCATCGACACTTTTATTGCGACCTGTCTGTGACCTTGTCGATACCATCGACGAGGGTGTCGATAGTATCGACGTAGTGCAATTTTTTGCTGGTGTCAATCCTGAACCCATGTCGATACCATCGACAGGCGTGTCGATGGTATCGACCCTGCCTGTGCCTGCACATTCAACAAACGGATCAAGGTATCATTTTTAAACTAAAATTTAAACGAAATAAAAGCAATCTACGACTATAATTAAACTATCCTAATGTACCAATGGTTGGGTTGCCTCCCAACAAGCGCCCTTGTTTAACGTCTTAGGCTAGACGGTGTGACAATCATCATCTTTTCACCTTGGGAACTGGGCTTAGAGGATCATTTGGTAATTTGAATTCGACTCGATCTCCTCCAATACCCAAGGACAAAGTCCCTCTTCCTAAGGCAGTCACGACATCCGCCGTTGCTTGAAACGGTCTTCCAAGGAGAATTTCACAACTTTGGAGTGGTGGCATATCCATGACGACAAAGTCCACAGGGAATATGAAGTTATCCACTTTGACGAGAACATCTTCACATACTCCATAGGGTCTCACTGTAGACCCATCTGCCAATTCAATTGTTGCAGCCAACTTCTTTATCTCTTTTAACCCCAACTTTTGAAATGTAGCCAAAGGCATGAGATTTATACTAGCGCCGGAATCACATTGCGCTTTAGAAACATGTTGACCACCTATTGAACACGGAATGTAAAAACCTCCTGGGTCCTTTCTCTTCTGTGGTGAACTCCCGTGAATCATCGAGCTCACCGTCTCATTCATCCAATAAATTTCATCGTCTTTTATCCGCCTCTTCTTATTAATGATTTCCTTGATGAACCTCCCATAGGCGGGTACTTTCTCGATCATCTCCACTAATGGAATATTGATGTGGAGTTTTCGAAATATCTCCAGAAATTTTTTAAAGTGACGATGCTCTTTCTTTGACTTAGAATTTACCGGATCCGAAACATCAGCTGCAGCAACACGCCTATGAGGTGGAACATGAGCACTTTTCGGGGGTACCTCCCCTAAGCTTGCTTCAATCATTCCCTCGGACGTAGGCTTTGGCGAGACATCATCAATAGTAGCAGCTTGTTGTGGTTCCTCTCTCGCCTCAGATGTCTCCACATGTGCACAAACAACCTGCACCTGCTCATCTTGCCTAGATGGAGATACCATACTCACAACTCTCTCTGATTTCCTGAAGAAATGGTTTCCGCCCGGCAATCTATAGTACGTGCGTGGATATGGTATCGCCGGTGTTGCATTCACATTGAAAGTCATTTTTCTTTCTTCTACAGCTTCTTGCACCTGAGATTCCTCATTTCTTACCACCGACATGTACTTAACCTGATGATGTGCTTGAGCCACGTTCGCATTCTCCGCTAGTTTCTGTTGATTGGCGTGCTTGATGGCCGCCACTTCATTTGAAATCTGTGCCACGGTGGTCTCTAATGCCCGCATCTGTGCTCCATGGCTTTGCAGCGTTTGCCCAAATTTGGTTAGAATGTCACCTTGAGATTGTAATTGTTTACCAAACATGGCCATCATCTCTTGGTTTTGTTGAACCATTTGACTTAGCAATTCAGTGTTCTTTTCCTCGGTTCTTTGCTGTGGTTTGGCATCCGGATCCTGCAGAAAATTATTCAGATCCTTCCATGAAAACTTTTTATCCTTTCTCCATGCATAGTCATTGTTTCTATAGCCCTGTTGTTGCATGAACTTCACTTGGGCTTCCTCATCCTCAGATGCATCTTCCTTAGTTAGCAACTTCTTGGCTAGAAGATCTAGCTTGTCGTTCAGCTCCCTAACTGTTCTGGATTCGCCGGCAGCCTTGACATGTTCTACTGCACCTCTGTCGCCCCATGACTGTTTCCTAGCCATGTTCTTTAATATCTCCCAGCATCTTGTATCAGTGTTGTTCAAGAAAAATCCTGAACCGGCCGAGTCCAAATTGCTTCTATCATGCTCGGAGAGAGCAAAGTAGAAGATCTTCACTTGGGTTTCCTTGTCCAGTCCATGGTGTGGACATCTCCTCAACATGACTTGGAATCGCTCCCAAGTCTCAGAATAAGTTTCACCCGCCTGTTGGGTGAAATTGTGGATCTTTCGGATCATATCATTGGTCTTCTCAGGAGGGAAGAACCTCTCGAAGAAAACCTCCACCATGTGATCCCATGATTCAACAAACTCGTCGTCGAGGTTATGAAGACACTCTCTTGCCACTCCAGCCAAGGAACTCGGGAATAACTTGAGGTAGAGCACATCCTGCGGAAATCGATCTATCTTCACCATATCGCAGTTCTCCACGAACTGGCTGATGTGGGCCACTGGATCTTCATTTTTTAATCCGTGAAATGCGTTTGATTTAACCAGGTTAATTAGTGCTGGATCGATCTTGTAGGTTGGAATGTTTAGCCCTTGTTTCTTTATAGGCCCCTTTGATGCCGAGGAAGAAGACGCCTTGATCTTCTCCCATATTGTTTGTGCTTCAGCCATTACTTCTTCTTGTTCTTGCTCAGATTCAGAATTTATATCACTGTGGTGTTCCTCCTCGTAGTAGTCCTCATCCTCTGGTCCCGCAGATGGAACCTCAGGTGTGCGATTCACGTAGTCTCGACTACGTGTGTGCACCATGCAAAGTACCTGAAATATGGAAATAGTGGTTCAGTACAATGCCTTGAACGAGTCAACACAATTATAGAGAAATAAAGGAATTTTTGAAATTGTTTTAAAAATAAATAAAAAAATGTGGCCTAGAATGGCCGCTCTTAGCACTCAAAGTGCCAATAATTCGCCGTATCCCCGGCAACGGCGCCAAAAACTTGACGTGTATTTTACTACGCGCTAAAACGCAAGTATACGCGTCGAGTAATATAGGCCTTGTGAGGCCCGAGTCGAACTCAGGGATACGTGAATTATTGGAGACTTCTACTAACTAATCGCAATCAGCTAGACTGATTAACAAAGTAGGGTTTTGTGTTCAAATTAAAAAGAAAATAAAAATCAAACAAAGAAAACAATCGATTAAAGGTTAATTTAATCAATTCAAAAGGATATCTTTAGGATGGCGGTTTCACCGCGGGTCAACATTGTATTAGGTTTCATATAATTCCTCACACTTCTCTCTTTATCCGGGTAGTGGCCTGAAAACAGAATTACCCACTGTCGTGGTGTAATTCACTACTTAGATTTAGGTTGATTCTACCGTCGTAGTAATCATTCCCCTAAACTAAGTGCATTATAAACGGTCTCTCAGTTCCCACCATTAATTTTACAACTCCTTTGTCAAGGGTTTTATTAATTAATGTAGAATTCGTCTCTTTTCAACCGTTAATCCTTCTGTCGAAGTGATTAAGGGCATTAAGTTATTATTATGGTGATCAAGCATAACAATAGAAATGGAGAAAACAAATCTATACCACAGATTTGAGAGAAAAATATGAATTATTGATATAAAAGTGTCATACAATGCATTCCCGGGCTACTCCCGGTCCTAAAGATTGAGGGTTTTAGCCTCTCATGTTCATCTCACATGAATACATGGTAGAAATTGGGGAATTCATAAGAAAAACGGGAAATAAATGGGAAAACCCCTGAACGGAGAAGAACCGGTGGATCCTTGGCGTAGAACACGAGCTTTCCCCCGCCTGTCGGTGGTGGAAATCATCTTCGGCAGCATCCGAATCACCCGGGATGAGCTTCTCGGCCTTCGTTCTCCTTTCTCTCCTCCTCGGCACTCGTGCAATCCAAAAAATTGAGATGATCCTCTTGTTTGGGCGGCCGTCATTAGGTATAAGTCCCTAATTAGGTCGTCAAATAACAACAGCCGTCCGATCAAGATCAAAACAGATCCAACGCATATCTGCCGGCGTCGATACCATTGACGCGGGTCGATGGTATTGACCCGGCGGATTAGCGGCAGCTTTCCTTTCTTTTATTCTGAGCGCCTGTGGTGATCTCGATACCATCGACTTGTGTGTCGATGGTATCGACTCCTTTAGCGTCGGTTGTTGTCGTTTAGCGACGCTGTAGCTCCCCTTGTGTCGATGGCATCGACTTGGGTCGATGGTATCGACAGTTTCCTCACCAGCAACTTGAAGGGATCTCGATACCATCGACTTAGGTGTCGATGGTATCGACTCTGTATTGCTCTTCTCGGCTGACAACCTGTGGCTTGGTCGATGGTATCGACTTCCGTCGATGGTATCGACGGAAGCAGATACTTGTTTTTCCTAAAATTTCACAACAAGACCAAGTAAATCCCCACAATTTATAATAAGATGATAAATAATGCTCAAAATAGTAAAACAAAGGGAATTTTATATAAAATGATGGCAAAGACCAAATAAAGTGAATTATGCAATAATATCCATAAAAATGAGTAATTAAGGCACAAAACACATATGAAATAGGTCTCTAAATGCGACTCAAAATCATCGCATCACATGTTTTCACGTAACACCTCGTTGTCTGTATGATAGTGGGATGTGTTACCACAATTACATCTTTCTCTGACATAGTGATGTCATCAACCAACAGCTTGTATTTAGAGGCACATACTTGAGGGTTTAAGATGAAGTTGACTGCATTACTTGAATCGAATATAAGGACTTCTTGTCTGGTAGGTCAAATGTTTATAGATTGTGTGATACCATTTAGTATGGCATAAGATTCTCCCCTCAAAGTATCTAAACCATTTAAGAGTATAGAGTTAGTCAGCTAAGCTCTAGTTATATTAGATTTCTTCTTGTGACAGGTGGATAGCAAGAAAGTTGGGAAACTGGTCGAAGGTCCTCGATAATCCACTTTCTTTAGGAAGTTACCCTAGGGACATGGAGGATGTGCTGCAGTTCAAGGATAAAAGATACAAGTTGCTCGTCTTGTCACTGTTATATCACATTTGGTTTTTTAGAAACCAGACCATTTTTGATAATGCTGAACCTACTGCTAATGTGGTCTGGAACAGAGCAATAAACGATTACAAAAGCCTTGTATAGATAGGTCTTTTATTTCTTTGGAGTTTTTTCTTTACTCCCCCCCACTTGTACATATTTTAGTTTGGCAATATAGAGAGTGGCACGCTTACTGATCAAAAAAGAAAAAAAAATATTTGATATACATGTTGGCATTCATTGACTTCTGGTTATCATGGAGATTGTAAACCAAGAATCTAGAAATTCTATGTCCCAAATTCCAGTTTGAATGAATACGATAGTTTCTGTCTTGTAAGGGTTTTGGTATGGGTTTTCTAGGTTCGAGTGAATAATCATAGCCCTCATCCATCTGATTACCTATTCACACATTAGTATCGATTCCAGAGAGTATAATTTTCCTTAAATTTTGTATGATATGTGGGAGTATTAATTTTTGAAGTAGGTAGTATTTATATATTCATTGAGGTATCGAAGGATTCATATATGTAAAATGGATAAAAAAAGGTCCATTGGGATTTCACTACTCCCATAAAAATGGATAAAAAAATCCTAATATCATCAAATATCTAGTAGACATGCTTAACTATATATAATAACCATGTTAGATATTTAAAGGCTTACCAAAGTATTTATATACAAAGCTTATACACAGATCTGTGCAGCAACCAACCGTTGCCCCACAACTCAAAAATGCATGCAAGCACTGCACATACCCCACATGAAGATGTTGCAACCACACCCAGGAACCCTCATCCCAAACTGCATGCTACTGCACCCCTCTTCCTCATCTCCATGCATTAGCTGGCATGTCTCACAGCACTTGTGTGCTGCTAATGCACTACCAGCAACTGTTTATACAAACAGAACCCACACAGATACAGCTGTGACCACCAGTACTTGCACCATACAAGTCACAGCCATAACCTCCCCCTAACCATGGCGTCCACTGTCCAGTCTTTTGGGTGTCACATATCTCAATGACTTCACATCTTACCAAAGTATTTATATGCTATAGATTCAAGATAGTGCCTCAAAAATCCCTTGAATTTCTTATTGAGCTTGCACTTCCTATTTGAACTAAATGATTAGAGATAATTTCTAAGAGAGTCGACCTTAATTGATATATCCTGAGAATATCATCTACCTCTTGTAGTATCATTTTTTCAAAGTTAATTTAATATCTACCTTGGAGAAGGAAAATTTAGGGTAGCTTGCAATAGATAGGGTTGGTTTACCCTTGGATTGATTATTACAACTTTTCCCAGAAAGAGTGCTAGTTACTCTTTGGATAAAAAGAGGGGGTTACTTGGTGTTTTATCTTGGTGAGTTAATATAATAGGATACTCAAGTGGTTAATGAATCCTAGAGAAGAACTTCTCTAGGTAGTGGAGTTATGACATTTTAAGATAAAACAACTATACATCTATGTATTCTATTGTGTTCATTTATTCTCTCTCCCCATTACATGTTTTGATTATAATTTAATATATTTTATTGATATATAAAGTTGTTCTCAATCTTAAGAATCTCAATATAAAAACACAGGGCCTCTCTCTCTAGGGTTTTTGCTCCCGCTTCTCTCTAAGTTCCCCGACGGCCACCGCTGGGGGAGGGAGCGCTCTTCCGTGCCTTCCTCCCCCTGGCCTTCATCGGCTCGGCATCCTGGACTGAAAGCAGTAGCGAGCTCTGGAGAAAGGGTCCCTCAAAGCAGGGTGCTCAATGCGGTTTCCTGAGGACGATCTGGAACGGATTGAAGGGTTACGTGATGTGCGGCGCTGGCCTGGACTCGAGCGATTTTGGCTGCATCGACCTAGTCGACTTCTTTCCATTAAGAGGGATGGAAGGAGTAGTGTCGTTCTGATCTCGTGCTTGGCTTCTCCGTTGTCGCAGGTTTAGCTAGGGAGTCCCTTGACTCCCTGACTGACCTCGCCCTTCTCTCTAAGCATTCTTTGGCGGCCGCTGCTAGGGGGAGGAAGTGCGCCTCATCACCGGCTTTCTCCCCCTGGCCTTCATCGGCCTTGTGTAGCTTCTTCAAGCCCTCATCGGCTCGGTGCGGCTTCATGTCCAAGCGGCGTCTCTCGAGCAGATCTGGCCGCCATCATCTGGGGCGATTATCGGTTTGAAGCGAGAAGGAGGTGGGGTGCAGCACTGAAGCCAGAGTACAGGTCATGTGGCGGCATCAACTCTGTTGACTCCAACCCGTTTAATAGGGACGGTTGGAGAGGAGCTACCCATGTTAGATCTAGCGTCAAGCACGGCTGCCTCGGCCTCCCGCCTTTCTTCTCTGGCTCCTGCCTTCTGCCCTCTGACTGATGCTCATCGACCCTGTCCGACGGGCGGCGGTGGCTACTCCTTTGTGGTGGTGCCTCCAGTTCGGGGGTCCTAGATCTACAGGGGGATCATCATCCATTATCACCGCTGGGTGTGATGATGGGTGGATGAGGAGGCAATCCAGGAGTAGGTTTGCTGACCCCCACTTTTGTGTGACGGAGCACTCTAAAGATGCTCGATGAAATTCCTCTATGTAAACAAGGGCTTTGGGTCCTGGCCGGGGTCCCCATCTGGAGTAGGCGTCATCTACTTGGACATCTAGCCTGGATGGCGGCTCTTCCTCCTTGGCGGCGCCTCCAGCCCTGGTTCTGGCCTTCCTTTACAGGAGAACAATAGATAAAATCACCAAGGGAGAAGATGTAAGGTGGCTAGCTTCCCCTTCATCTTTTCTGAGACTGTTTTATCTTCTTCCTATCTACCTCATCAAGATGCTTGGGTCTGATCTGTGTGTTCGATGGTAGGATATCTTCCTCTTTCTTCTTCCCACTTATTTTAGGGAATGTGTTTATTGCTATGTGTGAGGGAGGACTGGTTGGAAGGTGTTTTGCTTTTGGTTCATCCTGGTCAGTTGCCTTTGGTTTTCTTCACGAATTGATGGCATGGCAGAGTGAAAGTTGCAGTTGTAGCTGGATTTTCACCCTTCGGGTGCTTGTGGCGGTGCTGCTGTGCAAACAACAGTATTCTGAGTATCAAGCTGGAGATAACCGAGGAGCAGGGGTTGACGTTGTTGTTTGGTCTTTAGCTGCTTAGCAGGATGTGCTTGCGCTTCCAGCTGTTCTTGGTCCTAGTCTGGGTCCTGGTTTTTGAAAGCCTTGTATTTGTGTGTAGGTGCTGAGACCCTAGATTTCTGGGTCGGGTGGGGTGTAGTCCGTCTGCAGTGTCTTGTACTCATAATTTGTGGGTGTGTCTTGTACTCATAATTTGTGGGTGTTTCTATGCTATTGAGTGTTGGGTTTTGCTTAAGGCTTCATGTCATTAGGTTTTGCTTAAGTTTCAACCATTATTGGACTTTACCAATGACCTTTTTTGGCCAGTACCTATTTGTTGGGTCACTAATTGTCCGGCTGGTCCATCAACAAGAGAATCATAGGTCCTCCAAATAGTCATATTGGTAATCCATTTGATCAAACAAGGAACCCATATAGTCATCATAAGAAATGTCATTCAACCATACATGGGCCATGAATATTACACTCCCAGATTGGTTGAGTGAAACCCTCATTCATTAGATTGGTATAGGAAACCAATCATAACAGACATATGAAAAAATGAAGAAACAGGATAAATCAATCTACCATTTAGAGACTAGTCTACTTAGTAGACCACACACAGAACATTGAAGAGGTGCACAAGTCAACTGGCCATAGGCTCTGCACCCATCACAAAGGATACTTGAAATGATTCTAAAAGTATAATCACTTTGTCTTTGACACTTCATCTACAAACCCTATAAATAGACTAGCTCAATAGATAGAGGGGAGGATCTCTCATTATATGGTTGGAATAGAAACTTGAAGGACACAACATCAAATCAGAGTGATAAAGACTTCCTAGAAAAAAATATCCTATGACAAAAACAAACTAATAACTGAGAGATTATCACATGAAAACCACAGAGTTCTTATCATTTTTGGATATTCTTTCCTCACATATTATGTGTTCTTATTCTTCATCTAGTTTCCCAGTTGTAACTAATATCAAGAATAAGTATTCCATTTATTAGCCATGGGAAGTAGAACCATGAAATCAGATATGCAGGTTCAGGTTATTCTACAGATCAAATTATGAAGTAGGAGTTATTCTACAGATCATAATTTCCCAGATTCAAGTTTAGGTTATTCTAAAGATCAAAGTATGAAGTAGGAGTTATTCTACAGATTCAGGTTGGCGATTCACCAAAACCTGAAAATACGAAAAGACTACAGATTCATGTATTTGATGGGTCCAACAAATAGTATAGGGGACAGATATAAAATATGAAGAACAAATTTACTCTAAATCAGACATATATCAGGTTACTCGATTATTTATATATATAATCAAGGAATATAAATACCTAGATAGACTGAAAGGAATATAATCAATATACTATTTGAATTGCATATATATATATATATATATATATATATTTCTTGTAATGTGGCTTAACTTATTATATATTTTCCTTCATGTAGACGGATTTTCTAATAGATCGGAGTTGGATGTATATTGGGAACAGAGTGCGAAGTGATGTATTCAAGGCAGGGTTACGAAAGTTCATTGAGTTTGCTCTTATCCATCAGAGACCAACTAGATAGGGGAAATTAATATGTCCTTGCAAGGTATGTTTGAACAGATACCTTAAAACAGGGGAGGAGGTATTCTCACATGTATTACAAAAAGGATTTGTGCATAGCTATGATGTTTGGACATTTCATGGGGAGGTGATTGGTAGGAGCAATCCTGTTGTGGCACCAAACATGCCTAGCACTGACAATATGCATCAGATGCTGGGGGATTTGTTTGGTATGGGTGACACAACAAATGACCACTCTACTGAAGCTACAGAGGAACCTGCAAATGTAGATGCACAAAGATTTTACAAGCTACTAAAAGAGGCAGATCAACCACTCTATAGAGGTTGCACAAGTCATTCTAAGCTATCGTATTTGGTTGCCTTTCTATTTCTGAAGGAGGAATCTGGATGGTCCAACGATTCTTTCACAAAGTTGTTACAGTTGATTATTTCAGGATTTCCAGAAGAAAATTGTCTATTCCCGGAGATGTACTATGAAGCAAATGCAATCGTGAAGGATTTACGACTTGATCATTCTACTATAGATGTATGTACAAATAATTGCATGCTTTTTCGCAAAGATGCAGCTTCAAAAGAAAATTGTGATACTTATGGTGCTTCAAGATGGAATGAAAAGCAATACAAAACAAAGGGAAAGAAGGTAGTTGCTAAGTTCATGTATCACTTCCCTTTAATACCTCGGTTAGAGAGGCTCTATATGTCTTCATCTATTGCTAAATATATGATTTGGCCATCTGAAGGAAAAGGCAAGGATGGTCGTATTCATCATCCTTCAGACACACCAGAATGGTTGTCTATTGATGCTAGGTATCCAGACTTTGTTGCTGAACCACACAATATTAGATTGGCATTAGCAACAGATGGATTTAATGCATTTGGCAATATGAGTGCATCACATAGCATCTGGCCTGTGTTGGTGACACCTCTCAATCTTCCGCCTTGGCTTCTTATGAAAGAACAATTTATTATGATGTCCCTATTAATCCCAGGTCCACATATGGTTGGCAATGACTTTGTTGTATACTTGGAGCCATTAATTGAGGAGTTGCAACTACTTTGGGAGCTTGGAGTCAAAGTTTATGATGCATATAGCAAAAGGAATTTCACTATGCTGGCAATGATTTTATGGACCATTAACGATTTTCCAGCATATGGTGACTTATCTGGTTGGAGCACTAAAGGTAAGAAAGATTTGGGATGTCCTTGTTGTAATGTGGAGACTATATCAAAATGGTTAAAGTTTGGGAAAAAGTAATGCTATGGTTTCCATCGACGTTATCTTCCAATGAATCATCCATATAGACGTGATAGGAAAAATTTTGATGGTGAAAAAGATTTTCGACTTCCACCTAAGCCACTATCTGGAGAAGATATACTGAGGCAATTTGGTGGATATGAAAATATCACATTTGGAAAAAATGAATAATCACAAGAGGCTTGGAGATCAAATTCAACCATTACCTCCTGGTTGGAATAAGATAAGCATCTTTTTTTAGCTACCTTATTGGAAGTATTTATCTGTTAGACACAATCTGGATGTGATGTACATAGAAAAGAATGTGTGCGAGAATATTTTAAACACATTATTGGGTGATTCTAAGAAGAGTAAAGACAACTTACAAGCTCGTCAAGATATGAAGAAAATGCGCATTCGAAGAGATTTATGGCCAGTAGATGCAGGTGATCGCTATTACTTGCCTCCAGCATCTTACACCACGACTAATGCGTAGAAAGATAAGTTCCTATCTGTGTTAGAAAAGTTGAAAGTTCCTGATGGCTATTCTTCTAACATATCTAGGTGTGTTAGCAAATCTGATAGAAAACTTTTTGGGCTGAAAAGTCATGATTGTCATCTTCTTATGCATCAACTTCTACCTGTTGCCTTAAGACATTGCATAAGCTTAGATGTGTACAAGCCTATTGCTAATTTGTGCTCATTTTTCAACAAGCTTTGCTCTAACATTATTGATGTGGAGGAATTCAAAGAATTGGAACAAGAAATTGTTGTCACTCTTTGTCAGTTGGAGAGAATCTTCCCTCCTTTCTTCACCATCATGATGCATTTGCCCATTCATTTATCTTATGAAGTCAGGCAAGTTGGATCTGTCTGAACTAGGTGGATGTACCCAATAGAGAGATACCTGAAGAAATTGAAGAAGTATGTAAGAAACAAAGCTAAACCGGCTGGTTGTATTGCTAGTGGCTATTTAGCTGAAGAAAGTTTGACATTTTGTGCTAGGTACTTGCATAATTTTGAGATAAAACTCAACCGCACTCCTCATAATGTTGATGGATCTCCAATTAGAGTTGGAATGTCAAGAAATTTCGACATCCACACTTTGGAACAAGCCCATCGTTATGTCCTTTTCAATAAAGAGGAATTGGATGTTTACAAAAGGTAAGATTTAATTACATCCTAAATTCTTGCTGATATTTGTATATTTGTTGTACACTAATTTAGACACTTCTTATAAAGCAGTGAACACATGTGTATTCTTCAAGATATGGAACCCAACATTGCCCCACGGACCCTAGAAACAAAACATGCAAAGGAGTTTTCTAAGTGGTTGAAAGAGCATGTAAGTCTCAAACATAAATATTGTTGTCACTCTTAATGTTCAAGTTAGTGTAGATTACATTAATGGTTTACTTTTTTATGAAGGTAATGCAAATGTGAGAGATTAGGCCAAACAGTATTAGCGATGATTTGAGATGGTTATCCCAAGGCCCTTATGCTGAGGGAATGTCTTATGAAGGATTTTCGGTCAATGGATATCGTTTCCGTTCAAAGAACATTGAAAGTACATGTACTACACAAAATAGTGGAGTGTATTTGTGTGCTGACACTTCAAGTTATTCAAGTGGTAGAGATCGAAATCCTATAAATTCTCAATTCACGTACTATGGCTACTTAGAGGAGGTTATTGAGCTAACTCATGGTCCAAGAATCAAAGTTCTGTTGTTCAGATGTTCTTGGTATGATGAAAGCACTTCTAACGGGTTTCAAATTGATGAATATGGGTTCACACAAATCAACACTTCAAGGATAAAAAAAAGGAAGAACCCTTTATCCTGGCTTCTCAAGCATTGCAATGCTTTTATGTGAAGGATCCTAATGCTGATGATTGGTGCACAGTGCTAAAGCATCCTCCTAAAGATTATTTTGAAGTACCTCTTATTGAGAATTGTTTGACTGGTTTTCAATCTGAAGCTATTGATGGTGGTGTAACTAGTGATATGTCTTGGAGGGAGTGACACTGATGGATCTTTTGTTGATAGAACTAAAAAAAGAATGATGGGGCTAATGTTTAGTTCATTAATCTGTATGTTTTCATCAAATTATTTTGTTTGCAAGTCTAGGATAATTTATTAGGGGAATATGTTCTATTGCATTTTTTTGGCAAACTGTTATTATATGGCATATTCTTTGCAATTTATTTAGTCTTGTTTCAAATACCAGCAAGTAGGACATCATTATAACACATCATTATTCTTTTTTGGGATATGAAACCAAGGTACTCTACAATTTATTTGTTTTATAAAAAGCTGAATATTCATATGTTGGTGTCTCATATTCTCCGCAATTTATTTGTTTTTCAAATGTAGCTACTAATTTTGTTATTGACATTTCTGCACTAATAATCTAATTTTTTTTTCTTGTCAGTTGAAGGATGGCAGGAAGAAGAATCACTAGATCTAGTTGTAACAACACACCTGGTCAACCTTCTGATGTCCCTCCCTCCACAATTACAGAAAATTGTGAGGTTGAACCTACTCTACTGTCCAACAATATTGAAAATGATGTAACAATTGAAGAAAATATTGAGGATGAACAGGAGAATAGGAAGTATGGACGTGGGCCTGCAAGTGAACAAAGCCTACTTCCTAAGCAAGGGGAGCCACGTCACAAGGTCCAATGGGATTATGAAGGAAATGCTATTGGGGAGAATGGTGCCAAATTGAATCGTTATTGTCATATGCTAGCAAGGAAACCTCACATATGGCATCTAGACTTGAAGTGGAATGAACAACCACAACAAGCTTTTGCAGATAGAAAATCATTTATTGAGGTAATATTTTCATAAAAAGACCAACAAATTGTATGATTATTATATCTAAAGTAATATTTTCTATGTTTTTAGAAATACTTGAATTTAGGCAGTCACCCTAATGCATGGAATCACATTGATGAACACATTAGCAAAGGGATATAAGTGTGGAGGGCAGGTGTAAAGAAAGATTACTATGAAAAGTACAAGATTGAACCAGAATTGATGATGAAGAAAGTTGAGAAACATTCTTCCATAGATATGGACCAGTTTAAAAATCTTGTTAAAGAATGGGGAACCGAGAAGTCTAAGGTACAATGGTTTCATATAACTTGCATGTATACCTATGTACTTTTTCTAATTATATGTTTCTTATGGTTTAGAAAATTTCTGAGATCAACAAGTTAAACAGAGCAAAAAGAGCGATGGATCACACCACAGGATCAAAGACATGGAGTTGCTACCGGGCAGATATGGTATTAATAATGGACACTTGTCTTTCTTAGTAGGAGTTGAACATATAACATGGACAATGATTATGTTATCTATCATGTGTAGGTCAGTGAAGAACAACCTATTGTGCCTCTTAACAAATTTTTGGAAAAAGTTTACGACAAAAGCCCACAAGTGGTTAGAAAATGGATATTTTCTTTCCTATCATGTCTACAAAGCTACATATGCTCATATATCTCAATTTAAGCTTTCCTTTTAGGATACTTTCTAATTACAGCTTGAAATCTCTGATATTGTGGAAAACCAAGTAGCAAACCAAGAAGAAATAGATCCTAGAAGTGTTTATAATCTAACACGTGAAGCTTATTCGCAAGTTTTAAATCCTTCCAAAAAGGCTAGGATCTGAGGTGTTGGAATTGGGAACAAAGAGACAGGACATAGGGGAAAAGCTGCTCGTATAAGATATGAAATGCTTCTTGAAGAAAGCAATGCAAAGGATGTATGTTGGATTAAAACCAAACTTAAACTATTAGTTACAACTAGTCTATTAGATTGATGTTTGTAATTTGTTTTCTATTTCAGGATAAACTTAAGGAACTTGAAGAAACAGTAAATGGATTGAAAAACTCTGTCTCCCAAATAATGACTTGGTATAATCAATCACAGGTAACTTAGATTCATTTGTCTATGTCAATGTAATATATAATTTTTTTGACATTGTTGATCTATTTGTTATAGGATGTCGGTATTAATGTTGATTGTGTAGTTGAATACCCCAATTGGACTACTACAAGTGTCTTACACATGCAAAGTGGCACAAATAGGCCAGGTGTGGGTTCTTTTCACATTCAAGACAATACAAGTGGTGGTGCAGATGTAGGCATGTTTCCTAGGAAAAAATAATTCAAGCGGGGATGGCTTAGGCAGAATTTCTAGACAAACCAATTCAAAGGAGACTGGAGTAGGCATGCTTTCCATACAAGGCAATTCAAGGGAGAATGGAGTAGGCAGACTTTCCACACAAGGGGTTGAAAGTAGTTCTTTTGGATTCATGGCTCCCATGCAAAGTGCTAGCAATGGACATCCACTAATCTTTCAGCCACAGGTACCTCATAACAACTATAGATTATTTTTTATATTCATACACATAAGAATATTAACATGTACACTTTTAATAAAGGTTACAGTTGAAAGTTGGTGCCCTACTCCTAGTAATAATCGACAAAGTCATCCTTAAATGCAGAGCACACAAAGCACATCATTATCGGTGTCTTTCACACCAAGAAATCAACGTTTAAATGAGGTATTCCATATTATATTTCCTCTCTTGTGTTCAATATTAGTTTTATATTCTAGTTCAATATTAGTTTCAATATGGTCAACTTTGACTGCTGAATTGCTCTAGCAGTTAACATAAGCACTATTAGAATGAAAAGATTAAGTAAACTACTTCTGATAGTTTATGGTTGTGATTATCGTGGTTCTGTTGGTTGTTAATTGGTCAACTTTGACAGCTATATTCTCTAGCAGTTATTATAAGAAATATTAGAATGTTCCAATCAAGTAAACTACTTTTGATTAGTTATATTTTACTTCTACGAAGACATGTATCACAACCAGTAGGTAAGGTGGGTATTTGATAAAATAGAACCTTTTGTGATATCTTGTGGGAGAACATGGGAGATCACTAGACTAGGACCTCCATTTACCGGCTGATGTAGTACTATCAATATGTCCACTGGGAACAACCCTTATAAAGTTGTCCATGTTTACCAACCCTGTCAGTCCGTTGACGTCGCCCCTGCCTATAGGTGCCTATACTTTCCACACTGCAACTTGACAGAATGAAGTCTTTTGCGGTGAGAGGAGTTGATGCAAGAGAAATACCACATCTAAGTACTTATGAATGCACACAATGCCGCCTATCCAATACTCATTATATCTGGCTTATTTGGAACATACTTTGTTTTATGTTTCTTTTATTTGGACTTTTGTAAAATGATGTGCTCTATTTTACATTAGCTACCACCTGACTTTTATTTACTCTACTGGCCCTAAATAAAGGTTGTGTTACTTCATTAGAGACTCACCTTGATGATTATAAATACAGCTCAGTTCTGTTTTATCGTTTAATTTGTTTTTGTTAGGGTCTTCATTACCATCTCTCCATGCCCAGTGATCTTACTCCAAACACCAAGGTCTCTAGAGCACTCTCCAACCTCAAAGATCTTGATAATTGATGGAGATATATGAGACAAGTAGGTAAGGTGGGTATTTGATATTGTCCCTGATAGACATTACATTTTCCGCTAGTGTTATGAGACCAGTATGAGACCAGTAGGTTCCTATTTTGATCATTGAGTATATGAGGGATACAAAGATTCCTTAAACATTGTTCACTTAATCCTCTATGTTTAATCTATAAGTTGAAATACTAGCTTCAACGTGATTAAAACATGAGTGAAATGAAAACAATTGTGAAGCAAATAGAAGATATTAGAGAAGGTAGATGCTTGATTTAGATAGATTATTCACTTCAGGATTAATCATCCTAAGATCTGCTCTCTCTTGACCTAATCATGAATTCCCCACTCAGAACAGAAACAGACTTACAGCCACCAACAACGGATAAGTAACTTCAGCCTTAGATCCTCTAACCATCACTAACTTGGAAAGAGAGTCAAATTTTGTAAAAAAGAAAAGAAGTTACACAATCTTTAGTATATATGATATCAAGAAACATGATAACTCATCAATTCAATCCTAAATAGTAGGAACTTTAAGTGAAGTTCAATATTGCTGACAAAACAATGCATAATGTTATTCAAAATAAAGGAAAAATATAGCTCGAATTTTCAAACGATGGCTGCTGGATCAGCATTTACTGGATGATGGCTGATGGATCAGCGTTGAAGTGCTAATCTCAATAGCTATCCTCACGAATTTACTGTGAGTTCTCACCTCCATGTTGGCGTCCACTTTTATCAGTCTTTGTAGAGTTGTTCCAACTATCTCAATGAATGCTGGGTCGCATAGATGAAGGGGGAGGTTCAAGATTCGGACCCAAGTTACAATGTGAATTATTGCATTTGTTCTTTTTCTGAATTAGCCCAACACAGCTGAATTAGCAACGCAGCTGAATTAGCTGAACAATCTACACGTGCAATAATATATCTACCATTTAGTTGTAATAGGATATGATTGGTTGAATATATATTGTTCAATACCTTTTTGAGTATGTAAAAAAGGTGCATATAACCCACTGAGTTTTTTTTAATTATGTATTATTTACTAAGTTCAATCATAATTTTAGTTTACGGGTGCATGTTGCTGCTATGTTGGTTCACTTACATTTATCTCTACTTTGCACTCATTCTGATTCCTTTTTGTATTTATATTGATAGGGTAGAATTACTTTTAATGATGGATTTCGACAGACAATGCACCTTGGAGTAGACTAAAACCGAAATATAAGGGTAAGTTATTTGTTGTACTATGATTTATGTATAAAGTTTAAATTCTATTAATATAATGATTTGTCATTTTTAGGAGAAGAATATTCAAGTACCTAGCCGTATGAGGCCTGGCATTGATGAAGAGCACCACACCATTTGAAGGAATATGGAGACATTATAGATCTTAAGAGTTTCTAGCATGATATGTTGATTGTCATCAATCTCAAATTTTAGAACCATATGTATTATTTATTTATATCAACATTGAGCACGCATTGTATGGATAATATTTTGCTTCAATAACAGAAATTGGGTTGAGGTGATTTCACATTTTAATGTGTCATTTTGGTGTTGAATCTTCTTATGATGTCATGTGAATTAGTATAAAAATATTGCTTGAGGTTATGTATACAAAGTTTTCATTTAAAATTTGATATTCACTATAGTAACAATTAATTAACATTTAATAAATCATTCAATAATCAATAAACAAATCATTTACAGTAGTCCCTCATAAATATATTGATGAAGGTCTTTAGTCCCTCAAAAATGTAGTGTTAAGGTCCAGATTGGCCAACACAATTGCATTGACGACGACTACATGGCCCCTCAAAAATAATATTAATGAAGGCATTAGCCCTTCAAAAATATATTCTCCAGGACCATCAAGTCCCTCAAAAATGTATTTATGAGAACTAAACATGCCCTCAAAAATGTATTTATGAAGGCTAAATAGTCCTCAAAATGTATTTATGAAGGCTAAATAGTCCCTCAATATAACATTCTTGAGGGTCAGTTGGTCCGTGACAAGTGTATTTGTGAGGGCCACTGGTATTTGTCACTTGAGTTCTCTTTGCGGACCATTTGTGAGGGCCAGACTCACTCGTGAATAATGACCCAATTTTTACTAGTGAATCAAGGACATACTAAGCAGGTTAACATCAACCAGTGGTTCTCATATTTCAATCTTATGCAAATACACTACACAGCTGATTATATTTTACAAACATTCTTAAGCTCTGAGGAGATGAGGTATACCGCTCATGCTCCAACCGATCATTGCAAAGTCAATATCGGTACCATACAAAGTCAAATGGAAGAGCTGGCTTCCATGACTTCCCACATATCGGTCAGTGCGAGATCACATGCAGGATATCTTGTGTCTCTGCTTACATAGCTTACCAGGGTATAGTGGCATCTAGCTATAGAGCTAAAGTGTAGGCTGTACTCTCTTCGTGATCGAGAGATTTTATGTTTACCTCCATCGATCCGACATTAACATCATCGGGAGATTAGTGATACATCCATCCCAGAAGCATGAAGGATTAACAGGTTTGATGTTTACCTTCCATCAATTGCCTCATAAGGTCATAAGTATATTTTCGCCCATCGACCCCCACATATTCAAAATATGCGAACTCCAGGAGATCGGGTAAGAAAACATGTTTCACCATCACCAGCTTCTGACGATGATGGATCTATGGTCAGAGCACTACATGAATAGCTTTCACTTGATTAATTAGGTACATTATCATATTCTTTTAGAATCAGTCAAGTTTGCAAACATAACTTATTAAGACAAATGCTATAAAGAAACATGTATTGTTTATATTAATTACTTTTAAGTCTCTAAAAGACATTGGGATCTCAGTCCCTCACATAAATATATGGTTTTGGGTATTCAAACCCTCATCTCATCACTGAGCACTGTTACCACTTTTTCAGGTAACCAACACCTTCAGGTCATCTGACCAGGGTACACATGACACTTGCTACACAAGCATCTTATCTGGCACTTGAGGCCCATTGACTCTCTTGTCACGTCTTACTAGATAATCAAGGCATATCATGGCACACAAGGCCCAATAAATAATTTCAATAAATAAGCATCATAGCTCATACCTGGCTATTTTCATCATCTCATGATACCTGCATGGTTAGTACAGATGATAACAAATATATCAGTCATATTTCAGTTCCATGCTAATCCTAGGGTAACAACATTATTACCATACCAGGGTTAGGGTTTCCCCTTTTTTATTTCAATCAAGGTTACACACCCCCTTTGTTTAATCAGGACCAATGATTCATCATTTCATTTTCTAAGATTAGGGCTTCATACAACTTCACCCTATTTTGAAATTAGGGTTTACTATTCACATCACATCACCCTAGATTAGGGTTTATATTCAAGAACCCACAATTAGGGTTTACTATTCATCCCAATTAGGGTTTTACTTAAAATTACCATGAATTAGAGTTACTCATGTCATTTCCCTAAATTCTATCACATTATCTTCCTAGATTAGGGTTTCATTCAGAATTGCCCTAATTTAGGGTTTGAGTTCATCAATTAACTCTATTAGGGTTTCATGATCTATTCACCCAGGATCATACCCTATTTGTTTATCACATTTATTTTGAATGTTTTAGGCTTGATTTCTACATGATTATCTTACATGTATAAATCTCTCTCTCATCCTCTTTTAGGATGTCCAGAAGATTTGATCAATTGAGCCTTCAATCACATCAGTATTCAATGTATTGACCAATTGAATCTTAAATTAAAATATATATCCAAATGGATTAACCATTTTAAACCTCAAACGGTCTTACCTACTTAGACCTCAAACGGTCTTGGGTTCTCAAGGTTCAAACGGTTTGAAACCGTTTGGGCACATTGCCCTTGAAACCATTTAAGCAATCATTGCCTTGAAACCGAATGAGCTAGAAAGTATTGAAACCGCATGAGCTTGGGTCTCCAAATGTTTTGGGATCGTTTGGTCCCAAACGGTCTTGAGATCATTTGGACTCAAACGGTCTTGAGATCATTTGGACCAAAACGGTCTTGAGACCGTTTGGTCCAAACCTTCTCAAAACTGCATGGACCAAAAAGGTACTTCAACACTTAATCATTTCGAGGTTCCAATCAATGAATTGATCATCAACTACATCCTTGCTTCATTCAACAATTAAACCATAGAATCACCCCTCAATTAGACCATTTATTAGGTTTTTGAACCCAATTAAATTAGGGTGTATAATCAAAACTCCTTCAATTAGGGTTTTGGAATCGAGGAACCATCAATGCTTAACATTGTGGAACTAATCCAATTGAAACCAATGAACTACCATCAAATTATAAAGTGACCTGACCTCAAACGATCTTGATGTCGTTTGGATGACCTCCAAATGGTCTTGAGACCATTTGCCTCATGTTTCCTTAAAATTTGTGAAATCCAATTAGGGTTTGCATCATTGAATTGGTCATCAATATAGCTGTTGAATGTACTTTGATTTGATATATCTAACTCTTCAATTACTCAACCATATTCAATCCTAGACCTCCAAGCGGTCTTGGTTGTCCTCCAAACGGTCTTGAGACCGTTTGGGGTGAACACCAAATGGTTTTTGAAACCGTTTGGGCTAATCAACCCAAACTTTCAACTTAAACAATTGTAAATTCAGCACTTAGCCGATTAGGGTTTTCACTTGGAGGATTGTCTATATATTGACTTAATCAATTGGAGTCATTAGATCATTATGTAACATGTTCTAGGGGTCTGACCTCAAATGGTCAACCCTTCCAAACAGTCAAAACCTCTAAACGGTTTGGGGTCCAAGCCTCCAAACGGTTGGGAAACCGTTTGGTCTCCAAACGGTTTGGTGAAACCGTTTGGACCAAACACTTGAAACTGTCTGCAATTCCAACCTATTGGAATGTGAGCTTATGATGATGTTATCATAATAAAGCCTTAGTGCATCGACAACTATTTCCATTATCATGGTAAATGCATCAACTAATCAAATGAATTGAAAGAAGAGCAATTGAACATAGTTGATTGAAAAATTGAAATTCATAACAATGAAATAGGGTTCAAGTTATATAACCCACCTTCAATTGAGCTTCAAAGCATGGAGCTTCACATAAAAAATGGTGGAATAAGCTTTTCCACACCACAAGGATCGTTCCTCAAGCTTTTGAGTGAAAAGGGATGGTTAGAAGTGAAGATGGAATCGAGATATGAATGAATCATGCATTGATTTGTGATTTCCACCATGAAATCGAGATGAATGAAGGTCAAGAAGCTTACCAAAAGGTTGAGGGTCATCTTCCTTCTGTTCCTAGCTCCCTTGAACGTTTTTTCAAGAAAAGGAAAGAAATGGATCCGAAAAAGTCCTTGGTTTGAGTGGTAAAAGGTCTTTATATAAGGAAATCAATGAGAGAGAAAATGGCTCATCTCAATCCTTTAATTCCAAAATTGTGCCACCACTTCCTCCTCATTTCCGTGCATGCAAAGCTATATTCATTATCTCCAAACTCCCTTCCATTATCCAATAATTAATGGAAAATAAATTAAGCACCTTAATCATATTATATTAATATCCCTTTTTTAGTGGATATTACTTTCCATTAACTTAATGTGAGTGGTCCTCCACTCAAGTTAGATCTTTTCGTGGACTAGAAAAGGCAAAAAGGTGTTCACACTTGAAAAAATCCAACCATCTCGTTTTTGGTTGAAGGGCCTTCAATTATTTTATTTCTTTTTGCATTAAATATAATTATGTTTTCAATTGTGCTTAAATGTTGATTATTTTAATACCAAGATTCTCTCTCCTCCAAAGTAGCTCAAATGAGATGCCCCTCTCATTTTCTTGCCTCTATAAGATTACATGAATATTAAGGACCTTATTGAAGTGGTAAATTGCATATTGAACCCTAGGTTTTGGGTAAATTGCACATTACACCAAAATTAGGTTTTAATGCACAAACATTGCTTTATCAGCTCTTTCTTGGTACTCAGGCTTTCACTAGCCTTACCTCTGCATCATATTCTTTCCCATAAGGCTTCACCTCATGAGGAACATATTATCATGTAACATTTGCAATTTAACCCCTCAACTTGGGTAGTTTGTACATTAGTCCAAAGCAAGTAAAACATTACTTTCAACATTATTCAACATGGACTAAAATTGAAATATAAGTTCCTCTTGAGCCTTAATTACTTTTCAAAAGATAATATCAAGCATCTAATTACCTTTCTTAAGCAAAACTCCTAGGGTTAAAGCATAACCCAAGTCAGGGATGTTACAAATTATCCACCCCTTACAAGGATTTCATCCCCGAAATCATCAACAAAACATCAAGAGAAAAGAGTAGGATATTTCCTCCTCATCGCTTCTTCTAGATCCCATGTAGCTTCTTTAATGCCACGGTGATTCCAGAGAACTTTTACAAGACTAATGTCTTTCTTTTTCAGCTTTTTAATCCTTCTGTCAAGAACCAACATAGGTCCTTCAATATAAGATATATCATTATTTAGTTCTACCTCCATAGGTTGCAGAACTAACTCAGTGTCAGGATGACACTTCCTCAACATGCAGATGTGAAATACTGGGTGCAATCTATGAAACTCAGGTGGTAACTCCAGCTTATATGCTACCTTTCCCATCCTTTCAATGATCGGATAAGGCCCCATAAATCTAGGAGCTAACTTCCCTTTCTTTCCAAATCTCATGATACCTTTCCAAGGTGAAACCTTGAGGTACACCCTATCTCCAATTTGGAATTCTAAGGGTCTACGACGCTTATCAGCATAAGATTTCTATCTATCATGGGCAGTTTTCAACTGTTGTTGTATTACTTTGATCTTCTTAGTTGTTTGTTGTACTAGCTCAGGACCCAAAAGTTGATATTCACCAGTTTCATACCAACACAAAGGAGATATACAACGTCTACCATATAATGCCTCATATGATGCCATCTCAATACTGTGCTGATAGCTATTATTATAAGCAAACTCTATCAAGCTCAAATGTAGATCCCAACTCCCCATAAACTGAAGGACACATACTCTAAGCAAGTCCTCCAAGGTTTGTATCGTCCTCTCAGACTGTCCATCTGTCTGAGGATGAAAGGTTGTACTAAACCTTAACTGTTTGCCCATAGATTTATGGAGTCGCTCCCAAAAATGACTCGTAAACTGGGGACCTCTATCAGATACAATTGTAGCTGGAACCCCGTGTAAACGCACTATCTCATATATATATATATATATATATATATATATATATATATATATATATATATATATATATATATATATATATATATGTGCAAGCTTCTCAACAGTGTAGGTTGTTTTTACAGGAAGGATATGGACTGCCTTAGTCAACCTATCTACTATCACCCAAATGGAATCATGACTTTTGGCTGTTCTAGGTAAACCAACCACAAAGTCCATAGTTACATGATCCCATTTCCACTGTGGTATAGGCAAAGGTTGCATTGTTCCTGCGGGCTTTTGATGTTCAACTTTAACCTACTGACACACCAGACACCGCGTAACAAACTCAGCGACATCTTTCTTCAATCCATTCCACCAATACATATCTTTTAAGTTATGATACATCTCGGTGCTCCCTGGATGCATGGCATACATCGAAGAATGAGCTTCTTCCAGGACTAACTTCCTTAAGTCATTGACATCACGTACTACCATCCTACCATGTAACAAACTACCTGATCATCAGAATCATGGAAGCCATCCCATTTCTCAATACCATACTCTAACCTAATCTGTTGAATCACAGTATCAGTCTATTGTGCTTCTTAAATTTGCTGCCTCAGAGTAGGCTTTACTTGCATCTCAACTAACAATCTGGCTAACAACGATACTTTAAACTGTATGTTGTCTTGCCTCAAGGAGATAAACATATCTCTCTTAGAGCACACTAAGGAATTCAACTGTGCTTTATCTAGGGCTGGTGTTGCTGATTTCCTACTTAGTGCATCAGCTACTACATTGGCGTTCCCTGGATGATAATCAATTGTAAAGTCGTAGTCCTTGATTAATTCCATCCAGCGGTGCTGTCTCATATTCATCTCATGTTGTGAGAAGATATAATTTAGATTCTTATGGTCTGTGAAAATCTGGAATGTTTCTCCATAGAGATAATGTCTCCAGATCTTCAAGGCATGGACCACAACAGCTAGCTCTTGATCGTGTGTCGGATAATTCTCCTCGTTTTTCTTAAGTTGTCGAGAAGCAAAAGAAATCACTTGTTTATCCTGCATCAACACACATCCTAGACCATTCTTGGATGCATCACAGAAGACTATATACCCCTTTCCCTGCGCAGGTAACACCAATACAGGTTCACTAGTTAACCTCTCCTTCAGCAAATGGAATGATTGTTGACACTTGTCATTCCAGACAAAAGGAATATCTTTCCTGGTCAACTTAGTCAGGGGTAAAGCTATAGAACTAAGTTCTTGATGAACCTACTGTAATAGCCTGCTAGTCCAAGAAAACTACGAATCTCCGTCGGTGTCTTTGGATGTTCCCATTACAGGATAGATTCTATCTTCTTAGGATCAACACGAATACCTGAGGCAGATATTACGTGTCCTAGACAAGAAACTTCTGGTAACCAGAACTCACATTTGCTAAACTTAGCATAAAGATTATGCTCTCTTAGCAAGGTCAAAGCTTGACAGAGGTGCTGCTCATGTTGTTGAGCATCTCTACTATAGATCAAGATGTCATCTATAAAGACGACTACACACTGATCAAGAAAAGGTTTGAAGATTCTATTCATGAGTTCCATGAATGCAGCTGGTGCATTAGTTAGTCTAAACGACATAACTATGAACTCGTAGTGACCATATCTTGTCCTAAAGGCACACTTAGATATGTCACCCTCCTTGATACGCAACTGATGGTATCCCGACCTCAAATCTATTTTAGAAAAGATAGTTGCATCACACAACTGATCAAACAAGTCATCTATCCTTGGCAGAGGATACTTGTTCTTTATGGTGACTTTGTTTAACTGTCTGTAGTCAATGCATAATCGCATGGACCCATCTTTCTTTTTAACAAAAAGAACCGGAACACCCCAGAGTGAAGTGCTCGGTCGGATAAAACCCTTCTCAAGCAAATCTTGCAATTTTTTCTTGAGTTCTGCCATCTCCGCAGGTGCCATTCTATACGGAGTTTGTGCTATTGGTTGGGTGCCTGGGATTAGATTAATCTCAAAATCAATTTCTCGGGGCGGTGGAACACCTGGAAGTTCTTCAGGAAATACATCTTCAAATTCCCTGACTACCAGAACTTCAGAAGGATGAGGTCTCTCCATTGTGGTATCTACCACATGTGCCAAGAATGCAAAACATCCCTGTCTCATCAACTTCTCAGCTACCCAGCTGAGATAGAAAATCCATCTACTTATGTTTTATTTGATAAGTTTCTGGCAGCCATAACACACATAGCAGATAGGGTGCCACCATCTGCATCTAGGGCACCAGCCCATCAGGAAGGTTATGGAACCGGCAAGACTTTCGAGAGACTTCGCCGGGTGGGAGCCATAGACTATGATGGTACATCTGATCCAGCAGATGCTGATCTATGGTTGACAGAGCTGGAAAAGGCTTTCAGGATCCTTGATATTCCTGAAGCTGAAAAGGTTAAGCATGCGGTATACCTCCTAAAAGGAAGTGCTGGTAATTGGTGGATGATAGAGGAAGATAAGAGACCAGGTGAAGAAATAGGATGGGAGGTTTTTTGACGAAAATTTGTCAATAGATACTTCCCTAAGACGTATCTAGATGAGAAGATCTCTCAATTTGAGAAGATCACATAAGGACTGATGAACGTTAGAGAATATGAAGCTAAGTTCATGGAGTTACTACGGTTTTGTCCACAGATGGAAGTTAGTGATGAAGAAAGAATTCGGTGTTTTGAGAAAGGATTGAATACTGAACTAGCCACTCTTGTGTCTGCCTTGGAGAATAGAGAAAGGTTTGCCACCTTTGTGGAGTCAGTAAGAAGGATAGAGAGGTTGGAAACCGTGAAACAACAGACAAGTAGTAAGAAGATGTACACCCAGCCTCAAGAACAAAGGCCTGAAAGTTTTAAGAAGCCAAGATTTTCTACACCAACGGCAATATCAGAATTCCCTACCCAGACACAATGGGTGTCAAGTGGAAATAGGGACCATAGTAGTATTCCAAGAAGACCCTCCGACATAGCCTCAGCATCGGTAACTAGATCGTATAGACACCTTGCACCCAGGATCTGTTACTTATGTAGACAACCGGGACATCTGGCAAGGGATTGTCCAGACAGGAATGCAATAATGACTCGACCTCAAGGACAGAGTCTGCAAGGCCCACAAGGGAGGCAATATAATAATCGAGGACGTGGACAAACATCCCATACAAGTCAGATGAAATAAGTATTGTTTTATTATTACATATTAGGATTCTATGTGTTAAAAATATGGAAGTTAGCTACTTTTGAAATCTTGACTAAGTCCTAGAAGGACACAAGAAAGATAAGAATTCATATCTTACTCAATATTCTTTAAAACAATTTATAATCTCCCTTAACTGTGTATTAAAAGGATGAGATATAGATGTGATACCTGAAGAATAACCTAGAGTGATAAATTCTGCGTGTATAATGATATGAAAAGCAAAGAATAGGATGATAAGTAAAATACATACTACCTAATCTCAATACTTATATACCCTGGACAGGTATATGGTTATTGTAGATAAGGCAAGTATGAAACTCTTAGATTGTTATCTTTTGATTACTCTGATCAGGTAATTATTTTGAAACAATCTAAGGAGTATAAGAAAAATTAAATGAGAGGATCTTAGTGAATACTTAGTGAACATACTTTGTGAACATACTTAGTGAATATACTTAGTGAATTTCCTCAGTGAATACTTAGTGATCATACTCAGTGAATATACTCAGTGAATACTCAGTGAACATACTCAGTGAATATACTCAGTGAATACTTAGTGAACATACTTAGTGAACATACTTAGTGAATATACTCAGTGAATACTCAGTGAACATACTTAGTGAATATACTCAGTGAATACTCAGTGAACATACTTAGTGAACATACTCAGTGAATATACTCAGTGAATACTCAGTGAACATACTTAGTGAATATACTCAGTGACTACTCAGTGAACATACTTAGTGAATATACTCAGTGAATACTCAGTGAACATACTTAGTGAATATACTCTGTGAACTTACTCAATGAATACTTAGTGAGCAAACTTAGTGAATGTACTTAGTGAATATACTCAGTGAACTTACTCAGTGAATACTTAGTGAGCAAACTTAGTGAACATACTTAGTGAATATACTCAGTAAACTTACTCAGTGAATACTTAGTGAGCAAACTTAGTGAATATACTTAGTGAATATACTTAACGAACTCTTTCAGTAAAAGCCTTTGAAACAATACCCTTAGTAAATTTACTTAGTGAAATCCTCCAAGACAAATTGCTTAGTGAACCTTCTCAGTGAATGTTTCCAAATTAGTTGATTAGCCAGATATGATACTTAAATAATATCTGCTTCCTTTTATCTGAGATTTCGAGGACGAAATCCTTGTTAGGGGGATATAATTTGTAACATCCCTGACCTGGGTTATGAACTAACCCTAGATGTTTTTCTTAAAATATGATTAGAGGCTTGTGATTACCCCTTGATATGTCATTAAGCTTTAGAAGAATCTATAATTTCATTTCTGTCCCTTTTGAACAATGTTGTAATATTGTTTTGTAATACAGGGACCTATGTGCAAATTACCCAATTAAAAGGGGTTAACTTACAAATTGCACATGTTAAGATGCTCCTTTTGTGTTGAGACATCATAAGAATGAATATGATAAAGTATGATGGATTCTCCAAGCTTGGGCACCAAGATGCAGCTTGTGGAGCAATCCTTGTACTTAAAACTCTAGTTTTGGTGTAAAGTGCAATTTACCCAAAATATGGGGTGAAACATGTAAAATACACTTTCTAGAGTATCTTTTATGACTCTTGGAATCATTAAGAGTAATAATGATGAAGAGGTCACTTCAATTGAATAATTAAATAAGAATGATAACCCTTATAAATTAAATGATCAAGTTATAAGTCTAATAACCCTTCTATATGTGCAACTTAGTAAGAAGTTGGCTTTCTTCACCTTTAGACCTTGGGTTTAAGATGAGTTTTGATTAAGTATGGAAGGGAGAAACGTGTTTTATAATAAGGGAAGGACCTAGAGGAGAAATGGAGAAACAAGTTGTCCTTATGTTGAAATTTCACCTAAAGTATATATACACCTTTTCTCACTTAGCAAGGATCATTTCCTTCACTTCCTTTCTTATTCCCATTGCTTAGACCGACTTAGGACAGAGCTCTGGAGAAGAGGAGAACGGCCAAGCAGTTCTAGGTAATCTTTGATCATCATCTTGCTCGAATTCATGGAGGAATTCATGGTGCAAGGTTGGTTTTATGGTCTTCCTTACTTGTTTCTTCTTTCTAGCCATCTTTTCCCAACCTTTCCTTGGAGAAACACCATTGGCCGACCTGTGGAGCTCAAGACACCATTAATGACTTGAATCTTGGAAGCTTGGAGCTCAAGGAACAACCTTAAGGTGGGTTTTATAACTCTAAACCTTTTTCTTTCTTATGCATATCTTTGTACTTGCAAAAGTAGCTTGTTCTTCTTTCCCCCATCCTTCCTTGCTTTCTTGCATCTAAAACCATGGGGAACAGACCTGTATCTGGAGGTAGAATAAGGGGGGCATGAATACCTATGGCACTTTAGCAAACGGTCTTGCACCCTTGGCCAAACGGTTTGCAAAACCGTTTGGGGGTTTTACAAAACCGTTTGAGGGGCAAACGGTTTCACAAGGTCGGTTGGAGAAAACGGTCTCCAAGACCATTTTAGCACGTTTACCAAGCATGGACCGTTTGGGATTTCTGTTCATAATTATGTAGTATAATGACCCACCAAATTTGAGGGGTTAACTCCAAAGGAATCGTAGGTTAAAGGCCAATCAATTAGGCAAATCAAATTGAATTAAGTGCTGATTTTCCAATCTGTTTAACTTGAACTTCTTGGGAAAACGGTCTCAAACCATTTGAGTGCGTTGACCAAGCATGGACCGTTTGGGATTACTGTTCCTAATGATGTGGTCTAATAACACACCAAATTTTATAGGTTAACTCCCAAGGAATCATGAGTTAAAGGCTAAACAATTGGATAAACCTAATTGGATTAAGTGCTGCCTTTCAAGTTGATTGATATAACTTTTTGGGTTTTCTTGCCCAAACGGTCTCAAGACCGTTTGGGGATCACCCAAACGGTCTCAAGACCGTTTGGAGGTCACCCAAGACCGTTTGGAGGTCTAGGGTTGGATATGGTTAAGTGTTTGAAGGACAAAAGATATGGTGTTAACCCTAATCGACTAAGTGTTGGATTTGCATTGAATTGAGTTGATTGTTTGGGGTTGATTGGCCCAAACGGTCTCCAGACCGTTTGGGGATCACCCAAACGGTCTCAAGACCGTTTGGAGGTCACTCAAGACCGTTTGGAGGTCTGGGGTCAAGTATAGTTGACCAATTGAAGGTCCAAAGGTACACAATTACAAGGCAATCAATTGCTGATTTGACGATCAACTCAATAGCTCAAACCCTAATGATTTTTCACTATAATCCAAGGGTTGGGTGAGCCAAACGGTCTCAAGACCGTTTGGAACTCATCCAAACGGTCTCAAGACCGTTTGGAGGTCACCCAAGACCGTTTGGAGGTCTAGGGGTGAGTATGGTTAAGCAATTGATGATCCAATGATACTAAGTTGGAATGTAATCAATTGTTGTTTTGGTGATCAATCCAATGATCCAAACCTTAATTGGTTGACTTGGATTTTGATGATATGATGGGAAAACGGTCTCAAGACCGTTTGGAGGTCATCCAAACGACCTCAAGACCGTTTGGGGTCAGGTCATGTCCCAATGTAATGATGGTTCAATAGGTTCAAATCAATTAGTCCCACTTTGAAATATGTTGAAGGGTTATTGATTCCAATCCCTAATTCAATTGAGTTAAACCCTAATTTATGGTCAATTGAGGGTCAAGTGAGGGACAAATCAGTTGAAGGTTGACCTATTAAACTCAATTAAGGTATGAGTATAGGTCCAATTGATGATTGGTTCCATGAATTCAAAGATTGAAGGAATCAACATTGGAAACCCTAATTCAATTGGATACCTTATGAAGTGGAGGTCCAATGTGATTGAATCCTTGAGAATTAAGATGATGAATGTTCTATTGATCCAATAATGATTAGTAATGATAATCAATGAAGGTGTGAAGGTTGAAATCCTAATAATACCTAAGTGATTAAGAACCAATTAAAGGTAGAATTCTTAATTGTTTATAGGATTAATAGCTTGATACACTATGTTAACCATAGTAGCATGTACTTGATTGAAGGGTTGATGTGACCTAATCAAGTTAAAAGAATGAAAGATTAGAATACACATATTTATATATATATAAATAAATATGAATCATGGAATGATCTTATGTAGCACGACCGTGCAAGGGAGCACGGCCGTGGTAGCCTTAGCTTGCATGACCATGCAAGGGAGCACGGCCGTGGTAGTCTTACTTTGCACGACCATGCAAGGTGGCACGGCCGTGGTGTCCTATTATGAAATTGAGAAGTTTTGGTATTGTGCTGACATTGTTATATATGCATGTCCTTATTTGTATAAGTCATACAAGTTGATATTATGAGGTAATCATAGCCAGGTATGAGTTATGATGTCATATTCCTTGAAAACAATTATAAGCTTTTAGAGTAATGATATGTGAAAAGTATATACATTGCTTCAATCAAGGTCATGCTAATAGATGACTTGATGCTGATATGGCACTTGATAGCAAGTGTTATGATGATATAAGGGTGTGAGCACCCATGTTCTTGAATCATAGTGATAAGATGATTAAGAATTGATATCCAGTTGATAACTGATATGAGTTATACTTGTACATTTGGTATTATTCTGTTATAGCCATGTTTAGTACTTGAATGTTTGGAAACATGTATGATGCTAAAAGAATACTGATATGTACCTAATAATCAAGTATAATCATACCATGTAGAGCCCTGATCATAGATCCATCATTGTCAGAAATTAAATAATAGTGAAACAGGTTTTACAAAGGGAACTCCTGGATCACATACTTTAGAGTATGTGGGAGTATATGGAATAACTGATAAAAGTTAAGCTAGACAGGTTTCATATAGATGTGATCAGATCCAGGTAAGATTTATAATGCTAATTGCATTAAGAACACTTGTTAACTATAATTCAAGAGTATAACTAAATGTCATGTTATCTAGTAAGTGATAACATATGAGCTTGATAGGTTGAATGAGCCACGAGTAATATGATTTGTTGATCTTCAAATGTGATATTATTTAGATAACCAGATAAAATGAGATGTTACTTGGTAACAAATGCTATGATTAGTCCAGGGGTTTGAACTCCCACATTCCGGATTTCATATTAATAAGATGGTTAGGGATTGATATCCCAATATTAAAAATATGAAGTATGACCTAAACCAAAGTGTTTCTATGTGAGATTCTATTACGGAATAATCCTATGAAAAGCTTAACTACAGACTAATGGGTTATGAATGTAAATAACCCTTGTATTACATAAGTAATGTTAAGTCTGATATCATATGTACAAGTTATGCAGATATGTTGTGGAGTTGGAATCCTAACACTTTGGGAGAAGGAGTATGGCTACAAGCCATCCTTTCCCAAATAATAATGCCAGGCAATGGATATATGATCCAAGTCTGAAGGGAGTTAGTGATGTGATAAGTGACATGTGATTTGATCAATTTATAGTTGCATCGCTTTTTGTAGAAAGAATAGTTTAATCTGTTAAACATTGTTTTAACTACTCTCAAATATACATAACTTCTTTGTGTACATTTATTCTCTTATGCTGCAATAATTATGCTTTTGGCGAAGAGTTATATCTCTCACTGGGACGATTTTTATAATTTTCTCACCCCGTAGATTTCAACCTTTAGGTGGACGTGGGTGAGGAGGCAGAAATCCTTCAATAGGTGAGGGGCAGCATCAGCAGTACCAAGGACATCAGTGAAGCTTCATGTGGAGGCATTGGCTGCTATGTCATGTGTAGATAGTGTTAGAGTCATTTATGTCGTCTCTGTACTCTCAGGTCCTCGGAGTAATAGTTAGTGCTTTCGAGTTTTTGGTACAGTCCTTAGAGACTTTTGTATCTTGCCTTACAGAGTTTTACTGATGGATCAGTTGTAAACAACTTATCATGTTGCTTTATGAGAAGGCTTTACCTTTAAAGGATCTCTTCGTAAAAAGTTTAAAATTTTTAGTGATTTCTGGCAATCCGATGCTTAGTGAACGCTTCCGCATTAGTTAATCTTGTTTTCTCGAAATAGACGTTTCAATTAGTGGTATCAGAGCTCTAGGTTTGCTGAGTCTACAGAGACATATGACTAAGATTGTAGAGTCTGTTCTAAGTGTTTTCCAGATTATATGATAGTATCTTCTGCTCACATAGGAGGAGAAGAACTTGAAGATGTTTGGACCACGTGAAGAGCATGCCGATGAGGGCAGTTCTGCTACACCAGGAGGAGGTGCAGGAGACCAGAATAGGGAAGGGCTTGTACCTGAACAGCCCCAGTTTGACCCAGTTGAGATAGAAAATCCAGCTACTTATGCTTTATTTGATAAGTTTCTGGCAGCCATAACACACATAGCAGATAGGGTGCCACCATCTGCATCTAGGGCACCAGCCCATCAGGAAGGTTATGGAACCGGCACGACTTTCGAGAGACTTTGCCGGGTGGGAGCCATAGACTATGCTGGTACATCTGATCCAGCAGATGCTGATCTATGGTTGACAGAGCTGGAAAAGGCTTTCAGGATCCTTGATATTCCTGAAGCTGAAAAGGTTAAGCATGCGGTATACCTCCTAAAAGGAAGTGCTGGTAATTGGTGGATGATAGAGGAAGATAAGAGACCAGGTGAAGAAATAGGATGGGAGGTTTTCTGACGAGAATTCGTCAATAGATACTTTCCTAAGACGTACCTAGATGAGAAGATCGCTCAATTTGAGAAGATCACACAAGGACTGATGAACGTTAGCGAATATGAAGCTAAGATCATGGAGTTACTACGGTTTTGTCCACAGATGGCAGTTAGTGATGAAGAAAGAATTCGGCATTTTGAGAAAGGATTGAATGCTGAACTAGCCACTCCTGTGTCTGCCTTGGAGAACAGAGAAAGGTTTGCCACCTTTGTGGAGTCAGTAAGAAGGATAGAGAGGTCGGAAACCGTGAAACAACAGACAAGTAGTAAGAAGATGTACACCCAGCCTCAAGAACAAAGGCCTGAAATTTTTAAGAAGCCAAGATTTTCTACACCAACGGCAATATCAGAATTCCCTACCCAGACACAATGGGTGTCAAGTGGAAATAGGGACCAGAGTAGTATTCCAAGAAGACCCTCCGACATAGCCTCAAAATCGGTAACTGGATCGTATAGACACCTTGCACCCATGATCTGTTACTTATGTAGACAACCGGGACATCTGGCAAGGGATTGTCCAGACAAGAATGCAATAATGACTCGACCTCAAGGACAGAGTCTGCAAGGCCCACAAGGGAGGCAATATAATAATAGAGGACGTGGACAAACATCCCATACAGGTCAGATGAAATAAGTATTGTTTTATTATTACATATTAGGATTCTATGTGTTAAAAATATGGAAGTTAGCTGCTTTTGAATTTCTTGACTAAGTCCTAGAAGGACACAATAAAGATAAGAATTAATATCTTACTCAATATTCTTTAAAACAATTTATAATCTCCCTTAACTGTGTATTAAAAGGATGAGATATAGATGTGATACCTGAAGAATAACCTAGAGTGATAAATTCTGCGTGTATAATGATATGAAAAGCAAAGAATAGGATGATAAGTAAAATACATACTACCTAATCTCAATACTTATATACCCTGGCCAGGTATATGGTTATTGTAGATAAGGCAAGTATGAAACTCTTAGATTGTTATCTTTTGATTACTCTGATCAGGTAATTATTTTGAAACAATCTAAGGAGTATAAGAAAAATTAAATGAGAGGATCTTAGTGAATACTTAGTGAACATACTTTGTGAACATACTTAGTGAATATACTTAGTGAATTTCCTCAGTGAATACTTAGTGATCATACTCAGTGAATATACTCAGTGAATACTCAGTGAACATACTCAGTGAATATACTCAGTGAATACTTAGTGAGCATACTTAGTGAATATACTCAGTGAATACTCAGTGAACATACTTAGTGAATATACTCAGTGAATACTCAGTGAACATACTTAGTGAACATACTCAGTGAATATACTCAGTGAATACTCAGTGAACATACTTAGTGAATATACTCAGTGAATACTCAGTGAACATACTTAGTGAATATACTCAGTGAATACTCAGTGAACATACTTAGTGAATATACTCAGTGAACTTACTCAGTGAATACTTAGTGAGCAAACTTAGTGAATGTACTTAGTGAATATACTCAGTGAACTTACTCAGTGAATACTTAGTGAGCAAACTTAGTGAACATACTTAGTGAATATACTCAGTAAACTTACTCAGTGAATACTTAGTGAGCAAACTTAGTGAATATACTTAGTGAATATACTTAACAAACTCTTTCAGTAAAAGCCTTTGAAACAATACCCTTAGTAAATTTACTTAGTGAAATCCTCCAAGACAAATTGCTTAGTGAACCTTCTCAGTGAATGTTTCCAAATTAGTTGATTAGCAATATATGATACTTAAATAATATCTGCTTCCTTTTATCTGAGATTTCGAGGACGAAATCCTTGTTAGGGGGATATAATTTGTAACATCCCTGACCTGGGTTATAAACTAACCCTAGATGTTTTGCTTAAAATATGATTAGAGGCTTGTGATTACCCCTTGTTATGTCATTAAGCTTTAGAAGAATCTATAATTTCATTTTTGTCCCTTTTGAACAATGTTGTAATAATGTTTTGTAATATAGGGACCTATGTGCAAATTACCCAATTAAAAGGGGTTAACATACAAATTTCACATGTTAAGATGTTCCTTTGGTGTTGAGACATCATAAGAATGAATATGATAAAGTATGATGGATTCTCCAAGCTTGGGCACCAAGATGCAGCTTGTGGAGCAATCCTTGTACTTAAAACTCTAGTTTTGGTGTAAAGTGCAATTTACCCAAAATATGGGGTGCAACTTGTAAAATACACCTTCTAGAGTATCTTTTATGACTCTTGGAATCATTAAGAGTAATAATGATGAAGAGGTCACTTCAATTGAATAATTAAATAAGAATGATAACCCTTATAAATTAAATGATCAAGTTATAAGTCTAATAACCCTTCTATATGTGCAACTTAGTAAGAAGTTGGCTTTCTTCACCTTTAGACCTTGGGTTTAAGATGAGTTTTGCTTAAGTATGGAAGGGAGAAACTTGGTTTATAATAAGGGAAGGACCTAGAGGAGAAATGGAGAAACAAGTTGTCCTTATGTTGAAATTTCACCTAAAGTATATATACACCTTTTCTCACTTAGCAAGGATCGTTTCCTTCACTTCCTTTCTTATTCCCTTTGCTTAGACTGACTTAGGACAGAGCTCTGGAGAAGAGGAGATCGGCCAAGCAGTTCTAGGTAAGCTTTGATCATCATCTTGCTCGAATTCATGGAGGAATTCATGGTGCAAGGTTGGTTTTATGGCCTTCCTTACTTGTTTCTTCTTTCTAGCCATCTTTTCCCAACCTTTCCTTGGAGAAACACCCTTGGCCGACCTGTGGAACTCAAGAAACCATTAAAGACTTGAAGCTTGGAAGCTTGGAGCTCAAGGAACGACCTTAAGGTGGGTTTTATAACTCTAAACCTTTTGCTTTCTTATGCATATCTTTGTACTTGCAAAAGTAGCTTGTTCTTCTTTCCCCCATCCTTCCTTGCTTTCTTGCATCTAAAACCATGGGGAACAGACCTGGATCTGGAGGTAGAAGAAGGGGGGCGTGAATACCTATGGCACTTTAGCAAACGGTCTTGCACCCTTGGCCAAACGGTTTGCAAAACCGTTTGGGGGTTTTACAAAACCGTTTGAGGGGCAAACGGTTTCACAAGGTCGGTTGGAGAAAACGGTCTCCAAGACCGTTTGAGGGCGTGGACCAAGCGTGGACCGTTTGGGATTTCTGTTCATAATTATGTAGGCTAATGACCCACAAAATTTGAGGGGTTAACTCCACAGGAATTGTAGGTTAAAGGCCAATCAATTAGGCAAATCAAATTGAATTAAGTGCTGATTTTCCAATCTGTTTAACTTGAACTTCTTGGGAAAACGGTCTCAAACCGTTTGAGTGCGTTGACCAAGCGTGGACCGTTTGGGATTACTGTTCCTAATGATGTGGTCTAATAACACACCAAATTTTATAGGTTAACTCCCAAGGAATCATGAGTTAAAGGCTAAACAATTGGATAAACCTAATTGGTTTAAGTGCTGCCTTTCAACTTGATTGATATGACTTTTTGGGTTTTCTTGCCCAAACGGTCTCAAGACCGTTTGGGGATCACCCAAACGGTCTCAAGACCGTTTGGAGGTCACCCAAGACCGTTTGGAGGTCTAGGGTTGGATATAGTTAAGTGTTTGAAGGACAAAAGATATGGTGTTAACCCTAATCGACTAAGTGTTGGATTTGCATTGAATTGAGTTGATTGTTTGGGGTTGATTGGACAAAACGGTCTCAAGACCATTTGGAGGTCACTCAAGACCTTTTGGAGGTCTGGGGTCAAGTATAGTTGACCAATTGAAGGTCCAAAGGTACACAATTACAAGGCAATCAATTGCTGATTTGACGATCAACTCAATAGCTCCAACCCTAATGATTTTTCACTAGAATCCAAGGGTTGGGTGAGCCAAACGGTCTCAAGACCATTTGGAACTCATCCAAACGGTCTCAAGACCGTTTGGAGATCTAGGGGTGAGTATGGTTAAGCAATTGATGATCCAATGATACTAAGTTGGAATGTAATCAATTGTTGTTTTGGTGATCAATCCAATGATCCAAACCTTAATTGGTTGACTTGGATTTTGATGATATGATGGGCAAACGGTCTCAAGACCGTTTGTAGGTCATCCAAATGACCTCAAGACCGTTTGGGGTCAGGTCATGTCCCAATGTAATGATGGTTCAATAGGTTCAAATCATTTAGTCCCACTTTGAAATATGTTGAAGGGTTATTGATTCCAATCCCTAATTCAATTGAGTTAAACCCTAATTGATGGTCAATTGAGGGTCAAGTGAAGGACAAATCAGTTGAAGGTTGACCTATTAAACTCAATTAAGGTATGAGTATAGGTCCAATTGATGATTGGTTCCATGAATTCAAAGATTGAAGGAATCAACATTGGAAACCCTAATTCAATTAGATACCTTATGAAGTGGAGGTCCAATGTGATTGAATCCTTGAGAATTAAGATGATGAATGTTCTATTGATCCAATAATGATTAGTAATGATAATCAATGAAGGTGTGAAGGTTGAAACCCTAATAATACCTAAGTGATTAAGAACCAATTAAAGGGAGAATTCTTAATTGTTTATAGGATTAATAGCTTGATACACTATGTTAACCATAGTAGCATGTACTTGATTGAAGGGTTGATGTGACCTAATCAAGTTAAAAGAATGAAAGATTAGAATACATATATTTATATATATATAAATAAATATGAATCATGGAATGATCTTATATAGCACGACCGTGCAAGGGAGCACGGCCATGGTAGCCTTAGCTTGCATGACCATGCAAGGGAGCACGGCCGTGGTAGTCTTACTTTGCACGACCATGCAAGGTGGCACGGTCGTGGTGTCCTATTATGAAATTGAGAAGTTTTGGTATTGTGCTGACATTGTTATATATGCATGTCCTTATTTGTATAAGTCATACAAGTTGATATTATGAGGTAATCATAGCCAGGTATGAGTTATGATGTCATATTCCTTGAAAACAATTATAAGCTTTTAGAGTAATGATATGTGAAAAGTATATACATTGCTTCAATCAAGGTCATGCTAATAGATGACTTGATGCTGATATGGCACTTGATAGCAAGTGTTATGATGATATAAGGGTGTGAGCACCCATGTTCTTGAATCATAGTGATAAGATGATTAAGAATTGATATCCAGTTGATAACTGATATGAGTTATACTTGTACATTTAGTATTATTCTGTTATAGCCATGTTTAGTACTTGAATGTTTGGAAACATGTATGATGCTAAAAGAATATTGATATGTACCTAATAATCAAGTATAATCATACCATGTAGAGCCCTGATCATAGATCCATCATTGTCAGAAATTAAATAATAGTGAAACATGTTTTACAAAGGGAACTCCTGGATCACATACTTTAGAGTATGTGGGAGTATATGGAATAACTGATAAAAGTTAAGCTTGACAGGTTTCATATAGATGTGATCAGATCCAGGTAAGATTTATAATGCTAATTGCATTAAGAACACTTGTTACCTATAATTCAAGAATATAACTAAATGTCATGTTATCTGGTAAGTGATAACATATGAGCTTGATAGGTTGAATGAGCCACGAGTAATATGATTTGTTGATCGTCAAAGGTCATATTATTTAGATAACCAGATAAAATGAGATGTTACTTGGTAACAAATGCTATGATTAGTCCAGGGGTTTGAACTCCCACATTCCGGATTTCATATTAATAAGATGGTTAGGGATTGATATCCCAATATTAAAAATATGAGGTATGACCTAAACCAAAGTGTTTCTATGTGAGATTCTATTACGGAATAATCCTATGAAAAGCTTAACTACAGACTAATGGGTTATGAATGTAAATAACCCTTGTATTACATAAGTAATGTTAAGTCTGATATCATATGTACAAGTTATGCAGATATGTTGTGGAGTTGGAATCCTAACACTTTGGGAGAAGGAGTATGGCTACAGGCCATCCTTTCCCAAATAATAATGCCAGGCAATGGATATATGATCCAAGTCTGAAGGGAGTTAGTGATGTGATAAGTGACATGTGATTTTATCAATTTATAGTTGCATTGCTTTTTGTAGAAAGAATAGTTTAATCTGTTAAACATTGTTTTAACTACTCTCAAATATACATAACTTCTTTGTGTACATTTATTCTCTTATGCTGTAATAATTATGCTTCTGGCGAAGAGTTATATCTCTCGCTGGGACGATTTTTATAATTGTCTCACCCCGTAGATTTCAACCTTTAGGTGGACGTGGGCGAGGAGGCAGAAATACTTCAATAGGTGAGGGGCAGCATCAGCAGTACCAAGGACATTAGTGAAGCTTCAGATGGAGGCATTGGCTGCTATGTCACGTGTAGATAGTGTTAGAGTCCTTTATGTCGTCTCTGTACTCTCAGGTCCTCGGAGTAATAGTTAGTGCTTTCGAGTTTTTGGTACAGTCCTTAGAGACTTTTGTATCTTTCCTTACAGAGTTTTACTGATGGATCAGTTGTAAACAACTTATCATGTTGCTTTATGAGAACGCTTTACCTTTAAAGGATCTCTTCGTAAAAAGTTTAAAATTTTTAGTGATTTCTGGTAATCCGATGCTTAGTGAACGCTTCCGCATTAGTTAATCTTGTTTTCTCGAAATAGACATTTCAATTAGTGGTATCAGAGCTCTAGGTTTGCTGAGTCTACAGAGACATAGGACTAAGATTGTAGAGTCTGTTCTAAGTGTTTTCCAGATTATCTGATAGTATCTTCTGCTCACATAGGAGGAGAAGAACTTGAAGATGTTTAGACCACGTGAAGAGCATGCCGATGAGGGCAGTTCTGCTGCACCAGGAGGAGGTGCAGGAGACCAGAATAGGGAAGGGCTTGTACCTGAACAGCCCCAGTTTGATCCAGCTGAGATAGAAAATCCAGCTACTTATGCTTTATTTGATAAGTTTCTAGCAGCCATAACACACATAGCAGATAGGGTGCCACCATCTGCATCTAGGGCACCAGCCCATCAGGAAGGTTATGGAACCAGCACGACTTTCGAGAGACTTCGCCGGGTGGGAGCCATAGACTATGTTGTTACATCTGATCCAGCAGATGTTGATCTATGGTTGACAGAGCTGGAAAAGGCTTTCAGGATCCTTGATATTCCTGAAGCTGAAAAGGTTAAGCATGCGGTATACCTCCTAAAAGGAAGTGCTGATAATTGGTGGATGATAGAGGAAGATAAGAGACCAGGTGAAGAAATAGGATGGGAGGTTTTCTGACGAGAATTCGTCAAAAGATACTTCCCTAAGACGTATCTAGATGAGAAGATCTCTCACTTTGAGAAGATCACACAAGGACTGATGAACGTTAGCGAATATGAAGCTAAGTTCATGGAGTTACTACGATTTTGTCCACAGATGGCAGTTAGTGATGAAGAAAGAATTTGGCATTTTGAGAAAGGATTGAATGTTGAACTAGCCACTCCTGTGTCTGCCTTGGAGAACAGAGAAAGGTTTGCCACCTTTGTGGAGTCAGTAAGAAGGATAGAGAGGTCGAAAACCGTGAAACAACAGACAAGTAGTAAGAAGATGTACACCCAGCCTCAAGAACAAAGGCCTGAAATTTTTAAGAAGCCAAGATTTTCTACACCAACGGCAATATCAGAATTCCCTACCCAGACACAATGGGTGTCAAGTGGAAATAGGGACCATAGTAGTATTCCAAGAAAACCCTCCGACATAGCCTCAGCATCGGTAACTGGATCGTATAGACACCTTGCACCCAGGATCTGTTACTTATGTAGACAACCGGGACATCTGGCAAGGGATTGTCCTGACAGGAATGCAATAATGACTCGACCTCAAGGACAGAGTCTGCAAGGCCCACAAGGGAGGCAATATAATAATAGAGGACGTGGACAAACATCCCATACAGGTCAGATGAAATAAGTATTGTTTTATTATTACATATTAGGTTTCTATGTGTTAAAAATATGGAAGTTAGCTGCTTTTGAATTTCTTGACTAAGTCCTAGAAGGACACAAGAAAGATAAGAATTCATATCTTACTCAATATTCTTTAAAACAATTTATAATCTCCCTTAACTGTGTATTAAAAGGATGAGATATAGATGTGATACCTGAAGAATAACCTAGAGTGATAAATTCTGCATGTATAATGATATGAAAAGCAAAGAATAGGATGATAAGTAAAATACATACTACCTAATCTCAATACTTATATACCCTGGCCAGGTATATGGTTATTGTAGATAAGGCAAGTATGAAACTCTTAGATTGTTATCTTTTGATTACTCTGATCAGGTAATTATTTTGAAACAATCTAAGGAGTATAAGAAAAATTAAATGAGAGGATCTTAGTGAATACTTAGTGAACATACTTTGTGAACATACTTAGTGAATATACTTAGTGAATTTCCTCAGTGAATACTTAGTGATCATACTCAGTGAATATACTCAGTGAATACTCAGTGAACATACTCAGTGAATATACTCAGTGAATACTTAGTGAACATACTTAGTGAACATACTTAGTGAATATACTCAGTGAATACTCAGTGAACATACTTAGTGAATATACTCAGTGAATACTCAGTGAACATACTTAGTGAACATACTCAGTGAATATACTCAGTGAATACTCAGTGAACATACTTAGTGAATATACTCAGTGAATACTCAGTGAACATACTTAGTGAATATACTCAGTGAATACTCAGTGAACATACTTAGTGAATATACTCAGTGAACTTACTCAGTGAATACTTAGTGAGCAAACTTAGTGAATGTACTTAGTGAATATACTCAGTGAACTTACTCAGTGAATACTTAGTGAGCAAACTTAGTGAACATACTTAGTGAATATACTCAGTAAACTTACTCAGTGAATACTTAGTGAGCAAACTTAGTGAATATACTTAGTGAATATACTTAACGAACTCTTTCAGTAAAAGCCTTTGAAACAATACCCTTAGTAAATTTACTTAGTGAAATCCTCCAAGACAAATTGCTTAGTGAACCTTCTCAGTGAATGTTTCCAAATTAGTTGATTAGCAAGATATGATACTTAAATAATATCTGCTTCCTTTTATCTGAGATTTCGAGGACGAAATCCTTGTTAGGGGGATATAATTTGTAACATCCCTGACCTGGGTTATAAACTAACCCTAGATGTTTTTCTTAAAATATGATTAGAGGCTTGTGATTACCCCTTGATATGTCATTAAGCTTTAGAAGAATCTATAATTTCATTTCTGTCCCTTTTGAACAATGTTGTAATATTGTTTTGTAATACAGGGACCTATGTGCAAATTACCCAATTAAAAGGGGCTAACTTACAAATTGCACATGTTAAGATGTTCCTTTGGTGTTGAGACATCATAAGAATGAATATGATAAAGTATGATGGATTCTCCAAGCTTGGGCACCAAGATGCAGCTTGTGGAGCAATCCTTGTACTTAAAACTCTAGTTTTGGTGTAAAGTGCAATTTACCCAAAATATAGGGTGCAACTTGTAAAATACACCTTCTAGAGTATCTTTTATGACTCTTGGAATCATTAAGAGTAAGAATGATGAAGATGTCACTTCAATTGAATAATTAAATAAGAATGATAACCCTTATAAATTAAATGATCAAGTTATAAGTCTAATAACCCTTCTATATGTGCAACTTAGTAAGAAGTTGGCTTTCTTCACCTTTAGACCTTGGGTTTAAGATGAGTTTTTCTTAAGTATGGAAGGTAGAAACGTGGTTTATAATAAGGGAAGGACCTAGAGGAGAAATGGAGAAACAAGTTGTCCTTATGTTGAAATTTCACCTAAAGTATATATACACCTTTTCTCACTTAGCAAGAATCGTTTCCTTCACTTCCTTTGTTATTCCCTTTGCTTAGACCGACTTAGTACAGAGATCTGTAGAAGAGGAGAACGGCCAAGCAGTTCTAGGTAATCTTTGATCATCATCTTGCTCGAATTCATGGTGCAAGGTTGGTTTTATGGTCTTCCTTACTTATTTCTTCTTTCTAGCCATCTTTTCCCAACCTTTCCTTGGAGAAACACCCTTGGCCGACCTGTGGAGCTCAAGAAACCATTAAAGACTTGAATCTTGGAAGGTTGGAGCTCAAGGAATGACCTTAAGGCGGGTTTTATAACTCTAAACCTTTTGCTTTCTTATGCATATCTTTGTACTTGCAAAAGTAGCTTGTTCTTCTTTCCCCCATCCTTCCTTGCTTTCTTGCATCTAAAACCATGGGGAACAGACCTGGATCTGGAGGTAGAAGAAGGGGGGCGTGAATACCTATGGAACTTTAGCAAACGGTCTTGCACCCTTGGCCAAACGGTTTGCAAAACCGTTTGGGGGTTTTACAAAACCGTTTGAGGGGCAAACGGTTTCACAAGGTCGGTTGGAGAAAACGGTCTCCAAGACCGTTTGAGGGCGTTGACAAAGCATGGAACGTTTGGGATTTCTGTTCATAATTATGTAGGCTAACGACCCACCAAATTTGAGGGGTTAACTCCAAAGTAATCGTAGGTTAAAGGCCAATCAATTAGGCAAATCAAATTGAATTAAGTGCTGATTTTCCAATCTGTTTAACTTGAACTTCTTGGGCAAACGGTCTCAAACCGTTTGAGTGCGTTGACCAAGCGTGGACCGTTTAATATTACTGTTTATAATGATGTGGTCTAATAACACACCAAATTTTATAGGTTAACTCCCAAGCAATCATGAGTTTAAGGCTAAACAATTGGATAAACCCAATTGGATTAAGTGCTGCCTTTCAACTTGATTGATATGACTTTTTGGGTTTTCTTGCCCAAACGGTCTCAAGACCGTTTGGGGATCACCCAAACAATCTCAAGACCGTTTGGATGTCACCCAATACCGTTTGGTGGTCTAGGGTTGGATATGGTTAAGTGTTTGAAGGACAAAAGATATGGTGTTAACCCTAATCGACTAAGTGTTGGATTTGCATTGAATTGAGTTGATTGTTTGGGGTTGATTGGCCCAAACGGTTTCAAGACCGTTTGGGGATCACCCAAACGGTATCAAGACCGTTTGGAGGTCACTCAAGACAGTTTGGAGGTCTGGGGTCAAGTATAGTTGACCAATTGAAGGTCCAAAGGTACACAATTACAAGGCAATCAATTGCTGATTTGACGATCAACTCAATAGCTCAAACCCTAATGATGTTTCACTAGAATCCAAGGGTTGGGTGAGCCAAACGGTCTCAAGACCGTTTGGAACTCATCCAAACGGTCTCAAGACCGTTTGGAGGTTACCCAAGACCGTTTGGAGGTCTAGGGGTGAGTATGGTTAAGCAATTGATGATCCAATGATACTAAGTTGGAATGTAATCAATTGTTGTTTTGGTGATCAATCCAATGATCCAAACCTTAATTGGTTGACTTGGATTTTGATGATATGATGGGAAAACGGTCTCAAGACCGTTTGGAGGTCATCCAAATGACCTCAAGACCGTTTGGGGTCAGGTCATGTCCCAATGTAATGATGGTTCAATAGGTTCAAATCAATTAGTCCCACTTTGAAATATGTTGAAGGGTTATTGATTCCAATCCCTAATTTAATTGAGTTAAACCCTAATTGATGGTCAATTGAGGGTCAAGTGAGGGACAAATCAGTTGAAGGTTGACCTATTAAACTCAATTAAGGTATGAGTATAGGTCCAATTGATGATTGGTTCCATGAATTCAAAGATTGAAGGAATCAACATTGGAAACCCTAATTCAATTGGATACCTTATGAAGTGGAGGTCCAATGTGATTGAATCCTTGAGAATTAAGATGATGAATGTTCTATTGATCCAATAATGATTAGTAATGATAATCAATGAAGGTGTTAAGGTTGAAACCCTAATAATACCTAAGTGATTAAGAACCAATTAAAGGGAGAATTCTTAATTGTTTATAGGATTAATAGCTTGATACACTATGTTAACCATAGTAGCATGTACTTGATTGAAGGGTTGATGTGACCTAATCAAGTTAAAAGAATGAAAGATTAGAATACATATATTTATATATATATATATATATATATATGAATCATGGAATGATCTTATGTAGCACGACCGTGCAATGGAGCACGGCTGTGGTAGCCTTAGCTTGCATGACCATGCAAGGGAGCACGGCCGTGGTAGTCTTACTTTGCACGACCGTGCAAGGTGGCACGGATGTGGTGTCCTATTATGAAATTTAGAAGTTTTGGTATTGTGCTGACATTGTTATATATGCATGTCCTTATTTGTATAAGTCATACAAGTTGATATTATGAGGTAATCATAGCCAGGTATGAGTTATGATGTCATATTCCTTGAAAACAATTATAAGCTTTTAGAGTAATGATATGTGAAAAGTATATACATTGCTTCAATCAAGGTCATGCTAATAGATGACTTGATGCTGATATGGCACTTGATAGCAAGTGTTATGATGATATAAGGGTGTGAGCACCCATGTTCTTGAATCATAGTGATAAGATGATTAAGAATTGATATCCAGTTGATAATTGATATGAGTTATACTTGTACATTTAGTATTATTCTGTTATAGCCATGTTTAGTACTTGAATGTTTGGAAACATGTATGATGCTAAAAGAATACTGATATGTACCTAATAATCAAGTATAATCATACCATGTAGAGCCCTGATCATAGATCCATCATTGTCAAATATTAAATAATAGTGAAATAGGTTTTACAAAGGGAACTCCTGGATCACATACTTTAGAGTATGTGGGAGTATATGGAATAACTGATAAAAGTTAAGCTTGACAGGTTTCATATAGATGTGATCAGATCTAGGTAAGATTTATAATGCTAATTTCATTAAGAACACTTGTTACCTATAATTCAAGAGTATAACTAAATGTCATGTTATCTGGTAAGTGATAACATATGAGCTTGATAGGTTGAATGAGCCACGAGTAATATGATTTGTTGATCTTCAAAGGTCATATTATTTAGATAACCAGATAAAATGAGATGTTACTTGGTAACAAATGCTATGATTAGTCCAGGGGTTTGAACTCCCACATTCCGGATTTCATATTAATAAGATGGTTAGGGATTGATATCCCAATATTAAAAATATGAGGTATGACCTAAACCAAAGTGTTTCTATGTGAGATTCTATTACGGAATAATCCTATGAAAAGCTTAACTACAGACTAATGGGTTATGAATGTAAATAACCCTTGTATTACATAAGTAATGTTAAGTCTGATATCATATGTACAAGTTATACAGATATGTTGTGGAGTTGGAATCCTAACACTTTGGGAGAAGGAGTATGGCTACAGGCCATCCTTTCCCAAATAATAATGCCAGGCAATGGATATATGATCCAAGTCTGAAGGGAGTTAGTGATGTGATAAGTGACATGTGATTTTATCAATTTATAGTTGCATTGCTTTTTGTAGAAAGAATAGTTTAATCTGTTAAACATTGTTTTAACTACTCTCAAATATATATAACTTCTTTGTGTACATTTATTCTCTTATGCTGCATTAATTATGCTTCTGGTGAAGAGTTATATCTCTTGCTGGGACGATTTTTATAATTGTCTCACCCCATAGATTTCAACCTTTAGGTGGACGCGGTGAGGAGGCAGAAATCCTTCAATAGGTGAGGGGCAGCATCAGCAGTACCAAGGACATCAGTGAAGCTTCAGGTGGAGGCATTGGCTGCTATGTCATGTGTAGATAGTGTTAGAGTCCTTTATGTCGTCTCTGTACTCTCAGGTCCTCAGAGTAATAGTTAGTGCTTTTGAGTTTTTGGTACAGTCCTTAGAGACTTTTGTATCTTGCCTTACAGAGTTTTACTGATGGATCAGTTGTAAACAACTTATCATGTTGCTTTATGAGAAGGCTTTACCTTTAAAGGATCTCTTCGTAAAAAGTTTAAATTTTTTAGCGATTTCTGGTAATCCGATGCTTAGTGAACGCTTCCGCATTAGTTAATCTTGTTTTCTCGAAATAGACATTTCAGTTACAGACTCCACAAAAGTAGAAAACCTCTCCCGGTTCTCCAGAGCAGACACCAGAGTGGTTAATTCAGCGTTCAATCCCTTCTCAAAATGCTGAATCCTCTCCTAATCAGTAGCTTCCATGTGCGGACAAAACCGCAACAGCTCCATGAACCTAGCCTCATATTCACTAATGTTCATTTGTCCTTGCCTCAACCTCTCAAATTGAGATATCTTCTCATCTAGATACGTCTTCGGAAAGTATCTAGTAACAAATTCCCGTAGGAATTCATCCCATCTGACTTCAACACCGGGTCTCTTGCCTTCCTCAATGGTCCACCAATGACCAGCACTCCCCTTCAGTGGGTAGACATCATGTCTCACCTTCTCATCTTCAGGAATCATAAGGATTCTGAAGGCTTTCTCCAGCTCAGTTAACCATAATTCAGCATCTGCTGGGTCAGCTGTGCCAGCATACTCTGTGGCTCCCACCCGGCGAAGCCTTTCAAAGGTGTCGGCACCATGTCTTTCATCATGGGCCGGTTCCCTAGGTGCAGGTAATGGCATTCTATCTGTCATATGGGTCATCGTTGCCATAAACTGCCCAAACACGGCTTGGAAGGCTGGGTTCCCCATATCAGCTTGGTTGAGTGGAGGAATGTCAGGCACATGTTCCTCCCTAGTTTGATCTCCTGCACCTCCTCCTGGTACAGCAACGCTGCTCTCAGCAGCATGTTCATCATGCGATCTAGACATCTTCAAGTTCTTCTTCTCCTATATGAGCAGATGACACTATCAGATAAACTAGAAGGCACTTAGAACAGACTCAACGACCTTAATCTTATGTCTCTGTAGACTCAGCAAACCTAGAGCTCTGATACCACTAATTTGTGTGGCGAACCGTTCAAACAAATGTTATTAACTATGCGAAAGCGGTGGTTAGCAGAGGAATTACTAAAAATCACTAAAAATTAAAACCTTTTATAAAAAGATCCATTACCAAAGATTCTTTAAACAAGAACCACAGTAGTATATTTACATGATGGTCCACGTTGGACATTCCATGTATCATCAAACCAAAATCTCAGGTTGATTATAAAAACACTATCTACTGACTCCTAGGACCTGAGAGTACAGATACGACACATAGGACTTTGTTTACAAAGCCTGACAATCAGTATCCTCACCTGGGATATTATTGTTGTCCTTGTTGTTGTTGATGCTGCTCCTCCTCTGCTACAGAGGTTCTGCCTCTATGTCTACGTCTACCTAAAAATGTAGAATACCACGGGGGTGATACAAATATAAAATTGCCCCAGCGAGAGATATAACTCTCTGTCGTAACATTGTTATTGCAGTTTAATAGAAGTAAACTGAGCAGTGGGATAATATACTTTAGTAGTAGATAAGGAAATATCTATGCAGGCAAGAGCAACATTCTTATTCAAGTAATTTCAACTATAACTTGACAAGGTAGCATATCTCTTATTCAATTTAAAGAACATAAACATCATTTATGTAATCAAGGACATACTAAGCAGGTTAACATCAACCAGTGGTTCTCATATTTCAATCTTATGCAAATACGTTACACGGTTGATTATATTTTACAAACATTCTTAAGCTCTGAGCAGATGAGGTATACCGCTCATACTCCAACCGATCACTGCAAAGTCAATATCGGTACCATACAAAGTCAAATAGAAGAGCCAGATTCCATGACTTCCCACATCTCGGGCAGTGCGAGATCACATGCAGGACATCTTGTGTCTCTGCTTACATAGCTTTCCAGGGTATAGTGGCATCTAGCTATAGAGCTAAAGTGTTGATTGTACTCTCTTTGCGGTCGAGATATTTTATGTTTACCTCCATCGATCTGGCATTAACATCATCAGGAGATTAGTGATACATCCATCCTGGAAGCATGAAGGATTGAGAGGTTTAATGTTTACCTTCCATCAATTTCCTTATAAGGACGTAAGGATATTTTCTCCCATCGACCTCTACATATTCGAAATATGCGAACTCCAGGAGATCTCATAAGAAAACCTATTTCACCATCACCCTCTTCTGACGATGATGGATCTATGGTCAGAGCACTACATGAATATCTTTCACTTGATTAATTAGGTACATGATCATATTCTTTTAGCATCAGTCAAGTTTGCAAACATAACTTATTAAGACAAATGCTATAAAGAAACATGTATTGTTATATCAATTACTTTTCAGTCTCTAAAAGACATTGGGATCTCAGTCCCTCACATAAATATATGGTTCTGGGTATTCAAACCCTCAGCTCATCACGGAGCACTGTTACCACTTTTTTAGGTAACCAACACCTTCAGGTCATCTGACCAAGGTACACATGACACTTGCTACACAAGCATCTTATCTGGCACTTGAGGCCCATTGACTCTCTTGTCACCTCTTACTAGATAATCAAGGCATATCATGGCACACAAGGCCCAATAAATAATTTCAATAAATAAGCATCATAGCTCATACCCGGCTATTTTCATCATCTCATGATACCTGTATGGTTAGTACAGATGATAACAAATATATCAGTCATATTTCAGTTCCATGCTAATCCTAGGGTAACACCACTATCCCCATACCAAGGTTAGGGTTTCCCTTTTTTTATTTCAATCAAGGTTATACACCCCCTTTCTTTAATCAGGACCAATGATTAATCATTTCATTGTCCAAGATTAGGGTTTCATACAACTTCACACTATTTTGAAATTAAGGTTTACTATTCACATCACATCACCCTAGATTAGGGTTTATATTCAAGAACCCACAATTAGGGTTTACTATTCATCCCAATTATGGTTTTACTTCAAAATACCATGAATTAGAGTTACTCATGTCATTGCCCTAAATTCATATCACATTATCCTCCTAGATTAGGGTTTCATTCAGAAATTCCCTAATTTAGGGCTTGAGTTCATAAATTAACTCTATTAGGGTTTCATGATCTCTTCACCCAGGATCATACCCTATTTGTTCATCACATTTATTTTGAATGCGTTAGGCTTGATTGCTACATGATTATCTTACATGTATAAATCTCTCTCTCATCCTCTTCTAGGATGTCTAGAAGATTTGATCAATTGAGCCTTCAATCACATGAGTATTCAATGTATTGACCAATTGAATCTTCAATTAAAATATATATCCAAATGGATTAACCATTTTAAACCTCAAATGGTCTTACCTACTTAGACCTCAAATGGTCTTGGGTTCTCAAGGTTCAAACGGTTTGAAACCATTTGGGCACATTGCCCTTGAAACCGTTTAAGCAATCATTGCCTTGAAACCGAATGAGCTAGAAAGTATTGAAACCGCATGAACTTGGGTCTCCAAACGGTTTGGGATCGTTTGGTCCCAAATGGTCTTGAGACTGTTTGGTCCCAAACAGTCTTGAGACCGTTTGGACCAAACCTTCTCAAAACCGCATGGACCAAAAAGGTACTTCAACACTTAATCATTTCGAGGTTCCAATCCATGAATTGATCATCAACTACATCCTTGATTCATTCAACAATTAAACCATAGAATCACCCCTCAATTAGACCATTGATTAGGGTTTATAATCAAAACTCCTTCAATTAGGGTTTTGGAATCGAGGAACCATCAATGCTTAACATTATGGAACTAATCCAATTGAAAAATGAACTACCATCAAATTATAAAGTGACCTGACCTCAAACGGTCTTGAGGTTGTTTGGATGACCTCCAAATGGTCTTGAGACCATTTTCCTGATCTTTCCTTAAAATTTGTGAAATCCAATTAGGGTTTGCATCATTGAATTGGTCATCAATATAGCTATTGAATGTACTTTGATTTGATATCTCTAACTCTTCAATTACTCAACCATATTCAATCCTAGACCTCCAAACGGTCTTGGTTGTCCTCCAAACGGTCTTGAGACCGTTTGGGGTGACCTCCAAATGGTTTTTGAAACCGTTTGGACTAATCAACCCAAACTTTCAACTTAAACAATTGTAAATTCAACACTTAGCCGATTAGGGTTTTCACTTGGAGGATTGTCTATATATTGACTTAATCAATTGGAGTCATTAGATCATTATCCAACATGTTCTAGGGGTCTGACCTCAAATGGTCAACCCTTCCAAACAGTCAACACCTCTAAACAGTTTGGGGTCCAAGCCTCCAAACGGTTTGGTGAAACCGTTTGGACCAAACACTTGAAACCGTTTGCAATTCCAACCTATTGGAATGTGAGCCTATGATGATGTTATCATCATCAAGCCTTATTCCATCAAACATTACTGCCATTATCATGGTAAATGGAACAACTAATCAAATAAATTGAAAGAAGAGTAATTGAACATAGTTGATTGAAAAATTGAAATTAATAACAATGAAATAGGGTTCAAATTATATAACCCGCCTTCAATTGAGCTTCAAAGATTGGAGCTTCACGTCAACAATGGTGGAAGAAGCGTTTCCACACCACAAGGATCGTTCCTCAAGCTTTTGAGTGAAAAGGGATGGTTAGAAGTGAAGATGGAATCAAGATCTGAAGGAATCATGCATTGATTTGTGATTTCCACCATGAAATCTAGAGGAATGAAGGTCAAGAAGCTTACCAACAGGTTTAGGGTCGTATTCCTTCCGTTCCTAGCTCCCTTTAACGTTTTTGCAAGCAAAGGAAAGAAATGGATCCGAAAAAGTCCTTGGTTTGAGTAGTAAAAGGTCTTTTTATAAGGAAATCAATGAGAGAGAAAATGGCTCATCTCAATCCTTTAATTCCAAAATTGTGCCACCTATTCCTCCTCATTTCCGTTCATGCAAAGATATCTTCATTATCTCCAAACTCCCTTCCATTATCCAAGAATTAAAGGAAAAGAAATTAAGCACCTTAATCATATTATATTAATATCCCATTTTTAGTGGATATTACTTTCCATTAACTTAATGTGAGTGGTCCTCCACTCAAGTTAGATCTTTTCTTGGCCTAGAAAAGTCACAAAGGTGTTCACACTTGAACAAATCCAACCATCTAGTTTTTGTTTGAAGGGTCTTCAATTATTTTATTTGTTTTTGCATTAAATTGAATTATGTTTTCAATTGTGCTTAAATCTTGATTATTTTAATATTAAGATTCTCTCTCCTCCAAAGTAGGTCAAATGAGATGCCCCTCTCATTTTATTGGCTCTATAAGATTCCATGAATATTAAGTAAGAAGTGGTAAATTGCATATTGAACCCTAGGTTTTGGGTAAATTGCACATTACACCAAAACTAGGTTTTACTGCACAAACATTACTTTATCAGCTCTTTCTTGGTACTCATGCTTTCACTAGCCATACCTCTGCATCATCTTCTTTCCCATGATGCTTCACCTCATGAGTAACATATTATCATGTAACATTTGCAATTTAACCCCTCAACTTGGGTAGCTTGTACATTAGTCCAAAGCAAGTAAAACATTACTTTCAACATTATTCAACATGGACTAAAATTGAAATATAAGTTCCTCTTGAGCCTTAAGTACTTTTCAAAAGATAATATCAAGCATCTAATTACCTTTCTTAAGCAAAACACCTAGGGTTAATGCATAACCAAGGTTAGGGATGTTACAGAAAGGGTCAAATTCATAAATTTCCTAGAACTTGCACACAACAAACCAGTCAGTTAGCACACCCAATTGGTCTGTTGGTGCGCGATCCGATCAGTTCACTTAGGTTCATGCAATTTCATGTTGTGAATCAAATTGGTAATCAATGTACGATTAATGCACAACATGATGTCAGCACCAATCTTGATGCAATTAAATTGGCAATCGAACTGATCGGTTCATCCCATGAACCATTTGGTTGGGATGTGTTAACCAGTCAGTTCACTATGTGAACTGATCGTCTCACTCTCTGGTTCAAACACTGATCAGCCAATGTTTATTCCAGCTGACTTGACACTCCAACATATCATTTCAACCCCTTAACCGATCAGTTTAGAGTCCTATCAATCATTTTTTGAACCTCTCTTGTTTAATTGAATACTTAAACACCTTTAGTAATCAATTTAAACATCATTCATGAATATACTCCTTTAATCCAAGTGTATGGTATGCATGTGACCCATACGTTGGTAGTGAATTCCCATAACCGATTATGACATCACAAGAAAAGAGCATCATCTAGTAACACATCATTGCTACCCATATAATGTGGAATGTTGGAGAACAACTTCAACCTGCAATTCGCGATTAGTGTTATTGTGATCGTATAGTTCCTTTGTCTATGGTTTCTAGATTGAACTCGAGGCATGAAATCTTCATCATATCAATGTTCAATCCATGTTCCTTGAACTAGAGTAGACTATTTGAGATGCATGTGAGCTCACATATCACATATTGAGGTCACATGATTATGTCCATACATTTCTCAATCTCTCTTATCAAGAGGCCCTAGATATCAATCTTCTATAGGAGGGACAAATCTCATCTACATCACTCACACTCTATCCCCATGTGTCACATTGCACCCAATCATCACCATTATGGTAACCCTTATTCAAGATCACATTGGATGATGTCAAAGTACATGATTGACATGTGATGAATGTAGTGACTTCAAGTCTAAGAACCTCAATCACCACTATCACTAAGCTAGATGATTGCGACTACCATCCTGTGGTCTCCATGTATCACTCTCATGGTGGGCCTATCCGGTACACTATTCTCTAACATGTACATGTGTGCTTGACTTGATATGACATATAGTGACTAATGAGATTATGTCATCAGTCAACACACACTCTAGTCTTATGTATTACCATTTTCTATTTTATTTCTATAGTAATACTCACTAGGGACATTCGTATGATCTCATTGTTCAATTCACATACTTGAAGACATACGCTATTGAATAATATCATTCTTTAGACATCTACTATGCATGTTTCATCATCTCATGTTGATACAAACATAATAGAGGGAATTACCTTTGTCATTATCAAATCATCTCTAGGTATACATACCAACATGTACATGTTCATCCTTACTACTACGATCTTTCACAATAGTTTCACACAAACATCATTTAAAAAAAATTGGTCTCAAATGATTACAAGCCTTTGATTGTGAGTTTAGGAATAAGAACAATGGTAAAATGAGTATGTCCTTCCTCCAACTACTACGTTCAAAGGGTGCTTGAATGAAACTGACTACATATCCCTTCACAACATTCCAGTTGGCTTGAAGGAATTTAACATCAATCCCATATGGGTGCGGAGCTTTTAAAGGTGCAATCAATATCAATCAGTCATGAATTTCTTTGACTCCAAGGGTCTAAGCCATACATTCCACTTGTTGAGCATATAGGATAAGAAACCACCCAGATATATGACACACTCATGAGCTCTCGACCCATACATTTTATCTGTAAGCATACTTTAAAATTAATCTTTACCATGTGATTTTAAATCAACATGGTTTTCAATCATCTGCCCATCATCTCTTCTCAGCCAAACAATCTTATTTTGATGTTTTCTCATGTTCACATATGCATGAAAGAACTTTGTGTTCCCATCTCCTAGCTTGATCCAATTGCAATGAGCCTTTTGTTTCCATTCAATTTCTTTGTCTCTAAGTATTGCCTCTAAATCATTTTGTAGGCCAAAGTTGTTTTTTTCCAATACAACATTGTATTATATAGCAAATTGTTTGTGGGAAATAATAAGTCAAATTGGCATTGTTGGATTTCTCAGATGTGTTTGAGTCTCTGGTTGAGTGGCATTGTTTGATAGCTCAGATGTGCTAGCCACAAACCTCTTTGGACAATCGTTTTCAATGTGACTTACTTTCCCACATCTCATACTGATAAAGGGAGTGCTCTCATACTGAATCATAGGTCTTCTTCCAAGGATCAATAGTACCGGTATCAAAGGTTTCCCCAATTTAATCTCAACCGTAATTCTTGAAAACCTCCCTCTTCTTTGCATCATAGTATTCAAGTCAACTTTGATCGTCCTATTGATTTTATTCCCTAATTGCTTTATGAAATGCTTGTGGTACATGTATAAAGGAGGTTTCATGTACATATCCAAACCACCATTTTTTTATGTTGTGCATTTTCTGGCGAGAAACACATATCCCACCTCTATACATACAGGTAGGATCGAAAAAACATCCAAGGTCCTCCTGTTATGGAGTCGAACCAAGTAGTAGGCATTGTTAAGACCAAAATTCCTCCAGGTAGTTTCCACAGTAACCAGAGTTTGTCTCTTAAAGTCTAAGAAACCTATATCCTTGGACAGGAATTTAGTAACTACCACAAATTTTCATGATTTAAGGAGACCCTTCAAATCTTCCTTCCTTATATCAAAACCATGTCATCCATCATGGAAGTCACGATGTTTTCTGGTTTCAAGCAGATGTCTAGATTTTCTACGTCAATATGTATGTACCTATGTGTGTCTTATTTAGTCCCCCCACCACATTTTGTAGGATACTTGGATTCTCTTTCCCTCTCTGGTTTTAGGAATCTATTCCTCGGTTATTTGTATTCCCAAGAGTCGGGAAATTAGCAGCAGTATTCCTAACTCCTTCAACGCCATGGCGCACATGTCCAATCCTCACGTGCATCATTGAAGTTCCTGGGACTCTGCCGTATTGTGATCTTCATCCTCATATGTGTATCTATACTGTCTAGATTTTTTTACAATTTTTTTCATAATTTTTATCTATTAGAAGCACATTCTTTTCAGTACGTAAACCAATTTGGGTTTGCCTAATTGATTAGCCTTCAACTCATGATTCCTTTGGAATTAATCCATAAAATTTGGTGATTTATCAACCAACATAATTAGGAACAGGATTCTCAAACGGTCAACCCTTGGTCAACTCTCTCAAATGGTTTTGAAACCATTTGCCCAAAAAGTCAAATTAATCAAGTTAAAAATCAGCACTTAATCCAATTAGGGTTTGCCTAATTGATTAGCCTTTAACTCACGATTCCTTTGGAATTAATCCATAAAATTTGGTGAGTTATCAACCAACATAATTAGGAACAGGATTCTCAAACGGTAAACCCTTGGTCAACTCTCTCAAACGGTTTTGAGTCCATTACCCATTCGGTTTTGGACTAAATACCCAATCGATCTTGAAGTTGAAACCCATTCGGTTTTGAGGTGAATTATCCATTGGATCTTGGGTAAAATTACCCATGAGGTCTTGAGTAATTACCCATGCGGTCTTGGGTGTATTAACCATGCATTTTTGAGTGAATTACCCATGCGGTCTTAGAGTCCAAATACTCCAAACGGTTTTGAACTCAAAAGTGTCCATTTGGTTTTGCAACTAACTAGTTCATGTGGTTTTGAAAACCGTTTGCTCATTCCCTTGGATGAGGTGTGTGCTTATGATGATGTCATCATCATCAACCTGCAAACCTTCGACATCTACTGCCATATTAATGGCAATTGCATCAACTAATCAAGGGTATTGCAAAAAGAGCAATTGAATCAATTGAATTGAGAAATTGAGTTCAATAACAATGAATATGGGTTCAAGTTATAAAACCCGCCTCCAATTGAGCTCCAAAGCTCCAAGCTCACGGAAAAAATGGTGGATTCAACTCCTTTCACCATTCCAAGTCTCGTCCTTAAGGTTTGAGTGAAAAGGAATGGTTAGAATTGAAGAGGGGATCGAAATAGGAAGAAATCATGCATTGATTTGTGATCTCCACCATGAAATCATGAAGAACGAGGATCAAGAACTTACCAACATGTTGGGGCTCGTTCTCCTAATTCTCCCAAGTCCCCTTGAGCGCATCCAAAGCAAGGGAAGAAGAAAGGGCCGAAAAAGCCTTTGTTTTGGCTTGTAAAAGGTCTTTTTATAAGAAATTCCATGAGAGAGAAAATACTTTATAAAAAAATTCATTTAATCCCAACAATGGAGCTGTCTCTTCCCCCTCAACTCCATGGATACGAGGCTATCTTGTTTTCCTCTTATTCCTCTCATTTATCCACATTTAAAGAAAAGCAAATTAAGCACCTTAACCCATTTTATAATAATATCCATAAGTGAATGGATATATCTTTTTCTTATAATAATGTGAGTGGGTTTTTCACCTCCTTGAGATATTTTCGTTGCCTTTGCAAGGAATAAGGACGTCCACACATATCTAAATTCAACTATTTTAATTTTGTTTGAAGGGAATTTCAATTAACACATTTATTTTTGCACTAAATTGAATTAGGGTTTCAATTAGGCATTAATCCTGAATATTTTAATATCAAGATTCTCTCTCCTCCAACTTAATTCAAATGAGGCGCCCCTCTCATTTTCTTTGCTCTAAATGATGTCAAGAAACATTAGGGACCTTATTGAAGTGGTAATTTTCATATTGAACCTTAGGTTTTGGGTAAATTGCACTTTACACCAAAACTAGGTTTTAATGCACAAACATTGCTTTATCAGCTCTTTCTTGGTACTCATGCTTCCATAAGCCATACCTCAGCTTCATTCTCACTCTCATGATGCTTCAACACATGAGGAACATATTATAATGCACAATTTGTACTTAAACCCCTCAACTTGGGTAATTTGCACTTTAGTCCAAAACAAGCAAACATTGCTTCAACATTATTCAAATAGATCTAGAATTGCAACATGAGTTCCTCTTGAGCCCTAATTACTTTTCACAAGATGATATTAAGCATATAATCATCTTTCTTAATCAAAACACCTAGGCTTAAAGCATAACCCAGGTCAGGGATGTTACAGTAACCATCAACCAACAGGAGATGGATGACATGGGAATCCATCATCTGGTGGCCTAGTAGTCCCCAATAGCTGATGGTCTTGCTGCCTTCTCGTCCATGAAATCTTTTGACCATGGACACATGGAGAGATGCTTGTATACCTCATGCTTGCTTCCATCGTTATCCATGGGCTATATCTACCTCTTCCTTGCCCAAGTACGAAACCTTTGATTGCTTCCTCTCTCCTCTAACCTGGAGCCTCGACTCCCACTCTATTTGGCTGCAGAACCAGGTGGTCCTAGGTAGAAAATGACCCCTTTTTGGAGAAGAAGGTCTCGTAGAGCTCCATCTAGCCCTACTTTGGGTTTCCTAGGTCATCTCCTAGGGTTTTCGACCAAGGCAAGTTGTTTTCTTCCTTCCTTCTCCAATTGTCTTTCTCTTCTTCTTCCTTAGACCTTCCTCTAGGTGGGAACTCTTCTGTTTCATGGTAAATGTTTCTCTAGAGCTCAAGATCCTACCTTTCTCGCTTCTTCTTCTAGGGTTTTGATTCCTTGGGAAGAAGGGTGCCTAGATGGTCAAGTTCAAAGCTTGTGCTAGAGTTTTTCTACCTTCTTGGATCGATTTTCTTGCTCTTCAAAGCCTGTTCTTCTCTATAGAGGTGAGTTTTATAACCTCTTCACATATATTGCTTACTATAAGCTTGTTAGCTCATGTTCTTGCCTAAAATGGTGATTTAATCCTTAAGAAGCTAAGTTTGGTTGAGATCTCAAAATTTTATGGTGTTCTATGAACCTCTAAATAGGTTAAGACCTTCCTAAGGTATAGGATGGTCTAGAACATGTTGGTAGCACAACTAATGGTGCTAACCACCTATCAACCGATGGTCAATATTAGGGTTTAAAGTTGATTTCTTCTATGAACACATCACCCAATGATGACACCATGACAACTGATGGTGTTGCTATCTTAACAACCGATGGTGGTGACCCAGGGTGTCAATCGATGGTGAAAACTTATGGTCACCCCTTAGGTCAGGTTTTGACTCAAGTAGAAGCTTAATTATCAACAACTAAATAGACTAATGATGCTATCAATCAATGGTGACATTAGCTTAATATCTAATAGTGATTAATGAATATAGTGTTGATATAACAACCACACAACTGATGGTGTATTAGTCTCCACAACCAATGTCGAGTTAAGGATGTAGTTGTAGCATCAATTAAGCCCTAACCCAATAGTTTCTTGGGTCAAATGATGCAAGGGTAATACTTATACTCCAATTGATGGTTTTGAAATATGAACCTGATCCAAAGGTTAGGATCTAACACTTCTTCATATGATAAGTTTTGAATAATAGACTTGATCCAATGGTTGATATTGGATGCTTCAACATCCAATGGTTTTGTATTGAAACCTATAGTAATACATGTGATTTCTAATAATCTGAATTTAATGGTTTCCCTTATATGATCAATTTAAGGAGCTTGATGGTTGAGATGATGGCTTGCTTAAAATGTACAACCAAAGATAGGTTTTAGCCCCATAACCTATGGTTCATGTTATAAAATAAGGGATGTCTAGGGCTAAAAGGTGACTTTTTCTAGGTCACAACTCAATGACTTCATAGGTGGCTTATCCAAGGTGTTTCCTTACGTAATAATTAATGGTCTCACCTTTTCAACATTCAATGATTTTTGGTGATGTTGTGGTATGGTGATATGGGTCAAATGAAGTTAAAACCAATGGAGGTTTGCCCTTAATAAGGTAGTCTTACCTTTTCCCTCATATGGATATAATAAAAAATTAACATAATGTGTTGATATGTTACCCTAATGAGATGTAGCTTATTAAACTTAATCCTAATTAACTCAGGTGATGATTAACCATAATCATCCTTCCTTAGTGGAATTATAAAACAATGTAGTACTCTCTTATTGTTGTGGAACTCTAGTATATTATAACCTAATGGTTACACCTTGAGCTATGTGTGGATCCATACTTGTGAATGGTACAGAATGTGATGATGATCATGTGCCTTATGTATCTAAGATTATATAGGGATGCTATGGGTTACGGGTTGTGAATGAATATTGAACTATAACTTCAATGTAACCTACCTTGCTAGACTTAACCTTAATACAAGTAGAAAATGGTGTTTAATAGTGTTATCCTTTCTTGGATATTATCATAAAGATGGAACAACCTTCCTAATGATTGGTTTATATTCTAATGTGTTAATTGGTGGTCATCATAGTTTCATGATCTATGCATTCTTATGCCAAGCTTGTACAAAATGAGGGTAATGATGGACAAGTATACATAGCTTCCTTATATGTGACATAACCAAGGAATGTTCTCAAATGCTAAGATAACCCTACAATGTTATCATGTGAACATCTTCTAGTTCTTTAATGCAAATTATGTTGATCGTGTGTATCACATGTGTGGTGATATTTTTTGAGCCTTGTTATAAGGCATATATATAATGATGAACTTGCAATAAATTATATGATGGTCTTAATGACTTTGGGCTTGGTTGAGTCTTGAATGAGGTGTTATGTTGACAAGGGTTGAGACCCTGTGATGTTGTAAAGGATTTATATACCATGTGATAGTGTGATGTCAAGTACAGACTCATGAATGATAATGAATAGTATCATGTGATGATGATTGGATGACAAGTATAGTCTCTTGATTGACAGGTGAATAGTACCATGTGATGTTGAGATAAGAAATAAGTATAATACATTTTATATCTTCTGAAGTTGTTAGATACCAATGTTTGCTAGAGATGAATTAGGGTTTGTATGTCCACTTGTATTATGCAGACTTAATTCACCCAACTGGCATAATTAATCAAGTGAAACCATAATCATGTAGTTGCCCTATGCCATAGAACCATCTTTAGTGTCATAACTTGTTGGATGGTGAAATGAGTATTCCTAAGGGAAACTCAGAGCGCATACATAACATGTTGAGTATGTGGGGTGCTTGTCATCCTGACACTAATTGTTTCAGGAGGATGGCTACGGGCATACCTAGCCCACTTTTTGAGAAAGATTGCAGTCGGGTCTCGCTGATTGTAACATGATGTGATTAGAGGACAACTATGGTTGTACCTCAGTGATTGGGTTTGAATACCCTGGATGCTAACATCGTGACATGTACCATGGTGGGCTAGTTATAGGACTATATGTCATTGTTTTACAGTTTGTATATATGTCACTGTGGTGCAAACTCATACAGACTGAGTATGGAGAAGATCTTGGAGTCCGACTCTTCCTAGATCTTGTATGGCACTGATTTTGACTTAGAAGTGGTCAGTTTGATTTGGGAGGCATGACTCAAATCCTTAGGGCACTAATAAAATATGTAATACAGTCGTGTGGCATATCTGTTTAGGATTATACACAATGACTCACACTGGATGATAATCCTTGTTTGCTTTCCTTACATAAATATGATGTATTGTGCAATAATGGATGATAAATATGCTTATATTGTATATATACTCATGTTGTAAACATTCTTTTGTTGTCAGATATGCTGACATTGATTGTTAAGATTGTACTTCTAGGTATGTTTAGTACTGCTAGACATGCCTATATAATTAGAAATGCTTAAACTGCTCATCATGCTTATGCAGTTAGTTGTGCTATGATGTTAACTCTACTTATGATGTAGACTTGTTCACTTTATGAGACATGCAATTATTGACAGCCATGTTATGCTACCAAACATATTCATAATGTTAGACATGATTATGCTATTGGATTGCTTGTGTTGTTCGCAATACATATGATGATAGTTAGATTAGTAATGATGATTGTTATTAGATACAATCTGATGAAACTTGAGTATATATCTTTGAGACAAAATTGATTTATCCATTACCTATATATACATTGATAGTCATACTTGTTGCTAAGAGTATTTGCTTAACCTGTTTAGCATACTTGAACTATTCAATCTGCTCAATTGAATATTATATACTCCAACTGCGCAGTTAATTATCGTTTAATCTGATGTAATTAATATCTTTTGGAGAGAGTTATATCTCTTGCTGGGATTGGGTCTCACCTCGTGGATCACCACATCTTTTTAGGTGATCACTGGCAACGACAGCAGAATGTGGCAGCAAGGAGAATATGAGGTGAAAAACCCTATAGATGTTTTTTAGTGTGTAGTGTGTCCTAGAGTCATCCCTGTACTCTTAGGTCAGGGTGAAAAGTTTGTATACAGTGTTTCGACTGAATTGAGTTTTCAATAGCATGTTGATGCTTGTATATGTGGAAAATATGGATAGTGTTCCTTTGTAAAGTTAATGTTGTAGCTGAGGCTACAGAGCATTTGTAAGATATTTTGGCATTATATGAAATACGACAAGTTGTTGGGATTTTATGTAAATGTTTTTGAGCAATTGGGAAATGTTGAAATCAATTTTAATTTACTATATTTTTTGGGTTTGTGTTAATTTATAATTAATCATGTTTTGTGTTTTGAGTAATTTCATTTAGCGGAATAGGTTCTCACGGGTTCATCCTCGTGTTGTTTGACCTCCTCGGTCCTCCAAACAATCTGATTGTTTCATGAGCTAGTTAGTTTGTCTAGTGTTGAACATCTTCTCACGTTGAAACATAAATTAAAACTATCCTATTTCTCATTAGGTTGTATAAGGGAAAACATCAAGTTATATTCGAGGTGAAATAGGAAGAACAGCATTAATTTATATTTGTGAAGAAGAGAGTGGTTTGGTGCACAGACTGAGTAACAATAGGAATAAACAACCACAACCATGCACACAAAAGATCTAGGGTTATTGGTCATAACCATGCTTCACATCCACGATCAAAACCGATTTTAGGTGACACATGTAAATTGCATATATATATATATATAGAGAGAGAGAGAGAGTCAGGCTAGTGTACACTCAAGTGTACCGAGGCATCGTACACCTCAATCATTTTTAAAGATGCAGTAACTTTTTGAAAATTCTAAACCGTTGATCTTCTTAAATATCTTAAGAACATACTATATGATAAATTTTAGCTCATTTGGATACTTATAGGTCATGCATCTAAAGGAGGCAAGAATCATGCATTTCAAATTAGGTTTGTGCGTCGATTTTTCTTTCCTTGGATGAGTGACTTAAACTCATCCAAATGAGCTCAAATTTTGTATGTGGCCTATTATTATCGTAACCATGAAGATCAATGGATTGGATTTTAGAAAGATAAGGTCTAGATAGGCAAACACCATTGAGGTGTACATCGTAATCTGTACACTCGAGTGTATTCTAGCCTGACTCTCTCTCTCTCCCTCTCTCTCTCCCTCTCTCTCTCTCTCTTTCTCTCTCTCTCTCTCTCTCTATATATATATATATATATATATATATATTAGTTTGTGAAGTGTATGTGGTAATTAATAAGATATGCACATTAACCAGTTTAATATTAAAATCGTACGCAATGAAATAAATCCGATCCTATCGATTTAAGTCCCAGATATACTATAAATTGACATGTCTCTGATACCACTGTAGGGAAATCAGGACAACAAATAAGGCAGCAGAAACAAAAATTTAAAGTCTAATTCCCCTAGAGAGCAAGAACGCATCAAGAGAAATATATATCTAAGAAGGAAAGATTGTAAGGTTATACCTGGTCTTTGAGCAAGTACAACAACATTACCCTTGTAGTAGCATCGTGCTTCTTCTTCATCAGGCAGTAGCTCACTCCTTCATCAGGAGCACTCGAACAATGCTCCACCAGCCTCCTGGTGTAGCACCACAGATAGTGATTGGTGGTGTCCTCCTACTGGTAGAAAATGGACTCCCACCTCTATAGTAGTCCACGCAGACCATCGGGAACTCCATGTTGTGCTACCAGAGCCAACGGGAAGGAGTTGTATCACTCGAACGTCAACTTGCTAGAGTTGATACACTCTCCCAAAATTGTCTCTCCCTTTCTATCCCTCCATATATCAGGTAGGACTTACTCGGGCTCTCTAATGGTTACCACAAACAGAGAGGACAAAAATTTTAGAGCCAACTACTGTGTTTTGAGAAGCCCCTAGTACCCCTCTATTTGTAAGAGAGGCTAGGGTTAGGGTTCCCAGTCTATCAAGCAGTCGAACGTGTGGCGAACCGTTCGAACAAAACATTATTAACTATGCAGAAGCGGTGGTTAGCAGCGGAATCACTGAAAATCACTAAAAATTAAAACCTTTTATAATAAGATCCATTACCAAAGATTCTTTAAACAAGAACCACAGTAGTATATTTACATATTGGTCCACGTTGGACATTCCATGTATCATCAAACCAAAATCGCAGGTTGATTATAAAAACACTAACTACTGACTCCTAGGACCTGAGAGTACAGATACGACACATAGGACTTTATTTACAAAGCCTGACAACCAGTATCCCCACCTAGGATATTACCGTTGTCCTTGTTGTTGTTGCTTCTGCTCCTCCTCTGCTACAGAGGTTCTGCCTCTATGTCTGCGTCTACCTAAAAATGTAGAATCCCACAGGGGTGAGACAATTATAAAATTGCCCCAGTGAGAGATATAACTCTCTGCCGTAACATTGTTATTGCAGTTTAATAGAAGTAAACTGAGTAGTGGGATAATATACTTTAGTAGCACATAAGGCAATATCTATGTAGACAAGAGCAACATTCTTATGCAAGTAATGTCAACTATAACTTGACATGGTAGCATATCTCTTATTCAATTTAAAGAACATAAATATCATTTATGTCACTACAAAAAAATTTGCCTTTGTTGAAGAACATTTGTGAGGAACCAAAAACTGTGAATAATGATGTCTATTTGTGAGGGCTCATCCTTTGAACATGGGACCAAATCCCTCAACTGTGTTTTTAACATCGTTAGGCATTTTATGTGAACACTGGTCCCTCACAAATACATTACTCACTAATCACCCCCTCAAAAACTCCATGCCAAATGTTTCCCTCGATCTCATAATCCTTCCCTACATTCTAAAACATTCATTCGTCAATCAAAATTCATGAAAAAAATCACCCAGTCCCGGCTATGGGCGCCCTATTTGCGGCGAAGTCCACCTCCTTTCCCCCTCAATTCTGTCGCAACTACCCACTGAACCCTCCCCCTCCTGATTCTCTCATTCGTTCCTCCACACTCCTCCACCTTCAGAAAATGCCTCAACATTAAGGTTCTTCTCTCCTTGTCGCCATTGACGGTTTCTGCCCTCCGCATTGGGTCATCCTTGCTGCCAATCGCCCTGCTCGGCCATTGGTCGTTGCTGCTACGCAGTCACCCTGCTGGATTGCTTCTTTGGCCATTGCTCATTGCTACTACCACAGACCTTCTTGGATAACTGGAATCCTCTCTAGGTATGTATCTTTATCTCTTTTTCTCATTTGGGAGAGCACTAGCCCCCACTTCAACCTCTGATAGGTCATGAGATCCTAAGATTGGTTCTTCCTCCTATGGGCTTCTAGTTCATACCTCATGTGTCCGCCTCATCTCCCCCCAATGTGATCTACATAGGATTAGCTAGGTTTACTTAGTAAAAATACTAACCATCTAGTATTCATATGAGTTATCTCCCCCTCCCCCTAAGGGTTAACGTTCACACATATAAGAAACATATCACAATGTTGAAAAACTTTGACTATCCTCAGTTGCATGGATATGGTCATACAACAGTAATAGAGATTAGTCAGGGGCGTGTTAAATATTTGGAAGTGAGGAAATAGCTCCTTGGGAGTAGCTACCATAACTAAATGGAAGGGAATCAAAGTTGTGATGTACATAAATTCCTAGGCTATGCATCTATAGTATAGCATCCTCATAATGATTTTCTATCATACAACTTTGTGTTTTGTCAATAAGGAAAGAATAATTTACTGATGCGATTGAGTAGATATAGTATTTGATTGAATATTGTCTTTCTCGAATATGTACAATATCTATTAATTGTACAATTTCGAATTTATGTATAATACCTACCATGTAATCCAAGTCATACTTGATCAAATATTACTCAATATATAATTGTTGAGGCTCAAGCTTGGTTCAAAGCAATACACATGTGTGCATGTATGTTTAATTTTGCTACTTTGTTCTAGTCAATATGAACAAGTGTTCTCATGACACCCATATATATGGGTCAGAGACAAAGTAGTTGATAATGAATGTATTAATAGTATTCCTAGTTTCTTTGAAGATAGTATGAAGGAAATAAGCAATACCTCCTTTAAATCTATTATATGTATCCTTTACTATATCTGGTGGTATAGAAATAAGGTGATTTTTTAGGAATGGTTAGTCAATGTGAGTGTGCTATAGTCTATTATCCATAATGAGATAAAAGTGCTTCTTTACTAAATGAGCCTTGTGTTCTTTTTTCTGGATTGCTATGCTTGTGCTTATTTTCTAAAGATGAAGAAGGGTTCCATCTGATGTTACTGGTTTATTGATGTAGTGGTGATCAAGATGGTTGTATGTGTTCTACAATGTTGGAGTTTCCATACTAAGTTAAAAGTGCTTCTTTTCTAAGGGGGTTCCATCTCCCTTTTTTGGAGTTTCCTACTTGTCCTTAATTATGTTCAGAAGATGAAGTAGAGCTTCTATCTGGTGTTTTTTAGTCTACAGATCCAGTGATGATCAAGATGGTTGCTTGTAAACTGTTGTGCTAAAATGACCTTTCTTTTGAAGAGCAGTTCTAAAGGTGACATAGGATGTTTGTTTGTATATTCTTTTGTTGTTTCTTCTATATGATGGAATTTGTTTATTGATTTTTTTCCCTTCTTTTCTTCTTCTCTTTTCCCTCTGTATAGTCTCCCCTCCTTCCCTTCTCTTCCTTATAATTTTGAACTTTCTGTTCCTTTGCTCGGGTGTGGTATTGGACCCACCCATATTATATCTAAATAATTGTACAAACTCAAATTTATGTATAATGTCCTACCATGTAATCGAAGACATACTTGATCAAATATTAGTCATACTAAATTGGATATTCCATTTAAGACCAGATACACATATAATTGTTGAGGCTCAAGCTTGGTTCAAAGCAATACACATGTGTGCATGTATGTTTAATTTTGCTACTCTACTCTAGTCTATATGAACAAGTGTTCTCATGACACCCATATATTGGTTAGAGCCAACTTGTAGGTAGATCATATAAACTAAAAGACCCCCTTTTTTAACAGTATAGAGTTAGTCAACTAAGCTCTAGTTATATTAGATTTCTTCTTGTGATAGGTGGATAGCAAGAAAGTCGGGCAACTGGTCCAAGGTCCTCGATAATCCACTTTCTTTAGGAAGTACTTAGCTACAAGACTATTGAGATTGTTTTGATATCTGTTTTGGTGTATTATCTTTTGAATATTACATATTTCTCTGACATAGTGATGTCATCAACCAACAACTTGTATTTAGAGGCACATACTTGAGGGTTTAAGATGAAGTTGATTGCATTACCTGAATCGAATATAAGGACTTCTTGTGTGGTAGGACTAATGTTTATAGATTGTGTGATACCATTTAGTATGGCATAAGATTCTCCCCTCAAAGTATCTAAACCATTTAAGAGTATAGAGTTAGTCAGCTAAGCTCTAGTACTATTAGATTTCTTCTTGTGATAGGTGGATAGCAAGAAAGTTGGGCAACTGGTCCAAGGTCCTCGATAATCCACTTTCTTTAGGAAGTTACCCTAGGGACATGGAGGATGTGTTGCAGTTCAAGGATAACAGATACAAGCTGCTCATCTTGTCACTGTTATATCACATCTAGTTTTTTAGAAACCAGATCATTTTTGATAATGCTGAACCTACTGCTAATGTGGTCTGGAACAGAGTAATAAACGGTTACAAAAGCCTTGTATAGATAGGTCTTTTATTTCTTGGGAGTTTTTTCTTTACTCCCCCCCCCACTTGTACATATTTTAGTTTGGCAATATAGTGGCACGCTTACTGATAAAAAAAATTATTTTGATATAGATGTTGGCATTCATCGACATATGGTTATCATGGAGATTGTAAACCAAGAATCTAGAAATTCTATGTCCCAAATTCCAGTTTGAATGAATAAGATAGTTTCTGTCTTGTAAGGGTTTTGGTATGGGTTTTCTAGGTTCGAGTGAATAATCATAGCCCTCATCCATCCGATTACCTATTCACACATTAGTATCGATTCCAGAGAGTAGAATTTTCCTTAAATTTTGTATGATATGTGGGAGTATTAATTTTTGAAGTAGGTAGTATTTATATATTCATTGAGGTATCAAAGGATTCATATATGTAAAATGGATAAAAAAAGGTCCATTGGGATTTCACTACTCCCATAAAAATGGATAAAAAAATTCCTAATCTCATCAACTATCTAGTAGACATGCTTAAATATATATAATAACCATGTTAGAGATTTAAAGGCTTACCAAAGTATTTATATACAGAGCTTATACACAGATCTGTGTAGCAACCAACCATTGCCCCACAGCTCAAAAATGCATGCAAGCACTGCACATGCCCCACATGAAGATGTTGCATCCACACCCAGGCACCCTCATCCCAAACTGCATGCTGTTGTACCCCTCTTCCTCATGTCCATGCATTAGCTGGCATGTCTCACAACACATGTCATCTGCTAATGCACTACCAGCAACTGTTTATACAAACAGAACCCACACAGATACAGTTGTGACCACCAGTACTTGCACCATTCAAGTCACAGCCATAACCTCCCGCTAACCAGGGTGTCCACTGTCCAGTCTTTTGGGTGTCACATATCTCAATGACTTCACAACATACCAAAGTATTTATATGCTATAGATTCAAGATAGTGCCTAAAAAATCCCTTGAATTTCTTATTGAGCTTGCACTGCCTATTTGAACTGAATGATTAGAGATAATTTCTAAGAGAGTTGACCTTAATTGATATATCCTGAGAATATCATCTACCTCTTGTAGTATCATTCTTTCAAAGTTAATTTAATATCTACCTTGGATAAGGAAAATTTAGGGTAGCTTGCAATAGATAGGGTTGGTTTACCCTTGGATTGATTATTACAATTTTTCCCAGAAAGAGTGCTAGTTACTCTTCGGATAAAAAGAGGGGGTTACTTGATGTTTTATCTTGGTGAGTTAATATAATAGGATACTCAAGTGGTTAATGAATCCTAGAGAAGAACTTCTCTAGGTAGTGGAGTTATGACATTTTAAGATAAAACAACTATACATTTATGTATTCTATTGTGTTTATTCATTCTCTCTCCCCATTACATGTTTTGATTATAATTTAATATATTTTATTGATATATAAAGTTGTTCTCAATCTTAAGAATCTCAATACATCCCCTTCTTGAACCTATATCCCAATGGATTCTTGCGTTAAAATTCAACCCATACTTCAGATGTATAACAGATATCAAAGACAAATCCCAAGTCATCCCTTTGAACCTCAGTCAACCAAATATGCCACTATGGACTGATAGGAAGTTATTACATAGAAGCATGAAGATCTAAACAAAATTATGTAGACCAAATCACCACCCTATTAATCAATTGACTATGACAATATGACTCCAAGACTCTAGGTCAATCTAGTTGAACACTATACATTCAATAGAGATCAACCGATCATCACTTCTACCAATAAACTAGTGGTTTGATATCAAGAAATCAACATGTCTAGTTACCTATTTGTTCCAAGACACAATCTATAAGTTTCAACCATTATTGGACTTTACCAATGACCTTTGTTGGCCAATACCTATTTGTTGGGTCACTAATTGTCCGACTGGTCCATCAACAAGAGAATCATAGGTCCTCCAAATAGTCATATTGGTAATCCATTTGATCAAACAAGGAACCCACATAGTCATCATAAGAAATGTCATTCAACCATACATGGGCCATGAATATTACACTCCCAGATTGGTTGAGTGAAACCCTCATTCATTAGATTGGTATAGGAAACCAATCCTAACAGACATATGAAAAAATGAAGAAACAGGATAAATAAATCTACCATTTAGAGACTAGTCTACTTAGTAGACCACACACAAAACATTGGAGAGGTGCACAAGTCAACTGGCCATAGGCTCTGCACCCATCACAAAGGATACTTGAAATGATTCTAAAAGCATAATCACTTTGTCTTTGACACTTCATCTACAAACCCAATAAAGAGGCTAGCTCAATAGATAGAGGGGAGGATCTCTCATTATACGGTTGAAATAGAAACTTGAAGGACACAACATCAAATCAGAGTGATAAAGACTTCCTAGAAAAAAATATCCTACGACAAAAACAAACTAATAACTTAGAGATTCTCACATGAAAACCACAGAGTTCTTATCATTTTTGGATATTCTTTCCTCACATATTATGTGTTCTTATTCTTCATCTAGTTTCCCAGTTGTAACTAATATCAAGAATAAGTATTCCATTTATTAGCCATGGGAAGTAGAACCATGAAATTAGATATGCAGGTTCAGGTTATTCTACATATCAAATTATGAAGTAGGAGTTATTCTACAGATCATAATTTCCCAGATTTAGGTTCAGGTTATTCTACAAATCAAATTATGAAGTAGGAGTTATTCTACAGATTTAGGTTGGTGATTCACCAAAACCTAAAAATAGGAAAAGACTACAGATTCATGTATTTGATGGGTCCAGCAAATAGTATGGGGGACAGATATAAAATATGAAGAGCAATTACTCTAAATCAGACCTATATCAGGTTACTCGATTATTTATATATATATAATCAAGGAATATAAATACCTAGATAGACTGAAAGGAATATAATAAATATACTATTTCAATTGCATATATATATATATATATATATATATATATATTTCTTGTAATGTGCTTAACTTATTATATATTTTCCTTCATGTAAATGGATTTTCTAATAGATCGGAGTTGGATGTATATTGGGAACAGAGTGTGAAGTGATGTATTCAAGGTAGGGTTACGAAAGTTCATTGAGTTTGCTCTTATCCATCAGAGACCAAACAGGGGAAATTAATATGTCCTTGCAAGGTATGTTTGAACAGATACCTTAAAACAGAGGAGGAGGTATTCTCACATGTATTACAAAAAGGATTTGTGCATAGATATGATGTTTGGACGTTTCATGGGGAGGTGATTGGTAGGAGCAATCCTGTTGTGGCACCAAACATGCCTAGCACCGACAATATCCATCAGATGCTGGGGGATTTGTTTGGTATGGGTGACACAAAAAATGACCACTCTACTGAAGCTACAGAGGAACCTGCAAATGTATATGCACAAAGATTTTACAAGCGACTAAAAGAGGCGGATCAACCACTCTATAGAGGTTGCACAAGTCATTCTAAGCTATCGTATTTGGTTGCCTTGCTAATTCTGAAGGAGGAATCTGGATGGTCCAACGATTCTTTCACAAAGTTGTTATAGTTGATTATTTCAGGATTTCTAGAAGAAAATTGTCTATTCCTGGAGACGTACTATGAAGCAAATGTGATCGTGAAGGATTTTTGACTTGATCATTCTACTATAGATGTATGTACAAATAATTGCATGCTTTTTCGCAAAGAAGCAGCTTCAAAAGAAAATTGTGATACTTGTGGTGCTTCAAGATGGAATGAAAAGAAATACAAAACAAAGGGAAAGAAAGTAGCTGCTAAGTTCATGTATCACTTCCCTTTGATACCTCGTTTAGAGAGGCTCTATATGTCTTCATCTATTACTAAAGATATGATTTGTCCATCTGAAGGAAAAGGCAAGGATGGTCGTATTCATCATCCTTCAGACACACCAGAATGGTTGTCTATTGATGCCAGGTATCCAGACTTTGTTGTTGAACCACGCAATATTAGATTGGCATTAGCAACAGATGTATTTAATGCATTTGGCAATATGAGTGCATCACATAGCATCTGGCCTGTGTTGGTGACACCTCTCAATCTTTCGCCTTGGCTTCTTATGAAAGAACAATTTATTATGATGTCCCTATTAATCCCAGGTCCACATATGGTTGGCAATGACCTTGATGTATACTTGGAGCCATTAATTGAGGGGCTGCAACTACTTTGGGAGCTTGGAGTCAAAGTTTATGATGCATATAGAAAAAGGAATTTCACTATGCGGGCAATGATTTTATGGACCATTAACGATTTTCCAGCATATGGTGACTTATCTGGTTGGAGCACTAAAGGTAAAAAGATTGGCATGTCCTTGTTGTAATGTGGAGACTGTATCAAAATGGTTAAAGTTTGGGAAAAAGCAATGCTATGGTTTCCATCGACGTTTTCTTCCAATGAATCATCCATATATCGTGATAGGAAAAATTTTGATGGTGAAAAAGATTTTCGACTTCCACCTAAGCCACTATCTGGAGAAGATATATTGAGGCAATTTGATGGATATGAAAATATCACATTTGGAAAAATGAATAAGCACAAGAGGCTTAGAGATCAAATTCAACCATTACCTCCTGGTTGGAATAAGATAAGCATCTTTTTTCAGCTACCTTATTGGAAGTATTTATTCGTTAGACACAATCTGGATGTGATGCACATAGAAAAGAATGTGTGCGAGAATATTTTAAACACATTATTGGGTGATTCTAAGAAAAGTAAAGACAACTTACAAGATCGTCAAGATATGAAGAAAATGTGCATTCGAAGAGATTTATGGCCAGTAGATACAGGTGACCGCTATTACTTGCCTCCAGCATCTTACACCATGACTAATGCGTAGAAATATAAGTTCCTATCTGTGTTAGAAAAGTTGAAAGTTCCTGATGGCTATTCTTCTAACATATCTAGGTGTGTTAGCAAATCTGATAGAAAACTTGTTGGGCTGAAAAGTCATGATTGCCATGTTCTTATGCATCAACTTCTACCTGTTGCCTTGAGACATTGCATAAGCTTAGATGTGTACAAGCCTATTGCTAATTTTGTGCTCATTTTTCAACGAGCTTTGCTCTAACATTATTGATGTGGAGGAATTCAAAAAATTGGAACAAGAAATTGCTATCACTCTTTGCCAGTTGGAGAGAATCTTCTCTCCTTCTTTCTTCCCCATCATGATGCATTTGCCCATTCATTTTGCTTATGAAGCCAGGCAAGCTGGATCTGTCCGAACTAGGTGGATGTACCCAATAGAGAGATACTTGAAGAAATTGAAGAAGTATGTAAGAAACAAAGCTAAACCGGCTGGTTGTATTGCTAGTGGCTATTTAGCTGAAGAAAGTTTGACATTTTGTGCTAGGTACTTGCATAATTTTGAGACAAAACTCAACCGCACTCCTCATAATGTTGATGGATCTCCAATTAGAGTTGGAGTGTCAAGAAATTTCGACATGCACACTTTGGAACAAGCCCATCGTTATGTCCTTTTCAATAAAGAGGAATTGGATGTTTACAAAAGGTAAGATTTAATTACGTCCTAAAATTCTTGCTGATATTTGTATATTTGTTGTACATTAATTTAGACACTTCTTATAAAGCTGTGAACACATGTGTATTCTTCAAGATATGGAACCCAACATTGCCCCACGGACCCTAGAAACAAAACATGCAAAGGATTCTTCTAAGTGGTTGAAAGAGCATGTAAGTCTCAAACATAAATATTGTTGTCACTCTTAATGTTCAAGTTAGTGTAGATTACATTAATGTTTTACTTTTTTATGAAGGTAATGCAAATGTGAGAGATTAGGCCGAACAGTATTAGCGATGATTTGAGATGGTTATCCCAAGGCCCTTGTGCTTAGGGAATGTCTTATGAAGGATTTTTGGTCAATGGATATTGTTTCCGTTCAAAGCACGTTGAAAGTACATGTACTACACAAAATAGTGGAGTGTATTTGTGTGCTGACACTTCAAGTTATTCAAGTGGTAGAGATCAAAATCCTATAAATGCTCAAGTCACGTACTATGGCTACTTAGAGGAGGTCATTGAGCTAACTTATGGTCCAGGAATCGAAGTTCCGTTGTTCAGATGTTCTTGGTATGATGAAAGCACTTCTAACGGGTTTCGAATTGATGAATATGGGTTCACACAAATCAACACTTCAAGGATAAAAAAAAAGAGGAACCCTTTATCCTGGCTTCTCAAGCATTGCAATGCTTTTATGTGAAGGATCCTAATGCTGATGATTGGTGCACAGTGCTAAAGCATCCTCCTAAAGATTATTCTGAAGTACCTCTTATTGAGAATTGTTTGACTGGTTTACAATCTGAAGCTATTGATGGTGGTGTAACTAGTGATGTGTCTTGGATGAGGAGTGACACCGAGGGATCTTTTGTTGATAGAACTAAAAAAAAGAATGATGGGGCTAATGTTTAGTTCATTACTCTGTCTATTGTCATCAAATTATTTTGTTTGCAAGTCTAGGATAATTTATTTGGGGAATATGTTCTATTGCATTTTTTGGCAAACTGTTACTATATGGCATATTCTTTGCAATTTATTTAGTCTTGTTTCATATACCAGCAAGTAGGACATCATTATAATCATCATTATTCTTTTTTGGGATATGAAACCAAGGTACTCTACAATTTATTTGTTTTATAAAAAGCAGAATATTCATATGTTGGTGTCTCATATTCTATGTAATTTATTTGTTTTTCAAATGTAGCTACTACTTTTGTTACTGACATTTCTGCACTAATAATCTAATTTTTTTTCTTGTCAATTGAAGGATGGCAGGAAGAAGAATCACTAGATCTAGTTGTAACAACACACCTGGTCAACCTTCTGATGTCCCTCCCTCCACAATTACAGATAATTGTGAGGATGAACCTACTCTACTGTCCAACAATATTGAAAATGATGTAACAATTGAAGAAAATATTGAGGATGAACAGGAGAATAGGAAGTATGGATGTGGGCCTGCAAGTGAACAAATCCTACTTCCTAAGCAAGGGGAGCCACGTCACAAGGTCCAATGGGATTATGAAGGAAATGCTATTGGGGAGAATGGTGCCAAATTGAATCGTTATTGTCATATGCTAGCAAGGAAACCACACATATGGCATCTAGACTTGAAGTGGAATGAACAACCACAACAAGCTTTTGCAGATAGAAAATCATTTATTGAGGTAATCTTTTTCATAGAAAGACCAACAAATTGTATGATTATTATATCTAAAGTAATATTTTCTATGTTTTTAGAAATACTTCGATTTAGGCAGTCACCCTAATGCATGGAATCACATTGATGAACACATTAGCAAAGGGATATCAGTGTGGAGGGCACGTGTAAAGAAAGATTACTATGAAAAGTACAAGATTGAACCAGAATTGATGATGAAGAAAGTTGAGAAAAATGCTTCCGTAGATATGGACCTGTTTAAAAATCTTGTTAAAGAATGGGGAACCGAGAAGTCTAAGGTACAATGGTTTCATATAACTTGCATGTATACTATGTACCTTTTCTAATTATATGTTTCTTATGGTTTAGAAAATTTCCGAGATCAGAAAGGCAAACAGAGAAAAAAAAGTGATGGATCACACCACAGGATCAAAGCCATGGAGTTGCTACCGGGCAGAAATGGTATTAATAATGGATACTTGTCTTTCTTAGTAGGAGTTGAACATATAATATGGACAATGATTATGGTATCTATCATGTGTAGGTTAGTGAAGAACAACCTGTTGTTCCTCTTAACAAATTTTTGGAAAACGTTTACGACAAAAGCCCACAAGTGGTTAGAAAATGGATATTTTCTTTCCTATCATGTCTACAAAGCTACATATGCTCAGATATCTCAATTTAAGCTTTCCTTTTATGATACTTTCTAATTACAGCTTGAAATCTCTAATATTGTGGAAAACCAAGTAGCAAACCAAGAAGAAATAGATCCTAGAAGTGTTGATAATCTAACACGTGAAGCTTATTTGCAAGTTTTAAATCCTTCCAAAAAGGCTAGGATCCGAGGTGTTGGAATTGGGCACAAAGAGACAGGACATAGGGGAAAAGCTGCTCGTATAAGATATGAAATGCTTCTTGAAGAAAGCAATGCAAAGGATGTATGTTAGATTAAAACTAAACTTGAACTATTAGTTACAACTAGTCTATTAGATTGATGTTTGTAATTTGTTTTCTATTTCAGGATAAACTTAAGGAACTTGAAGAAACAGTAAATGGATGGAAAAACTCTGTCTCCCAAATAATGACTTGGTATAATCAATCACAGGTAACTTAGATTCAGTTGTCTATTTCAATGTAATATATAATTTTTTTTGACATTGTTGATCTATTTGTTATAGGATGTCGGTATTAATGCTGATTGTGCAGTTGAATACCCCAATCAGACTACTGCAAGTGTCTTACACATGCAAAGTTGCACAAATAGGCCAGGTGTGGGTTCTTTTCACATTCAAGACAATACAAGTGGTGGTGCAGATGTAGGCATGTTTCCTAGGAAAAATAATTCAAGCGGGGATGGCTTAGGCAGACTTTCTAGACAAAGCAATTCAAGGGAGATTGGAGTAGGCATGCTTTCCATACAAGGCAATTCAAGGGAGAATGGAGTAGGCAGACTTTCCACATAAGGGGTTGAAAGTAGTTCTTTTGGATTCATGGCTCCCATGCAAAGTGCTAGAAATGGACATCCACTAATCTTTCAGCCACAGGTACCTCATAACAGCTATAGATTATTTTCAATATTCATACACATAAGAATATTAACATGTACACTTTTAATAAAGGCTACAGTTGAAAGTCAGTGCCCTACTCCTAGTAATAATCGACAAAGTCATCCTCAAATGCAGAGCACACAAAAAACATCATCATCGGTGTCTTTCACACCATGAACTCAGCATTTAAATGAGGTATTCCATATTATATTTCCTCTCTTGTGTTCAATATTAGTTTTATATTCTAGTTCAATATTGGTTTCAATATGGTCAACTTTGACTGCTGAATTGCTCTAGCAGTTGACATAAGCACTATTAGAATGAAAAGATTAAGTAAACTACTTCAGATAGTTTATGGTTGTGATTATCGTGGTTCTCTTGGTTGTTAATTGGTCAACTTTGACAGCTATATTCTCTAGCAGTTATTATAAGAAATATTAGAATGTTCCAATCAAGTAAGCTACTTTTGATTAGTTATATTTTACTTCTACGAAGACATGTATCACAATCAGTAGGTAAGGTGGGTATTTGATAAAATAGAACCTTTTGTGATATCTTGTGGGAGACCATGGGAGACCACTAGACCAGGACCTCCATTTACCGGTTGATGTAGTATTATCAATATGTCCACTGGGAACAATCCTTTTAAAGTTTTCCATGTTTACCAACCCTGTCAGTCTATTGACGTCGCCCCTGCCTACAGGTGCCTACACTTTCCACACTGTAGAAACTTTTGCCCAGCACATTTGTGTTAACATGCTGAGATTCACCAAAAACTAATATTGTCTTACGAAGAATACAAGAATTCTGCACATGCACACTGCTTGTTCTGGGAATTTATAGTGGGACATCTTGTGCTAGCATGTATGCCCCTTAATTGTTGCCTAAAAATTCGTGTAAGAACTTTACATAGAGCATGGGGTTCCTTCAAAATACTTAGTTGACAAGGACCCAATGTCTATGTACATGATCTACTAACGGATTGGAGTATTAGTGCTGAATTCAACGTGGAGGACCTATATCCTTATTGTGGTATGTTGAAGCCCCCTTGACCACCTATTGGGGCTTTGTTGCGTCATCACAGTGCCTCACTGCCTTCAGTAGCTCAACCACCTCTTGCTCGACTTCCTCGGTAGTTGCACGATCGCAATGATGCAATTATCAATGACTAGATAATATTCACCAGTCAAGGCAATGTGCAATGCTTTCTAGTCTGATGGCATGACACACCTGGTCAATGCCACATGCAACACTGAGGATTACTTCTGCCTTGTTGATGCCAATCTTTTGGGACATGACCTCGATGCAACTTGACAGAATGAAGTCTTTTGTGGTGAGAGGAGTTGATGCAAGAGAAATACCACATCTAAGTACTTATAAATGCACACAATGCCACCTATCTAATACTCATTATATCTGGCTTATTTGGAACAAACTTTGTTTTATGTTTCTTTTATTTGGGCTTTTGTAAAACGATGTGCTCTGTTCTACATTAGCTACCACCTGACTTTTATTTACTCTACTGGCCCTAAATAAAGGTTGTGTTACGTCATTAGAGACTCACCTTGATGATTGTAAATATAGCTCAGTTCTATTTTATCATTTAATTTGTTTTTGTTAGGGTCTTCATTACCATCTCTCCATGCCCAGTGATCTTACTCCAAACACCAAGGTCTCCAGAGCACTCTCCAACCTCAAAGCTCTTGATAATTGATGGAGATATATTAGACCAGTAGGTAAGGTGGGTATTTGATATTGTCCCTGATAGACATTACATTTTCTGCTAGTGTTATAAGACCAGTATGAGACCAGTAGGTTCCTATTTTGATCATTGAGTATATGAGGGATACAAATATTCCTTAAACATTGTTCACTTAATCCTCTATGTTTCATCTTTAAGTTGAAATACTAGCTTCAACGTGATTAAAACATGAGTGAAATGAAAACAATTGTGAAGCAGATAGAAGATATTAGAGAAGGTAGATGCTTGATTTAGATAGATTATTCACTTCAGGATTAATCATCCTAAGATCTGCTCTCTCTTGACCTAATCTTGAATTCCCCACTCAGAATAGAAACAGACTTACAGCCACCAACAACGGATAAGTAAATTCAGCCTTAAATCCTCTAACCCTCACTAACTTGGAAAGAGAGTCAAATTTTGTAAAAAAGAAAAGAAGTTACACAATCTTTAGTATATATGATATCAAGAAACATGATAACTCATCAATTCAAGCCTAAACAGTAGGAACTTCAAGTGAAGTTCAATATTGCTGACAAAACAATGCACAATGTTATTCAAAAAAAAGGAAAAATATAGCTCAAATTTTCAAACGATGGCTGTTGGATTAGTGTTTACTGGATGATGGCTGCTGGATCAGCGTTGAAGTGTTGATCTCAATAGCTATCCTCACGAATTTACTGTGAGTTCTCACTTCCATGTGGGCGTCCACTTTTATCAGTCTTCGTAGAGTTGTTCCAACTATCTTAATGAATGCTGGGTCGTATAGATGAAGGGGGAGGTTCAAGATTCAGACCCAAGTTACAATGTGAATTATTGCATTTGTTCTTTTTATAAATTAGCCCAACACAGCTGAATTAGCTAAATTAGCAACGCAGCTGAATTAGCTGAACAATCTACACGTGCAATAATATATCTGCCATATAGTTGTAATAGGAGATGATTGGTTGAATATATATTGTTCAATACCTTTTTGAGTCCGTAAAAAAGGTGCATATAACCCATTGAGTTTTTTTTTATTATGTACTATTTACTAAGTTCAATCATAATTTTAGTTTACGGGTGCATGTTGCTGCTATGTTGGTTCACTTACATTTATCTCTACTTTGCACTCACTCTGATTCCTTTTTGTATTTATATTGATAGGGTAGAATTACTTTTAATGATGGATTTCGACGGACAATGCACCTATGAGTAGACCAAAACCGAAATATAAGGGTAAGTTTTTTGTTGTACTATGATTTATGTATAAACTTTAAATTCTATTAATATAATGATTTGTCATTTTTAGGAGAAGAATATTCAAGTACCTAGTCGTATGAGGCCTGGCATTGATGAAGAGCACCACACCATTTGAAGGAATATGGAGACATTATAGATCTTAAGAGTTTCTAGCATGATATGTTGATTGTCATCAATCTCAAATTTTAGAACCATATGTATTCTTTATTTATATCAACATTGAGCACGCAATGTATGGATAATATTTTGCTTCAATAACAGAAATTGGTTTGAGGTGATTTCACATTTTTATGTGTCATTTTGGTGGTGAATCTTCTTATGATGTCATGTGAATTAGTATAAAAATATTGCTTGAGGTTATGTATACAAAGTTTTAATTTAAAATTTGATATTCACTATAGTAACAATTAATTAACATTTAATAAATCATTCAATAATCAATAACCAAATCATTTACAATAGTCCCTCATAAATATATTGATGAAGGTCTTTAGTCCCTCAAAAATGTAGTGTTGAGGTCCAGATTGGCCATCACAATTGCATTGATGACGACCACATGGCCCCTCAAAAATAATATTAATGAAGGCATTAGCCCTTCAAAAATATATTCTCCAGGACCATCAAGTCCCTCAAAAATATATTTATGAGAACTAAACATGCCCTCAAAAATGTATTTATGAAGGCTAAATAGTCCTCAAAAATGTATTTATGAAGGCTAAATAGTCCCTCAATATAACATTCTTGAGGGTCAGTTGGTCCGTGACAATTGTATTTGTTAGGGCCACTAGTATTTGTCACGTGAGTTCTCTTCACGGACCATTTGTGAGGGCCAGACTCACAACCGTCCCTATTTGTGAGGGCTTGTAGAGAGGGGTTTGTGACAAGACTCACTCGTGAATAATGACCCAATTTTTACTAGTGTTCTCAGCTACCATAGATGACATTAAACAAGTTGGTAGAATCTTTCTATCTCCCTGAAAGATCCACGTGTCACCATTGTCTGTGAACACAGCCTGCTTGGAACTGCAATCCAAGACAACCTTCTACTTCTCTAAGGTGTCCATACCAAGGATTATATCAAAACCCTACATCTCAAGTGGTATAAGATCCACTTGAATGCGATGATCAGAAAAGAAAAGATTGCAGGGAGAACACACCTCCGCAACACTGTAGATCCCAACAAAGGGGTTTCTAGCATCAAACTATCTGCTCTATGACTGACAGTCATGTTGCAGTCATAAATCACTTCTCAAGTGATAAAAGAGTGCATAGCACCCGGATCAATTAACACAGACACGAGGCAGGATGAAGACATATCAGAATAAAATAGTTCTATCTGACCTGTCACAACCCGAGGGTCGATTACTGCTTCGGGCTGATTCATGGCATATAATCTAGTCGTTGGTTGTTGTTGACCCTGTGTTTTATTGTTTGGTGCCGACGATCCATCTTGGGATGCCTGTCCACGTCCTCTAGCATTGTTACTGAACTACCGCCTTTGTGAGCCCTGCTGACTCTGCCTCTGAGGTTGAGTCACAGTTCTGACTTTCTCAAGACAATCTCTCTTCAAGTGTCCTGACCTCCCACACTGGTAGCAGTTGTAACTTCCCAAACTCTGCCTAGGTGGCCCTGTCACTGATGATGATGCTATGCTGGGGGCTCTACTTGGAGGAAAACTACGGCCCCTACCCCTACTTGACGTCCACTGCATCGGGGTATTAAACCTTGGTGGTGGTGCTGGTGCCGAAAAAACCTCGATTTCTTGAAACCTTCAGACTTTTGTCCTTGAAAGTGTGGGTACTCTCTCTTACCCTTGTTCTGTCATTTCTCAATCACAGACCTCTCTATCCGTCTTACAGACTCCACAAAAGTAGCAAACCTCTCCCGATTCTCCAGAGAAGACACCTGAGTGGTCAATTTAGCGTTCAATCCCTTCTCGAAACGTTGAATCCTCTCCTCATCAGTAGCTGCCATGTGCGGACAAAACCGCAACAGCTCCATGAACCTATCTTCATATTTGCTAATGTTCATCTGTCCTTGCCTCAACCTCTCAAATTGAGATATCTTCTCATCTAGATATTTCTTGGGAAAGTATCTAGTAACAAATTCCCGTCGGAATGCATCCCATCTGACTTAAACATCAGGTCTCTTACCTTCCTCAATGGTCCACAAATGACCAACACTCCCCTTCAGTAGGTAGACAACATGTCTCACCTTTTCATCTTCAGGAATCATAAGGATTCTGAAGGCTTTCTCCAGCTCAGTTAACCATAAGTCAGCATCTGCTGGGTCAGCTATGCCAGCATACTCTGTGGCTCCCACCCGGCGAAGCCTTTCAAAGGTGTCGGCACCATGTCTTTCATCATGGGCTGGTTCCCTAGGTGCAGTTAATGGCATTCTATCTGTCATATGGGTCATCGTTGCCATAAACTGCCCAAACATGGCTTGGAATACTGGGTTCCCCATATCAGCTTGGTTGCGTGGAGGAATGTCAGGCACATGTTCCTCCCTAGTTTGATCTCATGCACCTCCTCCTGGTACAGCAACACTGCTCTCAGCAACATGTTCATCATGCGATCTAGACATCTTCAAGTTCTTCTTCTCCTATATGAGCAAAAGACACTATCAGATAAACTGGAAGGCACTTAGAACAGACTCAACGACCTTAATCCTATGTCTTTGTAGACTCAGCGAACCTAGAGCTCTGATACCACTAATTTGTGTGGCGAACCATTCAAACAAAATGTTATTAACTATGCAGAAGCGGTGGTTAGCAGCGGAATTACTGAAAATCACTAAAAATTAAAACCTTTTATAAAAAGATCCATTACCAAAGATTCTTTAAACAAGAACCACAGTAGTATATTTACATATTGGTCCACATTGGACATTCCATGTATCATCAAACCAAAATCTCAGGTTGATTATAAAAACACTATCTACTGACTCCTAGGACCTGAGAGTACAGAGACGACACATATGACTTTGTTTACAAAGCCTAAAAATCAATATCCCCACCTGGGATATTACTGTTGTCCTTGTTGTTGTTGTTGCTGCTCCTCCTCTACTACAGAGGTTCTGCCTCTATGTCTACGTCTACCTAAAAATGTAGAATACCACGGGGGTGAGACAATTATAAAATTGCCCCAGTGAGAGATATAACTCTCCGCCGTAACATTGTTATTGTAGTTTAATAGAAGTAAACTAAGCAGTGGGATAATATACTTTAGTAGCAGATAAGGCAATATCTATGCAGGCAAGAGCAACATTCTTATGCAAGTAATTTCAACTATACCTTGGCAAGGTAGCATATCTCTTATTCAATTTAAAGAACATAAATATCATTTATGTAATCAAGGACATACTAAGCAGGTTAACATCAACCAGTGGTTCTTGTATTTCAATCTTATGCAAATATGCTACACGATTGATTATATTTTACAAATATTCTTAAGCTCTGAGGAGATGAGGTATACCACTCATACTCCAACCGATCACTGCGAAGTCAATATCGGTACCATACAAAGTAAAATGGAAGAGTCGGCTTCCATGACTTCCCACATCTCAGTCAGTGTGAGATCACATGTAGGACATCTTGTGTCTCTGCTTACATAGCTTTCCAGGGTATAGTGGCATCTAGCTATAGAGCTACAGTGTTGGCTGTACTCTCTTCGCGGTAGAGAAATTTTATGTTTACCTCCACCGATCTGGCATTAACATCATCGGGAGATTAGTGATACATCCATCCTGGAAGCATGAAGGATTGAGAGGTTTAATGTTTACCTTCCATCAATTCCCTCATAAGGACGTAATGATATTTTCGCCCATCGACCCCCACATATTCAAAATATGCGAACTCTAGGAGATCTCATAAGAAAACCTATTTCACCATCACCCTCTTCTGGCGATGATGGATCTATGGTCAGAGTACTACATGAATATCTTTCACTTGATTAATTAGGTACATTATCATATTCTTTTAGCATCAGTCAAGTTTGCAAACATAACTTATTAATATAAATGCTATAAAGAAACATGTACTGTTTATATCAATTACTTTTCGGTCTTTAAAAGACATTGGGATCTCAATCCCTCACATAAATATATGGTTCTGGGTATTCAAACCCTCAGCTCATCACTGAGAGCTGTTACCACTTTTTCAGGTAACCAACACCTTCAGGTCATCTGACCAAGGTACACATGACACTTGCTACACAAGCATCTTATCTGGCACTTGAGGCCCATTGACTCTCTTGTCACCTCTTACTAGATAATCAAGGCATATCATGGCACACGAGGCCCAATAAATAATTTCAATAAATAAGCATCATAGATCATACATGGCTATTTTTATCATCTCATGATACTTGTATGGTTAGTACAGATGATAACAAATATATCAGTCATATTTCAGTTCCATGCTAATCCTAGGGTAACACCACTATTCCCATACCAGGGTTAGGGTTTCCCCTTTTTTTATTCCAATCAAGGTTACACACCCCCTTTGTTTAATCAGGACCAATGATTAATCATTTCATTGTCCAAGATTAGGGTTTCATACAACTTCACACTATTTTGAAATTAGGGTTTACTATTCACATCACATCACCCTAGATTAGGGTTTATATTCAAGAACCCACAATTAGGGTTTACTATTCATCCCAATTAGGGTTTTACTTCAAAATACCATGAATTAGAGTTACTCGTGTCATTGCCCTAAATTCATATCACATTATCTTCCTAGATTAGGGTTTCTTTCATAATTTCCCTAATTTAGGGTTTGAGTTCATCAATTAACTATATTAGGGTTTCATGATCTCTTCACCCAGGATCATACCCTATTTGTTCATCACATTTATTTTGAATGTGTTAGGCTTGATTGCTACATGATTATCTTACATGTATAAATCTCTCTCTCATCCTCTTCTAGATTGTCCAGAAGATTTGATCAATTGAGCCTTCAATCACATGAGTATTTAATGTATTGACCAATTGAATCTTCAATTAAAATATATATCCAAATGGATTAACCATTTTAAACCTCAAACGGTCTTACCTACATAGACCTCAAACGGTCTTGGGTTCTCAAGGTTCAAACGGTTTGAAATCGTTTGGGCACATTGCCCTTGAAACCGTTTAAGCAATCATTGCCTTGAAACCGAATGAGCTAGAAAGTATTGAAACCGCATGAACTTGGGTCTCCAAACGGTTTGGGATCATTTGGACGCAAACGGTCTTGAGACCGTTTGGACCCAAACGGTCTTGAGACTGTTTGGTCCAAACCTTCTCAAAACCGCATGGACCAAAAAGGTACTTCAACACTTAATCATTTTGAGGTTCCAATCCATGAATCGATCATCAACTACATCCTTGATTCATTCAACAATTAAACCATAGAATCACCCCTCAATTAGACCATTGATTAGGGTTTTGAACCCAATTAAATTAGGGTTTATAATCAAAACTCCTTCAATTAGGGTTTTGGAATCGAGGAACCATCAATGCTTAACATTGTGGAACTAATCCAATTGAAACCAATGAACTACCATCAAATTATAAAGTGACCTGACCTCAAACAGTCTTGAGGTTGTTTGAAGGACCTCCAAACGGTCTTGAGACTGTTTGCCTGATCTTTCCTTAAAATTTGTGAAATCCAATTAGGGTTTGCATCATTGAATTGGTCATCAATATAGCTATTGAATGTACTTTGATTTGATATCCTTAACTCTTCAATTACTCAACCATATTCAATCCTAGACCTCCAAACGGTCTTTTTTGTCCTCCAAACGGTCTTGAGACCATTTGGGGTGACCTCCAAACGGTTTTTGAAACTGTTTGGACTAATCAACCCAAACTTTCAACTTAAACAATTGTAAATTCAGCACTTAGCCGATTAGGGTTTTCACTTGGAGGATTGTCTATATATTGACTTAATCAATTGGAGTCATTAGATCATTATCCAACATGTTCTAGGGGTATGACCTCAAATGGTCAACCCTTCCAAACGGTCAACACCTCTAAACAGTTTGGGGTCCAAGCCTCCAAACGGTTTGGTGAAACCGTTTGGACCAAACACTTGAAACTGTTTGCAATTCCAACCTATTGAAATGTGAGCCTATGATGATGTTATCATCATCAAGCCTTATTCCATCAAAAATTACTGCCATTATCATGGTAAATGCATCAACTAATCAAATAAATTGAAAGAAGAGTAATTGAACAAGTTGATTGAAAATTTGAAATTAATAACAATGAAATAGGGTTCAAGTTATATAACCCACCTTCAATTGAGATTCAAAGCTTGGACCTTCACGTCAACAATGGTGGAATAAGCTTTTCCACTCCACAAGGATCGTTCCTCAAGCTTTTGAGTGAAAAGGGATGGTTAGAAGTGAAGATGGAATCGAGATCTGAAGGAATCATGCATTGATTTGTGATTTCCACCATGAAATCTAGATGAATGAAGGTCAAGAAGCTTACCAACAGGTTTAGTGTTGTATTCCTTCTGTTCCTAGCTCCCTGGAACGTTTTTGCAAGCAAAGGAAAGAAATGGATCTGAAAAATTCCTTGGTTTGAGTGGTAAAAGGTCTTTTTATAAGGAAATCAATGAGAGAGCAAATGGCTCATCTCAATCCTTTAATTCCAAAATTGTGCCACCTATACCTCCTCATTTCCTTGCATGCAAAGATATCTTCATTATCTCCAAAATCCCTTCCATTATCCAAGAATTAATGGAAAAGAAATTAAGCACCTTAATCATATTATATTAATATCCCATTTTTAGTGGATATTACTTTCCATTAACTTAATGTGAGTGGTCCTCCACTCAAGTTAGATCTTTTCGTGGCCTAGAAAAGGCACAAAGGTGTTCACACTTGAAAAAATCCAACCATCTCGTTTTTGGTTGAAGGGCCTTCAATTATTTTATTTCTTTTTGCATTAAATTGAATTATGTTTTCAATTGTGCTTAAATCTTGATTATTTTAATATCAATATTCTCTCTCCTCCAAAGTAGCTCAAATGAGATGACCCTCTCATTTTCTTGCCTCTATAAGATGCCATGAATATTAAGTACCTTATTGAAGTGGTAAATTGCATATTGAACCCTAGGTTTGGGGTAAGTTGCACATTACACCAAAACTAGGTTTTAATGCACAAACATTACTTTATCAGCTCTTTCTTGGTACTCAGGCTTTCACTAGACTTACCTCTGCATCATCTTCTTCCCCATGATGCTTCACCTCATGAGGAACATATTATCATGTAACATTTGCAATTTAACCCCTCAACTTGGGTAATTTGTACATTAGTTTAAAGCAAGTAAAACATTACTTTCAACATTATTCAACATGGACTAAAATTGAAATATAAGTTCCTCTTGATCCTTAATTACTTTTCAAAAGATAATATCAAGCATCTAATTACCTTTCTTAAGCAAAACACCTAGGGTTAAAGCATAACCAAGGTCAGGGATGTTACAGAAAGGGTTAAATTCATAAATTTCCTAGAACCTGCACACAACAAACCAGTCGGTTAACACACCCAATTGGTTTGTTGGTGCGCGATCCGATCGGTTCACTTAGGTTCGTGCAATTTCATGTTGTGAATCAAATTGGTAATCAATGTACGATTAATGCACAACATTATGTCAGCACCAATCTTGATGCAATTAAATTGGCAATCGAACCGGTCGGTTCATCCCATGAACCATTTGGTTGGGATGTGTTAACCAGTCAGTTCACTATGTGAACCGGTCATCTCACTCTCAGGTTCAAACACTGATCAGCCAATGTTGATTCCAGCTGACTTGACACTCCAACATATCATTTCAACCCCTTAACCGATCAGTTTAGAGTCCTATCAGTCATTTTTTGAATCTCTCTTGTTTAATTGAATACTTAAACACCTTTAGTAATCAATTTAGACATCATTCATGAATATAATCCTTTAATCCAAGGGTATGATATGCATGTGACCCTTACGTTGGTAGTGAATGCCCATAACCGATTATGACATCACATGAAAAGAGCATCATCTAGTAACACATCATTGCTACCCATATAATGTGGAATGTTGGAGAACAACTTCAACCTACAATTTGCGATTAGTATTACTTTGATCGTATAGTTCCTTTGTCTCTGGTATCTAGATTGAACTCGAGGCATGAAATCTTCATCATCTCAACATTCAATCCATGTTCCTTGAACTAGAGTAGACTATTTGAGATGCATGTGAGCTCACATATCACATATTGAGGTCACATGATTATGTCCATACGTTTCTCAGTCTCGCTTATCAAGAGGCCCTAGATATCAGTCTTCTATAGGAGGGACAAATCTCATCTACATCACTCACACTCTATCCCCAGGTGTCACAATGCACCCAATCATCACCATTATGGTAACCCTTATTCAAGATCACATTGGATGATGTCAAATTAAATGATCGACATGTGATGAATGTAGCGACATCAAGTCTAAGAACCTCAATCACCACTATCACTATGAGAGATGATTGCGACTACCATCATGTTGTCTCCATGTATCACTCTCATGGTGGGCCTATCCGGTACACTATTCTCTAACATGTACATGTGTGCTTGACTTGATATGACATATAGTGACTAATGAGATTATGTCATCAGTCAACACACACTCTAGTCTTATGTATTACCATTTTCTATTTTGCTTCTACAGTAATACTGACTAGGGACATTCGTATGATCTCATTGTTCAATTCACATACTTGAAGACATACGTTATTGAGTAATATCATTCTTTAGACATCTACTATACATGTGTCATCATCTCATGTTGATACAAACATAATAGACAGAATTACCTTTGTCATTATCAAATCATCTCTAGGTATACATACCAACATGTACATGTTCATCCTTACTACTACGATCTTTCACAATAGTTTCACACAAACATCATTTAAAAAAAATTGGTCTCAAATGATTACAAGCCTTTGATTGTGAGTTTAGGAATAAGAACAATGGTAAAATGAGTATGTCCTTCTTCCAACTACTACGCTCAAAGGGTGCTTGAATGAAACTGACTACATATCCCTTCACAACATTCCAGTTGGCTTGAAGGAATTTAACATCAATCCCATATGGGTGCGGAGCTTTTAAAGGTGCAATCAATATCAATCAGTCATGAATTTCTTTGACTCCAAGGGTCTAAGCCATACATTTCACTTGTTGAGCATATAGGATAAGAAACCACCCAGATATATGACACACTCATGAGCTCTCAACCCATACATTTTATCTGTAAGCATACTTTAAAATTAATATTTATCATGTGATTTTAAATGAACATGGTTTTCAATCCTCTGCCCATCATCTCTTCTCAGCCAAACAATCTTATTCTGATGTTTTCTCATGTTCACATATGCATGAAAGAATTTTGTGTTCCCATCTCCTAGCTTGATCCAATTGCAATGAGCCTTTTGTTTCCATTCAATTTCTTCGTCTCTAAGTATTGCCTCTAAATCATTTTGTAGGCCAACGTTGTTTTTTCCAATACAACATTGTATTATATAGCAAATTGTTTGTGGGAAATAATAAGTCAAACTGGCATTGTTTGATTGCTCAGATGTGTTTAAGTCTCTGGTTGACTGGCATTGTTTGATAGCTCAGATGTGCTAGCCACAAACCTCTTTGGACAATCTTTTTCAATGTGACTTACTTTCCCACATCTCATACTGATAAAGGGAGTGCTCTCATACTGAATCATAGGTCTTCTTCCAAGGATCAATAGTACCGGTATCAAAGGTTTCCCCAATTTAATCTCAACCGTAATTCTTGAAAACCTCCCTCTTCTTTGCATCATAGTATTCAAGTCAACTTTGATCGTCCTATTGATTTTATTCCCTAATTGCTTTATGAGATGCTTGTGGTACATGTATAAAGGAGGTTTCGTATACATTCCCAAACCACCATGTTTTTTAGCTGTGCGTTTTCTGGCGAGAAACACATATCCCACCTCTATACATACAGGTAGGATCGAAAAAACAGCCAAGGTCCTCCTGTTATGGAGTCGAACCAAGTAGTAGGCATTGTTAAGACCAAAATTCCTCCAGTTAGTTTCCACAGTAACCAGAGTTTGTCTCTCAAAGTCTAAGAAACCTATATCCTTGGACAGGAGTTTGGTAACTACCGCAAATTTCCATGATTTAAGGAGACCCTTCAAATCTTCCTTCCTTATATCAAAGCCATGTCATCCATCATGGAAGTCACGATGTTTTCTGGTTTCAAGCGGATGTCTAGATTTTCTATGTCAATATGTATGTACCTATGTGTGTCTTCTTTAGTCCCCCCTACCACATTTTGTAGGATACTTGGCTTCTCCTTCCCTCTGGTTTCAGGAATCTGTTCCTCGGTTATTTGTATTCCCAAGCCCCTGTTTGGTTCCGGCCTGGACCGGGATTGGGCGCTGTCGTTTTGCTCCACGGCGGCCCAATCCGGTCCGGCTTGGGCAAGAAATCTGTTTGGCTAGCGTACTAGTCTGAGCCCCGTTTTGGCCTAACGGAATCCCAATATCAGGTTTAAGTCAATCCCCATCGAGGCAGGATTGGGATTTCCAATCCGGTTTGGCCCGATAACCCTCCCTGATCCCTCGCAACCCCGCAACCCTCCCCTCACAACCCCGCAACCCTCCCTCTCCCCCTCGCCAGACGACCTCTCGCCAGACGATCTCTCGCCCATCTTCTCTCGGCGCATCTTCACTACTGTTTGTCCGTGAGAAGTAAAAGCGAAAGCTGCTCGAGGTCGCAGATGGAGTGCTGCTCGAGGTCGCATATGAAGTGCACCAGTCGACCCGTGGAGAAGCGTGGACCATCATCAATGCTGCCGCCTGCCAACGCCGGTCTACTTGGGCGGCTAGCTCCCTCGAAAGCAAGGTACCCATGCCCTGCCCTGCTATTTTGTACTACCTGCTTTGACATCGAATTGTCTTGTCGACGCACAGAAGAAACCCTAGCTCGTCCAAGGCAAGAAGAAACCCTAGTCCGTGTGCCTTCTTATTCCTCTCCTTCTGCTGCGAGGTTGTTCACTTCCACATACGCCTTTTGGAGGAGCTGTTCACAGAAGCTGGTGGTCGTCCTTTGTTGCTGAATTGTGCTCCTCAATCGTGCTCCGGCGGCCCTGCCCAGACCTCCGCTTCCGCACTCTGTCTTTGTTCTCGCCCCCTTCTGCTCAGGTTGGTCACAAATTAGGGTAGACGGTGCTTTATTTGTGAGGTCGATTAGGGCAGAAGTACAACAATCATGCATGTGTATCGATTAAGTGGCAAATGAGCCGACAATACCTGGAAACAGTCGTTGTGTATGACACTGATTTATTCTACTTCTTACTACTACTTTTATCTAGAAATGCATCAATTTACCGCTATTATGTGTGTTTGTGTGGTAAGTTATAGTACTAAAGCAAATAAAAGGCACTACCATGCTTGATTTTCTTGATTTTTCCCGGCAAGGTTATTTTGAGGATATCGATATGTGTTAGTAGACCATAGAGTAGTGTTGTCCTACATTTCGTTTTCTGTCATTTGTTTTTCATCCTTTGGTTTCTGGTTTGTGTGCCTTTGTCTTTGTTTTTCCAACATGATTGGGTAGTAAAGGCCGATTCATCCTCTGCTGGTTTCTGGTTTCTGTGACTTTGTAATTGTTTTTCTAACATTATTGGGCGTCATTAATCTGTTGGACATATCTATGAAGGATCTGTTATTTGTTCTATTTTAATGTTCTGTATTTTGCTATTATGTTTTTTGTGATACTATTATGATATCATAATAGTAGCAGCTATGGATTTCATAAATCTGGAAATTGGATAGGGGAAATAGGGGAAATAACAGCAGATTTAAAACGTGTTTATCTAAATCAGTGTGAGGTCTAGGTTAGGTGAATCCCTGCATCTACACAGTGATGCCTGGACATATCTGTTTGCCATATTTATGAATGTTCTGTTATTTGTTCTGTTTTAATGTTCTGTATTTTGATGTTCTGTTTTTTGTGATACTATTATGATATCATAATAGTAGCAGCTATGGATTTCATAAATCTGGATATTGGATATAGAAATTGGTATTCTGGGAAAGATCATTCATTGATTTCAGCTATGGATTTAAGCTTTCATTGGTTTTACTTTCCTCTCTATGTTGTATTTAGAGTAACCATTATTAATCCTCCAATATATACCATGGTTGAACCTAATTTTTGCCTACATTAGCTCACCATTAGCAGGTACTATGTTTGATTTGGAATGCGGGAGCAGTCATGGTTAGGTTAATAGGGTTTAAAACAACAACAGATTTAAAACTTGTTTAACTAAATCAGTGTGAGGTCTAGGATAGGTTAATAGGGGAAATAACAGCAGATTTAAAACTTGTTTATCTAAATCAGTGTGAAACTAAATCAGTGTGAGGTCTAGGTTAGGTTAATAGGGGAAATAACAGCATATTTAAAACTTGTTTATCTAAATCAGTGTGAGGTCTAGGTTAGGTTAATAGGGGAAATAACAGCAGATTTAAAACTTGTTTATCTAAATCAGTGTGAGGTCTAGGTTAGGTTAATAGGGGAAATAACAGCACATTTAAAACTTGTTTATCTAAATCAGTGTGAAACTAAATCAGTGTGAGGTCTAGGTTAGGTTAATAGGGGAAATAACAACACATTTAAAACTTGTTTATCTAAATCAGTGTGAGGTCTAGGTTAGGTTAATAGGGGAAATAACAGCAGATTTAAAACTTGTTTATCTAAATCAGTGTGAAACTAAATCAGTGTGAGGTCTAGGTTAGGTTAGTAGGGGAAATAACAGCAGATTTAAAACTTGTTTATCTAAATCAGTGTGAGGTCTAGGTTAGGTTAATAGGGGAAATAACAGCAGATTTAAAACTTGTTTAACTAAATCAGTGTGAGGTCTAGGTTAGGTTAATAGGGGAAATAACAGCAGATTTAAAACTTGTTTAACTAAATCAGTGTGAGGTCTAGGTTAGGTTAATAGGGGAAATAACGACAGATTTAAAACTTGTTTATCTAAATCAGTGTGAAACTAAATCAGTGTGAGGTCTAGGTTAGGTTAATAGGGGAAATAACAGCAGATTTAAAACTTGTTTATCTAAATCAGTGTGAGGTCTAGGTTAGGTGAATCCCTGCATCTACACAGTGATGCCTGGACATATCTGTTTGCCATATTTATGAATGTTCTGTTATTTGTTCTGTTTTAATGTTCTATATTTTGATGTTCTGTTTTTTGTGATACTATTATGATATCATAATAGTAGCAGCTATGGATTTCATAAATCTGGAAATTGGATATAGAAATTGGTATTCTGGGAAAGATCATTCATTGATTTCAGCTATGGATTTCAACTTTCATTGGTTTTACTTTCCTCTCTATGTTGTATTTAGAGTAACCATTATTAATCCTCCAATATATACCATGGTTGAACCTAATTTTTGCCTACATTAGCTCACCATTAGCAGGTACTATGTTTGATTTGGAATGCGGGAGCAGTCATGGTTAGGTTAATAGGGTTTAAAACAACAGCAGATTTAAAACTTGTTTAACTAAATCAGTGTGAGGTCTAGGTTAGGTTAATAGGGGAAATAACAGCAGATTTAAAACTTGTTTATCTAAATTAGTGTGAAACTAAATCAGTGTGAGATCTAGGTTAGGTTAATAGGGGAAATAACAGCACATTTAAAACTTGTTTATCTAAATCAGTGTGAGGTCTAGGTTAGGTTAATAGGGGAAATAACAGTAGATTTAAAACTTGTTTATCTAAATCACTGTGAGGTCTAGGTTAGGTTAATAGGGGAAATAACAGCAGATTTAAAACTTGTTTATCTAAATCAGTGTGAAACTAAATCAGTGTGAGGTCTAGGTTAGGTTAATAGGGGAAATAACAGTAGATTTAAAACTTGTTTATCTAAATCACTGTGAGGTCTAGGTTAGGTTAATAGGGGAAATAACAGCAGATTTAAAACTTGTTTATCTAAATCAGTGTGAAACTAAATCAGTGTGAGGTCTAGGTTAGGTTAGTAGGGGAAATAACAGCATATTTAAAACTTGTTTATCTAAATCAGTGTGAGGTCTAGGTTAGGTTAATAGGGGAAATAACAGTAGATTTAAAACTTGTTTAACTAATTGGTATTCTGGATTTCATAAATCTGGAAATTGGATATAGAAATTGGTATTCTGGGAAAGATCATTCATTGATTTCAGCTATGGATTTCAGCTTTCATTGGTTTTACTTTCCTCTCTATGTTGTATTTAGAGTAACCATTATTAATCCTCCAATATATACCATGGTTGAACCTAATTTTTGCCTACATTAGCTCACCATTAGCAGGTACTTGTTTAACTAAAACTTGGGGCCAATAATAATTTATAACTTGCCTATATGCTCGTTGGTGTTTCATTATTTGTTTTTCGGTGTTAATCAATGCAGCTTGTGTATCTGCTGATTGAATCAGTAATGAAGGAACACACATAAATGGTTTCTGTTGTGACTGAATTTAATTAAACATTTACACTGATTATGTCATCAAATATTGCAGCAACTACACGAGTATGCCTCCCGTCGACCCTAACAACCGTATGGTATGGACAAGAGAGTATGATGTCGCTGTGGTGACAGTATTGTGTAGACAATATGACCTAGGCAGGTGTATTGATGGTAATTTTACTAGGGACTCTTGGAGGGAAATAACTTCTGATGTCAATAATAGGGTTGCCGTCGTGTTTAAGTTAGACCAAATAAGATGTCGCTGGAAGAACCTTAAAAGGGACTACGTCCATTTGAAGGGTTTGACCAACAAGAGTGGCGTTGGATGGGATGAAGAAAGGCACAAGCCCATTGTACCGGACACCCCTGAGTGGAAAGAGGTCATTGCGGTACGCACACTATACATAACTTTTATCCTAACAAATTGTAACTGTACATGTAAACATGATTATCGCCAACCACATTTTTTTTAAGCGTAGGCAGACAGGGACCTGACTAGGTTGCTTAGGCGCCCGTTTCCCCACTACTACGACATAGAGCTAATGGCGGGGAGGAACATTGCTAGAGGACACCATGCAATGTCTTCAGCGGACACTCAGATTCCTGCAGATGTTGCGTCTGAGGATGATGTAAGTGTCGACCTAGGCGTTCCTGATACACCCATGTACACACACTCGGCAACAGACGAGCGTAGCGTACCCGCAACTACCGGGCAAAGTGAGGGTGAAAGCGCGCGGCCTGTGCGAACGGATAACCCGTCAGTTGGGGGCAGGAGTCCTTCTACCCATACGCACAGGAGACGCCAATCAACGCCGCAAGAACGATGTAGTCTTTCCAATGAAGTTCTGGCTGAGTTCACACAGGTTTACACAAAGGTTCACGAGTTAGGGACATCCATGATGACCAAATCCTATGAAAAGGAAGAGTTGTCAAACATTTTACAACATTTTAATGCCAATTTCCCCAATGCCCCCACCTCCATTTTTACTACACTTGTGAACGCCATCAAGGACTCTACCAACCGCAACATCTACCTTGGCCTCCAAAACACCCCTGCAAAGATAACCTTGTGGTTAAACGACCTTTGTCAAAGGTCACAATTCGGTTTTGCCACATCTGTACCTCCAATGCCTTCATATTATTTCCCGTCTCCGCAACCATTCCCTTCACATTCACCCAACTTCAGCAGCACGTCGTCTCATCCACCATTTATGTCGTCTTCCTCTTCACCCAACTTCCCAGGCACATCGTCTCAGCCACCATTTATCCCGCCACCCAACTTCCCAGGCGTGCCACCGATGTGGTTTCCTTCATCCAGTGATGCTGGCCCATCGGGAACATAATTGCAGGGGTTATTTTGTATGCATTTGAAGTTAATTATTTTCCGTCCAAACATTTATATTTCATTGACTGTTGTAATAATTTACTTTCCGCACACACATTACATATCCGTACAATTTCATTTGATTGAGTGTTGTAATAATTTATTTTTCGCACGTTAATTGGATTGTCTTATGTTGTAGCAATTATTATGTAGTTGTTTGCATTATACATGTAGGCATCATGTCTGGCAATGACCAACCGCAAACAGAAGACATGCTCAACAACCTTTTATTAGATTCCTTGTTGTGGCCAGTGATTCACGTTGGTGATTTAATTGCCGACTCTATTGCATACTCAATCATGGACGCAGTAGACGTTGATGCCTCCACACCACCTCGTATCCCTAGGTCAGTTAGCATCAGGAGTGGCCACATAAAGGTCTTAGAAATATTGACCGGTCACGAACAAAGGGCTTATGACCTATACCGGATGCGTCCACAAACTCTAATGACCTTTGTCGACAAGCTTGAGAGTCGTGGCTTGTTGCGAGGTACTAGAGGCGTCAGCTCAGTTGAGGCCGTATGCTATTTCCTGCAGATGGTTGGCCATGGACACACAAATCGTGCTTTGGCGGAGGACTACATTCACTCCGGTGAGACCATTAGCAGAAAGTTCAACGAAGTGTTGGACGCTGTTTGTGCGTTGACCCATGACTACATTGTCATGCAAACTGCAACTACATGCACAGCAACACATACTCGCATTTTACATAACGCAAGGTTCTACCCATACTTCAAGGTAATAGTTAACCCCCTAATAAATTTAATTTATTTTCAAACATTGTGTATGTTTACAACATTATTTTGGTGTATATAATGCCATAGGGGCTATTGACGGAACACACATCCCTGTCTTGGTCAGCAGAGACAAACAAAATCGATACCGTGACAGAAAAGGGAATGTCTCTCTCAATGTCATGGCTGTAGTAGACTTCTCCATGGAGTTTACATATGTCCTCACTGGGTGGGAGGGGTCGGCTGCCGACCAAAGGGTCCTGCAATCAGCAAGGAACCATAGCGGGTTTACAGTTCCGCCGGGGAAGTTTTACCTGGTAGATGCAGGGTATGCCAACACTCGTGAATTTGTTGCACCCTATCGCAACACAACATACCATATTTCTGAGTACCGAGGAAACAGACATGCCTACACCAGCAAGAAAGAGATGTTCAACCACATACATGCTCAACTACGTAATATTGTAGAAAGAGCATTTGGGGTGCTGAAGAGACGGTTTGCATACCTTAAGAAGGGGCCAACATATCCTATTCATTCGTAGTGTCGCATCGTACTTGCTTGTTGTATCCTACACAATTACATCCGACGGCAAAATGACGGCGACACCATAATGGATGAACTCCCAGATGAGAATTCACCGTCTGCCATTCCCCCAGGCGTCGTTCCCCCGAGTTCAGGTCAAGGTTCAACTCAGGCCGATTCAAGGGAGGGCGAAGTGTTATGTGAATCCATTGCTAATCTCATTTGGGAAACTCGTTAGTAGAGTATCTGTAATAGATTGATTCCCAAATTGTTTATTTCGAACCTAATCAGAATCAACACATTGTGTCAATATAGGTTGTCTTCAAATAGAGAACGGAATGCCTCGTTGTCAATGCGGCCTTCAATCCACTGTACGCGTTTATATGGATGCCAAGGATGCACAAAACGGACGTTTTGAAGACAAGAACCCACACATGCCATATTTTACGTGCGGTAGTCTTCAAAATCAAAATAGATGTCATATGAGGTTGCCCGCGCAACGGGTTGTACCCACAATTGCCACACTAACCGCCGTTAGGGCTGCAATGCTTTCACAACTTGCATATGTACGCAGTGAACGTCAACTATGGTCTTCCCAGTGTGCCTTTGTCTGTTCCAGCAGAGCAGACACTGATAGGCTACAAGTAGAAATTACCGATCTTCGATCGCGGTCCCAATATCTTCGCCAACGTCTTCACATAACTAGCGACGACAACACTTCCAATGAGGACAGTTACAATACATCGTAGATGTATAACATCATTGATGTCTGTCCAACATTCATAACATAAGTTTATCTGTAATATATTTAACAATTATTATGAGGTATGTCTTGTATGTGATTGTTTTGATTTTCAATCTAACTCCATTGCCATAAATCGTTTGACTGATTCAAATGCATGGTGTAGATGTCTATTAATACAACTGAAGTTGTGCGGTGTGACTGTGGGTTAGAGGCAGGCTTGCGACTTAACACTGACGATGCAGGGTTGTATGACTTTGGAATTCTCAGTGAAAGACCAGGTGAAATGTATTACATATGTCCTTCTCGCGAGGTGCGCTTGTACACACATATTATGTAGCCACTGTGTACGTTACACATTCATTGTCATTTACGTAAACTTCATAATATTTTTTAGGGAAAAGATCGATGCAGTTACTTTCGCTGGGCAATCGATCTCAGTCCTACAATTGATTCTCTGAAAGCTGAGATTGCGTTACTCACGCTCGAGTGCAAGTCATTGTGGGGTCAGACAATGAACTTGAAAGATTTTGTTGAAATTCATCACAACCACCATGATGTTTACACCAACAAAAAGTATGAGCATGAGTATCTAGAACGCTACGTAGAAGAACTGGAGGACCAATGCAGGCTTCTGTTGGACACTCCTTCACCCCCGACGACGCCGTAACGTCGAATGGCGGCCATACCTTTCATTCGCGTCATCAGTTTTCCATTTTAGTGTTGTTGTTTGGAAGTTCCTGTGTTAAGTGTTGTTGATTGTTTTTTAAAAAAGGATATGCCATGCTCTGTTGTTTGGAACTTACATATTAACTAATATGCTTAGTCATTCGACGCCTCCTCATTTTGTGTGTTGTTCGGAGCATGATATGATGGACTGTATACGAAGATGTGTTGATGGAGTGTATACGACAGAGGCTTGGATGGAGGCAAAATCATAAAATGATAATAAACCTAATACATGATAGTAGTGAACTTAGGTGAACATAAGAGTTATTATTGTTCTTCTTGTTATTTTTGTTCTTCTTATCTTATTTTTAATTTTGTTCTTCTTATCTTCTTGTTATTTTTCTTCTTCTGTTCTTCTTCTTATCTTCTTGTTGTTGTTGTTCTTCTTGTTTATTACAGGCAACATGGGATCTCGTTTCCCTGTAAAGGAGTACAATCTCTCAAACAGGGAGTTCATGAGACGCGTCCCCCTTCCCGTTACCTGGAGGTGCGAGCCATTCAAGATAACTCCTGGCTATGCAATGGTGGAGGTAGGCAGAATCAGTTTTGATGTACAGATCGGGTGGTCTACACCTGAAGAAAGTATATGGAACAAGAAAAGTAAATATTTAATCATGGATGAAGGTTGGACGAAAATGTTGGACAGCCTCAAAGCCACACCAGACTGGACCGTGACCCTACAACCCAAACCCAATGATGACAGTCGTCCTACATGCTTTTTGTTGTGGATTTATTTTGAAGGTGACAACTCTGATTTGCTAAGGTTTATTTTCCCGAGACCAGATGGTTACATATCATCTACTTCGGACTCGGCGGATGCCTTGTTTGTCAGAGATTGCCACCAAGCACCAATCTTGATCTCGTCTACGGATGATGAAACTGATGTTGAATCACTTGGATCAAACAATCATTAGTTTTTTATTTTCTTTATTATCTTTATGTTGTTTATATACATTACAGGCTTGTTATGGGTGTCTGCCCACTAAGACAATTTATATTTAGTCTTCAGTAGCTGAATATGTTTTACTTTAAAAATGATGTTCATGTTTGGCTATTTTTGGAACGTGTTTCTTGGTCTGACGGGGTATTAAACATAGCATGTTAGGCATATTCAACCTCAGGGAAACAATCAAAACACCCACATAAACACCCCACAAAAGGGTAATACGCCTGACTCACATCTCAACAACAAAATGAGAGTTATTAAACCAAAGTGATATTGATAACAATTAAGTTATTATTCAGTTACTTTTTTCAGTTTAAAAACTTCTGTTTAAACGGCGTCACAAGGTCACATTTCTAACAACAGTTCTGCGAGAATTGGACAGATTCAGCTAATCCTGCCTACAGTTGCCAAACAGAATCAGACTAAACCCAGCCTGCACAGCCAAACAGAATCAGCTTGAAACGAGTCTGAAACGAGTCCAGCCCCCCAGAATGAGACTGGTTTGCCAAACAGAATCAGACTGGTTTGCCAAACAGAATCAGACTCCAACAGGCCTAAACCCGTCCAAGCCAGGCAGGCTTGCATAAAGCCAGTCCCGAACCAAACAGGGGCCAAGAGTCGGGAAATTAGCAGCAGTATTCCTAACTCCTTCAACGCCATGGCGCACATGTCCAATCCTCACGTGCATCATTGAAGTTCCTGGGATTCTGCCGTATTATGATCTTCATCCTCATATGTGTATCTATACCGTCTAGATTTTTTTTTTACAATTTTTTTCATAATTTTTTATCAATTAGAAGCACATTCTTTTTTGCTCTAAAGAAAAGACGTCAGATGGGCGTCAAGGGTTCTCCGTCCGAACTAAAGCGCATAATGCAGATCCGCGATGCACTCCCGAGCAAACGTATGTTCGATGGGCACGATGTAATCAATTTTTTTTAATTATAAATATCATCATCCATATCAGAAACGACTTTATCTTAAAAGAGATTAGGGAAGTGTTATTATTTAACCACTTGTTAATTACCGGGCCGATGTAACTCCACGCAGTCACACGGCTCCCATCTAAAATGCTCCGGAGGGAGATTCTTTTGGGTCACCTCTTGTGTGAAATTACCGCCCGCCCGCACGCACGCACTTATAAGTGGCATGGCATCTTTGTGTTTTTTCTTTTGATACAGTCAATCTTAAAGCGGTAAAAAACATTTACCACGCGTGCTCTGGCACAGCGGCGGTGACACCGAGAAGCGCGTGATGTTGACAGTTGCAGCGGGTGCGAGGTCGCAGACTACAGGCTGGTTGAATGCAGTGGCGCCATGTGAGTGTGAATCGAAGAGAGGGTTATAGTGGTCTCATTAGAAGAGAAAGGTGAGAGCGGTCAGAGACAGCTGCTGCCACTACCAGACAGACAGACACACAGGGCATCGTCGTCATTCACCGTGTAATTTCCAATCAATAAACTGCTTAGCTGTATCGCACTCACAACCCGTGTCTTGGTGTATCCAAACCCACACTATTCTTTTTCTTGACTGGCTCCTTGATGATAACGCCAGAGTTTTTTTTATTGTTATAATAATAAAAGGTAGAGTCACAAGACGTGGAGATGGCGAACCTATAATATAATTTATTGCCTGTCGAGCTCCATAGTCCATTTCAAATTCACACAAACAAACACAGAGATGCCTGCCATGCCCATCTCCTCTTTCTTGCCGCCCAGACAATTGCATGTGGCGGACAGCTATCCAGCATCAACCGGTCTCCATCCAACGACCTCTCTTTAATCATGCAAAGTTACATTTATATTGCCGATCCAGAGAGAGAGAGAGAGAGAGAGAAATAAAGTATAATATAACATAGTAGACAAAAAAAATGATGGGGGAGTGCAATCGATGTTTGGCTTTTGTATCAACAAAAGGAAGTTCCATAATCACTTTACAATAAAACAATCCGGATTTATTTAATACTCAATGCTGACGACGTGCAAATCATATTTTTGTCTTTAATTTTTTTATAGATTATATATTATGTTAGGATACACACATATCATATAAGAAAAATTCGTGGAGGGGGCTTGATGTAATTTGTTTCTATTATTTTTTGAAATTACACATTGGTCTTTGTGTGTACATCACACTTTTGTCTTTAATTTTTAGAAATATATATTATTTTAGGATACACACCTGCACTATATACAAAAGTCTTTAATTTTAAGTCATTATCAAAATATGGACAATGTACAACTCTCAATTCAACACATCGATCCTCAATTGTAGACAGAATAGAGCTACTCTCAACATCTACTGTGTGTATCTATGCCATATATACATCAATATAAATGGTGATTAGGTATGTGAAAGATGCAAGACTGGAAACCATATCCTATGTTCATGTAACTCTTGGCAACCTAGATACCACTAAATGTGGCACCCGACATATGGATCAATGCATAAGCAAGATAAAAATACATAGACCACATATAGAAAAAAGAGGCAAATTTAACCCAGTTGTCATCATTAGACCAAGGAGGAATGAAAAATCTCAAAAAAATTCCAACAACATTCAAATAAGATCATAAAAAAGGCCCCGTTATATCCATATACATATAGGTAGCTATATAGTGTTCATCATACATGACCAACGTCACCAACTTTCTATACAAAGTATATGCCTATTTCTATATATACAACATGAACATCGTGTACAAGGCATACATCCAAAATTGATCTATAGATATATCATCAAGTATAAGTACCGTACCGTGACTTGGGTGTACATGTATTATTTTAGACGCATCAGAAGGATAAAATATTACCTTAGTCTCACTACTACCCTAGAGAAGGTGGCACATCACCGTAAAACTCTTGATGTAGGTCTTGGGTACCTAGTAAAATGGTGGAGAACCATGCAAATGATACCAGAGTCCAAACGATACATAAAGCACCTACATGGCTTTCTAACTATGCAAGCTCTACTGTATAGGTAGTATAATAACAAATAAAATTTTCTACATAATTAAGTGTGGTATACAAGAAAGGCAACTCATATGTACAAGAAACATTATAACAGTAAAATGTACAATGCGAAAGTGGTATGTTACTACACAATTAATGTTGTACATCTTGATTGTATGTTCTATTATTTATCCATGGGTAGTTGGGATGCATCGCTGGCCAATTTATTGGTTAGTGAGTGTGAAGGGAATTTGGTGATCACCCAAGACCGTTTGGAGGTCTAGGGTTAAGGGAATTTGATCAATTGAAGGTCCAATCATCATAGGTTGATGAAACAATCAAAGTGATGATTTGGTGACCTAATTAGGGTTCAACCCTTAACAAATTGACTTGGTTTTTTTATGGGACTTTGGGCAAACGGTCTCAAGACCGTTTGGAGGATGTCCAAACGATCCCAAGACCGTTTGGGGTCAGGTCATGGCCCAATTGAGTGATAGTTGATGGGTTCAACTTCAATTAGGCTTATGTTGATGGATGTTGAAGGCTGATCGATTTCAAACCCTAATCCAGTTGGTCCTAACCCTAGTTGGTGACCAATTGAGGGTCAATTGAGTGTCAAATTGGTTAAGGATAAACCTAATTGTCTCAATTGATAAGTGGTTAACCTTGGCATGATCAATTGAAGGGTTCAACATTGAAAACCCTAATCAATTGCAAGTATTGATGCACTTTTTAGGTCCATGCAGTTTTGAGATGTTTGGACCAAACGGTCTCAAGACCGTTTGGGGGAAAACGGTCTCAAGACCGTTTGGGACCAAACGGTTTCAAAACCGTTTGGATCCATGCGGTTTCAAACCGTTTAAGGTCATGCGGTTTCAAGGGTGATTTGTTCAAACGGTTTCAAAGTCAACCATGTCTAAACAGTCAACATGAACAAACGATTTCAAGACCGTTTAAAGGCAAACGGTCTTGAGTGTGACCTAGTCCATGCGGTCTTGAAAGTCAAAGGTACCAAACGGTCAACCCTTCCAAATGGTTTCAAAACCGTTTGGAGGTTGGAAGTTCAAAACCGTTTGGGGTCTTTTAAGGTCAAGATTTCTTAATGCTTTAAAGGCTTAAATGGTTCAATGGTTGTTTAACCTAAACCCTAATGATACCTAAAGACATTAAGGGGTTAAGTGATTAGTATATTAACCCATATTATGATCAATGGTGAACTTACTAAAGTACCCTTGAAGGGTTTATGTAGTCAACATCCCTTGATCAAGCAAACCCTAATGACCATAGTGGTGATGACTTGACTTATGTTAATCAAAGTTGACTTGACCTAACCTAATCTAGAGTGATGTAATCACCATCTATTAGTGACAAGAGAGAGAAGACTCCTAATATGAATGGGAATCAAGTAATATACCTTCAATATGTATGAATGTACATGATTAGGGTATGATCCTTCACACTGAGATCATAGAAACCCTAATTATGATAATTGATGAATCTAAGCCTAAGTTAAAGGCATCAATGATAATAATCTTCATACTTGATGATGCTATGAGCTCAATTCACTATGAGGTGAATAGTAAACCCTAATTTTAGGGCAAAAGCATGTAATGTGAATAGTAAACCCTAATTGAGGGTGATGTGATGAAATGTATAATAAACCCTAAATTCACATCATGCTTTTAAGCATGAATCTTCATGATTGAAGTATGAGATGAGGAATCATTATTCCTAATTATAATGAAGGGGATTGAATAACCCTAATTGATTAAGAATAAGGGAACCTGGCCTTAGTAAAGGCACGATGGTACAACCCTTGAAATTGAAGGTTTATTTCTGCTTCATAAATTACTGATTTGGAGATAGATTGTTTATTATTATCAATTGAATTAACCATGCATGTTCTTATAAAGAAGAGATCATAGCCAGATACGGGTTATGATATCATATTCACTAAAAGTATGCTATATACTATATGAATAGTGATATATGCTATGTTGCCTAGTTTAAGGGGAAACATATGAGGTTGATGGGCTGTAAGAGCCATGAGTAACATCAAGGTCATGCTGATCAGATGACTTATGATGATTTAAGGGTTTGAATACCCCTATTCTTGAATCATAGTATTGAAATGGTTAAGAATTGATATCCATATGATAACTGATGTGAGTTAAGCTTGATACATTTAATATTCTACTTTCATAGCTGATGTTCTAATGATTAAATGTTTGAGAACATGCTTGATGCTAAAAGAATGTTGAAATGTACCTAAATAATCAAGAATAATCATATTATGTAGAGCCCTAATCATAGATCCATCATTGTCAAAAGCCAAATGATGGTGAAACAGTTTTTCCTAAGGGAACTCCTGGATCATATATGTAACATCTCTGACCTGGGTTATGAATTAACCCTAGATTGTTTTGCTTAATAAGGTTAAGTAGATTCTTAATCTTATCTTGTGAAAAGTAATTAGACCTCATGAGAAACTTATGTTTCAATTTTGGTCCTGTTCGAACAATGTTGAAGCAATGTTTGCTTATTTTGGACCAAAGTGCAAATTACCCAAGTTGAGGGGTCAACTTGCAAATGTTGCATGGTAAGATGTTCATATTATGTTGAGACATCATAAGAATGAATATGATGTAGTGGTATGGTTTTCACAAGCTTGGGCACCAAGATTAAGCTTGTAAAGCAGTGTTGTGCATTAAAACCTAGTTTTGGTGAAAAGTGCAATTTACCCAAAACCTAGGGTTCAATATGCAAATTACCACTTCAATAAGGTTCCTAATGTTTCTTGGAATCATGTAGAGAAAATAAAATGATATGGGTGCCTCATTTGAATTAAGTTGGAGGAGAGAGAATCTTGATATTAAAATAATCAAGATTAATGCCTAATTGAAACCCTAATTTGATTTAGGGCAAAAAATGACTAAAAATAATTGAAGGGCTTTCAACCAAAATGTTTTGGGTTGATTTTGAATAAGGATGAACGTTCCTTTGACAAGATAAGGAACGAAAATATCCTAAGTAGGTGAAATTCCACTCACCTTATTATAAGAAAAAGAAAACCCACTCACATATGGATATTAATATTATAAGCATTAAGGTGCTTAATTTGATTTTCTTTAAATCAAGGATAATGAAGGAGAGTTAAAGGCAAAGGAAGGTGCCTCGTCCTTAAGGGATTTGAGGGGGGAGAGGCGGCCATATTTTTGGAATTTAATGCATTTTAATAATGCATTTTCTCTCTCATCAATTTCCTTATAAAAGTGCCTTTTTCAAGCCAAATGAAAGGCTATTTCGGATTTTCTTCTTCCCCTTGCTTGCAAAACCGACCAAGGAGCTAGGGAGGAGCAGGGAGCACGTGCCCAACCTGTGGGTGAGCCCTTGACCTTCGTTCTCCTTGATTTTATGGTGGAAATCGAAAATAAATTATGGATTCCTTCTTATTTCGATCTCCTCTTCAACCCTAGCCAACTTTTGCAATCAAAATCTTGAGGACGAGCTTAGGGGGAGTTGCAAGATCTTCATCCACCATTAATGGCGTGAGCTTGGAGCTTTGGAGCTCAATTGGAGGCGGGTTTTATAACTCAAACCCTTAAACATTGCTATTGCATCAATTCTCTATGCTTTGTTGATTGATTTCTTCAATTTGATACACTCTTGTTTCTTTGCTGCAATTTCCATCAAGAACGGTTGCTGTTCTTGGTTGTTCGAAGGAAGGGGATGATGACATCACCCTAGATGCTTATCCAAAGAAAATTACCAAGCAAAACCGTTTTAATAGCTACTCCAAATTGTTTTAATTTGATTGTCTATGCGGTTTCAGCAAACCGTTTAAGGGCAAACAGTTTGAGACCGTTTGACCAAGCATTGATCGTTTGGGAATTTTGTTCCTAATTATGTAGGCTGATAACCCTCCAAATTTGAGGGATTAACTCCAAAGGAATCGAGAGTTGAAAGCCAATCAATTAGGCAATCAGATTGAATTATGTGCTGATTTTCAACCTGATTAACTTGACCTGGTTGAGAAAACGGTTTCAAGACCATTTGAGATAGTTGACCAAGCGTTTACCATTTGGGATTCCTGTTCATAATTATGTTTATTAATAACCATACAAATTTGAGGGATTAACTCCAAAGGAATCGTGAGTTGAAGCCTAATCAATTAGGGAAACCTAATTGGATTAAGTGCTGATTTTCAATCTGATTTAATTGAACGTTTTGGGAAAACGGTCTCAAGACCATTTGAGTGCGTTGACCAAGCGTTGACCGTTTGGGATTACTGTTCCTAATGATGTTGGTTAATGACCCTCCAAATTTGAGGGGTTAACTCAAAAGGGATCATGAGTTGAAGGCTAATCAATTAGGCAAACCCTAATTGAAAATAGTGCTGAAATTCCAATGAGTTAAGTTGAGATTTTGGGTTGATTAGCCCAAACGGTCTCAAGACCGTTTGGGGATCACCCCAAGACCGTTTGGAGGTCTGGGGTCAAGTATAGTTGACCAATTGAAGGTCCAAAGGTACCAAATCATACTACAACTAAATGTTGATTTGTTGATCAACTCGATAGACCAATCCATGATGATTTTTCACTAAAGTCCAAAGGTTGGATGGGCCAAACGGTCTCAAGACCGTTTGGTGGTCACCCAAGACCGTTTGGAGGTCTAGGGTTGAGTATAGTTTAGTGGTTGAAGGTCTAAAGATATCAAGTTGATCTGCAATATATTGCTGATTTGGTGAGCACTTCAATGAATCAAACCCTAATTAGATTGCTTGGATTTGAGTGATATGATGGTAAAACGGTCTCAAGACCGTTTGGAGCTCATGCAAACGACCTCAAGACCATTCGGTGGTCACCCAAGACCGTTTGGAGGTCTAGGGTTGAGTATGGTTAGGTGTTTGAAGGTCTAAAGCTACCAAGCTGTTATACAATGCAATGCTGATTTGGTGATCAATCCAATGATCCAAACCTTAATTGGATGGCTTGGATTTGAGTGATATGATGGGAAAACGGTCTCAAGAACGTTTGGAGGCCATCCAAACGACATCAAGACCGTTTGGGGTCAGTTCATACCCAATTTGGATAATGGTTTAATAGTTTCAAAGTAACCAATCTTGCATTGATGAGTGTTGTTGGATCTTCGATTCCAAACCCTAATTCAATTGAATCAAGCCCTAAGTGATGACCAATTGAGGGTAAATTGAGGGTAAAATTAGTTGAAGGTTGACCTATTAAACTCAATTGAAGTATGAGCATAGGTCCAATTGATGATTGGTTCCATGAATTCAATGGTTGAAGGTCCAATGCAATCAATTGAAACACAATTAGTAGCATGATTGATGATCAAATTCAAAGCTCTAATTGGTGTTATAAACCCTAATCCCATTGAGATCAGACCATAATTGAAGTCCCAATTGAGGGGTGAGCCATGATTCAAATGATGATTGAGTTGATGATCCAATTGGTTGAAGTTCCATTGATTAGAATTGAGTGTGGTTCAATTTGGTTAATTCAATTGGATACCTCATGTTATTGAAAGTCTAACGGATCAAACCTTTTTGAAAACCTAATGTGATTAGGTGGGAGATACCTTTAATGGTACTAGTTATTAATGCATAACAAATGCATGGATCCTATACATGATGTAAATCCTAATTGAGGCTGATTCCATGTATAACCCTAATAAGAGGTTGACTACATGTGAAATCACTAATTAGGATGAATAGTAAACCCTAGCTGAGGGTGCATCCATGTGGAACCCTAATTGAGGGTGATTCCATGAGAAACTTTAATTGGGAATGAATCCCTAATTGCTTATAGGACCAATGACTTGGTACACTATGTTAATCATAGTTGTATGCATTTGATTGAAGGGTTGATGTGACCTAATCAAGTTGAAAGGATCAAATAATAGAATTCATATATATATAAATATGATTCATGTGTTGATCCTATGTAGCACGACCGTGCAAGGCAGCACGGCCGTGGCGACTTTACTCAGCATGACCGTGCAGGGTAGCACGGCTGTGGTAGCTTCACTTTGCACGACCGTGCAAGGTAGCACGGCCGTGGTGGTCTATGCTTGACTTAGAGCTGAATTGAAAGTGACCTAACATGGTCATTTTGTTAATTCTCAACTTAAGGATGAGAGAGATACTCATACCTTGTGATGATAATCATTTAATGATAATTGATGAGAATAAATAAGTATGATTGAATACTTATGGTATAAATGTTGGCTCCTAGATGTGGGGAGCAATGAACTAGGGTTTGATCATTGATAATATGATCTTAAAAACCTAAATGGTTAATAATGGAAAGCCCTATTCTTAATGAAGGGTAATGATATGTGAGAGAAAGCCCTAATTGATGGTAAACCCTAACCCTGGTAAGGGTATAGTGGTGTTACCCTGTATTGCATGATGTGTTGTGAACTTGATAAGTCTATTATCATGTGTGACAATCATGCAGGTCTCATGAGTTGATGATCATAGCCAGGTATGAGCTATGATGTTTATTTGATAAGAATTGATTGGCCATATGTGCCATTATGTTTTTGTTACTGAGAAAGAAGTAACAAGATGAGTTGGGCTTGTAAGCCTTTGTTTTAAGTTGTTGCCTAGTGAGAGGTGACAAGATGTGAATGGCCTTGTGCGCCATGTGAATAAAGTTGTTGCCTAGTGAGAGGTGACAAGATGTGAATGGCCTTGTGCGCCATGTGAATAAAGTTGTTGCCTAGTGAGAGGTGACAAGATGTGAATGGCCTTGTGCGCCATGTGAATAAAGTTGTTGCCTAGTGAGAGGTGACAAGATGTGAATGGCCTTGTGCGCCATGTGAATAAAGTTGTTGCCTAGTGAGAGGTGACAAGATGTGAATGGTTTTGTGAGCCATGTGAATAAAGTTGTTGCCTAGTGAAAGGTGACAAGATGTACAGTGTTCTGATGAGCTATGTGTGATGGAAATCCAAATCCTGGTAAAGGATTAAGGGTAATACCCTTGAATTATTAATACATTGTTTTGCATGGTATTGATAGATAATTGATGTACTACTATTATATGTGCTAACCATGCAGGTATTATGAGATGATGAGCATAGCCAGTTATGAGCTATGATGTATTATTAGTTTGAATTGTTAATTGGGCCTTGTGTGCCATAATATACCTTGTGCCTGGTAAGAGGTGGCAAGAGAGTTAATGTGCATCAAGTGCCATGATGGATGCTTGTGTAGCAAGTATCATACTTACCTTGGTCAAATGACCTAAAGGTGTTAGTTACCTGAGAAAGAGGTAACAGTGCTCAAGTGATGAACAAAGGGTTTGAATACCCAGGATTTCATGGTTATGGTATTGAAATTGTGAAAGGATGAGAAAAATCCAGTGATGAAGTGAGGGATTAAGATCCCAACACTTATGAAAAGAGTATGGCTACGGGCCATGACTCCACATTGAAAATGCCAGGCTTTAGATATATGATCTAAGCTTGAAGAAAGTTAATGCAGTGGTAATGATTCTGTTGTTTGAATAAATGTTATACATGTTCTTCCTATTCATTAAAGGATAAGTGACATGTTGATTCTATCAAGTTACAGTTGCAATGCTTTTGATATAGAATAATGATTTAATCTGTTAAACATTAAAATATCTGCTGTCAAATAAATATGATTTCCCTATTCATATTTATCTTATTAAGTTGCAATAATAATGTTTCTGGCGGAGAGTTATATCTCTCGCTGGGGCAATTTTTATAATTGTCTCACCCCCGTGGGAACCACATTTTTAGGTGGATGCGGACGAGGAGACAGGAATCCTTCAGGATGTGAAGGACAGCTGCAGTAGCAGGGACAGCAGTAAAGTCTCAGGTGGAGACATTGGCTGTCATGTCATGTTCAGATGTATATAAAGTCCTATGTGTCGTCTCTGTACTCTCAGGTCCTCGGAGTAGTAGTTAGTGATTTCGAGATTTTGGCTTAATGCCTCGAAAGTTTTATACTACATGTGTATAGTTAAGACAGAGTAGTTAATGTTTGCATTCCTCGAGAAGCAAAAGTACATGAGATGTATATATATGAACCAGGATGTAAAGCTTTACTTTGGTTCTGAATGAAAAGGGTTTTCCTGTGAATGGATCTCTTTGCAAAAAGTTTTAATTTTTAGTGATTTTCGCTAATCCGCTGCTTGATGAACGCTTCCGCATTAGTTAATCTTATTTTCGCGAGATGGTCGTCACAATTTAGTGGTATCAGAGCTCTAGGTTTGCTGAGTCTACAGAGACATAGGACTAAGGTATCGAGTCTGTGTTTGTGTTCTCCAGTATACCCTATAACGATTTCTGCTTGTGCAGAGAAAGGGTAAAGTTTTAAAATGACTGGAGAGCACAAGGAACAAATTGCTTAGGGCAATGTTGTTGCACCAAGAAGTGGTGCAAGGATCATGCAAGAATAGAATGAGTGCCTGAGAATCCCCATTAAGACCTGATCAGGATAGAGAATCCTATGATCATGCTCTTGTTGGGCAGATTAGGGCAACAATAATGCATATAGGGGACTGGATACTAGCTTTACAATCTAGGTTATCAGTCCTTAATACAGAAAGTTTGAGCTTTAAAAGAGTTCCTAAATGACTTAGTCATGTTGGAACAAGGGAAAATCATGTGTGTATAATGATATGAATAGCAAGGAATATGATAGTATGTAAGTGCATACTACTTGATCTCAGTATTTGTAAACCCTGGCCAGGTATACAACTATTGATGATAAAGTGAGTATGGAAACTCTTAGATTGGTATCTTTTTGATTGCCCTGATCAAGCAGTCATTCTGATACAATCTAATGAGTATCATGAAATAAGAAACATGGAACCAATAAAGGAAGATGATGTGTGCAATTCCAATAAAGGAAGATGCTTTGTGCAATTCCAATAAAGGAAGATGTTGTGTGCAATTCCAATAAAGGAAGATGCTTTGTGCAATTCCAATAAAGGAAGATGTTGTGTGCAATTCCAATAAAGGAAGATGCTTTGTGCAATTCCAATAATGGAAGATGGTGTTTGCAATTCCAATAAAGGAAGATGTTGTGTACAATTCCAATAAAGGAAGATGCTTTGTGCAATTCCAATAAAGGAAGATGCTGTGTGCAATTCCAATAAAGGAAGATGCTTTGTGCAATTCCAATAAAGGAAGATGTTGTGTGCAATTCCAATAAAGGAAGATGCTTTGTGCAATTCCAATAAAGGAAGATGATGTGTGCAATTCCAATAAAGGAAGATGCTGTGTGCAAATCCAATAAAGGAAGATGTTGTGTGCAATTCCAATAACGGAAGATGCTTTGTGCAATTCCAATAAAGGAAGATGCTTTGTGCAATTCTAATAAAGGAAGATGCTTTGTGCAATTCCAACCCTAATAAAAAAGGGAAGAGCTATGTGAACATTCCCAACTAATAGGAAGAGCTATGTGAACATTCCTAATCAAAAGGGAAGAGCTATGTGAACATTCCCAATTAAAAGGAAGAGCTATGTGAACATTCCCAATTACATAGAGTTTGCTAAGTGAATTATCTATGTTAGATATATATATTTTTCCTTTTGATAAGTATTCTTGAGTGATTATTGAAGTATGTTCTTTTATGCTTCTTCCTTTCAATGATATGGACATCATATGTTAGGGGTTTATGCTCTGCATAAACATTGATGAGGTTGAACTAATGAAAGGAGCTTTGTGTGGAATCACATAGTTCATGATATCTCCATGATATTAAGATGACATGTGGATACTTGAGGGCATGATTAATGAACAATATGTTCCTCCTTTTCTTGGGATTTCGAGGACGAAATCCTTGTTAGGGGTTTATAATTTGTAACATCCCTGACCTGGGTAATGAATTAACCCTAGATTGTTTTGCTTAATAAGGTTAAGTAGATTCTTAATCTTATCTTGTGAAAAGTAATTAGGCCTCATGAGAAACTTATGTTTCAATTTTGGTCCTGTTCGAACAATGTTGAAGCAATGTTTGCTTATTTTGGACCAAAGTGCAAATTACCCAAGTTGAGGGGTCAACTTGCAAATGTTGCATGGTAAGATGTTCCTATGATGTTGAGACATCATAAGAATGAATATGATGTAGTGGTATGGTTTTCACAAGCTTGGGAACCAAGATTAAGCTTGTAAAGTAGTGTTGTGCATTAAAACCTAGTTTTGGTGAAAAGTGCAATTTACCCAAAACCTAGGGTTCAATATGCAAATTACCACTTCAATAAGGTCCCTAATGTTTCTTGGAATCATGTATAGCAAATAAAATGAGATGGGTGCCTCATTTGAATTAAGTTGGAGGAGAGAGAATCTTGATATTAAAATAATCAAGATTAATGCCTAATTGAAACCCTAATTTGATTTAGGGCAAAAAATGAATAAAAATAATTGAAGGGCTTTCAACCAAAATGTTTTGGGTTGATTTTGAATAAGGATGAACGTTCCTTTGCCAAGATAAGGAACGAAAATATCCTAAGTAGGTGAAATTCCACTCACCTTATTATAAGAAAAAGAAAACCCACTCACATATGGATATTAATATTATAAGCATTAAGGTGCTTAATTTGATTTTCTTTAAATCAAGGATAATGAAGGAGAGTTAAAGGCAAAGGAAGTTGCCTCGTCCTTAAGGGATTTGAGGGGGGAGAGGCGGCCATATTTTTGGAATTTAATGCATTTTAATAATGCATTTTCTCTCTCATCAATTTCCTTATAAAAGTGCCTTTTTCAAGCCAAATGAAAGGCTATTTCGGATTTTCTTCTTCCCCTTGCTTGAAAAACCGACCAATGAGCTAGGGAGGAGCAGGGAGCACGTCCCCAACCTGTGGGTGAGCCCTTGACCTTCGTTCTCCTTGATTTCATGGTGGAAATCGAAAATAAATTATGGATTCCTTCTTATTTCGATCTCCTCTTCAACCCTAGCCAACTTTTGCAATCAAAATCTTGAGGACGAGCTTAGGGGGAGTTGCAAGAGCTTCATCCACCATTAATGGCGTGATCTTGGAGCTTTGGATCTCAATTGGAGGCGGGTTTTATAACTCAAACCCTTAAACATTGCTATTGCATCAATTCTCTATGCTTTGTTGATTGATTTCTTCAATTTGATACACTCTTGTTTCTTTGCTGCAATTTCCATCAAGAACGGTTGCTGTTCTTGGTTGTTTGAAGGAAGGGGATGATGACATCATCCTAGATGCTTATCCAAAGAAAATTACCAAGCAAAACCGTTTTGATAGCTACTCCAAATTGTTTTAATTTGATTGGCTATGCGGTTTCAGCAAACCATTTAAGGGCAAACGGTTTGAGACCGTTTGGGAGAAAACGGTCTCAAGACCGTTTGCGATGGTTGACCAAGCGTTGACAGTTTGGGAATTTTGTTCCTAATTATGTAGGATGATAACCCTCAAAATTTGAGGGATTAAATCCAAAGGAATCGAGGGTTGAAGGCCAATCAATTAGGCAATCGGATTGAATTATGTGCTGATTTTCAACCTGATTAACTTGACCTGGTTGAGAAAACGGTTTCAAGACCGTTTGAGATGGTTGACCAAGCGTTGACCGTTTGGTATTCCTGTTCATAATTATGTTTATTAATAACCCTACAAATTTGAGGGATTAACTCCAAAGGAATCGTGAGTTGAAGCCTAACCAATTAGGGAAACCTAATTGGATTAAGTGCTGATTTTCAATCTGATTTAATTGAACGTTTTGGGAAAACGGTCTCAAGACCGTTTTAGTGCGTTGACCAAGCGTTGACCGTTTGGGATTACTGTTCCTAATGATGTTGGTTAATAACCCTCCAAATTTGAGGGGTTAACGCAAAAGGGATCATGAGTTGAAGGCTAATCAATTAGGCAAACCCTAATTGAAAATAGTGCTGAAATTCCAATGAGTTAAGTTGAGATTTTGGGTTGATTAGCCCAAACGGTCTCAAGACCATTTGGGGATCACCCCAAGACCGTTTGGAGGTCTGGGGTCAAGTTAAGTTGACCAATTGAAGGTCCAAAGGTACCAAATCATACTGCAACTAAATGCTGATTTGTTGATCAACTCGATAGACCAATCCATGATGATTTTTCACTAAAGTCCAAAGGTTGGATGGGCCAAACGGTCTCAAGACCATTTGGAGCTCATCCAAACGGTCTCAAGACCGTTTGGTGGTCACCCAAGACCGTTTGGAGGTCTAGGGTTGAGTATAGCTCAGTGGTTGAAGGTCTAAAGATATCAAGTTGATATGCAATAGATTGCTGATTTGATGAGCACTTCAATGAATCAAACCCTAATTAGATTGCTTGGATTTGAGTGATATGATGGGAAAACGGTCTCAAGACCGTTTGGAGCTCATCCAAACGACCTCAAGACCGTTTGGTGGTCACCCAAGACCGTTTGGAGGTCTAGGGTTGAGTATGGTTAGGTGTTTGAAGGTCTAAAGCTACCAAGTTGTTATACAATGCAATGCTGATTTGGTGATCAATCCAATGATCCAAACCTTAATTGGATGGCTTGGATTTGAGTGATATGATGGGCAAACGGTCTCAAGACCGTTTGGAGGTCATCCAAACGACCTCAAGACCGTTTGGGGTCAGGTCATACCCAATTTGGATAATGGTTTAATAGTTTCAAAGTAACCAATCTTGCATTGATGAGTGTTGTTGGATCTTCGATTCCAAACCATAATTCAATTGAATCAAGCCCTAAGTGATGACCAATTGAGGGTCAATTGAGGGTCCAATTAGTTGAAGGTTGACCTATTAAACTCAATTGAAGTATGAGCATAGGTCCAATTGATGATTGGTTCCATGAATTCAATGGTTGAAGGTCCAATGCAATCAATTGAAACACAATTAGTAGCATGATTGATGATCAACTTCAAAGCTCTAATTGGTGTTATAAACCCTAATCCCATTGAGATCAGACCATAATTGAAGTCCCAATTGAGGGGTGAGCCATGATTCAAATGATGATTGAGTTGATGATCCAATTGGTTGAAGTTCCATTGATTAGAATTGAGTGTGGTTCAATTTGGTTAATTCAATTGGATACCTCATGTTATTGAAAGTCCAATGGATCAAACCTTTTTGAAAACCTAATGTGATTAGGTGGGAGATACCTTTAATGGTACTAGTTATTAATGCATAACAAATGCATGGATCCAATACATGATGTAAATCCTAATTGAGGCTGATTCCATGTATAACCCTAATAAGAGGTTGACTACATGTGAAATCACTAATTAGGATGAATAGTAAACCCTAGCTGAGGGTGCATCCATGTGGAACCCTAATTGAGGGTGATTCCATGAGAAACTTTAATTGGGAATGAATCCCTAATTTCTTATAGGACCAATGACTTGGTACACTATGTTAATCATAGTTGTATGCATTTGATTGAAGGGTTGATGTGACTTAATCAAGTTGAAAAGATCAAATAATAGAATTCATATATATATATATATATAAATATGATTCATGTGTTGATCCTATGTAGCACGACCGTGCAAGGCAGCAGGGCCGTGGCGACTTTACTCAGCATGACCGTGCAGGGTAGAACGGCTGTGGTAGCTTCACTTTGCACGACCGTGCAAGGTAGCACGGCCGTGGTGGTCTATGCTTGACTTAGAGCTGAATTGAAAGTGACCTAACATGGTCATTTTGTTAATTCTCAACTTAAGGATGAGAGAGATACTCATACCTTGTGATGATAATCATTTAATGATAATTGATGAGAATAAATAAGTATGATTGAATACTTATGGTATAAATGTTGGCTCCTAGATGTGGGGAGCAATGAACTAGGGTTTGATCATTGATAATATGATCTTAAAAACCGAAATGGTTAATAATGGAAAGCCCTATTCTTAATGAAGGGTAATGATATGTGAGAGAAAGCCGATATGTGAGAGAAAGCCCTAATTGATGGTAAACCCTAACCCTGGTAAGGGTATAGTGGTGTTACCCTGTATTGCATGATGTGCTGTGAACTTGATAAGTCTATTATCATGTGTGACAATCATGCAGGTCTCATGAGTTGATGATCATAGCCAGGTATGAGCTATGATGTTTATTTGATAAGAATTGATTGGCCATATGTGCCATTATGTTTTTGTTACTGAGAAAGAAGTAACAAGATGAGTTGGGCTTGTAAGCCTTTGTTTTAAGTTGTTGCCTAGTGAGAGGTGACAAGATGTGAATGGCCTTGTGCGCCATGTGAATAAAGTTGTTGCCTAGTGAGAGGTGACAAGATGTGAATGGCCTTGTGCGCCATGTGAATAAAGTTGTTGCCTAGTGAGAGGTGACAAGATGTGAATGGCCTTGTGCGCCATGTGAATAAAGTTGTTGCCTAGTGGGAGGTGACAAGATGTGAATGGCCTTGTGCGCCATGTGAATAAAGTTGTTGCCTAGTGAGAGGTGACAAGATGTGAATGGTTTTGTGAGCCATGTGAATAAAGCTGTTGCCTAGTGAAAGGTGACAAGATGTACAGTGTTCTGATGAGCTATGTGTGATGGAAATCCAAATCTTGGTAAAGGATTAAGGGTAATACCCTTGAATTTAATGCATTGTTTTGCATGGTATTGATAGATAATTGATGTACTACTATTATATGTGCTAACCATGCAGGTATTATGAGATGATGAGCATAGCCAGTTATGAGCTATGATGTATTATTAGATTTGAATTGTTAATTGGGCCTTGTGTGCCATAATATACCTTGTGCCTGGTAAGAGGTGGCAAGAGAGTTAATGTGCATCAAGTGCCATGATGGATGCTTGTGTAGCAAGTATCATACTTACCTTGGTCAAATGACCTAAAGGTGTTAGTTACCTGAGAAAGAGGTAACAGTGCTCAAGTGATGAACAAAGGGTTTGAATACCCAAGATTTCATGGTTATGGTATTGAAATTGTGAAAGGATGAGAAAAATCCAGTGATGAAGTGAGGGATTAAGATCCCAACACTTATGAAAAGACTATGGCTACGGGCCATGACTCCACATTGAAAATGCCAGGCTTTAGATATATGATCTAAGCTTGAAGAAAGTTAATGCAGTGGTAATGATTCTGTTGTTTGAATAAATGTTATACATGTTCTTCCTATTCATTAAAGGATAAGTGACATGTTGATTCTATCAAGTTACAGTTGCAATGCTTTTGATATAGAATAATGATTTAATCTGTTAAACATTAAAATATCTGCTGTCAAATAAATATGATTTCCCTATTCATATTTATCTTATTAAGTTGCAATAATAATGTTTCTGGCAGAGAGTTATATCTCTCGCTGGGGCAATTTTTATAATTGTCTCACCCCCGTGGGAACCACATTTTTAGGTGGATGCGGACGAGGAGACAGGAATCCTTCAGGATGTGAAGGACAGCAGCAGTAGCAGGGACAGCAATAAAGTCTCAGGTGGAGACATTGGCTGTCATGTCATGTTCAGATGTATATGAAGTCCTATGTGTCGTCTCTGTACTCTCAGGTCCTCGGAGTAGTAGTTAGTGATTTCGAGATTTTGGCTTAATGCCTCGAAAGTTTTATACTACCTGTGTATAGTTAAGACAGAGTAGTTAATGTTTGCATTCCTCGAGAAGCAAAAGTACATGAGATGTATATATATGAACCAGGATGTAAAGCTTTACTTTTGTTCTGAATGAAAAGGGTTTTCCTATGAATGGATCTCTTTGCAAAAAGTTTTAATTTTTAGTGATTTTCGCTAATCCGCTGCTTGATGAACGCTTCCGCATTAGTTAATCTTATTTTCACGAGACGGTCGTCACAATATACTTTTGAGTATGTGGGGGATTATGGACGTGAATACCCTTACGTCCTAGTGTAGGAATTGATGTAGATGTACTTTAATCTATCAATCCTTCACTAAATGTTTATGCCGGGATGATGTACCACTAATCTCCTGAGGGAATCTTTAATGCCGCATCGTTGAGAGATAAATAAGAGATCTTTCGATAGCGAAGAGAGTTCAGAATGCCACTGTGACTCTAATAGCGAAGTGCCAGAATACCCTGGTAAGCTATCTTAGCAGAGACACGAGATGTCCTGCATCTTGATCCTCACACTGACTGAGGAAGATGAGGTCATAAGAATCCGACTCTTTTGATGACCTATGTATGATACCGATGCGACTTAGTAGTGATCGGTTGTATGGGCGGTATACCTCATCTCCGCAGGGCATAATAATGTTTGTAAAACATAATCAACCGCGTAGCATATCTGCTTAGGTTGAACTATGAGAAACAATGATTGATGTTACATTGTCTATAAATGTTCTAGTCAAGTAACTAGTATACATGTTCTTTATATTCCTTACAGATATGATTGCTTAAGTAATTGTTGCTTTACTTAATCCTAAGCCTGCTGTTGAATGATTTAAGTTACTTTGCTTATGTTATTCCTTGATTACTATAACAAACCTTCTGGCGGAGAGTTATAACTCTCGCTGGGACAATTATTTAAAATTGTCTCACCCCGTAGATTTCAACTTTTTAGGTGGACGTCGAGGACGAAGGAACCAATCCGAGGGTGAGCAGTATCCACAACAGCAACACCAAGGGCAGCAGTGAATCTCAGGTAGAGATACTGACTGTCAAGTCCTGTAGATAGTTTGTCTTATGTCATCTCTGTACTCTCAGGCCCTAGGAGTCAGTAGGTCTGAGATTTTGGCTTTAAGCCTTGAGATTTTGTATCTGGATGTATATGATCACTCGAGGAATGATTTCACAAGAGATGTAATGTTAAATCATAACATAAGCTGTTTATCTTGTTTCTTATAAAGGAGTTTTAAGTTTTAAAGATCTTTTCTTAAAAAGTTTTAATTTTTAGTGATTTTGCATATTCCGCTGCTAATTGAACGCTTCCGCTAAGCTTACCTCGTGATTTGTAGATCGGACCCCACAAGAAATGAGCATATTTCGTAAGTCAATCAATAACCACCCAAACAACATCATAACTTTTCTTGGACTTGGGGAAACCGGTAACGAAGTCCATTGTGATCTTCTCCCACTTCCATTCTAGAATTTCAAGAGGGTGAAGAAGACCACCAAGTCGTTGATGTTCGATCTTGACTTGCTGACATGTCAAGCACTTCGCGATGAATAGAGCTATATCATTCTTCATGTTCTTCCACTGGATGCTTCGTTGTAAGTCCTTGTACATTTTTGTTGTACCAGGATGGATAGTGCACTTGGACCCATGTGCTTCACTCATCACTTTCTGTCTCAGATCACCCACGTCAAGAATCCACAACCTTTGTTTGAAGCGGGCAACACCATCTACTCTGACGGAGAAGTTAGATTGTGGTTTCTCAGTCAAGGCCTTCATCTTTTCCATCTCAAAGCTTTCCAACTGTGCATAAATGACTTCTAAGAACCAAGTTAGTGTAACAGTCAAACTAGCCATATGGACACACAACTTGTCTTCATCCAATGAATCGACAGGTTGAGGTTACCAACTAGTCACATATTCGAGATTTTCCCACACCGAACATCTCAGAGCAGCACAAACGACATCCTTCTTACGACTTAAAGCATCAGCTATGAAGTTTGCTTTACCAGGATGATAGGTGATGGTGAAGTCATAATCTTTGAGATACTCAATCCACCTTCGCTGTCATAGATTCAGATCCTTCTGTGTCAACATGTACCTCAAGCTTTTATGGTCGGAGAAAACTTCAAACTTCACACCATAGAGATAATGTCGCCAGATTTTTCAGAGCATGAATGATGGGAGCAAGCTCTAAATCATGTGTACCCCAATTAGCTTCATTTGGTTTTAATGGCGGAAAGCATAGGCGACCACCTTTCCATTTTTGTGGGCTATGATCTCCAAACCACGATATAAACACGATTTAAACTTAGCGGAAGCGATTTGATTAGCAGCGGAAATTAAAACTTTTTGAGATAAAGCATTGAAACCATAAAACTTCCTTCATAAAAGGAGATAAACTATTTACATCTCAGATAATTACTTCTTGAGTAATTATATACAACATGATACAAAATCTCAAGAACTCATAACCAAAATCTCAGACCAAAAGACTCCAAGACCTGAGAGTACAGAGGAAACATAGGACTGACTCTAACTACACCACATGGCAGGCTAGATCTCCACCTGAGATTTTACTGCTGCCCCTGGTGCTGCTGCTGCTGGGACTGGTCACCTGTAGACCTGTTCCTCCGTCCTCGACGTCCACCTAAAAAGTTGAAGTCTACGGGGTGAGACAATTTTACATAATTGTCCCAGCGAGAGTTATAACTCTCCGCCAGAAGCTTTATTATAACATCTCAAAGAGTAACTTAAGAAGTAACAGCTTCAAAGTATTCAACATCAGATATAATAGTAAGCATGAGTTCAACAGTTATGAAATATGAAGACATTTTCACTATACAGTGTAACATCAATCAATCAACTCGTAGTTATCTCTAACAGGTGTACTACGCTATGGATTATGTTTTTCAAACATTACTTTTATGCCCTATGGAGATGAGGTTTACCACTCATACTCCAACCAATCACTGCGAAGTGCCTCAGTATCATACTAGGTCATCGAAAGAGCCGGATTCTCATGACCTTCACATTCATCAGTCAGTAAGAGGATTACTTGTAGGACATCTCGTGCCTCTACTATAATAGCTTACCAGGGTAATCTGGTCCTTCTCTATTTTAGAGTTACAGTGGCATTCTGTACTCTCTTCGTCATCAGGAGATTTCATGTTTATCTTCCACTGATACGGATATCTGTGCTTTCTTCATCATCAGGAGGTTTCATGTTTACCATCCACTGATACGGTATGGGATTATAGTGAAGGATTGATGGATTACACATCTACATCAAACACCTACACTAGGATGTAAGGTTCTACACATCCATATACCCCACATACTCAAAAGTATGTGATCCAGGAGTTCCCTTAGGAAAACCTGTTTCACCATCATTTGATCTCTGACAATGATGGATCTATGATCAGGGCTCTACATTACACTTGATTAGTTAGGTACATTCAGTATTCTTTTAACATCATACATTGTTCTTCAAACAATAACATTAGCATAACAGCTATGAAAGGAGAATACTAAATGTAACAAGCCTAACTCTCATCAATCATCATTTCTCAATACATTCATCACAAGTCATCTCTAAAGCATGACCTTGATGGTAATTATGGCTCTCACAGCCCATTTTAATCCATAAGTTGCCATTGACAAAGCATCAGGATATATCACTATTCATAAAGCTTAAGCATGCTTTCAATGAATATAGTTTCATAATCCATACCTGGATATGATCATCATCTCATGACAACCTGCATGGTTAATTCAATTGATAACAGTAAACAATTCATTCTAGAAGTTACACTTTCAAACTCTTAGAAGAGTCAAGTTCCCCAATATTCATCAATCAGGGTTTACTATTCACAATACATGTCCTCACCCTAGAATTAGGGTTTACTATTCACCTCATGGCGAATTGAACTCATTTCATCATCATGTATGAGAAACATCATCATTAAAGCTCCTAGATAAGATTAAAATTCACTAAACATCATAATTAGGGTTTCCATGATCTCACATAGGTGGATCATACCCTAATCATGCACATTCATGTGTATTGAAGGTACTTTACTTAAGTTTCCACCATAAAGGGGTACTTTCTCTCTCTTCTTACTAGTAGATGGTGATAACACCACTCAAGATCAGGTTGGGTTAAGCCCTCATTGACTAGCATAAGCCAAAACATCATTAACATGTGATTAGGGTTTTATTAGAAAAAGGTATTACTCAATTAAACCCCTCAAGGGTATTTTGGTAATTTACCTCATGATCACCATCATAGGTCAATTCATTAATCACTTAGTCCCTTAATGTTCTAAGCTACCATTAGGGTTTAGATTAGATCACCATTGAACCAATTACAACTTCAAGTGATTATGTATAAATAACCTTGAAAACCTCCAAACGGTTTCAACCTTCAACCACCAAACGGTTTGAAACCGTTTGGGTGCGTTGACCGTTTGCTAGGTTTGACTCCAAGACCGCATGACCTCAAGGTCGTTTGCCCAAACCGTTTGGGTGCGTTGACCGTTTGGAAAGGTTGACTTTCCAAACCGTTTGAGCTTATGCGGTTTGAAACCGTTTGATCAACTTGTCTTGAGATCGATTGGTCCAAACGACCTTGAGATCATTTGAGCCCAAACGGTCTTGAGACCGTTTGGCCTCAAACGGTCTTGAGACCGTTTGGACCTCCAACATGGTTCAAAAGTTACAAATGTTTATGATTAAGTATGTTGAAGCCCTCAATTGGCCAAAGCCATGTTAATCACTTATAAATTGAGTCAATTAGGATGAGCCTCAATCAATTGGACACCAAATTAACCCTCAATTGAAAGCCAATTAGGGTTAAGTCCATCTCAATTAGGGTTTCAAATCGGATGGTCACCAATATTCAACAATGTGAATCAATTCAAAGTTGAACCTATCAATTGACCTCCAATTGGGCCCAAACTTGGCCCAAACGGTCTTGAGATCGTTTGGATGACCTCCAAACGGTATTGAGACCGTTTTCCCAAGAAATCATAAGAATCTAAGTTGATTTGATAGGGGTTGAACCTTAATTAAGTCACAAATCAGCAATTTGATTATTTCAATAACCCATTGTAATTGAGCACTCAATTGATCAAATTACCTTAACCCTAGACCTCCAAACGGTCTTGGGTTGACACCAAACGGTCTTGAGACCGTTTGGATGAGTTCCAAACGGTCTTGAGACCGTTTGCTCATCCAATCTTTGGACTCTAGTGAAAATTCATCAAGGTTTGATCTATTGAATTGATCATCACATCAATACTTAATTGCAATATGATTTGGTAACTTTGGACCTTTAATTGGTCAACTATACTTGACCCCAAACCTCTAAATGGTCTTGGGTGATCCCCAAATGGTCTTGAGACCGTTTGGATGATTCCCCAAATGGTCTTGAGACCGTTTGGACTAACCAACCCAAAATCACTAATTAACTCATAGGAATTTCAGCACTGATTTCAATTAGGGTTTGCCCTATTGATTAGCCTTCAAATCATGACTCATTTAAAATTAAGCCATCAAATTTGGTGAGTCATTAATCAACATTATTATGAACAGTAATCCCAAATGGTCAACGCTTGGTCAACCATCTTAAACAGTCTTGAGACCGTTTGCCCAAAAAGGGAAAATTAAATAGATTGAAAAATAGGACTTAATTCAATTGGATTTGCTAATTGATTTGCTTATATCTCACAATTCCTTTGGAGTTAACCCCTCAATTTTTGTGGGTGATCATACTACATAATTAGGAACAGGATTCTCATATGGTCGTCGCTTGGTCAACTGGACCAAACGGTCTTAGAGACCGTTTTCCTCTATGCGACCCTGAAACCGTTTGCCCACCAAACGGTTGTGCAAATCGCATGGGCAATTGGTTAGGACCGTTTAGTAAAGTGGAAATCCGTGGATAAGCATAGGAATTAACGCCCTTATCTTCTACCTCAAGAACAGAAGTAATTCTTCACGATTTTACTTGCAAGGATGCAAGGGAAGATAGGAAAGAAGAAGAACTAGCAACTATATGCATAGAAAAAGATGTATAATCAAAGCATAAGGTTTAGAGTTATAAAACCCGCCTCCACTTGAGCTCCAAAGCTCCAAGATCACGCCATTAATGGTGGATGAAGCTCTTGCAACTCCCCCTAGGCTCGTCCTCAAGCTTTTGATTGCAAAAGTTGGCTAGGGTTGAAGAGGAGATCGAAATAAGAAGGAATCCATAATTTATTTTCGATTTCCACCATGAAATCAAGGAGAACGAAGGTCAAGAGCTTATCCACAGGTTGGGGTTCGTCCTCCTGGTCCTCCCTAGCTTCCTTGGTCGGTTTCCAAGCTAAGAGAAGAAGTGGGGTCGAAATAGCCTTTCATTTGGCTAGGAAAAGGCCTTTTTATAAAAATTCAATGAAAGAGAAAATGCATTATTAAAATGCATTTAATTCCAAAATTGGTGCCGCCTCTTCCCCCCCCCCCCCAAATTCTCCTCAAAATCCTTAAGGACGAGGCTATCTTCATTGCCTCTTATTCCTCTCCATTATCCATGATTTAAAGAAAATCAAATTAAGCACCTTAATGCTTATTATATTAATATCCATATGTGAGTGGGTTTTCTTTTCCTTATAATAATGGTGAGTGGAATTTCACCTACTTAGGATATTTTCGTTCCTTATCTTGGCAAAGGAACGTCCATCCTTATTCAAAATCAATCCAAAACATTTTGGTTAAAAGCCCTTCAATTATTTTTATTCATTTTTGCCCTAAATCGAATTAGGGTTTCAATTAGGCATTAATCTTGATTATTTTAATATCAAGATTCTCTCTCCTCCAACTTAATTCAAATGAAGCACCCCTCTCATTTTATTTGCTCTACATGATGCCAAGAAACATTAGGGACCTTTTTGAAGTGGTAATTTGCATATTGAACCCTAGATTTTGGGTAAATTGCACTTTACTCCAAAACTAGGTTTTAATGCACAACATTGTCCAACAAGCTCTATCTTGGTGTCCAGGCTTGTGGAAACCATACTACTACATCATATTCATCCTTATGATGTCTCAACATCAGAGGAACATCTTATCATATGCAATTTGCAAGTTAACCCCTCAACTTGGGTAATTTGCACTTTAGTCCAAAACAAGCAATCATTGCTTTAACATTGTTCAAACAGGACCAAAATTGAAACATAAGTTCCTCATGAGCCCTAATTACTTTTCACAGGATAAGTACAAGCATATAATAAGCTTTGTTAAGCAAAACTCCTGGGGTTAGAACATAACCCAGGTCAGGGATGTTACAAATTATCCACCCCTTATAAGGATTTCGTCCCCGAAATCATCAACAAAACATTAAGAGAAAAGAGTAGGATATTTCCTCCTCAACTCCCGGATCTATAACACAAATACGAAGCAGGATAAAGACATATCAGAATTAAAGTAATTCCATCTGACCTGTCACAACCCGAGGGTTGACTACTGCTTCAGACTGGTTCATAGCATAGAGCCTAGCCGTTGCCTGCTGTTGGCCCTGTGCTCTATTATTGGACGCAGAAGATCCCGCCTGGGATGCTTGTCCACGTCCTTGGGTACCACTAGAAAACTACTTTCTCTGAGAACCTTGCTGACTTTGTCTTAGGGGTTGATTCACCACAGCATTCCCCGTTGGGCAATCCCTTGCCAGATGACCTACTAGTCCACATCGATGATAAGTTCTATTCTCTAGGTGTGGTCTAGGGGGTCCAGTTACTGACATAGAAGCTGAACTGTGAGCTTCCTTTGGTGGTGTAGGCACAGAATACCTTGGTTTCTTGAAACTCCCATCACTATGCCCTTGAAACTGTGGGTATTCCTTCTTACCCTTAGTTTGTCGCTTCTCAACTATAGATCTCTCTATGCGTCTTACAAACTCCACAAAAGTTGCAAACCTCTCCCGGTTCTCCAGAGCAGACACCGGAGTGGTTAATTCAGCGTTCAACCCCTTCTCGAATCGTCGAATTCTTTCCTCATCATTGGATGCCATGTGCGGAAAAAACTGCAACAACTCCATGAACCTAGCCTCATACTCACTAATGTTCATAGATCCTTGTTTAATTCTCTCAAACTGGGATATCTTCTCATATAGAAAGGTCTTTGGAAAATATCTATTGATAAATTCCCGACGAAACTCTTCCCACGAGAACTCTATCCCAGGTCTCTTCTACTCTTCCATGTTCCACCAGTGACCAGCACTGCCTTTGAGAAGATAGACAACATGTCTAACCTTCTCAGCCTCTGGGATATTAAGAATCCTGAAAGCCTTCTCCAACTCTGTTAACCACAGATCAGCATCTGCGGGGTCGGCAGTCCCAAAGTACTTGGTAGCTCCGACACGACGAAGTCGCTCGAACGTCTTACTGATACCTTGTCCTTCAGGCTGGGCAGGTGCCCTAGGTGCAGGCATGGGCATCTTGTCAGTTATGTGTGTCATGGCAATCATAAACTGCCCAAACATCGTCTGAACTGTTGGGTTACCCATATCAGCTGGGTCAAACTGGGGTGGTTCAGGTGCAGGCTGTTCTATTTCTGGAACCCTTGCACCGCCTCGAGGTGCACTAGCACTACTCTCTGCCACGTACTCATCATGTGGCTCAGCCATACTTATGTATCTTCTTCTCCTGAGGAGCAGAAGATTCTATTAGATAAGGAAGAGATACTAAGGATAGACTCAACATCCTAAGTCCTATGCCTCTGTAGACTCAGCGATCCTAGAGCTCTGATACCACTTAATTGTGGGCTCTGATCTCCAAACCACGATATAAACACGATTTAAACTTAGCAGAAGAGATTCGATTAGCAGCGGAAATTAAAACTTTTTGAGATAAAGCATTGAAACCATAAAACTTCCTTCATAAAAGGAGATAAACTGTTTACATCTCAGATAATTACTTCTTGAGTAATTATATACAACATGATACAAAATCTCAAGAACTCATAACCAAAATCTCAGACCAAAAGACTCCAAGACCTGAGAGTACATAGGACACATAGGACTGACTCTAACTACACCACATGGCAGGCTAGATCTCCACCTGAGATTTTACTACTGCCCCTGGTGCTGCTGCTGGGACTGGTCACCTGTAGACATGTTCCTCCGTCCTTGACGTCCACCTAAAAAGTTGAAGTCTACGGGGTGAGACAATTTTACATAATTGTCCCAGCGAGAGTTATAACTCTCCGCTAGAAGCTTTATTATAACATCTCAAAGAGTAACTTAAGCAGTAACAGCTTCAAAGTATTCAACATCAGATATAATAGTAAGCATGAGTTCAACAGTTATGAAATATGAAGACATTTGCACTATACAGTGTAACATCAATCAATCAACTCGTAGTTATCTCTAACAGGTGCACTACGCCGTGGATTATGTTTTTCAAACATTACTTTTATGCCCTGTGGAGATGAGGTTCACCACTCATACTCCAACCAATCACTGCAAAGTGCCTCGGTATCATACTAGGTCATCGAAAGAGTCGAATTCTCATGACCTTCACCTTCCTCAGTCAGTAAGAGGATTACTTGTAATACATCTCGTGCCTCTACTATAATAGCTTACCAGGGTAATCTGGTCCTTCTCTATTTTAGAGTTACAGTGGCGTTCTGTACTCTCTTCGTCATCAGAAGATTTCATGTTTATCTTCCACTGACACGGATATCTGTGCTTTCTTCATCATCAGGAGGTTTCATGTTTACCATCCACTGATACGATATGGGATTATAGTGAAGGATTGATGGATTACACATCTACATCAAACACCTACACTAGGATGTAAGGTTCTACACATCCATATACCCCACATACTCAAAAGTATGTGATCCAGGAGTTCCCTTAGGAAAACCTATTTCACCATCATTTGATCTCTGACAATGATGGATCTATGATCAGGGCTCTACATTACACTTGATTAGTTAGGTACATTCAATATTCTTTTAACATCATACATTGTTCTTCAAACAATAACATTAGCATAACAGCTATGAAAGGAGAATACTAAATGTAACAATCCTAACTCTCATCAATCATCATTTCTCAATACATTCATCACAAGTCATCTCTAAAGCATGACCTTGATGGTAATTATGGCTCTCACAGCCCATTTTAATCCATAAGTTGCCATTGACAAAGCATCAGGATATATCACTATTCATAAATCTTAAGCATACTTTCAATGAATATAGTTTCATAATCCATACCTGGATATGATCATCATCTCATGACAACCTGCATGGTTAATTCAATTGATAACAGTAAACAATTCATTCTAGAAGTTACACTTTCAAACTCTTAGAAGAGTCAAGTTCCCCAATATTCATCAATCGGGGTTTACTATTCACAATACATGTCCTCACCCTAGAATTAGGGTTTACTATTCACCTCATGGCGAATTGAACTCATTTCATCATCATGTATGAGAAACATCATCATTAAAGCTCCTAGATAAGATTAAAATTCACTAAACATCATAATTAGGGTTTCCATGATCTCACATAGGTGGATCATACCCTAATCATGCACATTCATGTGTATTGAAGGTACTTTACTTAAGTTTCCACCATAAAGGGGTACTTTCTCTCTCTTCTTACTAGTAGATGGTGATAACACCACTCAAGATCAGGTTGGGTTAAGCCCTCATTGACTAGCATAAGCCAAAACATCATTAACATGTGATTAGGGTTTTATTAGAAAAAGGTATTACTCAATTAAACCCCTCAAGGGTATTTTGGTAATTTACCTCATGATCACCATCATAGGTCAATTCATTAATCACTTAGTCCCTTAATGTTCTAAGCTACCATTAGGGTTTAGATTAGATCACCATTGAACCAATTACAACTTCAAGTGATTATGTTTAAATAACCTTGAAAACCTCCAAACGGTTTCAACCTTCAACCACCAAACGGTTTGAAACCGTTTGGGCGCGTTGACTGTTTGCTAGGTTTGACTCCAAGACCTCATGACCTCAAGGTCGTTTGCCCAAACTGTTTGGGTGCGTTGACCGTTTGGAAAGGTTGACTTTCCAAACCGTTTGAGCTTATGCAGTTTGAAACCGTTTGATCAACTTGTCTTGAGATCGATTGGTCCAAACGACCTTGACATCGTTTGAGCCCAAACGGTCTTGAGACCGTTTGGACCTCCAACATGGTTCAAAAGTTACAAATGTTTATGATTAAGTATGTTGAAGCCCTCAATTGGCCAAAGCCATGTTAATCACTTATAAATTGAGTCAATTAGGATGAGCCTCAATCAATTGGACACCAAATTAACCCTCAATTGAAAGCCAATTAGGGTTAAGTCCATCTCAATTAGGGTTTCAAATCGGATGGTCATCAATATTCAACAATGTGAATCAATTCAAAGTTGAACCTATCAATTGACCTCCAATTGGGACCAAACTTGGCCCAAACGGTCTTGAGATCGTTTGGATGACCTCCAAACGGTCTTGAGACCGTTTGCCCAAGAAATCATAAGAATCTAAGTTGATTTGATAGGGGTTGAACCTTAATTAAGTCACAAATCAGCAATTTGATTATTTCAATAACCCATTGTAATTGGGCTCTCAATTGATCAAATTACCTTAACCCTAGACCTCCAAACGGTCTTGGGTTGACACCACACGGTCTTGAGACCGTTTGGATGAGTTCCAAACGGTCTTGAGACCGTTTTCTCATCCAATCTTTGGACTCTAGTGAAAATTCATCAAGGTTTGATCTATTGAATTGATCATCACATCAATACTTAATTGCAATATGATTTGTTACCTTTGGACCTTTAATTGGTCAACTATACTTGACCCCAGACCTCTAAACGGTCTTGGGTGATCCCCAAACGGTCTTGAGAACGTTTGGATGATTCCCCAAACGGTCTTGAGACCGTTTGGACTAACCAACCCAAAATCACTAATTAACTCATAGGAATTTCAGCACTGATTTCAATTAGGGTTTGCCCTATTGATTAGCCTTCAACTCATGACTCATTTGGAATTAATCCATCAAATTTGGTGAGTCATTAATGAACATTATTATGAACAGTAATCCCAAACGGTCAATGCTTGGTCAACCATATTAAACAGTCTTGAGACCATTTTCCCAGAAAGGGAAAATTAAATAGATTGAAAAATAGGACTTAATTCAATTGGATTTGCTAATGGATTTGCTTATATATCACGATTCCTTTGGAGTTAACCACTCAATGTTTGTGGGTGATCAGCCTACATAATTAGGAACAGGATTCCCATATGGTCGTCGCTTGGTCAACTAGACCAAATGGTCTTGGAGACCGTTTGCCTCTATGCGACCCTGAAACCGTTTGCCCACCAAATGGTTGTGCAAATCGCATGGGCAATTGGTTAGGACCGTTTAGTAAAGTGGCAATCCATGGATAAGCATAGGAATTAATTCCCTTATCTTCTACCTCAAGAACAGAAGCAATTCTTCACGATTTTACTTGCAAGGATGCAAGGGAAGATAGGAAAGAAGAAGAACTAGCAACTATATGCATAGAAAAAGATGTATAATCAAAGCATAAGGTTTAGAGTTATAAAACCCGCATCCACTTGAGCTCCAAAGCTCCAAGATCACGCCATTAATGGTGGATGAAGCTCTTGCAACTCCCCCTAGGCTCGTCCTCAAGCTTTTGATTGCAAAAGTTGGCTAGGGTTGAAGAGGAGATCGAAATAAGAAGGAATCCATAATTTATTTTCGATTTCCACCATGAAATCAAGGAGAATGAAGGTCAAGAGCTTACCCACAGGTTGGGGTTCGTCCTCCTGGTCCTCCCTAGCTTCCTTTGTCGGTTTCCAAGCTAAGAGAAGAAGTGGGGTCGAAATAGCCTTTCATTTGGCTAGGAAAAGGCCTTTTTATAAAAATTCAATGAAAGAGAAAATGCATTATTAAAATGCATTTAATTCCAAAGTTGGTGCCGCATCTTCCCCCCCAAATTCTCCTCAAAATCCTTAAGGACGAGGATATCTTCATTGCCTCTTATTCCTCTCCATTATCCATGATTTAAAGAAAATCAAATTAAGCACCTTAATGCTTATTATATTAATATCCATATTCGAGTGGGTTTTCTTTTCCTTATAATAATGGTGAGTGGAATTTCACCTACTTAGGATATTTTCGTTCCTTATCTTGGCAAAAGAAGGTCCATCCTTATTCAAAATCAACCCAAAACATTTTGGTTAAAAGCCCTTCAATTATTTTTATTCATTTTTGCCCTAAATCGAATTAGGGTTTCAATTAGGCATTAATCTTGATTATTTTAATATCAAGATTCTCTCTCCTCCAACTTAATTCAAATGAAGCACCCCTCTCATTTTATTTGCTCTACATGATGCCAAGAAACATTAGGGACCTTTTTGAAGTGGTAATTTGCATATTGAACCCTAGATTTTGGGTAAATTGCACTTTACTCCAAAACTAGGTTTTAATGCACAACATTGTCCAACAAGCTCTATCTTGGTGTCCAGGCTTGTGGAAACCATACTACTACATCATATTCATCCTTATGATGTCTCAACATCAGAGTAACATCTTATCATATGCAATTTGCAAGTTAACCCCTCAACTTGGGTAATTTGCACTTTAGTCCAAAACAAGCAATCATTGCTTTAACATTGTTCAAACATGACCAAAATTGAAACATAAGTTCCTCATGAGCCCTAATTACTTTTCACAGGATAAGTACAAGCATATAATCAACTTTGTTAAGATAAACTCCCGGGGTTAGAACATAACCCAGGTCAGGGATGTTACAGTTTTGCATTAAAACACACCCTAAGCCTTGTTTAGAAGCATCAATGTAGATGACATAAGGTATGCCTTCCACAGATAAGGAAAGAATGGGAGCAGAAGTCAAACATTCCTTCAGCTTTTGGAAACTGTTCTCACATTCTGGTGTCCAAGAGAACTTGACCTCCTTTCACGTCAGCTTGGTTAAAGGCAAGGCCAACTCAGAGAAGTTCTTGATAAACTTTCGATAGTAACCTACTAAGCCAAGGAAACTACAGATCTCTGAGGAATTCTTTGGAGCTTTCCACTTGGTCACAACTTCTACCTTTGCAGGATCAACAACTATATGTCCGGTAGAAATCACATGACCCAGAAACATCACTTCCTTTATCCAGAACTCACACTTTGAGAATTTTTCATAGAGTTGATTTTCTCATAGTGTGTTGAGTGAAATTTGCAGATGCTCACGATGTTGTTCTAATGTCTTAGAATAAACCAAAACATCATTGATAAACACCACCAAGAACTTGTCAAGGTATGCACGGAATACTCAGTTCATCAAGTCCATGAAGGCAACAGGCGCATTTGTCAAGCCGAAAGGCATGGCCATGAATTCATAATGCCCATAGCGAGTTCTAAACACCATCTTTGGGACATCAGCATCCTTCACAGGCATGTGGTAGTAGCCACTTCGTAGATCCATCTCGGAGAACACAGTGGCTAACTTCAACTGGTCGAATAAGTCGTCGATGTGAGGCAAAGGATAATGATTCTTCACCGTCACTTGGTTAAGCATGTGGTAGTCCATACACATCTGCATTGAACCATCCTTCTTCTTCACAAACAGGACAGGGGCTCCCCAAGGTGAAACACTGGGGCGGATGAAGCCCATGTCGAGAAGCTCTTCTAGCTACTTCTTCAGTTTGGCAAGCTTGACAACGACCAAGTGGTAAGGTGGCTCGGATATTGGCGAAGTTTCAGGTACAAGATCGATGGAGAACTCCACCTCCCGAATTGGTGGCAAACCAGGTAACTCCTCGGGAAAGACGTCCAGGAAGTCGTTCACCACATCTATCTGGTCGAGAGAAGGAGGTGTAGCCTCGAGGACTATAGAGGCTAAGAAAGCTCTACACCCTTATGAGACTAGCTTTTCATCTTTGATGGCGGAGATAACAAATTGCCGATCTTCTCGCTTCCTACCCTTGACACACAATCTTCCCTCAATAGGATGTGACAAACTAACCTTTGATTCTTCACAAAACAAAACAACTTTGTACCTCTTCAACCAATCCATTCTTAGGATGACATCAAAGGCGGTCATGTCGAGCAAGATGAAATCTGAGGGAAACATTATATCATATATACAGAGGTCCATGGTCAAAGTTTGGAGATATGAAGAGCAGATCTTACCACTAGGGGTTTTTACATCTAATATATGATCTATATACTCATATTCTGTTTCTAACATAGAAGCAAGCTGACATGATATGAAGGTATGGTATGAGCTAGAATCAAATAGTGCCTTTATAGGATACATATTAAGATGCAAGATACCTTCAATAACTTCATTATCTTCACCTGCTTCCTCAACATTGGGAAAAAACACTCTCCCATTCTGCCTATCCACTGGTGGTCGCCTCGGGTTCTGGTTGTTGTTGTTGTTATTATTCCGTGGAGGCAGGTTTTTCCTTGGCTACTACGGCTGCTGGGCATTATTCTGTCCTTACTGGAAACGGGGGCAGAGTGGTCAGATATGCCCAACTTGGACACACTCATGGCAGGTCAGAGGAGTCCGGTTGTCTCTACGAGCAGGTGCATTATTGATAGGACATCTCCCTGGAGGATGGTGGCGAGAGCACCTATTGCACCGATCACGTCCACGATTCTCATTCTGGGTAGGGTTCTTCCTCTTATTGTTGTTGTAGCCATTACTATGTCCATAGGATTGGAATCTTGGGTAGGACTCGATGGCCAAGGCCTTATCCACCATCGGCTGGAAGGTAAGTGGAAGCTGTGGAACAAGACTTCGGCCCACTTGGTAGTTCAGGCCCTTCAAGAACAACGTTGCCCTTCTTTCAGCTCCAAGGTCAGTGGCATAGCGTTCAAGAAGTAGGAACCGTTGGATGTAGTCAGCCACACTCATGCTTCCCTGCCTGAGGCTATAAAACTTGGCTTCTTTCTTCCTTAGGAAGGCAGGACAGATGTAATTCTCCCTGAAGAGCTTCAGGAACTGATCCCACTCCATGGTAGATGTGTCTCGGGTGTGGGGGACACCATTCCACCAGACATGCGTCGGTCCATCTAGCACATACGTCGCAAACTGAACTTTCTGGTGAGGAGGGCATGCCATACCCTCGAAGATCCGATCCAAAGCCAACACCCAGTCATCGACTTTATCCACCATGTTGTGTTCACTTTCACCCTTTAAGTAGGGTGGCTGCATCTTTATGAAGTCGGTGAGGGTGAACTCCCTCGGCTTGTTGGCATTGGCAACCACTGTGTGGATCTGCCCCATCATGGTGGAGAGCAACTGGCACAACATTGGCAGCTCTTGCTCTGGTGTGAAGGAGGGGGTTCCCGGAGTAGTAGGGTTGACCACACTATGACCGACAGGAGTCACAGGAGTGTTTTCCACATTGGAGTCATTAGGGTTTGACTCCTTTCCCTTGTTCCTACTATTGAACAAGTCACCTATCCTGAAAGTTAGGGTTTAACATATTAAGTTCACAGGAGTATTTGAATCATAGATGAAAAATGATAGAAGCATAGACGAGAAAAGAATATATATATAATGCTATTGCCTAAAAGCATACTATTTTGGGCAATTCATATCAGCTCAGGCCAGGCCGGTATCATATGGGCATAGGGTCCTCGTAAACCAAGCTAGTGGTACGGAGGTAAATATTGCCAGCCCCCAAAACCCTGATCCATGCTAGACACCTTTGCTTCAAATTCATGTCCTAATAGTTGTCTGAAGGCTCTGATACCATGTTGTAAAAAGGCAAGATCACCTCCTTACTAAAATTCAAAGGAAGTACAAAACATCCATCTTTTTAGAAAGACAAAAGATATTGAGGGATGCATGTATAATATTTCAAGTAAATAAGCATGCACCAGATACATTACAAAATGTCAATAGCAGCAGAAATAAAAGTACTAATCCTATTACATGGCTTTCATTGTTCATTACATGATTGTTCCCAAAAGAAAAAAGATAAGAGAAAAGGATCTAGCTATAGCAACCTAGACATCCTTTCAGAAAGATTGAGATCTACTCCTGAGATGAATTCCTTCAAACTTGTCCTTCTCCTTAGTCAACACTAGTACCTGGGTGGTTGGGAAAGCACCCAGCAAAAGGGGAAAGAAAATAATGTATATGTCACAAAACTAGTCTAGGATAACAAGATAAGTAAAGCAAATAATAACAAGCTAGGGTTCATAATAAGATAAAGATAACAAGAGTCACTACTATAGAAATAGCATTCAACGTCGCTTTTATGGGCATCGGTTTTTTAGTAAAAACGACATTGATAACATTCAACATCGGCTAGTAAGTAAGACCGACGTCTATATTCGAGGACCGGCCAGACACGGGTATGACTTTGTATTCAGCGTCGGCTAGATAAAAGAAACTGACGACTAAAATAGCCTGTGAAATCCAATTTTGAGCGAAAAAAATTGCCCCCAAAGTGTCACATACAACGTTGATTTTTTATCTAATAACCGACGCCATATGAGGATAAAGTTCGCATGAAAAGTTCCAATATCGGCGTTGATTTTCCTTGGATAACCAACGTTGGTAGGGGTTCCCGCCAAAAAAATTAGGGTAAAGATTATCCAATTGGACGTCGGTTGTTTCCTACCAACTGACTTAATACATTTAGGTGTCAGTTCATTAGATAACTGACGTCGTTTACTAACTTAATAGACCCCCGAACAGCCGTCTCTTCCCCTTTCTTCTGTTTTATCACGAACAACTAGTCGACCGACTCCCGATGACTCCCCTGCTTCCTACTGCGTCGTCGCCGCCGCCTACGTGCCTCTGCTTCCCACAACCGCCGCCTCCTTCTCTTGTTGCCACTCTACTCGACGCCGCCACCTCCTTCTCTGCTCACCACCACCTCCTTCTCTGCTCACCGCTGCTGCTACTCACACGGACGTCGTTGCTCCTCACACCGCCACCACTGCTCCTCACACTGCCACTACTTTTCTCCACGCTGCTAGCTACTCGACAGGTAGCCCTCTTCTTCTTCCTCCATGCCCCTCTTCTTCTTCCTTTGCCCTCATTACCAACAACAAGCATGGTTGTGGCTATGTTGGCCGATCACGGCCGTGCTAGGCAGCACGACTGTGGCCGGCCAACACTGCCACGACCGTGCTTGCTGTTGGTAAGGAGGGAGAAGGAAGAAAAGAGGGTATTTTGTTCATTTATTTTTTTGTCTATTGCTTTATATTTGTTTATCTACTGATTATATTTATTTATCTAATGCTTTGAGTTTATTTATTTAGATGTTGCTATTGTAAATCAACCTAGGATATGAACAAATCTTTTGCTTGCATATATTTGTGCTTCTAATCCTAATGCTTGACCTAATTCAGTAAATTTTGATGCATGTTGAAATAAGATTTAAACTTGTCCATTCTAGCATCCTAATTTGATTTGATTAAGACCTAACATTCATGAAACCCTAACATCAATTGTAATGAAAACCTAACATGTACATATCTATCATTATGTTTGTTGGCCTAGAAACCCGTCCAATATTTACTAATTAGGAGTAAATCTTGGATCCCCGGTTTGGGACTGTTCTTGAACACCTAATCTCATTTAGGATGTAAGTATAAAATGTGTATTGGGTTTTTGAGAAGATTTTGGTAGCATTTCCCCGTTTGTTCTCTAAGTACATATGTACACATCTATTATATATAAGAATGACATCACATTTATTTGTTGGCCTAGAAACCCGTCCAAGATTTACTCATTAGGAGTAAATCTTGGATAGTCCCCGATTTGGGACTGTTCTTGAAGACCTAATCTCACTTAGGATGTAAGTGTATAATGTGTATTGGGTTTTCGAGAAAATTTAGGTAGCACTTCCCCATTTATTCTCTAAGATCGCAATATTAGAGGCATGTTTATTTTTTTTATATGTTTTATTTTTCTAAATGTGAACTTTACAATGTGAATGTGAACTTTACAATGTGAATTTTACAATGTGAATTACTTTACAATGTGAATTTTACAATGTGAATTACTTTACAATGTGAATTACTTTACAATGTGAATGTGAACTTTACAATGTGAGCTTTACAATGTGAATTACTTTACAATGTGAACTTTACAATGTGAATGTGAACTTTCAGATGGCTGAGCATTCTCCTGATGACCGTGCTGATGATTACCATGAGGGTGAGGACATCAATGCGCCGCCTCGTAATGTTAGTTCTAAAAATGTATCATATATTTATATCTATATGTCCATTTATAGTTATATCTTGTAAGTGTGTTTATTTTGTCAAATTTTAGGCTGATGATGCACATGTACCCTCTGAAGCACTTGAGGCACTTGATGAGTAACACCAAAAAGTTGACAAGAGAAGGGGCATCACTATGATGAAGAAGTTAACAACGCTAAGGGGCAATGGACCCAAACTTGTTGTGGATTTTGATAATGCAGGAAATGCAATTGGAGTGAATCACAATTCGTTTGTTTCATATCTTGGGTATGTTACTCGTAGCCATTGCAGTTGTAAGATAGATTCTTGGCATAAAGTTCCTAAGGGGAAGAAAGACATAATATGGAAGGATTTATGCGTGAGTTATTATTAATTTGCAATTCTATTTTGTAGATTACTAATTCTTTGGATACTAGTTAATACCAATTCTATTTTGCAGAGTATATTTGCATTGGATGAAAAACTGCATCGTAAATGCATGATGCAACACTTTGGGAGAGTCCTAAGGAACTATAGGACAAATCTCACTCGAGAATACATAAAAGAAGGTGAAAAGAGGAAGAAGACAACCACTGAATAGTGGAACTTCCTGGACCAAGAAGAATGGGACGCGTTTGTTGCTTCAAGAAAAACTGATGAATTCAAGGTATTATGTGTCACTCCCAATTTCATTAATATACATTGTATTCACCTATTCAAGATTAACATTTAGTGTTACTAACCAAATCATTAATGTGCATACTAACTAGGCCCTCAGTGAGGCGTAAAGAGTAAGGCGTGCACTGAATGTGCATGACCACACAATGGTCCAAAGGGGTATGCAGACATTCACCAAAGACTACAGGCTAAGTCTACTGCTCAGTCTACTGCTACTCAGGAGTCCTCTACTATAGGTACCACACCTCTGCCTCGCCATGATGTCTGGATAGCTGGGAGGCAAAATAAGAAGGGAGAAATAAGGAATCCTGTAACTGCTGAGGCGGCTGCTAAAATGGTAAAATACAACTCTTATAGCAATCGTTCGAATATTGATTATTTGTGGTGTTTACTTAATTACAAATTTTTGTTTTGGAAATTAGCGGGAGCTGAACGAGTTGAGGAAACAAGGCAAGTTCATTCCTGAGGGCACAAGGGATGAATTGAAAGTTGCTCTGGGTAACCCAAAGCATCCTAGACGTGTTAGGGCTGCAGGCACTGGTGTGGGCATTAAAGCGTTCTTTGGGCCATCCCAATGCAAACATGTCCCAAAAGCGGGAATTTCACAAGAAGAGGTAACCTATTATTTCTTTAGAATGTTACTGTAAAAGAGAATTCAATAATCAGAAGCTAATGTTTCTTTTATCCATGTATAGGTAGATAAGATAGTTGATAGGAGAGTCGATGAAGTAGTTGATAAGAGAATCAAGGAAGCAGTTGATAAGACACTCCATGAAGCAATGAGCAAGTGGCATGCATCTCTGACTGCCACTCAACAGACGGTATCTATGGCGTCCCGCTCTACTCCTACTGCAGAGGTTGGGAGTAGTAATCTTGTAGACCCACCACCTAGCACATCCACTGTAAGTATTTTTATGACATAGTAACTAGTCTTTTCAAGATGATATGTTTTCAAGATGATATATATATGTATATAACATTCTTTACAAAAATTTGTAGGGGTTGAAGCCATGCTGTATAAAAAGTAAAGAATATGTCATTGCAGAGGCATCGGCTTACCCATCCCTACCAGGGGAAATGTTTCATGGGTCTCCATTACCAGCTGGTTAGGTTCGTGTGAGCCCACTACGTATATTCCCCATGTGGATGGATCTTCCATTGCCATATGCCCACCCAGATTGTGAAACGCTTGGTGAGGAAGAAGGCGGAGTGATATTGTGGCAAAAAGCGGATGTCGTCTATACTGAAATTGTATGGTAAATTTACATTACGTTAAATTGTTAGTGTGTGTATATGATGTCAATTGATCTGAAATTATATATATATATACAGGTTAAAAAGAAGACACGTAGAGCATTTAGGCCTCCACCTCCACCTCCTACATTATCAAGTTGGGTTCCACATGACCTACCTGTCTCGTTAGGTCCTAATTGTAGGGGTATGGCAATATGGTTAGGTGAACATGATATAAATTGCCCTATAATTATTTCTATAGATGCGGATGCTGCAGGTCAATCATACAAAAACAAACTATTTATACAAGATATTTTGGAGTTGTTTCGATATGATTGGCTGAATACATCTATGATAGAGCTATGGATAATGTGAGATCTTCTTTATACATCCATATACCTTGTGTAGGATCTGGTGATCTAGTTTCTTATATATTAATGCATATGCAATACATGTTTTGCAGCTACTTAGACAAGATATGTGCAGATTTTTCATTCAAATATGTAGGATTTTTGATTCCATCTTTGATTAGTCTAGTAGCTAAAGACCCTTCGTCAGTTCAACAATACTGTTGCGATGCTTTTACAAATTTTTCTCAAAATAACAAGACGGTGATAATAGCTCCATTCAATGTGGAGTAAGTTTACTTTGCTTATAATTAGGACTTAAGAAAATTACATTTTTATTGTGGATTTTGAGTTATTAATTTTTAACTTTTTTACCTCTAGGGGTATGCATTGGGAGTTACTAGTTATTGTCCCCGAGACATTCACTGTCTATTATCTAGATCCTAAGGGGAGTAAATTGAATTCAAAATATGGACACACAATGAAAATGACATTATTCCGGTGAGAAATATTTCATTTTCATATCCGTTAAAATATATTATTACATTACTATTTAATTATGTAATGTATTGTGTTACATTAACATGCAGGGGTTTAGATGAGTTCACAAAGGCTGGAGGAAAGGTCCCCAGGAAAAAGAATCAGCCAATAATTTGGAAGAATGTGGAAGTAAGTTCCCGATTGCAGTGTATATATTATTTATGTAAACAGTGCTTAATTAGTTGTATTTTTTAATATTTGTATATTTCAATTTATAGTGTGCTACACAAGACAACAGATGGGCATGTGCATACTATGTGATGCGATTTATGCACATGATTATCAAATATGCCGCAGTGGACATCGATACCATTCCTGAGGTATTATATATAGTCTCATTAGATAATATAAAATATATCAATCTTGTTTATATATTATTAATTATATATATACATCATTCTCTTTGCATGTGTTTAAAACATACCAACTATAGGAAAGGCCTTACTATATGTACATGCTCCCTATACGACGGAAGAATTAAATGATGTAAGAGAAGAATGGGAAAAAGCCATACAAGTAGTGAGGGTTTTAAAATATAATTGGGATGTTGATAGCGAATAATGACTAAAGAATGATATTTTGTAAATGAATTTCTGAATTGTAGTATGTGTGAATGTTTCTACATGTCTGAATATTTCTACATGTGTCTGAATGTTTATACATGTGTGAATGTGAAAATGAATGAAACTGCTGGTTGCTATATGAATGTTTCTACATGTGTGAATGTGAAAATGAATGGAACTGTAGATTGCTACATGAATGTTTCTACATGTGTGAAAATCGAATAGAACTGCAGGTTGCTAAATGTGTGAAAATTAATGTTGTTAATTTTGCAGGTTTGTGGCCTGTTGTTGGCTGATATCAATGGATGTTGTAAAACCTGCAGTTCATAACTGAACTGCAGATTTCTCATCCTGCGACCAGCCACATCAGGCCTAAAGACTGATAAAACAATACATACAATAGGCATCGGCTATTTGAAAAATCGATGACAAATGCTTACAATGTCGGATAATAGCTAAAACTGATGCCTAATGAGACCAAACACCATGGTTGTGCTGGCCAGCACGACCGTGGTAGAAGGTGATATGGCGTCAGTTATCAATAATAAACCGACGCTGATGGATACTTATACATCAGATAATAGCTAAAATTGACGCCTAATGAGGCCAGACACCACGACCGTGCTAGCCTGCACAACCATGGCAGCATGTGATATGACATCGGTTGTCAATAAAAAACCGACGCTGATGGTGTCCTAGATGGTGCCCTTTCTGTAGCGCGAAGGTTTATGGCATTGGTTTCCATAGTAATAATCGACGCCTATATCCCCCTATTGGCGCATTTTCGGTGGCGCGTGAAGGTTTCTGGCGTCGGTTTGAAAACCGACGCCTAACGGTTTTCCTTTTAGCGGTGCCGACATAGGTGTCACATTGAAACTGACACTAAAGGACTTAAATAATCGACACTAAAGGTGGGTTATGTACTAGTGAGTATGAGACTATATTCAAAAGAAACTTGCCATTAACAATTATATCAAAAAGGATTTGCATGTAAGATAATTATGTTTACCTAACTAAGTAGGGTTGAGGCACCTACCAGACCTCTAACCTTAGGTGAGGGGAGAATAAGACATTCCTAGTCACTTACAATATTATGGGGAGAATAAGACATTTCCTAGGGCGATTATTTACATGCTCTCTGTGGGTGGTTGTACACAAGTACCGCTACTTTAAATTAAATTGAACATAAATCCACATGCTAGAAAAATTAGTCATGGCAAGAATAATCATATGAATCAATAATCATGATAGTGGGCTACCAATACCTAAGAATAATATTTCGAAACTGATTTATGAGGCAAGTATAGCAAAAAGATTCAAGAGTATATGAAATAGGGTTTGATAAAGCCTGATTATAGAAAAATAGATAAAGGCACAATTATTCCCAACTTAATTTGTAAATGCACATACCTCTCTTATTGATATCAATTACTAGCTTTCACCACTTTAATTGAATCCAAGTTCTACTTTGCCTATTTTCAATGTATTAGAGTACATAGTGCACATTAATGTATAGAAACCCTAATTTTAGACCTTTTTGAAAAACTCGGATTTAGACTCTTAAAGCATCACCAATAAACTTATTAAGTTCTCCTGATCAAGAAAACATATTTTTATATTAATTTTAGAGTTATGATGATTAGGATGTAATTTTTATGGATTTTATGCATTAAATGCATTTGACAAAAATCACTCTTTGTCAAACCACGAAATCAGACCTTGAAAATATTTTTATTAGATAGAGATTAATTTTCCAATTCCAAAACATATTTATTTGTCAAATTTGGATAAGTGGTTTAGAAGATATGAATTTTTCAATACTAACCAATAAGAAATTGCCACATCATCAAACCGATCGAGATATTTGAAGACAGAGGGAGAGGGAGAAAAAAACATTTGACCGAAGAACATGTTTGAAGTTGTATCGGTAACTAAACTAGAACTTCTAGAGAAGATAAAACAGCAAGAAACCAAAACCTTAGAAGAACATGGTAAAAAGAGATGGAAATCATCGATTTTCAACATAGAAGCATGGGTTTTAAGCATGTACTAAGCAATATATGAGAAGGGGGTTAACCAAAATTACCTATAGGAAGGTAATAAGGTCTAAAAAGAAAGGATCCCGAGATTATAAGGTTTGGTTTCTCCAATCCAAACTCCTTTCTTGAGCAAAGATCACCTTCTCCACTTTAGAGGTGAAACCCTAGCAAAAGAGCATGGAGATGAGATGTTTTAGGGTTCTAGGTGGAGTTTTACCATGGAAGGTCATGGTTCTGACCTGGAAGAAGGTGGGAGGAATACTAAAAACATGAAAATATGGAATTAAAGGAGGATTCTTACTATTTTTGGTCAAAATCACCAAGGAGGAGATTAAGAAATCGAAAATAGAGAAATTTGGAACCCTAGGAGCCTTCTTCACCAAGGTAGGCACCTTCTTTTACCTTGGGACAGAAAATTCATGGACAAAGATAGAAGGGATAATGCTATAAGCTGTGGAAAAGATAATGAGAGGATTTGGTTCTTGGATTTGGGAGGTGGGAAGGGGTAGACATGGCTTTTATAAAGAAGGGGGCAAGCATGAGGTGTCTATGTGACTTTCCATGTGTCCTTAGGCTAAGGCTTCATGGCCATGCAAGAGGACAGCTCATGGACTCTTCTTGCATATCAAAGTTCGGTCCTAAGAGTCCCTAGAGCCTTATAGGCCATCCCCACCGTCCTTAAAGCAAAGAAATAACCCCATTGGTTGATAGCTTTTAAAGATAAGCACATTTATAAAGAGGGTAATCCCTATAATGCCCTTGGAAAGTAACACCTTCAAACCAAGGTGCAACCGGGTGCCCCATGGTTCAAAATCTCTTAAATGGTAGGGGAAATTATAAGGATTAAAATTGAGGTGATAATTTGCAAAGAAAACCTCTCAATTGGGTAAATTGCATAAAAGTCTAGAATATGCATATATTTGCATAACCTGTACAAACAACATCCAAATTGGATCAAACTTCATCCACAAGTTATATTTGATATGTAGAATATGAATTTTACATTATTTCCATATTTGGAAGTTATATAATCATATTATTCATTACTTATGCCTTTTACTCATTTTCTCTCTCCTAAACTTATCCTAATATTTCAAGGTTGTCCAAATTAGATGAAATTTGACATGTAGGCTAATTTTGATATGTAGATTTCGAATTTGAAGTTTGTTACCTCTTTTGAGACTTCTTTTTATGAGATATGTCATATGGCCCATTAATGGTCCATTATCCAAATTGTTCATCCAATTAAGTTTCTTATCTTCATATTACCACTAAAATGAGTTATGTGGGATATTTTATGTTTTCAAATCACATAAAAAAGTTAGATTAAGGTTTAGAGAACTTAATTATGGTAATTAAACTTTCACTGAGGTATTTGTCCATAAACCCTTATATTGGTACAATTAGTGAATAAAGGTTCACTAAACCACTATAAATTCCACTAATTAAAAATAAATGATATAAAGGATAGAAATTAAAGGGAAACTTGGGAAAAAGGTTTACATGGAGATTACATCTAAGGTTCATTATGTTACAAATAGATTCATATTGAATGATTTTTTAAAAAAATGCTTGCTAGTTCCGTAAACCCTACTTTCCTTCTAATATATATCCATGCAAACAATACGTTGAAGTATATAACAAAATATTTATAAGGTGAGTAAGAACATTCATGTAATAAGTATAACCTAATTTAAGTCAATTAGGTTCTGTGAACACCATGAACATTATTTAATGTCTTTGTTAGAATGTGTAGATATGTCTTATCTTGAAATGGAATATATCCATATAGAGATGCTTGGATTGAATGAGATCTTTAGGACTAATCTGGTTAGGGGAACATAGGTGATAGAGAGGCCCCAAATCTCTTGTTGATATTCTTAACTAAAGGGACATATGATATGAACCACAATACTTGATGTGAATAGAGAATCATATGATATGTGATACATGGAATGTGATATGTGATGAGGTACAACCCAAATATGTATTGTATTTAACTTCTAAAGTAAGTTGAGGTTAAGAAACCATTATTTTAATTTCAGAGTATAAGACACCTTCCTAAGCATTATCTATATCTATTTTGACATATATTTTTTACTAGGGTTAAGAGCAAAACTGAGTTGTTGATTTTTAAGTATCTATAGATCCTAATTCCTTATTCTACGTCTAAAAGAGTGAAATCACCCCTTTACTAAAAATTTGAAGAATTGACATTCATTCCAAACACTCTCAGAGGTATGATGGAATGGGCATAAATTTTCCAAATTTATTAAACATTGGTATACAAAAGACCATTAGAAAGCAGCAGAATAAAAAATAACTGACCATATTCAACTTTGATAAAAGGTTTACAAAAATACATAAAATTCTCCCATTAGGGTTTACATCAAGACACACAATCAGGATCTAGATAGAGGGAAGTCTAGACTACTACAATATTGTCTCCAAGTAGCATCTCCATCAACTGAGTCCAAGCCAAAAGCTAAGATCTTCCCCGTCTTATCCATCACCTTGCTCAACACCTGGGTGGTTGGGAAGGCACCCAACAAAAAGGGAAATAGAAGAAAAGTATGTGTCACAAAACTAGTCTAGGATATCAAGATAAGTAAAGCAAATAAAAATAGGCTAGGGTTTATCATATGATGAAGATAACAAGAATATGAGGCTATATATCAAAGAAGCTTGCCATTAACAAATATAATAAAAAAAGATTTGCATGTAAGATAATTTTGTCTACCTGATTAAGTAGGGTTGAGGCACCTAATGAACCTCTAACCTTAGGTGAGGGGAGAATAAGACATTCCCAATCACCTACAATATTATGGGAGAATAAGACATTCCCTAGGGCGATTATTTACATGTCCTCTGTGGGTGGTTGTAAATAAGTACTGCTACTTTAAATTAAATAGAACATAAATCCAAATGCTAGAAAAAAGTAGTCATGGCAAGAATAATCATATGAATCAATAAGCATGGCAATGAGGTACCAAGACCCAAGAATAATGTTCCAAAACTGATTTATGAGGCAAGTATAGCAAAAGATTCAAGAGTATATGAAATAGGGTTTAATAAAGCCTCATTATAGAAAAATAGGCTAAGGCACAATTATTCCCAACTTGAGGTGTAAATGCATATGCCTCTCTTATTGATATAAATTACTAACTTTCACCACTTTAATTGAGTCTAAGTTCCACTTTGCCTATTTTCAATGTATTAACATGTATTAGAGTACATAGTGCACATTAATGTATAGAAACCCTAATTTCAGAACTTTTTAGTAAAACTCAGATTAGATTTTGAAAATATCATCAATGAACTTATTAGGTTCTCCTGATGAAGAAAACATATTTTTATGTTAATTTTGGAGTTATGATGATTAAGATGTAATTTTTATGGATTTTATGCATTAAATTCATTTTACAAAAATCACCCTTTTTCAAACCGTGAAACTAGACCTTGAAAATATTTTTATTAGATAGATATTAATTTTCCAATTTCAAAATATATTTATTTGTCAAATTTGGATAAGCAGATTAGAAGATATGCATTTTTCAATACTGACCAATAAGAAATTGCCACATCATCAATAACCAAACTAGAGCTTCTAGATAAGGTAAAATAGTAAGAAACCAAAACTCTAGAAGAACATGATAAAAAGAGATGGAAATCATCGAATTTAAACATAGAATCATGAGTTTTAAGCATGTAGTAAGCAATATTTGAGAAGGGGGTTTTCAAAACTCACCTCTAGTAAGGTAAGAAGGTCCAAACAGAAAGGATACTGAGATTAGAAGGTCTGAATGCTCCAATCCAAGCTCCTTTCTTGAGCAAAGATCATCTTCACTTTAGAGGTGCAAACCCTAACAAAAGAGCATGGAGATGAGATGTTGTAGGGTTCTAGGTGGAGTTTTACCAGGGAAGGTCATGGTTCTAACCTTGAATAAGGTGGGAGAAATACTAATAGCATGAAAATATGAAAGGAAAGGAGGATTCTTACTAGTTTTGGTCAAAATCACCAAGGAGGAGCTTAAGAAATCCTAAATAGAGAAATTTGGAACCCTAGGAGCCTTCTTCACCAAGGTAGGCACCCTCTTTTACCTTGGGACACAAACTTTGTAGATAAACATAAATGGGACAATGCTCTAAGATGGGGGAAAGAGAAAGAGAGTATTTCTTCTTGGATTGGGAGGTGAGAAGGGGTAGGCATGGCTTTATAAAGAAGGGGGCAAGTATGAGGTGTCTACTGGACTTTCCATGTGTCCTTAGGCTAGGGCTTCATGGCAATGCAAGAGGACAACTCATAGAATCTTCTTGTATATCAAAGTTCGATCCTAAAATCCCCTGGAGACTTCTAGGCCATCCCCACCGTCCTTCAAATAAAGAAATAACCCCATTGGTTGATAACTTTTAAAGATAAGTACATTTATAAAGAGGGTAATCCCTATAATGCCCTTGGAGAGAAATGCCTTCAAACTAAGGTTCAAACAGGTGCCCCATGGTTCAAAATCTCAATAATGGTAAGGAAATATCTAAGGATTTAAATTCAGTTGATAATTTGTAAAGAAAACCTCCCAATCAGGTAAATTACATAAAAGTCTAGAATGTACCTAAAATTCCATAACTTGTACAAACAACATCCAAATCGAACTAAATTTGAAACATAGGTTTATTTTATGTTTTCAAATCACATCAAAAAGTTATATTAAGTTTTAGAGTACTTAATTAAGGTAATTAATCTTTCACGGAGGTATTTGTGCATAAACCCTCATATTGGCATAATTAGTGAATAAATGTTCAGTAAACCACTAGAAATTCTACTATTTAAATAGAAAGGCTAATAAGGATATAAATGAAAGGAAAAGATAGGAAAGAGGGTCAAAAGACAAAATTTTAGAATTCAGTATGTTACAATACTCCACCCCTTAAAGAGGATTTTGTCCCCGAATTTACAAGCAAGAAGGGAAGGGTGAGTGTGCAACATCTCATCACAAAACTTTAGGTTATTTATCCAACCTTAACTTCCACCAAACAACTGATCAACATATACTCCACAAGCATCTCGACATAGGTCAGGTTCTCAAGGATCACCTAGGTTCTATTATTTAGATATTCTTTTTAGGAGATTTAACATTATTTACATTTTTGGCTCATTAACATTATATTCAATATGATATCACATTATTGCCACTATTTTAATTATGGCATGTCATAATCACTTTATTACCAAGGAAGTTATATTTCATTATCATCCATGAAACATCGTATATATATCATTTATCTTACTAAGAATTTTAGCAAAATTATGGGTTACTCAGTTCCCTCAATATACTTGATCATTATCCTTAATATTTTAAACTTGGACTTCATTATCCTTATACTTTCACCACATTCAGTTATAACGAATTATTTTTCATGAAATATTCAATTTGTCATTAAGTCTTCATCCAATCCAAATTATGTCACATCAATTACATATGTTTATATTAAACGTTATCTCATTACGACATTATCTTTATTTCTCACATTCATGTCATCATTAATCATTTTCTCATATTTATTTATATTATTGATTTGCACATTTATGTGAATCGAATCACTTCATATTCATATTGAAGCCATTCCATGCATTTTAATGATAAAGGTGAGGTATATTACGAATTGATTCACATTCAGTGACTTATCATGTGTGTATTAGGTAACAAGGTAACATACCATGCATTTCATATTGATGACTTGATTAATATGTGATTAGATGATTATATATATCATTTATGTGTATCAAAGTATGTTAACTGATTATGGCACCTAATGTCATTAATGTATCTTGAAAGGCATTAAGGATGTATATGTTAAGGTTAGATGATTACTACTTAGGGTTCAGGTTCATATGATCACTATATTTTACTAGCATGTATTAAGTCCAAGATCAGGTTACAATTACCTTACTTGTCATTTCATTAAAGTTTATTGGTTTATGACATGGGCAACACCATGCATATCCATTAGGATTAATATGTGAGTTACTCATATTATGTGCATTAGGTATTCATTAGAGTTTAAACGTATAAATTATTCCTCATATGATCATTATATATTCATTAATATATAAACAAGCACGTTAGGCTATAATTATAAATTGATTGGACCCCACTAAGGTTTCAATCACAACAACCTCCTAAGTATGTGAGTTACTCATATTATGTGCATTAGGTATTCATTAGGGTTTAAACATATACATTATTCCTCATATGGTCATTATATGTCCATTAATATATAAACAAGCATGTTAGACTATAATTATAAATTGATTGGACCGCACTTAGGTTTCAAGCACAACAACCTCCTAAGTATGGGGTTAGGGTTTCTAAAGATAGTGTAGATAGATTTTAAGATGTCATAGGGATCCATCCCCCAAAAGAGGATTTTGTCCTCAGAATCTAACCACCCAACATCATCAAACTAACTATACTCCACCCCTTAAAGGGTTCAACCTATCAAGTCAAACTACACTAGGGTTAAAGGATGAGTCTAACTAAACCATGTACCAGATCCATCACACTTCCACTCTGCACTCTAATAGCTCACTTAACCCCAAACTTTATAGTCTAGGTTCTAGGAATAAACTATCCAATCATGTGGTCCCAATAGACTTAAGGAGACTATCTTGGTATCCATCCTCAAACAAGACATCATACACCTAAAACTTAGGGTTCCAAAAGATATACAACATAGATGTATAAGGTCACTATTGCCTAAAAGAAAACTATTTCAGACAATCCATATCAGCTTAGGCCAGGCCGGTATCATATGGATCTGGGAGTCCTGGTAAACCTAGCAAGTAGTGCAGAGGAAAATATATCCAGCCCCCAGAACCTGATCCTTTCTAGACACATTTGCTTCAACTTCATGCCCTAATAGTTGCCTAAAGGCAAACCTAAACAACATTATGTTATGCATATTTTAGTTATAAGTATTTTAGTGTTTTATTCATCATGATACTAATGTGGAACTATAGGACCCTAAATCAACCTTTCATCATTTATAGATCAACTCTAGGGTAGCCATGTCACAAAAATGAGCTATGTAAGGCATAGATTCTAATTAGGGAGACAAAATTGAAATAGTCAGATTCTGACTACCATGGGCTCTGATACCATGTTGTAAAAGAGTGAAATCACCCCATTACTAAAAATTTGAAGAATTGAAATCCATTCCAAACACTCTCAGAGGTATGATGGAATGGGCATAAATTTTCCAAATTTATTAAACTTCGGTATACAAAAGACCATTAGAAAGCAGCAGAATAAAAAATAACTGACTATATTCAACTTTGATAAAAGGTTTACAAAAATACATCAAATTCTCCCATTAGGGTTGACATCAAGACACACAATAAAGATCTAGATAGAAGGAAGTCTAGACTACTACAATCTTATGTCCAACGAACATCTCCATCAACCGAGTCTAAGCAAAAAGCTAAGATCTTCCTTATCTTATCCATCACCTTACTCAACACCTGGGTGGTTGGGAAGACACCCAACAAAAAGAGAAAGGGAAGAAAACTATGTGTCATAAAATTAGTCTAGGATATCAAGATAAGTAAAGCAAATAAAAATAGGCCATGGTTTATCATATTGTGAAGATAACAAGAGTATGAGGCTATATATCAAAGAAGTTTGCTATTAACAAATATAATAAAAAAAGGATTTGCATGTAAGATAATTATGTCTACCTAACTAAGTAGGTTTGAGGCACCTACCGGACCTCTAACCTTAGGTGAGGGGAGAATAAGACATTTCTAGTCACATACAATATTATGGGGGAGAATAAGACATTCCCCAGGGTGATTATTTACATGCCCTCTGTGGGTGGTTGTACATAAGTACCACTACTTTAAATCAAATAGAACATAAATCCACACGTTAGAAAAAGTAGTCATGGAAAGAATAATTATATGAATCAATAAACATGGCAATGGGGTATCAAGACCCAAGAATAATGTTTCAAAACTGATTTATGAGGCAAGTATAGCAAAAGATTCAAGATTATATGAAATAGGGTTTAATAAAGCCTCATTATATAAAAATAGGTTAAAGCACAATTATTCCCAACTTAAGGTGTAAATGCACATACCTCTCTTACTGATATCAATTACTAACTTTCACCACTTTAATTGGGTCCAAGTTCCACTTTGCCTTTTTCAATGTATTAACATGTATTAGAGTACATAGTGCACATTAATGTATAGAAACCCTAATTTCAGAAATATTTTTAGCAAAACGCAGATTTAGATTTTGAAAATATCATCAATGAACTTATTAGGTTCTCCTGATGAAGAAAACATATTTTTATGTTAATTTTGGAGTTATGATGATTAAGATGTAGTTATATGGATTTTATGCATTAAATTCATTTTACAAAAATCACCCTTCGTCAAACCATGAAATCAGACCTTAAAAATATTTTTATTAGATAGATATTAATTTTCCAATTTCAAAACATATTTATTTGTCAAATTTGGATAATAGGATTAAAAGATATGAATTTTTCAGTACTGACCAATAGGAAATTGCCACACCATCAAACTGATCGAGATAATTGAAGAGAGAGGGAGAGGGAGAAAACGCCATTCAACCCAAGATTAGGTTTGAAGTTTCATAGGTAACCAAACTAGAGCTTCTATAGAAGGTAAAACAATAAGAAACCAAAACCCTAGAAGAACATGGTAAAAAGAGATGGAAATCATCGATTTTAAACATAGAAGCATGAGTTTTAAGCATGTAGTAAGCAATATTTGAGAAGGGTTTTTTCAAAACTTACCTCTAGGAAGGTAAGAAGGTACAAATAGCAAGGATACCCAGATTAGAAGGTCTGGTTGCTCCAAGCCAAGCTCCTTTCTTTAACAAAGATCACCTTCTCCACTTTAGTGGTGCAAACCCTAGAAAAAGAGCATGGAGATGAGATGTTTTAGGGTTCTAGGTGGAGTTTTACCATGGAAGTTCATGGCTACAACCTAAAAGAAGCTGAGAGGAATACTAATATCATGAAAATAGGGAATTAAAGGAGGATTTTTTCTAGTTTTGGTCAAAATCACCAAGGAGGAGCTTAAGAAATCCTAAATAGAGAAATTTGGAACCCCATGAGCTTTCTTCACCAAGGTAGGCACCCTCTTTTACCTTGGGACAGAAACTTCGTGGATAAATACAGAGGGTACAATGATCTAAGATGGGGGTAAAGAGAAGGAGAGGATTTCTTCTTGGATTGGGAGGCGGGAAGGGGTTGGCATGGCTTTATAAAGAAGAGGGCAAGTATGAGGCGTCTATTGGACTTTTCATGTGTCCTTAGGCTAGGGCTTCATGGCCATGCAAGAGGATAACTCATAGACTTTTCTTGTATATAAAAGTTCGGTCCTAAAATACCCTAGAGCCTTCTAGGCCATACCTACCGTCCTTCAAACAAATAAATAACCCCATTGGTTGATAGCTTTTAAAGATAAGCACATTTATAAATAGGGTAATCCCTATAATGCCTTTGGAGAGAAACACCTTCAAACCAAGGTGTAACCAGATGCCCCATGGTTAAAAATCTTGAGAATGGTAAGGAAATGTGTTAGGATTAAAATTCAGGTGATAATATGCAAAGAAAGCCTCCCAATTGGGTAAATTGCATAAAAGTCCAGAATGTACTTAAAATTCCATAACTTGCACAAACAACATCCAAATTGAACCAAATTTGAAATATAGGTTCATTTTATGTTTTAAAATCAAATAATAAACTTAAAATAAGGTTTAAAACAATTAATTAAGGTAATTAAGCTTTCACTGAGGTATTTGTGCATAAATCCTTATATTGGTACAATTAGTGAACAAATGTTCACTAAAGCACTATAAATTCCACTAATTAAATAGAAAGGACAATAAGGATAGAAATGAAAAGAAAAGATGGGAAAGAGAGTCAAAAGACAAAAATTCAGAATTCGGTATGTTACACTACGATTTTAATCTCAAACCTACTTGATATTAGTAAAAAAATGATCCACTAAATACAGCTAGAGTGAGTGAAATTTGCAAGTTATAGGTAATTTATGTTTGAATTTTAATAGGTTCAACATATAGCGAAAAATATAGCCTAGAAATTCAATATAAAGATTTGAGAATGTTACATTTTGATTGAAAAACATTCTACATATGTTTAGAAATGTGGATCTATGGTATATTATAGAAGTCAATTGGCTTTTTTGTAATTTCGAACCAGTCTTACATGATGATAAACATATAGTAGATCTACACCCCAAAATTTTTTCATGTTTTGCATTTGTAAAAAAAAGTCAACAAAATAGTAGAAATTTGAACCAACATTTGCACTCAACTTAAGTCAAACTCAACAAATCTTGTCACCCATCCCAATAGAAATTAGCCCTGAAAGTTAGATTGACTATTTAAAAAGTCAATAAACTTCTAGTTTAGTCGTAAGAAAACTCATCCTTTGATGTCATTTGGTCATTACTTGATCAAATGGTTGATTCAAATGATGAAACTTATTATATGAGCTCATTAGTACATACTTCACAATCCAAAAACCTTAGATTACATGTTGGTTGTGATTTTGGGCATTTTTCAGGAGAAACCACCCTATAATAGGACATAATCAATTCTCTGATTAATCTAGTTTGGAAGTCATTTAAGGTTCTTATTGTTGTATGTATGAATTTTATTAGTTGATCACCTAGTCTTTCTTCTTTTCTCTTCTTCCTTCGTTTTGTTTCAATATTTGACCAATTTAGATAAGCGGAGCCCTACTCTTGAATGTATAAATTTTGTTCTTAAGAATCTAACTCAACTTGGAAAGTAAACCAGATATTCTCAAGAACTTTAGTAAGCTTTAGTAGTAGTTGGTGAGTTTCAGTTTGAAATCTTAGTTAATAGTACATAATTAGATGAATTCCTTCAATTTCTCTATCTCTCTTCACATTAGTATACTATGTATTTTTTGTCATTTACATTAAATTATAGGTAAAGTGATATAATGGTGACTAAATGATGAAATAAGTATAGGAATCAATGTAACTTGGCTAGTGGAGAATTTAGAGGAGTATTGGAGAATTGTCTAAAAATCTTGAAGTGTAGGGTTTCTAGTGTCTGAACTACAATAGTTTTGAATTATCAATAAACATTAACTTGATCATTGCCATGAATTCAACGTTTGAGATAGTTTTATTTAACAAATAGAATGTGATATATTTCCAAGACAATATTTTGAACAATCAAGATTGAATTAAGTCAATAATAGAAATCCAAGTGTGAAACTCAAATAGGATGCTATAACTATATGTAATTTAAAGAACTTTCATGACATAAGTAAAGCTTACTTATTAATTTATTGAAAAATTAGTTATTCATTAGAATACAAGTTACTTAGTAGTTAGTTAGAGTGCAAGCAATAACGAGTATAATAAGTAGTAATTTGTGCCTTGAGCACCATAAAACTCTCCCCAATAGGTCTATATGGAGATGAGTTGTGTGGATTTCCATTATTTCTTTACATATTGTAAGTAATAATCTCTACCAGGTGATCCAAACCTATTCTAGGGCTGTATCTTGTGTCATTTTGTAGCTTTATCTCATTCAAATGCATTAGAATTACATGTTATTCTCCCCAATATGATTATCATTGCAAATATGCTTATGGATGTTCTTTGCGTTGTTTTTCAGGTACTTGGACCATGCTTAGATGGAAGAGAGAGAAAGGGAGTCTAGGGTTCCCCCACTCAAGGAGGGGCCCAAAGAAGGCCCTAAAGTCTCCCTCAACCTACCTCCAGTGGCCAAGAATCATCCCCAAGCAAAGACATCCGAAAATGACAAAGTTAGAAGAGAAATCAAGAAGTCAAGCCTCACCACGGCCGTGGCCACAATGCCACGGTCGTGGCTTTATTGCCAAGTTCCAATAGGTTGCAACAAGGAATTTCACACGACCGTGGCCTCCCAGCCACAACCTTGGCCACTGAAGACAACACGACCATGGCCATCAACACGGTCGTGGTCAGGAGAAAAGAACACGACCGTGGCACCCTGCCACGATTGTGGGAATTAAATTGCAAGAAGTCAGTCGCCAACAGGGAATTTGCCTCCCAGCTATGACCGTGGCCAAGTTGCCACGACCGTGTCCAATACTGATCAAGACGCCCATGGCCCCTCCCCACGGTCACCTCCAACTACTCCAAAACGGCCGTGTTACCCAACACGGCCATAATGCATATTACCCACCACGACCGTGGCACTCCGCCACGGCCGTGGCCACCACCAACTCACCATTTCCTTCACACCACGACCATTTTCACCCCCCACGGTCGTTCCCCACTGCCCTCACCACGGCCGTGGCACACCCACCACGACCGTGGTGATCACCTACCCTATACAATTTTCCACTATTTTTCCTATTTTACCCCCACTTAGCCCTAGATCCTATATAAGCACTAGTTGCTTCTAGGGCTCGAGAGAGAGCACTTCCTAGCCGCAGCCTAGATGCTCCCTTGCATCCATTACTCCCATCCACCTACCTTCCTTGCATTTTCCCATTTCCACCCACTTTCCACTCATTTCCACCATAGAAACCTGGTTTCTCTAGGTTTCTATCCATTCATTCCACCATTTTCATGCACCCTTGCACCCTTGGAGGAGGGAGGACGTCTACAACAAGCTTGGAGGTGAAGAAGGAGGCTTCCACATCAAGCTTCATGGAGTCCCTACTTCTTCTACCCCTTTATTTTCTTGTTTTCTTGATCATCTCTAGCTAAGCCCCTTGTGGTGGGCTATTTGGGATTTAAATGTAACTTTGATACCATGTTGGGGGATAATTTCTTGTAATGAACTAAATTCATATCTATGATGATTACTTCTTGCTTCTATCTCTTTTCCTATCTTATTGCATGTGGTTTGTACTTCTTGTATGAATTGCTTGTTTTGAGGTTTTTGATGACACTTCATTTCTAGGAGGAATTGGGGTGTATGTGGCAATCTTAGGAATGGCTCCTAGGTCCAATTAGTGGATCCCTAGCTAGCCCCCTTTGTTCCTACATACACATCCCTCCTCCTACAAATGAGTGTGAGATCTAAGTAGCTAGTGTAAGTGAGATTGATGTAATTGTCTAGGGCCTTCTAAAGGCTAGAGTGGCTAGTGGCATGAGGTTAAGTGCCCTCATCTCTACTCCCATCTCTACCCTCAACCCTCAATTACTCACTATCACTTACCCTAGAAACCTAAATTTGGTTAATCTCATTAGAATTACACCTAACCCTAGTCTTCTACTAGTAGTATAGGGTATGTTCTAATGGCATTAACCTTATTGTTTGGTTTGGTAATCTAGATATGAAATGAGAACCATGCATGTTTAATGATCTCCTCCCAAACTAATATCAAAGTTACATTCCCCAAACAACCCACCCACCTTAATCACCTTTCTTAAAACCCTAATTGCTTAGTTTTGCTCTTTAGTGTTAACTTAGGCTCTTGCTCTTGCTAGTGGTTAGTTTAGTTCTTAATTGCTTCTTGCCTTGCTAGAGTAGTGTATCTCTTCTTGCTCTTGCTTAGTTAGTTTGATAACTTAGTTTTTACTAATTTGCTTGCTCTTCCATAACTTAGTTTCATATTGCCTTTCCTACTCACTCTCTTAGCTTAATCAACAACAAATCAACCTTAAAACCCTAAAAACCTTAATCTCCGCAAAAGGAACATGGCTTACGCCTTCTAACTCTAGAGCCCCCTCTATCTCCGTGGTTCGACCCCGCATCTTTCCCTTGATCTATACTACAACAGTACCCCGTACGCTTGCGCGCGAATTGTTTTAGTTTTAGTGATAGACTCGATCTGGGACCAAACAAATTTCGAAAGCAAGGATCCCATCATCCCGTGCCCCCCGACCTCGTGGATTGCACTCAACCACCAGGCTAGGTACTTGTGGTACTAGTTTAGCTCAATTCAATAGTTAACTTCTACTCTATTTTGTATGTCAATCCAAACTAAGCTACATTTTGTAGAGTTAGAAGTGTTTTAGCCTAAATGAATTCCTCTTGCATACCTAGGACACAAGACCATAGTTTTAGGAATATTGTATAGTTACCATTATCCCAAACATAGACAACCTCACTGGGGATGAATCTTAATTTAGATAGTAGTCTTAATGTTGTGTGTACCTTAAGACTTGTACAAAAAGTTATGTAGTAGTTGATTTTGTTTGGATGGTACGATCTAGGTGAGTTCAGAGGCAATGTGAAAAGAGGTTAGAACTATTACTAATAAGATTCAATGATTAATGATGAAGATGTATATTCCAATATCAGTAAGATTGGTAACAAGAATCTCAATTTATCATTATGATATTGTAACTACTCAGTTTATAATATTGCTCATATTACCTGACAATTTTATAATATATCTAATAATACAATTAGCCTTCTATGTTACTAATTTACAATCCAAAATTTCCCATTGCCTTGCAATACCCACTTTAGTACTCTCAACTATTTTATCGTATTGGTCACTACTTGGACTTGTAGCTTTAGAAAAAAAAATTATAGGTAAAATCACCTCCATAAAGAGAGGTAAGATAACAATTTTCTACCAAAGTATATGTAGTGATAGATAGAAGACTAGTATGGATTTATTACTATTACTCAACATTTGAGGATTAGTATATGATGTTTGGTAATATTGAAAACTTGTTGTAATAATATGTAATTTTTTCTTTTTGGTATGTCCTTGAGGGTACTTAGTTTTTCTTTTAATATGTATTGCGCTTTGTATCGAAAACAACTCATAGAATTTTTAACTTATTCCTACATTTTTGTTTGAATAAATGTATATTGAAATGAAAAAAAATTAATTGTGGTTTTTCTATAATTGGGTTAGTTTAGTGTACAAATGTGAATGCCCAAATCAGGGTTGAGTCTCCCATCAAGGAGAAGAATACTAAAGACTTTTTAATTTGATATTCAAATTAAATCGTGACCTTATAATAAAATTGTGCTTTTATGGAATAGATCTATGGTATTGTAGGTTTAATATATATTTATTGAGAATCATGCACTGACAATATATAATTTTTCCCTAGATCATTAGAAGTCTTGGAAAGTTGTATGTTTACTATGTTCTTGTCTTGAAATGATGCAATTTTTTCCAACTGAAATGACTACTTTTTGTTTAATCTTGACATCATGATTATTGCATGTTTATTAATTACATATGATGCAAGAGTTTCCTTTTTTGTGTAACTGCATTCTACATGAGTGATGTATCTCTCACATGTTTATATATTAAAAGCAACATATAAATGTCACACATAGATCTATCAAAGGGTACAGACAAATCCATTTATCCTTTACCCATGCACTTCACATTAAAGTAAGGGTAAATGACTTACTTACCCTTTATCTATTTACCCACTACCTTAGGATAGGGTCAACCTTAAATCACACCCTCTAAGCAAGTATCTTAGTGGGTAACAGTAAGGGTAAACTATAAACCATACCTCTAACCCGCTACGTATTTATCTATACATTGAACATATATTACATGTGTTTGTGAAAACTATAGATTATTATAAATTATGTGGACATTGTTTTGTACAATAAATGATGTCGTTCTCTACTTCTAATGGGGTTGATTTGATAAAAAATAATACCATTTTAGAGGTTTCAGACATGTATGTATGAACCAATACGATTATGTAGTTTATGCACTATTCAATAGATTTTTATGTGGTATTTTCTACTACTTTAGAGCCGATTTTATTATTTATGCATTATCATGTAAAGTTGTAGATACATGTATATAAGAACAACATTTTATTATTTATGTATCATTTCATACATATTTGTGCTGGAATTATCGACATCGTTTCTGGTATATAGATTTGCATACACAACAATAGTTTAGAGGGTATAGAGTATGCATGCATGACATTATAACCTTTTATGACGTATGTACCACTTAATACTACTTTAATATAATTCTCTCTCTGAGACAAATTTAGTTGTCCATGCAACAAAACTTGAAGTACTACTAGTATATGCAAAAATCATTGCCTTGGTAAAATATATATATTTTGAATATAAAATTAAAAGTACATTTGAATAATATTTATTCTAATCATTTAGATTTGACAATATAGCAGAGAAATTACTCTTGTTGACATTAGCATGATATTTGGACAGACATATAAATTTCCCATTTCACTGTTGAGTAAGACGATCAGTATAAGGAGAGAGTTAAGATATTGGGGGAGCGGGAAATTATTCATACTTTTACCCACCAGAATACGTGATGGACAAGAGTAAGACCTTACCCTTAACAGCCCACACATCTACGGTAGTCTGCAACTCTGCATCGGGTGTGTCAGGTTGGTTTTGCATAATTTGAGTTGGGCAGTCTGGGTCATATTCATTAGCGCAAAAAGGAGAAAAGTCCGGTTGGTCTGCTTGATAAGTTCGGGCCTATACAGGTTTGATAAACATGGCCGAGTAGTATGGGATTAACCCGAATAGGGATTCAAGCCATCAGAAGTTGGACGGAATAGAAAGCGGCCCATGGGCTATTGGCGTATTAGAAAGGTGATTTTGGGCCTAAATGCTGAAGTGCATCATGCTCCGCAACCGCAACCTTGCAGGCGGTGCTTGGTTACGGTCGCAATCGTATCAAGATTAACGCAATCGTATCTGTTAGAAGGATCACCTGTAGAATCGTATCAAGATTAACGCAATCGTATCTATTTGATGACGCCCCAAAGAAGGAAGCATAATGAAGAAGGAGCAGAAGGGGAAAGGAGAAATTTGCTGAATTTATATCCCCTAAAGTGGGCTGGGCTGGCTTATTTATATCCCCACTCCTCAGCCACAATCCAACTCGCCACTCGGGCACACACCAGCTCACATGAGCTCAATTATTCTACACTAGCTACTACCCGATTTTCACAGCTATGCAAATCTAGCTCCAGCTCAGCAACAGGCTGCCACCTCAGCTCGGGAACTTCCACCTGTAACACAGTCGTACGGACTTCATTGGCATAACAATTTCAAAAGAATGTTCCTTGGAGCTTCCTTCTTGATGAGTATAATATACTCCTAATCTTTTTATTGGGTTTGTTTCTTCAAACATATGTACTAAGATCAATGCTGGTGAACTTGTGTTAAGGGCCGGTTAGATGGTATGATTGCTTCTGATGGAACGGATGAGTTGACACCTCTAACGGAATCATTGGCTCCATTAAATTGTATATGCTAATTTTAAAGCTAAAAACTTTGGTTAAAGACATTGTCATCCACTAACTCAATTGCATTCATGACTAGTTCCAATGCGAATGATGTCAACATTGGCAGACACCCTCCGAGAGATGGACAATAATGAAGTAACCAATATGCATGCCTAGATAACGTAAGTTATCCTTTCATCAAGAGTAAGAAACATTTGTATATTGGGATCAAATCGCATATAACAATCCCTTTGAACAAGATGGTGTAGGAAAGGATTGGATGTTGGATAGATTTTTTTTCTTCCAATTCTTGTATTTGAGTCGGAAAAAGAAAACGAAAATAGGAAAGGATATTTTATAATTCTTGACACTACAACCAACCTTTCTTCCATGAGCCACCGATATGATTAGAGCGGGACAAAAATGACAAAAAAGTTGGTGGCAATAATGGTGGTGATGACCATGATGCTGGAACGGGGAGGTTATGGTGACTATAGAGACAGTGGAAAATGGAAATGGAAATGGACATGTGATGGTACTATAGCGAAAATGGCAACTAAAGTGGTTGTAACAAATAACAACTACATAGGAGAAAGAATGGAGGGAATGATAACAATAGTGGTAACGAATACGACAATGATTGTGACGCTAAGGGTGGTGATGGAAATGAAGACGGGGGACACAATATCATTTTGAGGTTGTGCCGAATCAAACTAATTATCTAATGTCTCATTTCTCAGAGTAACTTGTCCCATACACTATCATTTTGTCAACATGCTCAGGCACCACCACCAAGTGCCTTGGGTGCCTATATGACCAAGCATGTTTTCCTATTTTGAATCTATAGTTTTATCTATATAGTCATATTTTGCTAAATTCTATATACATCAATGCCTTATAAATAGGAACTCTTACCTTGATATGAACTATAATATTGGTATCCATACCCATAAGCAAGCGATAAAGTTAAAAAACGCTAGTACTTAAAACCTAGGTGTCCACCTAGGGAGAGCCCGTGTGAGTGCCTAAACGTCTAGGTAGGTACCTTAACAATTATACAGTATACATCAAGCATTTTCCTTATAACCTTAATGTTTATCCACTCCATTCAGGATCTCTTTGGCAGTGATATACAATGCAAATTTTGTTGCAAGCGTAACACACTATACATGTTCCACGACCATGGATTTCATCATTGTGAACTAGTAACTCAATCATAACTGTATGTGCTTATCTTTAGATTCTAGAACTGTGTAGATGTCATTCATTTATAGTCAGACATTTGACCCATTAAGTATGATAGTGGTAACCTGAGATTGCTTATTGAAAACCAAATTGGTAAGGGAAGCATATTGGGTGACTATTTGTTTGTTGCTTGTTCTTTTGGCATTTACCTCATACTATTAAAAATGATTTCAATACCAAATGGGAACATGAACAACAAAAGTTCACACATGATAAAGATTACAACTACAAATAATCTCAGATGGAGATATATCATCAGTCTCAACCTGATAGCATATGATGCCACTATCTGTATGTCAACATATCCTTTGTGACTGCACTCACCCATATATTTAGGAGCAATATTGGGAGGAAGAAGGACAATATGAGCATATGCGTTTAGGCCCCATGAGATGAAGAAGGTGGGCCTCATGGGAAGTGCATTTTCTTTCTACTGTTGTCTACTACAGACAGTACATAAATAAGAAGAGGGAGAGTGAGGATATCTACTCTCTTCTCTAATCAATAATTCTTGAACAAGCTCCTATGTGCATGGGGCTCTTTGAAGTTCGAAGACTTCCCTATAATAATGGCAGGCTGACATTAGCACTACATGAGAGACCCCCATATAGTCGAAGAACCTTCTTTTGGTCGCTAGAGAGAGTAACTCAATTAGGGGATGTTGTATTTGAGTTCCACACCTTCTAAGGAAGTTCGATGACATCAAATATTTGACCTCTTATATGGTTTCACACTTCTAGGTTGCTCGCATTATAAGCACCAAGTGAGAATAGTTGATAGATGTTGACAGACATAGTCTTATAGAAGGAGATGGTCATGGGGAAGAAGAATTGCTTATTTGGCGTGACCAATGCATGAGGGGCATCACCCTTGGGGAAAATCAAAACCCTAGTATACCAGGCGATGCTTAGATGACACATCATGTGCAACAACACGGGGTCTTTCCTGATACATTATAATACAAGTCAAAAGTAAAATATCAAAACTATCACAAGTTATATATTCTCATGTACAAGAAAATTCTGATTGCACAATGTTCATGTCCTTACTAGGGTTATGGTCCTCAATGACGATGATCAAGAACATCTTACATTTGTAAAGTGATGAGATACCTCTACGTTTTTGGAAGACTGAACCAAGTTAAGGTCACATCTCTTGATATTTCCTTTATGTCACAACTTAAAATGATTTCTCTTCATAATAGTAATATTTGATAATTTGACATTACAAAGCCTTTTAATTGCTATAAAATACATGAATTTTGTATATTTCTTAGATGTTCATAACTTCATATCTTTGTAACCCGGCCAGCGTAGCCCGGGCGGTCAAGCCAGCGCGCCCCTCATGAAGGGTCGCTGGTTCGATTCCCCGCTCGGGTCAGCTGTATTTACCAACCTCTTGGGTCATCCGGGCTCTGGCACCTGTTTGGAGAGGGGGTGGGCTTCGGCCCATGCAGATCCAAAAAAAAAAACTTGATATCTTTGTTTTTCAATCTAAGTACACGCTCCTAGGAAGTAATAAACAGTAATGGTGGCTTGTTCTGCACTCGTGGAACCACAAATTGCTGCGGGAGAACATGAAGATGGCCATCCAACTAATAGCATATGGGCTAAATGAAAAAGTGTTTGTATCGTTGGAGTGTCACGATTTTGACTGGAAAAATCTGATAGCTATCACTGGAGGTCGTATCTTTATTGTTTATTTTCAAGTTTTTATGATAAGTATAACTTTGTTAACCCACCTCTATTCAAAAATGGGTGGCGGCACAGCTTGTTGCCCGTCTCCCTTCTATTTCTTTGTAATCTTGTAGTTTTGTAGAAATAAATGGAAAACTTAAATCCTTTCCTTTTGCAGCAGTGGCTACATGAATTGCTGCCAGAGTTAGTTATCTTCGGTCATTTGCAGCTGTTATTGTGAAAACTGGGTTTGCAGCCGTGGCCAGTGTTGCTTGACTTATAACTGGTTCAATGGATCTTGCTACATATTTCAGTGATGGACTAGAAACGTCAATTCGTCTTACACTATAACAAGACATTTCCTTCAATTCATGGTGCGAGACACACATCTGATTAAGTTATAAGTAGATGTTAGATTTATAATATATTTTAACAACTGCAGAAGCTTCGGTGTTCTATTTTTACTTTCTCTAGTTATCAAACATAGTTATTTCTAAACCACGTTAATCTTTTGGCTACTTTTTATGATGAACTTGAAGATTCTGATTTACTCATTGGTCGATGCAAGCTATTTGTGGCTCTCAACTTGGACTACTACCTGGGTTTCTTTTGGTTGAGGGTCTGATACTTTTCCTTAACAATGAGCTTTTCCATCTGCTACATTCATAACCCCCTCCCCCAAGTACTCGATGTATCAAACTGGGTCAAAATCCACTGGCGTCCACGGGTCGACCTGTTTAAATTGGGTTTGGATGGCAAAATTTACCACCCCCTGAAAATTATCTAAACCCATACCCACCTCTTTACTTAACCGGTTGCACGGGTGATCCGCAGGCACCCGCGGGTGACCCAGATAACTGAAGTAAGTATATTTATATACATAATATACACATACACCTATTAAAAGATGATATTTATTTCATACAAATTAACTCTTTATCTTTACTAACAACAATTGTATTCTCTTTATTTTGTACTTGCAATAGGCAATAATAAGTACTTGTAATATGAAAAATGTCTAATGTTACATGACAAAATTATGTGTTGTTTTCGTAATATATATCTATGAAAACTACACCAACTTTTCTATTTTACTTCAACATATAAAAATTAGTTGTTATTCTTTCTTGAAGTTTGTATAAACATATATCGAAAACTAATCGAATGGTTTGACATCAAGCATAGTAGTTGGTTGGTTCCTTTAAACTATATTTAACATAAAAATAATAGTTATTAGTTGTTTTAAATGTTACTTTTAGTGTTAAGGAAAGAAACTAGCAACTTATTATTGATTATATATATTTTATATGGGCACCCGTAGGTAACCCGTAACCCGTTGGGTCGGATTTGGGTGTGCTTTTCTTCCACCCATTTAGAAGTGTATCTTTTTGTCCCGCACCCGCTAGACCCACATCCGCAACGACCCAACCCAAACTCAACCCACCCACCCCGGTTGACACGTCTACCTAGTACTACTATACTTATTATAGATCTAAAGGTTTTGATATGCTGACATCAATCTTACAAGAAAACCTAGTACACCAATGAATGCACACTTTAAGTTCCTTTCATAAACTCCATATAGAGAAATGGATTCCTCATCCTCTAATTGGTAGTGGAGAAGGCAAATGCACATCAATGGGACTTGGGATCAATCTTTTGATGAGATATGGTACTAGTGTACACCATTATGTCTCCTATGACATGAATCATTTGGCTTATTCAATGCTAAAGTTATTGCAGAGGCAACAACTAGCATAAAGTGACATATTTTCTAACAAGGATTAACATATATAGTATACTGTGTTATTGATAACTTTGGCCGAGTATCTTCTGTCAACGAAATTTGTTACACTAACTAATGGCGAGACCTGATTGGTAATACAATTGATGGATGGAAACCACTGTATATTTTAATGAAGTAACTCTACTCCTCCAGATGAAAGAAAGCCAATTTTTAAATCATTAGCTTGATATCAATACTTCATAACCAAATCCCAACTTATCAGTCTTGATTGTCCTAGGGCCTTTAAATAACCATTTTATTATGTGTAAACATTTAAGCTATTATTGCCTTATCCATCTATCTTTTGTTACCAACTTTGCTACACTATGTGATTGCAATACTCTAGTTTTTATACAATTAATGGACTCTATATTTTTAATAAAGTATCTCTACTTCTTGAGAACAAAGAAAATTGGTCCTCAATGCTTTATCATTTTGAGTGTTCTAGGGCACATCCATGTTTCATATTTTAATGTGTCTAAACACTTCCAACAATTATTGCCTCTAAACTTTTAAGAGTCAAGAACCAAAACACATGACAAGGGTGTGTGTGGCAAGCTTGACTACCTAAAAGTATAATAGTGTTGTGTAAAAAAGTAGGAAGCACATACACGGACACGGCCGTGGACACAAACACGAGACATGATGATTTTGGAAAATATTAGACACGGATTGGAGATGGACACATCATTTTTTTTCATATTTTTTAAAATTAAACTATATATATATATATATATTCATAAGAAACACAGAATATGAAAATTTGACAATCTATCTCTATTTAAGAAACAACTCAAAAGTTGAAACCAATTGACAATTGTATAACCACAATATTGAAACATTCAAGTAGAATATCTATAAAAGAGGCATTTTCATGTTTGTCATATACAAGTTACGAAAAAGAGAACTTGACTTCCATTCACATTCCATTTATAATACCCAAACATGATAAGATATAAAGATTAAAAAGGAGGGGAGAGATCGATAGATTGAATGATATAAAGAAACATTAAGAGATAAAAATTAAAAAGGGGAGGAGAGATCAATAGATTAAATAAGAGATTGAAATATGAAAAGGTTGGGATTCCACTTCAAGATCTTAAGATGTATGACGAGACTCACATGAAATGATGTAAAGAAACCTCAATAACTTAAGTTGTGTGTATTGTGAAGTCTAAAAGAATCAAAAGATAAAAAGATTGGGGACATTTATAAACATCACACAATTTTCGTAGTTGTATTAGCCTAGTCTAAGAGTGGACTTCACGTATTCACTTTCAATGATGTACTAAGCTGCTGAGTTTTGGAATATTGACCATTAGACATACATAAAGTCTCTAAGTCAGTAGTCAGTACTCAATAATTGCATATGTCATATCAATTCTGAGACTGTTCATAATGAATTTATATAGATACACAATAATAATTAACATAAATGCACAATTAGATATTCAAAAAAAGTGATAAACATTGTGGATAAAGGTTGCTACTTTACCTCACTTAATCAGTTTGCTAGAAATATAGGAAGGTCTCAAGCCCAAGTATAGATGAATGAGCTGAGAGATTAAATAAAAATAAGAATAGAGAGACTATTGTTATTTCTCTAAACTTAGATATACGAAGAATACAGTTGTCACCCACTTACGAATAGAGACGAATTTCATCTACCGAAGATATGTTGTTAGGTAGTGCAGTTTTGTGACTAGGATTAGTGGTGAGGCAAGCATGTTTTTTTGTGGGGCTGTAAATGGACCTGGTTGTGTCCAAGCGGTGTCTGCCTACAAGAAACAAAAAACATGTTGGAAAGCTGAGATGCGCCCTATACGTGTTTAGGCATGTCCACGGAATATGTGTATCCAAAACATGTTGGACACATATACCGCACCTTTTAAAATGTTCGTGATTCCTAGGTAAAAAAGTTAAAAATAGGACAATAAAAAATAATCGATAATATAAGCAATCAACAAGTGAGACATGCTAATTTGCTGTCTACATTTGACATGCGAGTCTTCTTTTGGCCCTTCTTTTTGTACCTCCACCTAAATTCCACGAAAATTTCCTCTCTAAATTTTTAGTTCTAGTACAAATGACTATCTTAAACTACTCATCTTGAAGAGATTCCCTATGACATCTTAATTAGATTATTGAAAAATTCTTCTACAAAAAAATATCACAATGAGAAACGAAGAAGTGTGAACTAAGTAGGTTGATTCTCAGAGCTCAACAAAAATCATTAGAAAAATATAATATTTCTTACTTGCTAAATTATTTTCTTGTTTATCATTACACGACTATGGTCTCAGTTCAAGGTCATTCTCTCTAGTATGTTGTGATTTCTACACCAACAAAATTGTTCTTCCCCTGTATCCTCTCAATTTAATGTCCCAAATATCCATTGTGAGTTGTCATTGTGAACTTTTTGTAGTCCGCTAAAAGTTGTTTGCTTCCCACTTCTCTATTGACATTTTTTTTAATTCTAGACACGTCTTTTACATATTGACATACCTCTACATTTGTGGAAGACTGCATTAAGTTAAGATCACATCTATTTGATATTTCCTTTCTATCACCACTTAAAATGATTTCTCTTCATAGCAATAATATATGATAATTTGACATCACAAAACCTTTAAACTGCTAAAAATACATGAACTTTGCATATTTTGTAGATGTTCATATCTTTGTTTTTCAATCTAAGGGCACGCTCTTAGGAAGCAACAACAATAATAGTTGCTTGTTTTGCACTCATCGAACCACAAATTTCTGTGGGAAAACGTGAAGATGGCTAGTCAACTGATACTACATTGGCTAAATGAAAAAGTGGTTGTATCCTTGGAGTGTTACGATTTTGATAGGAAAAAATTCTGCTAGATATCACTAGTCATATCTTTATTGTTTATTTTCAAGTTTTTATGATAAGTATAATTTGCTAACATGCCTCAATTTTATATGTTATCTTTTCTTTTGCAGGAGTAGAGACTACAATAATTGCTGCCACAATTGGTTATCTTCGGTTACTCGCCATTGTTATTGTGGCAAATGGGTTTGGAGTTTTGGCCAGTGTTGCTCGATTTGTAACCGGCTCAATGGTTCTTGCTGCATCTTTCATGGTGGATTGGAAACCTCAATTTTTCTTACACTATTACAAGACGTTTCCCTAAATTCATGGGGTGAGACACACATATGATTAAGTTATAAGTAGATGTTGGATTTATGATATATTTTAATGACTACATAAGATTATGTATTCTTCTTTTAGTTTCTATAGTATATATACTCAGGAGTCAAAACCTATTTTAACAATCTACATCATACAACTTAGAATATGTGTGTACATAATTATATCAAGTTTGATATTTCACACTCACACAGAATATGTGTGTACACAATTATATTAAGTTTGATATTTCACACACACACACACACACACACACACACACACACACACATATATATATATATATATATATATATATATATATACATGTGTCCTTAAATTGTTGGTTGACTTCTATATTATTCTATAAGATATCCTAATCTAATCAAATGTTTAGTTCATTATTAGATAGCTAGGTATTACTCAATAGTTAAAAACAATTCAGTAACATAATGTGCTTTTCTACTATCGGCCGATAAACTATACCAAAAATAAGCATCTACATATTTAAAATTACCCACCCCATTCTAATGAGTATCAATCATATTAATTACAAAAAAATGAGTATAGATCATTTTAGTCACACATTGCATGATATTTCAATAAGTTAGTAGTACTATGTTATTGAAATGTAAATATCCACATTATCTCACATAAAGGCCTATTTTTCATTTAACACCAACTTTTGCTTCAAACTTAAGCCCTAAGGGTAGGTTGGGCGTTCACTTCCCCCTTTTCCCTTTCAAAAACATAAATGTTCAGCTCCATTCCTTAAAATTGGAGGATACCTCATCTCTTCCATCACACATGACAATTTTGAGGGGATTTGGGGAGAACTCAAAGCCTACAATCCTCTGACAGATAATCTCTCTAAGCTACAGAAACAACAAGATGAGGTACAATGGTGTTATTTCCTTGCATCCTATGAAGCATAAACATGGATACAAACATATATACATAAACAAATATAAGTACATATACAAGATACATCGGTCTTCAAAAACATATGATACATTTACGACATGGTAGTCATTTTTTGCTTTAAATTATATATAAAACAAATTTTAATTCAAAAATACAAATACCAGCAATATTTTTTCATTCAAAATTAATATAATAAGATGTCCATTTTTAAGCATGATGTTTTCAATATTTGTTTGGCCTCTTGAACCTTCTTTTGCATTTTGCCTAGGTGTATAATAGAAACTTTTGGAAAAATTTGATCCCATTGCGTGGAAGCTTTAGCAAGTGATATTTTCCCACAGTATATAATTCAATGTCCTCTTTATTGCCATTTTTGTAACAAGATTTACTATAACCAACCTTTAACAAGTGATATTTTGCCCTATTATATTTTAGTTTCTGACCACTACCAGACATAGAAATCGACGTACCAATTGCCAAAATTTGCAATATGTTATTTCAATATATTTTCTTAAATCTAGCAAGAAAATTTGAAACCCCCCTTTGTTAAATTGAATGCAAAATATAAGATATACCATGTTATTGATTAAGAATATAGAGATGTCTACATCACATAATCAAAATTGCCACTGAAACAATCTAGTATCTTTTCACTCACATGTAGGATCCACCACCCATACCAACATATGATATTATTGCACAATTAGGTGTATTTATGTATACATATAATCTTGGTAAACTTTAAATACTTAATTCCTTTATTTGGTATACCAAAAGTGTGTCAGAATATTGTGTCAATAAGAGTGAATTTACCAAAATTTTAGTCAAAATTAGTGTAAATTTCTATTTGTGGACCATCAGAAATGACGTCAAAATCGAAAATTTACACCATGAACGACAACCTACTAGGCTGATCTCAAGTATAACTATTAGATAAGACACTCATTTCTTCCTACTTTGCGTAGAACCATTTTTGGTAATTTAGGGTTTCATCAACAATCTTAGGAATAAACTTAGCAAATAAAGCAATAGTAAAGCAGGAAATAGAAGTAGACTAGAGAGACTGTCAATAATGCAAAAATTAGCAATAGATGGTAAGTAGAAGGAAAAGTACAAGGAATCCTCCTCAAGGCAATAGAAAGATCCAAATTAGTGGCCTAAGGTGGATCCATAGCCTTATGAGGTGTAGAGTCTAAACACTTGGATTTGGAGCATAGTGAGGAACAAAATAAGTAGATTTAAGAGATCTATAATTAGATTGGTGTGCCCATCATCGTTGATGAACTTGAAGATGCTTCTAATAAGTATGATAAGGAGTAATGCCCATAGGGAGATAGGCACAAGGAGTGTATCACTAGTAAATGGAACAAACATGGAAATATGTGAGTCCTATAAGATGACGTTAGACAAGATAGACATAGGTTCATAATCGTAGGGAGAACCTCCAAAGAACACAACATCTACACTAACAATATGCTGACATCCAACATGATCATAGCATTGGTACCCCTTCTGGGTTCCAGAGTCACAAAGAAAAACACACTTCACCACTCGTAGGAAAATTTGTCATGTCCAAGATGCAAGTCCTTAAAAAATGTGCACATCTTGAAATGTGAGGCGGTAAAGTACATATAGAGTGCATTAGGTTACAAAATTAAATGTGTATTAGTGTAACATCCCTGACCTGGGTTATGTACTAACCCTAGGTGTTTTGCCTAATAAAGTTGATTAGATGCTTGTTCTTATCTTTTGAAAGGTAATTAAGGCTCAAGAGGAACTTATATTTCAATTTCAGTTCTTTTTGAATAATGTTGAAACATTGTTTTGTTACTTTTGGACTAAAGTGCAAATAACCCAAGTTGAGGGGTTAACTTGCAAATTGTACATGATAAAATGTTCCTCTGATGTTGAGACATCATAAGAATGAATATGATGTAGTGGTATGGTTTCCACAAGTTTGGGCACCAAGATAGATCTTGTTGAGAAATCTTTGTGCATTAAAACCTAGTTTTGGTGTAATATGCAATTTACCCAAAACCTAGGGTTCAAAATGCAAAATATCACATCTATAGGATCCCTCATGTTTCTTGGCATCAATTAGAGCAAAGAAATTGAGAGGGGCACCTCATTTGAATTAATATGGATGAGAGAGAATCTTGATATTAAAATAATCAAGATTTAAGCATAAATGGAACTTTAATTCTTTTTAATGCAAAAAGAAAAATATTAATTGAGGAGCCCTTCAACCAAAGGTTGAGGGATTAATTTGCAAAGGGGTTGGACGAGCTTATGCCTTTCAAAGGCACGAATATATCCTCAGGAGGTGAAAACTCCACTCACCTTATTATAAGAAAAAGAAATATCCACTAATTTATGGATATTAATATAAAAAGGGTTAAGGTGCTTAATTTCTTTTCCTTTAATTCTTGGATAATGAATAGGTTTTACAAGAGAATTAAGGTGTCTTCGTGGCCCAGGAATTTAGGGATAAATGGTGGAAATAATTTTGGGAATAAAAGGAATTAATTCCATTTTCTCTTTCCGTGAAATTTCTTATACATATCCCTTTTCCTACCCACTTAAGGATCTTTTCCTTGGAATTTATTTTCTCACCTTGCCTTGGCCGACCACGAGAGAGCTTAGGAGCAGGAGAAGGATGACTCTAACTTGTTGCCAACTTTTTCATCCAAAAGCTCAAGAACGGACCGTGGGCAGCTGTTAGAACTTCATCCACCATTAGAGCCGTGGAGCTTGAAGCTTGGAATCAGATTCAAAGGCGGGTTATATAACTTAAACCCTTAAACATTGATATTGCATTCAATTCTCCATAAATTTTTATTCATTTTGTTCTAGTTTGAACTTCTTTTGATTCATTGCTGCAATTTCCATGAAAATGTCAGTAGTTCTTGGTTGAACGGAGGAAGATGATGATGACATCATCTTGGACACTTTTCCCAAGACAATGCTAGGCCAAACAGTTTCAATTTATGTGCTCAATCAGTTTCACAAACCGTTTGGGGAACAAACGATTTCAAACCGTTTGAGAGTAAACAGTTTCATCAAACCGTTTGAGAGTAAACGGTTTCATCAAACCGTTTGAGGGAAAACGGTTTGAAACCGTTTGGGGGCATTGACTATAGTTGACCATTTGGAAAAATTGATGATAATGATGGTGGTTAATGACCCATTAAATATAATTGATTAGTATCAAAGGGTTAATAGTTGAAGGTCCATCAATCACCAAACCCTAATCAGGTTAAGTGCTGATTTCTAAATTGATTAACTTAGAACTTTGGGTTGATTGACCTAAACAGTTTTAAAACCATTTGGGGATCACCCAAACGGTCTCAAGACCTTTTTTAGGTCAACCAAGACTGTTTGGAGGTCTAGGGTTGAGTATGGTTGGGTAATTGAAGATCTAAAGATACTAGGTTGAAATGTAATCAATAATCGATTTGATGATCAATCCAATGATCCAAACCCTAATTGGATGTCATGGATTTTGATGATGGGATGGGAAAACGGTCTCAAGACCGTTTGGAGGTCATCCAAATGACCTCAATACCATTTAAGGTCAGGTCATGTCCAATTTGGATGGTGTTCCAATGATTTCAAAGTAATTAGTTTCACGTTGATTAACATTGAAGGTTCATCGATTTCAAACCCTAATTGATGATCAAATGAGGGTTAAATCAGTTGAAGGATTATTTATTAAGATCAATTGAAGTATGGTGTTATACTCAATTGATGAGTGGTTATATGAATTCAATCGATCAGGGAATCAATAGTGGAAACCCTAAATCAACATGATTAGTTGAGACCATATTTGGTCCATTCAGTTTTGAGGTGGTTTGGACCAAACGGTCTCAAGACCGTTTGGGACCAAACGATACCAAACCGATTGAGACTCAAACGGTTTCAAGTCTCAACTTTAGCAAACAATTTCAAGTCTCAACTTTAGCAAACGGTTTCAAGTCTCAACTTTAGCAAACGGTTTCAAGTCTCAACTTTAGCAAAAGGTTTCAAGTCTCAACTTTAGCAAATGGTTTCAAGTCTCAACTTTAGCAAATGGTTTCAAGTATCACTTTGCTAAACGGTTTCAAGTCTGGATCAAAACTGTTTGAGGTCTGATTGGTCGAGACCGTTTGAGGTCTAAATGACCAAAATCGATTGGAAATGATTAACCAAAACTGCATGGATACTTAAAGGGGTTAAAAGATAGATCGTTTAATGAAATAATACATGATGTGATCAAGAGTGATTATAGTAATTGTACCTTAATGAGATAGGGTGATTAGTACTATTTAAATGACTAATCTTTTTTGATTAAGGAAACAATTACATAATACATTGAGTCAACCTTCATTCAAGTAAAGTTGACATGATCTAATCAGTTCCAAAGTAAGTGTCATCTTTAAAAGGATGAGAGGGAGAGTACTTCCTACATGAATGATAACCATGTAATGGTTAAGTCTTAATACTTTCAATATGAATAAATGTATAATTAGGGTATGATTCCTGATAGGGAGATCATGAAACCCTAATTATGTAGGTTAATGAATCTTAACCCTAATTGAAGGCAATGATAGGTGAAACCCTAATCCATGATGGTGGTATGACCCTAATTCAGGGTAATGCCATGATATACTCTAATTCAAAGTATTGTAATGATCAACCCTAATTGATGTGAATAGTAAACCCTAATTTCGGGTTAATGAACATGAACCCTAATCTAGGGTGATGCAATGTGAATAGTAAATCCTAATTTCGGGTTAATGAATATGAACCCTAAATTTAGGATGATGCAATGTGAATAGTGAACCCTAATTTCAAATAAGGTGATGGTATGTGTGAAACCCTAATTCTGGGTTATACTATACATTATGAAATTTTAATCCTAGATAATGAGATGACAAGTCATTAGTTCTAATTGAACAAAGGGGATGAATAACCCTAATTGAAATGAAAAGGGAAACCCTAACCCTGGTAAGGGAATAGTGGTGTTACCCTTGAATAGTGATGTTATAATTGTTTTACATTGTGTTGATATGAAATTGATGTAAATGTTATCATCTGTACTAATCTTGTAGGTATCATGAGATGATGAACATAGCCAGGTATGAGCTATGATGGTTTATTTATTAAAACTTCCTTATGGGCCTTGTGAGCCATAATATGCTGAGTTTCCTAGTGAGAGGTAATAAGAAATAATAATGGGCTTAAGAGCCATGTGAAATACATGCATTTGCAAGTATCATGCTTACACTGCCAGATGACTTGATGGTATTAAGTTACCTGTTAAAGTGGTAACAAGTCTAGTGATGATCTAAGGGTTTGAACACCCATATTCTTGAATCATGATGATGAGATGCTAAGGGACTGAGATCCCAATGTTAGTAAAGCTGTGAAAAGAACTTGATTAAAATAGTACTCATTCTTTGTAGCAATGGTTATAATGATTCATGTTTGAAAACATGTTTTATGCTAAAAGAATATTGTAATGAACTTAACTAATCAAGTGAAATGATATCATGTAGATCCCTGACCATAGACCCATCATCGCCAGCAGTTAGGTGATGGTGAAACAGGTTTTCCTAAGGGAACTCCTGGAGGGCATACTTTTGAGTATGTGGGGGTTATGGGTGCGAATATCCTTACGCCCTAATGGAGGAATTGGTGGGAGATAAACATTAAATATCTCAATCCTTGATTATATACATATATGTTGGGATGGATGTATCACTAATCTCCTGATGATGTTAATGCCGAATTGATGTGAGATAAATATGAGATCTCTCGATTGCGAAGAGAGTACAGAATGCCACTTTAAATCTAATAGAGAAGTTGCCAGTATACCCTGGAAAGCTATTTAGTAGAGACACAAGATGTCCTACATGTTGGTCCTCACACTGACTAAGGAAGATGAGGCCATGGAAATCTGGCTCTTCTATTGACCTATGTATGGTACCGATTTCGATTTCGCAATGGTCGGTTGGAGTATGAACGGTATACCTCATCTCCTCAGGGCTTAAGTATGTTTGTAAAATGTAATCAGCCGTGTAGCGTATTTGCTTTAGGTTGAAATACGAGAAACAATGGTTGATGATACATTGCTTAGTATGTCTTAATTGGATAAATGCTATACATGTTCTTCATATTCCTTATTTGGATAAATGACATGATGCTTTGTCGAGACATAGGTGAATCAACTTGAATAGAGAATACTGCTTTAAATAGTTTATTTAATAATTTAACTGCTGTTGAATACTTATAATTCTTCTGCTTAAAGTTATTCTATTATCTGCAATAATAATGTTTTTGGCAGAGAGTTATATCTCTCTCTAGGACAATTTTCAATTGTCTCACCCCCGTGGGATCCAACTTTTGAGGTAGACACCGAGGAAGAAGCAGAAACCCTATAGTGGGTGAGCAGCATCAGCAACAACAACAACAAGGACAACAATGATCCTCAGGTGGAGACACTATTTGTCATGTCATATAAATAGGGAGTCCTATGTGTCGTCTCTGTACTCTTAGGTCCTAGGAGTCAGTAGATAGTTTAATATCGATCAGAGATTTTAGACTTGATGCCTTTAGATTTTTGTATACTGCTTTTGTACAGTTTAACATGGCAATTAATGCTTGTGAATCTCGAGATGATGTGATACAAAAATGTAAGGATGAACCAGAATGTAATTAACTTATTTGGTTCTTTATGGAAGAGTTTTACAGTTTGTGGATCTCTTTGTAAAAAGTTTTAAAATTTAGTGATTTTCAATAATTCCGCTGCTAATGATATGCTTCCGCATTAGTTAATCATGTTTTTCTGATTTGGATGCCACAATTAAGTTGGTATCAGAGCTCTAGGTTTGTTGAGTCTACAGAGACATATGATTAAGGTTGTTGAGTCTGTTCTAGTGTCTTCCAGTTTATTCGATAGTGTCTTCTTCTCATATAGGAGGAGAAGAAGAACTAAAGATGTCTGGATCACATGATGAACATGCTGCCGAGAGCAGCGTTGCTGCACCAGGAAGAGGTACAAGGAACCATGATAGGGAGGAGCCTGTACCTGAGCCACCCCAGTTCAATCAAGATGACATGGGGAACCCAACCTTCACAGCCATGTTTGGGCAGTTTACGGCTGCCATGACTCACATGACAGATAGGATGCCAATACCTGCACCTAGGGAACCTACCCACCATGAAGGATAGGGAACCGACAAGACATTTGAACGACTTCGCCAGGTTGGAGCCACAGAATATGTCGGGACAGCTGACCCAACAGATGCCGACATGTGGCTGACTGAACTAGAGAAGGCCTTTAGAATCCTTAACATCCCAGAAGATGAGAAGGTTAGACATGCAATGTACCTTCTTAAGGGGAGTGCTGGTCACTGGTGGACCATAGAGGATGGAAAAAGGCCAGGTGTGGAGATCGAATGGGAAGTATTCCGACGAGAATTCGTCAATAGATACTTTCCTAAGACATTTTTAGATGAGAAAATCTCCCAGTTTGAGAGGTTAAGGCAAGGAACAATGAACATTAGCGAGTATGAGGCTAAGTTCATGGAGCTTTTGCGGTTCTGTCCGCATATGTCAGCTACAGATGAAGAGAGGATTCAACATTTTGAGAAGGGGTTAAACGCTGATTTGACCACCTCTGTGTCTGCTCTGGAGAACAGGGAGAGATTTACTACTTTTGTGGAGTCTGTCAGATGGATAGAGAGGTCTGTGAAGGAGAAGCGACATACCAAGAATAAGAAAGTGTACCCCCAGCTTCAAGGACCCTCATCCAAAAGTTTCAAGAAACTGAGGTTTTCTGCACCAATGCCGCCACCAAGGTTCAATACCCAGACGCAGTGGACGTCAAATAGGGGTAGAGGCCGCAATTTACCACCAGAAGGAGCCCACAGCTCAGCATCAGTATCGGTTACAGGACCATCCAGACCATAGCCAGGGAACAGAGGGTATTTCATATGTGGAAAGATGGGGCATCTGATGAAGGATTGTAGAGCCAGAGAAGCAAGTGTGACTCAACCTCAGAAACAGAGTCAACACGGTTCTCAAAGGTGACAGTTTCCAAGTGGCGCTAGAGGATGTGGACAAGCGTCCTAAGGTGGATCTTTGACACCCAGTAATCGAGCACCGAATCAACCACATGCAACGACAAGATTTTATGTGATGCATCGGCCTGATGCAGTAGTCAACCCTCGGGTTGTGACAGGTCAGATGAAGTTATTTTATTCTGAGATGTCTACATAATGCGTCGTATCTGTTTTAATTGATCCGGGTGCTACACATTCCTTCATCACTCGAAGAGTGATTCTTGGCTGCAATGTGACAGTTGGTCATAGGGCAGAGAGTTTGAAGTTAGAAACTCCTTTGATGGGATCTGCACTGTTGCATGAGGTGTGTTCTCCCTGCATTCTTTTCTTTTCTGAACATCGCATTCAAGTGGATCTTATACCCCTTGAGATGCACGGGTTCAATATAATTCTTGGTATGGACACCTTAGAGAAGTACAAGGTTGTCTTGGATTGTGAGTCCAAGAAAGTTGTATTCACAGATAATAGTGACACATGGGTCTTTCCAGGAGATAGAAAGATCCTTCCAACATGTCTTGTGTCAGCCATGGTAGCTGAGAAGCTGATGAGGCAAGGATATTTTTCATTCTTAGCCCATGTGGTAGATACCACCATGGAGAGTTCTAATCATGCCGAAGTTCCTATAGTCAGGGAATTTGAAGATGTATTTCCTGAAGAACTTCTAGGTCTTCCTCCATCCCAAGAGATTGATTTTGAGATTAATCTAATCTGGGGCACGCAACCAATAGCCCAAACATCATATAGGATGGCGCCTACTGAGATGGTAGAGTTGAAGAAACAACTTCACGAGTTGCTTGAGAAGGGTTTTATCCGACCGAGTACTTCACCATGGGGTGCTCCAGTCCTCTTTGTTAAGAAGAAAGGTGGGTCGATGCGGTTGTGCATTGATTATAGACAGTGAAATAAAGTAACTATAAAGAACAACTATCCTCTGCCAAGGATTGATGACTTGTTTGATCAGTTGCGTGGTGCGACTGTCTTTTCTACGATAGATCTGAGGTCGGGATACCAACAGCTGCGTATTAAGGATAGTGACATACCTAAGTCTGTCTTTAGGATAAGGTATGGTCACTATGAGTTCACAGTTATGTTATTTGGACTAACTAATGCACCAACTGCATGTATTGAACTCATGAATAGAATCTTTCGACCTTTTCTTGATCAGTGTGTTGTCGTATTTATAGATGACATCTTGATATACAGTAGAGATGCTCAACATCATGAGCAACACCTTCGTTAGGATCTAACTTTGCTAAGAAAGCATAAGTTGTATACTAAGTTTAGCAAATGTGAGTTCTGATTACCAGAAGTTTCTTTTCTAGGACACGTAATATCTGCCTCAGGTATTCATGTTGATCCTAAGAAGGTAGAATCTGTCCTGCAATGGGAACAGCCGAAGACACCGACGGAGATCCGCAGTTTCTTAGGGTTGGCAGGCTATTACAGGAGGTTCATTAAGAACTTCAGTTCTATAGATTTACCCTTAACCAAGTTGACCAGAAAGGATGTTCCTTTTGTCTGGAATGACACGTGTCAACAATCATTCCAGTTGCTGAAGGAAAGGTTAACAAGTGCACCTGTATTGGTGTTACCTGAACAAGGAAAAGGGTATATAGTTTTCTGTGATGCATCTAAGAATGGACTAGGATGTGTTTTGATGCAGGATAAGCAAGTGATTTCTTTTGCTTCTCGACAGCTTAAGAAACACAAGGATAATTATCCCACACATGATCTAGATCTAGCTGATGTGGTCCATGCTTTGAAAATCTGGAGACATTATCTCTATGGAGAGACATTCCAGATTTTTCACAGACCATAAGAACCTAAAGTACATCTTTTCTCAGCATGAGCTAAACATGAGGCAACGCCGCTGGATGGAATTAATCAAGGACTACGATTGTAAAATTGATTATCATCCAGGGAAGGCCAATGTAGTTACTGATGCTTTAAGTAGGAAATCAGCAACACCAGCCCTAGATAAAGCACAGTTGAATTCTTTGGTGTGATCTAGGAGGGATATGTTTATATCCTTGAGGCAAAACAATGTACAATTTAAAGTATCATTGTTAGCCAGGTTGTTAGATGAGATGCACATAAAACCAACTCTGAGACAGCAGATTAAAGAAGCACAACAAGCTGATGCTGTAGTTCAACATATTAGATCAAACTATGGTAGTGAGAAACGAGATGGTTTCCATGATTCAGATGATCAGGTAGCTTGTTATCATGGTAGGATGATAGTACCTGATGTTGATAATTTAAGGAAGTTAGTCCTGGAAGAAGCACATTCATCTATGTATGCTATGCATCTAGGAAGCACCAAGATGTATCATAATTTGCAAGATATGTATTGGTGGCCTTGATTGAAGAAGGATGTTGCTGAGTTTGTTATGAGGTGTCCCGTGTGTCAGCAGGTTAAAGCTGAATACCAGAAGCCCGCAGGAACAATGCAGCCTTTGCCTATACCATAGTGGAAGTGGGATCATGTGTCTATGGGTTTTGTAGTTGGTTTTCCTAGGACACCCAAAGGTCATGATTCCATTTGGGTAATAGTTGATAGGTTGACAAAGAAAACACATTTCTTACATGTCAAGACAACCTATACTGTAGAGAAGCTGGCACAGTTGTATGTAGATGAGATAGTACGGCTGCATTGGGTCCCAGTTACCATTGTTTCTGACAGAGGTCCCCAGTTTACGAGTCATTTTTGGGAATGACTTCATAAATCTTTAGGCACACAGTTAAGGTTTAGTACAACCTGCCATCCTCAGACAGATGGACAATCAGAAAGGACTATATAAACCTTGGAGGACTTGCTTAGGGCATGTGTCCTTCATTTTATAGGAAGTTAGGATTTACATCTGAGTTTGATAGAGTTTGCTTATAATAACATCTATCAGCACAATATCGACATGGCACCATACGAAGCTTTGTATGGTAGACGTTGTAGATCTCCCTTATGTTGGTATGAAACTGGAGAATATCAACTTTTGGGTCCTGATCTTGTGCAGCAGACAATGGAAAAGATTAAAATAGTACAACAACAGTTAAAGACTGCACAGGATAGATAGAAATCATATGCCAACAAACAGCGAAGACCTTTAGAATTCTAGGTTGGAGACAAAGTATACCTTAAGGTCTCACCTTGGAAAGGAGTCCTTAGATTTGGAAGAAAGGGAAAGTTAGCTCCTAGATTCATGGGGCCTTATCCAATCATTGAACGGATTGGAAAGGTAGCTTATAAGCTGGAGTTACCACATGAGTTGCACAGGTTGCACTCAGTATTTCATATATCTATGCTAAGGAAGTGTCATCCTGATAAAGAATTAGTTCTGCAACCTATGGAAGTAGAATTGAACGATGATATATCCTATGTTGAAGGACCTATGTTGATTCTCGATAGAAGAATAAAGAAGTTGAAAAAGAAAGACATTAGTCTTGTAAAAGTCCTCTGGCATCATCGTGGTGTTGAAGAAGCCACATGGGAGTTAGAGGAAGAGATGAGGAGGAAATACCCTACTCTTTTCTCTTAATGTTTTTGTTGATTTCGGGGATGAAATCCTTGTAAGGGGTGGATAATTTGTAACATCCCTAACCTGGGTTATGTACTAACCCTAGGTGTTTTTCCTAATAAAGTTGATTAGATGCTTGCTCTTATCTTTTGAAAGGTAATTAATGCTCAAGAGGAACTTATATTTCAATTTCAGTCCTTTTTGAATAATGTTGAAACATTATTTTGTTAATTTTGGACTAAAGTGCAAATAACCCAAGTTGAGGGGTTAACTTGAAAATTGTACATGATAAAATGTTCCTCTGATGTTGATACATCATAAGAATGAATATGATGTAGTGGTATGGTTTCCACAAGTTTGGGCACCAAGATAGAGCTTGCTGAGAAATCTTTGTGCATTAAAACCTAGTTTTGGTGTAATATGCAATTTACCCAAAACCTAGGGTTCAATATGAAAAATATCACATCTAGAGGATCCCTCATGTTTCTTGGCATCAAGTAGAGCAAAGAAATTGAGAGGGGCGCCTCATTTGAATTAATATGGAGGAGAGAGAATCTTGATATTGAAATAATCAAGATTGAAGCATAAATGGAACTTTAATTCTTTTTAGTGCAAAAAGAAAAATATTAATTGAGGAGCCCTTCAACCAAAGGTTGAGGGATGGATTTTCAAAGGGGTTGGATGAGCTTATGCCTTGCAAAGGCACGAATATATCCTAAGGAGGTGAAAACTCCACTCACCTTATTATAAGAAAAAGAAATATCCACTAATTTATGGATATTAATGTAAAAAGGGTTAAGATGCTTAATTTCTTTTCCTTTAATTCTTGGATAATGAAGAGGTTTTACAAGAGAATGAAGGTGGATTCGTGGCCAAGGAATAGAGGGAGAAATGGTGGAAATAATTTTGGGAATAAAAGGAATTAATTCCATTTCTCTTTCCTTGAAATTTCTTATACATATCCCTTTTCCTACCCACTTAAGGATCTTTTCCTTGGAATTTATTTTCTCACCTTGCCTTGGCTGACCACTAGAGAGCTTAGGAGCAGGAGAAGGATGACTCTAACCTGTTGCCAACTTTTTCATCCAAAAGCTCAAGAACGGACCGTGGGCAGCTGTTAGAACTTCATCCACCATTAGAGCCGTGGAGCTTGAAGCTTGGAATCAAATTCAAAGGCGGGTTATATAACTTAACCCCTTAAACATTGATATAGCATTCAATTCTCCATAAATTGTTATTCATTTTGTTCTAGTTTGAACTTCTTTTGATTCATTGCTGCAATTTCCATGAAAACGGCAGTAGTTCTTGGTTGAACGGAGGAAGATGATGATGACATCATCTTGGACACTTTTCCCAAGAAAATGCTAGGACAAACGGTTTCAATTTATTTTCTCAATCAGTTTCACAAACCGTTTGGGAAGAAAATGATTTCAAACCGTTTGAGAGTAAATGGTTTCATCAAACTGTTTGAGGGCAAACAGTTTCAAACCGTTTGGGGGCGTTGACCATAGTTGACCATTTGGAAAATTGATGATAATGATGGTGGTTAATGACCCATTAAATATAATTGATTAGTTTCAAAGGGTTTAATAGTTCAAGGTCCATCAATCACCAAACCCTAATCAGATTAAGTGCTGATTTCTAAATTGATTGACTAAGAACTTTGGGTTGATTGACCCAAACAGTTTCAAAACTGTTTGGGGTTCACCCAAACGGTCTCAAGACCGTTTGGTGGTAAACCAAGACCATTTGGAGGTCTAGGGTTGAATATGGTTGGGTAATTGAAGATCTAAAGATACCAAGTTGAAATGTAATCAATAATCAATTTGATGATCAATCCAATGATCCAAACCCTAATTGGATGTCATGGATTTTGATGATGGGATGGGAAAATGGTCTCAAGACCGTTTGGAGGTCATCCAAATGACCTCAAGACCGTTTGAGGTCAGGTCATGTCCAATTTGGATGGTGGTTCAATGATTTCAAAGTAATTAGTTTCACGTTGATTAACATTGAAGGTTCATCGATTTCAAACCCTAATCCAATTGATTCAAAACCCTAGTTGATGATCAAATGATGGTTAAATCAGTTGAAGGATTATTTATTAAGCTCAATTGAAGTATGGTATTAGGCTCAATTGATGAGTGGTTATATGAATTCAATCCATCAGGGAATCAACATTGGAAACCCTAAATCAACATGATTGGTTGAGACCATATTTGGTCCATTCGGTTTTGAGGTGATTTGGAACAAACGATCTCAAGACTGTTTGAGTCCAAATGGTCTCAAGACCGTTTGGGACCAAATGGTCTCAAAACCGTTTGGGACCAAACGATCCCAAACCGTCCCAAATGGTCTCAATCGGTTTGGGATCATTTGGTCCCAAACAATCTCAAGACAGTTTGAGTCCAAATGGTCTCAAGACCGTTTGGGACCAAGCGGTCTCAAGACCGTTTGGGACCAAATGATCCCAAACCGATTGAGACTCAAACGGTTTCAAGTCTCAACTTTAGCAAACGGTTTCAAGTCTCAACTTTAGCAAACGGTTTCAAGTCTCAACTTTAGCAAACGGTTTCAAGTCTCAACTTTGGCAAACAGTTTCAAGTATCACTTTGCTAAATGGTTTTAAGTGTGGATCAAGACCGTTTGAGGTCTGATTGGTCAAGACCGTTTGAGGTCTAAATGACAAAAATCGATTGGGAATGATTAACCAAAACCACATGGATACTTAAAGGGGTTAAAAGACAGATTGTTTAATGGAATAATACATGATGTGATTAAGAGTGATTATAGTAATTGTACCTTAATGAGATAGGGTGATTAGTACTCTTTAAATGACTAATCTTTATTGATTAAGGAAACAATTACATAATACATCGAGTCAACCTTCATTCAAGTAAAGTTGACATGATCTAATCAGATCCAAAGTAAGTGTCATATTTAAAAGGATGAGAGGGAGAGGACTTCCTACATGAATGATAACCATATAATGGTTAAGTCTTAATACTTTCAATATGAATAAATATATAATTAGGGTATGATTCCTGATAGGGAGATCATGAAACCCTAATTAAGTGGTTAATGAATCTTAACCCTAATTGAAGGCAATGATAGGTGAAACCCTAATCCATGATGGTGGTGTGACCCTAATTTAGGGTAATGACATGAGATACTGTAATTCAAAGTATTGTAATGATCAACCCTAATTGATGTGAATAGTAAACCCTAATTTCGAGTTAATGAACATGAACCCTAATCTAGGGTGATGCAATGTGAATAGTAAACCCTAATTTTGGGTTAATGAATATGAACCCTAAATTTAGGGTGATGCAATGTGAATAGTGAACCCTAATTTCAAATAAGGTGATGGTATATGTGAAACCCTAATTCTGGGTTATACTATACAGTATGAAATTTTAATCCTGGATAATGAGATGACAAGTCATTAGTTCTAATTCAACAAAGGGGATGAATAACCCTAATTGAAATGAAAAGGGAAACCCTAACCCTGCTAAGGGAATAGTGGTGTTACCCTTGAATAGTGATGTTATAATTGTTTTACATTGTGTTGATATGAAATTGATGTAGATGTTATCATCTGTACTAATCTTGCAGGTTTCTTGAGATGATGAACATAGCCAGGTATGAGCAATGATGGTTTATTTATTAAAACTGCCTTATGGGCCTTGTGAGCCATAATATGCTGAGTTGCCTAGTGAGAGGTAACAAGAAATAATAATGGGCTTAAGAGCCATGTGAAATACCTGCATTTGCAATTATCATGCTTACACTATCAGATGACTTGATGGTATTAAGTTACCTGTTAAAGTGGTAACAAGTGTTTTGATGGGCTAAATGTTTGAACACCCATATTCTTGAATAATGATGATGAGATGATAAGGGACTGACATCCAAATGTTAGTAAAGTTGTGAAAAGAACTTGATTGAAATAGTACTCATTCTTTGTAGCAATGGTTATAATGATTCATGTTTGAAAACATGTTTTTTGCTAAAAGAATATTGTAATGTGCTTAACTAATCAAGTGAAATGATATCATGTAGAGCCCTAACCTTAGACCCATCATCGTCAGTAGTTAGGTGATGGTGAAACAAGTTTTCCTAAGGGAACTCCTGGACGACATACTTTTGAGTATGTGGGGGTTATGGGCGCGAATATCCTTACGCCCTAGTGGAGGAATTGGTGGGAGATAAACATTAAATCTCTCAATCCTTCATTATATACATATATGTTGGGATGGATGTATCACCAATCTCCCGATGATGTTAATGCCGAATCGATGTGAGATAAACATGAGATCTCTCGATTGCGAAGAGAGTACAACATGCCACTGTAACTCTAATAGCGAAGTTGCCAGTATACCTTGGAAAGCTATTTAGTAGAGACACGAGATGTCCTGCATGTTGGTCCTCACACTGACTGAGGAAGATGAGGTCATGGAAATCTGACTCTTCTATTGACCTATGTATGGTACCGATTTCGATTTCACAATGGTCGGTTGGAGTATGAGCGGTATACCTCATCTCCTCAGGGCTTAAGTATGTTTGTAAAATGTAATCAGCCGTGTAGCGTATTTGCTTTAGGTTGAAATATGAGAAACAATGGTTGATGATACATTGCTTAGTATGTCTTAATTGGATAAATGTTATACATGTTCTTCATATTCCTTATTTGGATAAATGACATACTGCTTTTTCCAGACATAGCTAAATTGACTTGAATAGAGAATACTGCTTTAAATAGTTTATTTAATAATTTAACTATTTTTGAATACTTATAATTCTTCTGCTTAAAGTTATTCTATTATCTGCAATAATAATGTTTCTGGCGGAGAGTTATATCTCTCGCTAGGACAATTTTCAATTGTCTCACCCCTGTGGGATCCAACTTTTTAGGTAGACACCGAGGAAGAAGTAGAAACCCTACAGTGGGTGAGCAGCAACAACAGAAACAATAGCAAGGACAACAGTGATCCTCAGGTGGAGACACTGTTTGTCATGTCCTATAAGTAGAGAGTCCTATGTGTCGTCTCTGTACTCTCAGGTCCTAGGAGTCAGTAGATAGTTTAATATTGATCTGAGATTTTTGCCTTGATGCCTCGAGATTTTTTTATACTGCTTTGGTACAGTTTAACAGGACAGTTAATGTTTGTGACTCTCGAGATGATGTGATACAGAGATGTAATGATGAACCGGAATGTAAATAACTTATTTTGGTTCTTTATGGAAGAGTTTTATGGTTTGTGGATCTCTTTGTAAAATGTTTTAATTTTTAGTGATTTTCAGTAATTCCGCTGCTAATGATACACTTCCGCATTAGTTAATCATGTTTTTCTGAGTTGGATGCCACAATTAGACTTCATTAAAACAACATATAGCATATAATTAATAATGTAGAATGTAGTGAGGAGGGCTTCAGGTGAAAAAGTGTTATAGAACATGATAGTTTAGCATAGTGGTCCAATAAACATGAAGTAAATGATGATTCTTGCACTCAATTACTCCATTTTATTGTGGAGTATAGGCACATGATATCTGGTAGAGGGTCCCATTGTCTTGGCAAAAATAATCATGATCCCATTGAACATGTTTCAATGCATTTTGAGTCTGTATCACACAAATAAGTAAAGAAGGTTGGGTTCTAGTTCTAAAAAAGACAGTTTTAACAATATCTAAAACTTGCGAACTATCTTTGAAAATATATATCCAGATGGCTCTAGAAAAATCGTTAATAAAAGAAATAAATTAACTATAACCAGATTGATTGCAAACCTTGCAAGGTCCCCATAGATCTGAATGGACAAGAGGGAATAACAACTGAATACTTGCATTATACTTACTTGGATAAACAACACATGGATGCTTTCCAAGTTGACACAAATTTAATTGAAAGGACGTATTGACTACAATCAGGTAAAGCTAGCTTCAACTTCTTCACAGACGGACGACCAAGACGGTAGTGTCACTATCATGGCGACATAGAACTGGACAAGGAGTCTTGCATAGTGGTTGATTGAACTAGAGACTCCATATATTAGAGACCATCAAGACCCTCACTGTCCTCGATCCTTGTCCTCTTGCAAAAATCTTGTAAAAGTCAACAACCACAAAGAGAAGTTATTAAGTAAAGATTGAATTTAACACATGTACTAGCAGACAAAAAGTTTAATGGGAATGACTGTATAAGGAATAAAGTTGGGGCGGCGAGCACCAAGGATAGTTCATGTGAAGACCACTTGAGATGGTATGGACATGTGCAATATAGGATGACCCATGCACCAATTTGAAGATATGATATTGAATCCAACACAACAAAAAGTTGGAAAAGCAAACATTAATCAACTTGGGATGAGCCTACAAGAAGATATTGTGAAATTTACATCTTGATGCTAATGTGATTCGTAACAGAGATGACTGGAAAAGAAGGATCCATGTAGCCGAACCCACATGATTGGGATTGAGGCTTAGATTATGATGACGATGATATACCCATATATAAACTTGCCATACATGAAAATAAACTTATTTACATGTAAATATATAACAATCACATATTCTATAATTTAAATATATAATTATATAGATTGAATATATTATTTTCATATCAATAAGAAAAGGTTTCGAAAAAAAATAAAACTACAAATAATCCCACATACAATGTATACGTTATGCGGTACCTTCTTCGGTCGTACATTGTATACCACTTTTTTAAAACAACCCTATGAAGTATGTTGGTAAATTGTATAGACAACGATCATTTTGAGTTTGGATATCTCTAAATCTATAATTGCAAAAGTTTTTCTCAACGTCTTGCTCACTGTAAAATTTTACTCGTCAATTATAAAACATGTCTACCTTGTGTATACTAAAAGGCTAAAAGTGCAAACTCAGTTATAGGAACAAATTATACGATAAAATAAGGATTGTTTGGACAAAATGACGGGCTTGAGCATTCCTATTTAAACATCAATCTACCAAGGTAAAAGAAGTATGAGGAACAAGGATTAATCGGTCATCAATCTCATAGGCTTCTAAATCAACCAACCATAAGGAAATGGCATGCAAAGGTAGCATGAATCTATGATTATACCTAAATTAAAGAACGTATGCAACCCAAACCTTAAGTAGAACTTTAGAAGCATTTTAGAAAAGGCCTAATTAGCCTAGATGACATAATCACACTCCTTTCAAGTAATAACACTCTTTGGTTGTGCTTGAGATTATATGCCATGGTTTTTGTGGATCTTCAAGTTAGAGTTATATGTAGTTCACGTTGATGATGTAGAAGATCATCTATGTTTCAAAAACAATAATTAATTGCATGGGCAATATTTTCTTGCAAGAAGGGCACTTGGGTCAAGTCCCTCAACTTTTTGTGCTCTATCTTTGATCTCTATCTTTATAGCACATTTTGTATGAGTGATAATAAACTTAACAAGAAACAACATGGCATGGAATTGGATTGAAAACAAAGAAAGGGGAAAAATCCCTTTGTTAGTTTATGAACAAACTGTGATTTATTTTGATTATAATGTACCAAAATAGGGGGTTTGGATGCTTGAAGCTGAGCGTGTGTCAGGTATATCAACTGATACATAGGGAGACAAGCAGTTGTATTTTGTGTGAGAGGGTGGCTCAATTAATAATAAGATGTACAAGAAAAAAGTATGGACATGGGATGGAAGCTAATATTCTATATCTCACCTTGGAAAATCTTGTCCCACACTTATTGCATGTTTTAGCACCATTATTATATTTCATTGTCATTTTTACTAACCATCCTAGGTCGTGAATTTCTATGAAGGATGTGTTTTTAATCCTCAACTGAGTATAACACCCTTACCTACATTGACTAAGAAGGGACGGACATCAACGTATGTGTTGGGGATTTAAAGTCATTATTATATGAAGGCGTAACCCTCTTCTTGCTAGGAAGATCAATTGTACCGTCATCTAGACACCAAGTAGGAGATACCATATGATGCAATCTAGAGAAATCAACAGTTAAGCCTTCATACTCTCTTGTCTTCTCTTCTAATCACAAGGGTTAGTAAAACTTGGATTTTTGATGTTGTGTCAAATCAAACTAATTATCAAATGTCTTAGTTCTCAGAGTAACTTGTCCCATACAACGTATCATTTTGTCAAGATTCTCAGGCATCACCACTCGGGTTGAGTGTCTTGGGTGCCTAGATGACCAATCATGTTTTCTTACTCTATCGTTTTAGATATATAGTCATATTTTAGAAAAACAATTGTATACGTCAATGTTTTATAAATAGGAATTGGGACCCTGATATGAACTATAATATTGGTTACCATACCTAAAAGCAATTGATAAAAACAAAAGACCATAGTACTTAAAACCTAGTTGTCCACCTAGGGAGAGCCCTCGTGAGTGCCTAAACCTCTAGGTAGGTACCTGAACAATTACACAATATACATCAAGCATTTTCCTTGTGACCTTAATACTTATCCACTCCATTCAATATCTCTTTGGTTGTGATATAGAATGCAAATTTACTGCAAGATTAACACACAATACATGTTCCATAGGCATGGCTTTCATCATTATGAACCAGTAATTATATTGTTATATGGGCTTATCTTTAGATTCCAGAATGATGTAGTTTGCATTCATCTATAGCTGATCACTTGACCCATTGAATATGACAGTGGTAACCTGAGATCACTTATGGAAAACCAAATTGGTAACTGAAGCAGATTGGGTGACTATTGTTTGTTGCTTATTCTTTTGGCGTTCACCTCCTAATATTATAAATGAAGTAGACACCAAATGGGAACAAGTGCAAAAAAAGTCATTGTAGGATAACTACAAACAATCTCAGATAGAGATATAAAATGAATCTCAAGATGATAACATTTGATGCCAATATCTGTATGTCATTATATCCTTTGAGATGACACACTCACCCATATATTTAAGAGGAATGTTGGGAGGAAGGACAATAGGAGCTTGTGTGCTTGTTACTATGAGATGAACACTTAGTTATCAAGGAACCCTCCTAGGCGCCTACACTTAAGGCATCCCACCTCAAATAGGGCACCCAATAGCCTAGGTGACCTAAGTGGCCGCCTAAGGCCTTTTAGGACCAATCTAAGCCACTTCAAGGCTTTAGCATAAATTAGGTACGAATTTGATAAAGTTGAGTCATTATATAGTTGAATTGGGTTTGATGTATCCCAAATATGGTCAAAATAGGGTAAATTAGGTCTAACTTAGGGAAACCATGCCTGATTTGGAGAAATAGGTCTAAATTATGGGAATTTGGCTTGATTTGGTCTAATTTATGGGAATTTGGCTTGATTTGGTCATGTAAGGCCTCATTTAGATCAATATATGGAAAATTAGAGCTAGTTAGGTTTGATTAGGTCATGTTATGTGACATAGGTTTGGTTTTAGGGAAAATTATGTCAAATTTAAGCAGATTATGTCTCATTTGGGGTTAACAAGTCTGATTTTGGGGAAACAGTTCTGATTTGGCGAGATTAGACCTGATTTAGCCACATTAGATCTTGTTTTGACCAAGATAGGGAAAATTTGGGGAAGTTAGGTTTAATTGGGTCATAATATGCAAGAATAGGTTTTATTTAGGCAAAATCATGCCAAATTCAGGAACATTAAGTCTAATTGGAGGGGGGACATGTATAATTTGGGGGAGATAGTTCTAGCTTGGGAAGATTTAGTCTGATTTGGCCAAATTTGTTCTCATTTAGGTGGATAAATGAAAATTTTAGGGAAATTGGGTCTGATTATGTCATTTATACAAAATTAGGTATGGCTCAGGACAAATTTGGGTAAACTAGGTCAAATTTGATCAAATTGGGATCAAATGAGTTCAAATTAGGCCCAATCATTTCAGTTTAGGTCATGTTAAATTCTAAATAATACATGTAATGATGTCATTATTTAATATTTACATGTTTGAAAATATGAATGTAGATATAAAAATCATCAATTTTCATATAAGAAATCAAAACACCTGGGTGCCCCCTCAAAAATGCATGGAGCCTGACCGCCTTAACAACTTTGATGAAGAAGGTGGGTCCCATAGGAAGTGCATTTTCTTTGTACTATTGTATACTACAAACAATATATAAGCAAGAAGAGGGAGAGTGAATATACTACTCTCTTCTCTAATCAATAAATTTTGAACAGACTCGTATATGCATGGGGCTCTTTGAAGGCCAAAGACTTCCCTTTAGTAATGGCATGCTGACATCAACACTATTTGACATACACCCACAAAGTTGAAGAACCTTCTTTTGATCACTAGAGAGATTAACTCAATTAGGGGATGCTGGAATTAAGTTTGACACCCTCCAAGGAAGTTCAATGACCTCAAATATTTGACCCCTTAGATGGTTTCACACTGGTAGGACGCATTAAAATCATCCAAGTGAGAATAGTTAATAGATGTTGAGAGGACATAGTATTATAGAAAGAGATGGTCATGGGGAAGAAGAATCACTTATTTGGCATCACCAAGTCATGAGGGGCATCACCCTAGGGTAGAACTGGCCCTAGTATACCAAGCAATGTTTAGATGACTCATCAGAGGTTTACAAGAAACAACATGATGTCTTTCCTAATACATATCTGTACAAGTCAAAATTAATATATGAAAAGTGTAACAAGTTATATATTCTCATCTATAAGAAAATTTTGATCGCAGAATGTTCATGGTATTACTAGGGTAATATGGTACTCAATGATGTTGATGTATAACATCTTGTATTTCTAAAGTGATGACTATCAAATGACTTTGAATCAAGGAGATGGGTCATTGGCAACGTTATTCTTGGAATTAGAGGAGTTAAGGTCCAACACAACGCTTTACATATGGAAACATTAGTAACATATGGATATTTTGAAAGAATAATGGAGGTCATGTTGTAAACTAAAGATTACCTTTGATAAATTCTAGACTTAATCATGGTGTTGGAACTTTTGTTTCTGATGCTTCAAGATGAAGATTCGAGTTGTTGTGGGCTAATAATTTTTTGGGACAATCTCACCACCACAGCATCGATGCTGTCAACAATGTGAGCAAGTACACACATGCACATATTTTTGATCATATCATGGTTGATGACATGATCCTGATGTATTTCAAAGGAACACTTATAAACAGAATTCTCCATTGGGATAAAAGTCATTTTTATCCAAAAGGCCATTACTATGTTGACTTGGAAGGCTCCTTAGATGATAAAAGACCAACCAATTGGTGTTATGTCTACTTATGTTTTTAAGTAGGTCAACATGACTCAATCCATAGCTAAAGTTGAAGCTATTGCTTATGGTGTCTTTCAACTAATTCAGATAAGCTTATTCCTAAGACATGGGTCTGGTTGCAAACTCCCCCACAAAACTCTATTCTAATAACAAGACTATCATCAAAATTAGCAAATAATCTGGCTCAACGTGATCCCACCATGGAAATTATTGTGTATCGAGACTCATCGGGGTAGAAATTGATCAAGGGCAACTATGTCTTACATAAACACTATACCTTTTAAATATAATACTAATTATATAACCAATTATAGGTATAATTAAGGGAATCTTCTATATTTATCCTATTTTATCATTCTTTTCTTATTATTACTTCTGCAAAAAGGTACTATATCTATTTAATTTTAAATTTCATATTGAATTGAATGAGTAAACAGGCGATATAAAATAAAATGGAAATGGGAAAGTAATAAAAAATGAGCCAAAATCTTAGGAACATGGTATAAAAGATCAAGGTGATCGTATTTAAATATGCCTCTTACTAAGAGTTCTCTTAAATCACCTATGCTTTCTTGACATTTCTACATAACTTTCTAGTGGGAAGTAAAACATATGAGCTTATTGGAATGCAATGGGTTGGATTGGGGGGAAGTATGCATGTTGCCTTATCTTTTATTTTCTATATACTAAGAGTCTTTTTGTTGTTTTAGACTCTTGTGTTAGATGTTGTCTTATAACCCTAATACTTGAGACAATGAAAACCTCTTCTAAGGTTCCCATATTGTAGACAAAAGTTATCAAATAGACTTATTTCTAAACCACATAAATCTTTTGGCTCATTTTATGATGCCCATGATTATTTTGATTTACTCATTGGTCAATGACGTGGTTTGCTTTTGGTCCTCAACTTGGATGTCCAGTCATGGAACATAACATCGACTTCGAGTCTACTTCGAAAAGTTTGGAAGTGGAGGTTTGTGGAAACATCGAGGATTTTACAATTAAATGTTGACACATTCTTGACAAAAACTAAGCTAAAAATAGTGATTTCACAATGAAACTTGATAGATTTTTTTCAAATCTAGCTTAAAAATAATGTATATGTTTATATATAGCCATCCTTACAAGTTTACATATGCAGAAAAACAAAGTTACATGCAAATGCTCAAGACATCATCTTTGTGTCAAGTTTGATAGGTATGGAAGTGGAAGTTTGTGGAAAATGTAAGAAAAGATAGAGGAATTTGTGGACTAACACTTAGATGCAAAAAAGCTTAAAGATAGTGAGATTGTGAGGAAATTTGGAATATAACATCAAATTTTGGTAAACACATACACCATCTATAATATTCTATACGAAACGTTCAGAACTTGAACATGTTCTATATACGTGGGGTTCTTTATCTACAAAAATCCTAATTGGATCACATTCACGAATGAAAAACATGAGTATATTTCTAAATACTTCAATCTTAAAGAGGTAGAAAAGTAAGAATGGTGAAATGGTATTAGGTCTACACAAATTTTGCAGAACTTGTGGAAATCTATTAGAGGAATAAACTTATCATTATTCTCTAGTTAGAAAGCAAGGAAATGGTCACCTCAATGTCAAACATGGCTTCCTACAAGTTTCTTTATGCCTTCATTATGTGTGCCACAATAATAACTACAAAGATCATCGAGAAGATGGGAGGTTTTGAGCTAGCTGGGTCAATTTGAACACTAACTAGGTTATATTCATTGTCTCATGTCAATAAGTAGGCAACCGATGGGGCATGTAAGTACCAGGTTTCAACTTTGACATCAAACATCAACATATGTAAATATATGTAACGTCGATGATGTTTAGTACTGTAGACAAGAAAAGTAACACACGTAATGAGATTCCTTTGTATTGACAAAGCACACTAAATATGGGATTAAGTGAGAAAGATTTCTCCCCCCTCTCCCACACCCATGGCAGATATCGAACGCCCAATAGGGTGGTAAATCAAGGCAGTAACTGGGATTCGAACCCGAGTCCCTTTGTTGGGGACACCATGCTTGACAACTTGAGCCACTCAATATATGGACACATGTGGTGGCCAATACCCATTTACACAGTGTGGGAATAATCCCATATACAATGAGAATATACATGGAAATAAAGAATAATGAATAAAGAAAATAAATACTTATTATTCTAACACTTCTCCTATGCATAGATGTCATAGGAACCAAGCTTGTTACATAGGAATTTTACTCGACATGCACTGAGGGATTTTGTAAAATGATCAACCACTTGATCTTATAAATGCAATATAATAAGTACAATTTGGTGGTCTTATACCTTTTCCCAAATGAACTGACAATCAACTTCACTATGTTTGATCTGTTCGTGAAAAGTTGGGTTGGAGGCAATGTGGACAGTTGCTTGACTATCAAACATGAGTTCCATTTCTTTAGATTGATTGATCCATAGTTCTTCTAGAATATTCTAGGTCAATAGGATATCACTGATTGCATATTCCATTAATCTGTATTCAGATTCAACGCTAGATTGGGCTACCACTATTTGCCTTTTGCTTTTCTAGGGCACGAGATTGCCCCACACAAAGTAAGGAATAAGGTGACCGATACCGACACCATTTTGACAACTTGGAAATAGGTATTTACTAATATACCGTCAGGCGCTATCCTGGACATTTTGACTCCAAAATGAACAAATTAATTCATGAAATTTACATGTGTGATCTCTACACCTAAATGCAACTTTTTATGCAATAAAATTATATACTGGGTGTGTTGGAGGGTCCATCATGTGGGAGGTAAGGAATATGTCCTATTTTGTTGGGATTTCAACGAAGGATTTTGATGACTAAATGTAAGAATTCAGATATGAAATTTTACTAGAACAATGCACAAACTTAAATACACACAATTATGCAATAATATACAATTTACAACATATAAATAACATAGTTACTTACCAACTCACACCAGTTGTATCTTAAGTGGTGTGTCGATTGTCGATACTGTAATGAGTTTATACTACTGAGATATTCCTACCATGACATGTGCATCTTATAAACGTGGTTGTATGTAGTCACATGCCCCTCATACACATCATCATTGACAAATTGTATCATCCCAGTCTTTTGAAAATGCACTTCTAATTCTTCATGATATTGTGCCTTTATTGGAGATGTAGGTCAAGGAACTCGAGAAGGTTGACTTGCTTGAGGAATTGGCACAACCATAGGAAGTATTGGGAATGGAGAAATAGAAAGAATTGAATGGACTGTTGGTATGTATGCCCATAGAGCAAGTCGTATGATGATTGTAATGGGATACTTTGTAAATGATTTGAATAATAATAAAGGCAATTTCCAATCTATATGTTTAAACTATTTCTGAGATGATGGTGTAACATGATAGATGTCTAAAGAATGATTTTACTCAATGACGTATGCTTTTGGGTTGAGGACCTAAACAATGAGATCATACAGATGTTAAGAGTATACATTCTTGTTTAGTCCCTAGTCGGTTGTTATTGTGGAAAATACCATAGACATCAATAACACTGAAGACTAGATTGTATGTTGGTGGATGACAGAATCTCATTAGTCATGATATAGTGATATCAAACCAAGCACATAGGTACTTGTTAGAGAACAAGGTACCGGACAGACCCACCATGAGAGTGACACATGGAACCATGACTTGGTAGTCATAGTTAGCTCTCACAGTGATGGTGGTGAGTGTGATTCTTAGACCTGAAATCACTACACTCAACACATGTCATTGGGTACACTTTGACATCATCAAACGCAGTCCTGAAACATGGGTTGTTATAAAGGTGATGATTGGGTGACTTTAACACATGGGGCTTTTGAGGGGTGAGTGATAGATATGGGATTTGTCCCTCCTGAAGGAGTTTGATATCCTTGGCCACTTGATGAGAAGGATTGAGAAAGGCATGCGCATGCACGTGTGAATCAAATGTGATATTGATGTCACACACATCTCACCTAGTCTGCTCTGAGATCAAGGAAATGAATGAATGTTGACAGGATGACTGTTCCATGCCTCGAGTTCATTCTGGATATCAGTGACAAAGGAATTATACATTCACTATAACACCATTCACGGATTGTAGGATTGAAAGTTGTTCTCCAACTTTCCATTTCACTTGGGTAGCAATGATGTGTGACTAGGCACTCATAAGTGTTCACTGCCAACGTGAAATGGACCTGCAGGGTCACACACATAGGATTTAACCTGGAAGAGGAGTTTTGTCCACAAGCAATGTTTAGATTGATTACTAAAGGAGTTTAGTAGTTCAATTAAACATTCAATTAATTGATAGCTCAATATCATAATGTTCAAGGTGTTGGATGCATTGATTGGAGTATCGAATTGATTGAAATTGCAATTGACTGATTGTGCACAATCTGCACTCCCAACCGATCGGCTCATGAGATGAACCGATCGGCTGAGCTTGGTGAACCGGCCAGCTCAAGTGTTGAGCCGATCGACTCAAGATCAGGGTGAACCGATTGATTCAAGTGTTGAAACGATCGATTCAACTGGTGCAACCGAGCAAGTTGGCAAAGTAGGATTGGTGAGAATTTTCCTTGCGTTTCAGTTGCCCAATTTGATTGGAACAAGGATTGGTATTTGATACCAATTAGAAACAAAAGAAGAAAAGCCAATTGGGAACCGACCATGACCACCAACTGACCAGTTCACTTGTGAACCGACCGGTTCAAGGGTCCCAACCGATCGGTTGAGGTGTCAATCGACTGGTTGAGGTCCCCAACCGACCATTTCAGTTGTGAAACGATCAGTTCAAGTTGTGAGTTGGTTGCTTTTGTGGAAAATCTCGAACCCTTCTACTCCTGCTTTTAGTCCCGTATTGCCCGGGATGGAGAACCCTATCCCATGAACCTCCTATATATAGGGGTATCAGGGGCTTCTCAGAGTACAACTCAATGCAAGCCGGTTGCTCTGCAAAGTTGTCGTTCTCTCTGGTTTTGGTAACCGAGAGCCCAAGCAAGTGCTACCCGAAAAGGGAGGCACAACAAGGGAAGGATAACTGCAGGTTGCAACTGGCAGCAGGAGAGTGTGTTGGCAACTAGTACGTCAACAGGAGGATGCGACTCCTTCCGGTTCCTTGTGTGACAAGGAGATCGGAGTTCCAGGTGGTCCGTGTGGACGACTGCAGAGGCGGGATACCTCTGTCGCTCGGAGGACAACTGTCAATCCCGACAGTCCCGGTGAGACCAGGAGTCTTCAGTCTCGGTGCGACCAGGAGCTGCACAGACACCGTCCAATACTAGAGGTGAATACCACGCAAAGCGCGAGGTACTGTCGCCGAGCAAGCCTCAGGACAAGGTATGCATCCACAAACCATCTTTCCTATTATATAGACGTTGACACGATTCCTTTTGTTCTGGGTTTTGGGGAGAAATTTTTTTTATTTCCGCTGCTTCTCTGCTTCCTCTAAAACCCAACAGTGGTATCAGAGCCACGTCAACTGCTCTATATTTTAGGATTATCGATATGATCGATTTTGGTTTGTCGCCTTTATTGCATGCGACGCGGATAATATCAGCTTTATACATGTCCAATCCACAAATCCCAAATATACATATATGATATGTAATATTAATGCACTCGATACGCATCACCCTTAAACGAGTTTTGTGGTGGATGTGTAGCATGATTATGGCCTATAAACCCTATATCTATGTGTGGTTGTATGTGTAGTTGCTTGCATCTCGGTCTGCACACCGATTTCCCTTCTCTTATTCCTGATGTAACTCAAAATAATTCAAGAATTCTTTTCTTACCTTTGCTCCCCCCGAATGTAACTCGGGGTTTCACAATTAAATTGTAAATAGGATAGATTTTATTTCCTGTTATGTCAAAGAACGACAGACGACCTGACGACACTTGAGACGATCGGTTCAAGGCATGAACCGATCGGTTGGTGATCCAGACGGCCGGTTCGAGGAGCGAGACGAGCGGGTGGTGACCTGATGAGATGCACGACGACCGGTGAACTGATCGGCTGGAGGAGCCAGTCGATCGCTGGTGGCACCCGAACAACCAACCTGATGGCGAGTCGATCGGTCATGGAGATGAGCTGATCAAACCTAGAAAGGCAGGCACATATTTCATCTTGTACAAGTTGCATGTGATGTAGACCTAGATGACCGTGATTCCTCTTGGATCAAGGAATCACAATAGGATGGCCATAATCATTGCTTTTTATCATTTTGCATGTTTTTTGTGGGATATAGCATGTATATGATACTTACTATATATTGTGGTGATTGGATATGTATATGTATATAAAAATTAAATCCCTCGTTAAATATTAAGTTTTAGATGCCTTCCAAATGCGACACACGTGAAAAGCTTGATCGACCAAGTGTGGGCACGCCCTAGCATGGTGCACCGTCTGTCTCGTGGAAGCGTGAAGGATGAATGTGTGGGTGTGCCCTAGCAGGGTGCATGTTCATCATGTTGGCTTTGGGTCGGACTTAACAAGGTGATCTAGATGGGATATAGTACCTTGAGGCATGGAGATGATCATTGCAAAGAGTTGCATATGATGCAATTGGCAAGAGTTGCCTACCTGAGAGATCTGAGTTGTGGGTGATAGCCCTAGCTGGTCCATGGCTTAGAGGATTTCAGGATCTTGACCCACTAGAAGAGTGTACGCTGCAATCTTCCAAGTTGATGGTGAGGGCTATCAATTTGAGTCAAAATAGTGGGAGCGGTAATTAATTAAAGGCCTAATTAACTATCGTCAAATTTTATTCAATCAAATCAAAAAGAGTTTTGACAAATGCAATTTTTCTCTTGTAGAATGGCAAAGGAATCATCTTTTAAAATGGGAAAATTAATTGAGAATAAATTCCATAACTGGTTGAGGACTGTGAGAAGTGTTCTGCACAATCCAGATATACCAGGAGCCTTAGAATCCACTCTATGTACGCTTAATGCGTTAGTGAAGAAGAAAGTAGGTAAGGGAGAGAAGTGTTCTCTCGCCAAACCAATTTCTTCTACATGGAGAGGATGGAAGGAAAAATGGAAGAAGAAGTCATAGATAGAGATCTCTACCTCTGGTGTATACATGATAGAGATTAACTTTACTACTTCTTTATCATGGGTACTTGATACCGGATGCGGATCTCACATTTGTTCAAATGTGAAGGATCTTAACAGAAGTAGGCCTTTAGGGAAAGGTGAGGTTGAACTACGTGTTGCTAATGGGGCAAGGGTTGCCGCCAGTGCCGTAGGAACCTATGAGTTAACTCTACCAAGTGGGCTAATAATAGAGTTGAAGAACTGCTATTATGTACCTGCCATAAATAGGAATATCATTTCCGTCTCTTGTTTGGACAAAGATGGATTTGAATTTCTTATTAAGAGTGGAAGGTGTTCCATTTCTAAAGATGGGATCTTTTATGGCAGTGCCCCGATGTCTTATGGTCTATACTTGATAGATTTGGAGACATATGTATACACCATAAACACCAAAAAGCAAAAACTCAACGACTCAAACAAAACATATCTTTGGCATTGTCGTCTAGGGCACATAAATGAGAAGCACATTTCTAGACTCCATAAAGATGGTTATCTAGACTCTTTTGATTATGAATCAATAGAGACATGTGAATCTTGTTTATTGGGCAAGATGACCAAGACTCCCTTTTCAGGTAAAGGTGAGAGAACTAGTGATCTATTAGGACTCATACATACTGATGTATGTGGGCCTTTTAGAACTAATTCCAGAGGTGGGTATCAGTACTTCATTACCTTCACTGATGACTTCAGTATGTATGGCTATGTGTACCTGATGAAACATAAGTTAGAAACCCTTGAAAAGTTCAAGGATTTCATGAATGAAGTACAGAACCAACTCGGTAAAAGTATTAAGGCACTTCGATCCGATCAAGGTGGAGAATACTTAAGCCAGGAGTTTGAGGACCTTCTGCGAGCCCGTGGTATTGTATCACAATGGACTCCGACTGGAACACCACAACATAATGGTGTGTCTGAAAGAAGAATCGCACATTGTTGGATATGGTGCGATCAATGATGAGTTTTACTGATCTTCCAATTTCTTTGTGGGGTTATGCTCTTGAAACCGACGCGTTTACACTTAACCGTGTGCCATCTAAATCGGTTCAAAAGACACCATATGAGATATGGTATGAGAAGCATCCCGTTTTGTCTTTTATGAAGATTTGGGGTTGTGTAGCTTACATCAAGAAAATGTTTCTTGATAAGCTTGGACCCAAATCCGATAAATGTTATTTTGTTGGATATCCCAAGGAAACGAGGGAATATTACTTATACCACTGTGATAACCTAGATTTTTGAGTTTTAATAACTAATACAATATTTGAGAGACAAGCATTCTATGTAGAGGACAAATACCAAATTGAGAAATTGGTAAACCAATTATGGATTCTTTCACGAAATTAGGTGTATTGAGATACAAAAGAGGACTATGATACCTAATTGAGTGATGTATGTCTTTTGTTAATCAAATTGAGTATTCATGTGTCTCAACATCCTTTAATGATATTATCAACATATCAATATTTTGAAGTTGTGTGGCCATTGTGGGAGAGAGAATGGTAATTATATAAGACCTTACAACACCTTAGCTATGATGCTTTTTGAGAAATTATTTGATAGATCAAATATGGATTTTCAGTATGAATTTCGTATGGAAGCTAGACTACATTATGAGGAACTAATGTCTAAAATTTTATATCTTTTTAACTACCCATTTGGGAGATATGGAGGTTTGAATTATTGATATAAATATAATCAAACTATGGTCAATTGTGTTAAAATCTTGTCACGCAGTCCACTTAAGTTAGAGGGACACGTCTCTAGCTAGGTGAGTCCAAGGATGGGGCCGTGGCTCAATCTGAGTCATTCTCAGTAATCAAGCGGAGGAGACTTTGTCTCCTACCTCTGAATTCTGCGGATCGGATGATACTGGAGGGGAGAACTCTTGAGGGCTCGGTCAAGAGTCTGTTCTGGGGTTTTAGGTTGCATCTAATGTCTTCCTTACACCATGCAAATCTAGGGACCTCACATTAGCAGCCTAGTGTGGAGTTTTGAGAGAGAGAGAGATACACCTGCTATCTCTCTTGGCCATCTCCATCGTGAGTTGCAACAACCAACCCAGAGAAGTGGAGCCTGAATAGGTGGCTACCAATAAGATCCAGGGAAGGGAATCGATCACCAACCCATTTCTTAGCTCACAGATCCATTTTCATCTTGGGAAAGGATGGACACATGCTTTCGACCTGGGTGTTTCTGGAGCTAGAGTGCCGGCTTTGGGGAGCAGCCTAGAGGAATCTCAAACCTGGCTCAAGACCTATTTCAGTACAAGTAGAGGTTTGGCGAGTCTTTTTGGAGCATTTTTGTGAAGTTTCAGGCAAGGGTAGGCCTTTCCTCTCTTCCCCTTTCTTATGGCAGAGGGGCAGCCATGAACCTGATGGGATTGAGATCCACAGCTATGCGTGAGGAGCCACCTCACCGAAGGGTCTCCTACAGCTTCAGTGAAGCCGAGGTCCCCTTTTATCTTCAATGAGGGTGGGAACAGCTTGTGAAATTCCACATCGTGATCCCAGGCTTCGGCGGCGCCCGACCGGTGAACCACGACTTCACTGATCTCCACCTCCCTGCTAGTGATGGAGTCGCTGTATGCATTCTTAGGGAGGAACCGAAGTATATTCCCCATATCCAAGATTCGAGGAGGCCACTGGCCCTGCCTCTCATCGAAATCCTTGGACATGACGACGCTGGCGGGATCCAGAGAACAGAGGCATCACGGCGGCCTGAAGCATGAGCAGAGGGCAGCAAAGGGAGACCAAGCATCCTAGAATAATTTTGATCAGTCCAAAGCAGCCATCCTGATCGCACAGCTCCTAGAAAGCTTGGACGACACCCTAGACTGGGAGGATGGAAGCCGTTGATAGAGGTGTAGCGCAGAGAACTGACGGAGAAGGCATCATCATTGCATGAGGGAGAAAGGGGCAAGTAGCAAGGACCCTAAACCAACCAAATCACACCCAAACCCAGTCCAAACCATTGAACCGGACCAGCCAGCCAAAGTAGGCCCAAGGGGTCCGCAGGTGCCACATGTCGCCTCCTGATTGGTCGCTTGAGGTAAATATCCTAGAAAATGCTTAGTTCTTGTATAATTCATAGCAATTGGCTCGATGATACCAAAATTTTTAGAAAAATGAGTAGAACACAATGAAAGCATAATATCCGGATTTTGAAGAACTAATAATAGTGATATCATGTAAGCTGTGTAATACTTGTTTAATGGATAATAAATAGCAAATGATGACATAAAATTATGGAAAAATGTCAGTAAATCTATAATCATGTTTATAATGCATATGATGTCAGATATGGTCATATTGATGCATGAAAGCATATAATTTGATTAATATGGCTAATTAGGGCTAATAACACTAAAGATAATGCAATTAATGCATACATGCTCAATAAATGATGAAATTCATAGAACATTCTCATATCTGTAACTTAAAGATAATATGTAAATATGAGACTAGTTTTGTACACGAAATTCATGTTGTAAGATGATGAACCTTGATACATGGGTTGTAACCCTAACTTGAATAATGTATATAAACTAGGGTTAATATGTGCACCAGAAAGGATATGGGACCTAATATTCAGATAATGAATCATAATCTGGAAAATGACATCAGTAAGATAAATATAAGACAATAATGCAAGTAAACGTTGGAATATCCTAATGAGATTATATAAACCCTAATGAACACGACTAGGGTTAAGATGATGAGAATCTGATGATAGTATGTGGTCTTGTCTTAACCAGGTGATGACCAGATATCTAGATGAGCAAGAATGATTAGAAATCTATGAACTCAGGTATGTGGGTTTTTATTAAGTATAAGACTAGTTTTCTGGTTGCCTATGATATGTGATATCTTGAATGCTCGTATTTGGATGTGATTGCTTGGTTGAACTAGTATGAGTTATACTTCGCCAAATTTAAGAGAAACATAAATGATGATGATGGGTTGTAGCTACTAGAGCACATAGCCTGGTGTGGATGTATATTACCTAACATGGATCTATGATTCCTTGGCCCATGTTAGATGTATGATGATATTCTATTGCCCACACTAGATGTAAGTCAAGTGCAAGTATGTGTAGTACAACCACACAAAGTGAATGTAATAAAAGGAATGTTTACCTGATTATCGCTTGAAACAATGTTTTCTTTTATTCTTTCTTTCTCAAGTTATTTCATTTATGCAAACATATTAGTATGTATCTTTCTACCCACGTACACAACACCTTGTGTGTTGATTCGTTGTTTCATGTATGTTTTAGGTTTAGATCTAGCGTGGGATAAAAGAAAGGAAGTGAGAAGTTGTTCAGGTTGTACCTATTGTGTAGATCCTGATTAGCATACATGTTCATAGACTTGTAAAATTCTCTTCCAATATACAATTGTAATTCATGTTGTAATAATATATATGTTGAATGTTGAGAAATGTTATGGTGTTGTTATATTGCATGTTCATGTATGCGTGTTATGCTTCCGCATCGCTCTCTAATATAATTGCTAACGTTTTCAGATTTTGTCTTCTCATCTCCATGGGGTTTTGAGAAGGTGAAAATCCGGGGACCTCACAGTTGGTATCAGAGCATGAACAATAGCTACACCTGACAATTTCTCACCATGAAACATAAAACTAAATTTCACCTTTCACTTTAAACCCTAGAAACTTAGTAAGTTGTTCTATAGGAATAAGGTTTGACTTAGCCTCTAAGTTAGAACCTAGATGTTCGAGAACTAGGTTTAGACAAGTGTATGAAACCCTCTCCATATAGAGCTCATATGTATTGGGTAGCTACACTAGTCTACGCCATGTTCTCACCATTTCACTAGGTTACATGGCACCGGTCTATCTACTGTGTGTTGGACACTCGAGTTTGCTGGTTTGGTTTTGTTTTCCAATCGGCTCGCACCTCGATAGTTTTCTCTGACGCCTTCTTTCTCGGAGAAAAACTATATAATATTTTATTAGATATATGTAAATATAAAATTGTGTCCCTCACACAGGAGAGTAGTGGGTGTTCATGAAATCTAAGTGAAAGGGAGTGACATTAGTTTAGAAGAGAAAGTAGTCTAGATTAGATGTCTAGAGCCTTATCAAGATATGTGATACATAGATTAGATGATAGAATGATAGTTGAAATAAGCATGTGAAATCTTATCCAAGTTTGATCTCTGATGGTGTAAGTTTCCTTATAAAGGTTTAAGTTGTATACTTGTTGAATCCAATTTTGTAGAATTTATGCAAAATCTTGATGATGAAATTACATTCCCTTTTCCTACTTAAGTTAAACTAAGTTAAGATAGAGATGAGTGTGCATGAGCCTCAAGCTCGTATACAAGGAGGATATCTAGTGGTAGGATGAGATATGTGGTGAACTCTAAAGAGAGTAAGACCCACAGGGAGAAGGTCATAGGACCTAGCCTCCAATATATGAGATATGTGTTAAAAAAAGGTCCTACACTAGATTACTCTTGAGTGTTGAGTTGAGTCCTTATGCATGATTCAAATCTATATGTGAGAATTGGGTAAAATAAAAGGATGGGTAGATGACCCATATGATAAAGTCAATCCTTTTGCTGAGTTAGGTCCTAGCTGGAGTGACATATTTTGTAAATCTCATCATTAGTTGCAAGTGAGGTAATATATGAGCCCTAGTTATGAGAGTATGATGATCTGTGCAAAAGATACTCAACGTACATGTTCTCCCTTCTTCTTCTCCTTATTAATATACGATGATAGAAACCTCACTTGAGCTATATAGATGATTCATATATGAGGAGTCACTTATATAAGCTTGACCTATTCTATATTTCCCCTATATCATACATGTAGTACCCAAGATTGAAACCATGATAAGTCTGACTTTAAAATATTCTCTTCCCCTTCATATGAAACATGAAAGATATGATGCTGAGATCATGGGATATAAACTTAGTATATTCTTTTTTTCTTTCACATAATACACGCAAGACATAAAAATTTGAACTCATGAACTTGATATAAAGATATTTTTGGATCATAGGATATATGATCAGAAATATAGTTGTAACTTTGATCCTTCTCAATGTATGCTTCTAAGTTGAGTATGAATATCACACCATAGGGTGAAACCCTAATGGTCAAACATGTTACATAAGCCCTTCTTAAGAAAAAAATTTCTAATATCAAGGGGGGAGATAAATCTCCTCTAATGCTGAAATCATTGAAAGATGTTAATGATGTTAGATTTGAACGATCTGAATACCATGGCATATAAATGAATTCCTCTTGAACTTTAAAAGTATGAACAAAACCTGTATCCTTAGGGGTGATGTAATCCTAAGATATCATAATGTCATGTTATGGCTAAGACATTAAGTGATGCTTCCACATATATATAAGGTGGGGTGGACACACCTAAGAATCTCTAGACCCTAACTTGACAACTTAGAGTGCATGCAATTATGGTGGTCTTAGAACCTAAGCAATGATGATGTATATGAAGTTGAACTCCTAAATAGCCTATTAAGAATGAGATTAATTGAATTTCGAGGACGAAATTCCGTTTAAGGTGGGGTGAATGTGATAACCTAGATTTTTGAGTTTTAATAACTAATACAATATTTGAGAGACAAGCATTCTATGTAGAGGACAAAGACCAAATTGAGGAATTGGTAAACCAATTATGGATTCTTTCACGAAATTAGGTGTATTGAGATACAAAAGAGGACTATGATACCTAATTGAGTGATGGATGTCTTTTGTTAATCAAATTGAGTATTCATGTGTCTCAACATCCTTTAATGATATTATCAACATATCAGTATTTTGAAGTTGTGTGGCCATTGTGGGAGAGAGAATGGTAATTATATAAGACCTTACAACACCTTAGCTATGATGATTTTTGAGAAATTATTTGATAGATCAAATATGGATTTTTAGTATGAATTTCGTATGGAAGCTAGACTACATTAGGAGGAACTAATGTCTAAAATTTTATATCTTTTTAACTACCCATTTGGGAGATATGGAGGTTTGAATTCTTGATATATAAATATAATCAAACTATGGTCAATTGTGTTAAAATCTTGTCACACAGTCCACTTAAGTTAGAGGGACACGTCTCCAGCTAGGTGAGGCCATGGATGGGGCCGTGGCTCAATCCGAGCCATTCTTAGTAATCTAGTGGAGGAGACTTTGTCTCCTACCTCCGAATTCTGTGGATCAGATGATACCGGAGGGGAGAACTCTTGAGGACTCGGTCAAGAGTCTGTTCTGGGGTTTTAGGTTGCAACTAATGTCTTCCTCACACCATGCGAATCTAGGGACCTCACATTAGCAACTTGGTGTGGAGTTTTGAGAGAGAGATACACCTGCTATCTCTCTTGGCCCTCTCCATCATGAGTTGCAACAACCAACCCAGAGAAGTGGAGCCTGAATAGGTGGCTACCAGTAAGATCCAGGGAAGGGAATCGATCACCAACCCATTGCTTAGCTCACAGATCCATTTTCATCTTGGGAAAGGATGGACACATGCTTTCGACCTGGATGTTTCTGGAGCTAGAGTGCCGGCTTCGGGAGCAGCCTAGAGGAATCTCAAACCTGGCTCAAAACCTGTTTCAGTACAAGTAGAGGTTTGGCGAGTCTTTTTGGAGCGTTTTTGTGAAGTTTGAGGCGAGGGTAGGCCTTTCCTCTCTTCCCCTCTCTCATGGCGGCGGGGCAGCCATGAACCTGATGGGATTGAGATCCACAACTATGCGTGAGGAGACACCTCACCGAAGGGTCTCGTAGAGCTTTAGTGAAGCTGAGGTCCCCTTTTATCTTCGATGAGGGTGGGAATAACTTGTGAAATTCCACATCGTGATCCCAGGCTACGGCGGCGCCCGACCGGTGAACCCACGACTTCGCTGATCTCCACCTCCCTGCCAGTGATGGAGTCACTGGATGCATTCCTAGGGAGGAACCAAAGTATATTCCCCATATCCGAGATTCGAGGAGGCCACTGGCCCTGCCTCTCATCGAAATCCCTGGAGATGACGGTGCTGGCGGGATCCAGAGAACAGAGGCATCACGGCGGCCTGAAGCATGAGCAGAGGGCAGCGAAGGGAGACCAAGCATCCTAGAATAATCTTGATCAGTCCAAAGCAGCCATCCTGATCACACATCTCCTAGAAAGCTAGGATGGCACCCTAGACTGGGAGGACGGAAGCTGCTGATAGAGGTGTAGCGCAAAGAACTAACAGAGAAGGCATCGCCATTGCGTGAGGGAGAAAGGGCAAGTAGCGAGGACCCTGAACCAACCAAATCACACCCAAACCCAGTCCAGACCACTGAACCGGACCGGCCAGCCAAAGTAGGCCCAAGGGGTCCGTAGGTGCCACGTGTCACCTCCTGATTGGTCGCTTGAGGTAAATATCCTAGAAAATGCTTAGTTCTTGTATAATTCATAGCAATTGGCTCGATGATCAGACAAATACATATAATACACCAAAATTCCCAGACTAATGAGTAGAACACAATGAAAGCATAATATCAGTATTTTGAAGAACTAATAATAGTGATATCATGTAAGACGTGTAATACTTGTTAAATGGATAATAAATAGCAAATGATGACATGAAATTATGGAAAAATGTCAGTAAATCTATAATCATGTTTATAACGATATGATGTCAGATATGGTCATATTGATGCATGAAAGCGTATAATTTGATTAATATGGCTAATTAGGTCTAATAACACTAAAGATAATGCAATTAATGCATACATGCTCAATAAATGATGAAATTCATAGAACATTCTCATATCTGTAACTTAAAGATAATATGTAAATATGAGACCAGTTTTGTACACAAAATTCATGTTGTAAGATGATGAACCTTGATACATGGGTTGTAACCCTAACTTGAATAATGTATATAAACTAGGGTTAATATGTGCACTAGAAAGGATATGGGACCTAATATTCAGATAATGAATCATAATCTAGAAAATGACATCAGTAAGATAAATATAAGACAATAATGCAAGTAAACGTTGGAATATCCTAATTAGATAATATAAACCCTAATGAACACGACTAGGGTTAAGATGATGAGAATCTGATGATAATATGTGGTCTTGTCTTAACCAGGTGATGACCAGATATCTAGATGAGCAAGAATGATTAGAAATCTCTGAACTCAGGTACGTGGGTTTTTATTAAGTATAAGACTAGTTTTCTGGTTGCCTATGATATGTGATATCTTGAATGCTCATATTTGGATATGATTGCTTGGTTGAACTAGTATGAGTTATACTTCTCCAAATTTAAGAGAAACATAAATGATTATGATGGGTTGTAGCTACTAGAGCACATAGCCTGGTGTGGATGTATGTTGCCTAACATGGATGTATGATTCCTTGGCCCATGTTAGATGTATGATGATATTCTATTGCCCACACTAGATGTAAGTCAAGTGCAAGTATGTGTAGTACAACCACATCAAAGTGAATGTAATAAAAGGAATGTTTACCTGATTATCGCTTTAAACAATGTTTTCTTTTATTCTTTCTTTCTCAAGTTATTTCATTTATGCAAACATATTAGTATGTATCTTTCTACCCATGTACACAACACCTTGTGTGTTGATTCGTTGTTTCACGTATGTTTTAGGTTCAGATCTAGCGTGGGATAAAAGAAAGGAAGTGAGCAGTTGTTCAGGTTGTACCTATTGTGTAGATCCTGATTAGCATACATGTTCATAGACTTGTAAAATTCTCTTCCAATATACAATTGTAATTCATGATGTAATAATGTATATGTTGAATGTTGAGAAATGTTATGGTGTTGTTATATTGCATGTTCATGTATGTGTATTATGCTTCCGCATCGCTCTCTGATAAAATTGCTAACGTTTTCGGATTTTGTCTTCTCATCTCCATGGGGTTTTGAGAAGGTGAAAATCCGGGGACGTCACAACCACCCAAATGACAACAAAGTGTTTGTTTCCAGGGATGCTGTATTCCTAGAGAGGGAATTTATTTCCAAAGGAAACAGTGGGGGGAATATAGAGCTTGAAGAGGTTCAAGCCCAACAAGAAAACATTGAACCAGTAGATGTACCAGAGGAAAATGTGGATTCACAAGGTGTTGTGGAATCTCAATCTCCTCAGGTAACACAAGGACCTCGTAGATCTAGTAGGACACGCCTTGAACCTGAGAGGTTTGGATACCTTGTGACTCAGGAAGGTGGTGAGTTGATCATAGATGATGATCCAAATACCTACGTAGAGGCTATGGAGGGACCAGATTCTGAGAAATGGCTTGAAGCCATGAGATTCGAGATGGAATCCATGTACTCCAACAAAGTATGGACTTTGGTGGAACCACCCGAAGGGGTAAAACCCATAGGGTGCAAGTGGGTCTTCAAGAAAAAGACCGACATGGACGGCAATGTGCAAACTTATAAAGGTAGATTGGTTGCAAAGGGATTTCGACAAGTTCAAGGTGTTGACTATGACGAAACCTTTTCTCCAGTTGCCATGATTAAGTCCATCAGGATCATGCTTGCTATTGCAGCTTATTATGACTATGAGATTTGGCAGATGGATGTTAAAACCGAATTCCTTAACGGGAATATAAATGAGGATGTGTACATGACACAACCTAAAGGTTTTGTAGATCCAAAGAATGCCAATAAAGTCTGTAAGCTGCAAAGGTCAATCTATGGATTGAAGTAAGCATCTCGGAGTTGGAATCTTCGATTTGATGAGGAATTCAAAATGTTTGGCTTTATTCAAAATGAAGACGAACCTTGTGTGTACAAGAAGGTTAGTGGGAGCTCGATCACATTCCTCATATTGTATGTGGATGACATACTTTTGATGGGGAATGATGTCTTAGCCTTAGAGAAGGTAAAGACTTGGCTTGGGAATACTTTCTCAATGAAGGACTTAGGAGAAGCATCCTACATTCTAGGAATTAAGATCTATAGAGATAGATCTAGAAGGCTTCTCGGACTAAGTCATAGCACGTACATTGACAAAGTGCTGAAGCGGTTCAACATGGAGAACTCAAAGAGAGGCAACATCCCCATGCTACATGGAGTCACCATCTCTAGAGCTCAATGTCCCCAATCTTGTGAAGAGAGGGAGTGTATGAATGGGATCCCATATGCATCAGCCATCAGATCCATCATGTATGCTATGTTGTGCACACACCCAGATGTCTCGTATGCTCTCAGCATGAAGAGCAGGTACCAGTCAGATCCCGGGGATGCTCACTGGACAGCCGTGAAGAACATCCTCAAGTACTTGCGAAGGACTAAGGATCAGTTTCTTGTTTACGGCAGTGAGGAAGAGCTGGTTGTAAAGGGTTACACTGATGCAAGCTTCCAAACCGATAAAGATGATTACAGATCGCAGTCAGGATTTGTGTTTTGCCTTAATAATGGAGTTGTGAGCTGGAAGAGTTCCAAGCAAGAAACATTTGCCGATTCTACTACAGAGGCCAAGTATATTGCTGCATGACATGCAACAAAGGAGGCTGTGTGGATCAGGAAGTTCATTTCTAAACTTGGTGTAGTTCCCAGTAGCTGTGATGCAATCGAGCTTTATTGTGACAATAATGGAGCTATTGCACAAGCTAAGGAGCCCAGATCACATCAGCGGTCCAAGCACATAATGCGGCGCTTCCATCTCGTATGAGAGATTATACAACGAGGAGATGTGAAGATTTGCAAAGTACCAACTGAAGACAACATAGCTGATCCACTGACTAAAGTCCTTTCTCAGCAAAAGCATGATGGTCATACTAGGTCACAAGGACTGCGTTTCCTTGGTGACTGGCTCTAAGTGCAAGTGGGAGTCTGTTGGTATGTATGCCCATAGAGCAAGTCATATGATGATTGTAATGGGATACTTTGTAAATGATTTGAATATAATAAAGGCAATTTCCAATCTATATATTTAAAATGTTTCTGAGATGATGGTGTAACATGATAGATGTCTAAAGAATGATTTTACTCAATGACGTATGCTTTTGGGTTGAGGACCTAAACGATGAGATCATACAGATGTTAAGAGTATACATTCTTGTTTAGTCCCTAGTCGGTTGTTATTGTGGAAATAACCATAGGCATCAATAACATTGAAGACTATATTGTGTGTTGGTGGATGACATAATCTCATTAGTTATGATATAGTGATATCAAACCAAGCACATAGGTACTTGTTAGAGAATAAGGTATCAGATAGACCCACCGTGAGAGTGACACATGGAACCATGACTTGGTAGTCACAGTCATGTCTCACAGTGCTGGTGGTGAGTGTGATTCTTAGACCTGAAATCACTACACTCAACACATGTCGTTGGGTACACTTTGACATCATCAAACGCAGTCCTGAAACATGGGTTGTTATAAAGGTGATGATTGGGTGGCTTTGACACATGGGGCTTTTGAGGGGTGAGTGATAGATATGGGATTTGTCCCTCCTGAAGGAGTTTGATATCCTTGGCCACTTGATGAGTAGGATTGAGAAAGGCATGCACATGCACGTGTGAATCAATATGTGATATTGATGTCACACACATATCACCCAGTCTGCTCTAAGATCAAGGAAATGAATGAATGTTGATAGGATGACTGTTCCATGTCTCGAGTTCATTCTGGATATCAGTGACAAAGGAATTATACATTCACTGTAACACCATTCACGGATTGTAGGATTGAAAGTTGTTCTCCAACTTTCCATTTCACTTGGGTAGCAATGATGTGTGACTAGGCACCTCTCTTTGCTTGTGAAGTCATAAGTGTTATGGACTTTCACTGCCTACGTGAAATGGATCTGCAGGGTCACACACATAGGATTTAACTTGGAAGAGGAGTTTTGTCCACAAGCAATGTTTAGATTGATTACTAAAATAGTTTAGTAGTTCAATTAAACACTCAATTAATCGATAGCTCAATATCATAATGTTCAAGGTGTTGGACGCATTGATTGGAGTATCAGATGTTGGATCCTAGATGGGTGACTTAGGTGCTCTAGAGGGGGGGGTGAATAGAGCTGAAACCACTTAAACAAAACTCATCAAACCTTCAAGATATATCAAAAGATAAGGTTGCTAAATAGGTAATTTGAGTGCAACTAAATCATACATAGCAAGGATAAGAGAGATTGAACATGCACAAATTAGACAAGCTATTTAGAGTGGTTCCACACTTCAAACTGGAAGTGTGTCAGTCCACTTGCCTTGAGAGGTCAACCTCTAGGACTTCAAACAATTGCACTCTTATATTCACTTAATAAGACATACAATACATGACCAATAAAGGACTTACCTATCCAATACAAAGAGTCTTCAACCTTACCAAGGACTTACCCACTTTGCAAGAGTCTTCGGCCTTCTCCAAGGACTTACCCACTCTTGCAGAAGTCTTCGGCCTTGTAGGAATTACCCACTCTTCTTGGATCTTCCGCCTTTGACTTCACCTTCACTCGGAGAAGCTTTCCACCAAGGTCTTACCCACTTGAGCTTGAGTCTTCTGCCTTCTCCAAGGGCTTACCCACTCTAGCTCCAAGTCTTCAGCCTTGATCTTCACCAAGGGACTCCTTCCCTTGTTCTTCTTCACCTCTCTTGGACAAGAGAGAGAACCTTCATCTTCAATATAGGAAATGAGAGATGGGGAGGTGGTGGAAGTGAGAGCCTCACAAGATATACAAGTAGAAACTAGCTCTCTTACAAATCTCCTACTCACTCTAATGGATGTAGCAAGTGATTAAGCTTAGAGAGAGAGAGAGGAGGCTGTAGGAAGCACTCAACTATGGAATAGGAACCTCACAAAGAGTTTGCAATGAATGCTCAACCTTGGAATGAAGCCCAAGGGGTCCTATTTATAGCTGGGGATGCCTCTTAGCCTTTGGGAACACTTGAGAACGAAAACTAGCCGTTGTGTGGCTTGCAACTGATCTATTTTCACTTGTTGCAACTCCACAACGGCTAGATTTGCTTTTTCTGCATTCCAGTACAGTCTGATCGGCTGAGTTTCCATAAAGGCAATTCAACCGAACCGTGGATCGGCTGAGTTTGCAACTCGTCCGAATGGTGGATCGGCTGAGTTTGCAACTCGGCCGAATCCCACAAAAGTTCCAGATTTCATGGATCGGCCGAGTTTGTAATTCGGCCGACAAAAACCCTATTGGGAAATTTTGGAACTTTTGTTTGACCATACAAACGATGGATTTTTGTGTCCCAATAATTTTTCTAAGCTTAATTACAAGTCATACAATCATTACAAGTGATTACAAAGCAATTCTAAGGTCATGTACATAGAGATCCCAAATTGCACACTTGTAGCTGTTTTGACTTGTCTTTTCTTCAATTTGATATGCACAAGTTAGGGCATTTGGAGTGTGTCTAAACCTAATCTGAAATCACTCAATGTAGAAGCATTAGACACCAATATGTGGAATGGTTAGTCATCATCAAAACAAGGGTTTAGTCAATTTAGACGTGAGTCAATATTGACCTAATTGACCTTGAGTCAACATTCTCCCCCTTTTTGAAGATGACAAACCATTCCATAAATGTATTGAAATCATTGTACGTAAAATCATACCTTCGGAGAAACCTAGGGGTTTCAATAGGATTGAGCTCATATGCTCCCCTTCAATTGATGCGTGTGGAGTTTTCATACTCCCCCTCAATTGATGCAATTTCTCCTGCATGGTTAGCTTTCATAACATTTATAGAAACTATGTCTTCTACTCATATATGTCTACACATATATGTCTCCTCCCCTTTACCTTCTCCCCTTTACATGGACATTCTTCTCCTCTTCATGTAAGACATGCCTTCTTCCTCTTTTTAAAAGAAGACTTACCTTTCTCCCCCTTTGTCATTTCAAAAAGTGGGGTTATGAAGAAAATAAGAAACATCACTTGTTAAGAGAAAGGAGATAACACAAATATATAAGGAGAGTAGAAGAGCACAGATAGGGTCTTGTCCAAGCATAGGAAGAAAAGCAAGTTAAATCATATACTTGAACAACCCAAAATGCAAGATGAAGTGCTGCAGAAAAAACAATAAATCGCAATTTTGACCCTCAATATGATGGAATTTGATCAAAAACCACCAGAGCTCATGGAAAAGCCATGAGTCTTGCTTAGAAGGCCTTTTCTGCATGAAAAACACCAGTCTTGCACCAAAAACTGAAATTGGAACAAAATATGCATAAAAACCAAAAATACTCCAATTTCTACATATCATGTAGATCTATGTACCTTGCATCACAAAGTTATGCAAGCAACTCAAGATAGTAGATATGCAATTCAAGGAACAATCTTAAGTATGTATGAGATAAGATACAAACATAACATATAGATGAGTAAAGATACCAATTATTCACAGGGTTAGAACTACATGTATGTGAGCTACTAGTAGATGATATCACAAGTTAGGACTACTAGTAGGATCTAGATCATAGCAAAGAGATAAGCAAGATAAAGCAAGCTATGAGTAGATATAGAGATATATCCAAACCAAGAGATATGCAATTTTAGAAGCATGAGAGGATATAACTCACTATATATGCATTCTTACCATAAGATGATTACCCCTATGAACCTCAAGGTTGTATCAAAACAAGATATACACCTAGAAAGATGTAGCAAGTTAGAGTACAACGGAAGCGATTTTAGACACAACCAAGAGATCCACAAAGATCATCATCAAAACCTGCAAAACAACTCAAAGCAAGTAATTGCAAGATATAGAAATACCAATTTAAAGCAATTAGAGAGATAGAGTTGTAAGCAAGATATGCAATGTAGAACAAGGCAATATGCATATATAAAGGTACCAAATGAGAGTGCCAAAGAATGAGGCTATTTGTTGAGAAAATCTAGTTGAGAGGGAAATTCTCACTCAATAAGCCAAATTTATATTCTGTGCACAGTGTAATCGGTCGAGTTCTGTGCATTGGCAACTCGACCGATGACAACTGCTGGCAACACCCATTGGTGCCTATCGGTCGAGTTTCAATAGGGCAAACTCGACCGACAGAGCAGCTGTCAACAAGCACACCTATTTTATAAAAACATATTTAAAGGCATGCTAAAAATACAGACCATATCCAAACATGTCTAATCAAGTTAGTAATGCACTATAGAAGCATTAGAAACCGTTTTTGAGCAAGAGTGTGAAGAGAAACACAAAATACCACTTTTGACTCAAAAACCATATGTATAGTGCACACTAACTTGATAAAATAAGTTAGAAATGGTTACAAGCAATAAAACCATTACCTTTGTACTTACCATTGCTTTTCCACTTGTTGTCACCCTCTACATATCTCACCTTTCTTCTTTCATGTGGATTGAGAAGTCAATTTTCAATATAGTGGCTCAAGTCAATCCATTTGCAAGTACCTACAAGAAGAAAGATGAAATGGTCCCCAATCATGTTTTTGGGTCCGAAGGAGTTAGCTTAGCAACCCAAATCCTATTGTTCTTGGGTGCTTTCCTAAAAGGACAACAAGTAGAATAATGACCTAATTCATTGCAATAGTTGCATGTGCCCATAGTCTTGGAACTAGAGGATTCTTCATGGAATATTGGAGGTCCTTTATCTTTGTTGTTCCCTTGACTACCATCATACCCTAAACCATGTCTACCAATTTGTTTAGTAGTATGGTCTAGGATTTGATTAAGATTCTTTTTACCAACTAAGAATCTTTGCAAAGAAGATCTTAAACTATCATTATCATGCTTAAGAGAAGCAATAGTAGAAGACAATTGATTAATGTTATCTCTAGCATGTAGAAGATCATTTTCTAAGCAAAGAGTTTTAGTTAAAAAAGAATCTCTATCAATATGAAGAGCAGCAATATCATTCTCTCTACTAGAAGAACTAGAACAAGGTTCATGCCCATTGATTTTAGCAAGCAAGGAGGCATTTTCTAGTTCTAATTCATGCAAAACAAAATCTTTGTTTTTGTTTTCAGATTTAAGAACATCAATGTCATGCATGAGAGAATCAACAATTAAAGTATGTTCTTCATTAGAATTAGGCATGAGAGGTTGAGCTTCTAGAAATTTAATCTTATCAAGTAAACTAGCATTTTCAAGTTTAATAGAGTCTACTTGGCTAAGACAATCATTTTTATCATTAAGCAAGCAAGAATTTGCATGTTCAAGATCATTTAATTCTACATACAAATTATCAACAATTTTAGCAAGCTTTTTCTTTTTCTTTTGAGAAGACTTAAGAGATGTACAAATATCATGAATGAGATCAATCAAGGATTCTTTATCTAAAGAGTCTAGATTTACCTCATTTGAGTCTTCACTTGTTGATGCTACAAGAGCAAAATGACATTCTCCTTCATCACTAGAGCTTGAGCTTGATCCTTCACATGAATCTTCACTTGAGCTAGAGTTGGAGGAGCCGCTTGAGCTTGAGTGCCATTTCTCCTTCTTGTGAAGATGGGTCTTTTTGCCTTGTGGGCAATCTTCCTTGTAGTGACCCTTCTTTCCACATGTGAAGCACCGGATGGAGGAGGACTTGCCTTTGTAGAGTCTACCTTTGGAGTACATGGCATCTTCTTTAGCTTGATAGGATGGAGAGACTTTTTCCATGATAGCTTCAATTTGAGCCTTTATTTCAGCCTTCTTCATTCTCTTAAGCTCTTTCTTCTCTTGTCTTTCTACTTCCTCCCTCTTGTCGAGTGTAGCTTCATGTGCTTGAAGATTTCCAATGAGCTCTTCAATAGGAATATCCCTAAGCGACCTTGCTTCTTCAATAGAAGTCACCTTGGATTCCCACCTCTTTGGGAGAGTTCTAAGGATCTTTGAGTTGATCTCTCCACTAGACATGGGATGTCCTAGAACAGCAAGACCATTAAGGATAGTGTTGAGCCTTGAGTACATGTTGGCTATGCTCTCCTCCTTTCCCATCTTGAAGTTCTCAAGCAACCCTTTGAGCATGTAGACTTTTCTTTCCTTCACTTGATCTGTCCCTTCATAAGTGATGCAAAGCTTTCTCCATACCTCATAGGCCGTCTCACAAGAGGAAATCCGGTTGAACTCGGTGGGGGTCATGGAGGCATATAGGATGTGCATGGCTCTAGCATTCAAGGTTGCTTTCATCAAGGTGGCTTCATCCCATTCTTCAATGTTTGTCTTTGGTAGAATGTATGGGCTGTTCACCATTTGCCACATCTCGAGACTTGATCCTTGGATGAAGAATTGAAGTCTTCTTCTCCAATAGAGGAAGTTGCTCCCATTGAAGATTGAAAGGCTGGTCGAGAGTCTCCCTCCTAGGTAGTCACCCATCTTCTCCTACTTGTAGAAGTATGCTCGGAGAAGACCCGCTCTGATACCACTTGTTGGATCCTAGATGGGTGACTTAGGTGCTCTAGAGGGGGGTGAATAGAGCTGAAACCACTTAAGCAAAACTCATCAAACCTTCAAGATATATCAAAAGATAAGGTTGCTAAATAGGTAATTTGAGTGCAACTAAATCATGCATAGCAAGGATAAGAGAGATTGAACATGCAAAAATTAGACAAGCTATTTAGAGTGGTTCCACACTTCAAACTAGAAGTGTGTCAGTCCACTTGCCTAGAGAGGTCAACCTCTAGGACTTCAAACAATTGCACTCTTATATTCACTTAATAAGACATACAATACATGACCAACAAAGGACTTACCTATCCAATACAAAGAGTCTTCAACCTTACCAAGGACTTACCCACTTTGCAAGAGTCTTCGGCCTTCTCCAAGGACTTACCCACTCTTGCACAAGTCTTCGGCCTTGTAGGAATTACCCACTCTTCTTGGATCTTCTGCCTTTGACTTCACCTTCACTCGGAGAAGCTTTCCTCCAAGGTCTTACCCACTTGAGCTTGAGTCTTCTGCCTTCTCCAAGGGCTTACCCACTCTAGCTCCAAGTCTTCAGCCTTGATCTTCACCAAGGGACTCCTTCCCTTGTTCTTCTTCACCTCTCTTGGACAAGAGAGAGAACCTTCATCTTCAATATAGGAAATGAGAGATGGGGAGGTGGTGGAAGTGAGAGCCTCACAAGATATACAAGTAGAAACTAGCTCTCTTACAAATCTCCTACTCACTCTAATGGATGTAGCAAGTGATTAAGCTTAGAGAGAGAGGAGGCTATAGGAAGCACTCAACTATAGAATAGGAACCTCACAAAGAGTTTGCAATGAATGCTCAACCTTGGAATGAAGCCCAAGGGGTCCTATTTATAGCTGGGGATGCCTCTTAGCCTTTGGGAACACTTGAGAACGAAAACTAGCCGTTTTGTGGCTTGCAACGGATCTATTTTCACTTGTTGCAACTCCACAACGGCTAGATTTGCTTTTTCCGCATTCCAGTACAGTCTGATCGGCCGAGTTTCCATAAAGGCAATTCAACCGAACCGTGGATCGGCTGAGTTTGCAACTCGGCCGAATGGTGGATCGGCTGAGTTTGCAACTCGGCCGAATCCCACAAAAGTTCCAGATTTCATGGATCGGCCGAGTTTGTAATTCGGCCGACAAAAACGCTGTTGGGAAATTTTGGAACTTTTGTTTGACCATACAAACGATGGGTTTTTGTGTCCCAATAATTTTTCTAAGCTTAATTACAAGTCATACAATCATTACAAGTGATTACAAAGCAATTCTAAGGTCATGTACATAGAGATCCCAAATCGCACACTTGTAGCTGTTTTGACTTGTCTTTTCTTCAATTTGATATGCGCAAGTTAGGGCATTTGGAGTGTGTCTAAACCTAATCTGAAATCACTCAATGTAGAAGCATTAGACACCAATATGTGGAATGATTAGTCATCATCAAAACAAGGGTTTAGTCAATTTATACGTGAGTCAATATTGACCTAATTGACCTTGAGTCAACATCAGATTGATTGAAATCACTATTGACTGATTCTGCACAATCCGCACTCCCAACCGATCGGCTCATGAGATGAACCAATCAGCTGAGCTTGGTGAACCGGTCGGCTCAAGTGTTGAGCCGATCGGCTCAAGATTAGGGTGAACCAATTGATTCAAGTGTTGAAACAATCGATTCAACTGGTGCAACCGAGCAAGTTGGGAAAGTAGGATTGGTGAGAATTTTCCTTGTGTTTCACTTGCCCAATTTGATTGGAACAAGGATTGGTATTCGATACCAATTAGAAACAAAAGAATGAAAGTCAATTGGGAACCGACCAGGACCACCAACCGACCGGTTCACTTGTGAACCGACTGGTTCAAGGGTCCCAACCGATCGGTTGAGGTGTCAACCGACCGGTTCAGGTCCCCAATCGACCGTTTCAGTTGTGAAAGATCGGTTTAGGTTGCGAGTTGGTTTCTTTTGTGGAAAATCTCGAACCCTTCTACTCCTGCTTTTAGTCTCGTATTTCCCGGGATGGAGAACCCTGTCCCATGACCCTCCTATATATAGGGGTATTGGGGGCTTCTCAGAGTACATCTCAATGCAAGCCGGTTGCTCTGCAAAGTTTTCGTTCTCTCTGGTTTTGGTAACCGAGAGAGCCCAAGCAAGTGCTACCCGAAAAGGGAGGCACAACAAGGGAAGGACAAGTACAAGTTGCAACTGGCAGCAACAGAGTGTGTTGGCGACTAGTACATCAACAGGAGGGTGTGACTCCTTCCGGTTCCTTGTGCGACAAGGAGATCGGAGTTCCAGGTGGTCTGTGTGGACAATTGTAGAGGCAGGAGACCTCTGCCGCTCGGAGGACAACTGTCAATCCCGACAGTCTCGGTGAGACCAGGAGTCTTCAGTCCCGATGCGACTAGGAGCTGCACAGACACCGTCCAATACCGAAGGTGAAGACCGCGCAAAGCGCAAGGTACTGTCACCGAGCAAGCCTCGGGACAAGGTATGCATCCACAAACCATCTTTCCTATTATATAGACGTTGACGCGATTCCTTTTGTTCTGGGTTTTGGGGAGAATTTTTTTTTGTTTCTGCTGCTTCTCTGCTTCCTCTAAAACCCAACATGGACACCACTCCATGTTTTCCCACCATCCCCAGAGAATGAAAGAGAGTTTTAATGATAACTTCCATGTGGACGTAAGACATTTGTGATATAGGTATACCCAACATTATGTTGTACTTCTAGTTGTGGTGGTGGTGGCTAATTTTGATATCCAAAATTCCCATATTGAGAGTGAGATGGGTAGGGTTGTGCATGTGTTTTCCCAAATAACATATCGCCAAAGCCTAATGTTTAATCATGTTGATATTGAAAATTAGAAGCTAAAATACTCATGCTCCCAAATAACCAGCAATATCAGAATAATAACCACTATTGTAGTCGTAGGATATTGTAGTTGTTGTAGCCTCAGGTGGTAATGCACCATTGTAGTATTTTCTGATTTGATTTTTCCTCCTTTGAAATTTTTATCAAACATGGGATGTTCTTTTTCAGCTAGAGGAGGAGGTGCATCCCTAGTAACATAAGGACGATCATCATTCTCAGGACCAACAGTAGGAGGATATTCTAGAGAGAGCTCACCACCGCCTCCATCATTTCCACCATCATCATCAGACTTGGGTTTTGACCAAGATGTATTTTTTGAGGAAGAAGAATTTGTGCTTCCCAGCTCTTCTTCCAATGCTTTATTGATTTCCATATCAATATTTTGATGCTCAGGCCATACTCAAGTCTTGCAGGTGGAGTTTGATCAACATTAATATCAAAAACTACTTCAAATTTCTCTTCTATGTATCAACCTGGACAACCATCTAGATTATCAGAAATGGGACAACCTATCTCATTTATTAATTCCTCTAAAGGATCTTTTGAATGATCAACTTTTTTCTATGCCTCTATGCCTAGATGGGTTGAATGTGTATGCGGTGTCAATGGGATTGTGGATGACAACAAAATCCACTTCCTTTTAGTTGGCATCTCACATTTATATAGCCCTCAACCGCATGTTGTAATGAATATATACCAGATCTCTGATCATGTTTTCCCCCAACCCATTCCTTCTCTTTGTGTGTATTAAATTGAAAGTGATCTAATTTCTTTCACAACCTCCTACAGATGTTGTTTGAGAAAGAATTTGAACAAACACTTTTCTTAGATGGGGGCACCCATTCCATTACAAACCTACCACTCACAAGGATCACCATGTTCATAGTCAGTAACTATATTTGGATGGCCAAAACAACCGGTGCCTTCACGAAGTGTTGCAATTGCAAATATATTTAAGATGTTTAGACTTCAGAATCAAATGATGAAACATCAAACACGAATGAATGTGTTCGTGACTTTGTGTAAGTTATATAATATACAGTTATATACCTCATCCATCACTATCTTATGCTCTTCTGTAGAGGTGAAGAATTTTTTAACTATATCTCTCATAGCAGACATTAGAGTCGCATCTAAGCCCAATTTTCATGAATTTTAGAACCTCAGGTTCAAATAGTAATCTACCACCTATTCCAAATAAGGAAATAAGATTTAGATTTTAGACTGAGTTATAGAGTTAGAACATATATCAAAATTTATAAAAAAAGTATTACATGCATGCCTTATGTAGTGGATGCAAAAGCATATATGTCTAATGCTTGTCTATAATTGACAAGTATTGTGAATGGGACCTAGGAGCTTCTTTTTAAAAAATTTCCACCATTACTTGCATCACATCATACAAGTAAGGCATTATCGTGGCATTGTCACCATCTAACAACCTCAATACTTTGACAATAGGTTCCATGATTTGCATCACCTTTGTGGTATTATCCCAGAAAGCCCAACTGGAAATTAATTATTCAATCCTTCTGCCAATCGAGGTGTTAGCTCTTTCATGGAGGTCCACTCCACGCCATTGAAGATCCTCCTAGGTCCATCCCTTTTGGACTTTTAATGAATTCAAGGCCAAGTAATTTCTTGCAAATCTAGTTACCCCTGGTCTAATTAGATCACCTCCACAATAATCAAATTGCCTCATTGCATTTAATAAGAAGGAATGGTTGTAGATGAAACTTTTGATCAACCTACCATTAATTGTCACACTTTTAATGTAATCAATTTTACCCCTATCCTTAAGAATCAGATATATGCAATGGGTAGCACATGGTGACCAATACACTGGATATCTCTTCATTGTACTTTCACCAACCTTCTTGACGTTGGAGTCATTATCGACCACTATATGCACCACATTATCAACCCCTACATGCTTGATGTATGTTTTCATTAGCTTCTTGATGTAACTATATTCCCGACTTCACCAAACGCATCAACAAAGTCTAGAAAAATAGTCAATCTATGATAATGTGAAATAAAGTTAATAATTCATTTTGTTTCCACTAGTCCACCGATCACACATGAGTGTGACACCATATTCATACCACAATTGTTTCTAGTCTGAAATACATACATGTAGATATTTCTTCTCTTGGGGAAGATACTTGTTCATCAATTAATATGCAGTGGGGGCTTTGATTCCCCTACTAGAATCTACCATTACATCTACCATGTGTTGCAGATAGGGTTCAGTTGTAACATGTGTGGGTATACCATGAGCAAAGAAGAACTTACCCACTGCCTTGTCCACCTTCTCTTTTTCACCAGTAAACATTGCCTTTAGGTTTTTTTTACGAGAATCATGCTTCCCAACCCCTAGCTCATCAAAATGCTTCAATCTCGCACTAGCATAATGGAAAAGTGTATCAATGGTGCCTTTCTTTCTTTTATGTTGAGCATGTCAATCTTCATCATCATCTAGGTCAATGATAGGAACACGTGCAACCCCACTGCCTCCATCTACACTGGATAGACCATATCTCCTCATAAGTTGAGTTTCCTCCTCCCTTTTCTACTCACTTTTACGAGAGTTTCTAAGAGCACACCTATACATATGACATGTATAAGTAGTATCACACCTTGGAGGATATACAATATCATCATCTGATTTAGTAGAAGAACCTGTGGCCCTAACATCAAAGAGTGTATCCGTCTAAGCCTTTTTAACCTACTTCAACTTTTGTTGTTTTTGCCTCTTTGTACTGATCAACTTCTTAAAGTCATCCCCAACACTTAGGGGGCACTTATGGAACATTGTCACATTTTTATCACCACTAGTAATGTGATGCTTGAATCTAGTAATTCCCCCACCACAAAGTATTTTCTTACAGTAGTTGTAGATAACATTTGCCCTATTCCCAATCCGAGGTACATGCGTGCAATGACTCCATGCAAAATCCACATCCTTTGATGCAACAAGACCAGACACAACACCTTCGATATCACTTGAAGATGAAGACATCTTCTCATAAGTCAAAAGTCAAGTCAACACTAATAAAGACAAAGACAAACAAGCAAAGCAAATGATGTATTAGTAACTTAGCATTTAATCAAATCAGTACTAGTAAAATAAAATAGTTTAATATTTTGAGAAAATGATATGTTTCAAAATGTTAATTTCATCTTATAAAAAATTAACACACATAATTAAACAGAAAAAACATTTTTTTATTTTCAACATTTTAGTAAATAAAAAATGAAATATTTAAGAATTTTGAGTATATTTTGATTATATATCTCCATTTTAGTCTTTGATAGAACTTCTTCTACTAAACCTAAATTAAATACCTATTATTAATAGTTTTAATTGTATTATTACTATTAATTAGTGAAATTACATGGTCATGTTAATTATCAGTGAACGAATTGGTAGATCTAGTGATATATTAGTAGATCTATATAATATAATCATGGATCAAGTGATAAATAGATCCAGGATTTGGGGATATTTGGTGTTTTTTTAGGTGAGAATAGAAGGAAATAGAGAGGGGAGAGGTTAGAAATGGTGGGAAATGCAAGAAATTAAGTATACGTACCTTGATTAGGGCTGATTTGAGCTCCAATCTAAAAAATCGCCATAACCCCCAAGCTTTTCCTCTTCAAACAGTAGAAAAAATGTTTATCCCACAAATGACAGTGTATTGGGTGGTATCCCGCTCATGACACCCTGTACCAGTGGGTAAGTGGTGAATTTTGCACAAGTACCCCCAATATTTGGTGATATTGGCAGTAGGCCCACCGAAATACTAGTAATTGTGATCCTAAAGACAGATTTGTGTGTATCTGTACCGTTATCCATCAACATCGGTATTTCGAGCGGTACACTACTGATACCGACAACATCTCATTCCTTGCCACAAAGACACAATATCTAGAAATTGACATGGAGTCCACATTCTGCCCAATCAGCATCCGAGATGCCTGACACTTTGAGATGTCCATGATTTGTGTACCATATACCTTTGCCTAGACTCTTCTTGAGATAGTGAAGAATCCTATAAATAGCCTTCATATGACTACCACAAGTTTATCCATGAATTGACTGACCGCACTAGTAGTAAATGATATATTTGGATGAGTGACTATAAAATAATTCTAATATGCAACTAGTTTTCTATATCTACATTGATCTTCAAGTGGATCCCCCTCCTCCTTATATAGCTTGACTTTGGGATGCATTGGAGCATTTGTAGGCTTTTCTCCAAGCATATCGATCTCTTCAAGTAGATCAAGAATGTATTTCCTTTATGAGATGACTACACCATCATTAGATCTTGCAACCTCAATACCCAGAAAATATTTTAGGAGGCCTAAATCTTTAGTTTGAAATTTACTTTCAAGAAACTATTTAAATGGGAGAATACCCTGTTGATCATCTCCAGTAATGACAATATCATCAACATAGATAGTAAGGTTACCACAACCTAAAGATCCTTGCTGATGGAAGATTGAATGATAAAGACTGTAGAAGGCCAAACTCAACTAGAGCTTGATGAAATTTCCTAAACCAGCTCTTGGGGACTGCTTAAGCCCATAAAGAGATTTATAAATGTGACAAGCTATATGTGAATACCCCTGAGCAACAAATCCAAGAGGTTGCTCTATATAGATTTCTTCAGAGACCACCATGCAGAAAAACATTATTGATATCAAGTTGGTCCAAGGGCCAAGAAAAATGAATTGTAGGGAAATAAAAAGTCAATTAGAGGACATTTTAGAAACAAGAGAAAAACTCTCAAGATAGTCCTTTCCATATACTTAAATGTATCCCTTGGCTACCGAACAAGCCTTCATACGATAAAAAACACCAGTAGGCCCAACTTTGATTGAGTAAACCCATCGACACCCAAAAAATAGCCTTGTCTGCTGGAGTAGGAACCAAACTCCAAGTGTGATTTTGGTAAAGAGAATTCATCTCAAGTCCCATAGCATGACACCATCCTGGGTGATCCATGGAAACAAATATAGAACTAGGAATGGAAATATTGTTTATGGATGATATGAAGGCTTTAGATGAGGGATATAAATAGTCATATGAAACAAAGTTAGAAATGGGATGAAGAGTGCATGACTGTTTTCTTTTCTGAATTGTAATTGGTAGATCAAGGGAACTATCGATACTGCTTGGAGCTCCAGACTGAGTGGTGATTGAAGGAGGGTTGACACTTGCACTTTCTGATCCTCTATCTTGATTGTTGTCCTTCACACGATGTGTGTACATGAATGATGGGGGGTTTCTCTCCTTGGAACATATGTGGACATGACTCTCACTCGATAGGGGTTCACGTGATGAGATTTCAATGCATACGAGAGCTTCTTCAATATCCCTCACTGACAGGGGATCTCCAAAGTATGGTGTGTCTTCAAAGAAGGTGACACCAGCTAAAACTAAAAAATGGTGATCAATTGGATCATAATATCAATATCCTTTATGAGTTTTGGAATAACCAAGGAAGACACACTTGGAAGCCTTTGGACTAAGTTTGGCATTACTCATCCCAACATTGTGAACAAAATAGAATCATCTGAAAACTTTTGGAGGAACAATATAAATTGGCTAACTTGGGCATAAAAGTTGAAAGGGGATGTGTTTATTTAAAATGGATGATGGCATGTGATTGATGAGATATATGGTAGTAAGAACAACATCACCCCTAAATTCCTTGGGAACACTCGCATGCAAAAGAAGAGTACATGCAATTTCGACTACCTGATGGTTTCCCCTCTCAACTACCCCATTTTTTTGAGGTGTGTGGGGACAAGATGATTGGTGTATAACTCTGTTGGAAGACAAGAATTGAGCAAGAGCACTATTGAAATATTCTTTGGCATTATCTATTCAAAAAATATGAATACGTAGAAATAATTGGGTTCTAATCTCATTATAAAAGTTCTTTATTACAGATAAAATTTTAGAATGATCTTTCATCAAATAAAACCAAGTGACTCTATATAAATCATCTGTGAATGTGACAAAATATTTTTGACCAAGTTTTAATGGAACTTAACATGGGCCCCAAACATCAAAATGAATAATTTCAAAACTTGACCTAGCAATCATCTGATCCCTAGACTTAAAGGTGGATTGATGATGCTTTCCTAATTGACACGACTCACACTAGAGTGTACTAAGTCAAGGTAGCTAAGGGTGGAAAACTGAAAGTTTGTCTAGGGACATGTGTCCAAGCCGACTATGGATATGGAGAGGAGAAGCTGTCACACACGCGTTGGATGCCCAACCAAGATAGTAGAGACATGCAACTTCATACATGCCCCCAATAACCTTCTATGTGTGGAGGTCTTGTATCACACAATAATGAGGGAAAATGGAACTGAGGCTTGAGGAGAATGAGTTAATTTTCTAATGGAAATTAACCAGAAAGGAAACTCAAGAGAAAATAAAACTAATTGCATGGTGACTGTAGGTAGAGGTTTGATAATCCCAGTACCCTGTACTAGAACTTTGGATCCATTATTAATGGTGATAGGTGGAAAATGTGTTTTGTTGGTGGATAGATTGGATATAAGATTGGTTGTACCTGTAATGTGATTTGTTGCACCTAAAATCAAGTATCCAATAAGACAAACCTACATTAGAAGATTGAGATGTGCATGCAGTAGGTCCACTGGGTTGTTGTGATGAAAGTGAATACGAGGCTTGTTGAGAATCCTTATGATGACATAACTGATTGTACTCCTCATACGTCACCTTAATATGACAACTGAGATCCCCTGAACATTCTCACTTGATGCCACATTTGCAGATGTGGTTTTGGGAGGACACCCATGTAGTTCATTGTGAGTTTCCTTGTAATGCCCCATCTTGCCACAATGAGAGCATTCTGGGCATACACGTCCTCTAGTAGACTTATCTCCACAAATGCCTTGCCCCTGTTGTTCTCATCTACAAGTAGCAGGGATTGTGTTGGTGTCATCCTTCATGGTAGAGACCATGACATATTTGTCTGAGGTAGAATGTGGAGCTTGTTCAATGAAAGCGCAGGATACAAACTGATATTCTTCTGCCAACTTAGGAAGCTCACACCCAACAAGGATTTTTCTACATACTCCTTCGTGTTCACTTTGAAGACCAGACAATAATTTGATGACAACCATTTGATCCCTTAGCTTCTGGAGTTTATTGTGGTCCTCAATTAGTGGAAGAAGAGAATGGGGATCGTTAGTAATGTGAGTTACCTCCATGAAGTATTGAGTTAAAGATTTTTAATCCTATTGAATATTTAACATCTCTAGAGTCATCTCATACATGCGAGATATGTTTGACTCATAATTGGAACTAAGAGTATCCCAAACATCTTTACATTTCTCAAAGTGATTGGTGAGATCAACAACTTGTGGCTCCATGGAATTCCACAAGATGAAGAGAAGATTGGCATCGGTCTTCTTAAATTGTTCCAAAGTGGCATTGGTTGGAGGATCCTCTGTGAGATACTTGTACTTTACTTGTCCCTTGAACCATATATTAACTGTTCAACTTCATTGAGTGAATTTTTTCTCACTGAGCTTCTGAGTGGTGATCACCTGATCACATAAAAGGAGGGGAACTTCCTTCTTTTCTGACATGATGAAGGAAAGGGATGAAACTAGGCAACATGTGCCTTCCACGACATGTACATAAAAGCACATGGTGTGCATAAAGGACTAGACAAATATTTGTTTGCTAACAACATGATGTATCAGTGATGGACAGAGCATGTATGTTGTGAGAGGTGTAACTCTGTCTCTCGTCAACATGTCGTGTTAGGGATGGACACCACGTGTACCTTGTTGGAGCCTTAGAGGTGTAACTCTATCTCATGTCAACACGATGTGTCAGTGATGGACACTCCATGTGACTTGTTGGGGATGTAACCCTATCTAACACACCCTATTGATGAAGGACACGACATATGTCGTGTCGTCAGCTCAAAAATCGTAGGCCTTTTACCCCACATATTGCCTCTTGAATGGATCTTCTTGGAGAGAGAACCTCTTAGGCGTAGATCTATCTACCACTATGATGGTGGTTAAGATTTGGGGAAGGAGATGGATATCCTTTAGTATGAGAGGATGGCGATGTCACTGAGAAAGGAAAGGATACTTCAAAAGGTGATGGAGATGAAGTCCACCACTACAAAGATGGTTCCCACAACGGAGATGATTCCATGACGGGGAAGGAGAAAGACTTCCACGATGGAGAAGGGGGGATGGCCATAACAGATGATCCTGGTGAGGATGATGCTAACACTGACAGAGATGGAAACTACTGCTGTGGGACACTCTCTCTAGGCAATTAGGGCGTTGTTGGCACTGATACCATGTAGACAAGAAAGAAATGTGTAGAGTGAGATGTTGATGACGCATGAACTGTGCATTAAATGCAAGTGTACGTATCGAAGTAATATAGGCCTTGTAAGGCCCGAGTCGAACTCAGGGAATGTGAATTTCAGAAAACTACTACTAACTGGTTGCGATCAGTTAAATCGATGGAAAAGTTGATTAATTTTGAAAAAGAAAATAAAACAAAGAGAAAAATAAAAGAGCGATGATTAAATGTTGGTTTAATCAAATTAGAATGGGAATGAGAATCCTTAGGATTTCAGTTTCACCATGAGGTCTCGTTGCAAATAGATTCACAGAACTAGCATAATCCGTCCCTTATTTCGGATAGAGGTTTGTAGTCAGAATTGCTCGCTTCTGCAATGCAATCCACTACTTAATTCTAGGTCAGTTCCATGCCAGTAGTAAATTATAACCTAGATCTAAGTGCATTAATTAATACTCTGGGTATCCACCATTAACTGTACATTATCTCATCTAAGGAATTTATAGGCTAACATGTTAATCATGTCTTTTCAACCACTAATCCTCCGTCAAGATCAATTAAAGTTATTAGAAATTAACTATGGTGATCAAGTATAACAATTGCGATAGAGAATACGATAACGTATCCAGGAAAAATGAGAAGAATTATACTAATCCATGCAAAAAATGGCATACATCAATTCCCCGGGCTACTCCCTGGTCCTAAGGATCAAAAGGGATTAGCCCTGCATGTTCATCTCAATGATACACATGGAGAAGAAAGAGGAAAACATGGGGAAACGAATGAGAATATGATGTAACCCCTGAAACAGAGAAGATTCAGATGATACTCAGTGCAACACGCGCATTTTGTAGCCTTCTGGTGGTAGAATCATTCGTCTGCGGCTCTGGAATCCTCTGGGGCATATCTCTGGGCTCCGTTCTTTGCACTCCTCTCCTTTGGGACTCGTACAATGGAAATTAGAACGTCCTCCATGGGCCTGGTCCGTCTTTCTTTAGGTATAGGTATGACTTATTGCCGCCAAAAGATCACAGTCATTCGATCGTGATAGTTTTGAACAAAATTCAGGTCTGACGATGTCGATACCATCGACGGGGTGTCGATATTATCGACATCTTAAGGCACACATACTTGCTTCAAAACTGGGATCGGTCTGATGACTTCTTGATACTATCGACCAAAGTGTCGATAGTATTGACGAGGTGAATTTTCTCGTACTGAGCTGATCTCGAGACCATCGACGGTTACTATTTTCATGTCGATAGTATCGGTGGACCTATCGATGGTATCAACAGGTTCTGGAATAGGAAGTACCTAAAACAGAGAGAAAAACACAAGTCACATTTGGAAAATTTCATAACTCATACAAATATGATAGAATAAGATCAATTTGATGCATAAAGTATTTATAGGCTAACGAAAGTGAATCATGCTATTATATTCATAAAAATGACAAATAAGCACACAAAACAAGTATGAAATCAGCCTATAAATACGACTCAAAATCCCTGCATCAAACTCCCCTAAGATTGAATCTTGCTCGTCCTTGAGTAACAAAACTATAAAATCTGATTGAGAGGGTCAACTAAAGAACATAATCACATTAAATGATATCTCAAAATATTCCCACCTACAAGCCACATACCGACCCTTACCAACCACATAACGATAACTGCCCTTTAGGCGATGAAAATCATCCATGAAAGATGTCCACCCCAAGATCAACAAACACTATCACATAAAGTAGTTAATATAATACAATCCTCAGGTTCAGGCTTGGTGCATCTTGTGATCTCCTATCTACATTGCTCATTTCCTAACTACCATCTAAATGGAAGAAGATCTCCTGATACACATAAATGAGGAGAAAATCATGGGTGGCCTACCGCTTAGATCCACAGGTGGATGGAATAGGCAGTTGTGGAAGAAATGGAAGCACATTACAATCAATAATGCAATACAAAAATGATAACATATGATGATGCAAAATGCAGATGATAATGATCCTAATGCTAACAGTTTTGGTAGAATGATGCATGCACTCTCATTCCGTCTCAGAGTGAGATGGAATATCTAAGAAAACCACATCATGTGCCTATTCTTCTTAATTTTCAGGTGAAAACATGTTCCTTTCTCCCTCTTCTTCTTGATTACTTCTCAATCCTTTTTTTCTTTTTTTTACAAGCCCTCTTTTCATAAATGATATAGATTGTTTTTCGGGCTTCCTTCTTTTTACATAACTTGTACACTTGATGCATTCTCTTCTAAACTTTCCTGAGGGTATGGAACAAATTCACCACCTTTAATGTTTTTAGAAGAATATATAGACACATGATGTAATACATGCTTGAAAAATGCAAATGCAACTAGATGATAATAGTTGTGCAGCTAAATGACATGCACCAAAAGATAATGTGCATGTATAACTACTATATATATATATTTTTCATTTTCATGCAAAAGAAATACAAAAGAACTATAATGCAGGATCTATCTATATGGAATGTAATCAAAGAGAGAAAGACAATTATGTGCTCCCAATTCTTATGGTGGAGTGTGAATGACATTACAGTGGATTAGATCACAAGAATAATTGACAGAACCTTCAGAAAGAATTATATGTCCCTCCTTACTGACATGTGTACTAGTTAATCAAGGGATTTCTCTCTCTTTCATTTCGAATTAAAGTCACGTTAATGTTTGATCAGTTTAGGCTTAAACATCCATGTCAACCTCTTCCCATGAACCATAAGGATAAACATTCATGTTCATATGTTTTAGAGTTGACTTACCCAATAAGTTCCACAAGTTAAGTCCTCAAGTTCTCACAAGACAAGCTTATAATTTTAAAATTTTTGTTCATTTATATTTCGTTTGCTCACAATCCCCCAATGGTGAAAACATAAGATGAAATGCATTGCATTAGAACTCCACTTATTATACTAGATAGATAGTGGATCCTAGTAAATAGTAAATCCTATAAACAACGAAAACTAAATGTTCAGAATTAAAAACAAATACTAAAATAAAAAATAAATAAAAGCTAGATAAATGATGTTCCAACACCCCCTCTAAGCTTGAATTAGATTATGGCCTCATAGTCAAAATCCAGACTTAAGGAGTGGAATAGCGATACCCTCTACTGTGGCGGTGGTGGCGGGAACTTGCTGGGGTCCCAAGTAGGAGACTTCCCCTGGAGTTTGATGGAAAGAATTTGTCCTCTTTTATAACTACGGCCAGCACTGCTGTCGGTCTGTCGATACCATCGACGAGTGTGTCGATGGTATCGATAGATGGCAGAATTCGCTCACTTCTATTGACTAATCTCAATGGATGGATGGGGGAGGTCCGGATCGCTGATGTGTCGATGGTAGCGATGGGCGTCGATACCATCGAACGCTATCCATAATTTGTCATTGTAGACCGTTTGATGGAGATGTGTGGATCGTTGATGTGGTGCGTTGATACTATCGACGAATGTCAATCGTATCGACACCCGTGTATGCTTTTGATCTTCACGAGGTGATGGCGCTGCTATCCACTGTTGGTGTGTCGATACCATCAACAAGGGTGTCAATGGTATCGAAATTACTGAGATGAAATTTTTTGAAAATCTCTAGACATCTCGATAGTTGTGACAATTGAGTCGATAGTAGCAACATTTTGCTTCGGGCCTCTGTTCCCTTGTCGATACTATCGATGGTTTTGTCGATAGTATCGACGGAATGAAAATTCTACAACCGTTTCACTGAGCCCAACTCCATAGTATCAAAAATATTGTCGATAGTATCGATAGTTCTTCAGGCCTGCACACTCAAAGCACACATCATCATATCATTTTTATGAAAAATAAGTAGAAATTTCATGAAAACTAATTATGAAAATGAAAAGAAAACAACTAAACCTGACTACACTAAGGTTGGGTTGCCTCCCAACAAGCGCCCTTATTTAACGTCTGAGGCTAGACTATAAGGATACCTTTAACCTGGGTTGTCAAGGGATGTCTCTAATGATTCATTTGGCAATTTGAATTCAACTCTATCATCACCAATCCCAAGTGTCAAGTAACCACACCCAATGGCAGTGATTACATCAGCCGTAGCTTGGAGCAACCTTCCCAATAGAATCTCACATCCTTCAAGCTCATGCATGTCCATGACCACAAAGTCAATAGGGAAGATGAATTTTTGGACTTTGACTAGCACGTCCTCGCATATACCTTGTGGCTTCACAATGGATCCATCCGCCAACTCAATTGTCATGGAATTTTGTGTTGGTTTCTTCAATCCCAACTTTTGAAAAGTGGCAAGTGACATACGATTAATGCCTGCTCCTGAGTCACACTGTGCTTTTGGAAAATGTTGGCCACCTATGGAACATGAGATGTAGAAACATCCTGGATCTTTCCTCTTCTTTGGTAGCCTTCCTTGATTTATAGAACTCATTGTTTCATCAACACACACAACATCTGTATCTTTGATCCACCTTTTCTTGTTGATGACGTCTTTCATGAATCTTCCATATGAAGGAATTTTCTCTATAGACTCCACCAATGGAATGTCTATGTCGAGCTTCCGTAAGATCTCAAGAAATTTCTTGAAGTGCCTTTGCTCTTTCTTTAGCTCCAAACTATCCGAGAATGGCACGCTTGGCTCCTTTATGTGCTTGTGCAGTGAAATATATGGAACTTTAGGGGTCTCCTCCCCTAAGCTTGCTTCAACACCACCTTCTAAGATAGGATTTGGCACATCATCCATGGATGGCATGACTTGTGGCTGCTTCTCCTTATTGATAGTGGCTGCTCCACCACAAAGTAAAGCTTTCACCTGCTCTTCTGGCATAGGAGTCTCTTCAGAAATCTGAGATGTGGGCACAACAGTGGTGGAATCTTGGAGTGATTTGACTGGCGTCCTACATCCTCCTAGCAATCCATACAAACTGTAAGGGTATGTAACTTTGGGTTTGTCCTCCAAGTCTATATGCATAATACTCCACTCATGTATCTCATCAACGGGAAGCTCTGGCCCCTTTTTGACTGATATATATTTAACCTACTGATGTGGTTGAGCGGGCTCTGCATTCCCAACTAGTTTTTGTTGAATGATTTTCTTCATTGCAGCCACCTTAGCTGCAATTTGGGTTATGGATGTCTCTAGCGTCCTCAGTTGTGCACCATGGCTCTGTATCTATTGCCCAAATTGGTTCATGTACTCACTATGTGACTGTATTGTCTTGCCGAATGAGCTCATCAATTCCTGGTTTTTCTTCACCACCTGGCTAAGCAATTCATTGTTCTTTTCCTCTAGGCTAGGCTACGACTTCTGAGAACTTTGTTCCTTCCTCCAATCGTAATTGTTATTTCTATATCCCTATTGATGCATATACTTTGCATGTTCTTCCTCATCAGACCCGTTGCTCTCCTTCTCTAGGAGCTTCTTAGCTAGTAAGTCCATCTTCTCATTTAACGCTTGAATGGTCTTTACATCACCTATATCTCTAACCTTCTCTGATCCATCTCTTTCACCCCAAGATTGCTTCTTAGCCATATTCTTTAAAATCTCTCGACACTTAGAGCCTTTTTTGTTTAGAAAGAAACTTGTTTCTGCTGCGTCTAGATTACTCCAATCATGTTCATTAAGGGCAAAATAAAAGATCTTCGCTTGGGTTTCTAAATCCAGCCCATGATGTGGGCATTTTTGTAGCATGATATTGAAGCATTCCAATGTCTCTGAGTATGTCTCGCCGGCCTACTGTTTGAAGTTGTGGATCCTCCTCACGAGATCATTTGTCTTTTCGGGCGGAAAATACCTTTCAAAGAACACCTCAATCATCATATCCCATGATTCGACATATTCATCATCCAGATTATAGAGCCACTCCCTTGTGTTGCCTGCTAAAGAGGACGGGAATAATTTCAGATAAATGGCCTCCCGTGGGAACCTATCTACCTTCACCATATCACAGTTCTCCATAAAGGTGCTGATATGGGCTACTAGGTCTTCATTTTTGAGTCCATGGAATGTCGGTGACTTGACCAATTGAATAAGCCCTGGATCAATCTTGTAACTGGGTATGTTGATAGCTTGTTTCTTGATTGGCCCCTTTCGTGCAGTGGATGAGGAAGCTTTGATCTTCTCCCAAATGGTCTGCTCCCGTGGTTCTCCGTTTGTATCACCCATTGCAAAAGCTTCTGGAATTGGTTCAACGTACTTGGGTGTCGTATTAATCAACTCGTCTTCGTCACTCGATTGCAGAATATCAGGTGTTGAATTATTGTAATTCATACTATGTGTATTCACCATGCACTAGTACCTGAAATGTGAAAAGTCAAATGAGTATTGCACTAGAATGAATAGAAATCTGAAAAATAAGCAATTAAGTTCAAAAAGAGTAATTAAAATTGCAATAAAAGTGGCCTAGAGTGGTCTCTCACAACACTCATAGTGCTGAAATTTGTCGTTCCCCGACAACGGTGCCAAAAACTTGATGACGTGTGAACCATGTGTTAAATGCAAGTGTATATATCAAAGTAATATAGGCCTTGTGAGGCTTGAGTCGAACTCAGGGAACATGAATTTTAGAAAACTACTACTAACTAGTTGCGATCAGCTAGACCGATGGAAAAGTTGATTGGTTTTGAAAAAGAAAATAAGACAAAGAGAAAAATCAAAGAGCGATGATTAAATGTTGGTTTAATCAAATTAGAATGGGAATGAGAATCCTTAGGATTTCAGTTTCACCATGAGGTCTCGCTGCAAACAGATTCACAGAAAAACATAATTCATCTCTTATCCCAGATAGAGGTCTGTAGTCAGAATTGCTCACTTCCGCGATGCAATCCGCTACTTAATTCTAGGTTAGTTCCACGCCAGTAGTAACTTATACCCTAGATCTAAGTGCATTAATTAATACTCTGGGTATCCACCATTAACCGTGTTGGTATGTATGCCCTGAGAGCCAATCATGGGATGATTGGTGGGATACATTAAGATTGATTTGATAAACATCAAAGGCAAGCTTCCAATTCTTTCTGGTTCAGTCATATGAGATAGTGATAGAACAAATTGAATGTCTAGAGAATGATAGTACTCAATGACGTATGCCTTCAGGTTGAGGACCTAAACGATGAGATCATACAAATGCTAAGAGTTCGTACATTCTTGTTATCTCCCTAGTCGGATGTCATTGTGGAAGGTTGATAGACAACAATGACACACAAGACTAGATTGTGGTGTTGGTTGATGATAGAATCTCATTAGTCATGATATAGAGATATCAAACCAATCACATAGGTACTTGTTAGAGAACAAGTGTACCAGATAGACCCACTGTGAGTTTGACACATGGAACCATGAGATGGTAGTCACAGTCAGTACTCACAGTGATGGTGGTGAGTGTGATTCTTTGACCTGAAATCACTACACTCAACACATGTCGTTGGGCACACTTTGACATCATCAAACACAGTCCTGAAACATGGGTTGTTATAAAGGTGATGATTGGGTGGCTTTGACACATGGGGCTTTTGAGGGGTGAGTGATAGATATGGGATTTGTCCCTCCTGAGGGAGTTTGATATCCAAGGCCACTTGATGAGTAGGATTGAGATAGGCGTGCACACGCATTTGTGAATTAGTATGTGATATTGATGTCATACATATCTCCTTCAATCTACTCTGAGATCAAGAAAGTGAATGAACGTTGACAGGATGATTGTTCCATGCCTTGAGTTCATTCGGGATATCAGTGACAAAGGAATTATACATTCACTGTAACACCATTCACAGATTGTAGGATGAAAGTTGTTCTCCAACTTTCTACTTTCACTTGGGTAGAAATGACGTGTGACTAGGAACCGCTCTTTGCTTGTGAAGTCATAAGTGTTATGGACTTTCACTGCCAACGTGAAATGGACCTACAGGGTCACACACATAGGATTTAATCTGGAAGAGGAGTTTTGTCCACAAGCAATGTTTAGATTGATTACTAAAGGAGTTTAGTAGTTCAATTAAACACTCAATTAATCGATAGCTCAATATCATATTGTTCAAGGTGTTGGACGCGTTGATTGGAGTATCAGATTGATTGAAATCACAATTGACTAATTCTGCACAACCTGCACTCCCAACCGATCGGCTCAAGTGTTGAACCGGTCGGCTGAGGTTGCTGAACCGGTCGACTCAAGTGTTGAGCCGATCGGCTCAAGTCCAGGGTGAACTGATTGCTTCAAGTGTTGAAACGATCGATTCAACTGGTGAAACCGAGCAACTTGGGAAAGTAGGAATGGTGAGAATTTTCCTTTCGTTTCAAATTGCCCAATTTGATTGGGAAATAGGATTGGTATTCGATACCAATTGGAAACAAAAGAAGGAAAGTCAATCAGGAACTGACTAGGAACCCCAACCGACCAGTTCACTTGTGAACCGACCGGTTGAGGCGTCCCAACTGACCGGTTCACTTGTGAACCTATCGGTTCAAGGTCCCAACCGACCGTTTCAGTAGTGAAATGATTGGTTCAGGTTGTGAGTTGGTTGCTTTTTGTGGAAAATCTCGAACCCTTCTACTCCTGCTTTAGTCCCATATTGCCGGGCATAGAGAATCCTGTCCCATGACCCGCCTATATATATAGGGGTATTGGGGGCTTCTCAGCGTACAACTCAATGCAAGCCGGTTGCTTTGCAAAGTTGTCATTCTCTCTGGTTTTGGTAACTGAGAGAGAGCCCGAGCAAGTGCTACCTGAAAAGGGAGGCACAACAAGGGAAAGACAACTGCAGTTGCAACTGACATCAGGAGAGTGTGTTGGCGACTAGTACGTCAACATGAGGGTGTGACTCCTTCCACTTCCTTATGGGACAAGGAGTGTGGAGTTCCAGGTGGTCCGTGTGGACTACTACAGAGGCGGGAGGACACTGCCGCTCAGGAGGACATCTGTCATCCGACAGTCCTGTAGGAGGAGGATTCGTCAGTCCCGGTGTGACCAGGAGCTGCACAGACGCCGTCGAAGACCGGAGTTGAAGACCGCGCATTGCGCAAGGTATTATCGCCGAGCAAGCCTCGGGACAAGGTATGATTCCACAAACCATTCTTTCCTATTATATAGACGTTGACACGTTTCCTTGGTATGGGTTTGGGGGAGAAAATTTGGTTTCCGCTGCCTTCTCTGTCTCCCCTAAAACCCGACAGTGGTATCAGAGTCACGTCAATTGCTCTATATTTTAGGAATATCAATATGATCGATTTTGGTTTGTCGCCTTTATTTATTGCATGCGATGCAAATAATATTGGCTTTATGCATGTCCAATCCTAAATCCACAAATCCCCATTACATATATGATATGTATTATTAATGCACTTGATATGCGTCGCCCTTAAACGAGTTTTGTGGTGGATGTGTAGCATGATTATGGCCTATAAACCCCTATCTATGTGTGGTTGTTTGTGGTTGCTTGCATCTCGGTCTGCGCACCGATCTTCCCTCTCTTATTCCTGATGTAACTTGAAATAATTCAAGATTCTTTCCTACCTTTTCTCCCCCCGAATGTAACTTGGGGTTTCCCTTTTAAGTAATGTAAAATAGGATAGATTTTATTTCCTATTATGTCGAAGACTGACGGACATATGACGACAGCTGAAACGATCGGTTCAAGGTGTGAACCGATCAGTTAACGTTCCAGACGATCGGTTCAAGGAGTGAACCGATCGGTTGATAACCGGTTCGAGGAGCGAGATGAGCGGGTGGCGGCCATGAAGAGATGAACGACGACCAGGAGAACCGATCAGTTGGAGGAGCCAACCGATCGGCTGGTGGCACCCAGATGACCGGCCAGAGAGAGCAGATCATTCATGAGATGAGTGTATCAACTCGGATGGCAAGGCACAAAATTCATCTTGTACAGGTTGCTTATGATGTAGACCTAGATGATCGTGATTCCTCTTGGCTCAAGGAATCACATTAGGATGGCCATAATCATTGCTTTTTATCATTTGTGCATGTTTTCTGTGGGATATAGCATGTATATGATACATACTATGTATTGTGGTGATTGGATATGTATATGTATATAAAAACCAAATCCCTCATTAAAATATTAAGTCTTATATGCCTTCCATTAGCGGCACACATGAAAAACTCGATCGACCAAGCATAGGTTACGCCAAAACGTGGTGCGCCGTCTATCTTATGGAAGTGTGAAGGGTAGACATGTAGGTTCTGCCAAAGCAGGGTGCATGTTCTACTGTGTCGGCTTTTGGGTTAGACTTAACTGGTGATTCTTAGAGTGTCTAAGCCCAGAGGCAAGGAATGTTCATGGCAAGGTGTTGTGCATGTTCATTCAACAAGGGTTGCTTATGATGCAATTGGAAAGGGTTTCCTACCAGAGAGATCTAAGTTGTGGGCGATCAGCCAAAGCTGACTCATGACTTAGAGGATTTCAGGATCTTGCCCACTAGAAGGTTGTACGCTGCAATCTTCCGAATTGATGGTGAGGGCTATCAATTTGAAGTAAAATAGTAGGAGCGATAATTAATTAAAGGCCTAATTTTTATCGTCAAATTTTCAAATCAATCAAACAAGTCAAAAGAGTTTTGGACTAAAATTGCATATATTTCCTTTTGTTAAAATAAATGGACAAATCACTTTATTTGCGATCGGTCTTAGAGACCAACAAATTAAATGGGAATAATTCCACGAATGGTTAGGATGATGAGAAGTGTTCTCAATCAAAGAGCGAAAGCTCTAAGTCCTGGTTATACCAAATGAACTTGATCCCACCACATCAATGGCTGAAAGTATGCTTATGGAAGCATACCGAGGATGACATTGATAAGAAGTGCTTGATGTTGTGTTATCTGAACTATGAGTTGCAGAGACAACATGAGACATATGATGTCTCCAAGACACTGTCCTAGTATGTCATGGCAGAAGGAGATCCAGTAAGGTATTCACACACTCAATGTGATTGGGTATGTGGAAAACCTGACTAAGAAGGATTCCCTCTGAGCCAAGGGTTGGCTATTGGTATGATACTGCAAAAGTTGCGAGAAGCATACAATTCATGATAAGCTACAACATGAACAACTTTGACAAGCATTGACAGAGTTGTTGGACATGTTGAGGATAGTAGAGGCAAAGATGAAGAAAGACAAACCATAATATTTGATGTGATCAAAGAGAAAGGTAATTCTTAAGGGCAAGGATAAGGGCAAAGCAAAGAAGTATTCTGATGCTAGCCAGCAATCCAAGCCATCTTCAGCCTCAAGGCACATGGGGAAAGGGTGTATGAGGGATTGCCCTCTATATCTGGAAGAACAAAAGAAGATGAAGGAGGGGATGGAGATCTCCACCTAAGGTATTATGAAATGAACTGCTTCTTTATCTGAGGTATATGATACCAAGATATGGATCTATCATATATGATATGCAAAATCCGCAAAGAAGTGATGGCCTTTGTGAAAGGACCAAGAAAGAAGCACCCATCATTGGAGAAAGTGTTGCTGCCATAGATAGGAGTATCTTTCAGTTTATTTCAGCCTAAATGGCAAGAAATAGAGTTGAGAACTGATATTTCATATTTTGCCAATAGATAGAAACACTTTATTTTTGCATATTGTATGACAATTATGGCAATTAATAAAGTTGATGTTTCAATCTCAAAGATATGATCTTTATGGCAGTGCCTTGTTTATCTTGTGGTATTTGATATGAATAAGATGAAATGATACCTGAAAATTATAGATAACTCAAACAATCTAATTAGCATCAATCATGAGAAATTCATTTCTAGTTTCCATATGATGGATAAATCTAGACTCTTTTGGTTAGAGAACCAGTAAGAGACATGAATATCTTGGACATGATTAATCAATCTTCACTAATATAGTGAGAGAATGATTATCCTATTAGGTATAATACATGTGATGTATTTACATACCTATTGGAACAAATGCTAATACTTCAAATGGTGTTTAGAGAAATACCAATATGAATATCTTGAAGTGTTCAAGATTATCATAGATGAAGTACAAATTTGGTAAAGTATTAATTCTTGATGAGATCAATGAATGAAATACTTGGACCAAATGTTTGAGATCCTTATGAGTGATTATGATAGTGTATCATAGTGAACTCATGATTAAGGCATGGTGATGTTTAAATCAAGAAGGAATCGTACTCTAAGGAGTTAGAGAATGATTATCAAAATAACTGAATTCTTCTTAATAAAAGAATACCCCACACTAATAAAGGACATTAAGAATCACAAGGAGTTGTGAGTTCGTATATCCTTGACAGATACACCTCAATTATCTATGTGATGAGTTGTTCATATGATGAGTCAACTATCTAGATGAATATGAGGAATCAAAATTTTGAGTTATGGTTTATAGCCATTACATCCTAAATGACATCCATATGAACCATAAGGTATGACCTTGATGGTAGCACCCATTGGATCATATCCATAAGTGTAAATATGTCTTAAGTGTTAAGACACATGGATAACATTTTGAGAAGGATGATGCTTGTTGATTGCAACTTAATGACTAAGACATTTGGCATATGGATACTAAAACCGCATTCCTATGAGGAATAAAACCAGGATGTGTACGTGACACAGCCTATAAGGTTTATGAATCCACTAATGCAAAATGAAGTCTAAAAGGTTACAATGGACTAATCAATATGATTGATTGAGTACAAGCAACTCAAAATTGGATCTTTACTTTGATGATATAGTCAAAGGGTTGGACTGATATGTCAAAGATAAAGAAGGGATCTGTGATTTAGTGAGAGCATATTCACATTCCACTAGTTGATGTGAAATGGAAATGTTCTAAAATGGAAATACAAAAGTGGAAATTATCTTTAAGGAAGATAAAGATGTTTTCCTATATGATAGGAATAAAGATCTATAGAGATAGTTCTCGAAAAATCTCTTGACCTGGAAAGAGAAAGCATACATTGGCAATCTGTACTGAAGGGTTCAGTATGCACAGATTCAGTGGGAGAAAACTTATCCATGTTATATGGATATTAGTATCCCAAGGCCAAGTGTCCAATTCTTATGAAGAATGGGAACACTAAGAATAGATATGGATCTATCATGTATGTAATCATCCCATTGTCTTGCATGTATAACATGGCAAGAATAAGATGCATTCATCATCTTGTATGTAGGACACAACAATATGATGTGCTCATCCTGATAACTCGTATGTAGGACATGACGAGTGGAAGTCTGTCTACTTCCAGTAAGGGTTACTGGAATACCATAAGAACTTGATAAGTACTTGAGAAGTACTAGTTCTATGGAGATAAGGAAGAGTTCGATGTAAAGAGTTACATTGATGCGAACTTCCGAAAGGACAGAAAATTAATCGCAAAATATACATAGGATGTATAAAAGTGAAAGTTTGTTGATAATTGGAAGTGTTCCAATAAAACCATTTAAAAGGGAAATGCCGAGTATCTGTGTGTTAGTGAACAGTAGTGGATACTATATGGATCTGAAAGTTCATGCGATGAACTTATATTCCACTCATTGATGACAAGTCTGGAATCCTTTATCATGCAATGTGGCTAAAGGTTAGCAATGGAATACTAGATCGCATATTACGGCAACTCCATCTCATACGTGCGACGTACAGTGAAGAGATGAGAGACATGGAATTTATACTGACTTTGGCAAGGTGTTGCCATTACTCACTATGTTGGCACTAGATCACAGTAACATGTGGGACATGTTTGAATATCACTATGAATATGATTCAAGAGTGATTGGCTCACAGTGCAAGTGGGAGTCTGTTGGTATGTATGCCCTGAGAGCCAATCATGGGATGATTGGTGGGATACATTAAGATTGATTTGATAAACATCAAGGGCAAGCTTCCAATTCTTTCTGGTTCAGTCATATGAGATAGTGATAGAATAGATTGAATGTCTAGAGAATGACATTACTCAATGACGTATGCCTTCGGGTTGAGGACCTGAACGATGAGATCATACAGATGCTAAGAGTTCGTACATTCTTATTATGTCCCTAGTCGGATGTTATTGTGGAAGGTTGATAGACAACAATGACACACAAGACTAGATTGTGGTGTTGGTTGATGACAGAATCTCATTAGTCATGATATAGAGATATCAAACCAAACACATAGGTACTTGTTAGAGAACAAGTGTACCGGACAGACCCACCGTGAGTTTGACACATGGAACCATGAGATGGTAGTCACAGTCAGTACTCACAGTGATGGTGGTGAGTGTGATTCTTTGACCTAAAATCACTACACTCAACACATGTCGTTGGGCACACTTTGACATCATCAAACACAGTCCTGAAACATGGGTTGTTATAAAGGTGATGATTGGGTGGCTTTGACACATGGGGCTTTTTAGGGGTGAGTGATAGATATGGGATTTGTCCCTCCTGAGGGAGTTTGATATCCAAGGCCACTTGATGAGTAGGACTGAGATAGGCATGCACACACATGTGTGAATCAGTATGTGATATTGATGTCATACATATCTCCTTCAATCTACTCTGAGATCAAGAAAGTGAATGAACGTTGACAGGATGACTATTCCATTCCTTGAGTTCATTCGGGATATCAGTGACAAAGGAATTATACATTCACTGTAACACCATTCACGGATTGTAGGATGAAAGTTGTTCTCCAACTTTCTACTTTCACTTGGGTAGCAATGACGTGTGACTAGGCACCGCTCTTTGCTTGTGAAGTCATAAGTGTTATGGACTTTCACTGCCAACGTGAAATGGACCTGTAGGGTCACACACATAGAATTTAACCTGGAAGAGGAGTTTTGTCCACAATGAATGTTTAGATTGATTACTAAAGGAGTTTAGTAGTTCAATTAAACACTCAATTAATCGATAGCTCAATATCATATTGTTCAAGGTGTTGGACGCGTTGATTGGAGTATCAGATTGATTGAAATCGCAATTGACTGATTCTGCACAACCTGCACTCCCAACCGATCAGCTCAAGTGTTGAACCGGTCGGTTGAGGTTGCTGAACCGGTCGGCTCAAGTCCAGGGTGAACCGATTGCTTCAAGTGTTGAAACAATCTATTCAACTGGTGCAACCGAGCAACTTGGGAAAGTAGGCTTGGTGAGAATTTTCCTTTCGTTTTAAATTGCCCAATTTGATTGGGAAATAGGATTGGTATTCGATACCAATTGGAAACAAAAGAAGGAAAGTCAATCGGGAACCGACTAGGAACCCCAACCGACCGGTTCACTTGTGAACCGACCGATTGAGGTGTCCCAACCGACTGGTTCACTTGTGAACCGATCGGTTCAAGGTCCCAACCGACCGTTTCAGTAGTGAAACGATCGTTTCAGGTTGCGAGTTGGTTGCTTTTTGTGGAAAATCTCGAACCCTTCTACTCCTGCTTTAGTCCCATATTGTCGGGCACAGAGAACCCTGTCCCATGACCCGCCTATATATAGGGGTATTGGGAGCTTCTCAGTGTACAACTCAATGCAAGCCGATTGCTTTACAAAGTTGTCATTCTCTCTGGTTTTGGTAATCGAGAGAGAGCCCGAGCAAGTGCTACCCAAAAAGGGAGGCACAACAAGGGAAAGACAACTGTAGTTGCAACTGGCAACATGAGAGTGTGTTGGCGACTAGTACGTCAACAGGAGGGTGCGACTCCTTCCACTTCCTTGTGGGACAAGGAGTGTGGAGTTCCAGGTGGTCCATGTGGACTACTACAGAGGCGGGAGGACACTGCCGCTCAGGAGGACAACTGTCATCCGACAGTCTGGTAGGAGGAGGAGTCATCAGTCCCGATGTGACCAGGAGCTGCACAGACGCCGTCGATGACCGGAGTTAAAGACCGCACATTGCACGAGGTATTGTCGCCTAGAAAGCTGATGGAGCTAGAACTTACACCAAAAGAATACTCTTCCAATGGAAGTCCTAAAATGCACTAAAAACCCTAGGGAGTTGATGTTCTCTCTAGGTTTACCTACAACTGGTGCTAGATAAATGCTCCAACCCCACAAGAGTGTGGAAGCCTTATCATAGTACAGATTTAGGATCGAACCCAAAGGACAACGTTAAGAATCTGAGTGTCTTTTTCTTGTTTCGTATCGATCTAAGTTAATCATCTAAGACCAGAAGTTTGATTTGAGTTATTTAACCTAAAACATGCAAAAGTAAAGGCAAGAATAAAAAAAACTAGTTTAAGGATTAAAATCTAAGATTAGCAAATGATGATGGATCACTGGGGTGATGCGAGTATTCGCCACCACTACACATGGATTGCACTTGTACCAATCATAGCAAGACCTGTAGGCAAGATACCTGGATGTTGTACAATACCGATGTCTTAGAGGACAAGAGTAATGCACACATCCTTCACGGGTTGAGTAACTCTCATCTGGTACATATCCACGTGTCAATGAAGATATGTAGTCTCTAAAGAGAAAATCTTACTCAACCTCGTGAAACGTGCATCGGAAAACTAACAAGCGAGCGATAATTACCAAATCGATTAGTATCCTTATAGACTATCCCTCTTTCGAGGATATAGCTATGAGAAACGTGAGAGTGTTGCAACGTCAGCCATTCTCGAACGAATGGTCAAGTACTTTGCACCACTCTCTCCTCAGAGTGTGTTCCTCGACCTGTCAAGGTCGCACTTTTGTACGTCAACTGATTCCATTTCATAGTACAAAAGTACAACGATGGAGGTGAGTTTACTCCACTCCTTAGAAAGCGTTCCTAGATACCGAAACGGGTGCGCGGTGGATACACGCACCAGAAACCAAAACAAAATCAGTATTCGAGTCTCAAGAGCGGTCGTAGACAAACCACAACGAAAGACAATAGATGCATACAAGAACGCGGCCAACATTCAAGCATGTATGAAACGATTTAGTATTGAAACGTAATGATAACATCTTTTTAGTACAAGATACAAAACACGGGCAGCGGGGCTAGTCCCCGCACCCCAGTGGATGGAACTACTCACTCCTCATAGAGGGAGAAACAAAGAAAGAGAAGAGAGAGAAAGAAAGCATCATCGGAGCAGAAGAGTAGATCTGTGAAAGCCCGGTGTAGATCGTCGCAGTCTTCGGGACTGCTCCGTCGTGGTCGATGTCGTCCGTATCTCCGCCTCGATCTTCGGGTCAACCTCCGGAATAGCAAGAGTAGGATGAGGTGGAGCTATGGTGTGAGAAATGGTGAGATGGTGATGGAACAGCCAACTAGATCTGCGCCCAGACTGGCTGCTCACCGGATCTAGACTCAGGATGGGATTCTGAGGCTGTGGGTGAAGTTTGGTCGGAAACGGTGCTCGGGCAATCTGGCGGTGTTCCGGCACTGGTCCCAGTCCGGCAGCCTTGGGCCGTAGTGAGATGGGATCCCAAATAAGGACCCTTGGGGTCCTATTTATAGGCACAGATGTGTCCCTCATGTATTTGGTGTGAGTCCAAACGGTTTACTAAAAGATCTTCTTCATACGGTTTGCTTTGCTCATACGGTCTTGCTTTGCCATTCGGTCTCATATGCAATTGCTCCATTAGGTTTCTAGTTCATTCGGTCTGCTTGGCCATTCGGTTTGGTAGGGTATACGGTCTTCATTTCTCTCGGACTGCAGATTCGGTTTCGAATTAACGATTTGCCATTCGGTCTTCAATTGGCCATTCGGTCTTGGTGTTCAGCTGTTCACACGGTTTTGTTTACTTTATCACACGGTCTTGAATCTTTCCTCCATACGGTCTTGCGCTTCTCGGTCCAGAGACCGTGAGAGGCCTCACGATCTTGAGATCGTGAGAGGCCTCACGGTCCTGGTGGTGAGCAACTTCATTCGATCCTTCATAGCAGCGAGTCATGCGGTCTTCATTTCTCACGGACTGCAGCTTTGGTTTCTCCGCCACCGCTAAACGGTTTTAACGCTGCCAATTCATTCGGTTTCGTAGCCATTCGGTTTCGTAGTCTTGCATGCAATAACCTCATGCGTTCTTCACTCCACATTGCTAGAAGCATTCACCCTCTCATTCGGTCCTCATTGGTTTGACCTTTTCAACCAGCTCACATGGTTTGGTTGCTTTGCTTTTCTCCATTCGGTTTGGCTGCATGCGTAGTCCATTACGGTTTGCTCTATTCATTCAATCATGACAGCTGCCATCACATGGGCGTACAGGCTGCTACAATACTCCATTTAACTCACGTGAACACTACTAGCCTTTCTAGTACTCCATTCAATCGTGCCTTGCGTTCTCCATGCATCGCAAGCCAACGGTTTTATTCTTTAATTAGTCATTCGATTTCATTGTTTCACGCTTCTAAATATTCAATTGCATGCGCAACTGATCTCCACTATGTGGCCAAATGGTCTTTACGTGGCCAGCCCTTATCATCCGATTTGTATGCATGCACTAATCATTCAGTTTTCATGCTGCGACCAAATGGTTTTGCACTTTTAATCACTCAAACGGTCTCCAGTGGTGGCTGTAAACGGTCGTTGCTTGCACAACTTGCTAACTCAAACGGTCTTCGGTTATTGTATCATACGATCTTCGAGTGCATGCATACGTACAACTCGAATGGCCTTCGGCTATTGGTCTTTGATTTGGCAGCGAGCAAACGGTCTTGCATGTCCTCATACTCAAACGGTCTTGGGAGTGGTGGTGTCCTTCACACGGTCTCAACGTTCACCCTGTATTCGCAACCTCGCGGTCTTGGGATCGTGAGGCCTCTCGCGGTCTTGAGACCGTGAGGGTTCTCGCGGTCTTGAGATCGTGAGGCCTCTCGCGGTCTTGAGACCGTGAGGGTTCTCGCGGTCTTGAGACCGTGAGGGTTCTCGCGGTCTTTGGGATCGTGAGGCCTCTCGCGGTCTTGAGACCGTGAGGGCTCACGTGGTCTAGAGATCGTGAGAGGAGTTGTGGAGGCAAGTCCGAATGGCTGGATGAAGATGGGCTGTTAATTTGTGATCTGATGGTATTAGATGCTCACGGTTTCGAGACTGGGAGAGAGAACCGAATGGTGGTCAAGACCGAATGAGGTCAAGACCGAATGCATTCAGGACCGAATGGATGAAACCTAACTGTTGGATCACGATCAGATGGTTGCGAGTGATCTGCAGAGGGAAAGGAGAATGTGTAAGAGATAATATCATCGAATAAACTAGTAATTAGAACTATTTAGGCAATATTTGCAAGGAATTAATGAAATGCTCAAGGTGAACCAAAGAGAGGGTAAATCACTCAATATGAGGAATAAAATCCTTAGAATTGGCGACTGTGCAGATGAATCTGGAGGATTCATCACCACACCAAACTTGAACGTTACTCGTCCCGAGGAATGGAGAAAAACTTAAGATAGTCGACAAAAAGCTCGTTCATCTCGTAATTACCTCATCTACATGTAAGTGTCAGATTATTTCATGAGAAAAAAGAAAAAGACGCAAAAAAACAAAAAAGGGGCAAAGATGTCGAAAATCCTTTGAATTGGTGACTGAAGGTGGATCTGGAGGATTCATCGCCACACCAAACTTAAGCGTTACTCGTCCCGAGGAACAAAAAACTTAAAACAGTTGCCAATGAAATTGTTCATCTCGTGTTTGCCTCATCCTTATGTCATATGATAGATTTGTTCGTTGCTCAGATTGATACAGCATCAAGGCTTCCTTAGATCACGAAATACATCTTATGATATCCTTGTTTCTGATTTCACTTTGCTAAAGTACTTCCTTCTCATTCTCTGTTGCATCGGTCATGTTAAAGAGTTTTATGAGATTTTGGAAAGACCCACAGAATCGACAAAATGCATATGATCTGTCACTGGTGTTGAAAGAGGAGAGAATGGGGGTGTGATCAAAAGATAAGAGTCTCTCCTCTGATTGAATCAAGACTCTTAAAATTACTTGACTCATCGAGATACTTTGAATGATTTATGCACAACTCTGGTTGGCTTAGCCTTACACCCGATTTTTTTTCTTTTTCTAAAGGTAACTCAGAAGTGTGTATAGGTTGGCTTAAGGCTTTTGGCTATTTTACCTCTTTGAGGGGAGACAAGGGGTTATTTTTGGATCCTTAGGATCTCACTACCGGTCACGACACATCTGCCTTCATGAGGGAAGCTAATGTACCGGCCGGGCAAGACCTTTATCGGTTATCCTTATTCAGGGCACAACTCTCATGTTTTTATTCACACTCTGGCTTTTATTCATTCTCACCTGGCTTAGGACAAAGGGTATTTTTGGATTTTTTTTTCATATTTGGGCTGCCAGGCCTCTTTTTGGAATCGGGGTAGATTTTTCACCAACCTCGGTATGTGCACAAACATCATTGTATACTCTTTGAGAAGGTGGTACGTCCCTGTTATGTATTGAGGGGTATGGAAGAAGCGGTAGTGGAAAGAGGGGTGTGGTGTACCACACCGAACTTAGAGTTTTGCGGAGGTGTGGTTTACCACACCGAACTTAAAGTTCGGCAACGTTCTAGTTTTCACTAGAAAGGAGTGTGGCGTGCCACACCGAACTTAAGACTTTGGCATGGTTAGTGAACAGAGGGGTATGAAAATGAAAGAAGAAGTGTAGAAGAGAGTTTGGATCATGATGCAGTTTGCTTAGAGATTCCATGCGACAGGTCTCTATTCTCCATCACACTCTGCTCCAAAAGAGACATGATGAAACATCAAATGAGAAATCCATACAACAGATCCATTAATCAGATGAAGGCGTGATGTATTTGATCTATCTCAGCTTTATTGAAGTGTATCATCATTTCCTATTTTAGAGTTTGACATTAGGATTCATAGGTTATTCAAGATGAAAAACACGCATTTGCTAGTTTTAAGCATTCTTTTCTTGGGAATTTGTAACGAAAATGGGTGATGATCTCAGATTCGAAAAACAAAAGCCGACTAGATAAAGGCTTTATTTTTAGAAAACTAACAAATAGGGGAAAAATTATGAAAAAGAAAATTAAGAATAGAAAAACATAAAGTAGTAAAGATAAAGGGTGGAGAGAGAGTCACACCACCCGCCCTCCACCTTGAACTTATGAATTTGCCCATTTCTGAGCAAATACTAGGTTCAAGATGGAGGGGAAGGGTCGTGCAGTGTTAACCAGGCGGTCCTCATAGTTGGAAGAAGGTCCGACAAAGATATCTCGTGATAGCTAGTGCTGAGAACGAGGAAGTGGTCTGAACAACTTGTTGGCTGGGAAGTTGTGGCAACTTGAATGAGTCTTCTGGATGACTTGGATGCACATCACTTTCGCCTCGTTGTCCATCCAGAAGAATCCAGAGACCTTCCCCCATCAGCGAGGGAGGTGGAACATAAGCAGTCGCAACTGGAGGACTATGCGAGAAATCAAGGTTATGCCCACTCGTGCCCTCCAGTTGTGGCTCACCTTCGAGGTTCAAAGTAAAACTACTTTCTTCAAAATCTAGGGCAGTTGATTGAGGGTCGGCCACTTGAACTTCCTCCTGTCTAGGATCAGGTGGTGGATCCGGTTCTGGCTTCATTTCATCACCTGGCTTTTCTTGTGTGGGATATGGTAGCCAGGATGACTTTTCTTCGTCAGAGGAGTTATTTTGAGAAGTATCATCATTTTTGTCAATGTTGAAATCGGTAAGAACATCGTTCTTCTTTTCAAGGTTTTGTTCAGAGTTTTCTTCGTAGAACATCCTTAATTCATCCAAGTAACTAGAAGAGGATTTGACTGGTAGAATGAACTCTTGCTCGAGTGAGGAAGTCATGGGATCCTGAAATAGGAGTTCCAGTGATGTCTCTTCATGAGAGGGATTAGTCCCTGACATATCATTTTGAGGGCTAAAATCCCTTGATGAACCCATTTCTTCAATATTGGGACTGATATATTGTTGTTCTAGTTCTTCTTCATAACACTCCTCCAGTTCAATTGGGTGCTTGGGAAGAGTTTCTATGGGAGGAATGGAAACTAGCTCAGGTAATGGATAAATCTCAGTTTCATGAGTGTTAGGGGGGGCTTCTTCATAGGGATGAGTGGCTATAAGGGGATAGGTTTGTGGCTTGATGTCATCCCAGGGGTCCTTTTTGTCATTACAAGAGTTTATGATAATATCATAATCCGTCCCAAAGTCAAGAGATGGTTCATGTTTCTCTTCATGGTGCACTTTCAACTCGTTCAAGTGACTAGAAGGAGATTCAATAGAAAAATCATGTTCTTGTTCGAGGACTGGCTCCGTCAGAACTCCTTGTGGTGGTGTCATCTCATGGGAAGGACCCGTCATAGGATTGTCATCTTGAGACCCCTCATCCTCCCTTGATTCTGTTTCATCATCAGTGAGAGTGGTATGGTCCGTCTCTAGATCAGGATCTTGGTTAGTCCCATCCTCGAAGTTTGTTTCTAGATCAGCCGAATGATCAGAAATGTCTTCATAAGGACAAATCAGATCCTTTTCCAGTAATGGAATCATTTGAGTCTCTTGCATAAAAGACGTCTCCTCATCTGAATCAGTCTCATATTCATCTATGTTTGACTGAGAAGGAGTGTAGAGTTCGTGTAACGTAGACCCTTCTTCATTGGAATTCAACGACAAGACGGTTGAAGTTGAAGAACATTTGTCATATAGGGAGTCAATCATTGATGATTGTCCCTCAATTTGTATGGTCAGATCTGAGTTTATGGGGGAGGAAGATGGACAAACATTAAAATTTGTTCCCAATTTATCTCCCAATTGAAGAAAATCTTCATATTGGTTACTCATTCTTTCATCTAAGAGCATAGTGCAAGAGTCATTATCCGGGTCAGACTTCGGCTCGAAGAATGATTCTTTTTCTTGTGGTGGGGTGAAGGTATCATCCTTGAGTTCAGTCATTGGTTCTGAGGATGATTCCCCACCCTGTACTGGCACTTGAAAATCATTGGGAGGCTCATTCCACATGATTTCGTAGTCATCATCATAATTTATTGCAACATGTGGACTAGAGATGTGCTTAGTTCAATTTTGTGGCTGTCCTGCATGTTGCTCAGGAGCATTGACAAGTTGCGTAAGTTGATTAAGGTCGGCTATCAACTTCTTGGTCGCGGCTGTCTGATCAGCTAGTTGTTGAGCCACCGATGTTTGTAAGGAACGTAGTTCCTCCATCAATATGTGTTGATTTTCATGAAAAGGCTCTTCATGGCACCCGTTTGATTGATGTTGATAATAGTTTCCCTCATCATAGTATTGATTTGAGTTGCTTTCCAATTGCCCTCCTGTATTGCAGTCTACGCCTTGAAATCCGCCATAGTTAGGTTTCTCGTAGTAGCCTCCAGGGTGATATGGAATATAACCTGCGTTATATCCATAGTTGTATGGAATGGTTGCTCTGAGTTTCCCGACTATATGATTCATGATTACTTGACGCAAGGCCATCACGTAGAGAGGATGAACGTTGAAACAGTTGATCGATGCATGAGAATAGTCGCCACAGAATTGACAACTATTATTTGGTGGCACTGACTGCTTCATTTTGATGAGAATTGGTACCTGAAATCCAAGAAAGAGTTTATCAAGTTTGATCAACCACTTCAAATCCAATATGATATGCAAGATTAAGTCCTTTACTTTTTAGGTTTTTGAAAAGAAAAAGAAAACCCTAGAGAAACCTAAATCGACACAAAATTCGAAAAAAACGATCCTTATACCGTTGTCCCCGGCAACGGCGCCATTTTTTGATGGAGCTAGAACTTACACCAGAAGATTACTCTTCCAATGGAAGTCCTAAAATGCACCAAAAACCCTAGGGAGTTGATGTTCTCTCTAGGTTTACCTACAACTGGTGCTAGATAAATGCTCCAACCCCACAAGAGTGTGGAAGCCTTATCGTAGTACAGATTTAGGATCGAACCCAAAGGACAACGTTAAGAATCTGAGTGTCTTTTTCTTGTTTCGTATCGATCTAAGTTAATCATCTAAGACCAGAAGTTTGATTTGAGTTATTTAACCTAAAACATGCAAAAGTAAAGGCAAGAATAAAAAAAACTAGTTTAAGGATTAAAATCTAAGATTAGCAAATGATGATGGATCACTGGGGTGATGCGAGTATTCGCCACCACTACACATGGATTGCACTTGTACCAATCATAGCAAGACTTGTAGGCAAGATACCTGGATGTTGTACAATACCGATGTCTTAGAGGACAAGAGTAATGCACACATCCTTCACGGGTTGAGTAACTCTCATCTGGTACATATCCACGTGTCAATGAAGATATGTAGTCTCTGAAGAGAAAATCTTACTCAACCTCGTGAAACGTGCATCGGAAAACTAACAAGCGAGCGATAATTACCAAATCGATTAGTATCCTTATAGACTATCCCTCTTTCGAGGATATAGCTATGAGAAACGTGAGAGTGTTGCAACGTCAGCCATTCTCGAACGAATGGTCAAGTACTTTGCACCACTCTCTCCTTAGAGTGTGTTCCTCGACCTGTCAAGGTCGCACTTTTGTACGTCAACTGATTCCATTTCATAGTACAAAAGTACAACGATGGAGGTGAGTATACTCCACTCCTTAGAAAGCGTTCCTAGATACTGAAACGGGTGCGCGGTGGATACACGCACTAGAAACCAAAACTAAATCGGTATTCGAGTCTCAAGAGCAGTCGTAGACAAACCACAACGAAAGACAATAGATGCATACAAGAACGCGGCCAACATTCAAGCATGTATGAAACGATTTAGTATTGAAACGGAATGATAACATCTTTTTAGTACAAGATACAAAACACGGGCAGCGGGACTAGTCCTCGCACCCCAGTGGATGGAACTACTCGCTCCTCATAGAGGGAGTAATAAAGAAAGAGAAGAGAGAGAAAGAAAGCATCATCGGAGCAGAAGAGTAGATCTCTGAAAGCCCGGTGTAGATCGTCGCAGTCTTCGGGACTGCTCTGTCGTGGTTGATGTCGTCCGTTTCTCCGCCTCGATCTTCGGGTCAACCTCCGGAATAGCAAGAGTAGGATGAGGTGGAGCTATGGTGTGAGAAATGGTGAGATGGTGATGGAACAACCAACTAGATCTGCGCCCAGACTGGCTGCTCACCGGATCTGGACTCAGGATGGGATTCTGAGGCTGTGGGTGAAGTTTGGTCGGAAACGGTGCTCGGGCAATCTGGCGGTGTTCCGGCACTGGTCCCAGTCCGGCAGCCTTGGGCCGTAGTGAGATGGGATCCCAAATAAGGACCCTTGGGGTCCTATTTATAGGCACAGATGTGTCCCTCATGCATTTGGTGTGAGTCCAAACGGTTTACTAAAAGATCTTCTTCATACGGTTTTCTTTGCTCATACGGTCTTGCTTTGCCATTCGGTCTCATATGCAATTGCTCCATTAGGTTTCTAGTTCATTCGGTCTGCTTGGCCATTCGGTTTGGTAGGGTATACGGTCTTCATTTCTCTCGGACTGCAGATTCGGTTTCGAATTAACGATTTGCCATTCGGTCTTCAATTGGCCATTCGGTCTTGGTGTTCAGCTGTTCACACGGTTTTGTTTACTTTATCACACGGTCTTGAATCTTTCCTCCATACGGTCTTGCGCTTCTCGGTCCAGAGACCGTGAGAGGCCTCACAGTCTTGAGATCGTGAGAGGCCTCACAGTCCTGGTGGTCAGCAACTTCATTCGATCCTTCATAGCAGCGAGTCATGCGGTCTTCATTTCTCACGGACTGCAGCTTTGGTTTCTCCGCCAGCGCTAAACGGTTTTAACGCTGCCAATTCATTCGGTTTCATAGCCATTCGGTTTCGTAGTCTTGCATGCAGTAACCTCATGCGTTCTTCACTCCACGTTGCTAGCAGCATTCACCCTCTCATTCGGTCCTCATTGGTTTGACCTTTTCAACCAGCTCACACGGTTTGGTTGCTTTGCTTTTCTCCATTCGGTTTGGCTGCATGCGTAGTCCATTACGGTTTGCTCTATTCATTCAATTGTGACAGCTGCCATCACGTGGGCGTACAGGCTGCTGCAATACTCCATTTAACTCACGTGAACACTACTAGCCTTTCTAGTACTCCATTCAATCGTGCCTTGCGTTCTCCATGCATCGCAAGCCAGCGGTTTTATTCTTTAATTAGTCATTCGATTTCATTGTTTCACGCTTCTAAATATTCAATTGCATGCGCAACTGATCTCCACTATGTGGCCAAATGGTCTTTACGTGGCCAGCCCTTATCATCCGATTTGTATGCATGCACTAATCATTCGGTTTTCATGCTGCGACCAAATGGTTTTGCACTTTTAATCACTCAAACGGTCTCCAGTGGTGGCTGTAAACGGTCGTTGCTTGCACAACTTGCTAACTCAAACGGTCTTCGGTTATTGTATCATACGATCTTCGAGTGCATGCATACGTACAACTCGAATGGTCTTCGGCTATTGGTCTTTTATTTGGCAGCGAGCAAACGGTCTTGCATGTCCTCATACTCAAACGGTCTTGGGAGTGGTGGTGTCCTTCACACGGTCTCGACGTTCACCCTGTATTCGCAACCTCGCGGTCTTGGGATCGTGAGGCCTCTCGCGGTCTTGAGACCGTGAGGGTCCTCACGGTCTTGAGACCGTGAGGGTTCTCGCGGTCTTGAGATCGTGAGTCCTCTCGCGGTCTTGAGACCGTGAGGGTTCTCGCGGTCTTGAGACTGTGAAGGTTCTCGCAGTCTTTGGGATCGTGAGGCCTCTCGCGGTCTTGAGACCGTGAGGGCTCACGTGGTCTAGAGACCGTGAGAGGAGTTGTGGAGGCAAGACCGAATGGCTGGATGAAGATGGGCTGTTAATTCGTGATCTGACGATATTAGATGCTCACGGTTTCGAGACCAGGAGAGAGAACCGAATGGTGGTCAAGACCGAATGAGGTCAAGACCAAATGCATTCAGGACTGAATGGATGAAACCAAACTGTTGGATCTCGATCGAATGGTTGCGAGTGATCTGCAGAGGGAAAGGAGAATGTGTAAGAGATAATATCATCGAATAAACTAGTAATTAGAACTATTTAGGCAATATTTGCAAGGAATTAATGAAATGCTCAAGGTGAACCAAAGAGAGGGTAAATCACTCAATATGAGGAATAAAATCCTTAGAATTGGCGACTGTGCAGATGAATCTAGAGGATTCATCAAAAGCATGGAGACAAGGTATAATTCCACAAACCATCCTTTCCTATTATATAGACGTTGACGCGTTTCCTCGGTATGGGTTTGGGGGAGAAAATTTTGTTTCCGCTGCCTTCTCTGTCTCCCCTAAAACCCGACAAACAGTACATTACCTCGTCTAAGGAATTTATAGGCTAGCGTGTTAATCATATCTTTTCAACCACTAATCCTCCATCAAGAGGAATTAAAGGTATTAGAAATTAATTGTGGTGATCAATCATATCAATTACGATAGAGAATACGATAACATATCCAGGAAAAATGAGAAGAATTATACTAATCCATGCAAAAATGTCATACAACAATTCCCCAGGCTACTCTCGGGTCCTAAGGATCAAAGGGGATTAGCCCCACATGTTCATCTCAATGATACACATGGAGAAGAAAGAGGAAAACATGGGGAAACGAATGAGAATATGATGTAACCCCTAAAATGGAGAATATCTGGATGATCCTCAGTGCGAGACACAAGTTATGTAGCCTTTCGGTGATAGAATCGTCTGTATGCGGCTCTGGAATCCTCCGAGACATAGCTTTGGGATCCGTTCTTCACTCTCCTCTCCTTCGGGACTCGCACGGTGGAAACTAGAATGTCCTCCTTGGGTCTGGACCGTCTTTCTTTAGGTATAGGTACGACTTACGACCGCCCAAAGATCGCAGTCGTTTGATCGTGACAGTTCTGAATAAAATCCTGATCTGACAGCGTCGATACCATCGACGGGGTGTCGATAGTATCGACACCTTAGGGCATGTGTACTTGCTTCAAAATTGGGATCGGTCTGATGACTTCTTGATACTACCGACCAAAGTGTCAGTAGTATCGACGAGGTGAATTTTCTCATGTTGAGCTGATCTCGAGACCATCGATATTGTGGGTCGATGGTATCGACTGGGATGCTTTCCTCCAGCTGGGTTACTGTTGTCGTGTCGATAGTATCGATGGACCTGTTGATGGTATCAACATGTTTTGGAATAGAAAGTACCTGAAACAGAGAGAAAAACACGTCACATTTGGGAAATTTCATAACTCATACAACTATGATAGAATAATATCAATTTGATGCATAAAGTGTTCATAGGCTAATGAAAGTGAATCATACTATTATAGTCATAAAAATGACAAATAAACACACAAAACAAGTATGAAATCAGCCTATAAATACGACTCAAAATCCATGCATTAGATGTCCCTCTATTGACAGAGCACACCTATATAAGTGGGCATGGGTGGTGGAAAATACCCGTTTACACAGTGTGGGACTACTCCCATATACACAGAATATATAAGGACATAAATAATAATGAACAAAGAGAATAAATACCTATTATTCTAACAAGTACCATGCTTTGAGCTGGGTTTCTTTTGATTGAGGATCTGCTGCTTATCCTCGACCATGGGTTTATCCATCTGCTTAGTTCTTATATTTGTTTTTCATACGACTGTTATACAAATGATCTCACTAATTATTTTGATATGCTGGCATCAATCTTATTGGAAAACCTATTATACTAATGAATGCACACTTTAAATTTCCTTTCATAAACTCCATATAGACAACTGCATTCTTCAACATATATTTAGTAGTGGAGAAGGCAAATACACATGAATGGGACTTGGGATCAATCTTTTGACGAGATTGATGAATGCATATTCATCTTAGTTTCAATCGCCATTTTTTGGCCCAGTTTTGCACTAAAAGCTCTCATATACCCCCTGAATATGCTCATATACAATTTTCTTAGTTTCAGATGATTATTTAGAGTTTTGATCTAATTCATTCATCTACATTGCAGGATTAAGCATTGCACTATGCACACCAATGTAGGAGATGGTGGTCCCCAAGAAACTTTTGATAATTTGGACTATATTTTTTTTGGACAATTCCTTCATTAGAAAGCATCCTCATCAGTTAGATGATTCATCGATGTAGGCCCATCGACCCATAGCAATACACCCCCACCCCCATGCGAGGGTGAGTTTGTTCCATGATGCTGCAATCATGACCAAGCAAGATGCTGTGACCGCGACCAAGAAGACAATGTCATGACCACGACCAAGACGTCATGTCGATCGACACTCAGCATGGTCGGGCCCAGCTCAGCACAGCCAGGCCGAGGCCAATGTGTCATGACTGAAACACCATCTCGACCGCGACACACCAACATGACCACGGCACACGATCATGACCACGACACTACCATCTCGACTGCTACAAAACCCCTCAACCGCGATACACGACCGCAATTTTGGTACCTCAGCACGGTCGGGCACACACTCAGCATGGTCATACCGAGGAGTACTCCGACTGCTACTGAAGGTCATGACCATGGAAGCTAAGTCAGTGCTCTCCCAATCTGCACCTATAAATAGACGACCCCCCTCCTTCAGTTGAGGCATCGCTTCTGCTCCTTCCACACTGAGAGGATGCCGATTTGTGCCCAACCAAGGAAGATGATCTTTGCCGCCAAAGACTACCTCTATGGTGTACTTGTTTCTCTGCCATCTCCACTCCATCTGATCTATCTTCTAGATGCAGGAGTAGTGGGAGTTTAGATCCGCAACACCCTTCTCCATCAGCCATCTACCACTTCATCTACTATGAGCAAGAGCATGAGAAGATAAGGAAGAAAGAGAGAGAAGATCATCCTCATCCGTCTTGGTGTTCTTCCCCCCTTGTCCAGATCTTCCCCGCCATCATGTAGATGACCTTTTCTTCATTGAGACGTGACCATCTTCTTCACCATGACCATGGCAGAATCTTCCCTCTCCCTTGTTCTTTTTGTTTCTATCATGAGGAGTGATGTAAAGAAGTGATATCACCTCTCTACTGAAAATGGTAAACAAAATCCAACGAATACAGCGGAAGTTAAATCTTTGACTATATTCAATTTAATAAAGAGCACATCCAAATTTTCCCAATAAGGGTGTACATGCTTTATACAAATAAAGAATCTAAGTAGAGGGAAACTCAACTATATCAATATTTCTCCAATAAAATAAATAAGTTATAGTCCATGATGGAATGATGAACTCGTTCTCCTAGTCTTAGGATGGTTCACCTTGCTGCTGTTGTGTACTCAGATCCTAAACCTGGGCGGTTGGGATCACCTAACAAGAGGAGATAAAAGTATGTGTCAAATAAAAGAATAAGTTTAAACATAAAGTAAAGTATTACATGATAAAGAACTACTATGCTAAGAGGGTCAAAAGTATGAGGCAAGTAAATAAATAACAATTCTTCCAAGTCAAACAGTAATAAAATTGCATGCATGATTTAATATGACTACATTAAACTAATATAGGGCTAAGGAACCTACCTAACCTCAATCTCTGGGTGAGGGAGAATTAACACATTCCTAAGCACCCAAATATATATAAAATGGGGAGAATTATCACGTTCCCTTGGGCAAATTTACACATGCCCACTATGGGTGGTTTGTACTCATGTACACTACATTAGTTAATTAGTCATTTACATCATCATCATGCTAGAATAATTTAATGGAAGATTTAAGAAATTGAAAACTTTGCAAGTGGGGTCCAAGACCCTAGAGTAATTGAAGTAAAGGTACCACAAGAAGGAAATAAAGAGAATAAAGGCTAAGACAATGCCTCATTGGAAATATTAGGGTTGGATATTAAAATGCCCAACTTAGGGTTTAGAATGCACTTATGCATACCTCAATTTGGAGTCCTAGTAATCACTTTCAGCACTAAGTTGATTCTAAGACCACTTTATCCTAGTTACAATTATATCACATGTATTAGGGTTCATAAAGCATAATGTATATGAAAACCCTAATTTTGGACCTTCTATGTAAACCATCAATTTAGGACTCAAAACTTGGACCAATTGATTACTTGGATTCTCTTGATTAAGAAAACATATTTATTTCTTAAATTTAGAGTTAAACTGAATTAGTTACATATTTTAAGACTTTTTATATAATTAAAATGGTTTTATAATAAACATTAAAGTAGAGATACAAAATGATACTTAAAATCCTTTCCAACGAGTATTTATTTGTATTTTTCTGAGGTCATATGCAAAAGTTATGAATTTTGCATTATGAACCAATCCGAATTTAGGAAACTATAGACGTGACATCGATTAAATCTCGATTAAAATTTGACGTAAATGATTAGCGAAAGGATAGAAAAACCTAGATGTGCATGACACATTAATCAAGCATGCATGGGTGAAATCATCATTTCACATGAAATATGTATTGTGCCGATGAACCAAAACTAGTGTGAATTCCCCAAATTGCCCCTACCCTGAAATAGATGAATTAGCTTAGCTTGGGCAGTAAGGGTATTTTATTACATGGTTTCTTCTCCTCATGCCATGTCATTCGACTAGCCAACTAGGAGATCCAGGCCTCTGCTAACGTGGGAGAAGGATGGAAGTTCTCGAGGAACTGAGTCCTTCCTTGACTTCTCTGATCCAGGATGAGTAGAGCGAGGTATTGCTCACTGACTCTGACAACCTGATCATCATGCCAAGCTTGTCGGAAGAAGGGGAGACTTAAAGACTAGAAAGTATGATGTGGTTGGGGAAATAAGGAAGAGAGGGTCGGAAATTGCTCCTTGAGGTCTCGCGGAGCCTAGGGTGCAGTTTCTGTGGCCAAGGAGCCACTACGAAGCCCCGAAGATGAGCGTAGATGATGAGTAGGCACCATTGTTTAGGGTACAACAAGGGGGAAAGGTTCAGAGCAAGCTAAAGATCTTTAAGAAGTGGAAGTGAGCCAAGCTTTCTCCTAGGTGCATCAATTACACAATGGGACACTCATGGAGCTGGGACAAAGGGGAAGTCATCGAAAATCAAAACTGAGTAGGGCAAGGAGTTCAGGGATATTGATGGTGGAATTTATGGAGGAGGAGGATTGGGTGTGGCTTGAGGGTGCTCTTCATGGCCTTATATAGGCAGGAGGTGAGCCCTAGGCCCCTCAGTAAATTGGCGACAGAGAGAAGGAGAAAGAACCCAATTGCATGTGTCATCGACATGTCATGAGGGAACGCGAGTTATGGATCGCTAGAAATGGTAGTGAGAGACAAATTCAAAAACAAAGGAATCATGTGAATTGGTGTTCAGTTGAGTGAGAATGAGGTTGAGGGAATCAAAGCCTGTGAAATGACTTCCGACTTGCGTAACGACTGGAGGAAGGTGATGATGATCCATTTGTTGGATTGGGTTCATCACGGATGATCAGATGTTGGCCATTGGATGGTGTGCTGGAGAAGAGTAGTGTTTGATAGTGCGAAAATAACAGAACCTTAGGTAAAGGTGTCACATTAATGAAATATAATTCAAAACCATAGTTACATTATAATCAATTCTTGCAAAATTGATTTGGATGGTCAAATATGGGTCAAATGACCTCAAATTTGGACCATAGGCTAATATTAATTCCTAGATTAATACTATGCAATTAGATTTTTGTTTCGTAAAAGTTTTGGCCCTTAATCACCATATAGGCCATTAATGTGTATTTTAATGCATTTTAAAGGGTGAATTAATATGAAAAGACATTTCTTAGAAATTCCTTAAGTAGAATTTAGATATGGATATTATGAAATCATTAAAGAGTCATGTCAACCTCCTATTCTCCTTTTTATTTCTTTATTAACATTTTGGAGGACAGAGAAAGGGAAAAGGGTTATTATCTCATTAACTAATTCAATTCCACATTAATTCCTATTTCTTGTCCCCAAAAATCCATAAAACTCTAAATTAACATAATCTATTGAGTATCTCTCATAAATGGTCATTTTGCATTATTAGACTCTAATTAACACACTAGTTGAGATATTTGTGCAAAAACCCATTCATTGTAATGAATGTCGGTAAATATAGTTCAAACTATCAAATGTTGCTCAATTTCAACATTGAGGAAAATGAGGATGGAAAAGATAAGTAAATCTAGGGAAAAGGACATGAAGGAACTAAAATCTTGAAAATGGGTTATATTTGCAAATTGAATCCAAGATTCAATATGTTGCAAGTGAGTACTCCATTTCACTGGGGTGCGGGGACTAGCTCTGTTGCCCGTGCTTACACGTCCATTTTATAACATTCTGTGGATTGTATATAATTTTGCATTTTGTTGTTAATTATTTTATGCATGCTTTATGGATTGATCACCTACCTTGCATGAGATGTTATATTCCTTTGTTGTGATAACTTCAATACTTAGGATTTGAATATTGACTCACATGGTTGATGCCCGAACGAGAACTTCCAAAGGGATATCTCCAAAGTAGTAAGTGTTTGACTTGTAGGTAACGAGACATCGAGCCCATCAAGATTCTTACACAAACTCTATTTCCTAACAGATGGTTTTCTTACTCCATGTGGATAATTATATCTTTCCTGGATGTGTTTTGGATGTGTTTTCATGTGTAGTGGTGGTGAAATCTGATTCCACCCCAGTGATTCCCATCATTAATCTAAACTCAATTTTAATCATGCTCTTCTACTGTGATGTCCCCAGATTTTCTAAAACTTAATCTGATGTGTGACGTCCAAATTAAAACCTCACCTTAGAGAGAATCCCAATTTAAACACCACACACTAGGATAAGAAGAAGAAAATCAAGGGAGTTAGAAGGAAACAATAGTAGCACATGTACATGAACAATAATCAAACCACACAACATATGTTCACCATTCAACATATAATTACAACATGAATTGTTACATCACTTGATATTACATATTGAGCAACAAACTTCTACATATACATGTACTACAACTAAAGTATAGGATATTAAGACAACAGGTCCACCGGTACATCAGCTCGCCACATAACTCTCAACTATATTGGATCTTCAAGCTTAACTACAACCTAAACAAAAGATCACATGTGGTACACATCAGCACAATATTCAAGAATATTGTACTGAGTACGCCTACGTGTCTTTTATATACCTCTCATCATATCTTGGCAATAAAATGAAACTTATACTTGGCAACTTAAAAAAAATATAAGGAAAAGCGTATACTTGCAAAAAGATATGCATTAACAAAAGAGAACACATATATTTTAAGCACATTTCCATCATATATATCGTACATCTGCCCCCAGGGGCTTTGATGTTTTTAGGCCTTATGATCTACTACCAAAGAGTTTGAGATCATATTACATGTGATCTACTACCAAAGAGTTTCAGATCTAACACATGTGATCTACTACCAAAGAGTTTGAGATCACTTCAATGCACTGTGCACTGTACTACCAAAGAGTTTAGTTCTATCATATGATGGATATGATATCTTATGTTTCATGTGTTCATATAAATACATGTGGAAAATCAAGAAAGATATCATACAAGAACACTCATTTCATCCAATACCATATGCCAAGTATTTTACTACATATAACACAATCATAATGTATAATAACATAAGTAAGAGGTAATGGCGTACCTTGATCAAGACAAACCTAATCATCAGATATCCCTCATGTCAACTCTAACCTCTTGGTCAAACCCTTATTAAGATAAGATAATATGTACCATCATTAGGTTCTCATCATCTTGCATCTCATCTTAACCCTAATTATATCCATTTTAGGGTTTACCTTATCTCATTATGATATTCTCATGATTACTTGTATTCTTGTCTTATATTTATATTATTGATGTCATATTCTAGATTATAGTTCATCAACTAGATATACTCATGTGTCATGTTATTATGTGAACATATTTATCATTATGTCACTTTCATTAACCATATTTGTAATGTCCGGGCCCACTGCCCTAGTCTCTAGTAGAGTTTCAGGAATGATGAATGGCTCCACAGACCACCACTAGCCTTAACTGCACACTTTGTCCACTCACAAGCAAGCCAGGATCAACTTCCCGACTGATCACCCATCCTAGTACTACTCCAAGATGAGCACGCTTAACTATGAAGTTCTTTAGTGATGGGCTCCCATAAAAGGAGGTGCACCTTGGTGATATGGGTAGTCCGATCATTCCTTAAGATCAACTTATCCAAGGCCTCACATCCTGGGTTGTTACAATCTCCCCCACTTAGACTCTTGACGTCCTCGTCAAGGCTCAACTATATGGCCTCATAATATGACCTCATTTCAGTGCATACCCACAATGGCCCATGGACACCCAACTCCCGATCACGGAATACCAGCGTAAGGGTAGCTACGTCAACCATGGACAACCCTTTCCTACATGCCTGGACCGCACAGCTCAAGACTGGCATGCCATGCCCATGTGGTCCCCACCTACTGGAGGGGTTATTGCTCTGATACCATTTGTAACGTCCCCAGATTTTCACCTTCTTAAAACCCCATGGAGATGAGAAGACAAAATCTGAAAATGTTATGCATGTGTATCAGAGTGCGTTGCGGAAGCAATATGCGCATACATGAACATTAAAATTTAATGCATACACCATGAATAATCTCAACATTTAACATGTATATTAATACAAGATAACTTATTACAACATGAATTACATTTACATATTGAAAGAAGATTTACAAGTCTATGAACATGTATGCTAATTAGGATCTACAAAATAGGTACAACCTAGACAACTGCTCACTTCCCATCTTTTATCCCACGCTAGCTCTGAACCTAAAACATACGTGAAACAGCGAATCAACACACAAGGTGTTGCAAACGTGGGTAGAAAGATACATACTAATATGCTTGCATAATTTAAATAACTTGAGAAAGAAAGAGTAAAAGAAAACATTATTTAAAATGAGAATCAGATAAACACATATTTTTAGATGTCTTTTGATGTGTTTGTACTACTAAGCAGTGTCACACTTCATTTTTCCCTACCGCTTGGGCTATGGGGACTGAGTGCCCAACTTATATTCAGAGGAGAGAGAGAGGGATGTCGCACTTCATTTTCCCCACCCCTTGGACTATGGGGACCGAGTGCCGACCTTATATTTAGAGGAAGAGAGAGAGGATGTAGAGAGAGAGCATATATCCACTTAGAAGCTAGAAACCATCTATATTCTTTGTTGTTCTCATAGAAATGGCGAAGATACTATAATCATAGTACATCCAAGCAATATTCCCAAATAAAGACAAGCAATACATCATAGTTATTGCACACAAGAAAACTATTCATATACATAGATAAAGCCCACATACTAGAGTTTAGAGATTCTTATCCTATCATTGATCATCAGAATATGGTCATCACCTGATTAATAACAATTAATCATCATTAATAAATATTCATTATATTATAGGTATTTTAGGTCCAAATTAGAGTTTAGGTCAAATCTAAGGTTCAAACTGACCTAAACTTGTCCGTGATATTTTTCTACTGTTATTTATGTCATAATTTAGGTTTGGTTCAATTTTCATAATTTTCTGATGCTTTATCTATTTTCTAGAATTGATGTGATTTTAGAAGCACTGATGTATATTTAATGAGAAAAGACCTAATATTGTGTATGATACTCAAACCAGAGTTCATTTTTAGTGTACACATATTGTTAGGGTTCATAAACATTTTTCTCATATTTTATCTCCATCATTTAATAATTTTACCATTCAAATGAAGTACTATCATCTAAATTAAATATCCTCAAAATTAGTGTCTCATAAATCTGATATAAGGGTTTCACAATAAAGAGGGTAGTTTTTTGAGTCTAGTGGTATTTTTGGGGAACAATTTGAGTACTAGATCTATTTATAATGCATTTTCTAAGATCATATCTATTTATTGGAAATATGAACGATTTACCTTATAGGCCAATCACATGGCTCCCCAGGGGCACAATGCTCAGCCTGGGAAAGGCTGAGTCGGCCGGTTCAACCAGGCTTTTGCCAGACCCAACTCCCATTGTATGTTCTCTCACGTGAATGCAAGCACAACTGAAGCCTTCGTGCGTGCTCTGCTCTGCGATCACTGGTTCTGAGGGCTATCTAGGGTGCCGCCGCACGGGAAGCGGCGAGGAGTCCTGGTGGTAGCAGACCTATTTTCTAGCCGATGATGGTCCTTCAAAGCTCGAAGACACCTTCTACATGGTTCTGACCACCTCTGCCGGTAGATGGAGATCTGGGGTTAGGTGTTCCTATGTTCTGCGACCACCGATGCAAGGTTAGTTGATGGAGGTTCCATCTCATTTTATTCTCTATGTGTGAGACACAAGGCACCACCGTGAGGACATAGTTTGGTGAACGATGACCTAAACCTCATCTAGGAGATTCATCACCTTCGAGGTGGGTAACAGGAGTGCAGTGGCTGGTCAAGTCACCGCTAGACCCGGAGGCCCTATCTTCACTGTCATTCTCGACTCCTGTGTGATGCTGTGAGGATCTCTGGAATCTAATTTTTTAGATTGAAGGGGTTGCGGTCCTCCAGGTTTACCCCTATTTGGGTAGACCTAATGCAACCAAGGGAAGGGGAAAGGGAAAAGCCTAAGCTCTGCTTCTTCTTCGAACTCCTCCCTCTGCTTTTTCTCCTTTCCTTCATCTCAGACACATATCCGGAATAGGCAGTGGAGGAGAGAGAGAGAGGAAGGTTGCATCTTCTACAAGTCCTGTTGAATCCCTGTCAGATCACCGGTTGTGTCAAGCCTCTGGTGAAGAAGAGGGTCTGGAGATCATCGAGACCTGGTGCCGCCGTTGTGGGATTGAAAAGAGGAGAGAGAGAGCTTGGAGCCTTTGCCAAAGAATGACCTCAAAGCTTGGTTCACTGTATGGGAGTCCTTCTCCAAGGCATGATGAGGATCTCAAACTCCTTCCCATTCAACCATGTTCTCTCTGACCTTGGGATAGTTTTCATCTTAGTTTGTGTTCGGCAATCAAAAGGTTGAGGGTGACTAGGAGGGGTATTTGGTACAACCCCAATATTTTGGGTTCATTTGGTGAGAAATGTGATTTCTCATATTAAAGATATTTGAACAAATAATGATATAATTTGGTTTAAATAAATGGATTTTGTTTACAATAGCCTTGATGTTTGTGTTGTGGGCTTTATTGGCTATTGGGCCCAGATAACAAAGAAATTCAATTAGTAAATGAATAATTGAATATTGGAGAAAAGGAATATATGGAAACCTCTAGAAGGCACATCCAAAGAGGATTTCGTGCCTCTTGAATTCCTTGTGTTCCAAGGAGTCCAAAGTTGCATAAAGAGTGCAATAAGAAAAGAAAAGATCAATTAAGTATTTCTTTATTAAGAAAGAAATTGAAAATAATTATAAAATGTGGAAAATAAGTTAAAAGAGGTATATTTGAGTTATCCTTGGTGGAATTTCGTATCCCAATGATTCCTAATGATAAAAGGAATATCAATGAGGAAAATAAAAGATAAATAAAGAGAAATCCTCAAAAAGAGATATTTTAATAAGGAATAAACATGTTAATGCGAAATAATGCGTATAGATGCATCTAGAAGGGTAATAAGTATGCTTGAAAAGGGATTTCAAAATCATAGAGTTTATTGGGATCCAAGGAGTCCCAATGAAGAAAGAGGAAAGAGAAAATACCAATAAAGTCAAATAAGAAGATAATATGATGCATTCTGAATAATTATGAGGTCTTGTTAAAAAGAAGTATTGTTTCAACAAAAGGAAATATAATTTCATGGTTAATAGATTAAAATGCAAGAATAATGATAATAAGAGAAAGGATTTTCGTTTTTCCAATTATCCATGAAATAAAGATTAACAAAAGGATAATGAGGAGAGAGAAGAAGACTTCTCCTAGAAGGAATATGAATCCTTTTTGAAAGGGACTCTTTGATTCGTGTATAAGCCTACCTAGGGCTTCGTTTCTCACCCCTATATAAGGGGTAGAGCTCCGGTTCGAAGGGAAGGAGAACCCCACATTTCTCTAACCACTTCTCCTTCTTCCTTCCGTGCTAACCCTAAACCATGGGTGGTGAGTTCTCTGGAGCAATGGAGAGACATGGAGCCATATTGAAGAAGGCCTGATGAACCCCGATGACCAGTGGGTGATCAACGAATGTCTTGGAGCATCGAACTTCACCCGAACATCTGCGGCACACCTGCAGCACGGCTGCAACAAGGCTGTGAACTGTGGGCTTGCAGAGCCTACTCTCAACCGGTGCGGCCAAACCCAAGGTGGCCCCACCTACGAGGGGGCACGACGAAGGTAGGGGACTTGTCCCCGAAGGTCTTCGAGGGCCCAGGTGTGAAGGAATAGCCGCGCAAGGCCGGCTAGGGCAGCGCAGCACGGCTGTGCAAGGATGAAGATGATGAAGGTCGCATTGGACCGTTCTACCCCTCTCGGGTATGAAGCATCGACAACTTACGTGGGCGTATTTTCGACATTTAGTTATGTTTCCAAACATACAAGGCACGTTGCATGGAAAGGGGGACATGTGGCACCCTCCGATTGGCCCAAGTAAGTGATTTCTTGCAAAAATCATATCTCCATATTGGTAACTCCGATTAGGACAAGTAATACATGAATTTTGATCAGGAGAACGAGAGGAATCCAATAAAAATGATATTAAAGATTTATTCCATTCCTAATTGGAAAAGTACTATAAGTTGATGAAAAGTGCATTAAAGTTAGTCAAGAAAACCCTATTTGTGATTAAAAGTTTAATCTAGTATGCTTACTGGGTTAATTTAAGTAGTAATAACCTATTGAATGATAATGTTAGATTCAAACCTATTCTATATGTGAAATTGCATGCTTTAGGGTTTTTACCCCATATGAGAATGATTACGTAGAAACCCTAATTTAGGGCCAAAGAGGATAAGATCATATTTAATTCGAAAAATGTGAAAATATGTTATTATATGATGGTTCTAATCTATTTCAAGCATTAACATCTACAATTCTGGATAAATACCCTAAATGTAGTGATTATGGTTTTCTCATGAATAAAAGGTAGAATTAATGGCAAATCGAGTTCATATGTTAATTAGACCATAGTGAACTTTGAATTGATGATGAATGTGTATAATGATCTTGTCATGGATTAAAAGGATAAAAATAGTAGCTTTAATGAAAAAGAAGCTTAATGAAATTAATTGATGATTAGTGTGCCTTTAACATGAAAATAGGGTTATATGTTGTTGAAGAATAGATGGAATAATTGGGGTTTATAAGTAATGATATAAAATTAGGGTTTAAAATAAGAAAAGATGAAGTGAAACCCTAATTCCCAAGGAAACCCTAAAAATTGGAATAGAAATCCTAAGGAATATGATGATATTGGATAAATATTAATAAAAGGTAATTGGTATATTTATTTCAGGATTCTGTGCATAATTGATTAATTGATTGGGATTTCTCTATTCTGGATAATTCTGTCTCAAATCTGCAATCAAATGTATGTGGTTACGCTTATGAATAATCACCTTAGTTTCACGACGATTTCCGAACGTGTTTATCGGTTGCTTGAATATAACTGTTGGATGTCTTTTATTTCATGCAACTATAAAGTGACTATGATTATCACTATGAATATATCTATATATAACTCGCTTAGATCCAAATCCACCTCTGTGGCTTGTAAAGGCTAAAAGGGGTAACCTAGAGTAAGGTCTAGGTTATCGTGGGTTAGAAATTGGGCTACCAAGTGTAGTGCCATGAGACCCTTTAGCATGCCATGAGTTAAGGAGTGGGCTACTTACAGGTAGTGTCATGTGACTCAGCCCTAGAAATTGGTTCACCTATGGTTGGGACCATGAGGGGTTTAATAGGGATCTACTATAAGGAAAGTAGTATCCAGGTCCACTGCAGGGACAACACATAGGATAGGGAAGGCATGGATTGCGTAGTTATATTTAAAACATAAAATTGTTTGTTAAATGATAATTGACTCTAATACATTGTTACGAATAATTGCATGATTATTATTTCCCCTACATACCAGCTTCAGCTGACCGACATTTTGTTTGCCGGCGTTTTAGGAACAAGCCAAAAGGACAAACATTAAATCTTCATATAGTGCAATACATGAAGTAAAATACAAGGAGGATTAGTTAGAATCCATAAGTGGATAGAAGCTTAGAGATTCAAGTTTTCAATAAGGTATGCGACAGTTTATTTTTCTTACAACTTTTTAGTTTAGTCTGTTAATATTTAATAATTGTTCTTGGTTAATTGCTGAACCTTTGATCCGGAGATTATGAGTGCAGCTTCGACCTCTCGGTCTCCCTTAATTGGGGTTTATCGGTAGGTGGGGTCGTAACATTTGGTATCAGAGTGTAGGTTCCTCACTTAACCATGAATAATTATTAAATTTTACAAACTCCATAGAACCTAAGGGAGTTATTAAAGGATTATTCGAAAGACGGAGGTGTCTAGAAAAGGATCACGACCGGGGACTGGCAATATTTTCCTCCGTACTACTAGTCGGTACGAGGACTCCCAGATCCGTGTGACTTCCTAGCCAAAGTCTTAGGGTATGAATAGAAATAAGATACCTTTAGGACTTTCTCATCTCATTCATCCCTTCTCATCACAAATTCTATTAAGGACCTTTAGGATTAGGGTTTTCTCTCTTCTCCTCACCCTCTTGTGGTATGGGTAAGGTTAATAAGGTCTAAGGAATCCTCCACCAAATTAATGAAAAGCATGTAAATAAGATTTCATGGACATAAGCTTAATAGATTAAGCGCAAGCTAAAGAATAGATACATGCTTAGGTCGTATGACATAAGTTGCCATGCCCTCAGAAGAGACCTGAGGCTAGACCTTCTTGTCAGGAGGATAGATAAAGAGAGTTTGTCTTGGAGATAGAAATCTCCATTGTGAGTAGAGACCTGGCACCTCCTCTGAGGATGATATTAACCCTAACCCTAAGTGAAGGTTAGAGAGAGAGATGGCATGATGAGTTAGACCAGGTGTTTGGATGGACATGCCTTGGATGACGTATGAGCCATGAGAGGTTGGATGACCTAGTACCTCTGGCGACCCAACCCTGGGGAGGGTCGTGCATGTTAGAGTGAAGGATATCTCCTTCATTGATGAGGTTAGATAAGAACCTATGGAAGCCCCATGAGATTATATGGGCATAATATGCACCCAAAATGTATCGGTAGTGTGAGAAATAGGTTGAAACCCTGTACGAGAGAGTTTTCTAGATAGCTTATGTGATAAGCATAAGGGGCTATGGATAACCGTGAGTGAACATAAGTTGAACATAGGCTTCATCCAGGCAGGGGCATGCTTTTGAGGTTGATCCTTCATGAAGAGAGGACCTCTAATGGTGAGGTTGGTTAGCTCTAGAGAGAGAGCAGGAAACCCAGCAAGAAGGTTGGAAGCCTAAAACCTCGAGATATGAGGAACATTGGGGAGTCGAGGATGATGCGACCTAAGTGGATGATAGTGGTTGCCTCATGCTTGATCCCTAGAGGTTGATGATGTCTTGGTTTCCATGAGAGGAACCAAACCCTAGAGAGAGGATGAGTCTACTTGTACCTCTGTACCTATGGTATAGATGAGAAGAAGAGTTCCTTAGACCTGGAGGGGTTTAGTAACAGGTGGTGAGGCCTGGTACCTTGTTGGTTGTCCTTGAAGAGGACTCAACTCTGAAGTGTTGCTCGAATAGAAGGATGACAGGAAGTGCATGGCATGCTTGATTTTGTGGTTAGGAGATAGAGAGTGCAGTTGGACACCTAAAAGTGAACCTAGGGTTCCTAGGCCTAAGAGGGGAAGTGGTGTACTTAATGCTCGTAATGAGAGTTGAGTTTCTACAGATGCGGGCATGGAACTTCCTATGTTGAAAGGAAAGGAAAACCCCTTACGTTTAGGGTATGTTTGGTAAACCCCTCCCAACTAAGTTGATGACATGGGAAGGTATGACCTTGATCTAATGTTGAGGAATGAGAACCCAGATGACCTAGCCTGGTTTAGTGGTCTCCTTGTGCCTTAATAGCTTACTGGGGTTAAGCTTTTGGATGTAAACCCTAGACCTAAGGGCGATTGTAACCGTGTTATCAAGAGATAGTTTCCTCCCATCCTGGGAGAGGGACCCTTTTGAAGGGGGTACACCAGTTTTTGAGCTAACCTAAAGAGGTCTCATAGGATCTTGAGAAGCTAAGTGAAAAGTACATGGTATGAGAATGAATCTGTAGAACCATAGGTAACCATCTCTAAGTGCATATGGTTGTATTACCATGGAGGTAACCAGTATGGGGCCTGACCAAGGAAGGCAGATCACCATGACCCCTATAAAAGGATGAAAGATAACCCTTGAATACAGAAAGAGAGATGATGAAGGCTTGGGTAAGGTTCTAAGTTGGACATGTACTATAATAGAATCCTCAGTCTATCCTAGGGTCAGGTAGGGATAAGACCAATGGAAGTAGGAGTTACCTAATTCCCTAGTTGCACATGACCATAGGGTCGCGAGGTAACAACTATCATTGTCTGAGGGCCATGGGTTAGGAGATTGATCACCTTCATGAACTCATGGGACCCAAAGGGCAGATGAGTAGGGCACTCTCTTGATGCATGAGGGAAGAGGGATGACCCCAAAAGTGCCGACACCCTATAGACCTAGAGGAGATGACCAAGGGATGTGGGTAAACCTTAGTAGGTTCAAGACTAATTTTCCATGGAAGTAACCTTGATATCAAGATGATTGTGATGTAGAGATATAAGTGGCACGTCTCAATTTGGATTTAAAGGTGTACTGGAAAGGTGGGATGTACCATCTCTACTCTTGGAATAGGAAGAACTCTGTATTTGGACTGCAACCAAATGCTTATTTCCTCTTGTTATGGGAGTGAGAGATAGGACAGTACGCATGCCATACACCAAGGATAAAATATGATGTGAGTTGGAACGTTGTTATGAGGTATGAGGACAGAGATGATAGCATACCCTTGTGGAGTGAATAATACATGGATGGTTTACAAACAGTAAGAGTATTAAGGTAATCATCTTGTGAGGATGTTTTAACACGAGTTATGTGGAATTTGCAAGTGGTACAAGGTTGAATTCAAAAACCAAGAGGACGAGCTTAGAGTTTTCTCAATGAAGTTAGACTTAGAGATGAAATGAGATAATAAGTGGAATACATGAAGGTGTATGTCATCAACATTACCTAATACCTAAGGATGTGAAGTGGTAATGGATGCTCAAGTTGAGATATAGCTGCCTAGTTTGGCTAGAAGAGGTTGTTAAGCTAACCCTAAGTTTGGAAGGGAGATGTTTTTGGCTAATACTCAGATGTAATGAGATATGTTGAATCAGTTAATGGTTGTTTGGTTATCCAGTCTAGTCCTTGATGCAATGAAAGGATGGTGGTAGAACCTCAGATGCACTTCTTTGGAAAGGAAGGTGATGAAACCCCGACTAGAGTGGTTTAGGGTTTCTTAGGAATATATCTTGAGGAATAATGGCATACAAGAGATCATGATCACCGTACACCATACTACGAAGATAATAAGTGACAGTAGTACTTTAGATACCTAAGATAAAGTTTCATGTGGTATATGGCCATGCAAGCCGAGGGAGAGGGACGAAAACCAGTAACCCAGTGCATTGATGTAAGGGATAAAGAATCTCTGAAAGAGAAATGGAGTTCATCACTATGGATGTTGTAAGTCTCCTCTAGACCAAGGAAGGTCGAAATGCAATATGGGTTATGGTAGATAACCTTACCTAGATGGCATGAGAAAGAAAGAGTTCTGTCGAGGAACAGAACTGGTTGAACTACATATGAGGGAGATGGTTCAACTACACCATGATGCGAGTTCAAAAGTTTTGAGTATAACCTAATGGTTTGCTTCCATAAGGTGGAAGTAGGTACATGAAGAACTCGATGTTAGTATAGTTTATCACCCCTAAAAAATGGTTAGTATGATCCAGACTAAAGGGTCTGATGAGAGCATGTGCACTCATTTAGGGTGATATCTAAAGACAGTTCTTGTCCTATGATAAGATGTGATGATAACCACCATAGCCAGTATCAGGATTTAGGAAAGCTCTGTAAGGGAGGTTGTGTCAGTCACCACTTCAGTAAGGTGATGTTGGTGAAAGGACCACGTGATGGTTAGAAAAGGGCCACGGTGTGTGTAGATGAAGTTGCTTTGATCATGCAATGGCTGAAAGGAGCCTAGAGACGACGAGAGTCATGAGCGGGTGCAAAGTAGACTGATATGTAGTTCACTGTGGAAAATATGTGACATGAAAATTCGACCCCTCTGAGCTATAACTAAGAAAGATGAGTCCCCGATACATGGGTCCATGGAGATGGATTGGTGGAGAAGGTTAACCTTACCCCTCAAGATAAAGTAATGTGTGATGAGTTCCATGTGTCAAATTTAGAGCACTATGTGAGGTACCCCGACCATGTGCAGAGAAATGAACCTAGTGAGCCCCAAGGGAGGCTGAAATGGCCTGAGTCCACGTGTGCAGTTTATAGATGCTAGGATGAAAGAACTCAGAGAAAAGAATATGTGATGATAAAGGTTCTTTGGGAACGCCATGAGTACGGTAAAGCCACATAGGGGCCAATGATGGACATGGAAAAGTCTTATCCTGAATTGTTTGTTTGCTTGATAGAATTTTGAGGACAAAATTCCTATAAGAGGGGAAGGATGTTACAACCCCAATTTTTGGGTTCATTTGGTGAGAAATGTAATTTCTCATATTAAAGATATTTGAACAAATAATGATATAATTTGGTTCAAATAAATGGATTTTGTGTACAATAGCCTTGATGTTTGTGTTGTGGGCTTTATTGGCTATTGGGCCCAAATAACAAAGAAATTCAATTAGTAAATGAATAATTGAATATTTGAGAAAAGTAAAATATGGAAACCTCTAGAAGGCACATCCAAAGAGGATTTCGTGCCTCTTGGGTTCCTTGGGTTCCAAGGAGTCCAAATCTGCATAAAGAGTGCAATAAGAAAAGAAAAGATCAATTAAGTATTTCTTTATTAAGAAAGAAATTGAAAATAATGATAAAATGTTGAAAATAAGTTAAAAGAGGTATATTTGAGTTATCCTTGGTGGAATTTCGTATCTCAAGGATTCCTAATGATAAAATGAATTTCAATGAGGATAAAGAGAAAACCTCAAAAGGAGATATTTTAATAAGGAATAAACATGTTAATGCAAAATAATGCGTATAGATGCATCTAGAAGGGTAATAAGTATCCTTGAAAAGGGATTTCAAAATCATAGAGTTTCTTGAGATCCAAGGAGTCCCAATGAAGAAAGAGGAAAGAGGAAATACCAATAAAGTCAAATAAGAAGATAATATGATGCATAATGAATAATTATGAGGTATTGTTAAAAAGAAGTATTGTTTCAACAAAAGGAAATATAATTTCATGGTTAATAGATTAAAATGCAAGAATAATGATAATAAGAGAAAGGATTTTTGTTTTTCCAATTATCCATGAAATAAAGCTTAAAAAAAGGATAATGAGGAGAGAGAAGAATACTTCTCCTAGAAGGAATATGAATCCTTTTTGAAAGGGACTCTTTGAGTCGTGTATAAGCCTACCTAGGGCTTCGTTTCTCACACCTATATAAGGGGTAGAGCTCTGGTTCGAAGGGAAGGAGAACCACATGTTTCTCTAACCTCTTCTCCTTCTTCCTTCCGTGCTAACCCAAAACCACTGGTGGTGAATTCTCTGGAGCAAGGGAGAGATGTGGACCCATATTGAAGAAGGCCTAATGAACCCCAATGACCAGTGGGTGATCATTGAACGTCTTGGAGCGTCGAACTTCACTCGAACACCTGCGGCACGGCTGCAGCAAGGCTGTGAACCGCGAGCTTGCAGAGCCTACTCCCGACCGTTGCCGCCAAACCCAAGGTGCCCCCACCTGTGAGGGGGCACGAAGAAGGCCGTCAAGTGCCCAGGTGCAAAGGAATAGTCGCGCAAGGCCGGCTAGGGCAGTGCAGCACGACTGCACAAGGATGAAAATGACGAAGGTCACATTGGACCGTTCTACCCCTCTGGGGTATGAAGCATCAACAACTTACACGGGTGTATTTTTGGCATTCAGTTATGTTTCCAAACATACAAGGCACGTTGCATGGAAAGGGGGACACGTGGCGCCCTCCGATTGGCCCAAGTAAGTGATTTCTTGCAAACATCGTATCTCCATATTGGTAACTCCGATTAGGACAAGTAATACATGAATTTTGATCAGGAGAATGAGAGGAATCCAATAAAATGATATTAAAGATTTATTCCGTTCTTAATTGCAAATTTACTATAATTTGATGAAAAGTGCATTAAAGTTAGTAAAAAAAACCCTATTTGTGATTATAGGTTGAATCTAGTATGCTTAATGGGTTAATTTAAGTAGTAATAACTTTATGAATGATAATGTTAGATTCAAACCTGATCTAGATGTGAAATTGCATGATTTAGGGTTTTTACCCCATATGAGAATGATTAAGTATGTAGAAACCCTAATTTAGGGCCAAAGAGGATAAGATCATATTTAATTCGAAAAATGTGAAAATATGTTATTATATGATGGTTTTAATCTATTTCAAGCATTAACGTCCCTAATTCTAGATAGATACCCTAAATGTAGTGATTAAGGTTTTCTCATGAATAAAAGCTAGAATTAATGGAAAATCGAGTTCATATGTTAATTAGACCATAATGAACTTTTAATTGATGATGAATGCGTATAATGATCTTGTCATGGATTAAAAGGATAAAAATAGTAGCTTTAATGAAAAAGAAGCTTAATGAAATTAATTGATGATTAGTGTGCCTTTAATATGAAAATAAGGTTATATGTTGTTGAAGAATAGATGGGATAATTAGGGTTTATAAGTAATGATATAAAATTAGGGTTTTAAATAATAAAAGATGAAGTGAAACCCTAATTCCCAAGGAAACCCTAAAAATTGGAATAGAAATCCTAAGGAATATGATGATATTGGATAAATATTAATAAAAGGAAATTGGTATATTTATTTCAGGATTTTGTGCATAATTGATTGCTTGATTGGGATTTCTCTATTTTGGATAATAATGTCTCAAATCTACAATCAAAGGTATGTGGTTACGCTTATGAATAATCACCTTAGTTTCACGACGATTTCAAAACGTGTTTATCAGTTGCTTGAATATAACTGTTGGATGTCTTTTATTTCATGCAAATATAAAGTGACTATGATTATCACTATGAATATATATATATATATATATATATATATATATATATATATATATATATATATATATATATATATATATATATAACTGGCTTAGATCTGAATCCACCTCAGTGGCTTGTAAAGGCTAAAAAGGGGTAACCTAGAGTAAGGTCTAGGTTATCGTGGGTTAGAAATTGGGCTACCAAGTGTAGTGCCATGAGACCCTTTAGCATGCCATGAGTTAAGGAGTGGGCTACTGACGGGTAGTGCCATGTGACTCAGCCCTAGAAATTGGTTCACCTATGGGTGGGACCATGAGGGGTTTAATGGGGATCTACTATAAGGAAAGTAGTATCCAGGTCCTATACAGGGACAGCACAGAGGATAGGGAATGCATGGATCACGTAGTTATATTTAAAACATAAAATTGTTTTTTAAATGATAGATGACTGCAATACATTGTTACGAATAATTGCATGATTATTGTTTCCCCCACATACCAGCTTCGGCTGACCGACATTTTGTTTGTCGACATTTTAGGAACAAATTAAAAGGACAAACAATAAATCGTCATATAGTGAAATACATGAAGTAAAATATAAGGAGGATTAGTTAGAATCCATAAGTGGATAGAAGTTTAGAGATTCAAGTTTTCAAAAAGGTATGCAAAAGTTTATTTTTCTTACAACTTATCAGTTTAGTCTGTTAAAATTTAATAATTATTCATGGTTAATTCCCAAACCTTTGATCCAGAGATTATGGATGCGGCTTCGACCTCTTAGTCTCCCTTAATTGGGGTTTATCAGGAGGTGGGGCCATAACAGGTATTGTCTCTCCATTCCAGGGGTCTCCATAGTAAAAAAATAAATAAAAAGGGATTAATCTATTATGGTTGTTTCGTAGATCAAGATTTGTGAGTAAGGCTCCCTGTGATCGTCCCATTTTCATCAGATCAAGGGAACCCATCTACCACAATATCTTCCTACATTTACGGAGGTGATGGACGACCAGGTAGCCATTCAACTACCTTGGATCGGCACCTTAAACTCTTGTATCCTCTAGCACAAATATCCAATAGAGTTGATATTTGAAACATGGGTTTGTCATCAAATAACCCTTCTTATCAACAAATTTGAACCCAGAAACCCAATATTCAGTCATCTAACTTAAATCATTGAATGTGTATAAGCCTTGATCTCAATCAAATAATAATTGATTCTTGATCCTTCAAGTCCTAAATGCACATTATAGTCGTATCATACATCAAGTCTCATCAATATGCCACTTGTATTCATTATGACTATTAAATGAACCTCCTGGCCTCCTAAGCACCCAAGTCGGTGAATAAAAAGCTATTCATTGCAATTGAACTCAATTGGATCTAATAATTATTCTTTTCATAAATGCTTACCCTTTTTAAGTGAAAAGAGTTCAAAATTTAATAATCAATTTGTGAATTTGGTATTAATCATCTACACAACATTCATGGTCTTAAAATTATATATGAGATGTCTAAACCCTAAAATCCATATTATCACAATATTAGTGTTACATCACATGTATTAAGGGTGCTCTTCATATAACATGAAAGTCATGCATAAGATTGATATCAAAGTTACATATTAACTTCCAGTTACTGATATGAGAGTGTTCTATAAAATTCACCATTTGTGGAGAATGTAAATATTTATTCCATTTTATTTAGGGTTAAAATCCCTAATTTCCCATAAGAAGCAAATTACATGATTTTGTGCATTAACATCATAACTACTAACCTTATATGGATTAAAAACATGATTTATGATTTAATGGTATTTTCTCATAATTTTAGGCCATCGTTAGATATTTATTACTCATGAAACAAGTGTAAAGCATCTTACATGATATCACTAATATTAAAGCATAAAAAGCCTGATGTTATGCTTCCATGTTGTTCTACGCATTTTTTCTGAGAATTTTAGTACCTTATTTGTATTTTTCTGATCATCGAGCTAATTTCTATGATTTAAGGTAGATCTGAGCATTTTTTAGGTATTTATCTTGTTCGGCCAACCGAGGACTGCCACTTGGCCATGTTGGGGCACACTACTTCTCGCTTCCTTGACTTGCGCTCATCCAGGTTCTGCTGGGCTTTCTTTAGGTTCAGATAGGCCGACCGGTTTGGTTCATGATTGAACCGGGAAATTAGGTTGAGATTTGACCAGTTCGGACCTCCCTTTCCTCTCATTCTCACGCACGCTGACACGGTCGTCCGCTATTTTTCTCCATCCCAGCATGTGCTGCCGCTGCGGGGGACTACTCTGACGAGCAGCTTACAATGTTCTAGCATTCGCGAGGGTCTGTTCTCCTAAGCGCAACCCTCCTCACTCAAAACCTATACCCGCGAGTCCTCTCTGTTCTGGGTGTGCGGGAGCACTGCCACCAACCTGTTCTCAGGCGCCGCTGTGGGGTGTCTTCTTCTCCATCCTCTGTCCTACAGTGTGAGCACTTAAGATCCGACTTTGATGACGGATCAATATCGGCCCTCGCTTGCATATTCCTCAACTACCAGCCTCATCTGGTCCTTCCTTGTTGGACAACATCTCCACTGTTTCTTCTGGTCTGAGTGGGTCGACCACTTCCCAAACACGTCAACTTCCTCTGTGCTTGTGAATGTGTGTGTTCTAGTACGTGTGAGATCCACCACCATCTCTCTCTCCAGCGAGTAATGAATCTCTACTACTTCCTCCGTTCTAGCTTCTAGAACCTCCATTAGCTTTGTATAGGTCTTCTTGACATCCATGATTCCTATTCTTCTTGGATACGGCGATGGATCTCCTTCTCCAGGAGGTCAATGTAGAAGGACTGCTCTAGCTCTCCTGGTTCCCTCTCTCTATGTTTCATTCTTCCTCATACTATCAGTGGAGAGATAACAGATGAGGAGTGAAATTCCCTCGTTCAGGTCTGTCTTCAATAAAAGGGGTCATTTGATTCTCTATTCCACTTGCACACGTATATCTTCTTAGAACTGCTCCTCAACCCACGATCACTTGACAACAACAACGTCGAATAAAATACCTCAAAAGAATGGTTACGACCATAACTGCATGGTACACAATACAGTTTGAGGCATTAGCCACCCATGTGTGGATGGGATGAAGTCCTCACATGAGTGAATACGTGACTCCTCAAACAAAGAAGATGCGGCATCACATTCCTATTTCAAAACTTAGGCTATGAATATATAAGATTTTGATACATTGTATTTCAAAAGCTTATTATTTCACTATATTCAAACCTTCATAACTTCCTCTAGGATGTTCCAATTGCCGCCAAAATTTAACCATAGTTTCCTCACCACTCAAACTACTTTGTACTCGAATTTGGTATCAAAATTCTATTGTTTGAGCACTGAATAAAATACCTCAAAAGACATGAACATAGGGATCCAAATTATGATATGAGCATCACTCAACAAGCGAACTTTATCAAAATACTTGGAACTCTCAAATAACTCAACATATTAATTCCAATATATCATTGGACATTTAAGGATTCCAAGTCCACTCCATCACATCCTACACACCTTAAAACAAATTTCATCCTCAAAATTAAATTAAGATTTAGTCTTTCACATCATATTCATCTTAAAAGGAATTTCATCCTTGAAATTAAGCCATCTCTTACTTTAAGAGAAACCAAAGATATTCCTCCATATTTAGGGAAGCACTCTAGGTGCAACATATACACACAAGATACCTAGAACTATATATCCAAACCACTTCTAAAAGATTTAAAAGCATCTAAGGTGAACCATTCAACATATAACATGAGTTAGATGCTTAGGTTGTGTCATATCATATTTCACATTAGGATTGTCATACTCATTTCACCCTAGCATTAAGATTTGAACACTAACTTTTTTTTGAGGGAGTTTATTATAATTAACTCACTTCATCAATCTAGATCATATCAAGGTGTCATATTTGTTAAGTGGTGCTAACTTTCAAACTATATTTTTCATCTTTATTAAGTACTAAGATTAACACCTCATGTAACATGTTTCATTCATATGATCTTATTTCATGCTCATAATAGATTGCAATATCTTCTAGTGATTTAACTACAAGATTAGCCAACAATTTCACATAATCATTATTATTCATGTATATGGTTAACCATTTACACATTGATATCTATTAAAGCATATCTAGGTTTCTATCATATCATGTCTATGTATCATATTTCAAGATTAGATCACATACTTACATATATTTTATCACAGTTGTGCTAAACCAACTTATCTGTGTGGCTAATCAAACATATATCAAAACTTCATCTAGTCCAACTGAGGTTCTCCTGACGCATATCATGAGGTTAGTTACATGCTCAGTCTCTTTGAGCCAACTGAACTCTATGAGTATCTCATATGCACAAACTATATCTTCCCTCTTAGTCTAGGGTTCTCAAGTATACCTCATTGGCACTAGAGATAGCCTTACAAACTCTAGCCACATAAGCACAAACCAAAACATGATATGGCATACTATTCATAGATCTCTAACCATGAAACATCTTACCCAAAGCTCTCTTATATACACTACTAGATTCCTATGTGGGAAACCACCAACCCGAGCATGAGGCTTCATAGAAACTAACATAGCTACCTCCTCCAGGGTCTTGGGCTCTCTCCCTCACCTAGATGGCAGGCACTCATATTCATTTCCATTTGCACACACAATCGAGCCTCTCTCTATCTCTAAGATTTGGTCTTCCCAAGGACATCTAGGGTTCAAGAAGACTATAGGAATCATGCATAAAGTAACTCAACTCAATCACTTAGGAGTAGTCTAGTTTAGGATATATCATATCACATATTTCTCATCATTCTCATATCTTGGAGTTTAGGTTCTCTAACCTTCTCCCAATGGGTCTCACTCTCTCTAGAGTTAAACCGAAAAATGGTCCTAACACTAGAGGTCCTCCTTTTTAAAAGAGCTTGAGGCTCATGCTGATCCACACCCTTATCTTAACTTAACATATCTTATCTCATAAAAACCTAATTACTCGCACCATCAAAACTTATCTTGCATCATCAAAACTGAACTTAAGTCCTTAAAGACAAACATATAACATCATAAACTATCTTATATCATCTATATAAGACTTACATCATATCATCAAAACTTATATGATCTATTCCATCTATCATATATTCCAACAAGGCTCTAGACATCTAATCTAGAACTACTCTCTCTTCTAGACTGATGTCATTCACTTTCACTTAGGTTGCATGACCACCTCCTACTCATACATGTGTGGGGACACATTTTTGTAATACATATATATAATAAAATATTATATAGTTTTTCTCCGATAAAACAAGCGTTAGAAAAAACTATCAAGGTTCAATCTGATTGAAATCAAAAACCAAATCCAGGAAAATGAGTGTCCCACACATAGTAGAGAGTATATCTCCATGAAAACTAGTGAAAAGGGTGAGAACATGGTGTAAACTAGTGTAGATACTCTAGACAACAAGCGCCATATGTCTAGGGTTTCTCTTCCCTTGATGTACGTCATTTCCAAATAATGCAACGTCCTATACCACTGCACTATAAGGAAAGAACGACATCCAAGGACTTGCTATACAACAAGCACTAATCTAGACCTAGTTCTCGGACATCTAGGTGCTAACCTAGAGGCTAGGTCAGATCTAGTCTCTAAAAGATGACTAATCCAGTCCTAAAGATTATTCAATTCAAGGTTCTTTAGTTTTGAGTTGCATAATGAGCAAATGTCAAGCTTAGCTATTGTTCATGCTATGATACCACCTGTGACTAAATCTGATGTGTGACATCCAAATTGAAACCTCACCTCAGTGAGAATCCCAATTTAGACACCACACACTAGGCTAAGAAGAAGAAAATCAAGAGAGTCAGAAGGAAACAATAGTAGCACATGCACATGAACAATAAACAAACCACACAACATATGTTCACAATCAACATATACTTACAACATGAATTGTTACATCACTTGATATTACATATTGAACAACAAACTTCTACATATACATGTACTACAACTAAACTACATGATCTTAAGACAATAGGTCTACCTGTACATCAGCTCTCCATACAACTCTCAACTATAATGGATATTCAAGCTTAACCACAACCTAAACAAAAGATTACATGTGGTACACATCAACACAATATTCAAGAATATTGTACTGAGTACGCCTACGTGTCTTTTATATACCTCTCATCATATCTTGGCAATAAAATGAAACTAATACTTGGCAGCATAAAATAAATATAACAAAAATCGTATACTGACAAAAAGATATTCATTAACAAAAGAGAACACATATATTTTAAGCACATTTCCATCATATATCTCGTACATCTACCCCCAAGGGCTTTGCCTTATGATCTACTACCAAAGAGTTTGAGATCATATTACGTGTGCTCTACTACCAAAGAGTTTCAAATCTAACACATGTGATCTACTACCAAAGAGTTTGAGGTCACTTCAATGCACTGTACTACCAAAGAGTTTAGTGCTATCATATGATGGATAAGATATCTTATGTTTCATGTGTCCATAGCCATAAGTATGGAAAATCAAGCAATATATCATACAAGAATAATCATTTCATCCAATACCATATGCCAAGTATTTTACTACATATAACACAAGTATAATGTATAATAAGCCAAGTAAGAGGTAATGGTGTACCTTGTTCAAGACAAACCTAATCATCAAATATCCCTCAGGTCAACTCTAACCTCTTGGTCAAACCCTGATCAAGATAATATCATATGTACCATCATTAGGTTCTCATCATCTTACATCTCATCTTAACCCTAATTATATCCATTTTAGGGTTTACCTTATTTCATTATGATATTCTCATAATTACTTGTAGTCTTGTCTTGGATTTATATTACTGATGTCGTATTCCAGATTATAGTTCACCAACTGCATATACTCATGTGTCACATTATTATGTGAACATATTTATCATTATGTCACTGTCATTAACCATATTAGGGTTACATCACATGTATTAAGGGTGCTCTTCATATAACATGAAATTCCTGCATAACATTTATATCAAGGTTACATATTAACTTCCAGTTACTGATGTGAGAGTGTTCTGTAAAATTCACCATTTGTTGAGAATATAAATATTTATTCCATTTTATTTAGGGTTAAAAGCCCTAATTAGCCATACGAAAAACATTACATGATTTCGTGCATTAACATCATAACTACTGACCTTATATGGATTACAAACATGATTTATGATTTACTGGTATTTTCTCATACTTTTAGGCCATCGTTTGGTATCTATTATTCATGAAACAAGTGTAAAGCATCTTACGTGATATCAATGATATTAAAGCATAAAAAGCCTGATGTTATGCTTCCATGTTGTTCTACGCATTTTTCTGAGAATTTAAGTACCTTATTTGTATTTTTCTGATCATCGAGCTAATTTCTATGATTTAATGTAGATCTGAGCATTTTTGAGGTATTTACCTTATTCGGCCAACCAAGGGCTGCCACGTGGCCATGTTGGGGTGCACTACTTCTCGCTTCCTTGACCTGCACTAATCCAAGTTATGTTAGGCTTTCTTTTGGTTCAGATAGGCTGACCGATTTGTTTCATGATTGAATCGGGCAATTCGGTTGAAATTTGATCGGTTCATACCTCCCTTTCCTCACATTCTCACGCACGCCGACACAGTCGTCCGCTATTTTTCTCCATCCCAGCGTGCGCCGCAGCTGCAGGGGACTACTCTAGTTAGCAACTTACGACGTTCTAGCGTCCGCGACGGTCTGTTCTCCTAAGCACAACCAACCTATCCCCGCGAGCCCTCTATGTTCTGGACGTGCAAGAGCGCTGCCGCCAACCTGCTCTCAAGCACCGCAATGGGCTGTCTTCTTCCTCCTCTGTCCTGCAGCGTGAGCACCGAAGATCCGACTTTGATGAGGGATCAATGTCGGCCCTCGCTTGCATATTACTCAACTACCAGCCCCATCTGGTTTTTCCTTGCTGGACAACATCTCCACAGTTATTTTCGGTCTGAGTGGGTCGGATGCTTCCCAAACGTGTCAACTTCCTCTGTGCTCATGAGTGTGTGTCTTCCAATATGTGCGATATCTACCACCATCTCTCTCTCCAGCGAGCAATGAATCTCTACTACTTCCTCTGTTCTATCTTCTAGAACCTCCATTAGCTTCGTATAGGTCTTCTTGACATCCATGACACCTATTCTTCTTGGATGCGGCTGTGGATCTCCTTCTCTAGGAGGTAAATGTAGAAGGACTGCTCTAGCTCTCCTGACTCCCTCTCTCTATGTTTCATTATTCCTCATACTATCGGTGGAGAGATAAGAGATGAGGAGTGAAATTCCCTTATTCAGGTCTGTCTTCAACAAAAGGGGTCAACTGATTCTCTATTCCACTTGCACACGTATATCTTCTCAGAACTGCTCCTCAACCCACGATCACTTGACAACAACAACGTCGTGGTTGTCAACTAGGGTTGCGACCATAACTGCATGGTACACAATATAGTTTGAGGCATTATTCACCCATGTGTGGATGGGATGAAGTCCTCACATGAGTGAATACGTGACTCCTCAAACAAAGAAGATGCAGCATCACATTCCTATTTCAAAACTTAGGCTATGAAGATATAAGATTTTGATACATTGTATTTCAGAAGCACATTATTTCACTATATTCAAACCTTCATAACTTCCTCTAGGATGTTCCAATTGCCACCATAATTTAACCATAGTTTCCTCACTACTCAAACTACTTTGTACTCGAATTTGGTGTCAAAATTCTATTGTTTGATCACTGAATAAAATACCTCAAAAGACATGAACATAGGGATCCAAATTATGATATGAGCATCACACAACAAGCGAACTTTATCAAAATACTTGGAACTCTCAAATAACTCAACATATGAATTCCAATATATCATTGGATATTTAAGGATTCCAAAATTCCTCTCCATCACATCGTACACACCTTAAAACAAATTTCGTCCTTGAAATTAAGTTAAGATTCAATCTTTCACATCTACTTTCCTTGCAATTAGTTTAAATAAACCCAAATCAACTCTTTTTCTAAATATTAGTCTTAGTTGATCTAGATACAACTAGAAAAAATATTTAAAATGTTGTCCCTTGGAATTCGATCCTTAACTATATTACAATAAGACCAATCCGCTTGCGGGTGGTACTATTGCACAAGGTTTTTGTAAAAAAATTAGGGATTTCAGTCCTAGGTGGATTTGTTAGTGCAGTAAAAGCCATATTAAATTCCGACACCATTGTTGGGGACAATGGAATCATCTGGTTAAATCTAATTCTATTGAGACTAATCTAGGATTTTACCTTCACCTTTTTTGATCATATGCTTACTATGTCCATCTCAATCCCAAAAGATCTTTACATCTTAGGTATCCCCAAAGACTAGTGCAAGCCACGCTCCAACAACATCGGTCATGCAACTAGGTTTGACCCTGAGATAGAATGAACCTTTCATCGTCAGAGTAGAGAAAACCAAGATAGGATGGCACAAGAGGACGAAATTGTTGGAAGGGTAACTCAAGCCATTAATACACAAAGGGAAAGGGTTATGCAAGAAGCCCAAACTGTGGTTCAAGAGGAAATCCAGCCATCTCAAGTAGCAGCTTAACAAGCTGAGCTACGAAAGGACCTTACCACTACAGCAAACATACTCATTAGCGGCCTTTCAGAAAAGCCACTAAAAAAAATAAAAGCCAGTAAACAGGTTTAGCGGCATTTGTTGACATTTAAAAAAATGTCTCTAGCACCAATGCCACTAGGAAGATAGCGGCTTAAGTTGTAAGCCACTAAAGGTTTGTCTTTAGTGGCTTCGAATAAATGCCACATAAAGGCCACTAAACCATCATTTGACATTTAAAAAAAAGCCACTATTCATCAATTGGCTTTTATACAAATGCCACTATTTTGGATTATGTTGGTGTACGAAAATATTCTTATTGAGTTTAATGGCGTATAAAAAAAGCCACTAATGACTACTAGATCTGTCTTACTACATTTTCATGGATTTTAGTCATTCAGTTTTCAACTCATTGTCAGGTTTTCTAATTGAATGCCAATTGCAACCAAACTCAGTTTTTTGAAATTATGAATATTTTTTATTTATAAAAAAATGACAATTACATGGGGAGGACATTTTACCTTGCCCCTTATATTGAATACAACACCAATGACATACTTTCTTTTTTGGGGAACCCTAGAGCTTATCATTTATTCATCCTGTGCTCTAGAACAGGCCAAAAAGCAGAGAAATTCACATCTAGTTCATACTCTAGCCAAGCCGGCTTATTATAGAAAGAAGAAAAGGAAGTGCAAGTGGATAAGGTTGTTTTTGCAATTTTATCAGTTGCCTTATTAAGGTCCCTAGGGACATACATAACCATTAAAAGGTCTAGGCTAGCTTTGTTGACAAGGAATTTCCTCCAAAGGTTTTGGAGACTCGGTGAGTTGCAGAATGTCTGGCTTGCTAGCTTCACTGAAGAGCTAGAATCAGTAAGGATGATGGCCGTCTTGATATTGTTGTGTGTACATATATTGGATGCAGTGACCACAACCATGAACTCAGCTTGTAGAGGTGAGGTGGAATGCATAGGAACACCTTCAAGTCTACAGAATGCACAGTTGATTCAGCAGCCCATTCAGCAGCCCATTCAACAGCCCATTCAGCAGCCCATTCAGCAAGCACCTTCTCGTTCTAGATTAAGTAGACCTACCAAATGACTGAATCAAGTTTCTCAATGGCCTCCCTTCATAATGCACCTCTACAAAATACAAAGCGAGCATTAACAAAAAGAAGTATCAACCACTTCATTTTACCATCAAAATAACGCCATACATGCTATGGTGCCTATGATAAGCACACTGAAGCCCATGACCAACTTTCCTTCAGGATCTATCCGGCTAAAGGTCACTGAAGAGTGGAAATTATAAGCATTAGCTGGAACATTCAAATCTGAATAACAAATTGATCGATGTATAGCCACTTGACTTAGAAAAAGAAATAACAAATCAGTTGTAAACTAGCATCTAGAATAACAAATCAGCTGGAAACCAACATCTTGAATAACAAATAAAATGGAAAACCAGCAACTAGAAATGCAGCAAAAAAGAAGGGATCTAGCACATGAAGATACCTCTGCTGATTGGAATGACTTTTGCTTATCAGGGAACTCAATAGTAGTTAGCCCCCCAGATTTCATTCTTACATGGCAGCAAAGGGTAGATTACAGATAAACAAGCAGCCATTCTCAAGAACTAGCTCATTTTCATCCTACAAATCCATTAGAGCCTACAACATCAAACCGCCACTATCAATTTCAAGATTATCACATTTAGCACCATGTATAGGAAATAAACAAAAAAAATCCATACCTATAGATCAAACTATTGGGCTCGGCCATCCCCCATTCTCATTCTTGAGCTTCATTCACATCATCAAGAGGTATTTGCACTCACTTCAGCCATCCTTGAACAGTACAAATTTGTTGATAATCACACTACTAACAAAAAAATATACCACATTTGCTCAATTAATAGATGTGTAGAAACAAATGTGATGATCCTTGTAGAAGCAAATAATTTACCTGCTGACTCATCTCAACAATGCCACCTGCATTATCAACAATAGGTCCAAACATATCCATAGTCAATACATATGCAACAGTACTCAACATCCAGGTTGAATCCACCAAGTGGCCTAATACAGAGCAGCTGCAACATCCATGTCGAATCCACCAACAGACTAACTGACAGTACATTCGTTCATCAAATTAAAAAGAAATTTACATTCCATCTCTATCAAAGCAATGTTCATGTTTGCTTATTCATTAAATTAAAAAGAAATTTACATTCCATCTCTATCAAAGCAATAAGAGAACTAACTTCAATAATTATGAGTGATGTTTTCTTATTCAACAGAGAACAATATAAAAACTCCCCAATAGATGAAATTCCCTTGGCAATATGTATGAAGGCATGCGAATAATGAGACATAATAACAAGGTAAATAATGGTTCCTTCTCTACAAAAAATGTGTGGAATATGCAATGGTAAATTCATGAGTTAATTATTAAACAGAGATGTAGAAAAGATGTGCACCAAACATATATGCTTGTCCTATAGGGAAGCCGAGCATACTCCTCAGAAGCATGTAGTTATTAGCCAAAGATGTGGTTGCCACAACTCATTGTACAAAGTGTAATGCTTCCCTCAATGCAGAAGGAAATTCCACCATCTGACCTATAAACCAGTCATTATCTCACATATTTGACAAGGCTGCAACTGGGTTGTCTTGGATTGTATTCAGTCACTATAGTCCTCCCTATAGCTAAAAACTAGTTTGGTCTTGGTTGGCTCCACTTCTAACCTGATCATGTCCAGTTCAAGAACATGAAAGTAACTATACATAAAAAGGCTTGGAAAGTTTGTATTTTCCTCAATCCACCACTTTGGGTGCACCTTTGGAGTTATGTGTGTTAATCGGAAAGAGATCAGGGATAGGAATGTAGAACTGTAGGGCTTTTGGTCGTATTTGGCTTGAAGTAGATGCAAAACAGAGCATGCACAATTCATATTATATATAGAGGAAGCCTTGTCACCCCTAATGGTGCAAGCCTCATAGACAGATGGACCTCCAACAAAATCTATCATATGCAAAAACACATGTGATTGTTCAACTATCACAACAGCTCGAGTGGTCACTTGAAGGCAATTTATAAAAAATTACAATTACACTTACAAAGTGACATGTTGAATAACCTTCCCTCTTTATCTCATCCTTCTCTTATAATTGATCACTCAACATATTTTTCTCCACTCTAAGATTCTCCAATGGAAACTGAAATGATATGTAAATAAGTTTGGTATATTTAAAAATCAAATGATGGGCATAGAAGCACTAAAGCATGGGCAGAAATAATGATGGTAACTTCTGGTTCACTTGTATGATATGTATCATTATAAGTTAGTAGCATACCATCTTTGTGCACACTTAGCATCAATAGAATGTCTGTCATGCCCATGGAAAGCTTCAGACATGCATTCAACAAAAAGAGTCTTTGAAATTAAATGCAACTCGATCTTCACAAAATGTACATGTATATTTGTCCCTTTCCTGCATCAAGATAGAACTGTAACACAAAGGGGTAAAGATCAGCCTCCAATTCCAAAGTGGATTACATAAAAACAACTATTCCAAAGTGATAGTATCCAAGAATGCATACTATAGCATGATGATTTCGTGTTAGCTTAATGACACTGAAGGACACCAAAATAAAATAACTTCATGGATGACAAAGGAAAAAGTGAAAACTGTACCTAACTCTTAAATTATGGTTAGGTTTTAGTTAACTTGTATCTCTTAAGCATTCAAAAACCCATACATATGCTAAGTAGTCAAAATTCAAAACTTACATCAGCTATTGATGGCTTGTCCGACTACCCAGGGCTACCATGGGACGCATCCATTCCTAGTATAATAGTTGGCTCTTAGGAGATCTTTGGCATGGATGGAGGATGCTCAGCTGTGGTGAACTTCTCTGCAGGCTTATTCAAGATCTCATTCGTTGTGGAAACATTAAGTGCGTTGTCATCAATTTTTTTTTATGTATTTCGTTTAACTAATTTAAACGAAATACATTAAAATATTTTACTTACAACGCCCTTCATGTTTCCACAGCGAATGAGATCCTGAATATGCCTACGGGTGTCACGTTGTGCAGAGAAGTTCACCACAGTTGAGCATCCTCCATCCATGCCAAAGATCTCCAAAGTGCCAACTATTATATTAGGAATGGATGTATCCCATGGGAGCCCTGGGCAGTCAGACAAGACATCAATACAGAGGTTGTCAGCTCTCGAGATAGGCCTTTAATTAATCTCTAAGTACAGAGCTGCACTTAGCAGAGGATCATTACCATAGTTATTGGCTTTTAGGGCCTACATCACAACCACATGTTATAGAAAGGGTATTATTTTAGATGGAGGGGGTAAAGGAAAAAAGACAAATATACAAATGTTGTTTTAACAATTAAGGGAACAAGGAGGAACCCACATAGAACACCCATTCTATCTTGAGGCTTCTGCCTAGACTTCTCAACCAGAGCAGACCTCTGAAATGTTGACAATGACTTAGTGTGCCTCTGCAAAATGCAAAAACACCAGGCTATATTATACTTAGTACCAAAAACAAAACATTCAAAAACAATGCAGTGAGAAAACAGAACAACACTCGTACAAGTAACACACCTCATCCGTACCCACAAACAAGAATCTAAAACACTGCTCATAGATAAAAACCACAAACCAATCATAATGCGTGTATCATCCATAATACTAAGATTCTCCATAACAAAATTAAAAGTAGGAAAAAACAAAATAGGATTGTTATTTGGCAACATTGTCTATGACAATGGACATGAAACACCATTACTTTGGATCGCCATGTACAAATAACAAAGTGGATTACATAGGAACAACTATAGCTCTCCTCTCTTTAGATAGTATCCAAGAATGCATTTAAATTTAAACTTCATGTCCTGCAACAAATGGAAACGACTTTAGATACTACTTTTGTTTCCAATTATGTAAAAGAAATACTTTATGGTCACCTTGGCAACATATGTGTTTTTGGCCATGCTATGACGTTGCCAACAACATCATCAACAGATTGATATTGATCATAAGGTCTAACTAGAGGATCGTTGCCCAACAAAGAAACCTCTACATAAACAACAACAAATGATGAGCCTAAAATTCCATATAGAATCTTTTTTATTGGCTGGAAATTGTCTCCAATCCTCATAGTTTAGTGGACAAAGATTGGGATCTCTTGCAATGGTTGTCAGAAAACTTGATAAGTGACTTTGGTTTTCACCTACTGGTTGTCCAAATTGATTTTTCTCTATGGGAATTGGATCGTCGGGCTTTCTTTTCCAAACTTTCAAACATTGTGTTCGGCCACGTGCTTGATGTTTTTGACCTAAGCATTCATTCATAAAGGATTATATATATATATATATATATATATATGCATAATTATATATGATTAAATGCAGCACTATAAATACAATGATATGAATGAAATGATTACCTAGCCCATCAGAAGGTGTTGCTGTAACATTCAATGACTTAACAAGGTGATCAAAGATGTTATTTTGGTCCATGTTATCAGCAAATACATTGCTATTTTGGTTACTGGGAGCTCTATTCTCTACAATTCTTGAATGAATAGACACGGAAGCATTGACATCAGGCACACAGGGTAGCTGTGAAATTCTTGATCTTGTAACTTTATCGCCACTTTCTTTATTTTGCTGATTTTGGAACCTTGTTCCCATCTACTTTTCAGTTGTGCATGATTGAGAGTCTTGGGGAGACGTGGCTGATTGGGCATTTTTGGCAGAGCTAGCAGCAGTTTTATTGAATTTGTTTGCTCGATGTTTTTGACCTAAGAATTCATTCATAAAGGATAAAATAAAGATATGCATAATTATATATGATTAAATGCAGCACTATAAATAAATGATATGAATGAAATGATTACCTAGCCCATCAGAAGGTTGGGCATTTTTATCCATATTAGAGTCTTGGGGAGACGTGGCTGATTGGGCATTTTTTGCAGAGCTAGCAGCAGTTTTATTGAATTTGTTTGCTCTATCATTACGAATTTCAGTTGGAAGGGAAGCTAATTTTTTTTTTGTAGTGATTTGAGGTTGACATGTTCAAAGATTGCTAACAAGCATGTCGAGGAATGCTAGGAAAATGAGTCGCCGTACATGAGTCATTATTGTTGTTCTTATCATTGCTTGCGGCTGTCATGTTATGGCTGTTGTCACTGTACTGTTCTCTCATCTTGAGTATATCAAGTCACATAAAAATGGTCAGATTTAGAAAAATATTGAACAACGTAATAACAATTTTATTAATAATATTTGAAAATGAAAATCAGATATTTAAGCAAATATAATTATAAACAACAATAGAGATAATGATAAATATGAATAAGAATAATGTCAGACATGCAAAATTGATACACCTAGCTCGAGCACAATTTGAGACAGAAAATTAAAGAGATACATTGAGCCAAAAAAAGGCTTATTTAAGTCAATTATTAATGAAAAAAAAGAAACATTGGCTGCTGTTTTGTAATCTTCTCATTCAAAATAGTCATAATCATCACTGAGATACACTTTCATTATCCTGCTGAATTCGGGATTGGTCTTTTTCAGTTGTTGAACTAGCAACAATAATTCCTTCCATATCCAATCTAACTATGTCCCAATCAGTATCTCCATCCTCTGATGTCATTGATGGCCCATCTCTAGTTTCACCTTGCACATAAGCTTCAACATTCTCAATACAAGATTGTTCTTCCATGTTGAACATATCCCGTGGGGCAATCTTTACAGCAAAATGCCACCCTTTTGCAGTGACATCTTCTACATAAAATACTTGTCCAACTTGAGATGCCACTACAGATGGTTCTCCTGTAGTGTGAAGGCATCTCAAATTAACAAGAGTCAACCCATGTTCATCATGCTTTATTCCCCTCGTTGAGTAGATGTCCACGCAATCACACTTAAATAATGTCACCTTAAAGTGTTCATAATAATTGAGCACAATAACATCCTTCAAAACACCATAGTTGGTTACATCTCTAGTAGTTGGATTGCGGTTAGTGGTTTTAGAATAACAATCAGTCTTAGCTACCAGAAAGACTCCACTATTTTGTGTTGTTCGATTTGCATCTTTTGCCTTGGTATGAAATTTGTGACCATTGACAACATAGCCCTTGTACTTAATGGCCAGTTGATGTGGACCTTGAGAAAGAAACTTGATTTTATCATCTACCATATTTGTTCTTAGGAGTGTCTCAGTCTAACTAAAGAAAAGTTTGTTAGACTTTATTCATGAAGAATAACTAATTTAATTACCACAACTAAACTTACATGTTCCTTAAACCATCCATCAAATGAGTTACTATGTATTCTGTGAACCTCCTTTAAGGACTTTTGAGGATGTTTTTGTCTAATGATATCATAGTGCATCCTGAATACAAAATATGTGCAATATGTTATTGGAATATGTTATAGCATTTTATTAATAGAAGACAGTTGACACTAACTTACTTAATGTGGGGTTCAATTGCTTCACAATTGAATAGTACATACTTATGGGATTGTTTCAATGTATGTTCGCCCAAGACACATGTTACCATTTTACCAATACCATGACCTACTGTCGAGAAAATAGACCAATCATCACTGTCAAGTGTTGGCTCGTTTTCCAAATTTGCTTCGTCAGTATCGTTTCTATTTGGCCGATTTAACTTTGTTTCAACTCCATCCAAGTATCTTGAACAAAAAGTTAGACACTCTTCAGCTATATATCCTTCTGCTATTGACCCTTCTGGATATCTTTTATTACGAACATATCCTTTTAGGGTCATCAGATACCTGAAAACAAAGTTGAGGAAAATATTATGATAAATTACATTCCAATAGGTAAAGTCATCACAACGTGTGAAATATTACCTTTCAATTGGATACATCCAACAATACTAAACATGGCCGGCTATCTTAGCTTCATAAGAGAGATGGACTGATAGATGCACCATTATGTCAAAAAAACATGGAGGGAATATCTTCTCCATCTCACAAAGTGTAACAGCTATTGCATTTTCCAATGCAGAAAAATCAATTGGATCTATGACTTTAGTGCACAACCTTTGAAAATAGCGACAAAGATTAATAATACATGACTTAGCATTCTTACTGGGCAAGGACACAGTGACAGCTAATGGCAAAAGCTGTTGCATCAACACGTGATAATTGTGAATTTTCATTGGTAGCATCTTCAGATCCTTCGGCCGTGCACATCTAGATATATTAGACGCATACCCGTCTCAAACTTTGACAAATTTTAGGAGGTTGCAAAAAAATATTTTTTCATCTTTTTTCATTGTATAGCAAGCTGGAGGTAGGATGGTATATTTACCAGCAGTTTTTGGATGAAGCAGAAATTTGATTCCCATATCCTCCAAATCCTTCCTTGCATTCAATTTGTCCTTACTTTTATCCTTCAAACCTAGCAATGTTCCAACAATATTATCACATATATTCTTCTCAATGTTCATGACATCGAGATTGTGCCTTACAATGTTAGTTTTCCAATATGGTAGCTCAAAAAATATGCTTTTCCTTTCCCAAATGTGTGTTGAATCCTTACCTCTTGGCCTTTTCTTACCAATTACAGTTGTTCCGTCCTCCAATTGTGACAAGATTTGAGCTCCAAAAGGAGGTTTAGGTGGACACCTAAATTCTTGCTCACTGTCAAATGCCTTTACTTCTTTTCAAAATCTGTGGCTAGTTGGCAAAAACCTACGATGTCCTCTGTAGCAAACTTTATGGCTATGTGGCAACCAATGTGAGACAATATCTTTATTACAATAGGGACATGCTTTGTAGACTTTAGTACTCCAACTAGATAGATGTGCATATCCTGGAAAATAACTAATTGTCCATAATAAAAAATCACGCAATTGAAAGAATTCCTTGGTTCCAGCATAATATGTATGTACACTAGTATCCCATAGTTCTTTCAACTCATCAATCAATGGACGCAAGTACACATCTATATTTTCGGGTGAAGCTGGTCCAGGAATGAGTAGGAACAACATAAAATATGGTTGCTTCATGCACAACCAAGGAGGTAAATTATATGGAATAATCACAACAGGCCATGAACTGTAAGAAGTACTCATTGTCCCAAAAGGATTAAATCCATCAGTTGCAAGTCCCAATCGAAGGTTTCTAGCATCTGCAGCAAATTATGGATGCATCACATCAAATGTTTTCCATGCAGGTGAATCAATCGGGTGTCTTAATTTGTCATCTTTTTCATATTCTTCTGCATGCCACCTCATTAAGGATGAGGTTTTTGATGACATGAATAACCGCATTAGGAGGGGTATAAGTGGAAAGTGTCTGAGCACAACATCATTATGAACAACATGCTTGCCAAAAATAGGGTTAGTTTCAATAAACATAACATTGATACATTCTTCAATTTTAGACAATTCAATGTTGAATACTCTATATGCCCTGCTAGTAGTGCTATAGCCTAGGAAGAAAGCCTTATAAGATTTCTGATCAAACTTGTCAAGAGAATCCTTCATGTTTAAAAAAAAACTAGGACATCCGAAAACATGAAAGAAATCAATAGACGGATTTCTATCACGCCATAGTTCATAGGGGGTTTTCTTTAAAGAAGGATGTGTAAAAACTCAATTTTGCACAAAGCATGAGGTGCTAACGACTTCAGCCCAAACCTTCTTAGGAGTGTCATACTCAAGAAGCATGGTCCTAGCCATCGCTTGTAGCGACCTGTTCTTTTTCTCTACAACCCCATTTTGTTGAGGCGTACGAGGAGAAGAGAAATGTGTGAATAACCAGATTTTTCACAAAAATGCTCAAAAAGATCATTTTCAAATTCTTCCCCATGATCACTACAGATAGAAACAATTCAGCAAGAAGCTTCATTTTCATCCCATTTACAAAAGCTCGAGAAAACATCAAGAGTATCGCTTTTAGAAACGAGAAAGAAGGTCCAAGTATATCTAGAGAAATTATCAACAATAACAATACAATACTTGGAACCACGAAGCGTTTGCGTTCTCATTGGCCCGAATAGATCAATATGAAGATTTTCAAGAACTCTCTTGGTACTCATGAATCCTTTGGTTTGAAGGAGGATTTGGTTTGTTTACGTTGTGTACAAGGTTGGCATTCCTCATCCTTTTCAAAATCCAATTTGGGAAGTCCTTTAACCAAGTCCTTTTTGTTCAATTTCTTCATTTGATGCATATTCACATGACCCAAACGGCGATGCCAGAGAGAAATATCATTTTTATCCACTACCAAGCATCTATTTAGTATGGGGTTAAGATCATCAAGAACAATAACATAAAGATTACCATTTCTAGTTCCCTTATATATAACATTGTAGGAGAGGGAATCTAAAAGCAAGCATTCTAAAGAAGTAAACAACACAAGATATCCATTGTCACAAAGTTGACTAACACTAATCAAATTGTGATGTAGGCCATCAACAAGCAACACATTTTTAATACATAGCTCATTGCCCACATCACCCTCACCTATGACCTTACCCTTCTGGTTGTCCCCGAAGGTTAGCGATCCTCCTTTCTTTTTCACAAACTTATTGAAATGGCTGATTTCTCCAGTCATGTGCTTAGAGCATCCACTATCAACAATCCATCTCTTTTTAACCTGCAAGAAAGAAGGATGTCGGAACCCAACTCAAACTTTGGGATCCGAGGTTAGCTTGGGGACCCATTTCATCTTTGGGTTGGTCCCCTTGGGCTTGTAAGAACAATAAGTGGAGTAATGGTCATCACATTTATAATGAGCACAAAGCATAGGGTTCTTAGAGCCAGAAGTCTCTCCATGGAAGATAGGAGGTTCCACACTCTTCTTCTTACCCTTGTTCTTGCTCTTTTTCTTACCTTTGGGAGCAGTCCCATCATATCCCAAACCACTAGTACCAACATGTTTGGTAGAGTGTTCTAGGACATCATTGAGGGATTTCTTTCCCAAGAGAAACTTTTGCAAAAAAGATCTTAACTTGGCATTATCATCACTAAGGTTAATGATAGTAGTAGAAAGACTTGCAAGATCATCTCTAGCATGCAATAGGTCGGTCTCAAGACAGAGGGCTTTAGTATGAAAGGAATCTCTTTCTAAATCTATGCTAGCAACTTTATTACTTTGCAAAATAGGTCTAGAAGATAAGTCATTTATGTGGCGAACTACTAGGGAAAATAAAATTAACTAATGCGGAAGCGAATCATTTGCAGCAGATTACTGAAAATCAATGAAAATTAGAACTTTTTGCAAAGATATCCAAACATAGGAAGTATCTTTCACTAAGAACAAAAGTATAACATTTACATCCTAGTTCATAAGTACATAACTTATACCATCTCTTCTCAAGGATTACAACATCAGTTGTCCTATTAACATTATGTACAAATAGCATAAAAACCTCGAGGCATCAAGCCAAAATCTCAAGTCGATGATAAAAGCACTATCTACTGACTCTGAGGACATGAGAATACAGATACAACACATAGGACTAATGTCTATACAAAATTTGGCAGCCGGTGCCTCCACCTGAGTTATCACTGTTGTCTCTGATACTGTTGTTTCCTTTTCCTTTCTATAGTGTTCCTGCTTCTTGATCTGTGTTTACCTAAAAACATTGGACCCCACAGGGGTGAGACAATTGTAAATTGCCCCAGCGGGAGATATAACTCTCCGCCAAAACATTGTTATAGCAGTTTATTATAATAAAACTGAGCAGGAGTTCTTATATATTAACAACAATATTAATCATTGAATGAACAGAGTAAAGTAATATCCTTTCCTAAGGAGAACACTGTATCTACTCATGGTAGATTCATGTTTCATACATCTATTTTCAATGAATATAAAGAGATAGGAATAACATCTTTCAAACTAGAGATGTATAAAAGAAATATAACATCAACCAATGAATTTCCGTATTCAATCCTTAAGAAAACATGCTATACGGCTGATTACATTTTACAATCACACTTATGCCCTGTGGAGATGAGATATACCGCTCATGCTCCAACCGACCACTGCAAAGTTGAAATCGTACCATACATAGGTCAATAGAAGAGCCGGATTTCTATGACCTCATCCTCCTCAATCAGCGTGAGTACCAACTGTAGGACATCTTGTGTCTCTTCCATATAGCTTTCCAGGGTATACTGGAAACTGAGCTATTAGAGTTATAGTGGCGTGTTGCACTCTCTTCGCGATCGTGAGATTTCATGTTTATCTCCATTGATACAACATTAGCATTATTCGGAGATGTGTACTACATCTGTCCCAATCATCAGGAGATTCATGATACATCCATCCCGATTTAAGTAATGAAGGATTGAGAGGTTTAATTTTTACCTTTCCCCAATTCCCTCATTAGGAGGTCAGGATACATTCGCCCATTGCCCCCACATATTCAAAATATGCGTTCCGAGTTTTGCCGCGGAGCACCCATTTCACCATCACCTATTGCTAACGATGATGGATCTATGGTCAGGGCTCTACCTGATATGATTTCACTTGATTAATTAAGTACATTCGTATATTCTTTTAGCATCAGTCAAGTTCTCAAACATAACTTATTCAGAAAATTGCTATAAAGAAACATGTACTATTTTCATCAATCACTTCTCAGTCCTTATAAGACAATGGGATCTCAGTCCCACATTTCATTTCTTTGAAAGTTCTCATCCTTCAACAACATAATTATTATACTTATCAATTTTGGGTAATCATACCCTCAATTCATTACTATCACTGTTACCATTTATTAGGTAACTATTACCTCTAGGTCCTCAGACTGAGGTATACATGATACTTGTTACACAAGAATCTCACATGGATCACAAGGCCCATTAAATGTCTTGTCACCTTTCACTAGGCAACAACTTACTCATATGACCTGTAAAATCCCTACTCTTTTTGTTACTTTTACCAAGCAACAACAGTATTAAGGCACATAAGGCCAATCAACATTTATTATATAAATATCATAGTTCAAATTTGGCTATGTTCATCATCTCATAATATCTACATGATTAATAAACATGTTATCAGTCATAAAAGTCACTATCACATCATGTGATACATTTGTAACACCACCATTCCTTTATCAAGATTAGGGTTTACTATCAAATAGGGATTTTCATTCCCTTTACTCAAATTTTAGGGTTATGATTTCCCTTCTTACATTAATTAGGGTTTCATGCTCATATTATTAGTTCAACCCTAATGTATTGCTCCATATCTCTAGGAGCATTCAAAGATATCATAAATACAATCTTATGATCATTATTCTCATCATGTATCATTAATGATCATCAATTCAAGGTATGAGTTCATCTCTCATCCATGACATGGTATGATGGCATCATACTCATTGATTTTTCTTACCCCATTCTTAAGGTATATTAGTCAACATTTATCAAAGTACATTGAGTTCATTACATCTTTATTGTAACAATTACATATCACATACTCCATGTGTTTCTTATCCAAGGATATTGGATTAGAGGTTCATCAAGGTATGTCTACCCTGAAATGATGAATGTGATATCTATCATGTCTTGATGTATCACTTTCTTCTCATTTCCATCTTACTTCAATTAATCAACTAACCTTGTATTAAGGTATTTCCCTCTTAATACTTTATTCACTAACTTGTTACTTTCACCATACAGTGCATAGGCTACACATTAGAATAGTCCATTTATCTTTAAAGATATGGACTTATCCAATGGTTAGGCATTCTAGATTATAGGATAAATCATTATCAGCCACTTTAGGTAATTCAACTCTTAGGATGTTATCCATATCACTATTTATTATAACATACATCATTCCTAAGAGTTTCATATTCTCATCATTATAAAGTATATAGGGTTGTTACACATGCATGAAATTAGATAAATAATAGTCTAAGCATCATCTTATCCTTTAGACCCTTATTCATTAGGGTATCAACACTATCATTCATATAGTTCATCAACTTTACCCTTCATGGTTATAACATCCTCATCTTACTTAATTGTAATAACCACATCCTACTTTAGTGTATTGGACATTATAACATTACTATGGTTGCACATATCATCATATGGCATCATCCTGGATTTGAGTCTCACTTCACATCACTCTTTAGGATTTCCATAATATTATTCTTAATTAGAGTTTCACATGACATTACCCTAGATTAAGGTTTCTTATAACATTAATCTCAATTACGGATTCTCGTAACATCACCCTCAATTAGGATTTCTCATGGATTCACCTTCAATTAGGGTTTCACATGGAATCACCCCCAATTAGGGTTTATATTCAATAAACCACAATTAGACTTACTGTTCATCCCAATTAGGGTTTCTCATGGCATTACCCTCAATTAGGGTTTCTCATGGAATCAATCTTAATTAGGAATTCTCATGGAATCACCCTTAATTAGGGTTTCAGGAAGTATCCTCTCAATTAGGGTTTTCATGAAGTTACCCTGAATTGGATTTCCCATATTATCATCCTGGCTTAGAGTCACACCATTACCTTTGTTTTGTGTTACATCTTGATATTGCCCTAGACTTAGGTTAGGGTTTCAACAATCTTCTTGATTAGGGTTTCATGATCTCTTTATTAAGGATCACACCCTAGACATTCATCCATTCATGTTCCAAGTGTTGAGACTTACCCATTTCATGATCATCATTCATGTAGGAGGTCCTCTTTCTCTCATCCTCTATAAGGTGATACTTACTTCATATTTAATTAGACTAAGCAAGCTCGACTTGACTGAAGGATTACCATAATGAATTATATCATTACTTCCATGATCATTAAAGACCATTAAAGATTAATTACTCAAAGGGTACTGATCACTTTATCACATTAAGGATACATTTATTATAATCACCCTTGAATTACATCATGTAATTGTTCAATTAAACAATTGACCTTTAACCACTTTAAGTGTCCATACGATGTAGTTGATTAACTTCGAAACGATCTTGGTCTTTTAGACCCCAAACGGTCTTGACCAATGAGACCCCAAACGATCTTTCTTATAATACCTCCAAATGGTATAAGACCATTTAGACCTTCAAACAGTCTTGAACCTACCATTGAAACTGTTTGGTAAAGTAGGAGGTTGAAACCGTTTGCCAAAGTGATTCTTGAAACCGTTTGATAAAGTGACATTTGAAACCGTTTGAACCTTAACGGTTTGGGATCGTTTGGTCCCAAATGGTCTTGAGACCGTTTGGTCCCAAATGATCTTGAGACCATTTGGACTCAAATGGTCTTGAGACTGTTTGGTCCCAACCTCCTCAAAACTGAATGGACCAAAGATGGTCTCAACCACTTCAATTGAATTAGGGTTTCTAATGTTGGTTCCTTCAAGCATTGAATTCATGTAACCAATCATCAATTGGACCTATCAACATACTTTGATTGAGTTAAATAGGTGATCCTTCAACTGATTTGACCCTCAATTAATCCTCAATTGGTGATCAATTAGGGTTTGAATCAATTGGATTAGGGTTTGGAATCGATGATCCTTCAACATTAATCAATGTGTAACTAGTTACTTTAAAACTATTGGACCATCATCCAAATTGGACCTGACCTGACCCCAAACAGTCTTGAGGTCGTTTGGATGTCCTCCGAACAGTCTTGATACCATTTTCCTATATAAATATCAACATCCAAGTCAACCAATTAGGGTTTGGATCTTTGGATTGATCACCAAATCAGCATTTGATTGCACTTCAACTTAGTACCTTTGGATCTTCAAATACCTAACCACACTCAACCCTAGACCTCCAAACGGTCTTGGGTGACCACCAAACGATCTTGAGACCATTTGGGTGATCCCCAAACGGTTTTGAAACCGTTTGGGTCAATCAACCCAAGTTTCAAACTCAATCAAATTGGAAATCAACACTTAACCCAATTAGGATTTCGGTGATTGTTGGACCTTCAACTCATGAACCAATTGGAGATAATCAAATATAATTGATGGGTCATTAACCTAGATCATTATGAAAAAATACACAAATGGTCAACCCTGGTCAACATCACCAAATGGTATGAAACTGTTTGGCCTCATGCGGTTTAATGAAACCATTTCCCTTCAAACGGTTTGAAACCGTTTACTCCCAAACGGTTTAGAAAACCGTTTGAGCTCATCAAATGAAACCATTTGGACAGGGATTTCTTTGTATAAACATCTATGATGATGTCATCATCCTCTTCCTCCGTTCATCCAAGAACTTCTGTCATTCTTCATGGGAATTTCAACAATGAATCATAAGAGTTCCAAATAGAAAATCATAACCAATGATTATTATAGAAATGGATGCAATAGCAATGATTAAGGGTTTGAGTTATAAAGCCCACCTCGAATTGAGTTCCAAAGCTCCAAGTTCACAGCAACAATGGTGGATGAAGCTTTTGCAACTCCCCCTAGGCTCGTCCTCAAGCTTTTGGGTGAAAAGATTGGCTAGGGTTGAAGATGAGATCGAAATAAGAAGAAATCATGCATTGATTTGTGAATTCCACCATGGAATCAAGGTGAAAGGAGGTCAAGAACTTACCAACAGGTTGGGGGTCGTCCTCCTCCTGTTCCTGAGCTTCTCTTGTGGTCGGCCAAGGCAAATAAAGAAAGGAAATCCGAAAAAAGTCCTTAAGTGAGTGGAAAAAGGGATATGTAAAAGGAAATCCCAAGGAAAGAGAAAATGGGATTATTTACCTTTAATTCCCAAAATTATTTCAAACACTCACCCACAACTCCTTGGCCACTAAGACGTCTTCATATCCTTGTAAAACTTCTTCATTATCCAAGAAATAAAAGAAAAGAAATTAAGCACCTTAACCCTTATAATATTAATTTCCATATTTGAGTGGAAATTCGTTTTCTTATAATAATGGTGAGTGGAGTTTTCACCTCCTTAGGATATTTCGTGGTCCTTGCGTAGCTCAAGGTCGTCCACACACATCTGAATCCGACCATTTAACTTTTGGTTGAAGGTCCTTCAAATTATTTTATTTATTTTTGCATTAAATTGAATTAGGGTTTCAATTAGGCTTAAATCTTGATTATTTTAATATCAAGATTCTCTCTCCTACACCTTAATTCAAATGAGGCACCCCTCTCATTTTATTTGCTCTACATGATGCCAAGAAACATTAGGGACCTTATTGAAGTGGTAATTTGCATATTGAACCCTAGGTTTTGGGTAAATTGCACTTTACACCAAAACTAGGTTTTAATGCACAAACATTGTTTTATCAGTCCTTTCTTGGTACTCAGGCTTTCATAAGCCATTCCTCTGCACCATCTTCATTATCATGATGCCAAACTTCTTGAGTAACATATTATTTTGTAACATTTGCAATTTAACCCCTCATATTGGGTAATTTGCACATTAGTCCAAAATAAGCAAACATTGCCTCAACATTATTCAAACATGAACAAAATTAAAACATAAGTTCCTCTTGAACCTTAATTACTTTTCAAAAGATAAAATTAAGGATCTAATTAACTCGCTTAAGCAAAACTCCCAGGGTTAAGGCATAACCCAGGTCAGGGATGTTACAAATTATAAACCCCTAACAAGGATTTCGTCCCCGAAATCCCAGATAAAGGGGAACAAATATTATTCACACATCATATCATCATGTCTTCACATAACATCTCATGATTATGGAGACGCCATAGAGCTTTGATCAATACAAAGTTATTCCATACAAGTTTATCATGGCAATATTCACATGGGACATATACTCCCATGTTCCTTAATTAATTCAACCTTTCTCATACAAGATTCACAATTATATTCTATCATCCACTTGGGACTATAAGTCTTTTTATACTTTAATTATGTCACCTTACCTGATGACACAACACAAACTTTCCTTATTACCTGCACTAACTATCTCATTAGTTGTGCATTTTCTTACCATAAGAAGAGGTTACATATCAATCAAGAACTTTTATCAAGGATATCTTCAATCGTTATGTTTATGCAAAGCATAAACCCCTAACATGTGACGTTCATATTATTTTGCATGATTAATTTGATTTCATGGTTGACCATTCCAGATAGTCAACATAAATCATCAAATATTTCTTAGATACCAGAATTTCTTACCTTAATACCTATCAATGAGTTGAAAACACATCACATATTTATCTTCCTTTCATCTTGGGATATTACTTGTTACATACATCTTTACCTTGGAGCCAAAGTCCAAGATAAACTGATACAATTCTAAGTATCCATCAAATAAACATCTTTATGTTATGCACATCAAGTGTCCTATGACCCACTTGATTGCCATGTCCCTAAAAGGAAAGAAAACAAAGAATCATATTCCTCTTATTATTTCATGTATTTTCAACTATTCATAAATCATTACTCTTTTATCTCATCCTAGGTTCCTTGCCCTCAACATAGGAATTCATAAGGATGATTACATGACATTATTCCTTTCTTTGTTATAATCTAACATATTTGTGAGTATCCAATGATCTCATCACATTTACACATTATGGGAGGGGTCTTTATTATTCTTACAACTTTATTGGACAGGGTTCACCTCTCTTATTCCCATTCTTATCTTATGAGGAGTATACTTTTAATTCCTCATACACACATGCTCATCTAAGATTATCCCAGACTTCTCTTTTTTTGTGATTAGGATATGACACATTTATTCATTCCATATTTCTTATTTCATGATACTCCTTAGATTGTCTCAGAATGACTACTTGATCAGAGCAATAAAAAAGACAACAATCTAAGAGTTTCCATACTCACTTTATCATCAATCCATACTCACTTTATCATCAATAATTGTATACCTGGCCAGGGTATATAAATACTGAGATTAAGTAGTATGCACTTTTTATACTATCATATTCCTTCCTTTTCATATTTTCACAAAAATAAGACTTAACATTACTGAATTTTATCCAGGCATTTCTTCAATACCTCATCTTTTTCTCACAAAGGTAAGAACAACATGAAACATCTATAATGTTTACTATGCAAAATGTAAGTCCTCATATAACTAAACAAGAGTAGCTCAATCAATTACCTTCTCAATTTAACTCAGGAAACCATAAAATGACATATAAGAATGACATTATTTTGTCTAACCTGTCATGATTCGTGGATTTTTCACTGCTTCAGACTGATTATGCCTTAGAGGCTGGTTCACCATAACATTTCTAGATGAGCAATCTCTTGCCAGATGTCCTACTTGTCTGCACTGGCAGCAAATTCTGGGTGCCATGTGTGGTCTAGAGGGTTCTTTACCCTTTTTATATAACCATTACCTTGGTGCACTAGGCCCTGGTTGTACTGATGGTACCAAAAACTTCTTCTTTTTAGAACTAATAGGCCTTTGTTCATAGTTTTGGATAGACCTTTTCTCAATTCTTCCTTTATATTCCTTTTCTGGACAATTAGGTTTGATATGTCCAGGCTTCCTACACCTATGGCAAATCCTGGTTTCAGATCGTATCCTATTCCTTTCATCTTTATTTATTGCTCCCACAGGCTGATGTTGAGAAGAAAACCTATTGGAGTTCAAAACCTCATCATTGGGGGCTCGTAGTCTAGGTTGCATTGCTAATGCACGATCTACTATGTGCATCACAGATGTCCTAAATTGCTCAAACAGAGCAAGAAAAGTTGGGCTCTCTATTATAGTTAGGTCAAACTGGGAATGTGCATGTATATGTTCTTCTATGCTCTGATCCCCTGCACCCCTTCTTGGTGTAGCATTGCTGCTTTCTACAGCAATCTTCTCAAGTGACCTAGTCATCTTCAAGTTCTTCTCCCCCTGTATGAGCAGAAGACACTATCAGATACACTGGAAGACACTAAAATAGACTCTACTATCTTAGTCCTATGTCTCTGTAGACTCAGTGAACCTAGGGCTCTGATACCACTAAATTGTGGCGAACTACTCGGGAAAATAAGATTAACTAATGTGGAAGCGAATCATTTGCAACGGATTACTGAAAATCACTGAAAATTAAAACTTTTTGCAAAGAGATCCAAAGATAGGAAGTTCCTTTCATTAAGAACAAAAGTATAACATTTACATCCGAGTTCATAAGTACATAACTTGTACCATCTCTTCTCGAGGATTACAACATCAATTGTCCTATTAACATTATGTACAAATAGCATAAAAACCTGAGGCATCAAGACAAAATCTCAAGTCGATGATAAAAGCACTATCTACTGACTCTGAGGACCTGAGAGTATAGAGACGACACATAGGACTACTATCTATACAAAATTTGGCAGCCAGTGCCTCCACCTGAGTTATCACTACTGTCTCTGATATTGTTGTTGCCTTTTCCTTGCTATAGTGTTCCTGCTTCTTCTTCTGTGTTTACCTAAAAACATTGGATCCCATGAGGGTGAGACAATTGTAAATTGCCCCAGCGGGAGATATAACTCTCCGCCAAAATATTGTTATAGCAGTTTATTAAAATGAAACTGAGCATGAGTTCTTATACATTAACAACAATATTAATCATTGCATGAACAAAGTAAAGTAATATCCTTTCCTAAGGAGAACATTGTATCTACTCATGGTAGATTCATGTTTCATACATCTATTTGCAATGAATATAAAGAGATAGGAATAACATCTATCAAACTAGAGATGTATAAAAGAAATATAACATCATCCAATGGATTTTCGTATTCAATACTTAAGCAAACATGCTATATGACTGATTACATTTTACAATCACACTTATGCTCTGTGGAGATGAGATATACAGCTCATGCCCCAACCGACCATTGCGAAGTCGAAATCGGTACCATACATAGGTCAATAGAAGAGCCAGATTTCTATGACCTCATCCTCCTCAATCAGCGTGAGTACCAATTGTTGGACATCTTGTGTCTCTGCCATATAGCTTTCCAGGGTATACTGGCAACTATGCTATTAGAGTTACAGTGGCGTGCTGCACTCTCTTCGCGATCGTGAGATTTCATGTTTATCTCCATCGATCCGACATTAGCATTATTGGGAGATGTGTACTGCATCTATCCCAATCATTGGGAGATTCGTGATACATCCATCCCGATATGAGTAATGAAGGATTGAGAAATTTAATGTTTACCTTTCCTTAATTCCCTCATTAGGACGTCAGGATACATTCACCCATTGCTCCCACATATTCAAAATATGCGTTCCGGGTTTTTCCGCGGAGCACCCATTTCACCATCACCTATTGCTGACGATGATGGATCTATGGTCAGGGCTCTACATGATATGATTTCACTTGATTAATTAAGTACATTCGTATATTCTTTTAGCATCAGTCAAGTTCTCAAACATAACTTATTCAGACAATTGCTATAAAGAAACATGTACTATTTTCATCAATCACATCTCAGTCCTTATAAGACATTGGGATCTCAGTCCCACATTTCATTTCTTTGAAAGTTCTCATCCTTCAACAACATCATTATTATACTTATCAATTTTGGGTAATCATACCCTCAATTCATTACTATCATTGTTACCATTTATTAGGTAACGATTACCTCTAGGTCCTCAGACCGAGGTATACATGATACTTGTTACACAAGCATCTCACATGGCTCACAAGGCCCATTAAATGTCTTGTCACCTTTCACTAGGCAACAACTTACTCATATGACCTGTAAAATCCCTATTCTTTTTGTTACTTTTACCAAGCAACAACAGTATTAAGGCACATAAGGCCAATCAACATTTATTATATAAATGTCATAGTTCAAATTTGGCTATGCTCATCATCTCATAATATCTACATGATTAATAAACATGTTATCAGTCATAAAAGTCACTTATTACATCATCTGATACATTAGTAACACCACCATTCGTTTATCAGGATTAGGGTTTACTATCAAATAGGGATTTTCATTCCCTTTACTCAAAATTAGGGTTACACTTTCCTTTCTTACATTAATTAGGGTTTCATGCTCATATTATTAATTCAACCCTAATGTATTGCTCCATACCTCTAGGAGCATTCAAAGATATCATAAATACATGCTTATGATCATTATTCTCATTATGTATCATTAATGATCATCAATTCAAGGTATGAGTTCATTTCTCATCCTTGACATGGTATGATTGCATCATACTCATTGATTTGTCTTACCCCATTATTAAGGTATATTAGTCAACATTTATCAAAGTACATTGAGTTCATTACATCTTTATTGTAACAATTACATATCACATACTCCATGTGTTTCTTATCCAAGGATATTGGATTAGAGGTTCATCAAGGTATGTCTACCCTGAAATGTTGAATGTGATATCTATCATGTCTTGATGTATCACTTTCTTCTCATTTCCATCTTACTCCAATTAATCAACTAACATTGTATTAAGGTATTTCCCTCTTAATACTTTATTCACTAACTTGTTACTTTCATCATACAGTGCATAGGCTACACATTAGAATAGTCCAGTTATCTTTAAGGATATGGACTTATCCAATGGTTAGGCATTGTAGATTATATGATAAATTATTATCCACCACTTTAGGTAATTCAACTCTTAGGATGTTATCCATATCACTATTTAGTATATCATACATCATTCCTAAGAGTTTCATATTCTCATCATTATAAAGTATATAGGGTTGTTACACATGCATGAAATTAGATAAATAGTAGTCTAAGCATCATCTTGTCCTTTAGACCCTTATTCATTAGGGTATCAACACTATCATTCATATAGTTCATCAAATTAACCCTTCATTGTAATAACATCCTCATCTTACTTAATTGTAATAACCACATCCTACTTTAGTGTATTGGCCATTATAACATTACTATGGTTGCACATATCATCATATGGCATCATCCTAGATTTGAGTCTCACTTCACATCATTCTTTAGGATTTCCATAATATTATTCTTAATTAGGGTTTCACATGACATTACCCTATATTAAGGTTTCTTATAACATTAATATCAATTAAGGATTATCATAACATCACCCTCAATTAGGATTTCTCATGGATTCAACCTCAATTAGGGTTTCACATGGAATCACCCCCAATTAGGGTTTATATTTAATAAACTAAAATTAGACTTACTGTTCATCCCAATTAGGGTATTTCATGGCATTACCCTCAATTAGGGTTTCTCATGGCATTACCCTCAATTAGGGTTTCTCATTGAATCAATCTTAATTAGGAATTCTCATGGAATCACCCTTAATTAGGATTTCAGGAAGTATTCTGTCAATTAGGGTTTTCATGAAGTTACCATGAATTGGATTTCCCATATTACCATCCTGGCTTAGAGTCACACCATTACCTTTGGTTTGTGTTACATCTTGATATTGCCCTAGACTTAGGTTAGGGTTTCAACAATCTTCTTGATTAGGGTTTCATGATCTCTTTATTAAGGATCACACCCTAGACATACATCCATTCATGTTGCAAGTGTTGAGACTTACCCATTTCATGATCATCATTCATGTGGGAGGTCCTCTTTCTCTCATCCTCTCTAAGGTGATACTTACTTCAGATTTAATTAGACTAAGCAAGCTCAACTTGAATGAAGGATTACCATAATGAATTATGTCATTACTTCCATGATCATTAAAGACCATTAAAGATTAATTACTCAAAGGGTACTAATCACTTTATCACATTAAGGATACATTTATTATAATCACCCTTGAATTACATCATGTAATTGTTCTATTAAACAATTGACCTTTAATCACTTTAAGTGTTCATACGATTTAGTTGATTAACTTCCAAACGATCTTGGTCTTTTAGACCCCAAATGATCTTGACCAATCAGTCCCAAACAATCTTGCTTATAATACCTCCAAACAAGATAAGACCATTTAGACCTTCAAAAGGTCTTGAACCTACCATTGAAACCATTTGGTAAAGTAGGAGGTTGAAACCGTTTGCCAAAGTGATTCTTGAAACCGTTTGATAAAGTGACATTTGAAACCGTTTGAACCTTAACCGGTTTGGGATCGTTTGGTCCCAAATGGTCTTGGGACCGTTTGGTCCCAAACAGTCTTGAGACCATTTGGACTCAAACAGTCTTGAGACCATTTGGTCCAAACCTCCTTAAAACCGAATGGACCAAAGATGGTCTCAACCACCCCAATTGAATTAGGGTTTCCAATGTTGGTTCCTTCAACCATTGAATTCATGTAACCAATCATCAATTGGACCTATCACCATACTTTGATTGAGTTAAATAGGTCATCCTTCAACTGATTTGACCCTCAATTAATCCTCAATTGGTGATCAATTAGGGTTTAAATCAATTGGATTAGGGTTTGGAATCGATTATCCTTCAACATTAATCAATGTGTAACTAGTTACTTTAAAACTATTGGACAATCATCCAAATTGGATATGACCTGACCCCAAACGGTCTTGAGGTCGTTTGGATGTCCTCCAAACGGTCTTGAGACTGTTTGCCTATATCAACATCAAAGTCCAAGTCAACCAATTAGGGTTTGGATCATTGGATTGATCACCAAATCAACATTTGATTGCACTTCAACTTAGTACCTTTGGATCTTCAAATACCTAACCACACTCAACCCTAGACCTACAAACGGTCTTGGGTGACCACCAAACGGTCTTGAGACCGTTTGGGTGATCCCCAAATGGTTTTGAAACTGTTTGGGTCAATCAACCCAAGTTTCAAACTCAATCAAATTGGAAATCAGCACTTAACCCAATTAGGGTTTTGGTGATTGTTGGACCTTCAACTCATGAACCAATTGGAGATAATCAAATATAATTGATGGGTAATTAACCTAGATCATTATGAACAAATCCACAAATGGTAAACCCTGGTCAACATTATCAAATGGTTTGAAACCATTTGGCCTCATGCAGTTTAATGAAACTGTTTCCCTTCAAACGGTTTGAAATCGTTTACTCTCAAACGGTTTGGAAAACCGTTTGAACTCATCAAATGAAACCGTTTGGACAGGAATTTATTTGGATAAACATCTATTATGATGTCATCATCATTTTCCTCCATTCAACCAAGAACTGTTGCTGTTCTTCATGGGAATTTCAGCAATGAATCGTAAGAGTTCCAATTAGAAAAGCATAACCAACAATTATTATAGAAATGGATGCAATAGCAATGATTAAGGGTTTGAGTTATAAAAACTGCCTCCAATTGAGCTCCAAAGCTCCAAGATCACGGAAACAATGGTGGATGAAGCTTTTGCAACTCCCCCTAGGCTCGTCCTCAAGCTTTTGGGTGAAAAGATTGGCTAGGGTTGAAGATGAGATCGAAATATGAAGAAATCATGCATTGATTTGTGAATTCCACCATGGAATCAAGGTGAAAGGAGGTCAAGAACTTACCAACAGGTTGGGGGTCGTCCTCCTCCTGTTCCTGAGCTTCTCTTGTAGTCGACCAAGGCAAAGAAAGAAAAGAAATCCGAAAAGAAGTCCTTAAGTGAGTGGAAAAAGTGATATGTATAAGGAAATCCCAAGGAAAGAGAAAATGGGATTATTCCCTTTAATTCACAAAATTATTTCCACCAATCCCCCACAAATCATTTTCCACGAAGCCATCTTAATCTCCTTGGAAAACCTATTCATTATCTAAGAAATAAAAGAAAAGAAATTAATCACCTTAACCCTTATAATATTAATTTCCATATTTGAGTGGAAATTCTTTTTCTTATAATAATGGTGAGTGGAGTTTTCACCTCTTTAGGATATTTCGTGGTCCTTGCATAGATAAAGGTTGTACACACACATCTGAATCCAACCATTTAAATTTTGGTTGAAGGTCCTTAAAATTATTTTATTTATTTTTGCATTAAATTGAACTAGGGTTTCAATTAGCCTTAAATCTTGATTATTTTAATATCAAGATTCTCTCTCCTACAACTTAATTAAAATGAGGCACCCCTCTCATTTTATTTGCTCTACATGATGACAAGAAACATTAGGGACCTTATTGAAGTGGTAATGTGCATATTGAACCCTAGGTTTTGGGTAAATTTCACTTTACACCAAAACTAGGTTTTAATGCACAAACATTGTTTTATCCGTCCTTTCTTGGTACTCAGGCTTTCATAAGTAATTCCTCTGCACCATCTTCATTATCATGATGCCAAACTTCTTGAGGAACATATTATTATGTAAATCTGCAATTTAACCCCTCATATTGGGTAATTTGCACATTAGTCCAAAATAAGCAAACATTGCTTCAACATTATTCAAACATGACCAAAATTGAAACATAAGTTCCTCTTGAACCTTAATTAATTTTCACAAGATAAAATTAAGGATCTAATTAACTTACTTAAGCAAAATTCCCAGAGTTAAGGCATAACCCAGGTCAGGGATGTTATAATTTACTTGAGCAAGCAATTTGGCATTTTCATATTTAAGCAAAACAATTTCTCTTTGATAAGCATAGACTTCATTTATCCTAGCATCATCCATGAGTTTTAGTTCCATATTTTCAGTTTTAAGAACATCAAGATCATCTAGGAACTTTTGGTTTTTTATCTTAAGATTTTTAATATATTTAAGATATACACCATTCTCAACCTCTACTCCATTATATTGAAATTCAAGGTCAAGAAATTGCCCTTGCAAGGAATCTATACTCTCAAGATGCAATTTTTCATTTTGATCAAGAATATCAATTTTAGCATAAAGATCATCAACTATCTTGCCTAACCTTTTCCTTTTAGGTTTGCATTTAGTAAATGATGATTGGCATTCATTTAGCATATCAATGATAGTTTCTTTAGGCAGCTCTAGCAAATTTACTTCACTTACCTTGCTTACCTCACTTACCTCACATACATATTCACTAGTAGAGGCCATGAGAGCAAGATGGCATTCTCCATCTTCGGAGCTTGAGGAGCTTGAAGAAGACTCCTCCCAGGCTGCATCTATTGATCTTCTTTCTTTCTTGTCCTTCCTCTTGTACTTGCCTTCTCTCTTGTGCTCCTTATCTTTCTTGTGGCTGCTCTTGTGATGGCTTTTCTTGGCCTTTGGGTAGTCACTCTTGTAGTGGCCTTTTTCACCACACTCATAGCATCTTGGAGTTGAAGAGGAGGGCTTGCTCTTGAAGTGTTTGCCCTTTGAGTAGTTTGCCTCATGCTCATTAGAACCTTCATCTTCACTTGAGGAAGGGCTAGGGGACTTCATGGCGAGTTGTTGTTGGCGGACCATTTCTTCAATTTGTTCTTTGAAGGCTATGTCCTTTATCTTGTTGGACTCTTTTTCTTATCTCCTCTCTTCCTCTTCTTTCTTGTCAAGCCTAGGTTCATGGTCTTGGAGGTTACCAAACAGCTCCTCAGTTGACAACTCACTTATCTTGTACACCTCTTCAATTGAAGTAACCTTAGGCTCCCATCTCTTAGGAAGAGATCTCAAGATCTTAGAGTTGATAGTACCTCTATCCATCACACTCCCGAGGGCTGCCAAACCATTTAAGATGACATTGAGCCTAGTGTACATATCAGCCACTCTCTCATTCTTACCCATCTTGAAGTTCTCTAGAAGACCACCAAGCATGTAGACCTTGGATTCCTTCACTTGCTCAGTTCCTTCATAGGTGACACAAAATTTGTGCCATATCTCATGTGCGGTGTCCCATGAGGAGATCTGGTTGAACTCAGATGGAGTAAGGGTGGCGTAGATGATGCTCAAAACTTTGGCGTTGAGTTGAGCATGCTTCATTTCAACTTCAGTCCATGTGGTGATGTCCCCCTTTGGATCTTCATATTTGAGGTGGACTATCTTCCACATTTCATAGCTCACACCTTGAAGGTAGAACTGCATCCTTATCTTCCAATAGATGAAGTTGGTGCCATCAAAGACTGGGGGTCTCATGGAGAAGCTTCCTTCTAGGTTAAGTGAACCAAGTGCTGAATCACCCATCTTCTCCTACTTGTTGAAGTAGCTTGGAGAAGACCTGCTATGATACCACTTGTTGGATCAATGGGCTCTATAGGGGGGGTTCAATAGAGCTACACACTTCTCATAAAATTGATTAGACCACCAAATTATATTAATTGCAGAAACTTAAACGAGCAACAATTTGATGACATAATCTAACATGCACATCAAGGATGAGAGACTAGGAAGAGAAAGCACATGGACATGTGGTTTAGAGTGGTTCCATGTCCTAAACTTAGGAGCAATGTCAGTCCACTACCTAGAGTGGGTTAATCTCTAGGATTTGTAATCTTGGTACTCTTATATTCCATAATAAGATTACAAGATAAAAAATCACACATCCAAGGGCTTAGTACCTCAAGCAAAGATCTTCAACCTATAGAAGGAGCTTACCCACTTGAAGCATGGAGTCTTCAGCCATCAACATGGACTTACCCACTCCTTTCTTCAAGTCTTCTGCCTTCAAGGGACTACCTATCTTCCTTGAGAGTTGCCTTGCTTCTATGCATCACTTGGAGATCTGGAGCACCTATCTCCTTCACTTGGAGACATGGAGCAGCTTGCCTTCTTCAACCTTGAAGAACAACACCTCTTCTCCTTCACTTGGAGAGGGATCTTCAACTATCTTCAAAGGAATGGAGGTTGGAAGATGGAGGAGGAGAACTTTTACATCAACACATGGAGTATCTCTCTTACACAGGAACCTATCTCACTCATACTCACGAATTTGACTTGACGATAGAGAGAGAAAGGGGCTCAAAGGCTTAGAACACTCTCATCTATGGTGGAACTAAGTTTGCAATGAAAGAACAGCCTTGGAATGAACTCCAAGTGTCCTATATATAGCTGAGGGTGTTGCTTTGAGTTAGGTGAACTCTTGGGCCGAAATATAGTTGTTTTCCTTCAAGAAAATGTCTCGATTTGCGATCAAATAACCCACCAACAGTCACATCACTTTTTTCTGCAAATCCCATTTAGTACAATCGGTCGAGTTTCAATAAAGGTAACTCAACCGATCAAGTAAAAAACAAAACCGATATTCAAACAGTCGGTCGAGTTTGTCCTGGGGAAACTTGACCGATCCCTGAAGATCATTTTGGTCAGCCACTTGATCGATCGAGTTCTGTGTAAACACAAATCGACCGATTCTATCTTTAGAAAATTTATTTAAGGATGATCGATCGAGTTTTAAGGCTGGGAAACTCGACCGACCAAGTGCCTGAAATCAATTTTCTAAATTGCATCTAAAAGTGATCTAACATTGGTGTTTTATGTCCCAATCAATTTTCTCTCCTTAGTTACAAGTCAATTCATCATTACAAGTGATTACAAAAATGTTCTAAGGTCATTTAGATAGAAATCCCAAATTGCACACTTGTAGCTATTTTGACTTGAACTTGACCCATTTTAGGGCTTTGGATTTTAGATCTTTTTCATGTACCTAATGTCTGCAAACAATCTTAAACACACATATTAGATAAATATGAATGGAATGGTTAATTTATTATCAAAATATAGGTAATGTATAACCTCTAGGTCAACATTGATCACATAACACGCTTAATGTAGAGGCAAGTATAAAGTATAGTCAGAATAAACAAGATTTCCATCAAATAAATGGACAATCTAAACAACCACCACATAAGTGGCAAAATTAAGGTTTCTTCAAGAACAAAGCATAAGCTTGAGTAAAAAGAAAGTCCAATTAAATAGGATGATATAAAGATCAGAGTAAAGATAAATATTTTACTTGAAATCATGTTCTCTAAAGAAAGAGATATTGTGTAGGCTATTGTCCATAGGACTAAGAGAGAGATAAAATTAGGCCAATTGCTCAATGTGAATAATAGAAGATGCAAACATACCTCATTTTAGACTCCAAACAAATTCAAAGTCAGTATTAGGTCCATGCCTAGATTTCCAAAGCACCTATTAAAGATATATGTAGAATTAGGGTTAGCTTCTCATTCGTTATTCAAAATCCTAAAATCACCTTTTATTATTTTTGAGTCATGTTATTAAAACCATCTCGTATAGTAGGTTATATTTTTTTGAGTTCAAAACATACTTCACTTTATTTTTCTAACTTATAAATTATTAGTTATGAATTCTAGGAAAACTAACCCAATTAAGAAAATCCATTAAAATCACCATTTTATAAAATCATATTTAGACAACAAAATCAACACTATTAGGTAGATTATAATTTTTTGATTCCAGAATTTATTTTATTTTATTTTATTCTCTAAGGAAAGAGATATTGTGTAGGCTATTGTCCATAGGACTAAGAGAGAGATAAAATTAGGCCAACTGCTTAATGTGAATAATAGAAGATGCAAACATACCTCGTTTTAGACTCCAAACAAATTCAAAGTCAGTCCTAGGTCCATGCCTAGATTTCCAAAGCAGCTATTAAAGATATATGTAGAATTAGGGTTAGCTTCTCATTCGTTACTCAAAATCCTAAAATCACCTTTTATTATTTTTGATTCAGGTTATTATAACCATCTCGTATAGTAGGTTATATTTTTTTGAGTTCAAAACATACTTCACTTTATTTTTCTAACTTATAAATTATTAGTTATGAATTCTAAGAAAACTAAACCAATTAAGAAAATCCACAAAAATCACCATTTTATAAAATCATATTTAGACTACAAAATCGATACTATTAGGTAGATTATAATTTTTTGATTCCAGAATTTATTTTATTTTATTTTATTTTTTTGAGATATAAATAAGTAGTTATGAATTTTAGAGAACTGGCTAATAAGAATATTCCAAAAATTCACATCATCAGAGGAAATCCAGTCAGAAACTTGCTGAGTTGGCCCAATAACTAGAGGCTAGCTCAGCCAATTAGGCACCCAACAAGGCACACATTTCATGAAAGCAAAATTAGGGTGAAAAGACAATTTTTCCCTTGAAAGAAAAATGATGAAGTTAGGAAAATGAAGGACAAAGAAGAGAAAACACTGAGGGGATTCACCCCTTCTTTACTCCATGACATGGTCACGATGCATCTCCATGCCAAGGAGCCAAAGGATGCTCTAGTGTGAAAAAAGCTTTGGGAGTAGTCCAGATGGCTATGTTGGTCTGCTGTGAGGTCATTGTTATCCAATTTGAGTTCTACAACCACTGGAGTTGAGAAGGGTGTGTGGGTCAAGGCAATGACACCGAGGGAAACTAGAGAGTAAAGAATGATCAAACACTTGAGGAAAGTAGTAGGAAAAATGATGATTGATCAATCGAAGACATTGAGACACAAAACATGTTGTTAGACACTGAGAAGAATTCAGAGATCACATTCCACTCTTTGGGAAATAGAGAGACACTAGAGACTTTCCGACCGAGAGGAAGGCATACCGCAGAAGGAAATAGTAGGTTCCCGCAAGGGTTACCATGCCAGGAATTGGGTTTTGGCAGTCAAAGATGTTGTGTTGATGATAGGGAATTCGACAGAGAAGATTGGGTTCACGGAGGCAATGCACACTCCTTCGATCAAATTGATGATGAAGATAGATCATACACAAGTGGGTGCTTGTTTCTGGATACTTGGGTATTTATCAGTGTAGGTGTTATGTGATCTGCAAGTAATGGGAATGAGAAGTTGAAAGTCCGAATTGGGTAGTTCTTGGTTTTTGAAAATGAGGGAACAAATAAAGGCTCGTTAGATGTGAAATCCTCTCTCAGTTTCAATGCACAAAGAATCACAAAGAAAGGTTGATTGTGGAGTGAGAAATCTCTATTTTGGTTGGTCGTGTTTTGGTTTGTGGCTTTCCCAGTTCGAGTGAGGTAGGTGATGACACATCCATCATTTGATCTGCATCCAATGGTGGCAAAGCGTCATGAATCTGCTAAAGTCGAATCATAGTGTGACAAGGAAAATTGAATAAATTAATGCATTAAATCAAAGTTTGATTATGTTTCTTTCTAATTCAAATTGGGTGTACAAACATTGTCCAATTAATATGAAATTTTGCACCTAGGCTAATTAAGGCATTTAGAATCCGATTTTAGCATTAGTTTTCCCTTCTGGAGACTTTTACTATTTAATTAATTCTTTTAAAGTAAATCATATTTCCATTTATCTAACACATTAGAGACATATAGAAACCATCAATTAATTTTATCCTTTGACGTTATTTATCACATTATTTAATATTTTGTGCTTTTACGTACTTTCTCTCTCCTAATCTACACACGTATATTAAAGATTATCCAAATTAGATCAAAATGTTCACATAGACTAATTTTAACATGTAGATTATGAATTTTAGATTTATTTCCTTATTTGGAGTCATTTAATAATTTATTTACTACTTTGGAGAAAAACTCATATGTTCTTTTCTAAAAGAAATTAAGAAAATTATTATTTTGCAAATAAGGTGAAACTTGACTCCCAAGTTAATTGGGACCTAAGGAACACGGTTTTCACATTAGACACTTGTAGGGTTTTTCTTTCATGAGTTATAAAAAATGAATATTTGTAGCCCATTATTATTCTAGTTATCATATTATTTCATCATTTTGATAAAAAGGTTATATATCATTATTGTACACAAAATTCGATATATGTTATCATTTATCCCATGTGACATATTTTATGTATCCCTTATTGATTAATATGAGAATTTTAGGTCATATTTGTTTGCAAGCCTATTCAAGTCTTAGTTAGGTATCTTACGTTATCCTTATTTGGGCAAGTCTAAAGAATCAAACTTTCTATCCTCCAAGGCATATGATTAGGGTCAAGAGACTAAGTTTCGGTTCGTTACAGGAAGTCTGATCCTCAACTATGATCATCGCTCGCCAAAACTACCAACACTAAAGCGTGAACCTTGATAGAATTGTGGCCCTAATAGCTCCACTCAAGCCTTTTTTCTCTTGACCTTTTCCAACGTTAAGGAGGACATCACCACCTTAATTAAGAACCTCCTGCAAGGAGGCTTCCTTCATTGGGAGGCGATCAATACTCATCTGGCCCCCGTCTACGGGATGAATATGACGGCTAGCTTCTCTTGTTTCAGGTTTATTACAATCGAGCTCCTTCCTCACCTTGTTTCATTTGTGGAGAACAAGGAATTTCAGCATTTCATGGAGCAAAATATGAGCGTCATGACTTTGTCTTCGTCATGGAGAAAAATACAATCATATCTTTCCTAATGGCTGATGTGTTACCTCTTTAGGATCACCTTTCTAATACGCCAATGCCCATGGGCTGCTTTCTATTCCACTAACTTCTAATGGCTTGAATCTCTATTCGGGTTAAACCCATACTAGTCAAGTAGACCAAACCGGATGTTTATCCTTTTTGCGCTAATGTATATGACCCAATTTGCCTAACTCAAACTATGTAAAACCAACCTGACCCATGATGTTTATCAAACTTGCATAGACCCGAACTTGTCAAGTAGACCAAACTTGTCGAGTGGACCAACCGGATGTTTATCCTTTTTGCGCAAATGTATATGACCCAATTTGCCTAACTCAAACTATGTAAAACCAACCTGACCCATGATGCTGACTACATTGGAAGTGTGGGCTGCTAATGGGAAGGGTAAGGTGTTAACCCTACTCTTGGCCATCGCATTATGTTACTAAATTATTTTTAACAATTGAGAAATACTAGTTATCAAACAATGAACTAAACATTTGGTTAATTAGGGTATCCAATAGCATACTAAAACAGTCAACCAACAATTTTAGGACATATGTACATTATATTATATTATATTATATTATATATATATATATATATATATATATATATATATATATATATATATATATATATATATATATATATATATATATATGGTAGCGATCCAGTGAGAAACATCCTACAGTGAGAGCATGAGAGGCATTTGAATAACTACAAATTGGGAGCTATTTTTAAAAATCCAACCATATAGATGGAAAAAGCATCATTTCATTTACCTTCTTACAAAAAGTCATTACAATCAGACATTATTTACATGGCCATATGTACAATATACACTTTTTACATCCAACGGTGAGCCTGAAATTCAATATAGAGTGTCGAAAAGTATTTTGTTGTTGTGAATGATCTACAAATTGGATGGTGACAAAATTTTGTAGGAAGGTAAATATAAATATATACTTGTAATCTATATGGTTGGATTATGAAAAATTGATCTATGTGGACAGTTATTCAAATGCCTCTCATGCTCTCACAAGATATGTTTCTCACTGGATCACTGCCATATATATATATATATATATATATATATATATATATATATATATATATATATATATATATATAGAGAGAGAGAGAGAGAGAGAGAGAGAGAGAGAGTCAGGCTAAAATACACTCGGTGTATTAAGAGCAGAATACACTCAAGTAGTCTTTTATGATACAATATTTTTTTTCAAAAATCTAATCCGTTGATCTTCTTAAACATGTTGTAAGAAACTCATATAAAAAATTTAAGCTCATTTGGACATTTATATGTCATGTTATAAAGACCACAAAAATTATGCATTTCAAATTAGTTTCATGCGTCGATTTTGTTGCCCTTGGATGAGTGACTTGCACTCATCCAAATGGGCTCAAAATTTGTATGTAGCCTAATTATAGTATGACGGTGAAGATCAATGGTTTACATTTTGCAAAAAATAGTTATCATATGCAAACACACTTGACTGTATTCTTGCGCTCTGTACACTTGAGTATATTCTAGCCTGACTATATATATATATATATATATATATATATATATATATATATATATATGTATATATAGGCGAAAAGAATGGTGTACCTGAGTACATGTAGCTTACATGTACCTATCTTTATTTATGATAATTTTAAAATTTTATTCAGAAATCTAACCTTATGGATGTGATTCATACCCCTGAGATAAGATGTGTATCTAAAATCACCACAATCCGACATCCGTATATCATCCTATGAAAGAATATGTGTATTTAGTAATCAATGATAAGTTGAAAAAACTACAAAAACTGTTGAATGGTATATTGATATATATCATGATACACATGAGATATGGTGATGACTTTTTAAACATATCTAATCTATATAGTGTTCAATGAATCCATAATGTTGGATTTTACGAGCATACTCCACATGTGCCATTTTAATGGCAGGTACTCATAAGTTACATTTTTTTAATTGGTGATTCATTCATCCCGTCGCCTGGGTTTGAAGTCATGACTTCTCAATCTTACATCATCACTTTTACCACTGGGGTGCTACTTCATTGTCCGGTACAAAAGTTACATGTACCGACCGGTACACACTTCCTAACCCTATATATATATATATATATATATATATATATATATATATATATATATATATATATATATATATATATTGTAATATCCAAATCTATTATAATTGCGCACACATATATTCTAAGTTGTATAATGTAGATTGTATTGTAGTATTCCTGCAATACCTTCACAATACTCATATAGTCTCCTGTGGTACTTTTACAATACTAGCGTAGAATTCTAATACAATAGAATCAGTATAGGCCATATAGGATATTATCCATAAGCTGTAAAGTAATATATTCATAGTAGCTGGTCAGTGAAAGAAATGCATACGACATGGTACGAAACCTTCGTATAGGTAGGAGAGGAACACAATACTATAGTTTGGCATCAAGCAATCAAATTTTCATTTTTATATATGTTGTTGGACCATATCGGAAATTGTTTTGATTAAGCAATCCTAAGTAGGCAATTGAGAAGGCCACACCAAATGTGATAAAGTAGATCGAAGCTGGAAAAACACTCGCTTAACGATAAAGCGCTTCACCACCCATTTCATCTAAGCCCCTGTTTGGGAACGGACTGGGATTTCGTAGTCTGGACTGGATTAGACTGGGTTAGTCAGGATTCATTCTGATTCTGTTTGGCAACCCAGTCTGATTCTGTTTGGCAACCCAGTCTGATTTTGGTCAGCTGGTCTGATTTGAGTCTGATTGCAGTCTGGTTCTGTTTGGCTACTAGACTGGATTCAGTCTGATTTTGTTTGGCAACGTAGTCAGTATCTGCTGATTTTGTCCTGTTGTTGTAGAACTGTTTTAACAAGAATAAGGTATGTGTAGTTGTGTTGCCGCTTAAGCAGAAGTTGGCCGAAGTGTATTATATACTAAATAAAAAATACATAATATAATTAATGTATTTAAATTAAATAGTAGAAAAGGTGCGTAGCATGTCTTTAGCAGAACGTAATACCACATAAATTAAAAGATAATATTTTGTTGGTTCCCGGGCAAATACATATGAAACGAGAGGTCTGCCCTGGACCTAGACAACGACAAAGTTACACAATCTAAGTTGGTGATCAAGCAGGCAACTTCATGCCTCGTCGTACTTGTTGGCCCAATTCATGGCCTCGTCGTACTCTTCCCACGACACAGGACATGGTTCGTCCAACACCTGATTTGTTTCCTGTTTGCTGGCGTCTTTTGGCCACTCAAACAGCAACAACAGATGGTGAATAGGAGGAAACAAGGCTCGCAACATTTGGGCCCTCATTTGGCTTGTTCCCTTGGCTTGTTCGTCTCTCTCATTTGGGTGCCCATCGCGTGGAGGCTCGCAACATGGTTTTTTGCAAATAAGGTTTTCTTCTACATATTTTTTAATCTTCGACGGAGACATCGATAGTTTTTCAAATTCTGTCTTTGCCTTTGACCGTGACCACGATGATGACATCTATAGTTAATAAATCAAATTTTAGTATTAGCAAATATCAATAATAGAAAGATAATTGTGACAATATTGAATAAAAATAAATGCTCCAAAAAAACTTAGCTACAAACAAGTAAGAACGTGATTTATGCATTCAATACATAAAAAAAGGTCCAAACAAACTTAGTTGCATACAAATAAATGTTGCAAGGTAAACACAACTACAAACTGTGACAATATTCACTAATCAGTGTTAATAGGGTATTGAGCAACGCCAGGTGGGTAAATGCGACGAGTCGTCATGAAGTTGCATTGCACAGCCAATGGCGGGGGAGGCAATACATCTCCCAAAATAAAAAGATTGTCTGTTATGAACTCTCTCCTTATGTGTTGTCATCTCATCTGCAACTCAGTCAAAGATATGGGCTCGCCAGTTATGTTTCGGAAGTGACGCCATGCCTCCATCCAAGCCTGTGTAGTATATACTCCATTCACACATCTCCCCAACTCATATTGGTTTCTCATCATACCTCTGAGAACCATATAAAGCTACCTACACCACATAAAGGAAGGCGTCCTTTGAGGCCCAGCCATATTACAGATTCTGTAAGTAATATGTTTTAGATGTAAGTGTGTATCGCATAATTAAGGGAATATAAAATGCATATTCAGTGTTAGCTAACATTTATCAACATAACGGTGAAAAAACATACACCCTCCATAAAACATACACCAACATTATGATAAATAACTATAGCATGTTGATGTCGGATGAATTCAAAAAGATGTAATGTTAAAAACATCGAATGTTGGACAATGTAAATTGACACACCAAACTAAATGTAGTTCTCTGTCATTAAACATTATGGCGTCACCGTGGGTGAAGGAATGTCTAAAAGAAGACTACATTCTTCCTCCAGACTGGCAACGTAGCGTTCTACACCGTCATGCTCATACTTTTTTTGGGTGTATATATCATCGTAGTTGTGATGAATTTCAACACAGTCCTTCATGTTCATTGCCTGGCCCCACACTGACTTGCACTCGACAGTTAGTAACATAATCTCAGCTTTCAAAGAATCAATTGTTGGGGGGAGATCGACTGCCCAACGGAAGTATCTGCACCGATCTTTTCCCTACAATGTATAATCAAATTTAATGAATGACAAAGAATGTGCTGCATACACAACGACAACCTATTATGTATGTATTTACTAGTGCACCTCACGAGAAGGACATATGTAATACATTTCGCTGGGCCTTTCACTCAGAATGCCAAAATCATACAACCATGCATCCTCTGTGTTAAGCCGCAAGGCTGCATCTAACCCACAATCACACCTCAGAACTCCAGATGGATCCATTGACATCTAAAACATAATTGAGGATTAGTAAAAACATTGTCGGATTCTGAACATAGATTTCAAATACAACTTTCCGAACATAAAATAGGCCTAAGTGCTTGTTCTACATCTATGATGTATTGTATCCGTCCTCGTTTGAAGAGTCGTTACTGCTCGTGATGTGAAGTAGTTGTCGAAGATATTGGCACCTCTCACGTAGAGTGGTAATACCTTGTTCAAGCCTATCGATGTCTGCTCTTGTTGAACTGACAAAGTCACATTGTTCATACCATAGCTTGCGTTCGTTGCAGGCATATGCAAGTTGTGTTAGCATAGCATCCCTAACTGCAGTAAGTGTGGCAACTGTGGGTGGTACACGCTGCGCAGGAAATCTCATCTGACATCTATTCAAAACAAGCCCCCTACCACATGTAAAATACGGTCTGTGGGGGTTGTTGTTTTCAAAACGTCCATTTGTCGCGTCCGCTTCATCTATATACACACGTACAGTGCATTGAAGGCCGCATGTACAACAAGGCATTCCATTCTCCATTTCAAGACAACCTACCAATTCATTATGTCATGTATATTATTAGGATCTAGAAAAAAGTTTGTAAAAAAAACAACTAAAGCCTACAAAGTTATGTCATGGACAATTTTTCAAATAATGTCGAAGACTATTATAGATACAATTGTAAGTCAACGGGCATCTCATAGCAAATTAGAAATGGATTCATGTAAACGCTCGCCCTCCCTTGAATCGGCCTGAGTTGTTTGTTGGAGGGAACTCAGGTCAACCCCAGCAGGGGGAACGACAGATGTTGAAATGTCATCTGGGAGTTCGTCCATTATATTGTCGCCATCATGTTGGCGGCGTATGAAATTGTGAAGGATACAACAAGCCATTACGAGGCGACACTGTGAATGTATGGGATATGTCGCCCCCTTTTTAAGGTAGGCAAACCGCCGCTTCAGCACCCCAAATGCTCTTTCTACAACATTACATAATTGTGTGTGGCAGTGGTTGAACATCTCCTTCTTGCTGGTGTAGGCATGTCTGTTTCCTCGGTACTTAGAAATATGGTAAACTGTGTTGTGATACGGTGCAAGGAATTGCCGAGTGTTGGCATACCCTGCATCTACTAGGTAAAACTTTTCTGGCAGAACTTTAAACCCGCCTGTGGTCGTCGCTGACTGTAGGACCCGTTGGTCAGTAGCCGATCCCTCCCACCCAGTTAGGACATATGTAAACTCCATGGAGAAGTCAACTACAGCCAAGAAATTAAGAGAGACATTCCCTTTTCTGTCTCGGTAGCGATTTTGCTTGTCTCGTTTAACCAAGACGGGGATGTGTGTTCTGTCAATTGCCCCGATGGCATTCTATAACACCAAAATAGGTTGTCAACATACAAAATATTTCCAAATGATTAAAGATTGTAGGGGCTAACTATTACCTTAAAGTAAGGGTAGAACCTTGGGGTCTCCAATATACGAGAATGTGTTGTTGTGCATGTCGCTGCAGTTTGCATGATAATGTACTCATTGGACAACGAACACACAGCGTCCAAGACTTCGTTGAACTTCCTACTTATGGTCTCACCAGAGTGAATGTAGTCCTCAACCAAAGCACGATTTGTATGTCCATGGCCAACCATTTGTAGGAAGTAGCACACAGCCTCAACCGAAATGACGCCTCTAGTGCTTCGTAACAAGGCCCGACTCTCAAGCTTGTCCACAAGGGCCAATATAGAATGTGGTCTCATTCGATATAGGTCATAAGCCCTTTGTGCATGACCGTTTAAAATTTCTAAGACCTTCTGGTGGCCACTCCTAATGCTAACTGACCAAGGTATTGTAGGTGGTATGTCGGAAATATCGTCAATGATGGAGTTTGCTATGGACTCAACTATTGTATCGACAATGTGATTAGCTGGACCAGACAATGTATGTAGAATGTGCGTGAGGAGGTCAGGTGTTTCTGTTTGGTCAGTGGTTGACATTATGCCTACAAGTGGAAGCATAGCAACGTTGTCATGGCAAGGACAAGGAAAATAACTAGGCTACAATCATATGTAACTGTGGACACGTAAAATAATGGCTTCCAGGATACAAAGCAAATTAGATTGATCGCAAAATAAAATCATGGCAGTGAAATAAATTATTACAACAGTTAATCAATAATGTCTGGATGGGAATAAAAATATTACAACAATTCAGCAAATAAGATTAAGCCCAACGAAAATGTTTGGATGGGAAATAGATTATTACAACAACGAAAGAACTTTCTACTGATTTGATGAGTTAAATGTCTGGCTGTTAATGTTTGGTGATCCAGAAGGGCCAGCATCATTGGACGAAGGAAAAAATGGACGGTGAGATGACGCAAAGTTTGGTGATCCGGAAGGGCCAGCGTCATTGGACGAAGGAAAAAATGGACGGTGAGATGACGCAAATGACGATGGCATACTTGGTCTGTTGCTGAAGTTGGGTGTTGGGGATTGCGGGAAAAATGCATGGTGAGATGGCATAAACAAGGATGGCATTGAAGGTGTTGATGTTGCATTGGAAGCTTGGAACGAGGATGGTATTGAAGGTGTTGCTGTTCCATTGGCAGCTTGGAACGAGGATGGCATTGAAGGTGTTGCTGTTGCATTGGCAGCTTGGGACCATTCCCAAAGGTCCTGCAACCATATGGTTATCTTTTGAGGTGTGTATATAAGGCTGAGGTAGATGGTGCGGTTTGTTGAGTCCTTGATGGCATTCACAAGTGTTGTAAACACAGGAGTGGGGGCATCTGGATAAGTGTCCTGGAAATGTTGTAAGATGGTTGTAAATTCTTTCTTTTCAAAGGCTCTAGTTGCCACACCACTACCTAACTCGTGAACCTTTGCATAAACCTGTGTGAATTCAGATAACACTTCATTTGATAACCCACATCGGTCTTGAGGCATTGATGGCCGCTTCTTGCGCCTAACGACAGGAGGCCTCCCGCCAACACTCGGTGTATCTGTTCTGCCTCCCCCGGTTTCTCCCTCACTTTGCAACCCAAATGCGCCCATATTAGGTTCCCCAGATTGGCTTCCAGTGTTCACGGGTGTGTCTGGGCCATCTAAGTCGACAGTGATATCATCCTCGGAGGCAACGTCAGAAGGGATATGTGTGTTCGTTGAAGACATTGCATGATGTCCTCTAGCAATGTTCCTCCCCGCCATCATCTCGATGTCATAGTAGTGGGGAAACGGCTTGTTAAGCAACCTAGCAAGGTCCTTGTTTGCCTAAGTATAAAAAATGTTTATTATGAAATTAAAGTGTTAATAGATGACATTTTTTTTATATTAAGGGACTGGTTATTGGATATACCGCAAGGCTCTCCCTCCATTCAGGGCTGTCGGGCAGCGTTGGCTTATGCCTTGTGTCATCCCATCCAACGCCGCTCTTATTCGTCACAAGCTTCAAAGCGGCATAGTCCCTACTCAAGTTCTTCCACCGAGGTTTTAGCTGGTCTGTATTGCAAACCGTCTTCCCCATCCTATTTTGCATTTCTACAGTTGCCTCCCTCCAAGCCTCCCTAGTGAAATGACCATCGACACACCTGCCTAGGTCATATTGTCTGCGCAATGCAGATACTAGAGCGGCATCAGAATCTCTTGCCCAAGAAATACGAAACTTGGGGTCAGCGGAAGACATACCCCCGTAGGTGCTGCAATATATTATGATACACAAATCGTTATATCGTTTATCTTTTCAGATAAAGTATTTACTTAGATAGTGTCGTCTAAGCAGTAATGACACTATGAAATTACCTTGTTCATCAGTTGCATATATTTTCTGTATATTAGTTCCAATAAAATAAAAAATGATCTCAAGCCGTGTTATATAAATTTTAGGTTAAACATCAATAAAAAAGAATTCAAAACTTTTCAGTAACAAATGAAGAACCCGCCTCTTCTTTTATAAGGTCTTCAGATCTAATATTGGCACTCCAGCAACCATAAAAAATAATTCAAAAAAAGCAAGCTGGAACAGTGTATTAATGAGAGCACTATACGAGTTCCCATCTTATTCAATAATCCCATGAATATTGATTAACAAATTTCAACAAACCAATGTCCTGTTTCTGCAAAAGAGGCAATTTAGAGCATTGGTAAATATAAAATATCTGCAAAAGAGGCAATTTAGAAGACAGAGAAGAGAACCAACTATAATATCTAGCAAGAGTGGTGACAAGTAAGATGATCATATTTAGGGAAAGAGGAAGTGAACCTAGTAGTGAATTAGATGATTTTACACCGACTTCTCAATTTGTCTCAGAGTGGAAATGATGGACTCAATTTCAAAGTATAAAATAGAATATCTTATCCTAAATTTAGACACATGCTAGGTATTATCATAGATTAAATCAGTAGATTAAATTGTTCCCCCTTATTACAACAATGAAGACCTGTAATACATTTCAATGTTATATAATGATATAATGATATCATTTCAATGTTATGGTGATCAAATAGACTCAATGTAATTAAACCATTGTGTAGAATCCAAAACAGTAATCATTTTATTTTACAGATTATCTCTTCATAGTCGAAACTGATTCCATTTTTTACAGACCTAGGTATTCTATAACAGAAACACTACTAAATCGAAACTGATTCCATTTATAAGTACTGTTTATCATTTTATTATTCCATAGATGCACATAATCAGTTAGTACAATTATTTTTTCGACAATAATATCAACCAAAAAGGGAGAGAAAGAAGGAACTTTGGGGTAGATATCAACCAAAAAGGTTGTATTATAGCAATACAAACATATTTGTTATATGAGTTGAAACAGAGGAAGTCGGGTCAAGAAAATCATTTATTTTACAGACGTAGGTATTCTATACAGAAACACTAGTTTTTACAGACCTAGAAAATTTGATATCCAAGGCCTAACTCCTGAATCAATTTCTTAGCTTCATGATAAGAAGATGGGAATGTGACCAAATGTGGAAAGGCATCCAATAGAAGTGCTAAATCTAAACATTATTTAGGGAAAGAGGAAGTGAACCTAGTAGTGAATAAGATGATGTTACACCGACTTCTCAATTTGTCCCAGAGTGGAAATGATGGACTCAATTTCAAAGTATAAAATAGAACATCTGATCCTAAATTCAGACCCAGTGTCAAGCTATCACAGTATTGGTTATAATGTTTTTTTTGTAGGCATATTTCTAGAAATGATTTGCACGTCTCATCACTATGAATGTCTATATACAACTTTTGCATAGAAGAAACATCAATTTATGCTAAGTTGGTTTGTTGGATTCTACAATAATTGAAAATAGTATTGCCATATATGCAACATGTTATCTCTTTTTGTTATGTTTCCCCTCTTATCACACAAAGCATATATTTATCAATGAAAAATGTAGATATTGGAAAGACAAAGAGTATATAATCATGTAGATAGGAAATGAACTCCTCATAGTTGTGAAAAGGGAAAAATAAAATCTCTAATTAATTATTATCAATGACTATGCTTTTTTTTCTAGACAAATAAATGTAAAAAAGATAAAATATTAGTTATAGTTAAAAAATACCAGTGATTGTAACTAAACTTACTCTATACAACAAAATTGATTCTGTAACACAATCATTGCTACATTGCACATGTCGGTATAAAATTGTTCTATTTTAGCTGTTGAAACAAACGAAGTTGGGTCACTGAAAAATATTACTAGCTATAATAATAAAATAGGTTGACAAAATGATGTGTAATTGCACATGTATGTACAACAACAACACTGATAAATTGCACATGTATGTATAAAACAGTTCTATTTCAGTGTAATGTACATCTTCAGTGCATGGAAAGTCAACAACAAGCCATGATAGGATAATCCAAGCATATTTGTTTGATGCTTTCAAGCAAAATAAATATTATGATATCATTTCAATGTTATAAATCATGACACATGCTAGGTATTATCATAGATTAAATCAGTAGATTAAATTGTTCCCCCTTATTACAACAATGAAGACCTGTAATACATTTCAATGTTATATAATGATATAATGATATCATTTCAATGTTATGGTGATCAAATAGACTCAATGTAATTCAACCATTGTGTAGAATCCAAAACAATAATCATTTTATTTTACATATTATCTCTTCATAGTCGAATATGATTCCATTTTTTACAGACCTAGGTATTCTATAACAGAAACACTACTAAATCGAAACTGATTCCATTTATAAGTATTGTTTATCATTTTATTATTCCATAGATGCACATAATCAGTTAGTACAGTTATTTTTTCGACAATAATATCAACCAAAAATGGAGAGAAAGAAGGAACTTTGGGCTAGATATCAACCAAAAAGGTTGTATTATAGCAATACAAACATATTTGTTATATGAGTTGAAACAGAGGAAGTTGGGTCATGAAAATCATTTATTTTACAGACCTAGGTATTCTATACAGAAACACTAGTTTTTACAGACCTAGAAAATTTGATATCCAAGGCCTAACTCCTGAATCAATTTCTTAGCTTCATGATAAGAAGATGGGAATGTGACCAAATGTGGAAAGGCATTCAATAGAAGTGCTCAATCTAAACATTATTTAGGGAAAGAGGAAGTGAAACTAGTAGTGAATTAGATGATTTTACACCGACTTCTCAATTTGTCTCAGAGTGGAAATGTTGGACTCAATTTCAAAGTATAAAATAGAATATCTGATCCTAAATCCAGACCCAGTGTCAAGCTATCACAGTATTGGTTATAATGTTTTTTGTAGGCATATTTCTAGAAATGATTTGCACGTCTCATCACTATGAATGTCTATATACAACTTTTGCATAGAAGAAACATCAATTTATGCTAAGTTGGTTTGTTGGACTCTACAATAATTGAAAATAGTATTGCAATATATGCAACATTTTATCTCTTTTTGTTATGTTTCCCCTCTTATCACACAAAGCAGATATTTATCAATGAAAAATGTAGATATTGGAAAGACAAAGAGTATATAATCATGTAGATAGGAAATGAACTCCTCATAGTTGTAAAAAGGGAAAAATAAAATCTCTAATTAATTATTATCAATGACTATGCTTTTTTTCTAGACAAATAAATGTAAAAAAGATAAAATATTAGTTATAGTTAAAAAATACCAGTGATTGTAACTAAACTTACTCTATACAACAAAATTGATTCTGTAACACAATCATTGGTACATTGCACATGTCGGTATAAAATTGTTCTATTTTAGCTGTTGAAACAAACGAAGTTGGGTCACTGAAAAATATTACTAGCTATAATAATAAAATAGGTCGACAAAATGATGTGTAATTGCACATGTATGTACAACAGCAACACTGATAAATTGCACATGTTTGTATAAAACAATTCTATTTCAGTGTAATGTACATCTTCAGTGCATGGAAAGTCAACAACAAGCCATGATAGGATAATCCAAGCATATTTGTTTGATGCTTTCAAGAAAAATAAATATTATGATATCATTTCAATATTATAAATCATGACACATGCTAGGTATTATCATAGATTAAATCAGTAGATTAAATTGTTCCCCCTTATTACAACAATGAAGACCTGTAATACATTTCAATGTTATATAATGATATAATGATATCATTTCAATGTTATGGTGATCAAATAGACTCAATGTAAATCAACCATTGTGTAGAATCCAAAACAATAATCATTTTATTTTACATATTATCTCTTCATAGTCGAAACTGATTCCATTTTTTACAGACCTAGGTATTCTATAACAGAAACACTACTAAATCGAAACTGATTCCATTTATAAGTATTGTTTATCATTTTATTATTCCATAGATGCACATAATCAGTTAGTACAATTATTTTTTCGACAATAATATCAACCAAAAAGGGAGAGAAAGAAGGAACTTTGGGGTAGATATCAACCAAAAAGGTTGTATTATAGCAATACAAACATATTTGTTATATGAGTTGAAACAGAGGAAGTTGGGTCAAGAAAATCATTTGTTTTACAGACCTAGGTATTCTATACAGAAACACTAGTTTTTACAGACCTAGTTTTTACAGACCATTTTTTACAGACCTAGGTATTCTTAGCTTCATGATAAGAAGATGGGAATGTGACCAAATGTGGAAAGGCATCCAATAGAAGTTTCAATAGTTGACTAAAGATGTGTTTGTCTAGTGAAGCATACATTTTAAATTAAATAGTCGTAGAAGAAATGACAATGTTGACAATTTCTTACAACCAGGGTAAAGCTCATTATTAGAAAGAAGGAACTTTGGGGTAGATATCAACCAAAAAGGTTGTATTATTCCCTGGCCGTATTCAAACACAACGATTAACAATAATACTACAGATTCTGACTGTCATACACAACGATTAACAATAATACTAGAAAGATGGATATATTGTGGAAAAAGCATAACAACGACAAACATTGCTTAAACTATGCCATCGACTGATAAAATGTGACTATCATACACAATGATAACTTGTTTGGAACCAATGTCGGGTGAATAAATACACAAATTGATGAGCAATCCACCTCAGAAATGTCTGCCCTAATCGACATCACAAACAAAGCGTCGGCTACCCTATTTCGTAACCAACCTTAGCAGCAAGGGGCGAGAAAGAAGAAGCACTGCGGAATCCTGGCTATGTGTAGCGCCGCCGGAGCACCAGGGAGGAGAACCGCCAGATTTCAGCCACGGACGACCAGCTTCCGCGAACAACTGCTCCAACAAGCGTAAGTGGAAGTGAATAACCTCACAGCACAAGGTGAATATGAAGGCAGACGGGGGCTTTGGCTTGGAGCTAGGGTTTCTCCTTCTCCTGTGCATCGACAACATGGGACAATGTCAGATTGAGATAGTCGAAGACCAGGGCAGGGTATGGGTTACCTTGATTTTGAGGGATGTAGCCGCCCCAGTAGACCGGCGGTTGCAGAAGGCTAAATAAATTCTCCACGCGGGCGCTTCGCCCGACGATGACCTATGGCCTCCATCCGCGATTTCTTCGAGGTCACAGACATCACTTTTACTTCTCTCACACACGGACCAACAGTATTGCCCGCAGAGAACAGATGCGAAGCGTCGGGAGGCAGACCGCCGAGAGGTAGAAGGCTAGGGTGAGAGGGAGGGGTGACAGGGAGGGGGCGCGTGGGATCGGGGTCGGGGGGTTGTAAACCGGACTGAGATTTGTGATCCTGCCTCGACCGGGACTGGGATTATGCGGATTATGGGATTCCGTTATCCCAAAATGGGGATCAAACTGGGTTGGCTTCCAAACACCTTTTTCGACCAAACGGGACCGGTTCAGGCCCTCGTGGCGCTAAACGACGGGCGCTAATCCAAGCCCAGTTTGTTCCCAAATAGGGGCTAAGATTCTTGGATGGGTTGCCACCGCTTAAGTGGCTACTTTAGCAACAAAGCAATCACTATTTAAATCAATGTTTTAGGATCATTTCCTTTGCTACAATATAGTTGGGCGATGTGATCCCAAGCCCCCTTGGTTTTTAGTGTGGATAAGATATGTGGAGACACTAGGCTAGAGTTTGTTTAAGATCCATGATAAAACAAGAGAATCACACTATGCCCACTTCTTGTGACTCCCTTCTTTTTATTCAAAGCTTCATCTTTATGGGGCAGAGGCTCAGTCAAAATTTTGTGTCGGCCCAGTGTCAGCAAGAAGACATGTTGTGTCTGAGAAAGAACATGTCTTGTCAAGGGTGGCATGTTGTGTCTAGAGACTAACATGGGGTGTCAACGATCAGACTTCATTTGGTGCAGCAGTAGTTAATCAACTTGCCACAAGGTGCATGCGTCATGTCCCAGCAAAGATGTCGTGTTTAGAAAATGACACACCATGTTATCAGTCATTGAACAATGTAAAAGCACCAGGAAAAGATATAGTGATGAAAAGTAGCATATCATTTCCCACTTCATAGGGTACCCCAACAGGACTGGGCTTGAAAAGAGGGAGTCTCCCTTGGTTGCTCCTCTATTGGCCTGGGTGGCTTGTGGTATGAAGAATCATTGCTTAGAGGATGATAAATGGATTGAGAGACAGATGGACAAAGATGGTAACTAGTTACCTTGCTTAGATACCATGTCAAAGACATGTTATAACTTCTAGAAAAAATCCTCTCCTATATATAAAGGAGGGGAAAAAAGGGAAGTGGACAAAAACATAATGGCCCAAATACACTTAGGCATGTATTCCAAGAAACTAAAATAGAGACAAAATATTGATAAAGAAACACATAATATATCTCAATAATATCCAAGCTAAAATACCTAATGAAATAGTGTCTCATGTGCAATTACCTAACAAAAATCATGTCACGTACTTCATTTTTCAAAATAGGGGCCGAAAATGTCATAATTGGTCTACATATGTCATGATTGAACTACCACATGTCCAAGATATGGAAATTGGCCTAAAAATGTCATAATTGAACTATCACATGTCCAAGATATGGCAATTGGCCTGCGGATGTCATAATGCTTCAAGAAAGGAGTAGGATGTCTAGGAGCAAAAGAGACATGTATCCTCTCTTTTAAAATAGAAAAGATGGCTCTATGCGTGGAGGATGGTAAGCAAAAGGTCTCCTAAAAGCCAAAAAAGATCATATAACAAATATAATCGACATTTTAGAAAGGATCGCAACGGCCCTAAGCCTATTATACACAACATATGAAGTTTACAATCAAGTATGTTATGTTTGTTGGATGTGGTTTACTAAATGCTTGGGTTTTGGGTTAGTACTAGGGAACGTCTAAGAGCCATCATATTAGTGGAAACACCCTGTAATATTCTAATTGGAAATATAATGGAGATCTTGCTTCAATTTACCAGGGTGCCATCACATTTTTCTATAGTAGACCCAACATAGAAACTTATTTTCACCCTGCTTAAGCAGGCGCAAGGTAAGTATCTTATGGATTGATCTCTTGTCAAGAAATTTAAATTACAGATTGCAAAAGAAATGGCATGTCTGAAAGTGAATTTAAAGTCCTACAAAATAGAGGTGTGGAACACATTTTGAAATGCATCGGTATCAAAGACTTAAAGCATCAGTGACAAGCATCCTAGAGGGAAATAGAGAGTATTCTCTATATGTCCTTCCTAAGTAATTAACTACTGAAGCCATGAGTTAGAGCATAAAGGTAATATAGGATCTAAATTTAAATACTAGTGAAACTAAAAGAAGAACACAAAAGCTTCTGTAATCATTAAAGTATATCAGTTATATCTTAATCAGATGTGTGTCTCACCTCATGAATTTAAGGAAATGTCTTGTAATATTGTAAGAATAATTGACAACATTCCAATTCTGAAAGATGCAACAAGAACCATTGAACCAGTTACAAATCGAGCAACACTGGCCACATCTACAAACATATGCCATAATAGTAGCAGAAAGTGACCGAAGATAATTAACTCCAACTTTTTTAGTCTCTATTGTTGCAAAAGGAAAGTTAAAATACAAAATTTAGGTGTGTTAGAAAAACTATACTTATCATAATAACTTGAAAATAAACAATAAAGATACCACCTCCAGTGATAGCTGGTAGAGTTTTTCTAGTCAAAATTGTGACACTTAGTGATACAACCACTTTTTTCATTTAGTCTATGTGCTATCAGTTGATTGGACATTCTCATATTCTCCCACATAAATTTGTAGTGGCATGAGTTTAGAACAAGCAACCTTTACTTCTATTACTTCCTATGAGTGTGTCCTTATATTGAAAAGTAGAGGTATGAACATGTATGAAATATATAAAGTTCATGTATTTTATAGCAGCTTAAAGGCTTTGTAATGTCAAATTATCAAATATTACTATTATGAAAACAAATCATTTTAAGTTGTGACAGAAATGAAATATCAAGAAGACGTGACCTTAATTTGGTTCAGTCTTCCACAAAATAGAGGTATGTCAATATGTAAAAGACTTGTCTAGAATTATAAAAGACCAATAGAGAAGAGGGAAGCAAAGAGTTGCTAACAAACTACAAAAATTTCAAGAATGGAAACTCTCAGTAGATGTTTGGGACATCAAATTGAGAGGCTACAATGGCATAACAATTCTTTTAGTGTAGAAATCACAATATACTGTAGAGAAACGGCCTTGACTAGAGACCACAGTTTTGTAAAGAAAAATTAGAAAAATAATTTAGCAAGAAAGAAATATTATATTTTTCTAATCATTTCAGTTGAGACCCGAGAATCTACCTACTTAGTTCAAACTGTACAATGGTGTATGGGAGGAAATAATAAAAAAATGTTTCATCAACTCTTGTCATTCATGTTCTCAATTTCTCATTGTGATCTTTTTGTAGAAGAATTTTGCAATGATATAAATAAGATTTCATAGAGAACGTCTTCTAGATGAGTAGTTTGAGATTTTCATTTTACCATAACTAGAAATTTAGAGAGGAAAATCTAGTGGAATCTAGGTGGAGGTGCAATATAGGGGCCAAAGGAAGACTCACATGTCAAATGCTGACATCAAATTAGATGTTGTTGATTTCTTATATTATTGATTGATGTCTATTGTGCCATTTTATAAGTTTTATACACAACAATATTATACTTTTATGTATTCAAGCTTATCACACACCCCTTTGTGATGTATTTTGGTTCTTGACTCTTAAAATTTTAGATGCAATAATTGTTAGAGTGTTTAGACACAATAAAATAGGAAACATAAATGCGCCACAAAATAGTTTAAATGATAATTCGTTGAGGATTAGTTTTATTTCATTTGGATATGTAGAGATACTTTATTAAAATATATAGTGTCTTTCCATCCATAAATTGTATAATAACTCATGCATCTCTATTAGTTAGTGTTGCATAGTCAATAACAAAAGATAGAAGGAGATAGAAATAATATCTTGTATATTCAGACCTTAACTATCAAGGTCGGCACCAAGGCTCTCCATGGGGGATCTAATACTAGGCACATAGAATCTTCACGGGAATTGGGTGGGTTGGGCATACTTACGGATACCTAGGTGGCTTGGGAGGACAACCTAGGCATTGATGGATCAAGGTTTCATTTCTTTTTCCTTCTTGTTCATTCTTCCTTAGTCTTTCTAGTTGCTTATACTTTTGTGTTGGTTCTTCTCCTCCTTATACCATATTCTCCTATGTATCCTATTACCCACTTCCTCACCCATCCCTTTCTACTTTTTTTTTCTTCTCCTCTACTACTTCTACAGCCTTCTTTTGCATTCACTTCTTTTTTGGCAATCTTGCTTTACTCTTATACATCTTCCACTCCTGATGTTGTTGTTATGGTTTTTTTATTCTCACTTTTTCATCCTCCCCCATCATTTTCTCCTACTTCTATTACTACGTCCAATTTTCTTCAAATAAAAATAAATCTTCTAATCATCTTTTACATCACATATACTTCATAATGTTGATGATCTTGTTACTTTTCATTTTCCTCTTTCATATCACATGTTCCTTGTGATGTTGTCTATTTGTTAATATTTCTTTTCTTTTCTTTTCCATCCTCCATTTTTTCTCTATTGAGTTACAATCTCTTCCCAATCTTTTTTTTTAGTTTTCTTTTATTTCCTTTCTACATCCTCTGCTGCAATCATTGCCGACTTGCTGATATTACTGTTGGATAAATTGGACATTATGATAAATCCCTTTGTTTCGATGATGACAAACATTTCATTCTTGTTGATCTAACGTGCTACTTGAGTGTGCAGGATTAAGGTGGATGACAAAGAAACTAGGGAAAATCCAAAAAGCTTACATATTTATATTTCCATGCAATGTAATCACTGTTGTAAAAACTTGTACAAATATATAATGTACAAGTACTTAGATTGCATGTAAATCAAGCGTTGGATCTTCCTAGCTAATCACCACACTTAGATAGGTCATCCCCTTCAAATAGGATCACATATGCACACTCATACACATGCTTAGTGGTTAATTAAAAGATTGAAAACAGAGTCAATCTCGGTCGACCACACTCCTCGACCGAGACACTCTCGGTCGACAAACTTCTCGACCGAGAATGACCCAAGTAGCCATTAGACACAGCTGACAAGGTAGTTGGCAGTTGCAAATTAACGTTGATCCAGAGAGCCTGTCGGTCGACAAAACTTCGACCGAGTAGGTATCTCGGTCGACAAATTGTCGACCGAGATGGTCTCTGACAGCAACTGCAGAATAAAGTAACTAGCCGTTACTAATGCACCTAACTTATATCTAACGGCTAGTTAAGCACTTAGAAGCCCCTAGAAGTTGTCTAGAACGTCCTTAAGTATCCATAGGCCACTCCTATAAATAGGACATGCCTTAGGACACCAAAAGACACCTAAGCTATACTTTTGCTATACTTGAGCTTGAATACACACTTGCAATCTGTTTTAGAGCAGTAGAGCAATTCCTACACTTGCCATTCATTCCTATTGCTCCCATTTCGTGTCCTATAGGCTAGTATCTCCTATCCACTACAATCACATTGTCATACACATTGGTTAGGAGATATAAACGCTTGATATAGGAAAATCAAGCCTTGTGCTTACAACGGTATTGTAATTTCTATTTTCCTTCTTGTTCCTTTTTATTTTTTGTACTCTCCTTGCTACTCCTAGGGTTGGAGGCTGCGGATTGGAGAGGGTTGACTTCTCAGGTGGAGAAGGGGACTTCAAGCTACTTCAAGAAGGCTATCGCACGGGAAGCTACTTCAGAAGGCTGGTGCAACGGGAGTTGGTGCACCTACTTCAAGGGAAGGCTGCTTCAAGGTTGGGCGATTACTTCTGGGTGAAGGCTGCTTGAAGGGTTTGGGAAAAGAAATTGTATTTTATGTAAAGTCCTTGCGAGGTAATAAAATAAATTTCTTTTCAAATCCCGGTTGGGTAAGCAACCGGGTAGTGGACTGACGGCTATAGTATTTGCTATAGTTGGAACCACTCTAAACCCTGTGTCTCCTTGTCCAATATTTTCATTGTGGTTGTTTGAGTTTAATTAATTATTAAAATCTCTACAAAACTCTATTCACCCCCCCTCTAGTAGTTTTCAATTGGTATCAGAGCAAGGCTTCAAGGAACCCTAACAAGGTCTTGAAGAAATGGGTGATGGAATGCTCAACAACCTCAACATTGAAGGGACACTTGTTGCTAGGCCTCCAGCGTTCGATGGAACAAACTACCAATATTGGAAGAGAAGGATGCAGTTCTACTTCCAAGGCATCAACTGGGATCTATGGAGGATAGTGTCTACTCCATATGTGCTTCCTCAAAATGATTTTGCGGAATGGGATGCAAACACGGTAAAGCTGGCCCAAATGAATGCAAAAGCTGTAAGCATTTTATATTGTTCTAGTTCAGTAGGAGAATTTAATAGAATATCCAATTGTGATACAGCTTATGATATTTGGCATAAACTATCTATAACTTATGAGGGTACAGCTCAAGTCAGAAATTCCAAAGTTAGCATGCTTAAAACAAAATTTGAACATTTTCGTATGGATCCTAAGGAGTCTATTAGTGAAATGTTTTCAAAATTTTCTACTATTGTTAATGGTTTAAGTGCCCTAGGAAAACCTATTCCTGAGGAAGATCAGGTATCAAAAATTCTTCGATCACTTCCTCCGAAATACAAGCCAAAGGTGACAGCCATTGCAGAAGCAAATGACCTCACTCGACTCAAAATGGAGCAACTCATTGGCAATTTAGAAGCTCATGAGGCAGATCTAGAAGAGGAAGAAAGAAGAGAACATGAACATCAACATAGGAAAAAGAAGGGCATTGCATTCAAAGCTTCAACTAAAGACAATCATGACACAAGTGAAGATGATAGTGAAGAAGAAACTCTCATTGTAAATGGTAAGCAATATAAAAGTTTTAAAACTAATAAAACTTCTAGTGTTTCTTCTTCCAGATGCTTCGAATGTGGTAAGAAAGGACATATGAAAAGTGATTGTCCAACACTCAAGAAAGGGAAGAAATCATCTCACAAAAAGAAAGAAAAAGCATATCGAGCTGCATGGGATGATTCAAGTGATGATAGCAATGATGAAGAAGTAGAATGCCTCATTGCTACAACAAATGAAGACGAAGAAGAGGTAAGTATTTATGATCTACCAAAAGAAGATATAATTGCTAGTCTTCAAGATACTCACCAGAAATATATTGAGTGCAAGAAGAAACTTAAGAAAGCAAATAAAGATTTAAATGCTAAACTTCTTGCTATTGTATCTGAAAATGAAAATCTCAAAAAGGAAAATGAAGATTATGCTCTTAAGTTAAAATCGGTAGAAGCTAATTGCAATATTCTTTCCTTAGAAAAGTAAAATTTGCAAACTCAAGTGAATGATCTTCAGAAACAACCTATTCTATGTTCACACTTAGATTATGATGAGGTTGTCAAAGAAAGAAACTTTCTAGTATCCAATTTAGATCAGGCAAAGAAAGATATTGCTAAGTTACAAAGAAATGTAAATGAGTTAAGAGGAAATGACATGCTTGAAAACATTCTGAAAATTTCCTCTAGCTATAATGGAAAAAGAGGATTAGGATATGATCCAAGTAGAAATAAACCCAAAAGAGCTAAAGCATCCAAGATTGTATTTGTACCTAGGAACTCAATTCCTAGAAAGAGAAATGAAGTTGATGCTATTAGTTGTCATTATTGCATGCGTCTTGGACACTATTCATTTTCATGCTCATATAAGAAAAGGAATGATGAGTTAGCTTGGATTCCTAAAACCTAGTAGCTTAAAATTAACTAATTGAGATTTGACCTAAACTGATTCTTGATATCATAATGTCTTATCTCAACACAATTGAGCTCTAATTTGTATAATTTCTTTTTGCTTAAAATCGATTTCTGAACACTTTTCAGAAACTTGGTCGGTCGAGCATTTTTCGACCGAGTGAACATTCGGTCGAACAATTGTCGACCGAGCATGTCACTGTTTTTTTCAGAATGCTGTAAAATTGCTGAATTCTTTTGAAATTGTTCAAAATTGTTATCTATTCGTGATTAATGACTACATAATAAAGTATCAATTATGGAAATGATCCTTGAAAGATTATGAGAAATGTATTTGATCAAAAACCAAAATTATTCTTAGTTTAAAGAAAATTTCTGTTGTTCTATCATTACATAGGTAAGCAAAAGAATTTATTGGTGATATATCTCTTAGAAATGCTTGCAAAGATTACAATGTTTTCAATTGGTATCTTCAAAAGATTTGAAATATTCATTGTGTTTCCATGTTTAGTATCATTTAAACACGCATCAAAAATTGATATGAATGCTTAATTGGAAATCTGAAATTTCTGCCTCTTGGTTAAAACAAATTTAGCCAAGGGGCACTATGGTCGTAGTCAAGGGCGACCTAAAATAAGCTTTGACAAAATGCTTATTTGGACATCAATTTATTGAACTTAATCTTAGTATACTTTTGATAAAGGTCAAAATCAAAAATTTATCATTTGTGACCTTAAAAGCTTTAAATTGCTTAAATTGTAAGATTAAGGGGGGGCTTATAAAAACAAATTTGATTATTTTGATTATGAAGCTTACAAAAACATTGTTAACATCATTTGGAGTTTGTTATGACCTTCGGATTCTTAAAAGTAATTTGTATGAAAAAGAATTTCATCAAAATGATATATCTTGCTCTTAAAGGAACTCTCTAAAACAAATCAGGGCTTAACATTCCTTGTTTTGGTTGGAGACATTTTTTATGTACTCTAAGATTAAAGGACTCTCATTTAATTTAGGGCTTATCATCCCTTGATAGATGAATATACATTCATCATAAGCTTAAGGGAATCTCATATCATTTAAAGGCTTAACATCCTTTGCAAATGATTGAGAAACAAATTGTGGATAAATTAGACATAAATCCATGTCCCTTATAGGATATCTATTTAAGGGGGAGCTTAATATAAAATTAAGGGGGAGAAGAAATAGAATGTTTAACCTGGATATCTTTTTGAAATGACAAAGGGGGAGAAAGAATATAAAATCAAAAATATAATATAAATGAGTTTCATCTTGATGGCCAGCACTCACTTGTAAAACAAGAATGGCTACAAAAGGTAATCTTCAGGTATGAAACTCACATGCTTTATATTTCCTTATTTCATATTTTAGGAAATGTTTGTCATCTTCAAAAAGGGGGAGATTGTTGGATAAATTGGACATTATGATAAATCCCTTTGTTTCGATGATGACAAACATTTCATTCTTGTTGATCTAACGTGCTACTTGAGTGTGCAGGATTAAGGTGGATGACAAAGAAACTAGGGAAAATCCAAAAAGCTTACATATTTATATTTCCATGCAATGTAATCACTGTTGTAAAAACTTGTACAAATATATAATGTACAAGTACTTAGATTGCATGTAAATCAAGCGTTGGATCTTCCTAGCTAATCACCACACTTAGATAGGTCATCCCCTTCAAATAGGATCACATATGCACACTCATACACATGCTTAGTGGTTAATTAAAAGATTGAAAACAGAGTCAATCTCGGTCGACCACACTCCTCGACCGAGACACTCTCGGTCGACAAACTTCTCGACCGAGAATGACCCAAGTAGCCGTTAGACACAGCTGACAAGGTAGTTGGCAGTTGCAAATGAACGTTGATCCAGAGAGCCTGTCGGTCGACAAAACTTCGACCGAGTAGGTATCTCGGTCGACAAATTGTCGACCGAGATGGTCTCTGACAGCAACTGCAGAATAAAGTAACTAGCCGTTACTAATGCACCTAACTTATATCTAACGGCTAGTTAAGCACTTAGAAGCCCCTAGAAGTTGTCTAGAACGTCCTTAAGTATCCATAGGCCACTCCTATAAATAGGACATGCCTTAGGACACCAAAAGACACCTAAGCTATACTTGTGCTATACTTGAGCTTGAATACACACTTGCAATCTGTTTTAGAGCAATAGAGCAATTCCTACACTTGCCATTCATTCCTATTGCTCCCATTTCGTGTCCTATAGGCTAGTATCTCCTATCCACTACAATCACATTGTCATTCACATTGGTTAGGAGATATAAACGCTTGATATAGGAAAATCAAGCCTTGTGCTTACAACGGTATTGTAATTTCTATTTTCCTTCTTGTTCCTTTTTATTTTTTGTACTCTCCTTACTACTCCTAGGGTTGGAGGCTGCGGATTGGAGAGGGTTGACTTCTCAGGTGGAGAAGGGGACTTCAAGCTACTTCAAGAAGGCTATCGCATGGGAAGCTACTTCAGAAGGCTGGTGCAACGGGAGTTGGTGCACCTACTTCAAGGGAAGGCTGCTTCAAGGTTGGGCGATTACTTCTGGGTGAAGGCTGCTTGAAGGGTTTGGGAAAAGAAATTGTATTTTATGTAAAGTCCTTGTGAGGTAATAAAATAAATTTCTTTTCAAATCCCGGTTGGGTAAGCAACCGGGTAGTGGACTGACGGCTATAGTATTTGCTATAGTTGGAACCACTCTAAACCCTGTGTCTCCTTGTCCAATATTTTCATTGTGGTTGTTTGAGTTTAATTAATTATTAAAATCTCTATAAAACTCTATTCACCCCCCCTCTAGTAGTTTTCAATTACTTCCCTTTTTTCTTCTTCCTACTCATCTCATCCTACTGCTGTCATAGCCTCATTCTTTCCTCTATTTTTATGTTTCCTTTATGGTATTAAATGTAGTATAAATGTATAATATGCAAATTAACATCATCATCATCATCATCATCTAAGCCTCAATCCCAACTATGTTGGGGTCATCTACATGGATCTTGGGTTTTTGTTCATCTCTATCATGGGACATATTCTGGTTGAGAATGCAAATTAACATACTGAAAAAATAAAAAATAAAAACGCCCAACACTGCCTAGGCGCCCCTTGGGACTTGTTGACTGCCTAGCCGCCGTAAAAACTATGGTTCAGACACATAAAATGGCTATTTAAAGGCCCTAGGTCACTTAAGACCACTAAGGTAGGATTTCTTTAAAGTATTGATATTAAGATAAGGATTTAAAGATTAGGTTTCTTTGATCTGGGGAAATAGAGATACTTAATAAAAATGTAAAGTAATTTTTTTTATTACAAATCAAGTCTCGTCATCAGTTAGTGTAAGAATTTCAGTGACAGAAGATACTTAGCCAATATTAACAATCACATAGTGTACTACGTATGTTAATCAATGTTAGAGATGATGTCACTTTATGCTAGTAGTTGCCTCTGCAACCACTTTAGTATTCAATAATGCAAAAGATTCAAGTCATAGGAGACATAATGATATAAACTCGTGCCATGTCTCATCAGAAGATTGATCCCCAGTGCCATTGATGTGTATTTGCCTTCTCCACTACCAAATAGGGGATGAAGAATGCAATTGTCTATATGGAGTTTATGAAAGGAACTTTAAAGTGTGCATTCATTTGTCTACTAGGTTTTCCTGTAAGATTTATGCCATCATATCAAAATGTTTAGTGTTGTAATAAGTATTATAGTACTAGGGGACACAAATTTAAGAACTACAGAAAGAGATAATGCACAATGGAACATGGAAAAACTCTCCTAGGTGGAGATAAAAAAACACGACAAAGACCTAGCCATCACATTGGCCTGGGGTTTTTGTTGCTTTCTTGATTTCACTTATAGGGGGGCTTGTTACATTATATATAGATAAACAAGGATATATGGATCCAAGACCAACATACGTTTAGCACCAGAAACATAACAACATAGAAGTTTAACACTCCGCCTAGAGTTGGGGTATAGACCAAACATGCCCAACTTGCCTACAACACTAGAAAATAGACTTGTTGACGCCCTTTGTAAAGATATTTGTCACTTGTTCTCCTATTTTAGCATAAGGTAGACACAATTCTCCAGAATCTATCTTCTTTTTTATGAAATGTCGATCAAACTCTATATGCTTTGCTCGATCATGAAGAACGAGATTGTTTGAAAATTAATTGCTGATTTGTTATCAGAGTATAACATCATAGTACCTATGGGGCATATTCACATGTCTTTTATGGGGATCTTTAACCATAAAATTTCAATGAACCCTTAAGACACATCTCTATATTCAATTTCATCACTTGATCTAGCAACCACATTTTGTTTCTGACTTCTCCATATTATAAGTTTCCAAGCTAAGAAGACATAGTATCTTGAAGTTGATCTTTCGTCATCTTGGGATCCTGTCCAATTAGCATCAGTGAAGCATTCAATATTTAAGTCATTGCTTCTTGTAAATAAAAGTTCCTTCCCTGGATTTCCTCTAATATATTCTAGAATGTGATAAGAAGCTTTTAGATGTATGTCTGTAGGAGCATGCATAAATTGGCTCAGAGTATTCACAGCAAAGTAATGTCAGGTCTAGTAAAGGTGAGGTATATGAGTTTTCCAACCAATCTTTGATACATGTTTTTACCTTAATCATCCATAAGAATTCCATCTTTCAAGCTTAAATTGTGATTTTCCTCTATAAGAGTCTCTACATGTTTGCATCCCTAATGGCTTGTTTCTTTGAGAATATCCAAGATATATTTTCTTTGACAAATATTCACTTCTTTTGTTGGATTTTGCTATCTCTATACCCTAGATATATTTCCATTCACCCAGATATTTTATTTCAAATTCCTTACCTAGCCTTGTCTTTAGGAGATGTATTTCTTCATTGTCACATCCAATAATAACCATGTCATCTACATACACTTGCATCATAGTGGTGCTTTTTGAGGTCTTCTGAACGAATAGTGTATGGTCTCCATTTCCTTGGAAACCTGACTGATTCATGAAGATTCTAAGTCTTTCGAATTAAGCCCTCAGAGAGTTTTAACCCATACAAATCTTTCTTTAAACTGTAATATTTTCCTAATTGATCATATCCAGGTGGTAATTTCATGAAAACTTGTTCATTCATATCATCATTAAGAAAAGCATTCTTGACATCAAGTTGATGTATTTTCAAGGAGAATTGAGTAGAAATAGTAGAGATGACTCTAACTGAGTTCATTCTCCATAGGATAAAAAGGATCAAAAGTAATTGATGCCATATTTTGGAGAAAAACCTCTGGAAACCATTCTAGCCTTGTATATATTGATAATCTCATCAACATTGTGCTTAATTTTGTAAACCCACTTGGGTCCAACTAGATGAGATCCTTTAGGAATGTTCACAATATCCCATGTCTGGTTCTTTAGAGAGCAGACATTTATTCCTTCATAGCATGAGCCCATTTAAGGTCTTTTAAGGCTTTATCAACTATCCTGGGAACAGAAGGAATGTCAAGAGCATATACAAAACATTTATAATTGAATATTAACTGTGAATATGATACATATTTCTAGATAGGATGCTATGCACATTCTCTTGTGCCTTTCCTAAGAGAAATTTGCATATCAACATTGCCAACCATATTGACTTTTGGACCTATTTCATGAAAATTGGGATTGGTATCAGTACAACATTCCCAGTGATGATTGGATTTCTAGTTCTTTTTCATACACTTGTCCAAGCCTCTGTCCTTCATGAGTCTTTTTGAATATGCCTTCTTAGCATTAAGAAAGCATATCAGTTCCTCTACTAGACATGTTACTATTAACTCCCCTTGTGGAGGAACAACACCCATAAAGAAAGGTATATCCTCATGAAACGTGACATCTTTGGAGATATAATATTTTCCATTTGATGCGGAAAAATATTTGTATGCTTTGTTTCTCATTGAATATCTAATAAAATAGCTCTAAGAGCCCGGTGGTCAAATTTTGATCTCCCAGTTTACAAGTTGTGGACATATCAAGTACAACTAAAAGATTTTGAAGCTAGATGAAAGAAAATTTTTGTTTCTAGATAAAATTGTGATTGGAATCTCTCCATCCTATTAATTAAGTAGGTGGTTGTCAAAGTGCATCACATCAAAATTTTTGGGGAACATTCTTTGAATCAAGAGATCTTTGTGACATACAACATGTGTCAATTTTTCCTCTCTATCATACCATTCTTCTATGGTGTGTAGATAAAAGATGTATGAATAACACCTTGTGTCTTTTCTTCAGTTCGTTCACTAGCTTGTCTTCCTGAGTTATTGTGAGATCTACATTGATGATGACAGGGAATGCCTTCTTCTCATCTAGGAAAACATACTCGAGCCCCTTGGGTAGAGGCTTCATCTTTGGTGTAATAGGTTCTTCTTCTTTGATGATGGAGGTAGATTTTAGATCTTCAAACTCGGCCCCAGGATCTTCTATAGCAGAGTTTCATAGAAAGAACAATTTCTCCACATGTTCATCATCCAATTCATGAGCATTGGCGTTGATGGGTGTAGTCTCCAAAGGGTCTTCAGAAGTATAATCCTCTTGTTGTAGTTGTGCCATTTTATCAACACAATCAATCAAATAGCATTGCTCTTGAAAGGAGGGACCCTTGAGACTCTCAAAGACTCTAAAGTCAATAGTATCTGTCCTAAGACTCAATGTCAAGATGCCTAATTCAATAGCAATGAGCGCACAAGAAGTAGCAAGGAAGGGGCGCCCAAAGGTAAGCGGATAACGTTGGTCTTCCTTGATGTCAATGATCACAAAGTCACCTGGGCAATATGACTTGGGACCTACACAAATAGGGATGTCTTCTACAATACCCATCGGGGTAGTTATTGTAGAGTCACCAAGTTGAATCACAATGTACATTGGACGAATGTTAGTTTTGAAGCCTAGTCATTGGCACAAGCTATAGGGCATAATAGAAATGCTTGCCCCAAGATAAGCTATGTCCTTTCTACACATTGTGTCTTCAACAAAACAAGAGATTATAAAAGATCGAAGATCTTTTAATTTCATTGGCATCTTACTTTGGATGATATTTGATGGCGTCCATGCTAGCTTCATAGTCCCAATTTCCTCTTCTAAGTACTTAAGCATGAGGAGGGTCTTTAACAACTTTGTCCAAAACATTTCTACAAGAGCATCAAGGAGAGGTATGTCAACATGGAGCTTCTTAATTGCTTCCTTGAACTTTATGAATCTTGATTCTAGTCGTGTATGAGCTAGATGGATCTGGTATAGGACTCGAGGCTTGTATATGGGCACCAAATGCATGGATGGAGAGGTTGGTGCATCTTCTCGTGCCTTCTCAGGATTGAAGTGTGTTGTCTGCTGGTAGAGTTTCCACCACTAGTTCTACTGGGATGGATGTTGGTACAACGGTTGGGGTTTCTTCTTCATCCTTGTCATCTTTAAGAATCAAACTGTTATTGTTGATCACTGGAGATGAAGGTCCTGGCAGCACATGCCTAGAGCATGTAGTGATGTCTTTTAACTACTCTACTTGATGCTTGGGATTATTCTCTGGTTTTCCAACAAAAGAGCCTGATGGAGGTCTTATTGCTACTGCAAGTTGTGCAGCTTGGGCATCTAAAGACTTTATGTAGGCTTGTTGGGATTGTTGGTTTGCTCCTTGGTTTGCTTGTTGGGATGCTAACATTCTCTCAATCATTTCCAGGAAGCTTTGATCGTTTGTTGGTGGCAAATTCTGCTGACTGTCTTGGCCCGGGAGTAGTTGTCCTTGTTGATTGTAGTTGTTTCCATAGTTTAGATTGTTGTGGTATAGACCAGAGTTGTATTTATTCTGGCGGTATTTTTTATTATGTTAGACACCGGGAGGACCCCGAATTTGGTTCTAGTTGGGTCCCTGTTGGAGTTGTTGGGCACTGGCTGCTCCATCTGGATTTCCATATTGGAATTGTGGATGGTTTCTTAGCATGTTGGGGTTGTAGTACCCCTGTCCTAGAATGGAGTTGATATCATTAACTTCTTCAATGATAGGATCACTATTAAACTGATGTTGGATCGTGCTCATAGTGGCCTAGTAGAGATGGTTGCACTGTATACTTGTGTGGCCTTCTGCACTACATACTTGGCAGACTTCTGGGGATGCCTTAGCTTGAAGAGAGGATTAGCCTCTTTTCCTGTTATTCAAAAGGGCATACTCAAGGTTGTCTGTCTTCAAGGTGAGCATCTTAAGAAATTCAACAATCACCTTCAACTCATATTTGTCTTCTGCCATTGCCACCTTGACGATGCCTCCCTTGTGGGATGAACCCCAATTGGCTTGGTTCTCAAATGCCCTACTAATGACCTTCCAGACATCATCAAAGCTTTTCAGCATGAAGTCTCCACTAGAGGGAGCATAGAAGAATTGTTGGATTTCATCGTCAACTCCCCTATAGACATATTCTAGCTTCATCCATGAGCCTCTCTCTTTGTGCAGTCAGGGTTGCTTGCACCCTATGATTGACCTCTACGTCGTTCATCTTGGCTCTTTGTTCACGAAGGAGCCTATGGTAAGTTCTTTTGATCTCGGAGTCGATGGGGGTCAACGAGTTGATGCTAGATGAGCATTGCATGCACAAGAGTTACCACCTAATAAGTAAGAGAAGCTAAGTTCATATGTTTTAGAGAAAAATTTTGATTCAATATGATATGCAATAATATCAATTGAAAAAGAAAAATCCTAACTAATCCAAGTGAGTGACAAATATTAGAAAATTTGACGTGGGATATTATCGCACTAAAAATTAACTAGAATATAGTTCCTAGAGTTTACCAAAACCAAAGTGCAATAACACCACCAACAAGTGGATAGATCTTATCGCAATATAGTTAAGGATCGAATCCTAAGGGATAACATTTTTAAGAACTATCTAATCAAAGTAACCTAGAAAGAATTAGTATTTATCAAAAAAGACAAGATTGGTTTGTTTAATATAAGGTAAAAAGAAATAAAGAGCTAGATCAAGGTTCTAGTTATCTATGGATGGAAACACTAGGGTAGAACTGGGTTTCACCGCCACTACTAAAATCTACGCAATCATTCAAATCCAAACCTATATGAAGATATAATTGGAGTTATTCAAGTTTCCCCTTTCGACGTCAAAAACTTGTATGTGTAGATATCCCTATAAGCTTGAAGTCTCGTTACTTATGGATCCTCTATCAACTACTCCGGAGACTTTTCATCAGAAGTTCTTGTTTGGGTGTCAACCAAGACTAATCAGTATTCAATCTTAAACATTGAAGTTCTCACAATAAAAGATTATAATAAATCATGTAAAGTGGGTGATAAATCCACAAATCATGCAATAATAGATTAGCTATGAATTATATGAGTTCAAACAAGAATTGGAACATGAATGAAATTGCAAGAAACAGGTGGTGGGGCTAGTTTAACACCCTAGTGAAGAGACTACTTCCTCAATATGGAGAGATTAATATCACTAGAATAGGAAGAGGACACCATTATGGTCATGATGGTGATAGAAGTGGCTCGGCATGGTGTGCGATGGTAGTATTCCTTCCTTCTTTCTCTTTCATGTATTAACCCTGACTTGTAGTAGAAGCAGGTAGAGGAAGAGCATGTTGGGGAAGAGATTGATCGCTTGGAGAGAGAGATCGATGACCTAGAGTTGTGGATGAAGGAGATCTGTTGATCTATGCTTGAGGTCGATAGGCGTTGTCTAGCTAGGTCGATAGGTCTTGTCCTTTCTCTGATCTCAATGATATCCTCTCAGTGTGTTCCGTCTCCAAAAAATCTAGGATATGTTGTATGGAAGCGTTGGGGGCCTATTTATAGGGTTTATGTTGTTGACCTCTTGTGTTTCCTATTAGTGTGGACCACTTTCCATCGGTGTTGATCAATAGGTCCATCAGTCAACGGGACTATTGACCTTGAGGGTCGATAAGATTGTCAGGCAGTTGTGGACGTCGACAAGAGTGTCGACAACTTTGTTGACCAATGGGATGATTTTCTTGTCAGTTGTTTGGCCGATGATGATTTTGAGCATAGGGGTCGACAAGGATGTTGACCTCGGTTGTCGATGGATTGTATGTTGACCTTGATCATCAGTGAGTCTAAGTGTTCTTCCTTTTGGATGTCGACCAAGTAGGTCGATAAGTCTATCCACCATTAATTGTGTTGAGCTGGGATGTCAACATCTCTTGATTGTTGGTTAATTTTATTGTCAATTGGCATGTAGACTTTGGTCTTGAACACATTTTTTGTGTATCGATCTGCCTTCTGAAAGTTCTTGAAATCCAAATTTTCCAGTGTGCTTCCCTACACCCCACGAGAGGCATCCTCTCAACTCTCGCCTGCTAAAGGGCAGCGGGACCCCCTAGGAAAACTAGCTACAGAGTGATAGAAGTCAAAACGTACAAAGGGAGTCAAGAGAAGTATCAAACTCCTACAAATTATCATAAAAATCTAAGTAGATTAGAACAAAGCTACTCTAATGAAAACTCATCTATATGAATGCTAAACTACACTGAAAATGCAACTAAAAATGGGATGAATATGCATTCATCAGTGCTTTAGTAAAAAAGAGACCACTTTTTAAATCGATTCTTTTGATACATTTCCTATGCCAGAATATAGTTGTGTGATGTGATCCCAAGCCCCCTTAGTTGTTTCGAGTCAAGGTTGTTTAGGATACATGATAAAATAAGAAAATCACACTATGCCCACTTCTTGTGATCTCCTTTCTTTTTACCCAAAGCTTTATTTTTGTGGGGTGACGGCTCAGTCAAAATTATGTCAACTCAGCATCAATAAGAAGACATTTTATGTATCATAAAGAATATGTCTTATCAAGGATAACATGTTGTATCTAGAGACTGACATGGGGTGTCAGAGATCAGAATTCACTCGCTCAGCTGCAGTAAATGAACATGTCATGCCATAAGGTGAACACGACATGTCGCAACAAACATGTCATTTCTAGAAGTCAATCATTCAACAATGTTATAGCATCAGGAAGAGATGCAGTGATGAATAGCGGAAATAATTTTCCACAACACAGGGTACCCCAACAAATCCTTTTGGTGGACAAGAAGATTAGGCTTGAAAAGATGGAATCTCCCTTGGTTCCCCTCTGGTGGCATGGCTGTCTTGTGGTGTGACAAACTATTACTTAGAGGATGATAAACAGATCGAGAGATGGATGGAGAGAGATGGAAACTAGGTACCTTGCTTAGATACCATGTCAAAGACATATGTTATAAATCACTAGACAAGTCCCTCTCCTACATATAATAAAGGAAGGGAAACAAGGGAAGCGAACAAAAGCATAATGGTCCAAATACACTTAGGCTCATACTATAATAAACTAAAATAGAGATAAAATATTGATAAAGAAATGCAAAATATATCATAATAATATACAAGCTAAAAGACCTAAATAAGCAGTAGCTCATTTGCAATAAGCTACCAACAAACAGTGGGCGTACTTCATTTTTCAAAATAGGGGGATAAAATGCATTGATATTGTCAAAATTTCTCAAAATTACACCTACTTGAACTACAACATGTCCACAATATGGAAATGCACTACAAATGCCATACACTCAAAGAAAGGAGTAGGAAATCTAGAGAGAAAAAGAGTCAAGTATCCTCTCTTTTAAAATGGAAAATATGGCTATGCATGGTGGAGGCCAAACAAAAGGCCCCTGGGAGTGTATAAAAAGATCATATTACTTATTGTGAAGAAGTGTATGCGATGATGTTGTGTTGTTCTATTCAGATGTACAGACCTATCCTTATATAGGAGTGGAGGCTATTATAAAGAAGCAAAAAGGAAGCGAACTAACCCTAATGGGCCACATGAAACAACCCCATGTAGACAATAGACTAATAACCTATTAACTAAATAGGCTATATTATAACACTTATAATTGACACTTAGACAATATCACAACGACACTAAGCCTGGTATACATAACATATTAATAACACTCATTTTAGGGTTATTTATAGCTCATATTTTCCTATCAAAACTTCCCTCAAAACTTCTTTTCCTCTAATTTTTGTCATGATTTTGCACAAAAGTAAACTGCGCTCTAACCCTAACTCTTTTGCCATCTTTTGCACAGATTTCTCCCTATTTTATACCTAAAAGACAGCTAAAGGCCCATCCTGGCCCATGAACGGTGCCCACCCGCATCGACTCATCTACCAACCACCCGACACGTCACTTACCTGTCCTGGCTTTGGCCCAATATAGCAGCAACACGACACAGACATGTTGCCCAAGGTGGCTCTAACGGGCGATATGCCACTTATCTGACAGAGGACTCTTCCCGCCACGACTGATCATCCCGTTAAGGCATGTCGCGCGATACGAACCCCTCATCGGTGTGTTTTCCCGCCATGGCCACCCGATATTATTGCAACCCGACACACGACGACCTGCTATACCGGGCGACACACATGTGTCAACCATCCCCGAAGCCACGAAAAGGGGGGCTGATTTAGATGTGTGGCCCCACGAGAACCGCAACTTCTCCCAGCCGCTGCCTATAAATAGCAGCTACAGAACTCCAATGGAAAATGCCATAATATCGCGAAAGCTAACTTTAGAAAGCATCTGAATCTAGTTTGTCGACTCTAAAGGCGTTCTAGGAGATACTAGGTGAGCACTCCTTGCCTTTCTTATCAATTATCTCATGAATATACTCTTGAAGTAGTAGGGCCCATCTCAGCAATCTGGGCTGTGTATCCTTCTTTTGCATCAAGTCGTGAATAGCTCCATGATCAGTATAGACTTTTACTTTTGCTCCAATGATATAGGATCTGAATTTGTCAAACGCGAAGACGATCGCTAACATTTCCTTCTCCGTGGTTGTGTAGTTTACCTGTGCCTCGTCTAGGGTTCGGCTGGCGTAGCAAATTACATGATGTTTCTTATCCTTAGTCTGTCCTAGGACAACCCCCACAACATAGTCGCTAGCATCGCACATAAACTCAAAAGGAAGCTCCCAGTCTGGAGCTCGAAGAATCAGGGGATTCACTAAGTCCTCTTTCAGAGACTGAAAAGCCTTCAAACAATCATCAGTAAAGATGAATTCTGTGTTTTTTATTAGCAGGTTCGAAAGAGGTGTGGATATTTTTGAGAAATCCTTGATGAACCTCCTATAATAGCCTACATGACCGAGGAAACTTCACACTCCTGTCACGGACTTAGGTGGAGGTAGTCTAGAAATAGACTCGATCTTGCTTACATCAACTTCAATTCCTCTCTTGGAAACTTTATGACCAAGGACTATGCCTTCTTGTACCATAAAATGGCACTTTTCCTAGTTAAGCACTAAGTTCTTCTCCTCGCAGCATTGTAGAACTAAAGACAGGTTCTTCAAATAGGCATCAAAATCCTTTCCATTAATAGAGAAATCATCCATAAAGACCTCTACAATGTCTTCCAGGAAATCTGAGAACATAGCGATCATGCAACGCTGAAACGTTGCAGGAGCATTGCATAGCCCGAATGGCATCCGCCAAAAAGCATACGTACCGTACAAATAGGTGAAGGTGGTCTTCTCTTGATCATCTGGCAAGATAGGAACTTGGTAAAACCTGAAATACCCGTCCAAGAAACAAAAGTACTCATGATGAGCTAGCCTCTCGAGCACTTGATCGATAAAAGGGAGAGGGTAGTGGTCTTTCTTAGTGGCTTGATTTAGCTTCCTATAATCAATGCAAATCCTCCATCCTGTAATAGTCTGGATGGCTACCTCATCACCTTTATCACCCTTTATGATGGTCATACCCCCTTTCTTAGGCACCACATGAATCAGGCTCACCCAGTTGCTGTCGTTGATTGGGTATATAATGTCCACATCTCTGAGTTTGATGACCTCCTTCTTTACAACTTCCTTCAACACCTGGTTCAACTTCCTTAGGGGTTGAATGAGGGGTTTCACAGATTCTTCAAGATTTATTCGATGCATACACAAGGCAGGGCTTATCCCCTTGATGTCATCCACCGAATACCCAATAGCTTGTTTGCGGAGCCTCAACTCTTTAAGGAGTCTTTCCAGTTGTTCCTTGGTCACATTGGCATCAACAATGAGAGGAAGTTTTTACTCTTTATCTAAGAACTCATACTTCAAACCTTCCATTAGCTGCTTCAGCTCTGGTAAAGGTTTTGGTACTTTATCTTCTTCCTCGGTTGATTCCAAACAAGCATACATCACTATCTCGACCACTTCTTCTTCATTGCTTAGATCCCCTTCATCTTGGTTCAGGTAGTCGAGCATCTCAACTGTCTCGGCGTTGTTAACTTCTGAGCTTTCTTCATTTAAAGCTCTCATAAGAGGATCTACCACTGCTGCGTCTTCTGCTACTTCTTCACAATATTTATTATAGCTATCCATGAAGTAAGTTGATTCCAACAGTGACGGTCCTTTCATAGAATCCTTTACTTTGAAATCGATATTACCATCCTTGATCCTTAGGGTAATCACGCCCTCAGCGACATCAATAAGTGCCATTCCGGTTGCCAAGAAAGGACGACCGAAGATGATTGTAACACCCCTGACCTGGGTTATAAGCTAACCCTAGGTATTTTGCCTAAATATGAAATTAAAAGTTTGTAATTATCCTTTGGCATGTAATTAAAGCTCCTATGGAACATATGTTTCCATTTTTGTCCCCTATGAACAATGTTGTAGTACTGTTTTGCATACAGGGACCCATGTGCAATTTACCCAGTCAGAGGGGTTAACTTGCAAATTACATATGTTTATATGTTCCTTTAATGCTGAGACAACATAAAAATGAATATGATGAAGTATAATGGATTTTCCAAGCTTGGGCATCAAGATGCAACTTGTGGAATGATCCTTATGCTTAAAATCCCTAATTTGGAGTAAAATGCAATTTACCCAAATTATGGGGTGTAACCTATAAAATGAACCTTCTAGAACATCTAGTATGACTTTTGATATCATTTAGAGTAGAAATGATGAAAGGAATGTATCAATGAATAATCAGATGAAAAAGAATGATCTTTGAAGTAGTTTCACCTAGTATGAGCATGAAGACCCTTCATATATGTATCCTAGTTGAAAGATGGCTTTCTTTACCCTTAGATCTTGAGATTTCATGAGCTTTGCATAAGTTTAGATGAGTTTGGACGTACCCTTGAATAAGGAGGGAATTGGATGAGAATGCTATGTACTAGAGGTCCTTAAGGTGGAAAATTACCTAAAGGTATATAAGCTTAGTTCCTTTGCAAACCAAGAAACGAATCACTTCTCCTCCTCATTTCTCTTCTTTCTCAAAACGGCTAAGGCAAAGATTTGGAGCTCAGGGAGACGACCAAGTAGTTCCAAGGTGAGTAGGAACCATCTTCTAGCTCGAATTCATGGAGGAATTCTTCTTAAAAGGTTGGTTCTATGGTTAACTCACTTAGATTCCTTGTTCTAGCCGATCATCCCCACCATTTCCTTGGAGAATCACCTCTGGCCGAGTTGTGGAGCTCAAGACACCATTAGAGGCTTGAAGATTGGAACCTTGGAGCTCTAGGAACAACGTTTTAAGGTGGGTTTTATAACTCTAAACTCTTTGCTTTATATGCATATTTTGTTCTTGCAATTTAGCATTTAGTTCTTCTTCTACCTCCCTTCTTCCTTGCACTTTTGCAAGCAAAACGGTGGAATAACCGACCTTGACAGAGGTTGAAGATGATGGGCGTGGATTCCTAGGTTACTTTATCAAACAACCTTGGACCCTTTTGGTCCAAACGGTTGCAAACCGTTTAAGGTCAAACGGTTTCAAACCGTTTGATCTCAAACGACCTTGCAAGACCGTTTGGATTGAAATGATCTCAAGACCATATGATAGGGTTGACCAAGGGACGACCGTTTGAGGGTCTGTTGGTAATATATTGAATTTCATTCTTGCAAAGAATCAGAGTTTAATTCTTAACCAATTGAGAGTTGAAGGCACTTCAACATCCTAACCCTAATCGGGCTGAAATTGTTGATTTCATGAATAGATCTTGTTGAATTTTGGGTTGAAGGACCCAAACGGTCTCAAGACTGTTTGGGGTTCCTCCAAACGGTCTCAAGACCGTTTGGGCACAACCCAAGACCGTTTGAAGGTCTAAGGTTGAGGTAATTTGATGGGTTGAGGATCCAATTGCAATAAGTTGATGAATTGATAAAAATGCTGATTTTAGACCTAATTCAAGTTCAACCCTAATCCAACCGACTTGGTTTTTGGTCAAACTTTGGGAAAACAGTCTCAAGACCGTTTGGATGATGTCCAAACGATCTCAAGACCGTTTGGGCCAAGTTTGGGCCCAATTGGAGGTCAATTGATAGGTTCAACCTTGAATTGATTCACATTGTTGAATATTGATGACTATCCGATTTGAAACCCTATTTGAGATGGACTTAACCCTAATTGGCTTTCAATTGAAGGTTAATTTGGTGTCCAATTGATTGAGGCTCATCCTAATTGACTCAATTTATAAGTGGTTAATATGGCTTTGGCCAATTAAGGGCTTCAACATACTTAACCATAAACATTTGTAACTTTTGAACCATGTTGGAGGTCCAAACGGTTTGAGCCCATTTGGATCCAAACGGTCTCAAGACCGTTTGGGCTCAAACGATCTCAAGGTCGTTTGGACCAATCGATCTCAAGACAAGTTGATCAAATAGTTTCAAACCGCATAAGCTCAAACGGTTTGGAAAGTCAACCTTTCCAAACGGTCAACGCACCCAAACGGTTTGGGCAAACGACCTTGAGGTCATGCGGTCTTGGAGTCAAACCTAGCAAACGGTCAACGCACCCAAACAGTTTCAAAACCGTTTAGTGGTTGAAGGTTGAAACCGTTTGGAGGTTTTCAAGTTTATTTATACTTAATCACTTGAAGTTGTAATTGGTTCAATGGTGATCTAAACTAAACCCTAATGGTAACTTAGAACATTAAGGGACTAAGTGATTAATGAATTGACCCATGATGGTGATCATGAGGTAAATTACCAAAATACCCTTGAGGGGTTTAATTGAGTAATACCTTGTTCTAATCAAACCCTAATCACATGATAGTGATGTTTTGGCTTATGTTAGTCAATGAGGACTTAACCCAACCTAATTTAGAGTGGTGTAATCACCATCTACTAGTAAGAGGAGAGAGAAAGTATCATAGGAGAGAGAAAGTACCCTTTTTGGTGGAAACTCAAGTAAAGTACCTTCAATACACATGAATGTGCATGATTAGGGTATGATCCACCTATGTGAGATCATGAAAACCCTAATAATGATAATTGATGAATCTTAATCTTATCTGAGGGCTTTAATGATGATGTTTCTCATACATGATGATGTCATGAGTCCAGTTCACCATGAGGTGAATAGTAAACCCTAATTCTAGGGTGATGACGTTTAATGGGAATAGTAAACCCTAATTTAGAATGATTTGATAAATGTAGTAGTTCAGGGTTATGCCTTTGAGTATGAAACCCTAATTACAAGTTGTAACATAAGGAATCTCTATGCCTTGTGAGCTAAGAGATTCAATAAATCTAATCTAGAAGGGATGTGATATGAATTAGAATCCCTAAATTAGAAATGAAAATATGTAAAATCCTAGAGGGATGGTAGTGAACCTAGTTTATGACCTAGCAATTATGAATTCCTGGAGATACGTATAAGGTAATGCCTTTAAGTAAAGTATAGTCAAATCAATGAGTATGATGTATTCACACCATGATAAGAATAAGAAGTGAATTCATACCTTAAATTGATAATCATTATGATGTTCAATAAATGTTGTATTTAAAGACAAATACTCACCATACCCTGGTATGCTTCCAAGGATGGCAGAGTTGCATACTAGAATTGGATTGATAATCTAAAAAGGAAATATTAACAATGAAGGATGGGGTATGTTAACCTTAGTCCTGTGTTATGCTTTAAGGCATGAAACTCTGTGAACATATTACAAATATGATACCTTATAAGATAAAGAGATTTCAATAACCTTATCTAAATAAGGTGAAACCCTTTTTCCAATTATTCTTTTAAGCATGCATCTTCAAGATTGAAGTATGAGATAAGGAATCAATATTCCTAATCATAAGTAAAGGAAATGAATAACCCTAATTGATGAAAATCAGGGAACCTAACTCTTGTAAGAGTAGGAAGGTATAACTTCATTGAAATGAATTGTTTACTGTTATCAGTTAGATTAACCATGCAAGTTCCTTCATGAACATGATCAAATCCAGGTAAGGATTATGATACTATATTCATTGAAAGCATGCTTTAGCTTTATGAATAAATGAAATATTTTGATGCCTTGTTGAGTGGCATCCTATGAGACTGATGGTCTGTAAAATCTATAAATATCATCAAAGTCATGCTTAACAGATGACTTGTGATGAGATGATTGAGAAATGATAATTAATGTAAGTTAGACTTGTTACATTTAGTATTCTATCTTCATAGCTGCCATGATAATGATTAATGTTTGAGAACATGTATGATGTCAAAAGAATACTGAAATGCACCTAACTAATCAAGTATAATCATACCATGTAGAGCCCTGATCATAGATCCATCATTGTCAGAGACCAAATGATGGTGAAATAGGTTTTCCCAAGGGAACTCCTGGATCACATACCCTTGAGTATGTGGGGGAGATGGATGCGTAAATCCTTACATCCTAGTGTAGGAATTGATGTAGATTTATCATAGTCCGTCAATCCTTCACTACAAAACCCAAATGGTGAGATGTACCACAAATCTCCCAAAGAAGGCACATATACCGCATCGATCAGAGGTAAACAAGAAATCTCTCGATGACGAAGAGAGTACAGAATGCCACTGTAACTCTAAAATAGCGAAGGACCAGATTACCCTGGTAAGCTATAACAGCGGAGACACAAAGTGTCCTGCAAGCAATCCTCTAACTGACTGAGGAAGATGAGGTCTTAAGAATCCGACTCTTTTAATGACCTATGTATGATACCGATGCACCTTAACAATGATCGGTTGGAGTATGAGTGGTATACCTCATCTCCACAGGGCATAATGATGTTTGTAAAACATAATCAACCGCGTAGTATAACTGCTTAGGTTGAACTACGAGAAACAATGTTTGGTGTTACATTGCTTACATTAATGATCTATTTAGATATTTTGTATACATGTTCTTTATATGCTTTAGAGGAATGACTGCCTAAGTAGAAGTTGTTTCACTTGTTATTAAATCTGTTGTTGCATGATTTAAGTTACCTTGCCTATGTTGATTTCTTGAATTGCTATATAAAGCTTCTAGTTGAGAGTTATAACTCTTGCTGGGACAATTTGTACATTGTCTCACCCCGTAGATTTTAACTTTTTAGGTGGTCGTCGAAGACGAAGGATCCCGCTTAAGGATGAGCAACAACAGCAACAATAGTACCGAAGGCAGCTGTGAATCTCAGGTGGAGATACTGACTGCTGAGTTATGTAGATAGATAGTCCTATGTCGTCTCTGTTCTCTCAGGTCCTAGGAATCAGTGGTTTGAGTTTTTGGTGTTGGCTCCTGAGATTTTGAATCATGTTGTATATAACTACTCAAGAAGTGGTTTAACAGAGATGTAAACTGTTTACTTGGTTTCTTATACAAAGGAGTTTTATAATTTCCAGATCTTGTCTCAAAAGTTTTAATTTCCAGTAATTTTTCATATTCTGCAACTAATCGAATGCTTCCGCTAAGTTTAAATCGTGTTTATATCGTGGTTTTGGAGATCGGAGCCCACAATGATGGGGCACTTAGGGTCCTCAACAGTATCGATGATAACGATATCACAAGGAATGAAGAAACTTCCTACTCTTATCGGGACATCTTCCACTATCCCTACCGGCCTTTTAAAGGTTTGGTCTACCAACTCTATCCTCATATTAGTCCTGACCATATCATTCATTCCTAAACATTGTGCGAGACTTAGAGGCATGAGGTTGATACTAGCCCCCAAATCGGCTAGACCTTTTCTTTCAACGTTGTCTCCTACCGCAAAGGGTATAGTAAAGGCCCCAGGGTCCTTTCTCTTAGTCGGTAAATCTATTTTCACAAAGGCAGATGACATAGCGGCTAGATGCACTATTTTGATCCTTCCACCTAGTCTTTTCTTTGTGATTAGATCCTTGAAAAACTTGGCGTAGGTCGGCATTTCTTCTAAAGCGTTGAGAAATGGTACCTCTAGGTGAATCTTTTTCACTGAATCCATAAAGTTTTCATACCTTTTCCTGAGTGAGCCTTCACCATCTTGTACAGAAACGGTAACCTTGGCGAGTATCTCTTGCTAAAAATTCCTCACTAGGTCCTTACTCCCTAACTAGAGGGTGCTGGCTCTCTCCCCTGTCTGGATTTTCTACAATCTTATCTTGCTCGGGTTCTTCTGCCCTCAGCTCTTCAGGGTGATGTGTCATACGTCCCGATCTGAGGGTTTCCATCTTGGCAGACTCTGTACTAGAAGGGATCTTCCCTGACGGGTTCTTCACAAGCTCGGCTAACTGAGCTAGTTGTTGGTCTATCTGACGCTGATGAGTTTGCATATCCCCCATCTGGACTTGCATAAAATTCAAAACTCTTGAGTTGGATAGTTCACTTTGCGCAAGCTGATTATTAATGGTGTCCTGCATTTTAACAAAGTCAAAAAGTTGACCCACTAAGTCTAGCTGGTTGTTGCTATTTATCTGGGTCGGCCCTTGAGCCGGCACCTGCCCTTGACTCGTGTTAGTGACTTGACAAGGTTGAAACTTTCCCTGACCTTGGTAATTGGTTTTATTCTACTGAGAAGAGCTCGTCTTGATGTACTTGCCTTGTGCGCTTCTTTTATCGAAGACAGGTTCCTGCTTGGGCGGATTGTTTAGCTGATACGAATTTTCTACGACATCCTTGTTTCGATAACTGAAGCCAGGGTGGTCTGGCCTCCTGAACGTGATGTAGGATACGTTCACAACTTCCTCCTCTTCTGAATCACTTTCACTAGACTCTTCAAGTTGAGTGTATACACAACTATCTACTCCGTTCCCTGCTTCGCCACATGTTACACACTTCATAACCTTCTCAATCTGTTTCTTTCCTTTTTCTCTAGACTCCTTCAGTTGTCGGACGTTCGTAGCTATCTTTTGAATCTGAGTTGTTATCACCTCTAGAGCTTTTGACTCGATTGATGGTCCTTCTTTAGTGGCTTTCTTTGTGTATCCTCTGCCAGTTCTATCATACTCAGATTCGGCTTGTAATTCAGCCATGTTCTCAATGATCTTTTTAGATCTGCTGGGCTTCTTTCCAAGAAAGTTGTTTCCTACTGCTGCATTTAGTGAAACTCTCTCTTTAGGAGTTAGACCATTATAGAATGTTGTTATCAGAAAACCCTTCTTGTAATTGTGGTGGGGGCAGTCCCTTTGGTATTCCTGATGTCTCTCCGAGGCTTCTTGAAGGTTCTCTCTTGGCTTCTGCATGAAGGATGTGATCTTTTGCCTGTTCCTCACAGTCTTCTTGGTAGGGTAGAACTTGTTTACAAAAGCATCTACTAAAGCATTCCATCCATTCAAAGATTAATGAGGCTGTCCAAGGTACCATGACAGTGCCTTGTCCTTCAGGGAAAAGATGAAACCCTTGCAGTAGTGAAACCCCCCTCATTTTGATGGTGTCACATATATTCTTGAAAGCATCGAGGTGATGATAGGGATTGTCATTCTTGAAACTCCCTCAAAAGCTCTTATTCTGAATCATGGAAATCCCAATGGGTTTTAGCTCGAAATTTACAGCATCGAACCTTGGGATAATCACTGGGCATCTTGAATTGTTGGCTTTCGTGGCAGCCAACTCTCAAAGGGTCTTTTCTTCCTCCTCGGAATCTTCACTGTTGTTGTTCCTATGATTCTTCTCTCAATCATGGTGGTTCCTTCTATGCCTGCGGCGGTGACGACGCTCTTCATGGTGGCGATCATTCTCAGGTCACTCTGGTTCAGGTCTTCTAGCTCTTCATGTAAATGATTGTTATTCTAACGGTCATCATCCCCATCTGGAGGTGGGTGTGGTCCAACTCTAGCATTTCACTCATCCTCGGAAAGTGGTGGTTCCACGCAAGGTGGCATGATGACTAGAGTTGAATCAAGTGAAACCTTCTTCCTAGGTAGCTAAATAGAACATAGAATCAAGTTAGAAAATCATAGTTGATGAATCGAACTGTTTTGATTAGATTTAGTTTAGAGGGCTTCAAGTAAGAGTGTTGTCAAGCTTATTGCTAAGCTTGAGGCACAGGAGTATAGTGAGTGGACTCTTTTTCAGTAACAGTATCGTTTTGCCATCTCCCCGAAAACGATGCTAAAAAGTTGACCGGCCTAAATCGTACGTCCAAAAGGAGCAGATTAAAGTAGTCAGACTTTTAAATAGATAACCCGACTTTCATGCCCCCACAATGATAACGGGGTCCGATGTAGAGATCGGGGTCGAACATAGGGACAAGGGTGGTCTTTCTAAGAATGTGGAATCAGCACTTTGTACTCCAGTAAGAAAGAGAATAGAACTTGTCCCCAAGGGAGACGACGGTTGAAAACAAGATTAAAGGAACCAAAGGAAATAAACCAAAAGACTATCCCCAAATGGAGCTGCGAGAAAGAATTAAGTTTTTGGGTTAATAGGTTTTTATAAAGGTTTTGCGAAATAGAATCTGGGGAGATAAAACAGTCGTAAAGGTAAAGCACGAAGGAAGAAGACTTAGGAATTACAGGCGGTAGCGGAAAACCTCTTGCACCCTCCTCTCTCAAAGAGGGTGCCTCCAACTATGTCCCAATACCCTCTCTCAAGAGTAATGAACATGAGTTGGAGTGGGAAGAAAGCTGGGGCAGCCCCGATCCTGGGCACTCACGTACTCCCGGATCAGACTGAACTCTAGAGTTACAACATCCCTCTCTCGAAGGAGTTGAAACGAGAAACACGATCTGATAGCTAGTCAAAATATGATCCAAGCATACATGCTAGAGTTTAGATGCTACAAAGAAATCATCCAACAAAAAGAAACCATACATAGAACAATAGATATTAAACTCCACTAATTCCATAATCATAGATATGAAAAAGGGTTCAGTTACAATGTGTGATGAATGAAAGTAAATTTGCTATAAAAAGGGGAAGATAGATATCGACCCCTTGATATAGGGGGTTGATATACAGCAGTAGACCCCTAAGAAATCTCTAACCTGATACCGGGTGGGAGCTCTGCCCGATATGCCTGTGTCAGGCAGCTAGCTGCCTCTCGGGAAACACACCGTGATGGGCAGACGTATCGGCCAAGGCTCCCTACCCTATACGGCTGTGTTAGGCGGCTAATTCTCTCGGGCGACACACCGTGATGGGTGGACCATATCGGGTTTGGTATTTTGTCAGGTTAGATGCGACTTAGGTTCTCGGGTTCTTTGTATCAGCTGTAGGGGTGAGTCGTCTCGGGTAGGAGCCCTTCTAAGAACCTGGCACGTCAGGTGGCCTTCTTTGTCATATCGGGCTACTGCGGCTACTGGGACGGGTTCTAAGTGAACCACTCCCGCCCCTCTCGGGTTTAGGGAGTCCCAAGTATTTTAAAAGAATTCCATTCTTCACCCTACGGGAGGCACCATGGAAGAGATAGAACAACCACTAAAGTGCTTCAATCTGGGTTTTTCTGGCCTACGTTATTCAAGGACACAACTGCCTACGTGAAAGTCTACAAGGAATGCTAATCTACCGGGAATATCGGAAGAAGAAATGAAATGCCTTTATCAAATTGGTTAGAAGTTGAGATCTTTGACGTCTAGGGAATAGACTACATGGGTCCATTTCCCCATCAAAAGTTTATCAATACATCCTAGTAGCAGTGGACTACGTATCAAAGTGGGTTGAGGAAGTTGCTACTCAAACTTGTGACTCAAAGTCTGTGATTAAGCTGTTCGAGAAAACCATCTTTCCTCGCTTCGGGGTACCCCGATCTGTGATAAGCGATGGCAGATCATACTTTGGAGAGAAGCAGTTTGAAGCACTACTGAAGAAGTATGAGGTCAGGCACAAGGTTTCTACACCATACCTCCCCCAAACATCTGGGCAGGTGGAGGTGTCAAACAGGCAGATCAAGCAAATCTTAGAAAGGACTTTCAGCCGCACGCAGAAAGATTGGGCGTTGAAGTTAGATGATGCTCTCTGGGCCTATAGAACTGCATACAAGATGCCCATTGGCACAATGCCTTACATGTTAATCTATGGAAAATCTTGCCACTTACCATTGGAGCTTTAACACAAGGTCCTCTAGGCAATCAAGTTTCTAAATATGGACCTAGAAAAGGCCGGGAAAAAGAGGTTCCTATAGTTGCAGGAGCTCGAGGAGATGAGATTACATGCTTATGAAAATGCAAGGATTTACAAGCAGAGGACCAAGGTGTGGCATGATGCCCACCTAAAGAGAAAGGGTGTTAGAAAAGGATAAAGTTCTTTCATTTAAATCCTCCATCCTCCTTTTTCCAGGTAAGCTGCAAACAAGGTGGTCGGGACCCTTCACAGTGGCGAAGATCTATCCTTCAGGGATGATGGAACTGCATGACAAAAATGATCCAGCAAAAGTCTTTCCGGTGAACATGCACAGAGTCAAGAGGTACTATGAAGATGAAGAGTTCATAAGAAGATTAGAGATAGACCTATAAGATGCTGAAACAACAACTGAAGGAGCAGAGTGAAGGACTTTGAAGCTGTCAAGCTGACGACAGAAACCACAGTGCTCCTCGGGAGGCAGCCCGAGTCTTTACTTTCCTTAGAATAGGATGTTATTTCCTTTCCTGAAAACATTACGAATGCTATCAATGTAATAAGGCCCGAGTCAGTGCATTCTCCACGCACACAGACTCTCTCATTTTGTGGTCCACTGACTTAGTTTTTATGCATTGATGAGTAATACTATATGAGGCTGGAAGTCATTTCCTTTAAGCCAATGATGTTTTACCCATAAATGTTATCCTTTCTTTAGTTTTAGTTTTTCCTCTCTTATTTTGTTTTGTTTTGTTTTGTTTTCCTTTTTAAAGCTTGTATCGGGCACGCAAAGTTTCCATGCCCGATACCTTGCTCTCTGGCCCTATCGAGCATGTGACTAACCTTTGCCTGTTTCGCGTAGTAGAGTCGGGCAATCGACAGGTTGTGTGTGTTGCGCTGTATCAGGCTACGAATCGTCCATACATGTATCGGGTGAGGCCCTCGATCCGCGTGACACACCCTTATCAGGCAATGATATCGGGCATCAGACATTAATGACGAATCTGTGTCGTGCGATACACCTAGCTCGCGGGACACACCTTACCGCCGCGATTAAGTCATACCCAAGAAGCCAAATCGACCCTAGACGAGGCTGATTAGACTGATTTAACTGCTCGTCTCGGGATCGATTGGTCTCCTCACGCGACACATGTCCCTATTTTACCCGATATACCCCCGCCTGAGATGGCTATATATAGTAACCTCAGTTAAACGTGTCAGGCACTTGCATTCACTTTTTACCTACTCCCTTATTGTGCATCTGCCCTTAGCTTTTACTCTCGCGTCGGCCATCCTTGCGAGCTCACGTATCACGCATCAATTGTTTAGAAATAGGTATAGCCCGATATGCCCTATCGTAACAGGCAACTTGTATCGTTAGTTGATCATGTTACACGAGGTTTTTGTGTCGGGCGATACGAGGTGCACGACACCCGTATCGGGTAAGATAGTTCAATTCATGTCGCCCGACACTTTTTCGTATCGAGCAACACTTGTATCAGACAACGTCGATATCGGGGTCCTTTTGACCATGTCGCGTGGTACACGTATCACACAACGCGTTTCGTGCAAGATCGCCAATATCGAGCATGTTTTACTTTTTCCAACTAATCATGTGACAAGCTTTTTATTTAACCAACTTGGGATCGTATCAGCCACCGATTTTTCACTGGGCGATATTTGTATCATGCAAGACTTTTGTTGGGCTGACGTATCGGGAAGCCATGTCGAACAAAGCCTATTTGGTTAATGATACCCGATATCAACTTGTTTGTGTCGAGCTTTGTCTAGTTTCAACTTAAAAAGTATCACCTACCTTGTATCGGGGGACACAACCCTGCCGCCCGATATGAGGTAAGGTGACCCATTCAGAAATTTTGATGATTACTAATTCTTTCATTTGACAATTATAGAAATGGCCTGCACCAAGAAAATTGTCATCCAAGTAGACAAGCATGGCCGAAGGATCAACACAGAGGCCACAACAGAAGCCTCCACAGCCGAGCAGAAGCACCCAAACCCCGACTCAGCGGGGCCATCTGGGGCCGAGAAGAGGCCAAGGACAGAAGCGGCGGCAGCCCCATCAACAGCAGTAGAACCCCTGTCCCATTCTCCAGGCCGGTTCATGCCCAGAAATGAGGAGCATCAAGAGAGGTACACGGAACTGGCAGCCAAGATCTATAGGCTGACCAGGTTCTGCCACCATCCCTCCTTCCACTAGATAGGAATCTTCAATAGACTGGACAACGTCTTGGGAGTTGCTGGGCTGAAGACGATCTGCTTCAACCTCTCTAGATAATGCACTGAACTCACCAAGGAGTTCATGTCCTCCCTCCGACGAGTCCACAATGGGCCAGAAGAAGTGGAGGGATATGGAGGGGCAGACCGGCTACAGGGCCAGTTATATAATGTTAAGCACGAGATTTCAGAAAAGCTGCTCAACAAAGTCTTCTCCTCCTCAGAAGCTGAGAAGGAAATGTTGAATAGAGGCGCCAAGATTGGCGAGGGTGACAACTTCAACCTGGTCAGCGTCTAGAAGAAACTAACCGGTGAGTCCTCCTACAAGCCGGGAAGCAAAGTGGCGGCCATTCACTCATGCTTTTGGAGGATCATCCACAAGATCATGGCTTGCCTCCTGTTCAGCAAGTATGAGACAAGCAACATATACACTGAAGAACTCCATCTTATGTGGTACATGATGGAGGGAAAGGTGGTCAATCTAGGACGCTTCTTGCTGAACCGACTGTACCCGATAAAAGAAGCCACCAAGGAGTATTGCATGGGTGGCATCATCAATCTGATTGCGGCAGGGTTCGGATACCCAAAGGAGCCGCGCAGCTTGTCGAGGACCCGAGGCGATGATAAGATCTACATGAAGTTCTTGCAAAGGGCCAACATTATCAAGAAGGAGGGTCGCCGGTACTTTTTCAAGTTTGCAAGAACTTCCAAGCTTCTACCCCTCCCATTCTGCATCAAATATGATGCAGAGAAGCTGGTCTTCACCACAACAGAGATCGAAGTTGTGGAGGTTGAAGCAGTCTATGCCGCTACCGTCAGGATACAAGAAAAGGTGGCAGCAAGGGGAGGACCAATTCCTGACGACGCCTGATAGGAAAAATCTTCCACTGTCCCTTCCGAGCCACCCACCGCCCCCACACAACCTGCGGCAGCCACTGATAAAGCTGTCATCGCTACTCCTATCCCAACCGCGGCCGCCACAACAACAATTGTCATGGCTGTGGAAGAAGTAATGGCGATCGTGGAAGTCGCCGAGACAACTGGGGCTGAGACAACGATGATAGCCCCAAGGGAAGCTGTCGCGACATAGACAGCCACAGTTCCCGAAGCTTCTGTTGCGCCTTTCATGGTGGAGGAGATGGTACAGACAAACACCAATAATGGGGTGTTCACTGAGCTCCTCGAGATGGAGCTCATGGCTGCACAGCCCACGCTGACGCCGCCGCCAACGTCGTCGGTGATAGTTGTGGAGGAGGTCGCCGACAACCAGATGATAGAACAATGGCTAACCAACTCACGCCTTTTTCTACCAACACCGACAGGAGAGGTAGAGGAAGCCACGAAGGTGTCAATGCCTCACCCTGAAGTGACACCCTCGCAGACGGTATAGATGGGCTCAGACCCGCCTGAAGTCAAGCAGTCATCGGGCCGACATTCACGCGCAAGGAATGTCACGAGATCGAGAGGGAAATATGACGCAACACCTCAATCTTTGGGGAGATCCTTGGTCAAGAATTCAACCATTTGCGGGAGGTAATGAGTAACCACTCAGTTACCTTTTCTTCTCTTATCTGCAAATTTTCTATTTTCTAGCAGAGGCTTAGCAAACAGGAGCGCCAGCTGCTGGCTCTAGTTGGCCTTCCCGGCCAACTAGAGACACTTAACGCAACACTACAGTAGGCTCTCCTATGCCTCGATGCAGTTGAGGAGGAGCTTAACCGAAGGGACAACCACCCCCGCTCAAGACATCCAAGGAGGTCTCCATCACCTCCTGGCTCAGGTTCCCAACCCTCCTCATCAGCATCCTCCTCTGGGACGTCGTCCCCTTCCTTCTCTAGTGGGCCCTCCACAACACCCGAGGAAGGAACGACACACAAGACATCCGACAGGGCTTCAGATGGACAGGAGAGATCCCACGGCATGGAAGAAGATGTTCCCTCTGCCTCCCTGGACGAAGCTGAAGACAACAACGAGTCAATCAGAGTCGGGGAGGACTCTTCTGATGAATCAGAGGGAGAATGCGGGGGGGACATTTACACAACAAATGAAAGACACCCCCCAGAGGAAGAAGCTCCACGGCAGACGTGTTTTCTATGTCTTCGGAGATCGCTTCATTTGAGATGGTTGATTTTGACAGAAGAGCCATCAGATACCTGATAATCAAGGACCAAATGTTGCTGAACAAGGTCCTGAGATCACAGGATGATGAAGAAGACGTCGTATGGAGCAACATGTACTTCTCTACATGATGAGGGGTTCTAAGGAGTATATTCTTCTCACCAGTCGTCATCACAAAGAAGTTGTTCAGGGTCCTGGAAGGCGCCATACTGGAGAATCTCAGCACTAGGACAGGCTGAAAGCTGATATATACCGCCACCTCGGCCTTGGCTAGAAGGTTGATGATGGGGTCGTATGATTCTGTTCAGGTGGACAACATGTTGCAACACATCGAAGAACACAACACAACATTGGTGTTGTCCCCTTACAAGCATAGAAAAAATTGGTTTCTGTGCGTGGATGATCTCCGGAATCATGACGTCTAGCTCCTCAGCTGCTGCAACGAGGAGGTACCATGCTCAGGACACACATTTGTACGCCCCGAAGATAAGATTCTCAGGCTTCTTCTGTTGCATCTACTCCGAGTGATCAAGTATGGAGTCCAACGCCGCTCCGGGATATGAAATTTCTTCAGCATCAGAGACTTCCCCATCCAAGAAGAAGTGGGAAGTGGGAACATCGCCATCATTGTCCTTCGTTCCATTGAGCTGCTCCACGTTTTTGGATACATAAGCAGCTCAAGGGCCAGAACTTCTACCAGCTCAGAAGCACTTATTCACTTCTGCTGATCAAGGACGGGCACTATTTCCAAGATGCAGGCATCCCAGAGAAGTTGTTGGACAGCGATCAAGAAGGCATATCCTCCCCACCCAGCAGCCCTCTAGAAAAAGAAGCCGAGAAGGCCACAAATGTTTACGGGGCAGGCAAGCAGATGGACGTTCTAGAAGAAATACTTTCAAAAGAAAGCCCTGCTTCGCCTTATGATTCGGAAGAAATGATCAACAACTTCGACCGTTTCTCATTCTCTACACTAACATAGGAACAGGTAAACAAGATCCTATAGAAGTTAGCTAACTCTACCCCCACAGACGTCATCTACGAGGCTGACAATTTAAGGGACATGGTGAAAGAAGGAGGATGTTTGGAGATATCAGGGGTGGACTCCTACATCCAAACACTACAGAGAAAGTTTGAATACACATACATAGCTCATCCAATGTTGTTCAACGACACCTGCCTTGCCGATGAGTAAGGAGAAAAACAATCTTTTCTGGCAGAGATACAGAGCAGAATGCCACATGTCATCTTCCTGCCTATCCTGCACTTCAACCATTGGACGCTCCTGACGATGTACACTCGCCCACGAGCAAGAATTTTCTACAACAGCTCAGATAGCAACAAAGATCATCCAGTGTAGTGTACATCCACAACATTGACACCCCTCGAGTGCTTAGTTAGGAAATACTATACAGAGGTGGCAACACTGCTCCAACCATTCTTGGAGATGGTAGAGAGCAAATAGCACGAGCTTCAGTTTTGCCACAGCAGTCCACAACAAGTTCCTCTATCCAATGACTGCGGCATCTTCGTGCTAGAATGGATCTCTAGCTCGGTGACGCTACAAAAAATGCCTGAAAAGCTCCACCACATCGACTATCACATCAAACGTGGAGAATATGTGTGGGAGCTTATATCTGATGGAGGCGTGCTCACCAGCTAGCCCTCATTGACCTATCACTACCTCACCTTATCTTTTCTCACAACTCTGGGACAAAGTGTGGGATAAGCTTGGGGGGTATTGTATATCAGTGAGGGAGGTATAAAATTTCTCCCATTTTTCATTTTGTCTTTCTTATTTCTTTTTAACATATCCTGTGTATATATACATATACAAGTCTAATACAAAACAATGCGTATACAACTCCTTGCCTCTATACACTTGTACATATGCATTCTATAGTAAATATCAGATACAGCTTCTCCCAGCTTGTTCTCTTTGTGTCTAAGGTGGTACACGCTTTTGATATGATCATTCTGAAAATGCAGTCTCAAACGACAAAAAGGCTATGACTTTTTCTACGCCAATTTTGAAAAAAAAATCTCGCAACAGCTAAAAGATGTGCATATGAAGGAAAAAGCTGCCCGAATAGCAAAACTCCTTTTCCACCTTATCCGCCTAAATCCCAAAAGAAAAAGAGAGAAAAGCCATATGAGAGTGAATAAAAGCATAAGAGTTATGCCTAATGAAAAAAAAAAAACAAAAACACACTTGTTCTTCTAAAAGTACCCGTCTTTAGGCATGGTAGATTTGGGGCAATGGTACGTAGGATGTGAAATCACTGCTCTAAAGCCAACTAGCTTGGACTGTAGGGACCATTTTCCCACTAACAGACTCATACCTGGATGGACCAATGGGAAACTAGAAAAACCCAAAAAGCCTTCACCTTCCCAAAAACCCAACTTCTTGCTCCCAAAAGTTGTTCGGGTGAAAGCTAACTTCGAAACCATGCACCAAAGTCTCGTCGAAGATGAAAGAGAAATTTTTTGCATAGATAAGGCGATGAAAAATAATAAAGCTTGTTGCTCTGAGTAGATGTAATTTTCCCAATGAACGTCTCGAAAAGCACACTTAAACCCCTTGTCCGAGGACAGTGTCTGGTCATAAAGTAGTATCGCAAATGAAATTTTAAAACTAGGTACTATTTGATTGAGGACAATCAAAATGCTAAGTTTGGGGGAGTTGATAACACTCATTTTAGGGTTATTTATAGCTCATATTTTCCTATCAAAACTGCTTTTCCTCTAATTTTTGTCATGATTTTGCACACAAGTAAACTGTGCTCTAACCCTAACTCTTTTTCCATCTTTTGTATAGATTTCTCCCTGTTTTATACCTAAAAGACTGCTAAAGGCTCGTCCCGGCCCATGAACGGTTCCCACCCGCATCGGCCCTTCTACCAGCCACCCGACACGTCACTTACCCATCATGGCTTCAGCCCGATATAGAAGCAACGTGACACAGACATGTCGCACAAGGTGGCTCTAATGGGCGATATGCTACTTACCCGACAGAGGAATCTTCCTGCCACGACTGATCATCCTGTTAAGGCATGTCGTGCGATATGAACCCCTCATCGGTAGCGTTTGCCCACCATGGCCACCCGATACGATTGCAACCCGACACACGGTGACCTGCTGTACCGAGCGACACACAGGTGTCGACCATCCCCGAAGCCACGAAAAGGGGGGCTGATTTAGGACGTGTGGCCCCACGAGAACTGCAACTTCTCCCAGCCACTTCCTATAAATAGTAGCTACAGGACTCCGATGGAAAAGGTCGGAATCTAGTGAAAGCTAACTTTGGAAAGCATCTGAAGCTAGTTTGTTGACTCCGAAGGCATGTCGGGCGATACTAGGTGAGCACTCCGCCAACCTGAGAGGGGCGGGAGTGGTTCACTTAGAACCCATCCCGGTAGCCCCAGCAGCCCGATATGATAAAGAAGGCCACCCGACGTGTCAGGTTCCTAGAAGGGCTCCTGCCCGAGACAGCTCACCCCCTACACCCGATATAAGGAACCCGAGAACCTAAGTCACCTCTAACCCGATAAGATACCTAACCTGATACGGTCCACCCGTCACAGTGTGTCGCCCAAGAGGGTTAGCCACCCAACACGACCGTATAGGGTAGGGAGCCTTAGCCGATACGTATGCTCATCACGGTGTGTCGCCCAAGAGGGGGCCAGCCGCCTGACATAGGCATATCAGGCAGAGCTCCCGCCCGGTATTGGGTTAGACATTGCTTAGGGTTCTGCTGCTGTATATCGACCCCCTATATCAAGGGGCTGATATCTATCTTCCCCTTTTTATAGAAAATTTACTTTCATTCATCACACATTGTAACTGAACCCTTTTTCATATCTATGATTATGGAAATTAGTGGATTTTAATATCTGTTGTTTTGTGTATGGTTTCTTTTTGTTGGATGATTTCTTTGTAGCATCTAAACCTCTAGCATGTATGCTTGGATCATGTTTTGACTAGCTATCGAATCGTGTTTCCCGTTTCAACTCCTTTGAGAGAGGGGCGTTGTAACTCTAGAGTTCACTCCGGTCCGGGAGTATGAGAGTACCTAGGATCGGGGCCGCCTCGGCTTTCTTCCCACTCCAACTCATGTTCATTACTCTTGAGGAGGGTTTTGGCACATAGTTGGAGGCACCCTCTTTGAGAGAGGAGGGTGCAAGAGGTTTTCCGCTACCGCCTGTTATGCCTAAGTCTTCTTCCTTTGTGCTTTACCTTTACGACAGTTCTATCTCCCCGAATTCTGTTTTGCAAAACTTTTATAGAAACCTCTTAACCCAAAAACTTAATTCTTTCTTGTAGATCCATTTGGAGATAGTCTTTTGGTTTATTTCCTTCGGTTCCTTTAATCTTCTTTTCAACCGCCGTCTCCCTTGGGGACATGTTCTATTCTCTTTCTTATCAGAGTACAAAGTGTTGATTCTGTGTTCTTAGCACACCCTTGTCCCTGTGTTTGACCTCGATCGCTACATCGGGCCCTGTTATCGTTGTGGGGGCCTGAAAGTCGGGTTATCTATTTAAAAGTTTGACTACTTTAATCTGCTCCTTTTGGATGCGCGATTTAGGCCGGTAACATATGAAGTTTACAATCAAGTATGTTATGATTGTTGGTTGCAGTTTACTAATTTCTTTGGTTGGGAGTTAGTACTAGGGTATGTAAGAACCATCAAATTAGTAAAACACAACATAATGTTTTCATTGGAAATATCATGGAGATTTCTCTTCAATTTACTAGGGTGCCATCACATTTTTCTACAGTAGACCCAAGATAGAAACTTCTTCTCACCTTGCTTCAGCAGGAACAATGTAAGTTCTTCTGTATTGCTCTCTTTTCAAGAAAACTAAACTATAAAATGCAAAAGAAATGTGTGAAAGTGAATTTAAAGTTCTACAATATAGAGGTGTGGAAGACATTTTGAAATGCATTAGTATCAAAGACATAAAGCATCGGTCATAAGCATCCTAGAGGAAAATAGAGAGAATGTTGTCTATATGTGCTTCCTAAATAATAAACTACTGAAACCATGAGTTGGAGTAAATAGGTAAAATAAGTTCTGAGTATATATAATAGAGAAAGCAAGGTTGTCAGAACCGAACCAGTGAACAAACCAGTGAGGCTTCTAGTTCTCGATTCATGTGACATCCCAACGCCACACAAGCGAGATTACTCAAAACAAATTGCATGATTAACAACTAATCATACACATTACCATAAAAGCAAGTAAATTAAAACCGATCTCATAACCATCACATGCAGAAACATATTACATTAAGGTCTTGCTGGCAAGGAGTGGCTCAAGTGGTCAAGCATGGTGTCTCCTCATGAAGGGACACGGTCCAGTTGCTGCCTTGATTTACCACCCCATCGGGCGTTCGGCCTCCGTCACAAGCATGGGAGAGGGGGGAGAAACCTTTCTCTCTTAATCCCATATTACATTAAGGTCCACAAACTTGTATCACATCATATACCATATTAGGTATTCATATCTGTACGGTGGTCAACTACCACAACCTGCATATAAAAGATCTATTCACATATACATGCCACACATGCACAAGCACTGACATACTGCCAAAAACTATTTATCAAGGTAACGTCTACAAAACACATCCCTTCTCACACCTGAGAGTACATGGATGACACATAGGACTCTACTATAAGACTAGCAGCATCCATCCTTCAATGACTACCGATCTCTGAGATGTTCTTCCTCAACAACACGATCTCTACCATGCCACTAAAGACTGCCTAAAAAGATGTGGAAACCCACAGGGAGAAACCAATGTCCCAACAAATGATATAACTCTCAACCAACGATTATGGCTCCATAGGATATATCATTATCACATAGTAAGCATTCTATGTTGATTCAGCTAAATGAATAATTAAAACTGATTACATAGGTTAAGAGGATTAAACAAATATAACAAATAAGTAGAACATCATATGCTTTTAGAAGGAATACAAAGAAAATGTATAACAATTAACTTCTCTTACCGCATTATATAACAAATAAGCAGTATAAGAAACAAGGCAAGGGTAAACTTCCAATGTGAGTCGTGTTTAACCCTAAATTGATATACTACATGGTGGTGTTACATATTTTAAGCCCTAAGGAGTTGAGGTATATTACTCACACTCCAATTGTCCACTACAAATTCGAAAATAGTGACATACAAGATCTAGGAAGAGTCAGACTCCTAAGATCTTGTTCCACCCTCGACCAATGCGAGTCCTCCACAGTGACAGACAAAGTCCACCTGCAAAACAGCCTAGTCCGCCTTGCTATATAGGTTACAACACTAGTGAACAAGGTATACAAACCCAATCATCTGATCTAAATCCACAGTTGTCCTCTATCACATAGTCTCTTGCACCTTGCATACTCAATAAAATGGGCTCCATGTTTCCCTTAGGAATACTCGTTTCACCTTCTAGCAAATTCTAACAGTGGAATGGATCTATGGCATATGGAACTACATGATTAGGGTTTCTCTTGATCAGTTAAAGCCAATTGGGTATCTTTTACTACATCAATCAAGTTACACACAAACCCTATAAAAGGTTCTACAAAGATAAGGTAGATTGCAACTTCAGAAGATATAAAATGTATAAAGCATAAACTTGCCACATCACTACATGGTACTATTCCACTGCCATACACAAGGCCATAAGCATTACCACATTATCATGGGATATCGATCCCTCACCACATCACTAGAGGATATCACCTCAATTAGAGATAGCGCAATTGCCAAGGTTACAAGACCATTCACATTGTTCCTTGTAAGAACATCATTATCTCTCCATGCCTCATCAAGGCTCATAATCATCACACATGTGCCACACAAGTGGTACCACAATCAATCATTAGCTATGATGCTCATTCAACAACAAATAAGGGTGATGCTATTTGGACAGAGAAAACAATTCATCAGGTGTGAGAACTTTGATGCATCTGTTATCATTGACCACCCCAAATCCAGAACATGTTTTGTATACATAGTTTTCAATTCTTGCTATGACAAGGAATGAAGGAAGAGTAACGTGATGGTACTTCATATACTATAGATCTAGTCTTTCATACGCCACTGAAAGCAAGCAAAACATGTTCAAAGCACTTCCTCTTCCGACCACTTTCCCTGAACTACATCATCAAGTTCCTAGGCATTTTTAACAAATGATTAGTGGATCAAGTCATTTTTTCTAGTGCAAATCAAATGGATTTTATTTTTCATGGTACTCATCCCTAATTGGGGGTTGCACCCCCCAAACCCCTCTGTAGTGCAATGACTTTTTTTCTTCTTTTCTGGGGTGTTTCTCCATAATTGCCCACACCAACCACTTTTGGTTCTTCGTGTGGTTGGTGTGAGGGGGAGAAATAGAGGAGAGAGATGAAGAAAAGGAAAATTATATTCTACTGCTTGATTTATATTTGTGCATCTTTATGCACTTTGAAGAGCTTGTGGACTTCTACAATTGATATTTGCATCTGAAAAGTCTTTTACTGCTATATGCTTTTTGGAGAGCTTCATATATAATGCTTGTTTTTTCTATATGATCTTCTATCAGGCTATGTCATGTACTTTGTTGTTTCGCACCAGCACTCTCTGGCATGTCCTTGTTTTTACATGTTGACTCTCTATTTATCCGTGCTTTATTTGCATGTTGACTATTGTGACCCAACACTCTTTGCAACTTTGACCACCTGTGTGCCAACACTCTATGGCTTGTCTATGCTTCACACATGTTGACCTTTTTTTGTCCATGCCTTGTTTGCACATTGATTTTCTACTTCTGTGTGCCAGCACTCTCTGGCTCGTCTGTGTTCTATTTCCCACATTGACTCATCCTTACTTTATTTGTACGATGACTATTGTTGTTGTTGTGACGCAACACTCTCTGGGTTGTTGTGCGGTTGTGATGAAGACCATGAAGCACTATTTTTTCTACTAATTTACCCTCCAAATGACCGTGTTGCTTCTTAATTCTTACCTACTATGATCAAGAAACTTCTATGACCTGCTTGCCTACTATGGAGTGTCTACTTGAGGGGGAGTGTCTGAGTGTTTGAGTGTTTTGATGTAATATTAAGGGGGAGGAAACTCTTGTATGGGATTGGTTTATCCTTTTATTTTGTTTCTTTTTTGTCCAACTCTTTGTTTGCAAGCTGATTTGGGATTCTCCCAACTTCAGTTTAATGGGGAGTGTTGAGAGTTATTTAGTTATTGTTTTTATTATTAGTTTGTAATATGGGCCTAAGTGTTTTGGCCCATTAGGGTTGGTTTTATGTCTGTACGCTTCCCTATCCTCCTATATATAGGAGCAGGGTTTTTCTTATCTAAAACAACAAGTATCCATATTTTATTATCTAATAATTATGTACTTACAAGATAGGGATAAGGTTTCAACCTAGATAATCAGATCAGGGTTTCAAAGAAATAATTAACATTCAACCCTAATGAACACCATATCCAACATTATTGGAAACATATAGGTCAATTGTTTTTAACATGAAGTCAACAACACAAGTAATCACTTGTCTAGGAATTTTCATCGATTGAAGAGGAATAGACAACATCATCTTCATGTGTCAAAGAGATAAGTCACTCTCATCGATCACACAGATAAAGCACTTGAACGACTGAAGGAAAGACAAGACCATGTCTTCGACCGAAGAGAACTAGGTCAAAGGGAAAACTTGGTGACTGAAGAGAAGTCCCACCACTTCATTGACCATAGAAAACCATGCATCAATGACCACTTATAACCATGGAGGAATCTCAAGGACCGAAGAGAAAGTTTAAATTGTCAACAACCTTAAGAATCAAGTCTTGGCGATCGAAGGAAAACAATAAGCCTAGAAACCATCATGACTTCAAAACTCATTGACTGCATAGATCCTTCCTAAGGCCATCCAGAGAGAGAAACACATCAACCTTAAGACGAACATGTTGATAATCACCATGAAGCTAAAACAAACAAGAAGCAAGGTACATGAAGTAAGTCAACCTCAAAACCCTAAAATTCCACCATCAACGTAAGGAAAAACCAGACCATGAAATCAAGGGAGAAAGCCAACATTTCTTTCATAAAGAAAGAAATCAAAACATGATCTAGAGAGATAAAACCAACTGTTTATCACATGCATGTAAGAATAAACACCTCTATCATCAACAAAATACACGTGCATGTATTTGGGTTTAGCAAAAAGGGACTCAATATTATCACATGAACATAAACCCTATCTCAATATATCATCATCATACTACATGGAATCACATTTTAGAGATAGGTTATTGGCATGTATAGTTAAGTGTAATAAAATTGGGGATAAAGTTATATAACTCACCTTGGATGTGAATAAACAACTCCAAAAGCAAGGACGCACCATGAAGAGAGAAAACCCTAGCTAAGTGTAACAAAATCGAGGATAAAGTTATGTAAGTCACCTTGGATGTGAAGAAACAACTCCAAAAGCAAGGATGCTCCAAGAAGAGAGAAAACCCTAGTTTGATCACGACCTCATGACCAATCTAGCACCACCTCAAAGAGAGAATAAAAACCATAGGTTAAGGAGCACAAGATGGAGAGAAAAATCCTAAGCTGAAAAGACAAGAAAGAGAGGAGGTCTTCAACTTTACTCAAGCACTATGATCGAGAACCATGAATTTGGCCAAGAAGAGAGAAGTTCCTCAAGATCAACTCAATCACCTCCATGGAGAACTATGGATTTGGCCAAGAGAAGGAAGAAAGGTAGGGTAGCAAGGAAGCAAAGATCAAGAAACGTATATCACTTACCAAGATCAATGATCACCAAAGAAGGGTTGTTCCAAAACCCTAGATTACATGTAAGGGGTTTGGCCACCTCCTCCAAGGATGAGCTCCTAGGTCAAGTTCACCCTCCACCACCAAGAACACAAGGATGAACTCCAGGCAAGAAGAGAGAAACAAGAGGGTGCAAAAGGGATCACTTGAATGCAAATAGAGGGGTTTATATATCCAAGGGTAGAGAGAGGTAAGGAGGATTAGGTGTCATGAAAGCATGTACCACTTGTCCACCACAACTCATCCATACAAGCACTAAGCTAATGCATGCAACAAGGGTGACAAAAATAAGGAAAACCAGTGACCAACATGATCTAGAAAACTCATTGATTAAAGGAAACTTGGTCTAAAAGCTCAACGATCAAAGAGAATCAAGGGACCATCGATCGCATAGGACTCAACCTAGGGTTTCTTGGCCCATCGACCCAAGATATCACTAGGTACACACAAAACCTCAATGAGATAACATGGTCGAAGGAACAACCTAGGATGGTTGAGAACCAAGGAAAACCATCAGTCAACACTCAAGTTTGACACCAAACTAGGGCATCCAAACAAACCCTAGATCATCAACACATGATGTCAACACATATCTCCTCATCAGCCCAAGGTACCACAAGGCCATAGGGCGCCAATCTCTCCAACAAATGCCAAAACATGTGAGGCACAACAAACAAGTCACATGTCAACAAGGTACATCACATGATTAGATTAAGGTGTTAAGCATATTATTATGGTAAACAAGCAAGATCAATAAGAAAGTAAGGTCAGGGGTCTTACAGTTCAGTGGTTCAACCTATGCTTGGACCAGTTCAAATGGTGACGTCAGCATGATGTCATAAATCCTATTGAAAATTATAGAATATATGGAAAATCAAGGAAAGGTAAACATATCAAGGAGAATTTTAGAAAACATCATAGAAACAACTATAATTTAATTGACATTGCATTGCATGTGCCAAATCATTGTTTAAGAGCAAATGGGAATAAGAACAAGTGAGAATAAACATAAAAATTGGATGTGGGGGTCAAAGTATACACATGATAAAAAACCGGCCAGTTGAAGGAGTCGGCCTGGTTCAACCGGTCAGTTGACCAATTTGAAGTCATTTTTAGGTTTATGAGAGAATAGAACCGTATCACCCACTGGTTCCCAATTCAACCGGTTCAAACATCTGGTTCGTTTTGGTTCTGACAACAATGAGAGAAAGTAAAACAAGAATGCATAGGCTTTAGTAGTGATTAAAATATATCATAAGTCTGACGTATGTTTGTAACTTATTCAGATGTGTGTATCACCCCATATATTTAAGGCAATGTCTTGTAAGAGTGTTAAAAGAATTGAGGTTTTTAGTCCATCACTGAAACATGCAGCAAGATCCATGGCACCAATTACAAATCGAGCAACATTGGCCACAGCTGCAAACCCATTTGCCACAATAACATTGACAAATAATAGAAAATAACTAACTCTGGCAGAAATTTTTGTAGTCTCTATTTATACAAAAGGAAAGATAATATATAAAATTGAGGTATGTTAGAAAATCTATACTTATCATACAAACTTGAAAAATTAACAAAAAAGATACAACCTCCAGTGATAGATAGTAGAGTTTTTCCAACGAAAATCATGACATTCCAATGATACAACCACTTTTTCATTTAGCCCATGTGTTATCAGTTCACTGGCCATCTTCATATTCCCCCACAACAATTTGTGGATACATCAATGTAGAACAAGCAACCGTTACTACTACTACTTCCTAAGAGAGTGTCCTTACATTTAAAAAAAAGATATGAACATCTACAAAATATACAGAGTTCATATATTTTATAGTAATGAGTAGTTTCAGATTGTCATTTGTACCAAAACTAGAAATTTAGAGAGGAAATTCTAGTGTAATATAGGTGGAGGTGCAAAACAAGGGCTAGGGGAAGACTCACATGTCAAATGTTGAAAACAAATCAGTATGTCTCACTTATAGATTTCTTATATTATTGATTGAAATCTATTGTGCCATTTTATAAGTTTTTTACACAATAAAATTATACTTTTAGGCACTCAAGCTTACCACACACCCAGTTGTGATGTGTTTTGGTCCTTGACTCTTTAACTTTCAAACTAATGATTGTTTGAGTGTTTAAACAAAATAAAATAGGATATACAAATGTGCCCCAGAACACTCAAAATGATAAAGTGTTGAGGACCAATTTTCTTTGATCTGGAGAAGTAGAGATACTTAACTAAAATATATAGTTCCTTTCCACCCATCAGTTGTATAACAACTCCAATGTCACAATCATTTAGTGTAGTGAAGTTAGTAATAGAAGATAGTTAGAGATAGCAATAATAGCTTGAATGTCCAGACACAATAAAATGGTTATTTAAAGCCCCTGGGACACTCAAGACTGATAATGTAGGATTTGATTCTGAAGTATGATTTAAAGATTAGGTTTATTGGATATGCAGAAGTAGAGATACTTCATCAAAATATACACTGCTTTTCCATCCATCAACTGTATTACAGATCAGGTCTCGACATCATTTAGCGAAACAATTTTGATGATAGAAGATACTCGGACAAAGTTATAAATCACACAATATATTTCATATGTCATTCCATGTCAGAGAAGATGCCCCTTTATTCTAGAAGTTACCTCTGCAACTATTTTAGCATTCAATAAGCCAAATGATTCAAGTCATAGGAGGCACAATGGTGTACACTCATACCATATCTCTGACGTGGCTTTTATTGTGCTACCAAATCCACCTAGGGCTGAAATACTTATGTTTTTACCAAAGTCTTTTGCAATAGTACCACCTGCAAGTGGATGGGTATTATCGCAATATAGTTAAGGATCGAATCCTAAGGGACAATGTTCTTTAAAATCTTGCTAGATGAATCTAGATCAACTAAGACTGATATTTAGAACAAGAGTTGATTTGGGTTTAGTTAAACTAATTTTAAGGAAAGTAAAAGAGTAGGATTAAAACTGAGTTTAGATAAATGATGGGAATCATTGGGGTGGAATCGAGTTTCACCACCACTACACATCCAAAACACATCCAGGAAAGATACAACTATCCAAATGAAATAAGAAAACCATATTTTAGGAAATAGAGTTTGCGTAAGCATATCCATGTCCTCGATGTATCTTTACCTACGGGTCACAAACTTACTACTCCAGAGATATCCCTTTAGAATTTATCATCTGGGCATCAACCATGTTAATTGATATTCAAATACTAAGTATTCAAGTTCTCGCAACAAATGAATATAATAGATCATGCAAGGCAGGTGATCAATCTACAAAGCATGCATAAAATGATTAACAACAAAATGAAATGTTATATACAAGATAGGGAATGATATGGACATTTAAGCATGGGCAGTGGGGCTAGTCCTCGCATCCCAGCAAAATAGACTACTCGCTCCTCATGATAGAAACAAAAAAAAGAGAGAGGGAAGATTATGTCATGGTCATGGTGAAGAAGATGGTAGCATCTTAGTGGAGAAATGGTCTTCTACATGATGGTTGGGTAGATCTCGACAAGGAGGGGAAGAACACCAAGATGGATGAGGATGATCTTCTCTCTCCTTCTTCCTTCTCTTCTTGTGCTCTTGCTCACAGGAGATGAAGCGGTAGAGGCTGATGATGGAGGGTGTTGCAGATCTGAATTCCCACCACTCTCATGGCTACAAGATGCATCTAGATGGAGTGGAGATGGTAAAGTAGCAAGGACACGACAAAGGTAGTCTTTGGTGATGAAGATCATCTTCCTTGGATGGGCACATAGTGGCAACCAGTTCGACGTGGATGGAGTGGAAGTGATGCCTCAAATGAAGGAGGGTGTCATCTATTTATAGGTACAGAGATCGGTAGATCGACTTAGTTGCTGCGGTGGCGGCCTTCGATAGCGGTCACAGTACTCCTCGGTACGACCATGCTGAGGTTTCATGGTCACATTCATGTGCCGCAGTTGTGGGGTTTTATAGTAATCAAGATGGTTGTGCCACGGTCGTGGTCGCATGCCACTGTAGCACTGGTGTGCCGCGATTGCACTGGTGTTTCATGGTCGAGATGGTCTGTCGGTCACAACATCTTGGCCTCGAACCGGCCATGACGATCTGGGCCCATCCATGCTAAGTGTTGGTCTATATGACATCTTGGCTGCGGTCATGATATTGTCTTCTTAGCCGTGGTCATGACATCCTTCTTGGTTATAGTCACAACATCATGGAACAAAATCACCCCCATGAGCGTGGGAGTATTGCTATGGTTCGATGGGCCTACATCGATGATTCCTCTGACTAATGAGGATGCTTTCTAATGAAGGAACTGACCATCAAAAATAGGGTCCAAATTATCAAAAGTTTATTGGGGACCACCGTCTCATACACTGGTGCACGTAGTGCAATGCTTAATCCTATAATGGAGATGAATAATTTTGATCAAAACTCTAAATACTCATCTAAAATTGAGGAAAATTATATATGAGCAATTTCGGGGATATATGAGAGCTTTCAGTGCAAAACTAAGCCAAAAATGACGAATAAAACTAAGATGAATATGCATTCATCAAAACACCATGAACTTAAACGTTACTCGCCCTCGAGTAACACAAAATCTAAAACAAATGCCAATTGAATACTTTCAACTCTTATGATTGCCTCTTCATCACATCACATTTGTTTCTTTGTTGCTATGTCTGACTAAGCATCTCAACTTTCAGAGATCACTAAACACATCTTACAATATCTTCGTTCCCGAGTTCGTTTTCTAAAAGCACTTCCTCCCCAGTTTCTACAACATCTAGCATGTCTAAGATCTTCACAAGAGTCTAGAGATACTTGCGGAACAAGTATGCACCTGATCTGACACCGGTGTTTTTCAAGAGAGAGGCGAACAAGAGGCATTCATTGTGCATGTAGGTGGAAAAGGGAGTGAAGGGGGTATGGAAGGAAGTAGTAAATTTCTCCTTTATTCGACTCCATATTTTTATTATATTGTAATGATTCCGCCACCCGGTAACCCCCAATTAAGGGAGACCAAGAGGTCGGAGCCGTTATCCCAATTTTCCGGATAAATGGTTCGACAATTAATCAATAATAATTATTAAATTCCACAAAGACTATACTAAAAAGTTGTAATAAAATAAATTTTTACATACCTTTTTTAAAACCTTGGATTTCTAAACTTCTATCCAGAACTGGAAACTATTCTAACTAATCCTCCTCGGTATTTTTACTTCATGTATTCACAATATGCCACTTCACTATTTGTCCTTTTTTATTTTGCACCTAAATCACCGACTAAAAAAAGTCGGTCAGTATAACGAATTATACAGGTATGTGGGGGAAACACAAAGTATGCATTTAGTTGTAACAACATATTGCAGTCAACTATGAGTTAACAAACAACTTTATGTTTTAAGCATAACTGCTCAATCCATACATACCCTAGCCTCTGTGTTGTTCCTGCAGTGGACGTGGATACTACCTCTCATAGGGTAGATCCCAATTAACCCTGCATGATCCTACCTAACAAGTAGATCAATACCTAGGGTTGATGAGTCGCATGACACTACCCATAGATAGCCCAATCCATAACCCATGATATACTAAAGAGTCGCATGACACTACCCATAGGTAGCCCAATCACTAACTCATGATAACCTAATGGTCCTACCTAACAAGTAGACCATGTATTAGGTTACCCTTTTCATCATTAGCAAAGCCACAGTGGAGGACCAGGATCTGAGCTAGTCATGTATACATATTTATAGTGATAATCATAGTCACTTTATAGTTGCATGAAATAAAAGTCATCCAAGCAGTTATTTTCAAGCAACCGATAAAACAACCAGGAATCATCGTGAAACTAAAGCTATTAACCATAAGCATTACCACATACCTGATCCAGAGTAACTTGATGTTCAAGCAATAATAATCAAGAACAATCAATCAAGCAACCAACAATATCCTAAAATTAATGCACAACATCCATGTGTCATTGTTTTATCCAAAACATTCTCAAGATTGACTTGGATTCCACCTTAGGATTTCTAGGCCAACTTTAGGGTTTTATTAGGGTTTTAACCTCCATAATGTATTTATCACTTTTAATGCTCTTTTGGGTCCACAAACCTGATTTTAACATCATAGGCACGATTGAATGTCAATTAAGTCTAATATATCTCTTTTATACTAAAACTACCATCTTTATTCTTTTAAGTCATGTTAAGATCATTAAGCCCAATTATCATGTTTGAGTTCTTTTTGAATTAACAACTCGTATTTCATTAATGATTATAGTCCAATTCACATATGATCCCTATTTATCACTAATTCCACTTTTATACACTAGGAAACCCTAATTACCAAATGAAGGGTATTTATCCACAATTAGCCAATAACACTATTTTCATGCCTTCTAGATTGATTCTCATATTTAAATTCATTAAATTTTATAACTACCCGAATTAGGATTTTCAACCCCTTTAATGCACTATTAAAATCATGAAACCCTTAATACACAAGTTGTGAACATACATCTCTAATTATATATCTTTCATCATATTTATGCAATTAAGTTAGACTTTGATTACTAGTATCAACTGAGTCTATTAAATACATCCATAATCAATGTCTAGATCTTTGATCTAATTAATGCATTAAAGTTATCAACTTTATGTACTTTTCAAATTATAAGAAGAAATAGAGTCTGATTATATTTTTACTCGATCTTTTTATTTTTCTATGTAAGATTCATATATTATTCTTCTTAATATGAGTTACCATAAATTTCTATGAAACTTGCAAAACGATTAACATTCAACCATTGATAGAGCGCCGCATGTCTTTTTCATCCATTTTATCCTTTTTTCTTTCTACCCTATCTCTCGCTCGGAGATCTTCCACATGGTCCGAGTAACAGGTAACCCGGTCGGGCTTCCCTTATTCTTCTTCGTGGAACAGGGCTCTATTCCCCTATTTCCTTTGTAAAATAGAGGACCGTGGGCGGCAACCTCCTTGCCTACCGTGGCGCCTCCCCCTCGCACCTTAAAGCCACGTCGGTGGCTCCCTAGGCTCCATCGACCAGGACAGGACTCACCCAGTGCATCACCTGTGGCTCTGGTGGTCAGCAACACCACTTGTGTGCGGTCGTCTGTTCTGGGTAGGGCACCTATCAGGTGGAGAAAACAGCCAGATAACCAGGCCTAGGGTCAACCCATTAGCAGGGACGACTGATTGGATGTCGCGGACCTCGTGGAGGAGTTTATAGCATCGCAGAAGGGGAATCATCCCCTTATATAGCCCATGGCTATGGTGGATGGCCAATGAGAGCACTGGGATTTGGGGAAATCCCAACCCCACATGGAAACTGCACAACAAAGGGATCAGAGAGTCCGATTTGATCTGGAATAGTTTCCAGGAATCGAGCATCACCAAGAGAGGGGTAGAGTCTGAGTGTTCCTGGGGTTATAGTACCCCATTTTCCTTTTTGATCTGGGGTAGACGATGGTTGATCACCCTTAGATATCGATCCAACGATCAACAGGCCACGCGAAGAACAAAGGGGATTGGGTCCCCGATTTTCCCAAATTAAATGGAATCGTGACATTTAAAGATTGTCCATTCATTTTTAAAAATCCATATCTCTTAAACTGTACATCCAAATAATCCTAAATTTTAAAGGAAAATATATATAGATTTAATATGCTTATATTCCAAGTTTGTAGCCAAAACACAAAAGGAATAACTCCATTTCTTCATTTGCAAGTCAATGACTTATAAGGCATATGTTATGCATTAAAACATATATTTTCTCTTTCCTCTTTTACTATATTCTTTATTTTGATTACTCTTTCCATTATTAATCACATGTAAACGAAATATAATCAATTGTGTCCATCAATTCCACTTTCTAGAGATTTTCATACATTTCTCATAAATACATTGCTCAATATATATTATCTTGTATCTTTTTCTATTATTTGTACTTTTCTTCTTTTCTTCTCTTTTCTATCCATTATTGGATTAACAAAGCAGTTGAAATCATGAAATTCATATCAAAGAGGAGATTTGCAAAGAAACCCATTCTTTGAAGAAAAGCATACAACCTTCTCAATTCATTTTCATATTCATAAAATTATTATATTTCAATTATGAAAACACATGGAAAATTGAGGTTGTAACATCCTTCCCCTCTTATAGGAATTTTGCCCTCAAAATTCCACCAAACAAACAAACAAGCAGGATAAGACTTTCTTATATCCATCATTAGCTCCCATGTGGCTTCATCCTCCCCATGATGCATCCAAAGAACCTTTATCATCTTATATTCTTACATCTGAGTTTTCTCTCACCTTGGTATCTCGTACCCTTGTAGGTGACTCAGGACATTTGAGCCTTTCTCAAAGCTAAATAGGTTCATGGCTCAGCACATGGCTTGGGTACCTCACATAGTTCTCTAGATTGGACTCATGGAACACATCATACATCACATTATCCTGAGGGGTAAGGCTAAACATAAGCATTTCCACCAATCCATCTCAAATGGACTCATGTATCGAGGACTCATTTCTCTCAGCTATAGCTCAGAGGGGTCAGATTTGTATACCACATATTCTCCCACAGTGAACTACATGTCAGTCTGCTTTCCATCAGCTCATGACTCATGTCGTCCCTAGGCTCTCTTTCAACCATCGCACGATCAAAGCGACTTCATCTGCACACACTATGGTCCTTTTCTAACCTTCATGAGGTCCCTTCATCAACATCATGTCAATGAAGCGGTGACCGACACAAACTCCCTTACGGAGCTTCTTATCTCCTGATAGCGACTATGGTGGTTATCATCACAGCTTTCATAAGACAAGAACTGTCTTTGTGTATCACCCTAAATGAGGACACATGCTCCCATCAAGCCCTCTAGTCTGGATCATACTAATCATCAGTTAGGGGTGATGAGTTGTACAAGCATCGAGTTTGTCATGTACTTATTACCACCACATGAAAGTGAATCTTTAGGTCTTACTCAAGAACCCTTGAACTCACATCATGGTGTAGTTGAACCATCTCTCTCTCATATATAGTTCAACTGGATCTATTGCATTGACAATGCCCTCTTTCTTAGGCAAGGGATTAGGTCAACTTGGTAAGATGATCTACCATAACTCATATTGCATCATGACTTCCCTTGGTCCAGGGGAGACTCACCACAACGTCCATGGTGATCCACTCCCAACTTATTGGGTTACTGGTGTTCAGCTTTTACCCACTGGCATGCATGGCGACAAGCCACATGTAACTCTATCTACTTCTTCATCTCAGGTATTCAAAGCACTACTGCAAACTCTAATCATCTTAGTAGTACCGCGATGCAGGGTGTACTTATCATCACAAGATCTTGCATGTCATGATTCCTCGAGGTTGACTTCTCAGAAACCCTAGAACATTCTATTCTCGGGTTCCCTCACCTTCCTTTCCTGAGAGGTGTATCTGAGGTTCTTCAACCATCCTCTTATCGCATCAAGCCCTAGGCTAGATAACCAAGCAACCACCACTTGACACACGGGTTTGGTTGTATCTGGGTGTTAACCATACATGTCTCACAATCTTAGGGTTCACCCAACCACCTCTTCTAGCCTCTCTACTGGATAAACTAGACAACTACATCTTGACAAAAATCATCGATTACCACCTTACATTATTATGTGCTAGGTAGTGGTGAAGACATAAACCTTCATATATTCCACTTTTCATCCTCATCTCGGATTTAGGTCTAACGGAGTCAAGAAAACTTTGAGCTCATCATCTTGACTATCCAACTCAAGCTTATTCAACTCATAAATTCCATGTTGCTCTTCATAAAAAATCTTCATGATGACCACCTTAGTTCTCTTCATGTTTGTACACCATCCATACATCGTACCCTCCACAAAGGTATGTTACTATCTCTATCCTCATACATCATAGTAATGTTTCAACTCACATCACCTTTACACTTAGTGTATGGCACATGTATTGCCCTATCTCTCACCCTCATAACAAGAGGAAATAAGCATTTGGCTATAGTCCAAATACAGAGTTCATCACATTCCAAGAGTAGAGATGGTGCACCACACATCGCTAGTACACTTTCCAATCTAAGTTGAAACGTTCATTGCATGTCTCCACATCATGAATATCTCGATATCAAGTTTACTTCCATGGAAAACTAGTTTCAGACACACTTGGGTTGTCACACAGTCCTTAGTCATCTCCCCTAGGTCTGTAGGGTTCCGACACTTTTTGAAGTCATCCCTCTTCCCTTATGCAACCAGAGAGTTCCCACCTCAAATGCCCTTTGGGCTCCATGAGCTCATGAAGGTGATCAATCGCCTAGCCCATGGTCCTCAGACAATAATAGTTTTTACCTCCCGACCCTATGGTCTTGTCCAACTAGGGAATTAGGCAACTCCTACTCCATTGTCTTATCCCCACCTGACCTTAGAATAGACTTAGGATTCTAACTTGGTACATACCCAACTTGAAACCTTACCCAAAACTCCATCATCTATCTTGGCATTTGTGGTCTGACTTACATCCTCTCATAGGAATCATGATGACCTTCCTACCTTGGTCAGGCCCCATACAGGTTACCTCCATGGAAACACATCCACATGGCCCTAGAGATGGGTATACCTGGGCCTATAGGTTCGTTCTCATACTATGCACTCTCCACTTAGCTTCTTAGGATCCTATGAGACCTCTTTAGGTTATGTCAAACCCAACAAAAGCTAATACATACCCTACAAAAGGGTCCTTCCCTAGGATAGGAGGAAAACTATTTGTCGATAACAACAAAGGTCACTAACGTCCTCATGTCTAGGGTTTACATCATCATGTGTATGTTTAGTCCTATCAAGCTACTAAGGCATGTAGCTAACAAGAAGTCTCCTTGTAGGTCATACTTGTTTCTATCCCTTAACATTAGACCAAGATCATACATACATATGTCACCCACCTAAAAGTGAGGGGTTCATCGAACATATACATTAGTCCAAGGGGTTTCCTTTTTCCTCCAAACATGAGGGGTGTCATGCTCCCATGCGTAGGAACTCAAGCATCCGTGTGAGCATCAGGTGCACCAAGTACTACTACTTCCCCTCTTAGGTCTAGGAACCCTAGGTTCACTTTTCTACAAGATCTATCCAACTGCATGCTCAACTTTTTAACAACAAACCAAGCATGTATGAGGTACATCATGCACGTTCTATTATTGAACAACACCTCAAAGTTGAGCCCTCCTCAAGGACAAACAACTAGGTATGAGGCCTCACAACTTGCCACTATACCTCCTCAGGGTCTAAGGAACTCTTCTTCCCATCCCTAGAAGGTAAGGTAGGCATCTACAACTTCCATAGATTGGTTCAAGAAGTCTCTTTCCCTTTCTAGGGTTTGGTTACTCTAAAGGCAACCTAGACACCACAAGCCTCCAAGAATCATGCACGAGGCAACCTCAACCATCCACTTAGTTCATAACATACCCAACTTCTCAGGGTTCCTCATATCTTGAAGTTTAAGCTTCCAACCTTCCTTCTTGGGTTTTGCTCTCTCTCTAGAGCTAACCCTACAAACAACCTTACCACCAGAGGTTCTCTCTCTAAGAAGGTGGATCAAGCTCTTATACAAACACCTACATGGGTGAAACCCATGATCGATCAAAGAGCATCCAAAGATCTACGTGCTTACCTCATAAGCTATCCAACATGCTCTTCTGGCCTAGGTCTCAACCTACTACCAGCACTACTGTCATGTCATCTCACATAGGAACATGCCTCATCTTGGCTCATATATTCCTATAAGGGTTTCTATATGGTCATCACTAACCCCATCAATGAAGGAGTTATCCTTCACCCTAACATGCACCACCCTACCTGGGTTGGGTCACCAAAAGGTACTAGGTCAGCCAACCTCACATAGCTCATACTCCTCATAGGTATTCAAAACCAAAATCATGTCAACCCACGCACATGGTCAACCATGATATCTAACTCATCGTGCCATCTCTCTCTCTATCCACCACTTAGGGTTAGGGTTAGCATCATCCTCAGAGGATACGCCAGATCTCTACCTCCCAGACCAACTCCCCACTCATCCTCCTGTTAAGGAGGTCTATCTTCAGGTCTCTCCTGAGGGAAAGACAACACATGCCATGCAACCTAAGCATGCAACTACTCTTTAGTGTATGCTTAAACTATTAAGCTTATGTCCATGACATCTTATTTACATGCTTTTCATTAATTTGGTGGAGGATTCCTTAACCTTATTGTACATACCCTACCCTTAAGAGGGTGAGGAAGAGAGAGAAAACCCTAAACCTTAGAATCTTAACTGAATTAGGGTTGAGAAGGGATGAAAATAGGTGAGAGAGTCCTAAAAGTATCTTATTTCGAGTCAAATTCTCAAACATTGGCCAGACAGTCACACTGCATCTGGGAGTCCTCGTGACTGACTAGCGGGGTGGAGGAAAATATTGCCAGCCCCTAGACCGTGATCCTTTTCTAAACACCTCTGTCTTTCAGAAAATCCTCTAATAACTCCCTCAGTTCTATAGAGTTTGTAAAATTTAATAATTACTAAGGTTTAAATGAGGAACCAATGCTCTGATACCAAATGTAATGGTCGTGCCACCCCGTAACCCCCAATTAAGGGAGACCAAGAGGTTGGAGTTGTTCTCCCAATTTTCCGGGTCAATGGTTTGACAATTAATCAATAATAATTACTAAATTCCACCAAGAATACACTAAAAATTTGTAATAAAATAATTTTTTGCATACCTTTTTAAAACCTTGGATTTCTAAACTTTTATCCAGAACTGGAAACTATTCTAACTAATCCTCCTCTATATTTTTACTTTATGTATTCACAATATGCCACTTTACTATTTGTCTTTTTATTTTTGTACCTAAATCGCCGACAAATAAAATGTCAGTCAATATAACGAATTATACTGGTATGTGGGGGAAACACAAATTATGCATTTATTTGTAACAACATATTGCAGTCAATTATGATTTAACAAACAACTTTATGTTTTAAGCATAACTGCTCAATCCATACATACCCTAGCCGCTGCATTGTCCCTGTAGTGGACTTGGATACTACCTCTCATATGGTAGATCCCAATTAACCCCGCATGATCCTACCTAACAGGTAGATCAATACCTAGGGTTGATGAGTCGCATGGCACTACCCATAGGTAGCCCAATCCCTAACTCATGATATGCTAAAGAGTCGCATGGAACTACCCATAGGTCGCCTAATCACTAACTCATGATAACCTAATGGTCCTACCTAACAAGTAGACCATGTATTAGGTTACCCTTTTCATCATTAGCAAAGCCACATAGGAGGGTCAGGATCTGAGCTAGTCATGTATACATATTTATGGTGATAATCATAGTCACTTTATAGTTGCATGAAATAAAAAACATCCAAGCAGTTATTTTCAAGCAACCGATAAAACAATTGTCGCCATGAAAGTAAAGTGATTAACCATAAGCATAACCACATACCTGATCCAAAGTAACTTGATGTCCAAGCAATAATAATCAAGAACAATCAATCAAGCAACCAACAATATCCTAAAATTAATGCACAACATCCATGTGTCATTGTTTTATCCAAAACCTTCTCAAGATTGACTTGGATTCCACCTTAGGATTTCTAGGCCAACTTTAGAGTTTTATTAGGGTTTTAACCTCCATAATGTATTTATCACTTTTAATGTTCTTTTGGGTCCACAAACCTAATTTTAACATCATAGGCACGATTGAATGTCAATTAAGTATAATATATCTCTTTTATATTAAAACTACCATCTTTATTCTTTTAAGTCATGTTAAGATCATTAAGCCCAATTATCATGTTCGAGTTCTTTTTCAATTAACAACTCGTATTTCATTAATTATTATAGTCCAATTCCCATATGATCCCTATTTATCACTAATTCCACTTTTATACACTAGGAAACCCTAATTACCAAATGAAGGGTATTTATCCACAATTAGCCAATAACACTATTTTCATGCCTTCTAGATTGATTCTCATATTTAAATTCATTAAATCTCATAACTACCTGAATTAGGGTTTTCAACCCCTTTAATGCACTATTAAAATCACGAAACCCTAAATACACAAGTTATGAACATATATCTCTAATTAGATCTCATTCATCATATTTATACAATTAAGTCAGACTTTGATTACTAGTATTAACTAAGTCTATTAAATACATCCATAACCAATGTCTAGATCTTTGATCTAATTAAAGCATTTAAGTTATCAACTTTATGTACTTTTCAAATTATAAGCAGAAACATAGTATGATTATATTTTTACTGGATTCCTTGTCTTTTTCTAAGCAAGATTCATACATTATTCTTCTTAATCTGAGCTACCATTAATTTTCTATGAAATTTGCAAAACTATTACCTTTCAACCAATGATAGAGCGCCATGTGTCTTTTTTTTTTATCCCTTTTCTCCTTTTTTATTTCTGTCCTATCTCTCGCTCGTGGATCTTCCACATGGTCTAAGTAATCGGTAACCTGATCGGGCTTCCCTTCTTCTTCTTTTTCTTCACGGAACGGGGCTCTATTCCCTTATTTCCTATGTAAAATAGAGGATTCCGGGCGGTGACCTCCTTGCCTACCATGGTGCCTCCCCTCGCCCCTTAAAGCCACGTCAATGGATCCCTAGGCTCCGTCGACCAGGGCATGACTCACCCAATGCATCTCCTGCACCTTCGGTGGTTAGGAACACCACTTGTGTGTGGCCATCTCTTCTGGGTAGGGCACCTGTCAGGTGGAGAAACGGCCAGATAACCAGGCCTTGGGTCAACCCATTAGCAGGGACGACTGATTGGATGTCGCAGACCTTGTGGAGGAATTTATATCCTAGCAGAAGGGGAATAATCCCCTTATATAGCCCAAGGCTATGGTGGACGGCCAACGAGAGCACTGGGATTTGGGTAAATCCCAACCCCGTATGGAAACCTCACAACAAAGAGATCAGAGAGTCCGATTTGATCTGGAATAGTTTCCAGGAATCAAGCAACACCAAGGAGAGGGGTAGAGTCCGAGTGTTCCTGGGGTTACAATATCCCATTTTCCTTTTTGGTCTGGGGTAGACGATGGATGATCACCCTTAGATCTTGATCCAGCAATCAACAGGCCACGCGAAGAACAAAGGGGATTGGGTCCCTGATTTTCCCAAATCAAATGGAATTATGACATTTAAAGATTGTCCATTCATTTTGAAAAATCCATATCTCTTAAACTGGTACATCCAAATAATCCAAAATTTTAAAGGATATTCTATAAAGACTTAATCTGCTTATATTCCAAGTTTGGAGCCAAAACACAAAAGGAATAACTCCTTTTCTTCATTTGCAAGTCAGTGACTTATAAGACATATGTTATGCATTAAAACATATATTTTCTCTTTCCTTTTTCCTATATTCTTTATTTTGATTACTCTTTCCATTATTAATCACATGTAAACGAAATCTAATCAATTCTTGCCATCAATGCCACTTTCTAGAGATTTCCATACATTTCTCATAAATACATTGCTCAATATATATTATCTTGTATCTTTTTCTATTATTTGGACTTTTCTTATTTTCTTCTCTTTTATATCCATTATTGGATTAACAAAATAGTAGAAATCATGAAATTCATATCAAAGGGGAGATATGCAAAGATTCCATTCTTTGAAGCAAAGCATACAACCTTCTCAATTCAAGTCCATATTCATAAAATTATTACATTTCAATTATCAAAGCACATGGAAAATTAAGGTTGTAAATATATGGTTCCAGTTACATTTATTGCAACTCTTTTTTTTCTCTTCTTCTTCTTCTTCTATTTTAATGAAAATCTCTCCTTTATTCGACTCGAGATTGCATTTTTTTTCTTGTGTGCACATTGCCAACTTTTCTTTTTCATTTTTATGATACGCCCCTATTACCTAGAGAGGGGTATGGAAGAAGCAGATAAAGAGAGGAGCGGAGTGCCACCTCGAACATATGGTTTAACACATTTTTTAAAGCTTTTTATTTCTTTTTATGGTTGGAGGGGTATGAAGATGGTAGAAGAAGTGTAGAAGATAGTTCAGATCATTAATGCAACTTGATTTACAATTTTGTGCATCAAGTTGTTCTCTTTATCATACTATGCTCAAATAATGACTTGATGGGGATCCAATGGAGATTCCATCTACTCAGTTAGGAAGCATAATGTGTTTGAACCCTTTCAATTTGACAGATACTTACCATCTCTACTGAAGGATCATGATGTTAGGATTCATAAGCTTCACATGGTGATTTGTAACCTTTGGCTTGTTTCAGAAATTGTCCCTCTTGAGGCTTTGCTTCAAATAAGGAGGGTATAATGATTCAAAATTGCATGGAAACAGAACTAGTTGTCTAGGTAAAGGCTTTGATTGAAATAAAAGAATCAAAACTTCATCAAGTTTCTATACAAAACTACTTTGAAAACTTAAAAATTTTGAAATTTTTGATCAAAATTGCAATGATGGAATCTTAAGTTTAAAATAGATAGGAGTGGGTGGAAGGTAAAGTACCTACCACCCAGCCTCCACCTCGAACTTAGAAATTTTCTCATCCTGAGAAAACACTAAATCGAGATGGAGGGGACAAATTGTGCTAGTTAGACCACCAGATGTGGTTGTGTTCCTCTCAGCAGCGTCTCCTCCATCTAAAATCTCAAAAATAAAAACTATTAGAACTTAAGATTGCTTCTTGTGATGGTTTATATACTTGAGTGCAAAATTTTCTAATTCAAAATTGAAAGTAAAAGCTAAGATAAGGATTGGTTTGCCTACTGACAAGGGCCTTTGTTTTATGTCGTTGGCTCGACATGCTTCTTTCAATTTTCTGGTAGATATACTGGTTTGGAAAGATTTAGTGATGCTTTAAAGCTCGTGTCAGCTATAGTGAAATATCTTTTCAAGTGTTGGCCATTTTCCACAAACTCTCCTGACTTTTCACTCCATAAAACAAAGGCACAATGTGGGTAGATGCTCTTGACAGTGTACGATCCAGGCCATCGAGAACAGAATTTCCCTGAAAACAATCTCAGTCTTGAGTTAAACAGTAGAATTTGGTCTCCAACTTGTATGTCTTTCCTTGTTAGATGACCATCATGCCATAATTTTGTGCGTTCTTTGTAGATTCTTGCATTCTCGTAGGTTGTCATTTGAAGTTATTCCAACTCTTGAAGTTGTAGAATCATGGCTTTCCCATCTTTCTTCATGTCAAAATTTAGTTGTTTGATTTCCCACCAAGCTTTGTATTCAAGCTCTACGGGTAGGTGACATGATTTTCCACTGATTAATCTAAAGGGTGTCGTTCCAAGAGGAGTCTTGAAAGCAGTTCTGCAGGCCCACAAGGTGTCATTGATTTTTACTGACCAATCCTTTAGGTTGCAGCCTACTATCTTTTCCAGGATAGATTTGAGTTGACGGTTTGACACCTCTACATATCCAATCATTTATGGGTTATAGGGGGATTCTACCTTGTGAGTCACACCATATTTTCTCTGTAGAGATTCAAAATTCTTTTCAAAAAATGAGAACCTCTGTCGGATATCACAATGCATGGAACTCCAAAATGGGGGAAAATAATATCTCTTAACATTTTGATGACATGCTTTGAATCACTAGTGGTAGTTGGTACGACCTCTACCCATTTATAGACATAATCAACCATGACTAGAATATATGAAAATCCACACAAGGATGGGAGTGGGCCCATGTAGTCCACTCTCTAAATGTCGAAAATTTCAACTTCCTACCAGAGCTTAAGGGGAATATCATCTCTTTTTGTTATGTTACCTGCCCTCTGGAATTTTTCACAAGATCAGACAAAGTTGTAGGCATCCTTAGATATGATTGGCCAAAATAAGTCACATTGTAGAACTTTCAAAGCAGCCTTCTTGGAACTCATATGGCCTTTAGCGGGGCCTGAGTGGCATTGCTCTTGAACAAGATGAGCTTCTTCCTCTGTGATACATCATCTATAGAGACCATCAGGACAGAGCTTGAAGAGGTACGACTCATCCCAATGATATTGCTTCACATCATGCATGACTTTCTTTAGTGCAACGTCGTTGTATTTAGGGTGGACAACACCATCCGCAAGGTAGTTCACATAGTCTGCGTATCAGGGGATGGATTTTGAAGCTTTCATGAGCTGGTCTCTAGAAGAGAGTCATTAATTGGGATCTATTCAGTGTTCAGAGTGTGGATATGACTCAAGTGGTCTGCCACAACATTCTCTGTGCCTTTCTTATCTCTTATCTCAAGAACAAATTCTTGCAAGAGAGGAATCCATCTGATTAGCCTGGGTTTTGCATCTTTCTTTGCTAGGAGGTAATGAATTGCAGCATGATCTGTGTAGACAATCACCTTGGAACTGATGAGGTAGGATCTGAACTTGTCAAAGGCATACACAACCGCTAAAAGTTCCTTATCTATAGTTGCATAGTTCCTTTGAGCTTCTTCAAGATTCTTAGATGCATAGTAGATGACATAATGTTTCTTTTCTATATATTGGCCTAAAACAGTACCAACTGTGTAATCACTGGCATCACACATTATTTCAAATGGGTGCTCCCAATCAGGATCCCAGATGATAGAGGTTGATATAAGGGCATGTTTAGGATTTTTTAAACTCTTGATGCATTCTTCATCAAAGTGGAAATCAGCATCCTTTTAATAAGTTCATCATAGGCTTGGTTATCTTGGAGAAATCCTTGATAAACCTTCTATAAAATCATGTATGATCAAGAAATGCATAGACCTCTCTTACATTAGTTGGGGGACCGAGTTTAGAAATCATTTTGATCTTTTCCTTGTCTATGTAAATCCCTCGATTGTTGGCCATATGGCCAATGACAATGCCTTCTTTTACCATGAAATGACGTTTCTCCCAATTTAGCACTAGATGTGCTTCTTTGCATCATTTGAGGATCAAGGAGAGGTGCTTCAGGAATGAGTCATATGAATCCCCATATATAGAGAAATCATCCATGAAAACTTCCATAATAGTTTCCGTAAGTCCAACGAATATGGATGCCATGCAATAGTGGTAAGTGGCAGGAGCATTACAAAGTCTGAAAGGCATCATTCTAAAGGCATATGTTCCAAAGGGGCAAGTGAATGTTGTCTTCACTTGGTCGTCTGGATGTATGGTAATTTTATATAATCCAGAGTAACCATTCATATAGCAAAAATATTCCTAGTGAGCCAATTGCTCTAAGACTTGGTCTAGGAAAGGCATCAGGAAATTATCCTTACACGTGGCTTTATTCAATTTCCTATAATCAACACACATCCTCCAACTAGTGGTTGTTTGAGTGGGGATGAGTTCATTTATTTCATTTTGTATCACAATAGTTCTACCTTTCTTTGGGACAACATGCACAAGACTTACCCATGGTGAGTCAAATATAGGATAGATGATTTCGGTAGTGAGCAATTTGATGACTTCAAGGCTGACTACCTCTTTCATATTTGGATTCTGCTTTTGTTGATGTTTGACAGTTGGCTAATAGTCTTCCACCATGGGGATTATATGCATTCAAACTGCTTGAATGACCCCAATGAGGTCACTCATTTTGCAGACGAGGGTCATTCTTCTTTCCCTTAATTCTGTCAGGAGTTATCTTCTTGTTCGGATGTTAGGTCAGAATTTATGATAACTAGGAAAACCTTGAGATTATCCAGAAACACGTACTTAAGTCCCTCATATGGGGATTCATTTCAGGGGCCTCTGGGGTCTTGCGTAGATCTTTGGTTATGTTCACAGCCTTTAGTTCCTCAAATTTAGCTTCAGGATCTTCTTCGGCAGAATTGAGGTGAAGAATACAATTATTTACTTGTTCGTCGATGGAGTCATCAGCAGTTGGGTTTGTTAGATCCACTTCTAAAAGATCATCTGATTCATGATTCTTTTGGTGAGGAGTGTCATTTTCTCTATGCAATCAATTAAATAGACTTCTTCTTGCATGCTTGGTCTTTGCATACTTTCAAAAACTCTGAACTTGAGTATTTCGTTTCCCAGTCTGAGGAGCAATATTCCTGCTTCAACATCAATCAAGGCTCTCGTAGTGGTGAGGAATAGACGGCCAAAGAGAAGAGGGTATCTAGAGTCCTCTTTTATGTCCATGATTACAAAGTCACATGTGACATAAGAGTCCTTACCTACCTTGAATGGGACATCCTCAATGATTCCCAAAGGGAGAGTCATAGAATTGTTTGTAAGTTGTATGGTCATGCCAGTTTGGAGAAGTTCTACAAACACTATCCTCTTTCAGAGGCTAAGTGGCATGATAGATATTCTAGCACTGAGTTCAGATAATCCCTTCTTACATGTGGAGTCGCCAATATGGCATGAAATCCCAAAATATCCTAGCTCTTTTTGCTTCTTGGGCATTTTGCTTTGAATAGTATCGGAGGTAGTTGTTGTTAATTTGACTGTATAATATTCTTCAGTTATATACTTCCTTATTAGGAGAGATTTTAAGTACTTCGTCCAGGCTGGTATCTTAGCTAGCGCATCTAGAAAGGGTATATCAACATGAAGCTTCTTTGTTGCTTCCTTAAACTTCATAAAATGACTGTCAAGCCTTGTTTGCTTTATTTGAGCTTGGAAATGAGGATGAGGCTTGTATACTGGTATAACTGGCTCAGGCATGTCTTTTATTTCTATAATGATAGGTTCCTCAGAACTTGATTTGTCTGCCTTATCAGTGGTCAATAGTTCTTTCAGTTGAGATTCAAGTACTTTAGTGTCTTGGGCAATCACCAATTCATCCTCGTCTGTAACTACCATAGGAGTCTTGACATGATGATCAGAATATCCCTATCTAGACTAAGTGGAAACATCTTTCTGCTACTTAGGATGTTTAGGATTGTTCTCTGGTTTCCCAACCAAAGCTCCAACAGGTGGCTTGAGGCTAGCTGAAAGTTGAGCTACTTGGGATTCAATAGCCTTCTGATGAACTTGATGATTTTCTATCATAGTTTGTTGTGACTATAACATCTTCTCAATGGCTAACAGTTTGTCATCGAAAGAGATGGGACATGCTTGTTGTCCTTGTTATAGCTGTTGATGTGGGACTTGGTTGAGATTACATAACTGAGAGGTGTTTTGATACCGGTTGTAATGTTTGTTATGAAAGTTATCTCAGAAGTTCCCTTAATTCCTAAGATGTTGTTGTTGATTATACTGGAATCCTAGCGGGCCTCATTGTTCATTATCTAAACCAAGTTGTTGCGAGTTCTCCACTATGGAAGGATTTTTGTATTGAAAACCTAGATGGTTGTTTTCTAATTTGGATTATAATACCCTTGACTAGGGATAGTGTAGATATCATTCAAATTTTCCATCTGAACATTACCTCCTTGGGCACAAGCATTGCCCAGAACAACATCATAGAGAATATTACATGCTAGAGCAGAATGATCGGTGCCTTTACATGCTTAGAAAAACAAAGAACATGACTTGACTTGTTCTTGTTGTTGAGGGGGGCAACGCCTCCTTTCATAGGTGTTGAAAGATGATTCGAGGTTTTCTTGCTTGGAAACTAGTAGCTTTAGAGGCTTTGCAATAGACTTTTACTCAGGACTAATTTCAACCATAGCTACCTTCAACATTCCTTTGCCTACGGATCTTCCCCAGTTGGCTTGATTTTCATCTCCATGGGTGACAACCTTCCATGCGCTATCATAACTTTTACGCATGAAGTTTCCTCTATATGAGGAGTCAACAAACTTCTTGATATCATCATCCACACCCCTATAAAAGATTTCAATGAGCTCATTCTTAGGTATGCCATGGTGTGGACACTTGCATAGTAACTCATTATATCTTTCCCATCCTTCTACCAGGGTTTTGCCAGGGACCTAAACAATTTGTGTTATTCGAACCCTAATATCATAGGTGAGGGAAGGAGTGTAGAATTTTTCCAAGAAAACATTTTGAAGTTGTTCCCAAGTTGTGATGGGATCGCATTGCCAGGAGTTATATCAACTCATGTATCTATCTACAAAGGAATATATGAAGAGATAGAGTCTGATTGCATCATCTATAACTCCATTCTACTTTGTCATAGCACATAAATCTATAAACCTCAGAAAATGTTCTTGACTATCCTCGCCTTGCTTGCCATAGAAAGGGTTGTTTTGAAGTAGTGTAATCTAATGTGACTTGATCTTAAAGTTCATAGCAGTGATGGAAGGATGTTGCATTGGGTGTTGAATGTCAGCAACCTTAGGGATTGAGAACTCTGTAAGGTCCTTTCATAGCTCAGCTTGTTAAGCTGCTACTTGAGCTGGATGGATTTCCTCTTGAACCACAACTCGGGCTTCTTTCATAACCCTTTCCCTTTGTGTATTAAGGGCTTGAGTTACCCTTCCAACAATTTCATCCTCTTGTTCCATCCTATCTTGGTTTTCTCTACTCTGACGATGAAAGGTTCATTCTATCTCAGGGTCAAACCTAGTTGCATGACCGATGTTGTTGGAGTGTGGCTTGCACTAGTCTTTGGGGATACCTAAGATGTAAAGATCTTTTGGGATTGAGATGGACAAAGTAGAATCAAATTCAAGAATATGATCAAAATAGGTGAAGGTAAAATCCTAGATTAGTCTCAATAGAACTATATTTAACAAGATGATTCCATTGTCCCCAACAATGGTGCCAGAATTTAATATGGATTTTACTACACTAACAAATCCACCTAGGACTGAAATCCCTAATTTTTTTACAAAAACCTTGTGCAATAGTACCACCCGCAAGCGGATTTGTCTTATTGTAATATAGTTAAGGATCGAATTCCAAGGGACAACATTTTTAAGATTTTTTCTAGTTGTATCTAGATCAACTAAGACTAATATTTAGAACAAGAGTTGATTTGGGTTTATTTAAACTAATTGCAAGGAAAGTAGATGTGAAAGATTGAATCTTAACTTAATTTCAAGGACGAAATTTGTTTTAAGGTGTGTATGATGTGATGGAGTGGACTTTTGGAATCCTTAAATGTCCAATGATATATTGGAATTCATATATTGAGTTATTTGAGAGTGACAAGTATTTTGATAAAGTTCGCTTGTTGCGTGATGCTCATATCATAATTTGGATCCCTATGTTCATGTCTTTTGAGGTATTTTATTTAGTGATCAAACAATATAATTTTGACACCAAATTCGAGTACAAAGTAGTTTGAGTGGTGAGGAAACTATGGTTAAATTTTGGTGGCAATTGGAACATCCTAGAGGAAGTTATGAAGGTTTGAATATAGTGAAATAATGTGCTTTTGAAATACAATGTATCAAAATCTTATATCTTCATAGCCTAAGTTTTGAAATAGGAATGTGATGTTGCATCTTCTTTGTTTGAGGAGTCACGTATTCACTCATGTGAGGACTTCATCCCATCCACACATGGGTGACTAATGCCTCAAACTATATTGTGTACCATGCAGTTATGGTCGCAACCCTAGTTGACAACCACGACGTTGTTGTTGTCAAGTGATCGTGGGTTGAGGAGCAGTTCTGAGAAGATATATGTGTGCAAGTGGAATAGAGAATCAACTGACCCCTTTTGTTGAAGACAGACCTAAACAAGGGAATTTCACTCCTCATCTCTTATCTCTCCACTGATAGTATGAGGAAGAATGAAACATAGAAAGAGGGAGCCAGGAGAGCTAGAGCAGTCCTTCTACATTGACCTCCTGGAGAAGGAGATCCACAGCCGCATCTAAGAAGAATAGGTGTCGTGGATGTCAAGAAGACCTATACGAAGCTAATGGAGGTTCTAGAAGCTAGAACGGAGGAAGTAGTAGAGATTCATTGCTCGCCGGAGAGAGAGATGGTGGTAGATATCGCACATATTGGAACACACACACTCATGAGCACAGAGGAAGTTGACGCATTTGGGAAGCGGTCGACCCACTCAGACCGAAAATAACTGTGGAGATGTTGTCCAGCAAGGAAAAACTAGATGCGGCTGGTAGTTGAGGAATATGCAAGCGAGGGCCGACATTGATCCCTCATCAAAGTCGGATCTTCGGTGCTCACGCTGCAGGACAGAGGAGGAAGAAGAAGACACCCCATGGCGGCGCTTGAGAGCAGGTTGGCGTCAGCGCTCTTGCATGCCTAGAACATAGAGGGCTCGCGTGGATAGGTTGGTTGCGCTTAGGAGAATAGACCCTCGCAGATGCTAGAACATCGTAAGTTGCTCACCAGAGTAGTCCCCTGCAGCGGCAGCGCACGCTGGGATGGATAAAAATAGCGTACGACTGTGTCGGCGTGCGTGAGAACGTGAGGAAAGGGAGGTATGAATCGATCAAATTTCAACCAAATTGCCCGGTTCAATCATGAAACAAATCGGTCGGCCTATCTGAACTAAAAGAAAGCCCAACATAACTTGGATTAGCACATGTCAAGGAAGAGAGAAGTAGTGCGCCCCAACATGGCCACGTGGCAGCCCTCGGTTGGCCGAACAAGGTAAATACCTTAAAAATGCCCAGATCTACATTAAATCATAGAAATTAGCTCGATGATCAGAAAAATACAAATAAGGTACATAAATTCTCAGAAAAATGCGTAGAACAACATGGAAGCATAACATCAGGCTTTTTATGATTTAATATCAGTGATATCATGTAAGATGATTTACACTTGTTTCATGAATAATAGATATCAAACGATGGCCTAAAAGTATGAGAAAATACCAGTAAATCATAAATCATGTTTGTAATCCATATAAGGTCAGTAGTTATGATGTTAATGCACGAAATCATGTAATTTTTTTCTTATGGATAATTAGGGCTTTTAACCCTAAATAAAATGGAATAAATATTTACAGAACACTCTCATATCAGTAACTGGAAGTTAATATGTAACTTTGATATAAATGTTATGCACGAATTTCATGTTATATGAAGAGAACCCTTAATACATGTGATGTAACCCTAATATGGTTAATGAAAGTGACATAATGATAAATATGTTCACATAATAATGTGACACATGAGTATATGTAGTTGATGAACTATAATCTAGAATACGACATCAGTAATATAAATCTTAGACAAGACTACAAGTAATTATGAGAATATCACAATGAGATAAGGTAAACCCTAAAATGGATATAATTAGGGTTAAGATGAGATGTAAGATGATGAGAACCTAATGATGGTACATATGATATTATCTTGATCAAGGTTTGACCAAGAGGTTAGAGTTTACATGAGGGATATCTGATGATTAGGTTTGTCTTGAACAAGGTACACCATTACCTCTTACTTGGATTATTATACATTACACTTGTGTTATATGTAGTAAAATACTTGGCATATGGTATTGGATGAAATGATTGTTCTTGTATGATATATTGCTTGATTTGCCATACTTATGGCTATGGACACATGAAACATAAGATATCTTATCCATCATATGATAGCACTAAACTCTTTGGCAGTACAGTGCATTGAAGTGATCTCAAACTCTTTGGTAGTAGATCACATGTGTTAGATCTGATACTCTTTGGTAGTAGAGCACACATAATATGATCTCAAACTCTTTGGTAGTAGATCATAAGGCAAAGCCCTTGGGGGTAGATGTACGAGATATATGATGGAAATGTGCTTAAAATATAAGTGTTCTCTTTTGTTAATGAATATCTTTTTGCTAGTATACGCTTTTCGTTATATTTATTTTATACTGCCAAGTATTAGTTTCATTTTATTGCCAAGATATGATGAGAGGTATATAAAAGACACATAGGCGTACTCAGTATAATATTCTTGAATATTGTGTTGATGTGTACCACATGTAATCTTTTGTTTAGGTTGTGGTTAAGCTTGAATATCCAGTATAGTTGAGAGTTGTATGGCGAGCTGATGTACAGGTGGACCTATTGTCTTAAGATCATGTAGTTTAGTTATAGTACATGTATATGTAGAAGTTTGTTGTTCAATATGTAATATCAAGTGATGCAACAATTCATGTTGTAATTATATGTTGATGGTGAACATATGTTGTGTGGTTTGTTTATTGTTCATGTGCATGTGCTACTATCGTTTCCTTCTGACTCTCTTGATTTTCTTCTTCTTAGCCTAGTGTGTGGTGTCTAAACTGGGATTCTCACTGAGGTGAGGTTTCAATTTGGACGTCACACATCAGATTTAGTTTTAGAAAATCTGGGGACGTCACAGGTGGTATCAGAGCATGAACAATAGCTAAGCTTGACATTTGCTCATTATGCAACTCAAAACTAAAGAACCTTGAACTGAATAATCTTTAGGATTAGATTAGTCATCTTTAGAGATTAGATATGACCTAGCCTCTAGGTTAGCACCTAGATGTCCGAGAACTAGGTCTAGATTAGTGCTTGTTGTATAGCAAGTCCTTAGATGTCGTTCTTTCCTTATAGTGTAGTGGTATAGGACGTTGCATTATTTGGAAATGACGTACATCAAGGGAAGAGAAACCCTAGACATATGGCGCTTGTTGTCTAGAGTAGCTACACTAGTCTACACCATGTTCTCACCCTTTTCACTAGTTTTCATGGCGCTGTACTCTCTACTATGTGTGGGACACTCATTTTTCTGGATTTGGTTTTTGATTTCAATCGGATTGAACCTTGATAGTTTTTTCTAACGCTTGTTTTATCGGAGAAAAACTATATAATATTTTATTATATATATGTATTACAAAAATGTGTCCCCACACATGTACGAGTAGGAGGTGGTCATGCAACCTAAGTGAAAGTGAATGACATAAGTATAGAAGAGAGAGTAGTTCTAGATTAGATGTCTAGAGCCTTGTTGGGATATATGATATATGGAATAGATCATATAAGTTTTGATGATATGATGTAAGTCTTATATAGATGATATAAGATAGTTTATGATGGTATATGTTTGTCTTTAAGGACTTAAGTTCAGTTTTGATGATGCAAGATAAGTTTTGATGGTGCAAGTAATTAGGTTTTTATGAGATAAGATATGTTAAGTTAAGATAAGGGTGTGGATCAGCATGAGCCTCGAGCTCTTTTACAAAGGAGGACCTCTAGTGTTAGGACCATTTTTCGGTTTAACTCTAGAGAGAGTGAGACCCATTGGGAGAAGGTTAGAGAACCTAAACTCCAATATATGAGAATGATGAGAAATATGTGATATGATATATCCTAAACTAGACTAGTTCTAAGTGATTGAGTTGAGTCACTTTATGCATGATTCCTATAGTCTTCTTGAACCCTAGATGTTCTTGGGAAGACCAAATCCTAGAGATAGACAGAGGCTCGATTGTGTGTGCAAATGGAAATGAATATGAGTGTGTGCCATCTGGGTGAGGGAGAGAGCCCAAGACCCTGGAGGAGGTAGCTATGTTAGTTTCTATGAAGCCTCATGCTCGAGTTGGTGGTTTCCCACATAGGAATCTAGTGGTGTATATAAGAGAGCTTTGGGTAAGATGTTTCATGGTTAGAGATCTATGAAGAGTATGCCATACATGTTTTGGTTTGTGCTTATGTGGCTAGAGCTTGTAAGGCTATCTCTAGTGCCAATGAGGTATACTTGAGAACCCTAGACTAAGAGGGAAGATATAGTTTGTGCATATGAGATACTCATAGAGTTCAGTTGGCTCAAAGAGACTGAGCATGTAACTACGCTCATGATATGGGTCAGGAGAACCTTAGTTGGACTAGATGAAGTTTTGATATATGTTTGATTAGCCACACACATAAGTTGGTTTAGCACAACCGTGATAAAATATATTTAAGTATGTGATCTAATCTTGAGATGTGATATATAGACTTTATATGATAGAAACCTAGAGTTGTTTTAATAGATATCAATGTGTAAATGGTTAACCATATACATGAATAATAATGATTATGTGAAATTGTTGGCTAATCTTGTGGTGAAATCACTAGAATATATTGCAATCTATTATGAGCATGAAATAAGATCATATGAATGAAACATGCTACATGAGGTGTTAATTTTCATACTTAATAAAGATGAAAAATATAGTTTGACAGTTAGCAAAACTTAACAAATATGACACCTTGATATGATCTAGATTGATAAAGTGAGTTAATTATAATAAACTCCCTAAAAAAAGTTAGTGTTCAAATCTTAGTGCTAGGGTGAAATGAGTATGACAATCCTAATGTGAAATATGATATGACACAACCTAAGCATCTCACTCATGTTATATGTTGAATGGTTCATCTTAGATGCTATTAAATCTTTTAGAAGTGGTTTAGATATATGGTTCTAGGTATCTTGTGTGTATATGTTGCACCTAGAGTGCTTCCCTAAATATGGAGGAATATCTTTGGTTTATTTTAAAATTAAGAGATGGCTTAATTTCAAGGATGAAATTCCTTTTAAGATGAATATGATGTGAAAGACTAAATCTTAACTTAATTTTGAGGATGAAATTTGTTTTAAGGTGTGTAGGATGTGATGGAGTGGAATTTTGGAATCCTTAAATGTCCAATCATATATTGGAATTAATATGTTGAGTTATTTGAGAGTTCCAAGTATTTTGATAAAGTTCGCTTGTTGAGTGATGCTCATATCATAATTTGGATCCCTATGTTCATGTCTTTTGAGGTATTTTATTCAGTGATCAAACCATAGAATTTTGATACCAAATTCGAGTACAAAGTGGTTTGAGTGGTGAGGAAACTTAAATTTTGGCGGCAATTGGAACATCCTAGAGGAAGTTATGAAGGTTTGAATATAGTGAAATAATGTGCTTTTGAAATACAATGTATCAAAATCTTATATATTCATAGCCTAAGTTTTGAAATAGGAATGTGATGCCGCATATTCTTTGTTTGAGGAGTCACAGATTCACTCATCTGAGGACTTCATCCCATCCACACATGGGTGACTAATGCCTCAAACTATATTGCGTACCATGCAGTTATGGTCGTAACCATTCTTTTGAGGTATTTTATTCGACGTTTTTGTTGTCAAGTGATCGTGGGTTGAGGAGCAGTTCTAAGAAGATATACGTGTGCATGTGGAATAGAGAATCAAATGACCCCTTTTATTGAAGACAGACCTGAACGAGGGAATTTCACTCCTCATCACTTATCTCTCCACTGATAGTATGAGGAAGAATGAAACATAGAGAGAGGGAACCAGGAGAGCTAGAGCAATCCTTCTACATTGACCTCCTGGAGAAGGAGATCCATAGCCGCATCCAAGAAGAATAGGCATCATGGATGTCAAGAAGACCTATACAAAGCTAATGGAAGTTCTAGAAGCTAGAACAGAGGAAGTAGTAGAGATTCATTGCTCGCTGGAGAGAGAGGTGGTGGTGGATCTCGCATGTACTAGAACACACACTCACGAGCACAGAGGAAGTCGACGAGTTTGGGAAGCGGCCGACCCACTCAGACCAGAAGAAACGGTGGAGATGTTGTCCAGTAAGGAAGGACCAGATAAGGCTGGTAGTTGAGGAATATGCAAGCGAGGGCCGATATTGATCCGTCATCAAAGTCGGATCTTCAGTGCTCACGCTGCAGGACAGAGGACGGAGAAGAAGACACCCCACGGCGGTGCCTGAGAGCAAGTTTGTGGCAGCGCTCCCGCACGCCCAGAACAGAGAGGACTCGCAGGGATAGGTTTTGAGTGTGAGGAGGGTTGCGCTTAGGAGAACAGACCCTTGCGAATGCTAGAACATCGTAAGTTGCTCGCCGGAGTAGTCCCCCACAGCGGCAACACATGCTGGGACGGAGAAAAATAGCGGACGACCGTGTCAGCGTGCGTGAGAATGCGAGGAAAGGGAGGTCCGAACTGGTCAAATCTCAACCTAATTTCCCGGTTCAATCATGAACCAAACCGGCCGGCCAATCTGAACCAAAAGAAAGCCCAGCAGAACCCGGATCAGCGCAAGTCAAGGAAGTGAGATGCAGTGCGCCCCAGCATGGCCACGTGGCAGTCCTCGGTTGGCTGAACAAGGTAAATACCTAAAAAATTCTCAGATCTATCTTAAATCATAGAAATTAGCTCGATGATCAAAAAAATACAAATAAGGTACTAAAATTCTCAGAAAAATGCGTAGAACAACATGGAAGCATAACATCAGGCTTTTTATGCTTTAATATTAGTGATATCATGTAAGATGCTTTACACTTGTTTCATGAGTAATAAATATCTAACGATGGCCTAAAATTATGAGAAAATACCATTAAATCATAAATCATATTTTTAATCCATATAAGGTTAGTAGTTATGATGTTAATGCACAAAATCATGTATTTTGCTTCTTATGGCGAATTAGGGGTTTTAACCCTAAATAAAATGGAATAAATATTTACATTCTCAACAAATGGTGAATTTTACTGAACACTCTCATATCAGTAACTGGAAGTTAATATGTAACTTCGATATCAATCTTATGCATGACTTTCATGTTATATGAAGATAACCCTTAATACATGTGATGTAACACTAATATTGTGATAATATGGATTTTAGGGTTTAGACATCTCATATATAATTTTAAGACCATGAATGTTGTGTAGATGATTAATACCAAATTCACAAATTGATTATTAAATTTTGAACTCTTTTCACTTAAAAAGGGTAAGCATTTATGAAAAGAATAATTATTAGATCCAATTGAGTTCAATTGTAATGAATAGCTTTTTATTCACCGACTTGGGTGCTTAGGAGGCCAGGAGGTTCATTTAATAGTCATAATGAACACAAGTGGCAAATTGATGAGACTTGATGTATGATACGACTATAATGTGCATTTAGGACTTGTAGGATCAAGAATCAATTATTATTTGATTGAGATCAAGGCTTATACACATTCAATGATTTAAGTTAGATGACTGAATATTGGGTTTCTGGGTTCAAATTTGTTGATAAGAAGGGTTATGTGATGAAAAACCCAGGTTTCAAATATCAACTCTATTGGATATTTGTGCTAGAGGATACAAGAGTTTAAGGTTCCGATCCAAAGTAGTTGAATGGCTACCTGGTCGTCCATCACCTCCATAAATGTAGGAAGATATTGTGGTAGATGAGTTCACTTGATCCGATGAAAATGGGATGATCACAGGGAGCCTTACTCAAAAAAAATGATCTACGAAACAACCATAACATATTGATCCCTTTTTATTTATTTTTTTACTTTGGAGACCCCTGGAACGGAGAGACAATACCTGTTACGGCCCCACCTCCCGATAAACCCCAATTAAGGGAGACTAAGAGGTCGAAGCCGCATCCATAATCTCTGGATCAAAGGTTCAGAAATTAACCATGAACAATTATTAAATTTTAACAGACTAAATTGAAAAGTTGTAAGAAAAATAAACTTTTGCATACCTTTTTGAAAACTTGAATCTCTAAACTTATATCCACTTATGGATTCTAACTAATCATCCTTGTATTTTACTTCACGTATTTCACTATATGACAATTTATTGTTTGTCCTTTTGGCTTGTTCCTAAAATGTCGACAAACAAAATGTCGGTCAGCCGAAGCTGGTATGTGGGGGAAAAATAATCATGCAATTATTCGTAACAATGTATTGCAGTCATCTATCATTTAACAAACAATTTTATGTTTTAAATATAACTATATGATCCATGCATTCCCTATCCTCTGCGTTGTCCCTGCAGTGGACCTGGATACTACTTTCCTTATAGTAGATCCCTATTAAACCCCTCATGGTCCCACCCATAGGTGAACCAATTTCTAGGGCTAAGTCACATGGCACTACCCGTAAGTAGACCACTCCTTAACTCATGGCATGCTAAAGGGTATCATGGCACTACACTTGGTAGCCCAATTTCTAACCCACAATAACCTAGACCTTACTCTAGGTTACCCCTTTTTAGCCTTTACAAGCCACTGAGGTGGATTCGGATCTAAGCCACTTATATATATATATATATATATATATATATATATATATATATATATATATATTCATAGTGATAATCATAGTCACTTTATAGTTGCATGAAATAAAAGACATCCAACAGTTATATTCAAGCAACCGATAAACACGTTTGGAAATCGCCGTGAAACTAAGGTGATTATTCATAAGCGTAACCACAGCTTTGATTGTAGATTTGAGACATTATTATCCAGAATAGAGAAATCCTAATCAAGCAATCAATTATGCACAAAATCCTGAAATAAATATACCAATTTCCTTTTATTAATATTTATCCAATATCATCATATTCCTTAGAATTTCTATTCCAATTTTTAGGGTTTCCTTGGGAATTAGGGTTTCACTTCATCTTTTATTATTTTAAACCCTAATTTTATATCATTACTTATAAAATGTAATTATCCCATCTATTCTTCAACAACATATAACCCTATTTTCATATTAAAGGCACACTAATCATCAATTAATTTCATTAAGCTTCTTTTTCATTAAAGCTACTATTTTTATCCTTTTAATCCATGACAAGATCATTATACGCATTCATCATCAATTCAAAGTTCATTATGGTCTAATTAGCATATGAACTCGATTTGCCATTAATCCTACCTTTTATTCATGAGAAAACCTTAATCACTACATTTAGGGTACTTATCCAGAATTACGGACGTTAATGCTTGAAATAGATTAGAACCATCATATAATAACATATTTTCACATTTTTCAAATTAAATATGATCTTATCCTCTTTGGCCCTAAATTAGGGTTTCTACATACTTAATCATTCTCATATGGGGTGAAAACCCTAAATCACGCAATTTCACATCTAGATTAGGCTTGAATCTAACATTATCATTCAACAAGTTATTACTACTTAAATTAACCCATTAAGCATACTAGATTCAACCTATAATCACAAATAGGGTTTTTTTGACCAACATTAATGCACTTTTCATCAAATTATAGTACATTTGCAATTAAGAATGGAATAAATCTTTAATATCATTTTTATTGGATTCCTCTCGTTCTCCTGATCAAAATTCATGTATTACTTGTCCTAATCGGAGTTACCAATATGGAGATACGATGTTTGTAAGAAATCACTTACTTGGGCCAATCGGAGGGCGCCATGTGTCCCCCTTTCCATGCAACGTGCCTTGTATGTTTGGAAACATAACTGAATGCCGAAAATACGCTCGTGTAAGTTGTCGATGCTTCATACCCCATAGGGGTAGAACGGTCCAATGTGACCTTCGTCATCTTCATCCTTGTGCAGCCGTGCTGCACTGCCCTAGCCGGCCTTGCGCGGCTATTCCTTCGCACCTGGGCCCTCAACGGCCTTCGGGGACAAGTCCCCTACCTTTGTCGTGCCCACTCGCAGGTGGGGGCACCTTGGGTTTGGCCACAATGGCCAGGAGTAGGCTCTACAAGCCCGCGGTTCACAGCCTTGCTGCAGTCATGCCGCAGGTGTTCGGGTGAAGTTCGACGCTCCAAGACGTTCACTGATCACCCACTGGTCATTGGGGTTCATCAGGCCTTCTTGAATATGGGTCCACGTCTCTCCGTTGCTCCAGAGAACTCACCACCAGTGGTTTAGGGTTAGCACGGAAGGAAGATGAAGAGGTTAGAGAAACCTGGGGTTCTCCTTCCCTTCGAACCAGAGCTCTACCCCTTATATAGGGGTGAGAAATGAATCCCTAGGTAAGCTTATACACAACTCAAAGAGTCCCTTTCAAAAAGGATTCATATTCCTTCTAGGAGAAGTATTCTTCTGTCTCCTCATTATCCTTTTGTTAAGCTTTATTTCATGGATAATTGGAAAAACGAAAATCCTTTCTCTTATTATCATTATTCTTGCATTTTAATCTATTAACCATGAAATTATATTTCCTTTTGTTGAAACAATACTTCTTTTTAACAATACCTCATAATTATTCATTATGCATCATATTATCTTCTTATTTGACTTTATTGGTATTTTCTCTTTCCTCTTTCTTCATTGGGACTCCTTGGATCTCAAGAAACTATATGATTTCGAAATCCCTTTTCAAGGATACTTATTACCCTTCTAGATGCATCTATACACATTATTTTGCATTAACATGTTTATTCCTTATTAAAATATCTCCTTTTGAGGATTTCTCTTTATTTCTCTTTTATTTTCCTCATTTATATTCATTTTATCATTAGGAATCCTTGGGATACGAAATTCCACCAAGTATACTCAAATATACCTCTTTTAACTTATTTTTCACATTTTATCATTATTTTCAATTTCTTTCTTAATAAAGAAATACGTAATTGATCTTTTCTTTTCTTATTGCACTCTTTATGTAGCTTTGGACTCCTTGGAACCCAAGGAACCCAAGAGGCACGAAATCCTCTTTGGATGTGCCTTCTAGAGGTTTCCATATTTTCCTTTTCTCAAATATTCAATTATTCATTTACTAATTGAATTTCTTTGTTATTTGGGCCCAATAGCCAATAAAGCCCACAACACAAACATCAAGGCTATTGTAAACAAAATCCATTTATTTGAACCAAATTATTTCATTATTTGTTCAAATATATTTAATATGAGAAATTACATTTCTCACCAAATGAACCCAAAAATTGGGGTTGTAACATCCTTCCCCTCTTATAGGAATTTTGTCCTCAAAATTCTATCAAACAAACAAACAATTCAGGATAAGACTTTTCCATGTCCATCATTGGCCGCTATGTGGCTTTACCGTACTCATGGCATTTCCAAAGAACCTTTATCATCACATATTCTTTTCTCTGAGTTCTTTCATCCTAGCGTCTATAAACTGCACAGGTGGACTCAGGCCATTTCAACCTCCCTTGGGGCTCACTAGGTTCATTTTTCTGCACCTGGTCGGGGTACCTCACATAGTGCTCTAAATTTGACGCATGGAACTCATCACACATTACTTTATCTTGAGGGGTAAGGTTAACCTTCTCCACCAATCCATCTCCATGGACCCGTGTATCGGGGACTCATCTTTCTTAGTTATAGCTCAGAGGGGTCAAATTTTCATGTCACATATTTCCCACAGTGAACTACATATCAGTCTACTTTGCACCCGCTCATGACTCTCGTCGTCTCTAGGCTCCTTTCAGCCATTGCATGATCAAAGCAACTTCATCTACTCACACCGTGGCCCTTTTCTAACCATCACGTGGTCCTTTCACCAACATCACCTTACTGAAGTGGTGACTGACGCAACCTCCCTTGCAGAGCTTCCCTAAATCTTGATACTGGCTATGGTGGTTATCATCACATCTTATCATAGGACAAGATATGTCTCTAGATATCACCCTAAATGAGCGCACATGCTCTCATCAGACCCTTTAGTCTGGATCATACTAACCATTTGTTAGGGGTGATAAACTATACTAACATCGAGTTCTTCATGTACCTACTTCCACCTTATGGAAGCAAACCATTAGGTTATACTCAAAACTTTTGAACTCGCATCATGGTGTAGTTGAACCATCTCCCTCATATGTAGTTCAACCAGTTCTGTTCCTTGACAGAACTCTTTCTTTCTCATGCCATCTAGGTAAGGCGATCTACCATAACATATATTGCATTTTGACCTTCCTTGGTCTAGAGGAGACTTACAACATCCATAGTGATGAACTCCATTTCTCTTTCAGAGACTCTTTATCCCTTACATCAATGCACTGGGTTACTGGTGTTCGTCCCTCTCCCTCATCTTGCATGGCCATATACCACATGAAACTTTATCTTAGGTATCTAAAGTACTACTGTCACTTATTATCTTCTTAGTATGGTGTATGGTGATCATGATCTCCTGTATTCCATTATTCCTCAAGATATATTCCTCAGAAACCCTAAACCACTCTAGTCAGGGTTTCATCACCTTCCTTTCCAAAGAAGTGCATCTGAGGTTCTACCACCATCCTTTCATTGCATCAAGGACTAGACTGGATAACCAAAAAACCATTAACTGATTCAACATATCTCATTACATCTGAGTATTAGCCAAAAACATCTCTCTTCCAAACTTAGGGTTAGCTTAACAACCTCTTCTAGCCAAACTAGGCAGCTATATCTCAACTTGAGCATCCATTACCACTTCACATACTTAGGTATTAGGTATTGTTGATGACATACACCTTCATGTATTCCACTTATTATCTCATTTCATCTCTAAGTCTAACTTCATCAAGAAAACTGTAAGCTCATCCTCTTGGTTTTTGAATTCAACCTTGTACCACTTGCAAATTCCACATAACTCGTGTTAAAACATCCTCACAAGATGATTACCTTAATACTCTTACTGTTTGTAAACCATCCATGTATTATTCACTCCACAAGGGTATGTTATCATCTCTGTCCTCATACCTCGTAACAACGTTCCAACTCACATCATCCTTTATCCTTGGTGTATGGCATGCGTACTGTCCTATCTCTCACTCCCATAACAAGAGGAAATAAGCATTTGGCTGCAGTCCAAATACAGAGTTCTTCCTGTTCCAAGAGTAGAGATGGTACATCCCACCTTGCCAGTACACCTTAAATCCAAATTGAGACGTGCCACTTATGTCTCTACATCACAATCATCTTGATATCAAGGTTACTTCCTTGGAAAATTAGTCTTAAACCTACTAAGGTTTACCCACATCCCTTGGTCATCTCCTCTAGGTCTATAGGGTGTAGGCACTTTTGGGGTCATCCCTCTTCCCTCATGCATCAAGAGAGTGCCCTACTCATCTGCCCTTTGGGTCCCATGAGTTCATGAAGGTGATCAATATCCTAACCCATGGCCCTCAGACAATGATAGTTGTTACCTCCCGACCCTATGGTCATGTGCAACTAGGGAATTAGGTAACTCCTACTTCCATCGGTCTTATCCCTACCTGAACCTAGGATAGACTAAGGATTCTATTATAGTAAATGTCCAACTTAGAACCTTACCCAAGCCTTCATCATCTCTCTTTATGTATTCAAGGGTTATCTTTCATCCTTTTATAGGGGTCATGGTGATCTGCCTACCTTGGTTAGGCCCCATACAAGTTACCTCCATGGTAATACAACCATATGCACTTAGAGATGGTTATCTATGGGTCTACAGATTCATTCTCATACCATGTACTTTTCACTTAGCTTCTCAAGATCCTATGAGACCTCTTTAGGTTATCTCAAAAACTGGTGTACCCCCTTTAAAAGGGTCCCTCTCCCAGGATGGGAGGAAACTATCTCTTGATAACACGGTCACAACTACCCTTAGGTCTAGGGTTTACATCCATATGCTTAACCCTAGTAAGCTATGAAGGCACAAGGAGACCAGTAAACCAGGCTAGGTCATCTGGGTTCTCATTCCTCAACATTAGATCAAGGTCATACCTTCCCATGTCATCAACTTAGCTGGGAGGGGTTTACCAAACATACCCTAAACGTAAGGGGTTTTCCTTTCCTTTCAACATAGGAAGTTCCATGCCCGCATCTATAGAAACTCAACTCTCATTACGAGCATTAGGTACACCACATCCCCTCTTAGGCCTAGGAACCCTAGGTTCACTTTTAGGTGTCCAACTGCACGCTCTATCTCCTAACCACAAAATCAAGCATGACATGCACTTCCTGTCATCCTTCTATTCGAGCAACACTTCAGAGTTGAGTCCTCTTCAAGGACAACCAACAAGGTACCAGGCCTCACCACCTGTTACTAAACCCCTCCAGGTCTAAGGAACTCTTCTTCTCATCTATACCATAGGTACAGAGGTACCAGCAGACTCATCGCTCTCTAGGGTTTGGTTCCTCTCATGGCAACCAAGACATCATCAACCTCTAGGGATCAAGCATGAGGCAACCACTATCATCCACTTAGGTCGCATCATCCTCGACTCCCCACTGTTCTTCATATCTCGAGGTTTTAGGCTTCCAACCTTCTTGCTAGGTTTCCTGCTCTCTCTCTAGAGCTAACCAACTTCACCATTAGAGGTCCTCTCTTCATGAAGGATCAACCTCAAAAGCATGCCCCTACCTGGATGAAGCCTATGTTCAACTTATGTTTGCTCACGGTTATCCATAGCCCCTTATGCTTATCACATAAGCTATCTAGCAAACTCTCTCATCCAGGGTTTCAACCTATTGCTCACACTACTGATACATTCTGGGTGCATACTATGCCCATATAAGCTCATGGGGTTTCCATATGTTCTTCTCTAACCTCATCAATGAAGGAGATATCCTTCACTCTAACATGCACGACCCTCCCCAGGGTTGGGTCGCCAGAGGTACTAGGTCATCCAACCTCTCATGTCTCATACGTCATCTAAGGCATGTCCATCCAAACACCGGGTCTAACTCATCATGCCATCTCTCTCTCTAACCTTCACTTAGGTTTAGGGTTAACATCATCCTCAGAGGAGGTGCCAGGTCTCTACTCACAATGGAGATTTCTATCTACAAGACAAACTCTCTTTATCTATCCTCCTGACAAGAAGGTCTAGCCTCAGGTCTCTTCTGAGGGCGTGGAAACTTATGTCATACGACCTAAGCATGTATCTATTCTTTAGCTTGCACTTAATCTATTAAGCTTATGTCCATGAAATCTTATTTACATGCTTTTCATTAATTTGGTGGAGGATTCCTTAGACCTTATTAACCTTACCCATACCTCAAGAGGGTGAGGAGAAGAGAGAAAACCCTAATCCTTAAGGTCCTTAACAGAATTTGTGATGAGAAGGGATGAATGAGATGAGAAAGTCCTAAAGGTATCTTATTTCAATTCATACCCTAATACTTTGGCCAGGAAGTCACACGGATCTGGGAGTCCTCATACCGACTAGTAGTACGGAGGAAAATATTGCCATCCCCCGGTTGTGATCCATTTCTAGACACCTCCGTCTTTCGAATAATCCTTTAATAACTCCCTTAGGTTCTATGGAGTTTGTAAAATTTAATAATTATTAATGGTTAAGTGAGGAACCTACACTCTGATACCAAATGTTACGACCCCACCTACCGATAAACCCCAATTAAGGGAGACCGAGAGGTCGAAGCCGCACTCATAATCTCCGGATCAAAGGTTCAGCAATTAACCAAGAACAATTATTAAATTTTAACAGACAAAACTGAAAAGCTGTAAGAAAAATAAACTTTTGCATACCTTTTTGAAAACTTGAATCTCTAAACTTATATCCACTTATGGATTCTAACTAATCCTCCTTGTATTTTACTTCATGTATTTCACTATATGACGATTTACTGTTTTTCCTTTTGGCTTGTTCCTAAAACGCCGACAAACAAAATGTCGGTCAGCCGAAGCTGGTATGTAGGGGAAATAATAATCATGCAATTATTCGTAACAATGTATTAGAGTCAATTATCATTTAACAAACAATTTTATGTTTTAAATATAACTACGCAATCCATGCATTCCCTATCCTATGTGTTGTCCCTGCAGTGGACCTGGATACTACTTTCCTTATAGTAGATCCCTATTAAACCCCTCATGGTCCCAACCATAGGTGAACCGATTTCTAGGGATGAGTCACATGACACTACCCGTAAGTAGTCCACTCCTTAACTCATGGCATGCTAAAGGGTCTCATGGCACTACACTTGGTAGCCCAATTTCTTACCCACGATAACCTAGACCTTACTCTAGGTTACCCCTTTTTAGCATTTACAAGCCACAGAGGTGGATTCGGATCTAAGCCAGTTATATATATATATTCATAGTGATAATCATAGTCACTTTATAGTTGCATGAAATAAAAGACATCCAACAGTTATATTCAAGCAACCGATAAACACGTACGGAAATCGCCGTGAAACTAAGGTGATTATTCATAAGCGTAACCACATACATTTGATTGCAGATTTAAGACAGAATTATCTAGAACAGAGAAATCCCAATCAAGCAATCAATTATGCATAGAATCCTGAAATAAATATACCAATAACCTTTTATTAATATTTATCCAATATCATCATATTCCATAGGACTTCTATTCCAATTTTTAGGGTTTCCTTGGGAGTTAGGGTTTCACTTCATCTTTTATTATTTTAAACCCTAATTTTATATCATTACTTATAAACCCCAATTATCCCATCTATTCTTCAACAACATATAACCCTATTTTCATATTAAAGGCACACTAATCATCAATTAATTTCATTAAGCTTCTTTTTTCATTAAAGCTACTATTTTTATCCTTTTAATCCATGACAAGATCATTATACACATTCAACATCAATTCAAAGTTCATTATGGCCTAATTAACATATGAACTCGATTTGCCATTCATTCTACCTTTTATTCATGAGAAAACCCTAATCACTACATTTAGGGTATTTATCCAAAATTGCAGATGTTAATGCTTGAAATAGATTAGAACCATCATATAATAACATATTTTTACATTTTTCAAATTAAATATGATCTTATCCTCTTTGGCCCTAAATTAGGGTGTCTACATAATCATTCTCATATGGGGTAAAAACCCTAAAGCATGCAATTTCACATCTAGATCAGGTTTGAATCTAACATTATCATTCAACAGGTTATTACTACTTAAATTAACCCAGTAAGCATACTAGAGTCAACTTTTAATCACAAATAGGGTTTTCTTGACTAACTTTAATGCACTTTTCATCAACTTATAGTAATTTTGCAATTAGGAACGGAATAAATCTTTAATATCATTTTTATTGGATTCCTCTCGTTCTCCTAATCAAAATTCATGTATTACTTGTCCTAATCGGAGTTACCAATAGGGAGATACGATTTTTGCAAGAAATCACTTACTTGGGCCAATCGGAGGGTGCCACATGTCCCCCTTTCCATGCAACGTGCCTTGTATGTTTGGAAACATAACTGAAAGTTGAAAATACGCCCGCTTAAGTTGTCAATGCTTCATACCCCAGAGGGGTAGAACGGTCCAATGTGACCTTCATCATCTTCATCATTGCACAGTCGTGCTGCGCTTCCCTAGCCGGCCTTGCGCGGTTATTCCTTCGCACTTGGGCCCTCGAAGGCCTTCGGGGACGAGTCCCCTACCTTCTTCGTGCCCCCTCGTAGGTGGGGCCACCTTGGGTTTGGCCACAATGGCCGGGAGTAGGCACTGCAAGCCCGCGGTTCACAGCCTTGCTGCAGTCGTGCTACAAGTGTGCCGCAGGTGTTCGGGTGAAGTCCGATGCTCCAAGATGTTCACTGATCACCCAATGGTCATCGGGGTTCATCAGGCCTTCTTCAATATGGCTCCATGTCTCTCCATTGCTCCATAGAACTCACCACCCGTGTTTTAGGGTTAGCACGGAAGGAAGAAGGAGAAGTGGTTAGAGAAACGTGGGGTTCTCCTTCCCTTCGAAGCAGAGCTCTACCCCTTATATAGGGGTGAGAAACGAAGCCCTAGGCAGGCTTATACACGACTCAAAGAGTCCCTTTCAAAAAGGATTCATATTCCTTCTAGGAGAAGTATTCTTCTCTCTCCTCATTATCCTTTTGTTAATCTTTATTTCATGGATAATTGGAAAAACGAAAATCCTTTCTCTTATTATCATTATTCTTGATTTTAATCTATTAACCACGAAATTATATTTCCTTTTGTTGAAACAATACTTCTTTTTATCAATACCTCATAATTATTCATAATGCATCATATTATCTTCTTATTTGACTTTATTAGTATTTTCTCTTTCCTCTTTCTTCATTGGGACTCCTTGGATCCCAAGAAACTCTATGATTTCGAAATCCCTTTTCAAGGATACTTATTACCCTTCTAGATGCATCTATACGCATTATTTCGCATTAACATGTTTATTCCTTATTAAAATATCTCTTTTTGAGGATTTCTCTTTATTTATCTTTTATTTTCCTCATTGATATTCCTTTTATCATTAGGAATCCTTGGGATACGAAATTCCACCAAGGATAACTCAAATATACCTCTTTTAACTTATTTTCCACATTTTATCATTATTTTCAATGTCTTTCTTAATAAAGAAATACTTAATTGATCTTTTCTTTTCTTATTGCACTCTTTATGCAACTTTGGACTCCTTGGAACCCAAGGAATCCAAGAGGCACGAAATCCTCTTTGGATGTGCCTTCTAGAGGTTTCCATATATTCCTTTTCTCAAATATTCAATTATTCGTTTACTAATTGAATTTCTTTGTTATTTGGGCCCAATAGCCAATAAAGCCCACAACACAAACATCAAGGCTATTGTAAACAAAATCCATTTATTTGAACCAAATTATTTCATTATTTGTTCAAATATCTTTAATATGAGAAATTACATTTCTCACCAAATGAACCCAAAAAATTGGGGTTGTAACAATACCCCTCCTAGTCACCCTCAACCTCTTGATTGCCGAACACAAACTAAGATGAGAACTATCCCAAGGTCAGAGAGAACATGGTTGAATGGGAAGGAGGTTGAGCTCCTCATCATGCCTTGGAGAAGGACTCCCAGACAGTGAACCAAGCTTTGAGGTCATTCTTTGGCAAAGGCTCCAAGCTCTCTCTCTCCTCTTTTCAATCCCACAACGGTGGCGCCAGGTCTCGATGATCTCCAGACCCTCTTCATCACCAGAGGCTTGACACAACCGGTGATCTGACAGGGATTCAGCAGGACCTGTAGAAGATGCAACCTTCCTCTCTCTCTCGCCTCCATTGCCTATTCCAGATATGTGTCTGAGATGAAGGAAAGGAGAAAAAGCAGAGGGAGGAGTTCGAAGAAGAAGCAGAGCTTAGGCTTTTCCCTTTCCCCTTCCCTTGGTTGCATCAGGTCTGTCCAAATAGGGGTAAACCTGGAGGACCGCAACCCCTTCAATCTAAAAAATTAGATTCCATAGATCCTCACAGCATCACACAGGAGTCGAGAATGACTGTGAAGATAGGGCCTCCGGGTCTAGCGGTGACTTGACCAGCCACCGCACTCCTGTTACCCACCTCGAAGGTGATGAATCTCCTAGATGAGGTTCAGGTCATCGTTCACCAAACTATGTCCTCACGGTGGTGCCTTGTGTCTCACACATAGAGAATAAAATGAGATGGAACCTCCATCAACTAACCTTGCATCGGTGGTCACAGAACATAGGAACACCTAACCCCAGATCTCCATCTAGCGGCAGAGGTGGTCAGAACCACGTAGAAGGCATCTTCGATCTTTGAAGGACCATCATCGACTGGAAAATAGGCATGCTACCACCAGGACTCCTCGCTGCTTCCCGTGCGGCGGCGCCCTAGATAGCCCTCAGAACCAGTGATCGCAGAGCGGAGAACGCACGAAGGCTTCAGTTGTGCTTGCGTTCACGTGAGAGAACATACAATGGGAGTTGGGTCTGGCAAAAGCCTGGTTGAACCGGCCAGTTCAGCCTTTCCCAGGCTGATCACTGTGCCCCTGAGGAGCCATGTGATTGGCCTATAAGGTAAATCGTTCATATTTCCAATAAATAGATATGATCTTAGAAAATGCATTATAAATAGATCTAGTACTCAAACTGTTCCCCAAAAATACCACTAGACTCAAAAAACTACCCTCTTTATTGTGAAACCCTTATATCAGATTTATGAGACACTTATTTTGATGATATTTAATTTAGATGATAGTACTTCATTTGAATGGTAAAATTATTAAATGATGGAGATAAAATCTGAGAAAAATGTTTATGAACCCTAACAATATGTGTACACTAAAAATGAACTCTGGTTTGAGTATCATACACAATACTAGGTCTTTTCTCATTAAATATACATCAGTGCTTCTAAAATCACATCAATTCTAGAAAATAGATAAAGCATCAGAAAATTATGAAAATTGAACCAAACCTAACTTATGACATATATAATAGTAGAAAAATATCACAGACAAGTTTAGGTCAGTTTGAACCTTAGATTTGACCTAAACTCTAATTTGGACCTAAAATACCTATAATATAATGAATATTTATTAATGATGATTAATTGTTATTAATTAGGTGATGACCATGTTCTAGTGGCATTTATAAAAAAAGCCACTATCTTTTTAATATACAAGCATTTTTAATTAAGATGCCACCAAACCTCCTATTATAGAGTTTCTAAAAAGCACTTAACATTAACGGCATTTGTATTTTTAATTAGTGGCAATCCTAAATTGTCATACCCAAATTTGCTAAGGCAATATTGCCTTTCCCGCTCCAAATTTAACTCACTCACGCTCCAAATTTCCCTGACTCTCCCTAATTCAGCATGTGCCACGTGCTCTCTCACAAGCTTGCGATCGACTTCCTCTCCCTCTCCACTCTCTCCTTCACGACGAGCCCTAGAAGGAAGCCAGTGCAGAGAAGCTCCAGAGAAGCTACCGTCTAGCGCTGATGGTGAGTCCCTAAAACCAGCGCATCGAGGAGAGTTGTCGGTTGTGCACGTCAACGGGATTTGGACCTAGCCAACCTAAAGCACCGTCTCAGGCGCCGGTGAGCTAGAGGGACTCCAATCATCCCAAGCTTTGCAACTTTCTGAAGAGGTATGTTGGCGCTTCCCCTCTCCTCCCCACATGCAATAGCTCAATGAGCTCGTCGGGTTTCTCTCCTTTCCCCTCGTTCACTCCGCTAGCCCCCTGCACCCCCACAAATCCCACCCATGGTCAAACTCTGTTTCTCACACCCTATTCTCACCTCTTCTCTGCCTCCCAATTTGGTGACACTCTCACCATCTTCTCCGCCTCCCACCCCCATCTCGTCCCCTCTAGGAGAATCCAACCTCCAGTCCAGATCACCAAAGATGGCCACGACAAACAAGCCCAATTTGGGTCATATTATTCATGCACGAGGTGGATAAAGTGGAAGGTGGAGTGACCTATGTATGACTGAAATATTTAGAATGTGTCCAAACTCATACACTTGAGGGATAGATTTTGTGTGTGTATTTGAGAGTGACACTCTTTTTTTAGGGGCTTCATAGTTAATAGATAGTATTTTGGGTGGTGCATGAACACAATGTACATACATAGCCAAACACTTAATATTTTGGTAACACATAGGTCATACCACATGTAAGGTTGGATAAAATCCGATTTTGGTGTTATATGCATATTTTACCATGTATTTCCCTTTTTATTCTATTCTTTAAAATATAAGTCTTGTATTTACCTGCATTAAATGATATTTCCACCATTTAGTAATAACTTTCAATCATTTTGTAGAAAATTACTGAGTTTTGGAGCAGAAGAAATTTCATTAGTTGAGATTATTCTTCAACCAATGACCTCTTAGTCGATAAAAGGACACTCATAATCAATATTATAAAAACCACTGGTTCAACAATCGATGGAAAACCTCAATCCTTTCTCATCTATATAAATCTACAAAAAGTGCTAAGCACATCAACTGATGGTCAGGTGGGTGACCAACTTGAATACTTGGAACTTTGATCATTAATTAACTAATGATGTATTATTTACATTTTCATTGGTATCCATAAATTGATGGTCCTCATGCTCCAGAAACCTTAGACTTCAAAGACTATGCATTTTCATTAGTATCCATAGACCGATAACAAGAGTAGGTCACCAAATAATGAAAAAGCTTCCTTAATCCTCTTACATACTTGTAGACAAGAGTCCATTGATGGGATCACAGACCTCACCTACCTATGTAATTCTTTCTATCTCCCACTAATGAGAACATTGTATTCATTACCAAATAAAGAAACACATTCAGTAGTAGAGGACATACTCCAGTTATCAATGGAGACATAACAAGCTCTCGTCCAGTGACAAAGATCCTTTTAACCCCTATGCCTACCCAATTAGTTAAGTGTTTGCCCAAGGAACCTCTCATGATTCTTGCAGTGCAAGAAAAATGCTCATATGCTCATGTGCCTTGATCACACACCAATTCCTATAAATAGGGACCCCAAGCATTCAAAAAAGGGCCCATCTTCTTCCATGAAGTGCTGCCAAACTCATCATCACTCTTCACCAGTTGTGATGATAACAGTCCAAATCCACTGGTGTGATTCCTTAAATCATGTCATTGTGACAAGGAAAGTTTTATTATCCTTCCTTGCCACCATCACCACCATGTAGAGTGAAGATGAGGCCTACAATAAGATTCAGTACCCCGCGACTACAATTTTGTTTTGTTTCCTCATTATTCCCCATTATGTCTATATCCATCTTTTGTTTTCATTTGTCTATAGCCTACATGTTCAATAAATCATTTGATTCACTAGTTATCATGAGTTTCTAGAATCATTAACTTAGGTTGGAGTAATGGTAATTGGGCAATCCCTGGTAATATTCGTTGCCGAGATGATGTTCTCTGGATCCTTCAAAATCTGGTTGTTCCCAATGCAAATACTGAAGATTGTATTCTTGTTAATGGTAAGGTGTCCTTGTCTCTGAAAGAGTGTTGGGACTTATGCAAGTCCAAGGCTCAAGTTCTAAACTGGACTGCTGATGTGTGGGTGTCCTTGATTCCTAGGAATATCTCTGTTTTCTTTTGGAAATGTTACCTTCAGCACTTACCTTCTCAGGATCCTATATAGAATTTTAACTTCCAGCTCCCTTCTGTTTGCTATCTATGTTGGAAGCATGAAGAAGATGGACAACACCTCTTCTTTGACTGTTTCTATTGCACTGAGCTTTGGTCCTTCTTCAAGCTTAAGTACGGTCGTGCTCCTTCATGTCTGTGATCCCAAAGGGGTTTGGACCCTGTGTATACGTGATGTCAATAGCATAAATAGACAGTTATAGTTTTCCTTTTGGTACAGTTGTTAGCTTCTTAGCTTGTAAAGAGTTAAACTCTGTTTTGGTGTTTTTTTTAATAAAGGAGGAGGCACGCATGGTTCATAAAAAAAGATACATCAAATTATAGGAAATACTAGTTACTTCCTTGAAATTATCAAAGAAGGATTAGTGAACATTGGACCGATTGCAAAGATATAGGACATGATCTCCTCTATTAGACTTCTTTTCAAGCTATCATGTCTACCACAATAAAGTTGGTTATGACAAGCAATAAAAGGTTAACTGATGTTATACAACTTTTTCTGAAAATATATAACATCGTTATATGTACTTACACTTTGTTTATACTAATATTATGCAGTCTCTGTCCACCCATAACAGTCACTATGAACTGGGCCTCTATGTCAATGTTAACGTTCCCTATTGAAGAACAATTGGACATCATCCTAGATGATCGTTCCTAAAACCAATTGGTCATACCCAAACATTGGCGTTTTCTAAAAGGAAGACACTACATGCCTGATAAAGTGACCCTAACTTTTGGCAATTATTCACATGTTATCGAGGTTGAGTATGATTTGGCGGGAAATATTGTATCAAAATCCGGTTGGTGTGATTGGATTGGAGAGATGCATGTGGTCTGTTGGAACAGGCTTTTTCTCCATCCAGTTGGCCATAATTCCATCAAAGTTTGGATAACCAACAGCAACTGTGAGACCCCCGATCATCTACTGCGGTATGAGCGCACGGCGTTGGATATCATCTATGAGGAATCTAAATTTGAGGCCCCTGTCAGTTTATATTCGTCTAAATACAGTGAGGAGCTTCGTGACACTGCTTCATCATCAAAAAGACCACGGTAAGTCCAATTAACAAATATAATTATCAAGACAAAAAATTTGTGTTTACACTTTTTTTCTGAAAGCAATCAATACTCATAGCTGCTTTCTATTCTGGACTTCAGGAGAAGATCGCCACAATGATAAGTCCTAGAAGTTACTGATGTGGGACCATGTTGGTGTAGTATTTAGTTGTCTATCTATCTAGACTTGTCTGTATTAATAGTTTTTTTAATTATGCGCATGTTTAGGGGTACACCAACCCCTTTGTTTAGTTATTGTTTAGGGTAAACCCCTGTGTGTGGATGTAAAAAGAGATTAATGAATGGAACTGAAAGTTGCTACATGAATGCTTATAACTAAAGTGTGTGTTCCCATGAATGTTCCCATTTGCATGATTACACTAGTATTTTCTCATATTGTATAGTCTATTTTAATATGACATACTTACTCATATGGTATATGTTTTACTATTTTTATAGAATGGATAAGTCTTGGATAGTAGAGGATGACTGAACCAGCAGTAAATACTTATGTGGAGTATCTAAATTTTTCGATTTTGCTTTTGAACATTCATCGATTGGAGACAAGATTGTATGCCCATGTAGAAAGTGTGCTAATGTATACCAGGTCACCAGAAAGACTGCATTGAGCCATCTACTGTGGCATGTCTTCTTACCAAGCTATATTTCTTGGGATTTTCATGGTGAAGATGCCAATGTTCAAATGGATGCTCCTACTGATCAGGGAGATTTCCTTAATGCTGAAAATTTACAAGATATGTTGCATGATACTTTTCCGAGTTTCAGTGAAGATGGAAATACAGAAGGAGTGGATCCATCTAGTGATCAACATTTCAATACTAAAATTTTTTATATGTTTTTAAAGGATTCTGAGACAGAATTATATCCAGGGTGTAAGAAATATAGCAAACTTGCTTGCATCCTAGAATTCTACCACCTGGTTTGTCTTAATGGCTTGAGTAAGAAAGCATCATCTATGTTTCTTACGCTCTTTAAGAAGATGCTACCAGAAGGAGAACAGTTACCTAATTCATTTTATGAGCTAAAAAACACGATTACGGTTCCTATCTTAAAAGACCTCAACATCGAAAATAAAGGTAAGCAGGTGATAGAAGAAGAAGAAGAAGAAGAAGAAAAGAAGGATCCCACTCCCCGCTTTGCAAAGAATCATCCCAAGGAGTTGATCATTGGCAACCCATTCGGGAGAGTGAGGACACGAGCTGCTCACAACAAAGAACAAGCAGATAGTGCCTTCATCTCCCAACTAGAGCCAAAGAACATCAAAGAAGCCCTTGGTGATGATGAGTGGATCCTAGCCATGCAAGAAGAGTTAGAGCAATTTGAGAAGAATCATGTGTGGACTCTAGTGCCAAGACCAAGTGATAGAAAAATCATTGGCTCCAAATGGGTCTACTACAACAAGCTAGATGAGCAAGGAAAAGTGGTAAGAAACAAAACAAGGTTAGTAGCACAAGGTTACAACCAACATGAAGGTATTGACTTTGATGAAACTTATGCTCCTCTTGCTATATTAGAATCTATTCGTATGTTACTTGCCTTTGCTAGTAACAAAAATTTCTTGTTATATCAAATTGACGTTAAAAGTGCATTTTATGAATGGTACAATCGAGGAGGAAGTATTTTTTGCTCAATCTCTAGGCTTTGAAAATGAGAAGTTACTCAATCATGTTTATTTAATGCAAAAAGCTCTCTATGGACTCAAACAAGCACCTCGAGCTTGGTATGAGAAATTAAAGAACTTTTTGTTAGATAACGGGTATGTCATCGGCAAAGTTGATTCTACCTTGTTCCTAAAACACACTTCTAACCATTTTCTTATAATTCAAATTTATGTTGATGATTTCAATTTTGGCGGGATTGATCTTGATCTTTTCAAGGAGTTTAGTTCTCTTATGGAGAGTGAGTTTGAAATGAGCATGATGGGTGAGTTGTCTTTCTTCCTCGACTTTCAAATCAAGCAAAAAAAAGAAGGAAACTTCATCAACCAAGGAAAGTACACAAATGAACTGCTCAAACACTTTGGGATGGAGAACATGAAGTCGATGGATACACCCATGTCCAACACCACCAAACTTGACAAAGATGAAGAAGGTGAGAAGGTAGTTGAGAATCTCTATAGAGGTATGATTGGAAGTTTACTCGATTTAACTACCACTAGACCTGGTATATTTTTAGTGTTGTCTTGTGTGCTCGCTTTCAATCTAGCCCTAAGAAGTCGCATATTATTGTTGTTAAGAGGATTTTGAGGTACTTAGCCAAAACCCAAAATTTTGGACTATGGTATCCTAAATCAAGGGATTTTACTCTTAGAGCATATAGTGATGCGGATTACGCAGGGTGTTTGGTTGATAGAAAGTGCACAAGTGGCACTTGTTGACCATGCTTAATATCTTGGTTCTCTAAGAAACAAAGTACAGTGGCATTATCAACTACTGAGGCTGAATATATTGCAGTCGTGAGTTGTTATGCACAGGTCCTATGGATGAAGCAAATGCTCTAAGACTTCAACATATTTTTTGATGCTTCTCCTATCTTTTGTGACAATACTTGTGCAATTAATCAATCTTACAATCCTATATTGCATAGTAGACCCAAGCATATAGAGGTTCACCATCACTTTCTCTGTGATCACATTGCCAAGAAGGATATTTATATCACGCATGTGGACACGGAAAATCAATTGGCGGATATCTTTACCAAACCTCTATCTTGAGATCAATTTAACTTTATTCAATCTAAACTTCTTATTGTTGACTTGAATAATATTGCCATGTGATCTAGCTAGTTGTCTCTTTCCTATATGCTTGCTCATGTTTTCTTCACCTTGTTTTGCCTATATATGCTTAAATGTGCCTAACTTGCTTGTAAACATGCTTAGTTTTTTCTTGTTTTTGGGTTTTTATCGAATTCCATGTTTTATCGCAAAATAGTACCCAATGATGAGCTAAATGTGCCTAAGTATGTTAATGATACATAATAGAATGGAAAAATAAATTTAATTGGCATGTATATGGCTAGAAACTATTAATGTGACTTTTAGGTGAGGTTGACCTTCGTTCGAGTTTTCGCTCTGAGAAACTCAACCGATCAAGAGTTGAGATCAAGTCTTCAGTGGACCGTTCGGTCAAGTTTTCTACACACAGAACTTGACCGATTCGTAGGCTGGGCCAACTTAAAAGTTAGGATCGACCGTATTTTTTCCCTCTCAACTAGAAAATAGATGACCGATTACTCACCTCTTAGCCCTAAGCTCTCAAACCCTGCCCTAAACCTCCCGCTCCTAGCCCTATTTCAACCTAGAAACCTTGATCTTGACCTCCCCGGGCGTCATTGGTGGTTTCTATTCGGCATTTGAGGTTTTCCATTGCTTGTTTGCACATTTTTCATCTCGTTTTCGTTCCCATGGCTTTTCATAGATGAAAACGCCCTGCTTCAAGCAATGCTCCAGCTTCCTCATCTAATAATCATTTGATTCTATTTGATAATACCTCTTTTATGTCGGTTGAAGCTATAAATAGGTACAAGGACCTTCTTCCCCGAAGCCCTTTTCCTTTTCATGCTTTGATCGAGCCTTCCCCTAAGTATAAAACGATTATTGACTCTGTTTCTCGGCTTCTCGCCTCCTACCATTTGTCCACCCTAGCAATCGAATGTGACTGCTTTAATAACTACATGTCAAGCACTAAAGATGTTCACGAGTTCTACACCAACTTGCATTGGAACTACAATTCACTCATCCCACCGCCGAATACTCAAGTAATTCTTACTTCTATGATCGCCGGTCTTCGCTTCCAACTCTCTGAGGATACCATAAATGTCTGTTTTGTCGGAGATGAGGAAAACGACACATGGCATAAGGATTATGGAGGGTATTTTGATCTTCTTGACCCGGAAGGTTTTTACAAACACCATGAATTCACGTTTTTGGATGTTCATCGGTTTTTGAAGAAACCTTACGTGGCCTATAAGAAGAAGTCCACCCTCCCCTCCTCCTCTCTTTACCTAAAGAGGTGCATAGTGGCTTTGGTGATTAACTTCAATGTCCATCCAAAGTGAAATCAAACAGACATTGCCGAAAACACCGCAATCATTATGTATTGTTTGTTAAACAATATCGGTGTCAAGTGGGCTAGGTATATCTTACATCACATGACCTACTTTGACACTGGCAAGAACACCAAAGGCACCCACCCACCCTACGCGGCTTTGATCTGTGGTTTTTTCAATTTTTCCACTGACAAATGTCTCTTTTTTGACTTCCATTATCCGGTCGCCAGAAAGGGTATTTGTATTAGTGAAATCACCCTTCAAAAGTTTGTTCTTGTGTTTTCCTCTGCCTCTGGTGCTTCTGCCTCTGCAGCCGTTTCAGCTACTCCATCCTCCTCCATCCGAGCTCCACCACCGCAGCCTCCTCCTAGACCCCAGTCGTGCGTCTTTTTGTGTGTCTAATGAAACCCTTATGGGTTATATGATGCATCAACAGGCGTATAATCAACAAGTTCATGACCACCTACACTAGGATCTATGTTCCATCATGTCTCACATGAACCTATCTTGTGCATCACCCTACCCCACCTACCAGCCATACCTTGGTAGTGCCTATGTTTCATATGCATATGAGCATTACTATCCTGCTCCCGACCCTTCCGCTACTGCTCCGCCACCTTTTGCTGGTAGTTCCATTCTTGTTGTTCTGTCATTACCTACTGGCCCCCTGACCACTCTACTAGCCTCTTTGGGTGACTCTGTTCCATCCTTCCCATAGGCCAATGAGCTTCACACTCTTGGTATGTCTTGGGCTGAGCAGAATGCCCGCTGGCCCGATCATTCTTTTGAACCTCCTACTGATGAAGAGATGCCAAACCAGGACAAGGATGCTGATGCTGATGACAGTGACGACGAGGATGCTTCCGACGACAGTGATGGTGACGGTGTTGCTTCTGATGCTGGAACTACTGCTCCACCTTCTGACGGGGATGAGGACTACACTCCTGGCGATGAGGACGTTGTCGGTATAGATAGCCTATATGTTTAGGTGGTTTCTTCGTTTGTAGTGTAGCATGCTTATTATATACATCTTTCTAGACTCTTTTGTATCAGAAACATCTTGGCACATTCTTCAGAGTTGTACTATTTCTTATCTTTGTTTTATTACCTTTGTGTTTGTAGTTGCTCGTATGTGGACGTATATCTGAGTTGTAATATCTTTGATGTGCACTATGGCTATTTCCTATGGTTTATCCTAAGCATTGGTGCCATCTTGAGTTATATTTTGATCATGACTTGGATTGTATGTCATCTTTTATCTGTGTGCGATATATGCCTTTAAACTGTTGTTTAATCCATTGCATACATGTTTGGTTGAGTTTTGGAGAAGACCTAGCTTTTGCTCTTCTACTCCCCTACCTTTTTGATAATGTCAAAAGGGGGAGAGATATTTCAAGTGATAGCTCATGTCTTGAAACTCAATCATATTGGTTTTTCTTTGCTATAATATTGCTTTTGCTTGTGAGATCCTTTTCTTGTTCAATTCACTGTCCTTTATGTGAACTTACAAATGACTACACATTACATGTATATTGGTATTGCTATGTGTATAGAAACTAACCATGCATGTTAGACGAAGCATAGATTGAGGGGGAGCAATTCACATTGTTCGTATCATGAATCCCCCTAATTCACAAGGTAAAGGTATAACTTTCATATCCTTTTCAATATAACCATTCCATTCATATGTATCTAATATGTGTGTTTAAGATTGTTTGCAGGCATTAGGTACATGAAAAGGATCCAAAATCCAAAGCCCTAAAATGGGTCAAGTTCAAGTCAAAATAGCTACAAGTGTGCAGTTTGGGATTTCTATGTAAATGACCTTAGAACATTTTTATAATCACTTGTAATAATGAATTGACTTGTAACTAAGTTGCGAAAATTGATTGGGACCTAAAACACCAATATTAGATCACTTTTAGATGCAATTTAGAAAATTGATTTCAGGATTTTGGTCGGTCGAGTTTCCCAACCTTAAAACTCGACTGATCATCCTTAAGTCAATTTTCTGAAGATAGCATCGGTCGAGTTGTGTTTACACAGAACTCGACCGATCAAGTGGCTGACCAAAATGATCTTCAGGGATCGGTCGAGTTTCCCTAGGACAAACTTGATCGATCGTTTAAATATCAGCTTTGTCTTTTACTTGATCGGCCGAGTTACCTTTATTGAAACTCAACCAATTGCGGTGTGCGGAATTTGTAGAAAAAAGTGATGTGACCGTTGGTGGATTATTTGATCGCAAATAGAGATGTTTTCTTGAAGGAAAACAGCTATATTTCGGCCCAAGAGTTCACCTAACTCAAAGCAACACCCTCAACTATATATAGGACACTTGGAGTTCATTCCAAGGCTTCTCTTTCATTGCAAACTTAGTTCTACCATAGCTGAGAGTGTTCTAATCCTTTGAGCCCCTTTCTCTCTCTACCTTCAAGTCAAATTCATGAGTATGAGTGAGATAGGTTCCTATGTAAGAGAGCTACTCCATGTGTTGATGTAAAAGCTCTCCTCCTCCATCTTCCAACCTCCATTCCTTTGAAGATAGTTGAAGATCCCTCTCCAAGTGAAGGAGAAGGAGGTGTTGTTCTTCAAGGTTGAAGAAGGCAAGCTACTCCAGGTCTCCAAGTGAAGGAGATAGGTGCTCCAGATCTCCTAGTGAAGGAGAGAAGCAAGGCAACGCTCAAGGAAGATAGGTAATCCCTTGAAGGCAGAATACTTGAAGAAAGGAGTGGGTAAGTCCATGTTGATGGATGAAGACTCCATGCTTCAAGTGGGTTAGCTCCTTCTATAGGTTGAAGATCTTTTCTTTGAGGTACTAAGCCCTTGGATGTGTGGTTTTCGTATCTTGTAATCTTATTGTGGAATATAAGAGTACCAAGATTACAAATCCTAGAGACTAACCCACTCTAGGTAGTGGACTAACATTGCTCCTAAGTTTAGGACATGGAACCACTCTAAACCACCTGTCCATGTGCTTGCTCTTCCTTGTCTCTCATCCTTGCTGTGCATGTTAGATTATGTCATCAAATTGTTGCTTGTTTCAGTTTCTGGAATTAATATAAATTGGTGGTCTAATCAATTTTGTGAGAAGTGTGTAGCTCTATTCAACCCCCCCTCTAGAGCCCATTGATCCAACAATCAATAGCCCTGGAGTAGTGTAACTGCATTAGTTTTGGGTTATGTACCCTTATTATATTTTTGGGATGGAGGTTATGTGCCCCATACTTGGGTTTGTTCCCATACTACATATATTTGGGAGTTTGGTTATGTGTAATTCTCTATCAGGTTTCAAGTTTATGAGGCTTGGCTACCATTATCTTTATATGTTTTAGTGATATACTTATCTCACATACATGCATGTTGATGTTATTGATGATGGGTTATGTGCCCTAATTTCATGATGTGTGCTTGTGTGGCACAACTTTATTGTTTTATTAATGGAAAGTATCTCTTTTGTTATCATATGTTTGAAATTCATTTCTCTTGATGCCCAGTTGGGTAATCCTTTCCTTTTTCTATGGGAAGCCTTTTATTTGACATCCTTTAATCCATAGATTGCTCAATTCCATATTGAGTATGAACATACTAGCCTTTTTCTAATGTTATCTACTTTCTCCTTCTTGATGGGATATACTACCAACCCCAGGTGTAGGACATGGAGGGCATGGCATGCTGAGGTGGACCTAACTTAAGGATGTTGATGCTTGGAGACAAACTTGATATGGTTTTGATTTCCCTCTACTAGATCCTTATGATGTAATATTCATGTAAACCCAGTATGGGAGATGATGATGTACTTTTGTAAAATTGATTATAGTCATGAAACTTTATTCTGCTACTATACTTTGGTCTTTTGTATACCATTATTAGATATTTTTAAATTTTATACCTATTCTAACATACTTTTTGTGTGTTTTTGGAATGGATGTTTTATTCTTCAAATTTTTATTAGGGAGTGGATCCTCTCTGGGTCCCACTCCTTACAATATGGTATCAGAGCCCCTGGTAGTCGGAATCTGACTATTTCAATTTTGTCTCCCTAGTTAGAACTTTTGCCATGCATAGTCACACTTTAGGTGAGATGTTTACCATGGACTTGACTTATGATAATTCATGAGGTTGATATGAGGTATCAATTAGAATCATGTGTAGTAAATCCTGAAGTGATGAGGTTTTAGGTGATATTACCCTACCATATATGTTAATGGTGACTTGTATCTTTGGATGTTATGAGATTTTGACATGAGGATGAAGAAAGTAGTTGTTAAGGAGAAACAATATGGAAATATTGTGACTTAGTTCTCACTTAGATTTTTGGCCCTGATTTTTGTTTTCAATCACAAACATTTTTATATCAAATTATTTTTCCTTATAATACTATATGTACAAAAATAATATTTTCTGGATTTTATCGAGGTTTTCTTTAGCTAAGTCACAATGAAGAGATATGTGAAGTTTAGTGGAGGAACCACAGATTTAGTTGTAGTGGATATAATAAACTCTAGTTTTGTCTATGTGGTGACTAGGAATATGTGGTAAAATATAAAGGTGTAGTGGACCAACCCTTTGTACCCTATGAATTTTTGGTTGATAATGTGAACCTTAGGGTTGTTAGGTTAGAGACACAAGACCTAAATAACAACCCTAGGCTGATATGACCTATTAGTTATATGCCTAACCAATGAACAACATAAAAAGTATTCAAAACTAAAACATTCATATGAAACCCTAATATTTTTAAGAGTTGTTTAGTTTGACTTATTAGGTTAAACCTTTTAAGGGGTGGAGGATAGTTAGTTGATGATGTACAAAAAATTATATTTCAAGGATGAAATTCTCTTAAGGGGTGGAGTGTTGTAATGAACCAAAACCTAGCCTCTTGACCATGATCATATGCATTGGAGGATAGAAAGTTTGATTCTTTAGACTTGGACAAACAAGGATAACATAAGAGACCTAACTAAGACTTGAATAGGCTTGCAAAAAAAATATGACCTAAAACTCTCATATCAATCAATAAAGGATACATAAAATATGTCACGTGAGATAAATGATAACATATATAGATTTTTGTGCATAATAATGATATATAACTTTTTTGGTTCTAATGTGAAGATATGGGACACAATTGGATGAATAATAGCAAAATGATGAAATAATATGATAACTAGAATAATAATGGGCCACAAATATTATTTTTTTATAACTCATGTAAGGAAACCCTAAAAATGAAATATAATGTGGAAATTGTGTTCCTTGGGTCCCAGTTAACTTGGGAGTTAAGTTTCACCTTATTTGGACAATAATACTTATCCTAATTTCTTTTAGAAAAGAAAATATGAGTTTTTCTCCAAAATAGCAAATAAATTATTAAATGACTCCAAAAGAGGAAATAAATCTCAAATTTATAATATGTATGTTAAAATTAGTCTATGTGCGAATGTTCATATGATTTGGATAATCTTTAATATACATGTATAGATTAGGAGAGAGAAAATACGTAAAATCCCAAAATGTTAAATAATGTGATAAATAAGTTCAAAAGATAAAATTAATGAGAAATTTATGTTCACAAGTTTAAGATTGTTTGAGGGTGAAGTTTCACATTAATTGATGTTTCTAGATGTCTCTAATGGGTTAGGTAAGAGAAAATATGATTTACTTTAAAAGGATAAAATTTAATAGTAAAAGTCTTCAAAAGGGAAAAATAATACCAAAATTGGATTCTAAATGCCCTAGGTGCAAAGTTTCATATCAATTGGACAATTTGTACCCCAATTTTATTTGGAAAGAAACTTAATCAAACTTTCATTTAATGCATTGATTTATTCAATTTTCCTTGTCACACTATGGTCTAACTTTAGCGGATGCATAATGCTTCACCACTGTTAGATGCAGATTGGAGGATGACTATGTCATCACCTACCTCACTCAAAATGGGAAAGGCATAGGTCATAATACAACCAATCAAAATAGGGATTTGTCACTCTGCAACCCACCTTTCTTCGTTATTCTTTGTGCATTTAAACCGAGAGAAGATTTCACACCTAACGAGACTTTATTCATATCCTAGTTTTCCAAAACCACAAAATGCACAATTCAAACTTTCAGCTTCTCTTTCATGTGACTTGCAGATCGCATAACACCCACACATATAAATACCTAAGTATCCAGAAACAAGCACCCACTCATGTATGATCTATCTCCATCTTAAATTTGATATGAAGGAACTTGCATTGTCGTCATTAACCCAACCTTCTCCTACAAATGCCTTACCATCCACACAACATCTTTGACTGCCAAAACCCAATTCCTGGCATGGCAAGCTTTACGGGAACCACCTATTGCCTTATGTAGCCTTGTTTACTCATGTGGGTATGCCTTCCTCTGGGTCGATTAGTCGTTGGTGTATCTCTATTTCTCAAAGCGTGGAATGTGATCTCTGAATTTTTCTCAGTGTCTAATGACATATTTTGTCCATAAAAATCTTCGTCTGATCAATCTCCATCATTTTTTCTACTATTATCCTCAATTATTTGATCATTCTTTACTCTCTGGTTTTCCTCCATTGTCATTTCCTTGACCCGCACATCGTTCTCAACTCCGGTGGTCATAGAAGTCAAACTGGATAACTATGGCTTCATTACAGACCAACTTAGCCATCTAGACTACTCCCAAAGCTTGTTTTGCATTTGAGCATCCTTTGGCTCCTTGCCCTAGAGACGCATCATGACCATGGCACAAAGCAAGGAAGGGGATGAATCCCCTTAGTTTTTTCTCTTCTCTGCCCTTCATTTTCCTAACTGCTTTGTTTTTCTATCAAGGGCAACATTGTCTTTTCACCATCATTTTACTTTCATGAAACAGGTGTCTTGATGGGTGCCTAACTGGCCAAGTTGGCCTTTGGTTATTAGGCCAACTCAGCAAGTTTGACCGCTGACTAGATTTCCTTTGATGACCTAGATTTTTGGAATATTCTTATTGGCCAATATCCCTAAAATTCATAACTAATTATTTATAGCTTAAAAACATAAAATAAAAATATGTTCTGGAATCAAAAAATTATAATCTACGTAATGGTACCAATTTTGTTGCCAAAATCTAATGTTATTAAAAGGTGATTTTTTGGATTTTCTCAATTTTTTTATAGAATTCATAATTAATGATTTTTAAAGTCAGGAAAATAAAGTAAAATATGTTTTGAACTTAGAAAACTATAACTTACTATATGAAATAAAGAGGTTGTATTAGGATTTTGAGTAATTTATGAGAAGTTAGCCTTAATTCTACATATATGTTTAGTACTTTGGAAACCTAGGCATGGACCTAGGACTGACTTTGGATTTGTTTAAAATTTGGAGTGAGGTATGTTTGCATCTCTTATTATTCACATTGAGCAATTGTCCTACTTTTATCTTTATCTTGGTCATATGGAAAATATCATAGACAATATATCTTTCTTTAGAGAACATGATATTATGAGAACTATTTACGTTTACGCAGATCTTTTTATCATCCTATTTGGTTGGACTTTCTTTTGACTATAAGTTATGCTTTTGTAAGGACCCTGACCTGAGTTATGAGGTAACCCTATTTGTTTTGGCTAATTAAGTTGCTTAGAAATTTAATATAATCCTCTAAGGTGTTTTGTTATCATGTGACATACTTATGTTCCAAGTTTGGTCCTGATTGAATGTTGTTTGAACAATGTTCCTTTGTTTTGGACCAAACTGAAATTTACCAAGATGAGGGGCTATATTGAAAAATGTCACATGTTGAACATGCCTTAAGTGTTTTAGCATCATAAGAGAGAGAATGATGCTAAGTGGTGGCTTGTGGAAAGCCTAAATTCTAAGTTTCAACATGTTTGAATAATGTTAGTACCTTGTGTACCAATTTTGGTATAATTATAACTTACCCAAAATGTAGGGTTGATATGCAAATTACCACCTATAGAGTGTCCCTACTTCCTCTATGTATCATTCAAAGGAGAGAGAATGAATGAGACACCATTTTTGAATCTGTTGTGAGTGATGATGATCTTGGTGATGAAATGACCAAGAAAAGGGGGTTGAATAAGAAACCCTAACTTGAGTTGTATCAAGTAGTAAAGCTTATATATGAGTGCCTATCAGCCAAGGATCCATAGGACAAGCCTCATATAGTTTTGTGGATGCTTTGAAAATGCCATGTCATGCAGAGAACCTCAAGGAGGTGAGGTGTGTCGAGTTACAACTTCCTTAGAAAAGTTGTATCGGGTTGTAGATAAAGTGGTGATTTAATTGATATATCTTATTCAAAGGGATACATAATGGACGAATTTTCATCCCTAGCTTATCCTCAACTGTTTTTCATGTCAAGATAAATGTTTATCCATGCATGTACACGTGTCACCCATGCATGGACATGTGGCACCTACTAGCTCAAATTGATGACACCTCATTTTTACACTCCTTCATGAACAACAAGTATATATACCCCTAGTTTCACCCCTTAGTGGAATTTTTTATATCTTACCACCCTCCTTCCCTACGATATCATGCATAGGGTCCCTGTATCGTGCAGGAGCGATGTGGTATCGTGCATGGGCCTTGGGTATCGCCCATAGCAAGATCATATCGCCCAAGTAGGGTGATATCGGCCAAGAAGGGTGATATCGGCCATAGTGAAGTGTTTTTGGCCACAAGTGAGAGGGGTATCAGCCACAAGTGGTGGCATATCGTGCAAGGGATGTGAGGTATTGTGAAAAGGTGCTAGAGAAACAAGGATCTCAATACTTAACCCTAAGGTGAGGCCATGATCATCTTCAACCTTGGATTGAAGTATGATTTTAGGGTTTTGATCTTCTTTTCTTTTCTTCTTCACCAATTGCTTATCCATGGTGATTCCTTGTTTATGAAGGAGTTTTGAACGAGCCTTGGACTTTTTATAAGTCATCTTCAACCTTAGTAACGTGGATCTTTGGATCTTTGAGCTTTGAAGTTGTTCTTAAGGTGGGTTATATAACTTGAACTCAACCATGTTAATATTCATCACCTAAATTGCTATATTTAATGGTCTACTTTTAATTCCGAAATTTCCTAAAATAGTTGATGAAATTATGAGTTCTAGTAGTTTCTTAGACATGTTTCCATGAACTATAATAGTTATAACTAAGGTCTAGAGCTTGAATATGATGGTATTACTTTATAAAAGTGATATCGGGTGCAAGCACACAAGCAAGCACCTCTAACCCGATATAATGATGCACCTACTTCACTTAAACGATATGGATGTTATTGTATACGTTCTTGCATGATATGGGGGAGTATTATACACCTTTTGCACGATAGGGAGTCAAGTATAGACTCCATGCACGATATAAGGTTAAATGAATACTTATAAGTTGACATGAAACCCTAATTTGGGTAACCTGATATGAGTGAAGGATAGCAAATGCTATTGCACGATATGGTAGCCCGATACACAACCCTAGTTGATCTATAGCCCGACATGGTGATGAGTTGATACCTCTAAAACACCATGGGCGATACATACATGTATCATGTGCCCGTCACAACCAACCCTAACCCGACATGGGTGTTACAACCCAACATTGGATGGTCTAGCCCGACATGGCTTGGTGCCCTTCAATCCTATCGACTTGTATATTGGGTTGAGCCCAATATGGCAAACCCTAACCCCTCACGGCAAACCATAGATTGTGAGCCATCCAATATGGTGATTGAATTCATCTCTAGCCCGACATGGTGATGGCTTAATACCTCATGCATGACATGGGTAACACATACAAACAGTGCCCATATGCTTACAACCCAATATGCAGAACATATGCAAACTTCTAACCCAAGATACCTTGTAAAGGTGAGGGCAAGACACTCTTAGGAGTGATGAGTGTAACACCAAGTAATGGTGTGACTAATACCTTGATAGGTGAAACACCTAAAGTGGTTGATAATGGACAACCTTATATCAACAATGCCTTAACCCGAGATGAGTCCATATCATTGATGATAGTTGGGAAATTCAAGTATGTGACTTATGGCCAATACTTTACAAGATTAATATGAAGGGATAGTGGATAAAGTATTAGGATGGAAAATACCCTAATACAAGATAAGTTGATAAACTTAAGTAAGTTAAAAGTGATGAGGGAAGTGATACACCAAGGCATGGTAAATATCACATCCAACACTTTAAGGTTGTTACACATTGATGGACCTTAAATCCAATATGTATGGATGAGTAACACATGAAGTGTGTCATGCCAATTGTTACATTGAGATGTAATGAGCTTGATGCACTTTGATAAGTGTAGGCTAACATACCTTGAGAAAGGGTTAAGAGAAGTTAATAAAATATGATGTATTCATACTCTGGTAAGGATGAGAGATAAACTCATACCTTGTGTTGATAATCATTTAATGATAAATGATGAGAATAAATAAGTATGATTGAATACTTATGATATCAAAGTTTGCTCCTAGATGTGTGGAGCAATGAATTAGGGTTTGATCATTGATAATATGATCTTGAAAACCTAAATGGTTAATAATGGAAAACCCTAACCCTAAAGATGGGAAGGTGGAACTTCTCCTATTGCATAAGCCTTGTAAGGCATGTTAAATACTTGTGTAACAAGTATAAAAATTAATGTCTTGTGAGCCATGTGAATAAGTTGTTGCCTAATGAGAGGTTACAAGATGTGCAATGGTCTTGTGAGCCATGTGAATAAGTTGTTTCCTAGTGAGAGGTGACAAGATGTGTAATGGCCTTGTGAGCCATGTGAATGAGTTGTTGCCTAGTGAGAGGTGACAAGATGTACAATGGGTCTTGAGAGCCATGTGAGATGCTTGTACAACAAGTATCATGTATACCTTGGTCTGAGGACCTAGAGGTATTAGTTACCTGATAAGTGGTAACAATGTTCAGTGATGAACTAAGGGTTTGAATACCCAGATCTAGTAATCATGATGATAATGTTAAGGGATCAGAATTCCCAGTAATGTGATGAGGGACTGAGAACCCAAGTATCATGTGTAATAAGATATGAAAAGTACGTGATAGATGTATTACACTTCTCTTTGTATCATTTGTTGTGATTAATAATGATAACTTTTTTTTGATGCTAAAAGAATGTTGTAATACATGTAATACATCATTAGGAACTATAAAACATTTCCCTGACCATAGATCCATCAGCATCAGGATTCATTGAATGGTGAAACGGGTTCCCCGAGGCATAACCCGGAGTGAATACTTTTGAGTATATGAGGGCGTAAGTACGGACGGCCATGTGTGAACCGATCCCCTTACGAGCCCGAAATGAATGGGGATTTGGCTATATGTCATATCCTGGCTCGAGTGCGACTTCGTTCGTAGACTCTTTGTTGATCACGGTGAACTGGCCCGTGGCTCAGAGTATGGTGTGTGCATCTCCATGACTCAGTAACTAGGGACGGTTGTTAGTAGATGTTTTTCCTAAGAGAATGTAGTTGACGTTGTAGCTCAAAGAGTGGATGCCTACGTACCCTGGCACAACTTGTTAATAAGTTGACATAGTGTTGCTAGTGGTCTCGTACTGACCGAGACAAGTGAGGTCATGGCAACTGGCTCTCCCATTGACCTTGTATGGTACCGACTTGTGAGAAGTTTGTGGTCAGTTGGAGATGATCGGGGTATGTTTCATCTCCTCAGGGCATAAGTGTGATTGTAAAATATGTTCAGCCGTGTAGCATATCTGATTAAGGATTGAATACGAGAAATATTGTTTGATGCACAATATAGTTATACATCTTAGTGGATAGATGTTATTTATGTTTCTTTACATTCCTTGCAAAGTAGATAGATGATTTATAATTCTACCATGGGTAGATGCAATGTTCTCCTTAAGAAAGGAGATTATCTTATTCTATTCATACAATGATTAATATTGCATGTTAATATAAAAAGAACCTCTGCTCAGTTTATAAATATGTAATCTGTGATAATAATATGGTCAACGGAGAGTTATATCTCTCGGTGGGACAATTGTCTCACCCCATGGGATCCACATTTGTTTAGGTGGACATGCACGAGGTGGCGAAGATCTTTCTACAGAGGAGGAACAACAGCCGAGGTAGCAGTGACAGCTCAGGTTGAGTGTATTGTCTGTCATGTCTTGTAGATAGAAGTCCTATGTGTCGTCTCTGTACTCTGAGGTCCTTGGAGTTTGTTCGTACTGGTTTCATGAATAATCTGAGATTTTGGCTTGAATGCCTCGAGATTTTATGTTGCTCCAGTATGTGTTTTGATAGAGCAACTATTATATGTTGTCCTCGAGATGAGATGAAACAATGTTGTACAATGTAAATCATGATATGTATGAGTTTTAGATCTTTTAGTAAAAGTTTTTCTGGACAAGGATCTCCTAGTAAAATGGTTTTAATTTTTAGTGATTTTTGTTAATCCCCTGATTATGTTTATTATGCTTAATTAGTAACAATTTGTCTATCCGTTTGGCGACTATCATTACATGGTTTGGCATCAGAGCTTAAGGTTTGCTGAGTCTACAGAGACATAGGACTAAGGTGTTAAGTTTGTTTTAGTGTCCTCCAGGATACCCTATAGTGACTTCTACTTGTGCAGAAGAAAGGGTGAAGTTTAAAAATGACTGGAGAACATGAGGGACACATTGCGGAGGGCAATGTTGTTGCACCAGGAAAGGGTGCAAGGGATCAGGCAAGAGAAGAATGAGTGCCTGAGAATTCCCATCATGATACAATCAGGATAAAGAATCCTATGTTTATGCTCTTGATAGGCAGGTTAAGACGACAGTGATACATATAGAAGACTAGATACTAGCATTACAACCTAGGTTATCAGTCCTTAATGCAGAAACTTTGAGATTTAAAAAGGGTTCCTGAATGACATGGTCATGTTGGAACAGTGGAAATGTGAGAAGGATTAACATATGGCAAGAAAACAGACTCTGCCATAAGTATAGACAGATAGTACATCTGTGATGATAACACCCAAGAAGGGGCAATAAGCTGAGCATTAAGGTAAGGTCTCTATAATTTTAGAGACATTTGCCTAGTTGTTCTAAAAAGCCAAAGTTTTTGGTGCCATCAGTGCAATAAATGCCTAGTGCACCAGAGCAGTAATCGCTAAGTAAAGGCAAAAGTCCTAAATTTCCACCTGTGAGAACCCATGGCTTAGTTTTTACATCGGTAATAAGACTGATAAGACCATGGTACAAGGGCAAGACATGTTATAGGTATGACATGTTGAGCATACTAAACTCTTTTCTTTAAAAAGAAGGGAGGAAATGACTCAACAACCGAGGAAGACTCGGAAGGGCTTACAAAAGTTACAACTCAATAGTGTACAAAGGCAAGAGCAACAACATGAAATAACTAGACTCTATGTGTTGAGTCGACCTAAAGCGGTAGATGACCGCGAGGGGTAACAGTCAAATAGAGCTTTTTCATATTGATATGCCTTATCTTGATGATATATGATAATCATAAGAAGGATTGTTGTTATGGATTTCCCTATTGATTGTCCTATGGGGACATAGGGAAGAAATGATGATAACTAGAATTTATATTATGTTCAGTATTCTTTTAAATGTTCCATAATTGCTCTTATCTATGTGAAAGAGGATGATATATAGAAGTGATGTCTGGAGAAAATCCAGGAATGTTAAATGATGTGTTTGTGATGATATGAAAAGTAAGGAAGATGATAGTGAATAAAGTGCATACTACCTCATCTCAGTACTTGTATACCCTGGCCAGGTATTCAACTATTGAAGATAAGGTGAGTATGGAACTCTTAGATTGTTATCTTTCTGATTACTCTGATCAAGTAGTCATTCTGAAACAATCTAGTGAGTATAATGAAACTAGATAAATGGTATGGACATTTGTATCACATCCTAAGTACAATAAAATGGAATCTGAGATAATATCATATCAATCTGTGTGTATGAGGAAGTAAAAAGTATAATCGTCATGATAAAAGAATTAGGATAAGGGAGATGATCCTTGTCTGATAAAGCATGTGTGAATAATAAAGATCTTTTCCCATGATGTGGAAATGGAAAATGTGATAGAATCACAAAATGTTCATGAAGATGTTACACAATAACAAAGAAACGGGTGATGACATGTAATCATCCTTATAATTCCTATGTTGATGGCAAGGAACCTAGGATGAAACAAGAGATGACTCATGAACAGTTGAAAGTTCATGCTATAATTAAAGGAGATGATAATCCCTTCTCTTTGATAAACAACCCTGGGTGATGATGGGGTGATAAGAAGAATATATTTCTTTGTGTTCTCTCCTTGTAGGGACATGACAATCAAGTGAGTACTATGACACTTGATGTGCATGGATTAGAAATAATCCATTGATGTATACTTAGAGAAGTATCAGTTTGTCTTGGACTAGGACTCCAAGATAAAGATATGTGTAACAAGTAATGTTCCAAGATGAAAGAAAGATCCTTTTATATTTGTGGCTTTGGTAATAACAACGGAGACATGGAAATGATGAGGATGTGATGTGTTTTTGACACATGTGATAGATACCAAAGTAAGGAATTTTGGTATCTAAGAAGTATCATGTGGTATGGGAAAGTAAAAACATAACTCCTAATCATATGATTTATGTTGGTTACCTGGAATGGCCAACTATGAAATCAGCCTAGTTACATTAAATAGTATGGACATCATATGTTAGGGGTTTATTCTCTGCATAAACATAACATCGATAAGAATGTACTAATTGAAGGAACAATTGTAAAATCATTGTGGGAAAATCTTATCAAACTAAAAATAATTCGATAGAATACCCTTATCTAGATTTGTTAAGGCAACATATACATAACATCTAAAGATACCTCTAAGATATGTTCTTAATTGATAAGTAACCTCCCCTTATGACAAGAGAATGTACAACTAATGAGATATTTGGTACATGTAGTAAGAAATTTTGGTGTTGTGTCAACATATTAGATGGCACAGTAGATGTATGATAACACTTGTAGTCCCAATTGGGTGACAGAATGTAACTCTGGTATTTCCTTGAAAGTGAAATGCTAAACTGAATGAGGAGTATGGAAGACTTCCCATAATTAAGAATCTTGTCACATAAAGTTGTAAGTTGAGAAAGGTGACAAATCAGTGAGGTTTGACACCCGAGTTAAATAAGGTATGTATAATGTTTCTCTGACTAAGAAAAGTGTTACTTGACACAGAGTTGACTCTATAGTCAATAATGAAAAAGAGAGTGGAGTATGTGTCTTGTATGACAGATTCAATGATAATCATGTGTGGAAGAACTTTGTGCTGGTCAAAGTTCTATGGCATCTCCATGACATTAAGATTTTATGTGGATATTTGATGATATAATGAATGAATAATATATGTATCCCTTTACCTAGGATTTCGGGGACGAAATCCTTGTTAGGGGTTTATAACTTGTAAGGACCCTGACCTGGGTCATGAGGTAACCCTATTTTTTGGCTAAGTAAGTTTCTTAGAAATTTAATATAATCCTCTAAGGTGTTTTGTTATCATGTGACACACTTATGTTCCAAGTTTGGTCCTGATTGAATGTTGTTTGAGCAATGTTCCTTTGTTTTGGACCAAAGTGCAATTTACCCAAGATGAGGGGCTATATTGCAAAATGTCACATGTTGAACATTCCTTAAGTGTTTTAGCATCATAAGAGAGAGAATTATGCTAAGTGGTGGCTTGTGGAAAGCCTAAATTCCAAGTGTGAACATGTTTGAATAATGTTAGTACCTTGTGCACCAATTTTGGTACAATTGTAATTTACCCAAAATATAGGGTTGATATGCAAATTACCACCTCTAGAGTGTCCCTACTTCCTCTATGTATCATTTAAAGGAGAGACAATGAATGAGACACCATGTTTGAATCTTTTGTGAGTGATGATGTTCTTGGTGATGAAATGACCAAGAAAAGGGGGTTGAATAAGAAACCCTAACTTGAGTTGTATCAAGTAGAAAAGCTTATATATGAGTGCCTATCAGCCAAGGAGCTATAGGAAAAGCCTCATATCGTTTTGTGGACTCTTGTAAAAGGACATGTCATGCAAAACACGTCAAGTAGGTGAGGTTTGTTGGGTTACAACTTCCTTAGAAAAGTTGTATCGGATTGTGGATAAAGTGGTGGTTTAATTGATATATCTTTTTCAAAGGGATAAGTAATGGATGAATTTTCATCCCTAGATTATCCTGAACTGTTTTGCATGTCAACATAAATGTTTACTCATGCATGTACATGTGTTACCCATGCATTGACATGTGGCACCTACTAGCTCAAATTGACACCTCATTTTTACACTCCTTCATGAACAACAAGTATATATACCCCTAGTTTCACCCCTTAGTGGAATTTTTCGGATCTTACCACCCTCCTTCCCTATGTTATCGTGCATAGGGTCCCTGTATCATGAAGGAGTGATGTGGCATCGTGCATGGGCCTTGGGTATCGCCCATAGCAAGATCATATCGCCCAAGTAGGGTGATATCGGCCAAGAAGGGTGATATCGGCCATAGTGAAGTGTTGTTGGCCACAAGTGAGGGGGATATCAGCCACAAGTGGTGTCATATCTTGCAAGGGATGTGAGGTATCGTTAAAAGGTGCTATATCAAGAAGGCTCTCAATACTTAACCCTAACGTGAGGCCATGATCATCTTCAACCTTGTATTGAAGTATGATTTTAGGGTTTTGATCTTCTTTTCTTTTCACCAATTGCTTATCCATGGTGATTCCTTGTATATGAAGGAGTTGTGAACGAGCCTTGGACTTTTTATAAGTCATATTCAACCTTATTTACGTGGAGATTTGGATCTTGGATATTTGAAGTTGTTCTTAAGGTGGGTTATATAACTTGAACTCAACCATGTTAATATTCATCACCTAAATTGCTATATTTAATGATCTACTTTTAATTCCGAAATTTCCTGAAATAATTGATGAAATTATGAGTTATAGTAATTTATTAGACCTGTTTCCATGAACTATAACATTTATAACTAAGGTCTAGAGCTTGAAGATGATGGTATTACTTTATAAAAGTGATATCGGGTGCAAGCACACAAGCAAGCACCTCTAACCCGATATGGTGATGCACCTACTTCACTAAAATGATATGGATATGATTGTATACCTTCTTTCACGATATGGGGTGTAGTATATACCTCTTGCACGATGGGGAGTCAAGTATAGACTCCATGCAGGATACAAGGTTAAATGAATACTTATAAGTTGACATGAAACCCTAACTTTGGTAACATGATATGAGTAAAGGATAGCAAATGCTATTGCAAGATATGGTAGCCCGATACACAACCCTAGTTGATCTCTAGTCCGACATGGTGATGAGTTGATACCTCTTAAACACCATGGGCGATACATACATGTATCATGTGCCCGTCACAACCAACCCTAACCCGACATGGGTGTTACAACCCAACTTTGGATGGTCTAGCCCGACATGGCTTGGTGCCCTTCAATCCTATCGACTTGTATATTGGATTGATCCTGATATGGCAATCCCTAACCCATCACGGCCAACCCTAGATGGTGAGACATCCGATATGGTGATTGAATGCATCTCTAGCCCGACATGGTGATGTCTTAATGCCTCATGCACGACATGGGTAAGACATACAAACACCTCTAGCCCGATATGAATGGTGTGTATATACTTCTAGCCCGATATGGTGAGTGCTCATACACTTACAACCTAATATGGAGAACATATGCACACTTCTAACCCAAGATACCTTGTAAAGGTGAGGGTAAGACACTCTTAGGAGTGATGAGTGTAACACCAAGTAATGGTGTGGCTAATACCTTGATAGGTGAAACACCTAAAGTGGTTGATAATGGACAACCTTATATGAACAATGCCTTAACCCGAGATGAGTCCATATCATTGATGATAGTTGGGTAATTCAAGTGTATGACTTATGGCCAATACTTTACAAGATTAATATGATGGGATAGTGGATAAAGCATTAGGATGGGAAATACCCTAATACAAAATAAGTTGATGAACTTAAGTTAAAAGTGATGAGCGAGGTGATACACCAAGGCATGGTAAATATCACATCCAACACTTTAAGGTTGTTACACCTTGATGCACCTTAAATCCAATATGTATGGATGAGTAACACATGAAGTGTGTCATGTCAATTGTTACATTGAGATGTAATGAGCATAATGCATTTTGATAAGTGTAGGCTAACATACCTTGAGAAAGGGTTAAGCCAAGTTAATGAAGTATGATGTATTCATACTATGGTAAGGATGAGAGAGAAACTCATACCTTGTGTTGATAATCATTTAATGATAAATGATGAGAATAAATAAGTATGATTGAATACTTATGAAATCAAAGTTTGCTCCTAGATGTGTGGAGCAATGAATTAGGGTTTGATCATTTATAATATGATCTTGAAAACCTAAATGGTTAGTAATGGAAAACCCTAACCCTAATGATGGGAAGGTGGAACTTCTCTTATTACATAAGCCTTGTAAGGCATGTTAAATACTTGTGTAACAAGTATAACAATTAATGGTCTTGTGAGCCATGTGAATAAGTTGTTGCCTAATGAGAGGTGACAAGATGTGCAATGGTCTTGTGAGCCATGTGAATAAGTTGTTGCCTAGTGAGAGGTGACAAGATGTGTAATGCCCTTGTGAGCCATGTCAATGAGTTGTTACCTAGTGAGAGGTGACAAGATGTGCAATGGGCCTTGTGAGCCATGTGAGATGCTTGTACAATAAGTATCATGTATACCTTGGTTTGAGGACCTAGAGGTATTAGTTACCTGATAAGTGGTAATAGTGTTCAGTGATGAACTAAGGGTTTGAATACCCAGATCTAGTAATCATGATGATAATGTTAAGGGATGAGAATTCCCAGTAATGTGATGAGGAACTGAGATCCCAAGTATCATGTGTTTTAAAGATATGAAAAGTATGTGATAGATGTATTATACTTTTCTTTGTAGCAATTTGTTGTGATTAATAATGATAACTTGTTTGATGCTAAAAGAATGTTGTAATACATGTAATACATCATTAGGAACTATAAATCATTGCCCTGACCATAGATCCATCAGCGTCAGGATTTGTTGAATGGTGAAATGGGTTCCCTGCAGCATAACTTGGAGTGCATATTTTTGAATATGTGAGGGTGTAAGTACAGACGTCCATGTGTGAGCCGATCCCCTTACGAGCCTAAAATGAATGGGGATTTGGCTATATGTCATATCCTGGCTCGAGTGCGACTTCAGCCGTAGACTCTTTGTTGAGCACGATGAACTGGCCCGTGGCTCAGAGTATGGTGCTTGTGTCGCCATGACTCAGTAACTGGGGATGGTTTTTAGTAGATGTTCCACTAAGAGAATGCAGTTGACGTTGTAGCTCTATGTGTGGATGCTTACGTATCCTAGCACAGCTTGTTAAGCAATTGAAATAGTCCTGGTAGTGGTCTCGTACTGACCGAGACAAGTGAGGTCATGGAAACCGGCTCTCCCATTGACCTTGTATGGTACCGACTTGTGAGAAGTTTGTGGTCAGTTGGAGATGACCGGGGTATGTTTCATCTCCTCAGGGCATAAGTGTGATTGTAAAATATGTTCATCCATGTAGCATATCTGCTTAAGGATCGAATACGAGAAACATTGTTTGATGCGCAATACAACTATACATCTTAGTGGATAGATGTTATTTATGTTTCTTTACATTCCTTGCAAAGCAGATAGATGATTTATAACTCTACCATGGGTAGATGCAATGTTCTCCTTAAGAAAGGAGATTATCTTATTATGTTCATACAATGATTAATATTGCATGTTAATATAAAAAGAACATCTGCTCAATTTATAAATGTGTAATCAGTCATAATAATATGGTCGGCGGAGAGTTATATCTCATGTTGGTACAATTGTCTCACCTCGTGGGATCCACATTTTGTTTCGGTGGACATGCACGAGGTGGCGAAGATCTTTCTACAGAGGAGGAACAATAGTTGAGGCGGCAGTGACAGCTCAGGTTGAGTGTAATGTCTGTCATGTCTTGTAGATAGAAGTCTTATGTGTCATCTCTGTACTCTCAGGTCCTTGGAGTTGGTTCGTACTGGTTTCATGAATAATCTGAGATTTAGGTTGAATGCCTCGAGATTTTATGTTGCCCCAATATGTGTTTTGATAGAGCAACTATTATATGTTGTCCTTAAGATGAGATGAAACAATGTTGTACAATGTAAATCATGATATGTATGAGTTTTAGATTTTTCAGTAAAAGTTTTTCTGGATAAGGATCTCCTTGTAATATGGTTTTAATTTTTAGTGATTTTTGTTAATCGATTGATTATGTTTATTCCGCTTAATTAGTAACGATTTGTCTGTCGGTTTGGCGACTATCGTTATAGCTTTGTTCTAGAAGAAACCCTAATTTAGCCACTTATGTGGTGGTTGTTTATATTGTCCATTTATGTGATGGCAATCTTGTTTATTCTGACTATACTTTATACTTTACTCTACATTAAGCATGCTATGTGACTCCGTAGCCCTACAATAGTGTAATTGCATTGGTTTTGGGTTATGTATCCTTATTATATTTTTTGGATGGAGGTTATGTGCCCCATACTTGGGTTTTGTGCCCACACTTCAAAAATTTGGGAGTTTGGTTATGTGCCATTTTCTATCAGGTTTTAAGTTTATGAGGCTTGACTACCATTGTCTTGATATTGTTCTAGTGATATGCTTATCTCACATGCACACAGGTTGGTATTATTGATGATGGCTCATGTTCCATGATTTCATGATATGTGCTTGTGTGGCACAACTTTATTGTTTTATTAATGGAATGTATCTCTTTTGTTATCATATGTTTGGAATTCATTTCAGTTGATGCCCAGTTAGGTAATCCTTTCCTTTTTTTCTCCCATGGGAGGCCTTTTATTTGACATCCTTTAATCCATAGATTTTTCAATTCCATATCACATACCATCCTTTTGTTGATGTCATCTACTTTTCTCCTTCTTCCTAGGATATGCTTCGAACTCCAAGTGTAGTACATGGAGGACATGGCATGCTGAGGTGGACCTAGCTTAAGGATGTTGATGCTTGGAGACAAACTTGATATGGTTTTGATTTCCATCTATTAGATCCTTATGATGTAATATCCATGTAAAACCCAATATGGGAGAAGATGATGTAGTTTGTATAACTAATTATAGTCATGGAACTTTTATTCTGCTTCTATACTTTGGTCTTTTACATACCATTATTTGAGATTTGAAAATTTTACACCTTTTCCATCATACTTTTTGTGTGTGTTTGGAATGTATGTTTTATTCTTTAAATTTTTAGTATGGAGTGGATCCCCTTTGGGTCCCACTCCTTACACTTCTGTACATGGTTAAGGTTGGTGACTATCATTGGTACAACAATCTAAAAAGAGTGTTCCTTGGACCTTCCATCTCGATGAGTCTAATCTACTGATAATCTTTTTTATTGGGTTTGTTTCTTGGAACATATATACTAAGATCAATGATGGTGAACTTGTGTAAAGGGTCGGTTGGATGGTACCATTGCTTTTGATGGACATATGAGTTGACACCTCTAATAGAATCTTTGGTTCCATTGATTTGTATGTGCTAATTTTAAAGCTAAACTTTGGTTAGAGACATTATCATCCACTAAATCAATTGTATTCATGAGTAGTTTCAATGTGAGTGATATCAACATGTACAAACACCCTCCGAGAGATGAACAATAATGAAGTAACCCTTATGCATTCTTAGATAAACTAATTTGTCCTTTCACAAATGTAAGTGACAATTTGTATGTTAGGATCAAAATTGTATATAACAATCCATTTGGATAGACAGTGTAGGAAAAGATAGGCTACTAGTTAAGATTTTTTCTAAATCTTGTATTTGAATTGAAAATAAAAAAAATTGGAAAGGATATTTTGTAATTCTTTATTTTGGTCCCTCAAAACCATATTGATTTTTGTATTTTTTGAAAGAGTAAATAAAAGTAAAGAGGTGGAAGAGAAATAGAAGGAGGTATCTATCTATATTTATAAAATATGTATCAGTTAGTATACAAGAAAAAACTAGGCCAAAGTCCAATGGAGACAAAGTATCAACATAGTCTGCCTATCAAAAAGAAGAAATTTTTTAGTAGAAGGCTTTAATAGAACCTATAATCTGATTCCACATAATAGCAGGAGACCTAGTTTATTCTTCATATCACCTCAGGTTCCTCTCCTGATACAAGAAATAATATATGCATATACATCAGATTCTCCAAGTAGAATTATAGTTCCCAACCATATCACTGATGGATTAGGTTGAGAGAAAGGAAAGTGTTTACTTAATAAAGAACAAATCTCATTTGTGTGGCTACAAGAAATATATATGTGATTTGTATCTTCATAATCCTTCTCACACAGGTAACATCTTGCAACTGAAGGAATCCTGATTCTTCTAATATAATCCTCTTTAGGCCACTTATCCTGAAATACTTTCCACAAATTTGACATGGAACCTCTTTGGAGTAGCACCCTTCCACAATCAAATGAATTCAGTTGTAGATCTACCAACTTCCAAAAGAAGGTTCCAAGTAATTTTAAGCTTTGGATTTTCCACAACATTAAACAAGATTATATCATTCTTATTCTTATCAATAGGAACATAATAAATAGTCTTCATTAACTTCATACTATATCGATTTGACTGTAAACTCCAAGCTCCATTATGAAGAATTCAACTCAGTTTACTTTAAACATGTAGCCCAAGCTTCAAGATACTATCCTTACCAATCAAGTCAGCAAGGAAAGATTGGTTAAACCACAAATCCTCCCACACAAAAATAGATTCACCATTACCCACTTGATAGCTAATAAATTTAACGAGAACCTTTTTACACCTCAAAATCTTCTTGAAGGTCCAAGACATATTAGACAATTCTTTGACTGCCCAAAAGGATTTATTGGATAAGTACTTCTCATGGATCCACTTGACCCACAAGGAATCCTTCTTGCTTGCAACATCCCAGACATAGAGTACCAAGCATGTTGTAGAGGATTCCTTGATTTTTTTTGATGTTGAGACCACCTTCAAGAGTAGGTAGGGTAAAGTTTTCCCATTGAACAAGATGGAGATGGTTTCGATTATCATCATTGCTTCAAAGAAAATATCTACAAGACTTATCAATCTCCTTTTGGATAGAGGTAGGTAGAGGAAAGGAACTCACCCAATACAAATGAAGAACAGAGAGAGTGGACCTAATTCATTCAGCTCAACCAGCAAGAGAAAGCAAATTAGATTTCCAGTCTTCTAGATTGTGCCTAATTTTATCAATCAAAGGCTCACAAGCAGATTTAGACAACTTACCCACAAAGAGAGGTAAGCCTAAATATTTTGAAGGAAAGACACCCTCCTTAAAACCAATAATACAAATCAATCCATTCTTAGGGGAAGACTTAGTAAAATAGACCTCACTCTTGTCAACATTAACAAACAAAACAGATAGCTTGCCAAAAGTTTCACAAAGAGAAGTTATATTTTTTGCATTCTTGACAATATCCTCAACAAAGACCATCAGGTCATCTACATAAATGACATGAGAGATATATATAAATCTTTAGAAGCATGCAAAGGAGTGATGTCGCCTTTCTCTATAGCATCCTCCACCAAAATTGAAAAACCTTGCATAACTATGACAAATAGGTAAGGAGATCTCATTGCTTAATACCATTTGATGGCATGAAAGGAGGGGTTGACTCTCCATTGACCAGGACCTGGTAAGAAATAGAACTGAAAATCATCCTTAACCAATGAATCTAGAGAATAGGAAATCCCATCCTATTCATAAGAAAAAATAAAAAATCCCATTTTACTGAATCATATGCCTTTGAAACATCCATATTTACACACAATTTATGTCCATAATTTTCTCTACCAAAATCATGAATAATTTCATTGGATAAAAGAGTGGCCTCTTTAATGCTTCTTCCTTGGAAAAAGGCACACTGATTAGGACTAATGATATAAGGCAAGACCAAGTTCAATCTGTTTGTGAGGATCCTTGAAATAATTGTATAAATGTCATTGCACAAAGATATTTGCCTCTAATTTTTGAGTTCATCAGAGTCCAAACCTTTAGGGACAAGCATAATGAATGTGTTATTTTATTTACTTAACATTTTGCCATTTTCTAAAAACTCCTTGACAAATTCACCAACATATGGACCAATATTGTTCCAAGTTTTATTTTAATAAAATGGATGTTTAAACCATCGGGCCCAGGTGCCTTCCCAACCTTCAAGCTTTTAACCACAATATCAATTTCCTCTTGAGTAACATGGGAAGTAAGAATGATCTTCTGAGAATCATTAAGAACATGACCCCTCCACTTGAAATCAATAAGCCCCTCAAACTTGCCTAATTTATTAAAAATATTAGCATAGAAAGACAAAATATGATCATAAGATGGTTTGGACCAGAAATAGAAGAATTGTTATCCATCAACTTACAAATATGATTCTTGTGTCTTCTAATTTTAATAGAGACATAGAAAAAACTAGAGTTTCTATCACCCTCTCGCATCCATTGAATCCTAGATTTCTATTTCAGTAAGGATTCCTCATAGAGTTCAGCTTGCCTAAGCTCTTTTCTCAACATATTACCTTCCATCTGGAACTCAGAGCTAAGAGGGTTAAGATCATCTTGGTCCCGATCACTATAGATTTTATCTTAATAACTTTAGTATGGTTAAAGATATTACCAAAGATAGTTATATTCCAATCCTTCAACATTCTCCAGTTTAATTAATTTCTTATAAACCTTGAACATAGCGTAACCTTCAACTTGAGTGTCCCAAGCACTCTTGACTACATTCAGAAACTCCTCAAGAGAACACTAAGCATTAATAAAATGGAAGGGGTCTCTCACTCTCCTTCTTTCACCCAAATTAATAGAGAGACTTGTGTGGTCACTAATAGTATTTCAGATAACCAAACCATTAAAGTCAGAAAAATGATCAAGAAAAGAAGAGTTGAAGAAGGTCTTGTTAATCTTTGAAGTAATAAAGGAATCACCCTCCTGGTGATTGTCCCACATGAAAAAAGGCCCCTTAAGGCTAAGTTCAAACAGACAACAAGAAGATATGCACTCATTAAATTTCTCCATGGACCTTCGAGTAGGTGTGAGTTTACCTTCTTTTTCAGAGTTCAACCTAACAACATTAACATCTCCTACTATTAACCAAGGAAGGTGATTTGAATCAACAAAGTCTTGGATGATCATCCATAAAGGAAACCTATCATTATCATAGTTATGATCATACACAACAGATTAGTAAAAATCCTTATCATCAACCGAGACTTTGACATGAAGAACCTGGTCAGACACCCCCACATACAGAATGTTACAGTCTTCATTCCTCCAGAGAACTATTATAAGACCCAAAGGGTGACTAAGATGATTACATAAGTAATCGAAACCTGGAAAATGTTTCATCATAAAATTTTGAAAGCCTTTTCTTCCTTATCTTTGTATCATCTAGAATAATAACTCCCCCACCCTTCATAAATCCTCTTGGACACCCATAATTTTGTTACTTAGCCCTCTGACATTCCAAGAGGAGATCGATAGAGGGGGAGTCATTGGGAAACCTGGGTTGTTGAGTTTTCGGCCTCAATGTTTTCATTGATCACATTCATATTTCCTTGCTTGTTCAAAGGAGAGTAGACAAAGTTCACAACTCTGTAGGAGATGCTAGAAACAACTTTTGGATCACTTGGGGGGGGCTTTGTTCGTTCAAAGATGAACTAGGTATTTCTCCAAACATCCGAACAAGAGTCAAAGGGATAGACCTTCCTTCATGAAGACAAGGACCTATAGCCTTCATCTTGTCAAAGAAAGGACATCAATGCATCTCATGACCAAACAACCTACATTGTTCACATAAATTGGGGAACCATTCATACTCAAAGAAAATCTTCTGTGAGTCCCCTTTGTCACTTTGAATCTCTATATAACAAGGAAAGGAGGAATCAACATTCATAATAACTTGGAGTCTAGCACAGTCTAGTTGAGAGCGCACATGAGTCACTCTATCAGTTCATAAAGGGAGGCCAAGGAAAGATCTAATCATATCCATCATTCAAGAATTCCAGAGTTCAATAGGGAGGTCATGAACTCTAATCCATATAGGAACTGATTTGAGTCCAATATTCTTCATCGATAAACTTGGCTTCCGCTTCTTGAGGATTAGAAGCATTCTTCTTACAAACCACCACCCACTGTTCATAGTGAAGACCATATCATCGTTGCTGGAAAATCAAAAGAGAACATATTATTCTCTTTACTTATCTGATCAAAATCCTCTTTTAGTTCCCAAAGCTGAGCAAGGTGTTCATGAAGAAGTAGGATATCTAGCTAGAAGTCAACAACATAACCATCTAAACTAAATTTCCACTTAGTGGCATTCTCATTTGCTTCTGATTTAGGATAAATGATCTTCTCGTCCTTAACACACATCTGAGTTTTGCTTAGAGGAGTCTTTTTCCTAGAATTTTCAATGTTGAAGATCTCACACCAGTCTTTGGGATCGTTAGTGTCACTCAAGATTACTGGTTGAGCCTTCCTCTAGATCTAGAGATTAGAGCTTTGGGAATGACGGTGGCATTGATGTTCCATCGACAGAGCTCCTTCTCTGTGTGGACCGGAAAAATCTCATGTCATCTGTGATGATCATGATAATCATGATGCTAGAAAGTGGGAAGTTATGGTGACTATAGAGGCAGTGGCAAATGGCAATCGATAGGTGATGGTGACTATTAGTATATATGTTTATGTTTTATATTTAGTTTGTGCTTTAGGCTTGACTTGGTCTTTCACTTTTCTTTTATATTAACTATTTCTATCTCTCTCTTACTCTCTTATCCTAGAAAAGAGAGTGCCTTGTATTTGTTTTAAACACATCAAACAAATAATATTTCTCTCTATATGGTATCAAACAATTTTGATCTTCGTTAATACCTCCCACCCTAATGCTTCAGAACCCCCATATCTAACCCTACCTAGCCACCGCTCCCTCTCCCCAACTTGGCATAACCAACCCCTACCTACCCAACCTCATTGTCGTCCACCCCTCCCTCTGCCCCCCCTCCATTTATGATTTCCCCTCCCTCCCCTGATCACCACTCACCCACTGCCCCAGCCTATCCCCTGCCCTCCTACCACACATTGTCGTACCTACCCCCCTCCTACCTTCACTCCACCTCCATCCCCTCCCTCTTCCTTCCCTTTCTGCCACCCTCCTGCTCCACCTCCACTCCCCTCCCATATCTCTAGGCAGCTGGACACCTCCTCTATATTTACTCCTTCATTAGATCCATCATTTTCCTCATGTTGTACATCATCCCTCTTTGTTTGTCTTGATGTATCTATGCTTGTATAGCGTCATTATGCTTCCCGTTAACATGCGTGGCTAAACATCTTACTTGGGTTGGGAGTAGCCACTAAGGCTCTTTGAACATTTATATACTTATATCCTTTTGAATATATATATATATATATATATATATATATATATATATATATATATATATTGTTAGCAATGGTTATCTCCTTACTTTTGTTTCTAAATGTTTAACTCGCATGATTAGATGCCACATTGTGATGTATGATTGTTAATTCCTTGAAATAGTAGAACTAGTTCTATCTAGTTTTATGGAGTGTCATGAATGCATAAAAATGTTGGAATGATGAAGCTAATGATCATATGGTTTTTTGTGATTATTTGTTTTCCATCTCGAGAGATAGACAACCTTATAATCTAGATCTATTCTAAGCTCAAGAGAGGAGGGAATAAACATATGTGATGATTTCTTGTAATATTTATAAGGGTATATAAAAGGGTATGAGTATCACATGTTTGTGAGATATCTTAGTAGGTGAAACCCAATCCAATATCCCATCCATACTTTGGTTACATCTTTCTTATTTGATCATATTCTCGTGTTTTGTTTTCTTACCGTTGCTTTCCTTGCTTTATTTGAAGTAACATCGTTCCATAAGAAACACCATCTTAATCTACCCCTTTGTTTGGTGTATTTGAGTTTAAGACCCTACGTTCTTAACACATACCAACCTTGTCCCTTTGGTTTGACCCCGATCTACTACATCATACCTCTTATAATAGTTGTGAGGGCCTCAATGTCAAGTTATAAATCTCATGGACCTGAGGTTTCCAAGCCCACCCCAATGCCTCCTACGACCAAAGCAGTGCCCGAGGTACTCGAGCAGCCTGAAGCATCAACCACCACACAAGAAATAGATGCTAAAAAAGAAGCAGGAACAACACAAGAAAGTGTGCAAGAAGAACCCACTCAACTTTCACAAAAAATACCTAAAGTAGTAGAAACAACACCATCAACATCTGCAACCGAACAACAACAATGTCCACAAACTTTTGGTGATGTATTTAGGCATCAATTTGATGCCATGTGGGAACCCATGCACCATTATTCTGAAGTTAACTTTCATATGACTTCTAGAATGTGCTCACTAACGACGTAGGTACAAGGCTTAAATGCAAAAGCTGAGTCGCTTCCTCAATTTATGCAAGAAGTGACCAAAAAATAACAAAGATGATGGAGGTCATCAAGACAATTTCAAAAGAAATGGTGGACCTCTGAAAAGAGAGGGATAATGTACGCAATGAAAAGGAAATGATGTGCTAAGGGTACAAAGAAGCTATGCAAGATCTATAAAGGGAACGTGAACAGTTGGAGGATGAGTGTAAAAGAAAAACATTTATTGCCAAGAACTAGAAGAATGGCAAGTTAGAAAGAGGTCAAGGCGTATGTCTAGACCCTCTCCTTTTCAAGCCTCCTCAAGCCCTTGCAGCCCCAAGGACCACAAAGATGAAGTAGTAAGTGCATCACTATACTAAAAAGAAGAAAGTGATAACATACATATAGATCAGCCAGAGGGTGCTGCCAAGGAGAGGGAACGACCATCCTCGAGGATCCAGAAGTAGCCAAGAGCATCAACAACAACGCCATGCATGGGCTTAACCTAAAAGTTCAACCCACTGAGACTGAAGAAAATATTACAGAAGAACCTGAAAGATATATAGTTGACCAAGAGGAAGCAAACACAAAGATATCATCCTCATTCAACAACAATAGTCAACAAGTTCATGGAAGGAATATACACCAATATGGATATTAATGACTACCTCCTATAGGAGACCATCCGGAATGAGCTCAACGACACTGTATATGATGGTAAAATGCAACCACACTAGTAGAAATAAAAAAAATAGTGCTTGAGTCACCATGAGTGAAAAATCAACTCCTACAAGAGTTTGTTAAAATAATTACTGCTAACAACAAAATGGAAGCACAACCATGTAAGATGAAGATTACTTAAGAGCATGCCCCAACTTCTACCACACCAGCTACAAATGCACATCAGGTTGACGAAGGGACATTTGATGATGACGAAGGTGGATTGGCCTCCTTCTTTGCTGATGCACCTACAAGAGAACATAGCCCACTTGGAGAAGGAAACAAATTGGTTGCAGCTCCTCTGCTCTCGTGCAAAATGGAAGATATAGACATGACATTAATATCCAGCATCACCTGCTAGGACATCCATGTCTTAGAAGACATGTTGAATGATAATCTACTAGAGGGAGATATTTTATAAATAACAAAGGGAGGTCTTTGAATAAAGGCCACTTAAGGGGAATATTTCTGAAATGAGCATGAGTACATAAAAGACTATTCAAAGTGCTTTGTGCTACACTCCTTGAAGAATTCATCCATCCTGATAAAATGCATCCGATCTTCAACGGTACAACTCATCTGGCTAGAATGATGTATGAAGAGTAATTACAACTCTGAATATGTAAAAGAAATATAAGTTACAGTTATGAGGGAAGCAACTAAGTTCGTCGTCTAGCCGATCAGAAGTGTAAAGCATTGGGTGTTGATTGTCGTAGACTTGTATGATAGTCGTATGAGCATCTACAACTATTGTGCTAGTGATCTACTAAGCACTTCACTGATTTTTAGAAATAAGGAGGTACACGATATTCTGAAGTTACCCCTTCATCTCCAATGGGCTATCCAGTTAGCAAGAAAGCAACACACACCTAAATGGAAGAATTGTTCTATATCCACAAAAATCCCTAAAGAGGAGCCAAGCATAGGAGATTGCTCCTTTATAGTGCTAAGAGTGACAGAAGCCATCAACAAAGGTGTTCAATTAGAAGACCTCTTTCTAGAAAATCTACACAACTTGCGGGGTACCTATTCTATGGAAGTAATATATGATCGACGGTTCTTTAAAGAACCCACAATGCCCCCTCATGTTATACCATGCAGGATGCATATATGTGTCCCATTACCATAAAAGAAGCCATGGTGGGAGAAGCTGCAGACCTTGTGAAGAGACCCTACTGAACCGGCCAGGGCATCTTCTTGGAAGGAAGGGTGGCCAACAAACAAACAACAACCTGAAGTCAAAAATGAGGAACAACAACGTCCCGAGCCAACTAAAAGAGTGATAATTGCAACAACTACAATAACAAGAAGCACACACTAAAGATCACTCCAAGGAAGGTGAGATCAATGAAGAGGAGCTACCTGAGATATGCCCAAATGGCCCATCTGATCAGATAGAGCCCTCCTTTTCTGACTTTGATAGGTGGGCATGCCAAGACCTACCTTGGGACTCACTTCTACTGATAATGGAAACACTCAAAGAAGATGGTAATCATGGGGGTGTTATCTTCAAGTGAGATGACATATGTGTCATCCAAGATGACCTCTGGGAAACTCTAAAGATAGGAGGGTACCTAGCAGTAAGTATGATGTCCACATATCAATCTTTGCTAGGTGACAACATGCCTAACGTGCATATTGCATATTTCTTTTTCTTAAATGACATACTAAAGAACAAAGAGTCTAGAGAAAAAGACCGCTTGAAGCATCATCTAATAGCCACTCTACCTAATTTCATCTTCTTACCTATTTTACATGATAACCACTGTTCTTGTAGTCAACATCAAAGCAAAGACTATCATCCTATATAACAACTCAAACTCGGCCTTTGTATTGAACAAACGTACAAACACGACTAAACCAAAGATGCCAACTAAAGAAAAGGTAGTCACATGTGTTGAAACAATCATTGAAATTATTCATAAGAATGGCAAGGGGTACAAAATTTCAAAGACAAAGGAGTTTGAGAAAATGCAATTTAGCCATAGAAGTCCACAGTAGATGCACGTATCCCATGATTGTGGTTTCTATTGCTTAGCCTAGATGGAAGCACTGGCACTAAGATAGATGAAAGTTGAGAGCCTGCAACATGAAAAATAGCATGCTCTCCAAGGAGGCTACGTTGATATGATGTTGCAGTCAAAATGGGTAATCATTGAAAACCAGAAAAATAAAATAAACCTATTTATACCTAAACCTTCATCTTTGAAACTCTAGGACAGAGTGAATAATAAGTTTGAGGGAGGAGTTACGGGCATGAGAGGTACAATTTCTCCATTTAATTTAGATCCCAATTTTATCAAATTTGTAAGGTCTTGTCTTATACATATTCATACTTTTACCCTTCATCATATGAAATTTTGACAAATTTTGAATTTTGAATTTTGAACTAATCTTTCAAAAGAGTGGGCCATTTACTTCTGTTCACAATTTTGATATTTTATACGAACTAATTTATTTCCCCTTTTCTTAGACTTATTTGTCCTCGTGCTACCTTTTCGCATAATCTTTTCTAGAGTGGTGCAAATGAGCTACTAAATCGCATAAAATAAAAAGTCATAGCAATACGATCTTATTGCATTTTTATAGCAAAATGTTGTGTAAAGCAGAAGAACACTCCTTAATCTATGGAATACCTAAAAATAAGGAGGACTTTATCAGCCACACTCCTGTTCAATTACCCAAGACTGGCAGTACCAACTAGAAAGTCTACCCTCCCACAAGATGGAAACAACTACCCCTTCTAGTTTTAAATATCCCTGCATTGGGATGAAAGGAGGCTTGGCCATCTAGAAATCTTATCGTCGAGACCCACTCCTTTGATTAGCATAAATATAAACCATTAAAGATAATCCCAAAACCTAAACCTAGATTATGAAATAAACCAATGAATTCTCGACTAAGGCGATTAAACAATATACAAAAAACACAGATATTTTTTTCCCTTTTTCTTTTTTTACAAATTCTTAAATCAATGTCACATCAAGGACATCACATTTATATATCACAAATCTTATTCAACTCCATGAAAACCAGAATCAAATCTTATTCTCATATGTGGTTCAGTTTACATCAGATACATGTACATTGATGAACAAACTTAATCTGCAACCCGTCCTGGGAAAGGGAGAGTACTGGGACATTCTAATCTATCTAGATTATCCTATTTATATCTACTTTGTCATGACCTATCCTATGGATAGAATTATACCTAAAACCATTAAAAATAACCTCATGAGACTCATATAGAGCCCCAGTGAGTGGATACCTCCCACTCATGCTAGGTACATGCATCAACATCATATTGAGTATAATAAAATTAATAGAAACATGAAGATATTGAAAATTCTAGCAGATAATTCTATCATAAGTCATGTCTAACTTATAATGGTAATCTAATCCAATAGTTAACGTAATCAAATAAACCAAGAAACATCTTTTAAAGCATGTTTATGAACAAATCAGCAAATACTTCTTAGTTCAGATTAAGAATCCTACTGCATGAGTAATAAGTCAAGTTCTAAGCATTTTGAATCAATACATAACAATAACATTATATTTGTGACACTCCACCAGCCAAACCAGGAACACATCATGCAGTCCTGAATCTAAAGTACACATAATACATATCTACCAAGCAATACTATCAAATAGCAGGCAATCCAACTCATATTCAGAATGGATATAAATCCCATCATTTATAACTTGTCAACAGGACATATCATAATATGAAATAGAAAATGTCCGAGCAGCATGATTACTTTCCATAATAAGAAGCATACTCAACAATGACAAATCATCAAGTAATTGTACAAGGAATGTAACAACCATTCACATCATGTTCTACACAACTTATCATCTTTTATTCATTTGCCCTGAAACTACTTGGCTTGTACATCACCAAGTAGGAGTCACCACACCTAATTCTCATGTCAATGACTCATCGTTACTATCTTTGGGTTTAGTCAGACACCCTAAGATATCAACAACAGACCCTGGCCACCTCAGGGTTGCCTAAAGCAGCTCACATCCTCATCTTAGGTATACGAGATAGGAACCAGTAAAAACAATATATCACATATCACATTATTTTACATATATTTCATTTCACATTTTACATATTTCATTTCATCAAAGTCTATTCCATCTGGACATAGACTTTCACAGCAAGGATTTAGGACCAGATCCACTCCAGATGACTCATTCCTAAATCTTGGTAGTCTAACCTTTAAGGTCTCGATCCACACTCTAGAAATCCTTCTCCTAATTCATCGATTACTATAAGGAGATCCGTTTTGCTTCCCCAGTTTGGTCCTCTGGGGAAACTCAAGGTGTTCAATGCACCTAACTATATGTTCCATCATTTCACTTATTATTAATCTCTTTTACTCATCTTAAAAGAATTCAAAACATCATATATCATATCTATGTATTCTCGCGTAACTAGAAAAACATGAAGCAGATTAAGTTTATCAATAAGGACAATGATCAAAGCAAGAATTACAATAAATCTATAGATTGAAACACATATGATTATTTCTATCTTCTACATCATCTCATAGAAATCATCAACAGTGGCCTTTCAGCCCGAGACATAATCTCATTGTCTAGCATACATTAAAGATTCCATTTTTATGCACTTTTAGAATTCAAGTGGGAATTAGACCATGAAACCAATTTAATGGATTCAATGTATTTTTTAATAAAAATATATACTTCTGTTATATTTGGATATTCTTACTATTTTTTAGAATTATTACAAACTAATTCATTTTGGACCAATGAAAACCTTCCACATTGGTGGCTGACTGGTCTGGGGTGTGCGTCCAGGGGCCACGACCGAGCCAATAGACTCACACCATATCAACGGCCCATGCTCACATGGTCAAGAAAAAAAAGAGAAGGAGAACACCAAATAGTCCCAACCTCTTAGTAGAAGAGGTGAGGGTAGAGAAGTCTTTTCTTCATAGGTTGTCTTCAACCTCACTTGCTTGCAAATAGTCTTTTGGCGAGTCAACATGGAAATTGACTTCCAGCTCTAGGCCTCCTGAGTGGCAAGTGAGGGTACTTCCACCTTCGTCCTTCTCTGTCAAACCTACTCATGGTCACAATTGGCTCACATATTTTCAAAGTAGAGAGAATGGCGAAGGAGAGTCTCTTATGTTGTGTGAAGGATAGGCAAGAGGGAAGGTTTGTAGGGAAATATTTCATCAGGTAGGCAGTGGAAACAAAAAATTTACGGCCATATTCCCCATTAAACTAGCAGATCGTATCAACAAATATATAATGGAAAGGGTGGTTTCAAGGATATGGCTGGTCCTGGAGCAAGTCCAACGACAATCTCATCATTGTAGTTGTGCGGCTTTCTTCTAGTTGCACTCAGAAGGCATCTATATAAGCTCCTACTCTCAACCACAAAAAATAGGCTAACATTTTCCTCCAAGCAAGAAAAGCATCCATGCTTGTAGAGAAGTCCACTGGGACCACCTAGAACTCTAGCCTTTCTTACAGAATAGACATGAAGGAGTTGTCCCTCCCGTTGGTGTAATAGTCATTGATTTACTCTCCAACAATTGTTTCGCTTATTATCCCTCCTTTTATCTGGTAGGACTTGCTCAAGTTCTCTTGGTTACAACCATTGATCCCATTGGTGTACTAGTCACCAACACTTGTTTTATCGTGAAATTGTACCCTATGATGAGTGAAATGTGCTTAGTATGTCTAAAATGCAAAATGGACTAGAAAAATGAATTTAATTAGCACTTTAATGGCTAGAATCTAGAATTTCTAATGTTAGGTCAGACTGACTATCGTTCGAGTTGCCAATTTAACCGATCCATGGTCGAGGGTTTATGTAAAAAGCCATTTGGTCAAGTTTCTTTCTCTAAAACTCAACTGATGGACCAAATATTAAATAGTTTCAGTTGAATATTCTCCCTCTCAACTAGATAAAAGTCAACTAAATCTTACTCTAGATCCCATAAACCCTCAACCCTTGCCTCGACCTTCCCTCTCCTAGCCCTAGCGAACCCTCATTTGACCTTCTTAACACATTTTCCCATCTTTCCTAGGTGGTTTAATGAACTTAGGTGGTGTTTTCCTCTTATTATGACTCTCTCTCACCATCCATGGCTTCAAATAGAAGAAAGAGGGCCACACCTATTGGAGATCCATCATCATCCTCCAACTCTCGCCCCATTTCTTATGATGATACCTTCTTTGTTTCAACCGAATATCTAAACAAGTATAAGTAGCTCCTTCCTAGGAACACTTTCTCCTTTAGAGCTTTGTTTGAACCTCGCCCTGCTAAGAAAAATGTCACAAATGAGGTAGATGAGTTGCTTTATGACCATCACCTATCTTCCTTAAGCATAGAACGCCGATGCTTTCACAATTCCATTACAAGCACCAAAGCAGTCCATGAATTTTACACCAATCTTTCATGGAACTATGACTCTATTGTACCCCCTCCTAATACTCAAGTGATTATTTCTTCTTTGAATTCCATTAAGAAATTTACTATCTCAAAAGATACCTTGAACATATTTCTCAATGGTACTGAGGTCACCAAGACATGGAAGAAAGATTATCCTGAGTATTTTGACTTTCTTGACCCGAAGTCTCTCTACAAGAACTGTGGTATCACTCTTCTTGATATTGATAAGTTCTTGAAGAAGCCACAAACACCCTATAGGAATAAGTCCACCATGCCGTCCTCTTCCTTGGATTTCAAAAAATTGTATACTCACTCTGGTAGTCAATAATAATATTCATCTGAAGAAGAATCAAACTAAAATTGTAGAGAATACCTCATTGATTATGTATTGTCTTTTAAAGAACATAGGATTCAAGTGGTCTAGATACATTCTCCATCACATGGACTACTTTGACTCTGGGAAGAATACCCGAGGTATCCACCCACCCTGCCCAATCTTGATCTATAGTTTGTTCACCTTTGTGACTGAGAAGTCTCTTTTTCATGATCTTCATCACAAAACCTCTATAAAAGGAATCTGTATCAGTGAGGCCGCAATCAAGAAAAGCTTTTCTCACTTCCTATTCCGCCACACCTAGAGCCTCTACCTCCACCCAGGAACCTCCACCTCTACCACCATCCAGACATGCATGCGCCTCATTTCATGTATCCAATGAAACCCTTATTTTGTATATATGATGCATCAATAGGCATACAACCTATAGGTTCAAGATCACAAGCATTGAGACCTCTATCAGATCATGTCCAACATTGAACCTGTCATGTGCCCATCCTTACCCCTCCTACCGGCCCTACCCAAGTGGTTATTATTATTTCTATGTACACAATCACTTCTACCCGGCCCCTCCACCTTCTACTTCTGCTACCACACCCTCTGCTGCTAGTGGACATGTGCCTACCCCTGTTCTACTTCCTTCCTTGGTGTTTCTTATTGGCCCCCTTGCTATCCTACTTGCCAACAGTGGTACTTTTGTTCCCTCTTTCCCTCAAGCCAGGGAGCTACATGATATTGGCATGTCTTGGGATGAGCATAATGCATTAGCCCAGTCATGGTTTCAATCCCTCTACTGAAGAGAAGAGCCTAGACCACACTACTGAGGATGATAGTGATGATGATGAGGAGTCCATTGAGCATGATGGCCCTGATAATGGTTCTGATGGTTGTATTGGTGCCTCTATTGATGAAGTTGTTGATGTCACTGGTACACCTTTTAACATTGATGAGGACTACGAACCCGAGGCTAATGTTGTTGATGATGACCCATTAGACATAGATAGCTTATATGTTTAGATGTTTTAGTTTTTAGTTCTTAGATGTTGATCATATATCTTTCTAGACTATTCTTTACTAAAGACATTTGGGCACATTGCCATATCTATACTATTTTTTATCATCATGTTTCTTTCTTTGTTGGTTCATGTAGTGAGGACATGTTTCAGTGTTGTAATCTTAATCATATGTACCCTTAATACTTTGGTTGACAATATCTCATGAGTTGGTGATATTTTACCCATATTTTTTATTATGACATTGGACTGTTTGTTTCTCTTTACCTCATCTCTATTGGATCTAGGTTATGTGGTTGATTGCTTTATCTTGTATGTGTGAAGAAGACATGGGTTGTATATCTTTCTACCTTCCTTTCTTTTTGATATGACAAAGGGGGAGAAATGACCTCAGCCATATTAGTTTATTGCATGTAGGATCCTTTTCTTGTCAAATATCTTATATCATGTGACTTATTAGAGAACCACATAGTATGTATATGTGATTTGCTTATTTTGTGGAAAACCTAACCATGCAGAATCAGGTAAGTTTGAATTGAGGGGGAGCAATTCACATTGTTAAATCATGTATCCCCTTACAATTTAAAAGGTAAAGGACTAGCTTTCATATCCTTCTTTAAAGGTAAAGTTGAAATTTTCATATCCTTTTCAATATGTTGAGGAATGGTTTGTCATTATCAAAAAGGGGGAGAATATTGACCTAAGTGTTGAACATTGTCCTTATTTTGATAATAACTTAGCCATTACATTCATATGTATCTAATATGTTTGTTAGAGATTAATTTTAGTCATTAGGTACGTGAAAAGGATCAAATCGCTCAAGCCCTGTCTTGTCTTAGTTCTAGTCAAAAGCATATTTTGTGGAAAACACTTTAAATCTCCTTAGAATATTTTTGTAATCATTTATATTGATGATATGACTTGTAACTAAGATCATAAAAAAATCAGGTACAATTCATTCCATCGTTCGATCCCTTAAAAATCATTTTCAAAAATTCATCACAACAACTTAATTGATCGAGTTTGAATCTCAATCAATCCTTGATGGATTTTGGAAATGATTTGGATCGATCAAGTTGTATATTCATAGAACTCAACAACCAACTCTCTGTCTAAAGTTGATTTTAATGAATCTGTCGAGTTACCCAAGGAAAAACTCAACCGATCATTTGAAAATTGACTTTGTTAGAAAGTGGATCAGTAAAGTTACCTTTATTAAAACTTGACAAAATGTACTATACAGAAAATGTAGAAAAAGGGATTCCAACCATTGGAGAGTTTTTAGGATCAAAAATATATCTATTGAAGTTGTAAAATGGATATTTTCCGTTCTTAAGTGATCCCACACTCAAAAGATCACCCCCATCTATAAATAGGACCCATTGGAGTTCATTCTAAGGTTGCTCATTCATGCTATCCTTGGTCGTTGCTATAGTTGATTGTGCTAAACCCCTTTGAGCTCCTTTCTCTATCTCATTTACAAATCATTTCATTATTATGAGTGAGTTAGGCATGTTATAAGAGAAATATGTCACTGTTACTTTGTGAAGATCTCCATCTCTGCACTTCCCAATTCGCTTTCTTCAAGAAGCACAAAGGTTGAAGTGATTTGAGTGAAGGAGGAGTTGATGCTCTTCTTCAAGGATGAAGAAGGTGTGAACATCTTCTCCAATCAAAGTAGAAGGACAATGTGGAAGATACAAGGAGGTTGGTGGCTAAATCCTCAAGGCCAAAGACTCGTTGCATTAAGGGGAGAACCTTGATGAAGGCATCTGACTAATTATAAGAGTGGGTATGACCTGTTGCGAGGTAGAAGACCATCTCTTGGATAGGTAAGACCTTGTTTGTAAGGTTATTGGCTCCCTTGGCCTGAAATTGAAGATGGGTGTCCTTATCCCAAAAAAGGAAGGTCAATTGTTGTAACTCTTATAAGTAATATAAGGAGTATACATCTTAGAAATCCTAGAGTTTGACCTCTCTAGATAGTGGACTGATGGTCTCCTAGTTTAGATATTAGAACCACTCTAAACACCTTGTCCAAGTGTGTGCTATAAACTCTCTTATCATTGCTATGCTTGTTTAGATAGGACTTCAAATTTAATTTTAGCATTGGTTTCAATTGATATAATTTGAAGGTCTAACTATTCTTGTACAAGTATTGAAGCTCTATTCACACCCCCCTCTAGAGCCCTTAGATCTAGCAGTTGTCCCTCCCATTTGTATACTAGTCACCAACTTTCTCTCACAAAATTATTCTCCCTTGCTATCCCCACCCTTTATCGGGTAGGATTACTCATGTTCTCTAGGTTACTACAACCAGAGAATATAAGAAATTGTTAGAGGCAATTAATGTATTTTACAAGCCCCCAATACCCCTTTGTTTATAGGAGGGTCAGGGTTCCCCACTTGTGTGGGAGTGGAAGGGATAGGAATCTCACAAAATTTGCAACTTGCGACAGGAAAAATGGTCAATTTAAAAATGAACCGATCGTTTGTCATGTGATTTGATCGGTTCATCCAGTGAACCGGTCATTTCATCATGTTTTGCAATCATATATGTATTAACAATTCTAATCCAATTAATGCATGGCATGATGTCAGCACTCATACTTGATGTCATCAAATTGAACCATGAATCGGGCGCTTGATCTCATCAACTGGTTGTTTGGCAACCTTGAGCCAATTGGTTCACTATGTGAACCGGTTGGGTCACTCCCTGGTTCATCCAGAATTCATGCAATTCAATATTCAATCAACCTGACACTCCAACCAATCAGTTCAACCCTTGAACAGTTGGTTCATAGTCCAGTCAGTCAATTTGTTGGTTAAATTGAATAACTAAACACTTTAGTAATCAATTTATTTCTCATTCATGAATAAACTTCTCTTCTACGTGTATCCTATGTCTGTGACCCTATAATTTCCATATTTCATTGGAAGTGAGTGTCCATAACCATTTTATGACATCACAAGCAAAGAGCAGAGTCTAGTCACACATCATTGCTACCCAAGTAAATGGAAAGTAGGAGAATAACTTCAACCTAAAATTTGTAATTGGTGTTATAGTGTTTGTATAGTTCCTTTGTCACTGATATCTAGATTGAACTGAAGGCATGAAATACTCATCCTTTTCAACATTCAATCTATGTTCCTTAAACTGGAGCAGACTCTCTGAGATATATGTAAGCCTAATATTACATATTGACTCACAAGTGCATGGCCATGATTTTCTCAATCTAAATAATCAAGTGGCCAGGATATTATACTCCTGTAGGAGGGACAAATCCCATCTACATCACTCACATTCATCCCCATGTGTCATAATGTATCCGATCATCATCTTTATGGAAATCCTTATTCAGAATTACGATGGATGATTTCAAAGCACACCGAACAACATGTGATGAGTTTAGTGACTTCAGGTCTAAGAACCGCAATCCCCACCAACATTATAAGAGTTGATTCTGACTACCAATTATGGTTTCCATGCATCACTCTTACAGTGGTTCTTTCTTATACATTTTTCTCTAACAAGTATCGATGTGTTTGGTTTGATATCACATATCATGACTGAGGAGAGTCCGTCATCAACCAACACACTCTAGTCTTATGTGTTATTGTTTTCTATCAGCCTTCCATAATAACATCTGACTAGGGACATAATAAGAATGTATATACTCGCAACATGCCTATGATCTCATTAATTAGGTCATCAACTTGAAGACATACACCATTGAGTAATATCATTCCTTAGACATTTAATGTGTTACAACATTATCTCATAACTAAATAAAACAAAATAAATTTGAAGATTTCCTTTATTATAATCAAATCATTTACAAGTGATGCCATTACAATCATCATATGATTGGCTCTCTGGGCATACATTCCAACTAGGTCAGGGATATCAGAGAAATTGGAGGCAGAGATAGTAGTGTCGAGTCTCATGAAGTCTTGGCAGAGGTTTTGGTGGTGTCGTATAGGGGTTTCATCCCCTTATATGTCCATGACTATGGAGGTTAGGCATTGTCTCATCCTGGGATTGGGGAAAGCTTTAACTTCTTTCTAAAGAGGGTGAAACCTAGGATGGTTGTATTAGAAATTTCTTTCTGAATCCAATGAACAAGTTTATAGGCCCTTGTATGAACTAGAGAGAGAGGTGTGAAATAGGACACTGGGAAAATTGTAGCTAGTTTCCCAAACTAGCTGAAGGTTAGGGATGATCCCCTACCATTGATCCATGATCCAAGTGTCGGGATCACACACTACATCAATGGGTAGGGTCTTGTATTCCTAATACATATACTTTGACATTTAAATACCTATTTATTTTAATCCATTACTTTAAAGAAATTAAATTAATTCATAACTCTCTCTTCCTTTAACCAATTGATCACAAATTTTAAAGGAAAGATTTTAACAATTAACTCTCATCCTGGGAAAGATTTGGTGGAAAAATACACAAGTTAAATGCCCTTTTCTTGCCCCTTAAGAAATTGCTTTAGTTGAATAATTTAAAGCATCAATTAACTCCTTTTCTTACCCAATTTTAGCAGACAATCATAATTAGGTATGTATTCACACTATGTATGATTTAGGATCAAGATATGCCTATTGGTATCTTGAACATGCCTTTTCTATAAATTTCCAAACAATTCTCTTATTTGAACATCCATTGTCCATTAATTTTGGGAATTCCTTTATTATTGAATTTTCCACCCTTTATTTCACCTATAATTCTCAATGGACTGATAAAAATAGTAACACACATGAAATTCCTTTAAATGGAGCTCAAATCAAAATTTTCACCATGATATAGAAAATACCTAGTTTTCTATTATGTCCTTAGCAATTCATTTTTGCATTAAAATATATGTATGAATGCATGAAAAAATCCAGATCGTGACATCCTTTTCCTCTTATAAGAATTTTATCTTCAAAAATTTGATTAGTCATCCAAAAAGTTGGGGTGAGAGTTTTCCATCTCAATTGATTTATTTCTGAGCTCTTTCACCTTGGAATCCAAGATCCTCACTTGCAACTCAGGGTATGACAACCTTCCTTGGAGATCTATAGGTTCAATGTTCAAAACATGGACATGATTCTTCACATATCTCTTTAGATTGGACACATGGAACATGTCATGCATCATACTATGTTGTGGAGGTAAAGCTAAATGATAAGTGACCTTGCCAATTTGTTCTATAACCTTGAATGAACCCACATATTGGGGACTCAGTTTTCCTCTATTTTTAGCTATAGCTCAGAGGGGGCGTATTCTTAGAAACACGTGATCACCTACAGTAAAGTAAAAAATTTGCCTGCTATGCATCAACATACAAATTTTGTCAATCTTAGGCTCTCTTTAGCCTCTGCTTGATTAAGTGAATTTATCATCATACAACTATAGTTCCTCTAACATGAGAAAGTTCCTCTCACTGACGTCATCCCTGTGAAATGATGACCAATACAACATCCCATAAAGAGATTCATATGAAGGCATCTTAATACTAGATCTGTAACTATTGTTGTAGGTAAACTCATCTAAGGGTAGGGTATAGTTCCCACAATCCACCTCAATATAGTACACATGCTCTCAATAGATCTTCTAGGGTCTGGATCGTACATTCTGACTGACCATCGATATGGGGATGATAGGTTGTACTAAACTTCAAGCTCATGATGAGTTCCTCTTAGACTTCTTTCCACAACTTGGAAGTGAACTTAGGGTCATGCTCAGATATAATAAAACTTGGAACACCATGCAAACATTCTATCTTTCTAATGTAAATCTCATCTAAGTCTGACACCTATCCAGTAATGTTCAGGGCAAGGAAGTGTACTGACTTGGTTAGGCAGTCCACCATGACCCATATAACATCATCTCCTTTTCTTGTCTTAGGAAGACCCATCACAAAGTTCATGGTGATTTGGTACCATTTCCACTCAAGAATATTAATTCATTGTAGTAACCCATCGGTTTGCTGCTGCTCAACCTTCACCATCTGGCATGTAAGAGAACTAGCCACATACGATGCTATATCTTGCTTCATTCCTAGCCACCAGAAGAAATCCTACTAGTCATTGCACATCTTAGTGGCTTCGAGGTGCATAATGCACTTTGGTCCATGAGATTCTTATATGATGAGAGCCTTAAAAGGTGAATCCTAGGGAACCCAAACATAATGCTTATATCAGATCCCACCATCAGCACCCACCAAGAGGTGTGTTTGTAGCTTCACCATCAAAACCTTCATCTTCTCTAGCTCTGGACCGACTAATTGGGCTGCAAAAAGTTTAGTTAACAGGTCGGGCTTGATCTGGATATTGGCCAAATGGACCCTATCTTCAAAAGGTTATGGAGTCCATCTAGAAAAATCTTCCAATCTCTTCTAGTTGGTGACCAAACCAGCCACACAAATGAGACATTTTTTACTAAGGGCATCAACTACAACATTGGCCTTACCATGATGGTAGGCCATGGTGAAATCGAAATCCTTTAGATATTCCATCCAATGATGTTGGTGTAAGTACATGTCCTTCTAAAACAATAGATACTTTAGGCTCTTATGGCTTGTAAAGATGTCAAAGAGAGTGTCGTATATATAATGCTGCCAAATATTCGAGTCATAGACAATTACAGCTAGTTCCAAATTGTGGGTCGGATAATTCAACTCATTGGGCTTGAGTTGTCTTGAGGCAAAGAAAACAACATGCTTCTTTTTCTCTAACATGCATCCTAATCCCAACTTCAATGTGTCTGTGAATATGATTAAACCATCGTTGCCTGAAGGTATGGCCAAGATAGGGATGATGTAAGCTTGTCCTTCAACTCTAGGAAATGTGCTTTACACATGATGGACCAAACAAAATTTTTCATCTTTCTGAGTGAGCCTGGTGAGGGGCAAAACAATCTTTAAGAAATCCTTGATGAATTGTCAGTAATACCTGGATAATCCCAAGAAACTACAAATCTCAGACATTTTTTGGTGATGGCCATTCTCAAATGGCCATTGTTGTGCTAGGGTCTATCGAAATGGTTTCTCTAAATATAATGTGTGTAACGCCCCACCAAGCTCATACAGGACAGTGGAAACAAACCCAATGTTATCCATAACATGGGTCACTTGGCTTGGAGGAACATTACAAGATATGATATTTAATAGCAATAAGATAAGTGAAACACCATGCATTTATTAGAAATATTGATTCATACATTGTCCTTTAAAAGTGAAAACTAATACCATAAACTAATATCATCCTTGAACTAACATCTAATACATGAAAGATTGAATAAATCGATGTCATAATTCTTCTTGGGAAACTTGATAATGGATCTTGTAAGGTAGATGACACCCCACCAAGCTAAGTCTTCGAAACTTCAACTTTGAAGCACTCACTTCAATTTACTTTACTCCTTGATCTAGGGACATATCATCCCACATCCATGTGAAAACAAAGACACATTAGTAAGCGGCAATATACATTTTATAAGAACTAAAGATAAGCACATATACTTGACTTGAAAGAAAACCTTGACATGAATTTAACTTAAGCGTTCTTGAAATTAATTACTTGACATAAATAAGAATTGAATGAGTAAAATGTGCACTTTCTGTGATTTTCCCACTTAAGAGCCCATAATTGGCACGAATGCCCATGATTTGTCTAAAAAGACCATAACGACCCCTTGAGGTCCATGAGTGGTATGAAAGTCCATAACGACACAAATGCCCATGATTTGGCTATAAAAGCCCATAATTGGCATGAATGCCCTTAACCACCATAAAGGTCCATGATTCGAAAAGCATATAAAAATTAATTCAATTCCATTTATCTTAACATTAACATTACCATAAACATGAACATAATCTTGAACTTTAATCTTTAACATGATAGAATTTGTCCCTCTTTGAACATGAACTTTAAATCCATTAATCTTTGATCATTAATCATAATCTCTAGTCTTAATGAACATGATAACTATAAGACATAAGATATAGCAAACATCAAGCAATTTATATGATGAACATGATTTGAGCATTGAACTTGAAATTTAAAGCCTAATTCCTAAATCATACATAGCATACAATTCTACCAATGTAAATATGTATAGTGGCATGACCCGCTTACCTTAGAGCAAATAAAATCCTAACTTGGTCACTCTGATCGAGTCAAATCTAAGTCAACCTTCTCTTGTCTTGATTAGGCTCTAAACACCTATTCATAATTATTAAATGTCATAAATCAATACCTTGTATTGATCCTAGGTTAAATTAGGGTGAATCAGGGTTTCAGTGCATTAGGGTTAGTCTTGTTGATCAACATCATTAGATTAGGAAAACTTGTTTGGTTGATTTTTTTAAGTAACATGAAACATAAGTGATACATAATTAGGTAGTCATGGGTCAAATTAAGGTTTCTAATAAAATATTAGAACATGAAGGTAAATCATGGCTCAAAAACCTTGAAAACAAATTCTACTCAAACAATCCTTTCCAAAGACTACTTGCATGAATTTTTCTGATTAATAATTGATTTGTTATGAATTTTTGAAGATGAGCCAATCAGAATTTGGGAAATTGATAATTGAATCACAAAAAAAACATTACTGGCAGGCTAGGTCATTTCCAAGTTGGAAAAATTAGGGAGTGGCACGAAGGAATCATGTCATTTAAACCAAAACACGTGGGTAGGGATCGTTCAAGACACAAAAGAATAACTTGTCGATGCAGGCGTGACACCCAAAAACAAAATAACAAGGGAAAACATGTACTCTACCATGATCGATTGACCATCAAGACGCGATGACCAACACCAACATAGGAAATTTTTTGATTCGAAAAGTCCATCAAAATCACGAATTTCTGAGAATGGATTGTGGTCATATCCTCCTGGCATCATTCTAATCATGACGAGCCAAGGAACCTCCTGTGAGGTAACTAGAACCTAGAGTTTGGCCTTCCGCCATGACCATTAGGAGAACCGAGAACAAAAGCAATAGAAGAAGAAAACACAATGAAAATCAAAAGTACAAGATTCATAATTGATGCAATCCAAAGCTAAAGGAGAAGATATAAGGGTGAATGATGGTGAGAATCTTGAGAATATCTATTTAACTCATTCAATACCGAAAAGGGGGAAAATGATGTACCTGCTTTTGGGGTGAAATTGGCCCAATTTAAAACTTCTTCTATACCTAGGGTTAGAACATATTAAAATTTAGCTTAGTGGACATCTACCTATTGCTATGATACCATATTGTAACGCCCCGCCAAGCTCATACATGACAGCAGAAACAAACCTTATGTTTTCCATAACATGGGTCACTTGGCTTGGAGAAAATTACAAGACATGATATTCAATAGCAATACGATAAATGAAACACCATGCATTTATTAGAAATATTGATTCATACATTGTCCTTTGAAAGAGAAAACTAATACCATAAACTAATTTCATCCTTGAACTAACATCTAATACATGAAAGGTAGAAAAAATCTATGACATAATTTTTCTTGGGAAACTTGATATTGGATCTTCTAAGGTAGATGGCACCCCACCAAGATAAGTCTTAGAAACTTCTACTTTGAAGCACTCACTTCAATTTCCTTTACTCCTTGATCTAGGGACATATCGTCCCATGACCATGTAAAAACAAAGACACACATCAGTAGACACTATAGATTTTATAAGATCTGAAAATAAGCATATATGCTTGACTTAAAAGAAAACCTTGACATGAATTTAACTTAAGCATTCTTGAAATTAATTACTTGACATAAATAAGAATTGAATAAGTAAAATGTGCACTCTCTATGATTTTCCCACTTAAGAGCCCATAATTGGCACGAATGCCCATGATTTGGCTAAAAAGCCTATAACGACCCCTTGAGGGCCATCACTGTCTATGAAAGCCCATAATGCTATTAAATCCCATAACAACATGAATGCCCATGCTTTGGCTATGAAAGACCATAATTGACACACATTCCCGTAACGACCATAAAGTTCCATGATTCGAGAAGCATACAAAAATTAATTCAATTCCATTTATCTTAACATTAACATTACCATAAACATGAACTTAATCTTGAACTTTAATCTTTAACATGATGGAATTTCTCCCTTTTTGAACATGAACTTTAAATCCATAAACCTTTAGTCATTATTCATAATCTCTAATCTTAATGAACATGACAACTATAAGACATAAGATATAGAAAACATCAAGCAATTTATATGATGAATATGATTTGAGCATTAACTTGAAATTGAAAGACTAATTCCTAAATCATACATAACATACAATTCTACCAATGTAAATATTTATAGTGCATGACCCGCTTACCTTGGAGAAAAGAAAATCCTAACTTGATCACTTTGATCTTGAGTCAAATCTAAGTAAACCTTCTCTTGTCTTGATTAGGCTCTCAACACATGTTCATAATTATTAAATGTCATAAATCAATAACTTGTATTGATCCTAGGTTAAATTAGGGTGAATCAGGGTTTCAGTGCATTAGGGTTAGTCTTCTTGATCAACATCATTAGATTATGAAAACTTGGTTGGTTGATTACTGTTTTAAGTCACATGAAACGTAAACTATACATAATTAGGGTTTCATGAGTCAGATTAAGGTTTCTAATAAAACATTACAACATGAAGGAAATGATGGCTCAGAAACCTTAAAATTAGATTCTACTTGAAAAGTCCATTCCAAAGACTAGTTTCATGAATTTGTCTGATTAACTATTGATTTGTTATGAATTTTAGAAGATGATCCAATCAGAATTCGGGAAATTGATAATTGAATCACAAAAAAACATTACTGACGGGTCGGATCATTGCCCAAGCTAGACAAATCAGGGATTGGTGCGAAGGCATCATTTCATCATAACCCAGACACGTGGGCAATGATCACCTGAGACACAAAAGACTAAGTTTCCCATGCGGGTGTGACACCCAAAAACAAAAGAACAAGGGCAAACATGTACTCTACCATGATCAATTGATCATCAAGATGTGATTACCAACACCAACACATGAAGATTTGTGATTTGAAAAGTCCATCAAAATCACAAATTTCTAAGAATGGATTGTAGTCCTATCCTCCTGGCATCATTTGATCATGGCAAGCCAAGGAATCACCCATGAGGTAACCTAAATTTGGAGTTTGCCTTCCTCTGTGACTGTTAGGAGAACCCAGAGTGGAAGCAGCAACAGAAGAAAATGCGATGAAAATTGAAAGTACATGCTTCAATATTGATGCATGCTGAAGCTAAAGGAGAAGAAAGAAGGGTGAACGATCGTGAGAAGCTCGAGGATAGCTAGTCAACTCATTCAATAGAAAAAAAGGGGAACAACTATGTACCTACTTTTGGGGTGAAATTGTCCTAGGTTAAAACTTCTTCTATACCTAGGGTTAGAACATAAAAATCTTTAGATTAGTGGTGATCTACATGTTTCTCTAATACCATATTGTAATGCCCCACCAAGCTCATTCATGATGGTAGAAGCAAACCATATGTAATCCATAACATGGGTCACTTGGCTTGGAGGAACATTACAAGACATGATATTCAATAGCAATAAGATAAATGAAGCATCATGCATCTATTAGAAATAATGATTCATACATTTTCCTTTGAAAGAAAAAATTAATACCATAAACTAATATCATCCTTGATTTAACATCTAATACATGAAAGGTAGAACAAATATATGACATAATTCTTCTTGGGTACACGAGAAGACTATGTGGTGCCTTAAAGGTAGCCATGAAGGCTTGGCTTGCCGCCGCGGCGAGCTCCTTGGGTGATTGTGAGGTGGTCTCGTGGGGAATCTAGAGGGAGACATTCAGAGGGGAAAATCAGCATGTAGACTGGTTTTTGGAAGTCTCTCAAATGTTTTCTGATCATTATATATATATATATATATATATATATATATATATATAGAGAGAGAGAGAGAGAGAGGTCTCGAGAGGACTAGAGACCAAAGGGGATCAAAATAGGGGATGGTTCAAGGAAGTCTAGAGGACCGGGGATTCTGGTACATGAAACCCTAAGAAATTTGGGATCTCTAGGTTAGGAGAACTGCCAAGATGGTGAAACTAGGTTCTATTTAGATTGGGATTCACTGGAGAGAGTGAACAAAGAGGAAACATGTCATTGGAATGTAGAGTCCCAAAAAAAGGGACTCATATTTAGGGATGTGGACCCGTCCACGAGTGGGGAGGTCTTCATCCTCACCAGATTCCCTAGTTTTTGGACTCTACCATCTTGACAACATGTTTCCTCTTTGTTCGCTCTCTCCAATGAATCTCGATCTCAATAGAACCTAGGTTCACCATCCTGGTAGTTCTCTAAACCCAGAGATTCCAACTTTCTTAAGGTTTCATGTACCATAATCCTCGGTCCTCTAGACTTCCTCAAGACATCCCCTTTTTCATCCCCTTTAGTCTCCAGTCCTCTCAAGACCTCAACGTATATATATAATGAATAGAAAATGTTTGAGACACTTCTATAAATCAGGTTGCATGCCTCTTTTTCCCTCCAAACATCTCCCTCTAGATTCCCCATGAGACCACCTCGCAGTCACCAGAGGAGCACACCGCTGCGGCAAGCCAAGCCTTCACAATCACCTTTGAGGCGCCACATAGTCTCCTCATGGACCTAAGAATAATTATCTCATAGATTTGTTCTACCTTTAATGTATTAGATGTTAGTTCAAGGATGATATTAGTTTATGGTATTAGTTTTCTCTTTCAAAGGACAATGTATGAATCAATATTTCTAATAAATGCATGGTGTTTCATTTATCGTATTGCTATTAAATATCATGTCTTGTAATGTTCCTCCAAGCCAAGTGACCCATGTTATGGACAACATAGGGTTTTCTTCCGCTTTCATGTATGAGCTTGGTGACGCATTACAATGTGCCTGAGGAATATAAGTCGGTCTATCGAAAACTCACATTTCAAAAATTTCCAATAGAGCTTATGCTTTCTCAGGATATCAAGGACCTAAGAGACATGATCATGGTGTTGTACTAGGTCATTAGAGTAGACTAGGATGTCATCTATGAACAGTACAACAAAGGTGTCAAGGAAGGGCTAAATACACTATTCATGAGGTTCATCAACACATTTGGAGGACAACCAAAAAGGTATAACCAAAAATTTGTAGTGGCCATAGTGGGTTCAAAAAGAGGTTTTGGGGATTTCTTCATTCTTAATTCACAATTGCTGGTATTCGAATCTCAGGTCAATCTTAGAGAAAGATCGGGCAGTTTTGGGCTGGTCAAATAGGTCATCTATGTCGGGTAGGGGACACTTATTCTTAATCGTGGTCTGATTTATCATTCTATAGTCTATGCACATGTGGAACGATCATCCTTCTTTTTCACAAAGAGGATCGATTCTCCCCATGGGGATATGCTTGGTTCGAGTGAAGACCTTCTCTAGGAGTCCCTACAATTCTTTTTTAACTCAAGTAACTCGATGGGAGCCAACCAGTAAGGTGCCTTGGAAATTGAGTTTGTCCCTGGAGATAGCACTATTGAGAAATCCGGTTCTCTCTCTGGAAGTGTGCCTAAAATATCATCCAGGAACACATCTGCATAGTCTCTGACTATCTCTATTTCCTCTAAGGGTTGCACTTTAGACTCTAGCTCAATAACTACAACTAGGAACACTAGATAACCTTTAGCTATTGTCCGTTCTGTTGGTATGTAAGCCCAGACATCCAATCATATGAAGATTTTAATGGCATAACTTGTAAATTATTTAATTTTTAATAAAAGAAATTTTCCAGTTTATTCTATTTTATTTAGTTATGAGATAGTGATGTAACATAATAAGTGTCTAAAGAATAATATTACTCAATGAAGTATGTCTTCAGGTTGAAGACCTGAACAACGAGATCATACAGATGTCAGGATTATATACATTCTTTCCATGTACCTAGTGGGATGTTATTGTGGTTGGATGATAGACAAAAATAACACAAAATACTAGAGTGTGTGTTGGTTGATGATAGAATCTCATCAGTCATAATATGTGATATCGAACCAAACACATAGATACTTGTTAGAGAATAGTGCATCAGACAGATCCACCATGAGTGTCACATGGAAACCATTACATGGTATTCAGATTCATCTCTCATAGTGTTGGTTGTGATTGTGGTTCTTAGACCTGAAATCATTGCACTCATCACATGTCGTTCAGTGTACTTTGACATCATCCACTGTGACCTTGAATAAGGGTTACCATAAAGGTGACGATCAGATGCACTGCGACACATGAGGATGATTGTGAATGATGTATATGGGATTTGTCCCTCCTATAGGAGTATGATATCATGGACACTTGATTAGCAAGACTGAGAAATGCATGGCCATGCACATGTGAGTCAATATGTGATATGAGCTTACATATATCTTAGACAATATGCTCTCGTTCAAGGAACATAGGTTGAATGTTGAAGAGGATGACTATTCCATGACTTGAGTTTAGTCTGGATATCAGTGATAAAGGAACTATACAAACAATATAATGCAAATCACAGATTGTAGGTTGAAGTTGTTTACTTTACATTTACTTGGGTAAAACTGATGTGTTGCTATATACGCTCTATTCTTGTGATGACATAAATCTAGTTAAAGCATTCACTGTCAATGTAATATGGAACCTATAGGGTCACACACTTAGGATACATTTGGAATAGGAGTTTGTTCATGAATGATATTTGACTTGATTACTAAAGTGTTTAGGTATTCAATTTAAACAACAATTAACTGAGTGAACTCTAAACTAACCGATTCAAGTGTTGAATCGATCGGTTGGAGTGTCAGGTTAATTAGAAATTGCATTGGTTGAATATGGTGTATCTTGTGTGGACAAGGATGAATACGAATTTCATATTAGGAATGTTCAATGTTCTATTTCTTAAGATGGCATCTTTTATGGTAGTTACTAATGTATTATGGTCTTTATTTGCTAGATCTAAAGATGGATATTTATAATGTAAATACCTAAAGACTAAAATTCAAAAACCCAAACAAAACATATCTTTGGCATTGTCGTCTAGGGCACATAAATGAGAATCGCATATCTAGACTCCATAAAGATAGTTACTGGACTCTTTTGATTTCACAGCAATAGAGGCATGCGAATATTGTTTATTGGGAAAGATGACCAAGACTCCTTTCACTGCTAACAATGAGAGGCCTAGTGATCTATTAGGACTCATACATACTTATGTATGCAACCCTTTTAGAACAACCACTAGCGATGGGTATCATTAGTTCATTACCTTTACTGATGACTTTAGTAGGTTTTATTATGTTTACTTGATGAAACATGAGCCAGAAACCCTTGAAAAGTTTAATGATTTCATGAATGAAGTACAAAACCAACTTGGAAAATATATCAAGGCACTTCGTTCTGATCAAGGTGAAGAATATTGAACCCAAGTGTTTGAGGACCTTGTGGGAGTCTATGAAATTGTAATGACTCCGCTTCTCAGTAACCCCCAATCAAGGGAGACCAAGAGGTCGGAGGCATTATCCCAAAATTTAGGATCAATGGTTTGACAATTTAATAAAAATAATTACCAAATTCTACTAAATCTAAACTTGAAAGATGGAATAAAATAAAACTTTTTCATACCTTGTCAAAGTAGGATCTAAGACTTCTATCTATAGTAGAAATCTACCTATATAACCTTCCTTTGAATATTTAACTTTGTCTTCACAGATTTCATTTTACTGTTTGTCCAGTTTCAGATTTGTATCTAAAACACCGACAAACAAAATGTCAGTTAGTATATTGCTATACTGGTATGTGGAAACAAACACAACATCATAAATAGGCTCAAACAACCTAAATATAGTAAATAGTTGATTAACAATCCAAATTGTGTTTTCAATGTAACTTCTCAACCGCTTTTACCCTAAATTCCGGATTACCCTTTCTTAGGGTTTTGTCCTTGCAAGGGACATAAGGCCACCTTCTCCATACTTAGCTTGGTTCCTGGGGTCACAACTCTGGGTGCCCAATGGTCTTCCCTCCAGGGCTTGACCATCTCAGACCTTCCCTCTGGGGTTTGGTCTTACATCATACATCAGGGTGGTATGTAGGTTCGAGAAGCACACTCATACTTAATTGTTATACACATAGTCACTTTATGAGATTGTAGAATTGAACAACCAAATAGTTTAGGATCGTAGAAATCGAGAATCTCCATGAAAATGCCGTGAATCATAAAGCGATTATTCATAATTTAACCACATACATGTTCAGTAGATTCAACAAGCTAATAGCAAATCCAAGCAAGAAATAGCCCAAGCAAGCAGTTCAATCCACAGAAGCAAGAATCATGAAAACTACATGTACTCTATTTACTATCCACTTTATCAAATTCTATCTATTCAACTTGAACTCGCTTCCTAGGGTTTCCTACTTCTTTTTAGGGTTTCATTAGGGTTCATCTTTATTATTATCACTGTAAACCCTAAAACAGCAAAATCGGTGGCAAACCCTAATTAGCTCATTAAAACCTTCCTAATAGGCTTAGGGTCAAATCAACACCACTTTCTTTGAATGAATTTCGAATTAATCACATTAATCACTATTCATCCTAAATTAGGGTTTCCATGTTCAATATATCACACTTGTGTGTACGTGTACAAAACCCCATAGCAAGTACATTATAATCTTAGTCAGATTCAAATCTTATTCTTTTTCTCAGCATGTTACTTATAAGTCGAAATAACCAATTTAAGACCTCAAATCTAATTTTCAAACATAATTAGGATTTTAACATCGTTTAATGCATAACATGGTCAACTTAAAGCACTTTTGGAATTAAAAATGATATCAGGCTTCAATATTATTTTTATTGGATTCCACACGTTCTCATGATCAATTTTCATATATAATTTGTCTTAATAGGAGTTACTAATATTTTATTATGATTTTTGCAAAATACTTACCTCTTGGCCAATCGCGAGGCGCCACGTGTTCTTTTCCTTCTCTTTTCTTCCATTTTCCTTTCCGCCTATTCTCCTCATGGCTCACACATCTAGGCACTGGATCCACCTTCTCTTTGACCCGGTGACCCAGCTATCATCTACCTACTCCCGCGCGATCCCGCTCGCGCTCTACCTACGTTGCCGCCTGGCGAGCACCGCTCGATCGCCCGTGCAACCTCGGCCGCCGACCTCCGTCCCTTTCAACCCGAAGCAGGCCACCCGCCGAGATGAGGAGCCCCCCCCCCCCTGCTTCCGCAGAAGAACAGGGCTTGCGCCTCCCTCCACAGCGGCCACATCTCCCGCCAACAAGAAGCCACGTCGTTCTCCTCTCCCTACTTGGCTTCATCACCTCAGTGGTGGTCCGAACCACAACAGAAAGCCCAGAACACAGAGAGAATAGCAAGACTTTTTTGGCGGCGAACAGGGGATTGAGAAGGGTCGCAGGCTGGGTAGCGGATTCTTTGACTTAACCTGGGTCTTCTGAGTCCCCGACCTGTCCCGCGGCGGATCATCCTGGGGCTAAAACCCCTGGCCCTTATATAAGGAGGAGATTGGATACTCTGATGGAAAAAATGGAGTTCCACTCCAACTACAACTTGGGAAAAGTCCCAGATGTGCACGCAACAGAGGCACCAAGGGGTTATCAGGTCTGGATTTCTATCACAAAATCGACTATCCCCTTTTTAGGACTCACGGATAATCAGGGAGAGATATATACCGAATTGATCCTGCATTGTACTATTCCTATTTTCCTAATCTGGAACGAAGTGCAGCCACCATTGGATTAAGGATCCAATGGCTATCAAGCCTCATATTAGAACAAGAGTCCAAGATAAATTGCGACATTTAATGTTATCTTTTACACTTTAGGAATGAAGTGCAGCCACCATTGGATTAAGGATCCAATGGCTATCAAGCCTCGTATTAGAACAAGAGTCCAAGATAAATTGTGACATTTAATGTTATCCTTTACACTTTAGGAAAATTACAAAATTCCTATTTTCTTCATATGCAAGTTATCTCTTAATAAGACATATTTTAAGCATATTTTCTCTCTCTTAATCTTTTATTTTCTTTATTTGGATTCCTTTTACCATTAGAAATCATGTGGGCTCAAAATCTCATCTATGATGATTCCATTATCCATATTTTCACATATTTCTCATATTTTCATCATTATCTCAAATTTCCTTCTTAATATTGCATTATTTGATTTCTTCTTTTCCTTTTAATCATATTGGACTCATTAATATATTATGATCCACAAAATCACATGTAAATAGGAAATATTGCAAAGGGAATCCATTCAATACATATAATTCACACAATTTCCATAATCATTCATTTGTTGGGGAAATTGCATATCCACTAGATGAACCCAAAAATTGGGGTTGTAACAAAAAGTGTATCATAATGGAATCTACCTGGAACACCACAACATAATGGTGTATCAGAAAGAAGAAATTGCACATTGCTAGATAGGTGCAATTGATGATGACATCAGCTGACCTTCTAAGGTTTTCTCTTCAAACTACATGTTTACACTAAACCATGTACCATCTGAATCAATTCAAAAGACACCATATGAGATATGGTGTGGGAAGTGTGCCAATGTGTCTTTTATGAAGATTTTGAGTTTTGAAGCTTATGAGAGAAAGTAGTTTCCCAAAAAGCTTGGACCCAAATCTGATAAGTTTTATTTGTTGGATATCCTAAGGAAACCAAAGGATATTACTTTCATTCCCTATTTGATAACAAAGTGTTTGTTTCCAAATATGATGTATTCCCAGAAATGAAGAATTAGTGGGAGGAAAATAGAACTCAAAGAGGTTTGAGACCAACAAGAAGACATTGAATCAATGGATGTATAAGAGGAACAAGGAGAATCACAACTTATTCTGGAATCTCAAATTCCTCATGTAACATATGAACCTCATAAATCTAGAAAGATTTAGTTATCTTGTGACTCAAGAAGGTGGTAAGTTGGTCATAATGATGAGACAACAATATAACTAGAAGCCACTAAGGGACCAGAGTCTGAGAAATGGCTTGAGGCCATGGGATCTGAGATGGAATCCATGTACACCAACAAGGTATGGACCATGGTGGATCCACTTAAAGGGGTAAAACCCAAAGGGTGCAAATGGTATTCAAGAAGAAGACCGACATGGATGTTAAAGTACAAACCTATAAGGGTATAGTGGTTACAAAGGGTTTTAGACAAGTTCGAGGTGTTGACTATGTCAAAACCTTTTCTCCAATCGCCATGGTAATGTCCATCAGGACCATGCTTGCCATTGCAGCATATCATGACTATGAGATTTGGCAGATGGGTGTTAAAACCACTTTCCTTAATGGGAATCTTCTTGAAGATGTGTACATGACACAACCTAAAGGTTTTATAAATCCAAAGGATGCAAATAATAAGCTACAAATGTCAATTTATGGATTAAAGAAAGCATATCGAAGTTGGAATCTTCCATTTGAAAAAACAATCAAAGAGTTTGGCTTTTGTCAAAATGAAGATGAACCATGTGTGCACAAGAAGGTTAGTGGGAACATGATTGTACCTCATATTGTATGTAGATGACATACTATTGATGGGGAATGACATCCCAACTTTACATATGGTAAAGACCTGGCTTGGAAATACATTCTCTGTGAAGGACTTAGGTGATCAAAAGATGATAATAAATCGCACTCAGGGTTTGTGTTTTGCCTCAACAATGGAGTTGTGAGCTAGAAGAGTTCCAAGTAAAAGAAGTTGGGAATTCTACAATAGAGGGTGAGTATATTGCTACATCTAATGCAACAAAGGAGTTAGTTTGGATCAAGAAGTCTGCCTTAGAACTTAGGGTGGTTCCAAGCATCAACAATGCAATTGAGCTATATTGTGACAACAATGGAGCTATTGACAAGCTAAGGAACCCAGATCGCATCAACATTCTAAGCATATACAAAGGTGGTTCCATCTCATATGAGAGATTGTACAGTAAGGAGATATGAAGGTTTGTAGAGTACCAACCAAGACTAATGTGGTTGGCCCCTTGACTAAAGTACTTTTGTAGCATAAGCATGATGGTCAAGTTAGATCACTTAGGATTAAGTTCAATGGTGATTGGCTCTAAGTGCAAGGTGGGTCTGTTGGTATGTATGTCTAGAGAGCATATCATAAGATAATTGTAATGGCATAACATTTAAATGATTGATTACTAATAAAGAAAATCTTCCAATTTATGAGATAATGGTGTAATATAATATGTCTAAAGAATTATATTACTCAATGACGTATATTTTTAGGTTGATGACTTGAACAATGAGATCATATGGATTCTAAGAGTATATACATTATTGTCGTGTCCCTAGTCGTATGTTATTTTGGATCGATAATAGACAGCAATAACACATAAGACTAGAGTGTGTGTTGTTTGACGATAGAATCTCATCGGTCATGATATGCGATATCGAATCAAACACATAGATACTTGTTAGAGAATAGTGTATCAGACAGACCCACCATGAGATACATTACATGGTAGTCAAAGTCATCTCTCATAGTATTGGTGGTGATTGTGGTTCTTAGATGTGAAATCACTACACTCATCACATGTCGTTCAATTTACTTTGACATCATCCATCGTGACATTGAATAAGGGTTACCATAAATGTGATGATTGACACACTATGATACATGAAATGATTGTGAGTGATGTAGATGGGATTATCCCTCTTATAGGAGTATGATATCATGGCCACTTGATTATAAAGACTAAGAAATGCATAGACATGCACATGTGAGTCAATATGTGATATTGAGCTTACATACATCTCAAACAGTCTGCTCTAGTTCTACGAACAAGGATTGAATGTTGAAGAGGATGCTATTCCATGCCTCGAGTTCAATATGGATATTAGTGACAAAGGAACAATACAAACATTGTAATGACAATCACATATTGTAGGTTGAAGTTGTTCTCCATCTTTCCATTTACTTGAGTAGCAATTATGTGTTAGTAGATACTGCTCTTTTCTTGTGATGATATAAACTAGTTGTTGACAATCGCTGCAATGTAATATGGAAGCTATACGGTCGCACTTGATACATTTAGAATAGGATTTTTTTCATGAATGATATTTAACTTGATTACTAAAGTGTTTAGGTATTCAGTCTAAACAACAATTGACTAACGAAACTATGAACCAACCAGTTCAAGTGTTGAACTGATCGGTTAGAGTGTCAGGTCAATTGGAAATTGCATTGTTAGAATTCTGGATGAACCAGGGAATGGAACGACCCGTTCACTGAGTCAACCGATCTTCCCAATGTCGTTAAATGATCATTTCATGTGATGGACTGCCTGGTTCATGAATCAATTCAATTGCACTAAAGATTAGTATTCATGTCATGTTTTGAATTAATCATATTATAATTACCAATATAATTATGATTGGGAAACATGACTAACCGACCAATTTAAGGGTTGAACCGATCGGCTCGCATGACAACCGATCGAGTCACATGTGAACCTATCGTTGTGCCGCTCGCAGGGTGTAGAAATTTTTGAAATTTGGGTGCCTTCCACTCCCATACGGACTACGAACCCTGACTCTTACCCTCCTATAAATATAGGGGTGTTGTGGGCTTCCTAGAGACACAACTCAATTGCCTCTAAATTTTTTTGTCTTTCCTATTTGTGGTAATCAAGAGAACTGTGCAAGTCCTACCCAATAAAAGGGAGGATAGCAAGGGAGAACAACTATGGGAGAGCAAGTTGGTTCTAGTACACCAACGTGAAGGGACAACTCCTTTTGTATGCTATTCTAGAATGATAGGAGTTCCAAGTGATCTGTGTGGACTATCCTAGAGGCAAGGATGTTTTCTCTCTAGGAGGACATCATTAAGATATCACCTGTGGTGATAAAATAGGAACTGCTACAGACACTACTCAAGTGTTACTTGAAGAAAAGCATATACTACGACTAGGAGATTGTCGCTATAATTGCTATAGGACCATGTAAATCCTCAAAACCATCCTTCTTGTTATATAGTTGTTGACGTGATCTATTGTTTTAAAGTGAATGTGGCATCTAAATTTTAGTTTATGTTGTCTTCCCTACTACCACATTTTCTTATACATTCCACTTTCATGGCTGACACATACAGGCTAGTAGTGGCATCTGTCCTAACTCTAATTGTGAAGGATGGATGACCAAGATTCTATATCCTTATTTTCATTTTCCTACAGTACATCTTTGCATTATAGTTATAAATCCAAACCATTTCTATAATGACATTGAAATCATTCATATCAAGAAGGATAAAGTTGTTAGGGAGTTCATTGTTCATATATTTCATATGAATGACCAATGTTTTTAAAAGGGATGAGAAGATATAATCAGTTAGGGTAGTGACTTCCAAAATATATCCTAAGTTCTTGAAATAAAAAAACATTGTTTATGAGATTTTACAAAATGAAAGTATTGGTATAACTAGTGCCGAATTAAGCTTTAATGGTATGTCCCATGATATCAATCAATCCTACATCATATCTATGACAGTCAAGACAAATATTCATCCCATGGTAAAGGCTAGAGAATAGAGTTACCTTTTATGAGTTGTTTGGCATTGACATGAGTTTCCTCATTATCAATGGTGAAGACTCAGGCCTTTCAATGCTATCTCACAACTTGTTGGGCTGCCATTGGGCACGAACCTTGAGGGTTAGGTAGAGGACAATTGGTTATGAAGTGTCCATCTTGCTGACAGTGAAAACACACTCACTTAGGGTGCTTCCTCCCACAGGCATGGAAGATGTGGTTGTGGCTCTCATGATGGGTCTTTTCCTTTCCTCCATTTCTACCCTTACAATTGTTACAACCTTGAGCCTTTCTGTTGTCATTCCTTGGGGTAGAAACACCTTCAGTAAATCGTAGATATCCTTTGGGTGAGTTTTGAGCAGGCATGATAGTCCTTTCCATATCCAGGGAGAGTTTGAGGGCCTCGATAAAGTTCAAAGGTTTACTAGCCATCACATAGGCTGCACCAGGGGATGTAGGTGTTTGACAAACTGTTCCACTCCCCTTTCCTTAGTTAAAAATATACTCAAAACACTCTAGGAGGTGAAATTTATGAGCATAGTCCTCCACTGACATGTTGCCATGATAAAGGAGCATGTATGTTTCTCTTTTTCCTTCTTGGCAGAGCTAGGGATAAACCTCGTGGAGAATATGGTGTAAAATTCTACCCATGCCATCTACTCCTTAGCTAGATTTTGGTATATAATGTATTTTTCCCATCATATCTTTGCTACTCCTTCAATAAGGTGAGTGTATAAGAGGACCTTCTTGCTGGGTTGCACCTCTAGAATGTAGAATCTGTGCTCCACTGCTAGGACCCAGGAATCCTCCTTATCAATGACTTCCATCTTTTTATTCCCCTTGAATTTCTTTATGTTTAGCTAATGAAGTCAAGGATGGTGGCTCTGAGATGAGGGCGAACAGGTAGGGATTCACCATTCTCATCTTTGGTGACATCTCATAGAACCAGGGTGTTAATGGACTTCGTAAGCTTCTTCTACTTTTCCATCTAGAGCATCACATGGGTCCGGAACACCACCTTTCCAACTATAGGTCTAGAGCCAGAACATTGGTTGGGGTATTCTTTTGACTTGGTTTCATCTGCTGACATGGGCTCGCCTTCAATGTCAGAACCATATTTTAGGTTCGGGATGTTGAAGGGGATGGCATCATGGTCGGGACCTCTCTGACAGTGGCCTCCTCTAGCCTCTTCTGCTTCTTGCAGTCTTCGCCCTCCATTGATCTCCTCCTCTTCTCTGAGGAGAGATTCTTCCTATGAGGGACCTTCATATCAGGAAGGTACTGGGGTGTGTTTATCAGGATGGAAGTGGTCTTGATGCAAGCCATACTATTTCACATAATAAATTAATATCATTTTTATGTTTAGGGTATTCAAAGCATTGTAGAAATATGTTTGTGACATCTTGGTTATATGCATTAATTATGATTTTTTAGAGGATGCCTTCAGCCTGGTACTCATAACCCTAATTTCTCATAAGGGTAGAAGGAAGTAGTTATTAGGTCCCTAGAGTTTTGTGAAGGAAGAAGGGGGTAGAGAAGGGATGAATCACACGATGAGAAGAAAACATAGAGGTATGCTAATTCGAGAAAAATCTATCGACTTTGGCCAGGTGGGATTCACAGAGGTTGGGAGTCCTCGTAAGCCAACTAGAAGTGTAGAGGAAAATATTGTCAGCTCGTAGGGTAGTGATCTCTGCCAGACACCATATCTTGGAAATACCCCTAATAGTTCCCTTGGGCTCTTCAGAAATCTTTAAATTTACTAATTAATAATGGTTGAATAGTAAAACAAGCTCTAAAATAAAATGTAACAACCCACTCCCCATGTTATCCACAATTAAATCAAACCGAGAGGGAAATGGTCATTATCATATTTATAGGGTCGAGGTTTAGAAAATAGCCAATATTAATTCTAAATGTACTGAATGATAAAGAGTTGAATAACATTTATGAAGATAATTTCCTCTAAGGAGTTACATGGAAAAGGAAATAAGTTTGCAACATATAGTAAATCTAACTATCTATAATCCTCTAGGATGATTTTAAGAATATTTTTTTTGGTGCATCCTTCTCTGGATGTCCATCTTTTAGATTAATTAAAAATTGACCTAAAATGACATGAATGAAAACAAGGTCATAATATCAGAATACACTTAGTATGTGGGCAAAAAAATAATTCACAAGTAGTTGTAACAACAAAATCAACCATAGTAGAAATTACATAAACGAACTTGCATTTTTTACTAATTGCTCAAACCTTAATTGCTCAAGCTTTTTGGTACACCCCACTCATTGGGGAATTCTATGTGGGGTACCCTCTCATTAGTGTTTTGTCCCTACAATGCAATTCTCATAACCTTCCCTTGCTAGGCTTGGTTTAATTGGCCTTCCTTTCCTGGCTTGGCCTTTTCATGGCCTTCATCTCGTAGCTTGGTCTATTGGTGATCTTCCTTCCCTATTTTGATCACCCGTCATCATAATGGCATTCTTACATCCCACTTGTACACTCAATCCACCAAAGATAACATCCTTGGTTGAGTAGTTTATCTTCATATAAAGTGATACAAATATGGGCCTTATAGATTGTAGGAACAAAATAAACAATCAATAGTTTAATTTCAATCATTTGGAAAACTCCAAAAAACCTCGCGAGTTGATAATGCGAGTATTCATAGGAATAACCACATACCTTTTTCCATAGATGACTTAATTCTCAAAAATTCAAGAGAAGAAGAAATAAATAAAGCAATCACCTTGTAATTAATGCATAACACCCAAGTATTACGATTGTGTTCACAAAATACTCATCAATACTGACATGAGCTCTAAGTTAGGGTTTTGGGGTCAAATAGGGTTTCATTAGGGTTAGGCTTCCAAACCCTATTTATCAAATGTAAAACTTTTCATCTTAGGAAACCCTTAATTTGGCAATGTGTAAATTCTTCAACATACATTAGATACAAGATACTCTTTTATCAAAAAATAGACTTTACTAATTGATCATGACATACTCATCAATTTCATCAATCTTATGAGATTACGATTTATAAGTATTAGTTACATTGAAGATTACATATTTATGTACTTTTGGAATTACAGTGGGAATTATACCATAAAGCCAATTTTAGTGGATTCCTTATGTTTTTCTGATCAAAAATATATATACTTTTGCTATATTTGGATTTTCATACTATTTTCCAGAATTATTACAAATTAATTTGTTTTGGACCAATGACGACCTACCACATAGGTGGATGACTGGTCCAGGGCTCACTCCGTATCAGAAGACCATGCTCGCATGGTCAAGCATAAAAGATTGAAAGGTCCTAACCTCATAGTAGAAGAGTTGAGGGTAGTAAAATCTTTTTGCCAGAGGTTATCTTCAACCTCAGTTGCTAGTGAATAGTCTTTGGTGAGTCAACACATGGGTTGGCTTTGAGATCTAGGGCTCTTGAGCGGCAAGTGAGGGTACTTCCACCTTCAGCCTACTCCGCCGAACCTACTCATGGTCACAATTGGCTCAGATATGGACGGAGCTGAGAGAATAGTGAATGAGAATCTGTTATGTTGTGTGAAGGAGAGGCGAGAGGGAAGGCCAAGGCTATCAAAGAAATTGGAGGTAGAGATAGCAGTTTTGAGTGTCGTGAAGTCTTGCCAGATGTTTTTGTCATTTCATAGATGGGGGTTTCATGCCCTTATACAACCATGACTATGGAGGGTTGGGCATCATCTCATCTTGGGATTAGGGAAAGCTTTAATTGGTTCCCAAATAAGGTGAAACCTAGGATATCCAATTACCAAGTTTCTAGGCCCTTATATGAATTAGAGAGAGAGAAGGTGTGATAGAAGAAATCAGGAACACTAGATCTAGTTTTCAAAATTAGCCATAGGTTAGGAATGATCCTCTAACCATGATCCATGATCCAAGGGCCATGATCGCATGTTACACCACCGGGTCGGGTCATGAACTCCGAATACAAATAATACAACATTTCAATACCTATTTCCTTTAATCAATCACTTTAGGGGAAATAATTAATTCATAACTCTCTCTTCCTTTAAGAAATTGATCCCAAATTTTAAAGGAAAGCTTTTAATAATTAAATCTCTATGTGGGAAAGATTTGGTGGAAAATAGACAAGTTAAATACCCTTTTCTTGTCCCTTAAGCAATTGCTTTATTTGAATTTTTTAAAGCATCAATTAACTCCTTTTATTACCCTTTTTTTTGCAAACAATCCTAATTAGGTATATTTTCTCATTATGTACAATTTACAATCTAAATATGCCTATTGGTTTTCTTTAAAATTCCTTTTCTAGAAATTTCCAAACAATTCTCTTATTTATACACCCATTGTCCATTCCTTTTAGGAATTCATTTATTATTGAATTTTCCACCCTTTCTTTAGCCAAGAATTATCAATGATTCATTGAAAATAGAAAACATGTGAACTTCCTTTTATATGGAGAATTTGCATTCTCAAACCAAAACTTTCAACAAGCTACACAAAATACCAAGTTTTCTAATATGTCCTTAACAATCTGTTATTTGCATTCAAATATTTTTTGTAAATACATGCAAAATTCTAGGTTATAATAGTAAAGGGGAAAGCATTTACCCTACCGTACCTTACCATTCACAACCCTAATAGAACAACCATAATTTTCTACCCAATATATATTTAATATTAATTCTATATCTAAACTACTATTAAAATTAGCTAAAAATATAGTCATGAAATTCAGATTTTATTCCAAGATGTAACGAGTATGATATGGGTTCTATCTTTGTTTACTCCACTTAGTTGAAGAAAAGTAGGTCTAAACAAAAATTAGAAAGAGAGTGAAGTTGTTTGCTAACGTGGTCATGAATGATAACAAAATTGTCAGATAATTTCTTAATGGGGAGGGAGGAAAATGTGAAATAGATATACACAAAAATATATAAAGAGAGATCGATGGAAGGATATATGATATTTTGAATTTTTTTTCAAGATAATTATACTTGAAAAAATGACAATTCTACTCCTAAAGTGAAAAAGATAAATTTAAAATAACAAAACAATCATGTAAATACTAGTAGTTGATTTTTTCTTTTATCTAAATGAGTAAGGATGGAATTCCATATGTCTGTGACACCGAATTATTAAACTCATTCTTTAATATCTAACAAAATATTTCCATCTACACCTATAACAAGGGTGGATATTTCCTCCTAACTAAAACTCTAATTTTTGAACTTAGAGTTAAAATTTCATCCAATCAAGACATAACATTATTAACATTTTAGTTTTTCATCATTCAAAGAAAATATCAATTTACTTTATCTTTTTTTCTCATTTTTTAATCTTTTCCATCATTTTCTTCAACAAAATTAATTTTTGTTTTTATTTCTAAAAAATCCATTTCTGGCATTGCCACCCATACTTCTCTACCTTTCACTATCTCAATGTCAAATTCATCAATTCTTAAACACATGCTTTTGCTTCTATTGACAAAAATCTCACTCTCATTCTATCTATCTATCTAGCTATCTATTTATTTGCCTATTTGTTTTTGTATCTGTCTATCTATTAATTTATTTTACACACATACACAAGTGATCATGCAAAAAAAATATACTTAACAAAATTATTAAAACAATAGCTACATAACCTTTATATCTTAATTAAACCACAATAAAAATCATATGTAAATACTAAATCTCTTTTTGCTTTATTCTTTGGATTGTATTATCATATTATCATGTTCATATCCCTTACTCCTTAAATGTGAATAAGATCTTATTATGAAGTTTAAAAGGGTACTTACATTTCTCCCTAAAGTCATTTCTTCCTAAGAATTCTTATATACCATTGAGTAATATGAGTATTAAATAAGTAAACTGTCACAGTTGGTGTACTGATGTAAAGCTACAATAATAACCGTGCTGAATTGAAATAAATTGACCATGACTTGTCTAGTAGAATTGTTTAATATAAATATATAGTCCTTCCTCATCATGGTTTCTCAACATTTTGGCACAATGTAATTTTCTTTGAGCTAAGATATGAGTGAAGTATGAAAAGTGTATATGAAATCAGATTTTTTTAAAAGAACATCAAAAATGTGAAAGTTATCTCTTCATAGAAATACATTATAGTAACATATTTTAACATTTTTAAAGTAAAATGAAAAAATGTATAGAATAGAAGAAAATGTATATATGAGGATACAACATGTGGTGAAACTATTAGCCAAAATACACCAATACAATGCATTAAATTGTTCCTAGAAGAGAGATTTGTCAGAGAGAGAGAGAGAGAGAGAGAGAGACTATTAGAAATTGGGGAATATGTAATGGGTAGAGTGTGGTACTAGTAGGAAGAGATATAGTGAGGACATTGCAAAATTTGTAAAGCATCTTTTAGAGAGTGCATAAAGATTTTACAAAGTAATTTAGGATTGGGACAGATGGTTTACAAAAAAATATGTTTTACATTGAAGATAGAGAATTTATGTATATAATATATAAAGGAGAGTGAATATGCTTGATGCAATTACAATTGTGCCCTTTTGAGATACTAGCCTAACAAAATTAATCATTTGGAAAATTATTTATCTTCCAAAATTTTCTTTTTCTCATAAATTTTACCATCATAGTCCATCTTTCTTCACTAATTTTTGTGCACACTCCCCTTTTTTCAACAATATCTTCCTATTATCCCCTCTTTAATTAACACAATGTCTTCTCTTTCTCTCATTCATCATATTTATGTGATTATTGAGGTAAATAATTATGAATGGAGTTTTTTAGATTCAAAACTTTATTATACACTTCTGAATTCTCTCTTCCATGACCTTTTGTGTTAATATCTTTTTATCATTATGTTTCTTCTCATCAGGACAACTCTCATGGGAACAATAACAACATGATAGAAATTGAACATGATCTCTCCTAGTAGTTGTATGCCTTAAAAATCCATTTACTATTTGTTACCAAAACTTGAGAATATCCCCTCCAAGTTCATGTACCACTCCTCCAATTATAGTCATATTCTAACGTACTTGGATTTTCATCCAGTAACCCACTATCTTAATAAAATGTTCTCATTTTTTTAGGTCCAATGCATGTTATTTTAAGGTCGGATGTCCTAGGAGGATAGTTAATTTAAACAACATATTCCCATAAGTTTGTTAGTATGTAATTAATCTCTAGTTTGGGTCTTCATATGGTTTTAAATTTCACATTATTTGTATCAAGAAATTCATAATTCATGTTATTTATGAGTAAACTAGCTTTTTGTCAAATGCACCTATGGAATCTTTTTCACTATTATGTAGATACTTGAGCAATTTTGTTAAGGAATATATAAAGGTGTTTAAAAAAATTCCACTACACATGTGTATGGTATTAACCCTTCATGGTGTCTATGGTGAGGGGATTGGCATTCAATAGAGATCCTAGATGCCACCAACAATCCTCCCACCTCATTTACCCATCCTATTTTCATTTTGTACCTTCTAGGTTTTTTAACATTTCCCATCCCTTTTTCCATTCCATTTACATTGTTGGAGGGAGGAGATATTGCTCATTGTTGTTGTAGATAAAGATGGAGGCATCTTCATAGACATTCATGGCTTCCTCTCATATTCTATTTTTGTTTTATTTGATCACGAGTAGATAAGACCCCTTGTAGGCTGTTTGGGAAACATATATATGTCTATAATATCATGTATTAGGAAAATAGTTATGTAAATATTTTTATTGCTTATTAGCACCATGTTCATTCTTGTTCTCACTCAATGTCACTTGATTTGGTTGTCTAGTTTATGGAACCATATAAGGTATAGAGTAATGGAAGGAATGAGGGAGTGGAATGGAATAGCTCTACAATCCATCAAGGATCCTTGTCTAGCACCCCCTACCTTACAATCTATCTATCTCACTAACCCTAAATGGAGATCTAAGTAGGTAGGTCTAAATCTCCCCTCTTCCTTGGCAAAAAGCATGCCAATAGGTTGAATAAGGGATAATAGGAGGTCAAACACCCTATTCCCATCTCTTATACCATCCCTTTCTACCAAATGGGTTATGAGTCCATACTTAGAACCCTATATTAGAGTTGATCTAGGCCAATGATTACCTATCATCGAATCAATTGAGCACTACAAGGTTGGATAGAGTGTGATATGGACTAGTTCCCCTATTCACTGTCTATTATTGCCAACTAATAGGGAAGGACTCTTAACCTCACCTTCCGTATACTTTTTTGGTTTGGTGGCACTACTATTTGATGTGTACGTGAATATAAACCTAAGGTTGCATTTGGTTTTTGGTATAAGATCCAAAAAATACTTGTGTAGGTATGGTATTCAAAGGTTCTATGTAGGATTGGGTATTAGATTTCCTATCCTCCATTTGGATGCACGCTGAATATCAATCAATATTAGTTTCTCAATTTAGTTGTCTCCTATATGGGCATGCATCTGTGTAATTGTTTGAATAAAGTGAGGCGAAATTTTATAGTATCATGAAGCAATAGTCAATCTTGGTGTCGGTTTCACATAGTTGTTGCATCTATGTTGCTAGATAGAACCTCATTTGATGAAGCATGATAGTGGAAGGATAGAGTCATAACTTCATGTCCATTGTGGTGGCAACATGTTAGGACATAGTCAGATGTATGAGGCAAAGCAACATCTAGTGGTAGCAGGTTTGATTGTGATCGATAAGGCCAAAAGGACCAAATATGCTTCCCATAGTGAGAGCTAATGCAAAATGTTGACAAGGACCAAAAGGGGAAAAAGTAGGAGGAATTTAAGCGGAAAATAAAATTAAGATGTCAAATCATTTGTGAAGAGACTGGGGGTAGAGTCACATAGTATACGAAGGAGAGGAGAGTTAAATGTTTAATTGTGTGTCAAGACACATATACCACAATTATACCAGAGTGGGTGTTGCATTTGAAAGTCACAATTGGATGTGACTTTTTCACTTAAGGGAATGAAGTCCTCTTTCTAATTTTCCAATACAAAACATAGGAATTCTTGTTGTTGATGAGACAAAAGTTTCATCCTGCTCAATTTCCAATGAACCTAACATGGTCTAAGTACATGGCTGACTACTACACACTTTCAAATGGCCCACTACCCTAATTATTTGTCAAACCCTAATTACTTAGTTGATTATTAGATTAACTCACTGACGTGTTCATAGTCTTAATATATATAAGTTAAAGTTGAATTCTCATGTTGTATAAGTTAGTTCTTGTTAGTTTTTAGTTGTGATTGATATCTTAGTGAAGTTCTACTTTTCCTCTCTTAGCTAATTTCATTTTCTAGTTTGGTGTAATTTCTTGCTGTTGCTAGTTTAGTGTCACTAGTTTCTCTTAGTATAGTGATAATTGCTCTCTTTAGTTGGTCAAATAGATCTAATTTCTAGGGTTGAGCTTGATTTCAGTATTTCTTTTATCTATTTCTTAATATAAAGTGTAATAAATCAATCTAAATTTTAACCATTAAAACCCTAACCCTCCACACTAACAACCTAGGATAGAAAATTAGCTCTAATGTATCCATTGTCCCTAAAGATTGTACCTGACATCCCATTCTCCTATGCTTCATCCCAAGATCATGCTCTTGCAACTCATGTTAACAAGAGTGTGTCAGTATCAAGATTTATAGGTAGTGTAAGCTTGGTTTGTTTGAGGCCAATCAAGCTTTCTGGAACCATTTTTGGGGAATACGTTGTTAGATCTAGCTTTGTTTCTCATACTTGTCTTAGTTTTCCTCACTCTTTATATTTACTTGTTTTTGTGTTTCTATACATTCTTGTTTTCTAACTCCTCTTAGTGAGTCGTGACATTGTAGGTGAAGGTGTGTGTTTTGACTTTAATCTCTATATATTGAGTCTTTATTTGAGGACCTAGAGATAGGGTTGAAAAAGGTGAAGAAACCTCACAAATATCAAGAGGAAGAGGAATTTATGGCTAATACATATGGAGAACCACCTCCCAATGAAAACAACAATCCAAGACAAATACCCCAAAAAACTAAAGGAGGATCTCAGGTTGAGGATAATTTCTTTGGTAATGATCCACCACTGCCTCTAAGACCATTGTATGACTACTTCATTTTGGAAAAGCACACCACCCATTGGTAATGGAGTGCAGATGCCAAGAAAAGTGCTCACTATTTTTGGTTCTTTATCATTGATATTTCACACATTTCATGATTTGGATTTTGAGATCCCATACAATTATGTAGAAGCCTTTATTGGGATTTTCTCTACTTCCCACACTCTAAAAGCTATGGATTATTCAATCCATTTCATTTTGTTCCTATTTTCTTTCAAGGAAAAATCCATAGAATGGTATTCCTACATAACTAGAATCATGACATTGGAGTCTATGAAAAATGAATTCTTGAGGAAATCCTATTGGATTCTCAAGTTCACACAAATGTTGGGGTGCATCACTTGTTTTCGTTAATTGTGACATGAATGATTCATGGAGTTGGGAGATGATCCAAAATATTTTTGAGATATTGCCCCACCATGAGGTATCCTTGTGTCAACTAGTTCACTTCCACTCAGGGTAATCTCAATTGAATCATATAGTGGCTGACACATCATGTGACGATACATTTATGTTGAAACCTCCTGAGGACTATTGGCCTCTCTTTTGAGCACCTAAAGGAAAATTATAGGCATCATCCATCTCAAATGACTCCAATTCATACAAGATGTATAGTCTTAGTGACATGATAGATTTTATGAAGAATCAAGGGGGGGAAGCTTTAAGAAATGCACTTCAATCTATTGACATGCTAATCATAAGACATTTCTTTATGACCATGCTTATGATTAGTACCCCAACTCATAAGAAGGTAGTAGTATTTTATAGGAGCATATAATTGAAATATTTGAAGTGATGTGTTGGTATAGAGAAGTTTTTGACTTGGTTCACATATTGATTTTGGAATCATATTTATCATACCAGGTTCCCACACTAAACTCTTTTTATTATTATAATACTATATGTGCACAAATTTCGGATCGTATTGATGCTTTTTATTAACCAAGTGGTGAGTCAAAGATCATTGGGAAACTAGTAGAGAAGAAACATGTGATTGATTATATGAGTAGCTAAAGCATAAAACTCGTTGTGAAATTGTAAAAGATAAGAACTTTGGTATGTGTATAACTACTCATACATACCCATTATTCCCCTTAAGTGATAAGTGGGGTTGTATTATGGTTTTTTGAAGGTTAATACTTGTACTTCTTGGTTGATACCCTCACTTAGGATTGCATGAGATATCAATGTAAGAAGCTTTAGGATACCTTACTTGAATAGTGTAGTAGCACATGCCATAAGGTAAATTGTCTACTACATAAATTCTGCAATGATGGAGATGTGTGGGATGTTATGGTCTAGGTTAAGATCAATTGACCTTTGTTGGTATGGTTCCCAAAAAGAGCCAGTCATATGATGATTATAATGACATATCTTGTAAATTGTGTGATTAATAATAAAGGAAATTTCATCTATATGTTTGATAAATTATGGTATAATGATATAAAAAGATAGATGTCTGAACGATGATATTGCTCAGTGACATATGTCTTGCAATTGAGGACCTAAACAATGTAGATCATATGTATGATAAGAGCATTGTTATGTATCCCAGAGAGACAATCATGTGATGATAGTAATGTGGCATGATGTAATTGATTTTATAATAATAAAAGGAAAAAAATTATTCTATTTTATTCGATCTTTACACATTGATATAAAATAATAAATATACAAAGAATGATGTTACTGGATGACATATGTCTTTAGGTTTAGAACATGGACAATGGGATCATGTGTATAATAAGAGTACACACATTCTTGTTATGTCCCTATTCATATGTCACTATGGAAGCAAAATAGACAATAATACACAAGACTAGAATGTGTGTTGATTGATGATAGAGTCTCATTAGTCACGATATAGGATATCAAGTCAAACAAATAGGTACTTGCTAGAGAAAAGTGTATCTGATAGACCCACTATGATAGTGATACATGGAACCATTGAATGGTAATTAGAATCAACTCTCATAGTGATATTAGTGTTTTTCGTTCTTGAAGTCACTACACTCATCACATGTTGTTCAATGTATTTTGACACCATCCAACATGACCTTGAATAAGGGTTGCCATAAAGGTGATGCTCAGGTACATTGTGGCACATGGGGACTGATCGTGAGTGATGTAGATGAAATTTGTCCCTCCTATTGGAATTAATATCATGGCTACTTGATAAGAGAGACTAAGAAATGCATGACCATGCTCATGTGAGTCAATATGTGATATTGAGCACACGTGTATCTCCTCATTCTGCTCTAATACAAGAAACATGGATTTAATATTGGGAGGATGATGATTCCATGCCTCTATTTAAATATGGATATCAAAGACAAAGGAACAATATAATCACAGTAGCATTGATCACAGATTGTAGGTTGAAGTTGTTATCTAACTTTCCACTTACTTAGGTAGCAATCATGTGCTTCTATATATACTTCATTGCTTGTGATCTTATAAATTGGTTATGGACATTTACTGCTAATGTAATTTGGGACCTATACGGTCAAACACATAGGATGCACTTGGAATGTGAGTTTCCTCATGAAAATAGGCTAACTGGGAATATGAGTCAATCGGCTCAAGTGTTGAGTCGATTGATTCATATGTCGTGATTACTAAAGTGTTTCAGTAATCAATTTAAACAATTGGCTGAAAATTGGTTGGTTGGAACTATGAGTCGACCGACTCAATTGTCAAATTGACCAATTGAGAACTCCTATTGACTGACTAGACAATTAGTAAGATTGGATCAAGGATTGATTTTAACCTTTTGATGCGCATTGATCATTGCATTGATAGCCAATATGCTTGCAAATAGGAAAGCATCTCAATCAATCGACTCAAATGTTGAGTCGACTGACTAGGTGTGAGTCGACCGACTCATGATCTGCAACAACCACAAATTCATGAAAATCCATCTCTTTGACTCCCAGTTGATCTGGAAACCCTCACCCTCACCCTCCTTTAAATAGAGAGGTAGTCAAGGCTTTTAGAAGATACATCTAACACTAACAAACATTATCCTCTTATAGTGGTAATGTGAGATCCCAAGCAAGTCTTACCCATAAAAGGGAGAGACAACAAGGGAAAACACGTCATTGCTAGCACATTGACATCAAAGGGACAACTCCTTCCCCTTTCTCTAGAATACACTAAGGATTTCCTAGTGGTCCGCGTGGACTACATAGAGGTCTGGAGGCCATTACCATCACACTAGGAGAATGTTGTCAACCTCCATTGGTGGTTTGTACCTGGAGGTTGTTGTTGAAGACTGTTTGTGTGCTACTTCAAGAAGAAGCATGAGATGTTGTGAGGATTTTCATTGTACTTGCTCTAGGACTAGGTATATGCCTTGCAAACCCTTTTCCTAGATACTTTCTTATTAACGCGATCAGCTGGTTTGGGATACATGTATAAATTTTGTTGTTTCCACTTCTTTATCTGTGGCCCTATTTCACAACTATGGTATTAGCGCCATGCCAATTAATAGTGTATCAGGATTTAAATAGACATATGATCAGATTTATTTTATTTCATACAATGCAAATATTTAAAATGATTAATGTGTATATCTGTTTAAATATGACATACAATCCCAATTCATATATATTATATGATATATATGTGCAATCTATATGTGTCACCTTAAAATCATTTTGATGGTGGATGAATGTGTGGTTATGTCCAAAAACCCCTATGCATGTGTGTGCTTGGTTGTTTGGTTTCATTCCTGTTGTTACTCAATTTGCAATTCGAGCCTCTCTCTCCTTCATTCTAAATGTCAATTAATGCTCTCTTGCCTATACTCCCCTCATATGTAACTCAAGATTTATTGTTTACGATGTAATAAGTTAATATGAATAGGATATTTTTATATTATTTTTAGGAAAGAGAAAAAAATCCGCACCATACGAGTTGACTAAATGGGAAGTCGAGTCAATTGACCAACGGACCATGGATGCCAACTGATTAAACGAGACAATCAATCGATAGGAGGCCCAACCAATCGACTAGAGGAGTCCAGCTAACCACATGATCCTGAGCCAGTCGATTGACTGATGGAAGCCAATCAACCGTCCGGGAAGTCCAACCAATCGACTAGAGGGTCCATCCGATCGACCGGCCTACTAGCCTATTCCAATAACATATTTTAAATATAGGTTGCTACATGAGATGTATGACTTAAAGTCAATTTTTTGTGGCTTCAAAAATTGCATTAGACTATGCTTAACCATCACTTTTATATCTATGATTGCATGATTTGTTTTGTGGATATAGCATGCATATCATACATATTATAAGTATGTTTTGGTTGGATATGTATATGTGATTATATATAAAATCCCTCAAATAAATTAAGTCTAAGATGTTTTCCATAAGTGAAACACATGAAAATATTGACCAACTAGCATAGGTTATGCCAAAGAATGGTGTCTCGTCTATCTCATGGAAGAGTGATGATATATATGTGGGTATGATAAAGTAGAGTGCATATTCTATCGTGTTGACTTTTGGGTCAGACTTAATTGTGTGGCCTTAATGATATTAAGTTCCAAGAAGAATGCAGATGGGTTGTGACAAGGAGTTGTGCACACCATATATCCAAGAGTTGCATTTAGATGCAATTGGAAAAAGTTGCCTACCTAAAAAGTCAAGTTTTGGGTGATAAATGACTCATGGTTTGATGAAATATGAATCGTGACTCACTAGAAGTGTAAAGAGTGGGATCCCAAAGGGGAACCACTCCCTACTAAAAAATTGAACAATAAAAACTCCAGTCTAAACACACCTAAAAGGTATGATGGAGTGGGTGTAAAATTTTCAAATCTTAATTAATGGTATACAAAACAACCAAAGTATAGCAGCATAATAGAAACATTGACTATATTCAATTTCTCATAAGGTTACAAAAGAACATCTTAAACTTACATGTAAAGATACATCATAAGGATCCATGTAGAGGGAAATCTAAACCACATCAAGGTTGTTTCCAATCTTTAACTCCTTAAGCTAGGTCCAAATCTTTATGCCATGTCCACTATATCCTTCACCTAGGGTTGGAAGCATACCCCAACAAGAAGAGAAAATAGAAGACAACAATAAAGGTTGGTATGTGCTTACAAAAAGGAAATTGAGCAATTTATAAAGAAATAATGACATCAATATAGAAGGCTTCTCATAGAAAAGAAAAGTACCACCCAAGTGGGTATCAAGAGAATTGATCCACAATAAAAGTGATACTTGCCATTAAGTCAACATATAAAAGTGGTGCCACATAAGCACATATGAAATTCAGGCACATAACCCATAATCTGTAAACATCATCCTACATGCATGTGAGATAAACATAGTCTTAGAACAACATAAATAACAATGACGATCAAGCCTCATAAACTTGAAACCTGATAGAGAATGACACATAATCAAACTGCCAATAAATATAAATGTGGGCCAAACCTCATTAATTTGAAACCTGGGTATTGGGCACATAACCTCCATCCCAAAAGCACAAAGGGAACATAACCCAAAACCTATGAAATTACACTACTCTAGTGCTACTGAATCACATAGCATGTTAAAAAGAGGCAAGTAGAAAGTATAGTCAGATTATAAAAACTAGTCACCACAAAAGTGACCAACATATACATCCACCTCACAAGTGGGCAGAAGATATCATATGTCATCATATGAAGTTCCATCGTGAACCAAGCATAAGATAAGATTCCAAAAGAATATACATGATCACAAGATCAATAACAAGTAGGGTACCTCACATGAAGCATAATATCAAAAGAAAATGACATTGTGTATAGGCTAAAGTCCATAGGACCAAGAGAATGATAAATATATGTTATTTCTCAATCAAGAAGAATAGGAGATGCAAAACATACCTCCACTTCATAGTCTAACAACCCAAGGACACATCTAGATCCAAATATAGGTTTACAAAGCACCTATTATCATGTATGTGAAATTAGGGTTAGATTTACATTGATTTAATAAACCCTAAAAATTGCCTTTTTAATATTAGTGAATTAGGTTACCAAAACCATGCCATATTTTAGGTAATCTATTTTTGAGTCCAAAACATATTTTATTATATTTTTTGACTTATAATTATTAGTTATGAATTTTTACAAGTTATTACTTATCTAGTTAATCCATTATAATCACATATTTTTTAGATTAGATCTAAGAAACAAAACTGATACCATTAGATAGCCCTTATTTTTTTATTTCATAACATATTTTATTTTATTTTTCTGAACCATGAATAATTACTTATGAATTTTCGAAGCTTGACCAATCATAAAATTCCACATCAGCATATAAAGTCAATCAGCGGTCAACCTGATGGGTAACCTTTTAGATTTGGAGTTGTATGCATATATGGGTTTGAATCGACCAATTGTGTTCTAAGAAAAAATGGGGAAAGAAGAAAATCTTTTTTTATTGAAACATGTTCGTTCAGTCCTACTAAATCTGTTGTCCTAATAACCAGTGGCCAACTCGACCAGGTGGGAAACTAGTGAGACCTGATCCCAGGGAAGGAAAAACAAGTGCGGAAGGTCGAAAATACCCCTTGCAGAAAATGAAACACACACCAAAAACTGAGGGGCAAACGTGATATTAACTAGAGGGGATTCATCGCCTCGCGTACACCCTCCATGGTCGAGTAGCAGCACTAGGTCGGGTACACAAGCGGGATACTCGAAGGCAAAATGCCAAAAACAATGCTCTCAACAACACCGCCCGAACTTCCCGAAGTCAACAAGCTCAGGTTTAGGCGTCTCACATTGACGGAGATCCAAAACTCATCGTCGGTCATGACCAGAAATAGGGGAAAACTTAAACAATCAGAAATGACTAGTCTCCAACCAATGAAGACTACAGAAGTGAACCTTGGTGTGTCACGAAGTCGTAGATACAAATCTTGGGGTTGGAGATACAATGAACAACCCAAAACCAAAACCACTAAGGAGAACACATACTAGCTATAGGTTACTATGAACTAGGGTGAGGCAAGGTTCAACAAGAAGATGAACATATCAAAGGAGGTCTAGGGAAGATCACCTAAATGGAAATTGGAATGGAGGTGACTAAAGAGACTGGAACATTAGCAAGATCATCGGAGAGGAGAGCGACAAGGTCCGGATTCACCAGGCTAGCCATGACCTAATTGGAACCAGAGGAGAGAAAGAGAGGTACCAACGAATGTTTTTGGGCAACCGAACGAGAGGAGATACAGCAAGGACCTGTCTATGAAAAATGATAGAGAGGCATAATTTGGACATTTTGTATTTATAGAGAATGAGAGCTAAAACTTAGGATCATTACGTTCGGTTTCGAACAAGGAATCCATAGGAAAAAGAATCGAGTAAAATCATGGACAGAGGAGAGAGAACAACGAGGAGGAAAATTGTAGCTACTATACACGGTCGGTTGGACTCCTACCCAAGGTAGGAGATGACTTTGCAGCCGTCAAATGATATCCAATTGTGGAAAGAATTAGCCGCATAAGGGAAATCCAAAAATCTAAAATCTATAGTGTGACAACGTGACAAAATTGATTTTATTTAATAGTGTTATTGCATTTTTATTCCTTTTCTCTTTCCACTTTTGCAGACACAAATGAATCCCAAATTAGATGAATTTTGCACAAAGACTAATGAAAACAAGTAGATTCTGATTATGCAATTAGATTTTCCATTTGAGGACTTTTAATGTGTTAAATCAATCAAATCTTATTTTCTCTTTCCTTCTTCATTAATGACATTGGAATTATCCAAATTTTATGAAACTTCACATATAAGTCATATTTAATGTGTTGGATATGAATTTTCCATCAATTTTGCATGTTGGAGTTGTTTGAGTAATTATTTAATATTTGAAGGTTATGTACACTTTCTCTCTCCTGATTTCACCTTTTAAGCAAACTTTCTCCAAATTGGATGAAAATTCACCCAAAGGCTATATTTATTATGTAGATTACGAATCTAAGGTTATTTTCCATTTTGGAGTCATTTATTAATTTATTTGATATTTTGGAGAAAACTGAGATCTTCTCTTTCCCAAAAGAATTAAATTAATTATTATTATTATTATGTGAATTATGTGAAATTTGACTCCCAAGATAATTAGGACCCAAAGAACACGATTTTTAAGTTAGATTTCACTTTTGAGATTTTCATTAATGAGTTATGATACAATTAATATTTGTGTCTTTTAATATTACATTATTGCTTAGATTATCATATTATTTCAATATTATCATTGTTTCTCATCCATTTATGTTTCATAGCTTAATATTATTACCAAAAGAATTATGTATGATTACTTGCATGGAATTTTATATAATTCATTAGTATCTCATGTGACATATTTTATGTGTATATTATTGAGTTATTAATGTGAGAACATTACGTTACACTAGGGTGATTTATGCATGCATTATCTCATTAAGGTTATACTAAACCTCATCTAGATCTATACTCAACCTTATTTGGCTAAGCCTAAGTGATCAAAATTCTAGGGTAGGGTTCAAGATCCGGTATGTTACAACACTCCACTCCTTAAAAGGATTACATCCTCGAAATCTATTGATCCAAACATCAACAACCAACTACTCTCTACGCCTTAAAAGGTTTAACCTAACAAGTCAAACTAAATAATATTTAGGATTACCCACATATCTTTTAGTTGTGACTATTTTGGAGATTTATGTTGTTCATGTATCCAACTAAAATTCATACCAACTAGGGTTTGTTTTAAGTCCTCGTGTCTCTAACCTAACAACACTACATAAACATCCAAAAGTCATAGGGTAGTTCAACTATACCTTTATATCAATCCTAGTCACAACTCCAAAGTCAAAACTATGGTTAGCACTAGGTTTGGGGTTTCACTACCAAAAACACCTCACATTATTGTGACTTAGTTTAGGAAAACTTTGATGAAATCCAGAAATTTTGTACATATAGTAGTGTTATGGAAAGTAATTTTGGTGATAAAATCAATTCAACATAAAACAAAAGATGGATCCAAAATCATTTACAGAAACCAAGTCACAATTTTTCAAAATGAGATCTCCTTATTACATCATTCTCATAGCCTAATTTCATCCTCAAGTTAACCTTACTATATATAAAGATTCATGTCACGAAAAACTTATATGGTAGCGTATGATCATCTAACCTCATCAAGAATTTAGGGCTTACCCAACATGCAACTCATATCAACCATTCACCATCTCATGAAAAACATAGGTCAAAACTAGGGTGATCATCTCACCTAGAGGGCAATTATGCAAGGTAAGGGTTCTAATTAGGGAGACAAAATTGAAATAGCCAGATTTTGACTACCATGGGCTCTAATACCATGCGGTAAGGAGTGGGATTCCAAAGGGGAACCACTCCCTACAAAAAATTTGAACAATAAAACCTCCTTTCCAAACACACATAAAAGTTATGATGGAGTGGTTGTAAAATTTTCAATTCTTAATTAGTGGTATACAAAACAACCAAAGTATAGCAGCTGAATAGAAACATTGACTATATTCAATTTCTCATAAGGTTACAAAAGAACATATTAAACTTACATGTAAAGATACATCATAAGGATCCATGTAGAGGGAAATCTAAACCACATCAAGGTTGTCTCCAAGCATTAACTCCTTAAGATAGGTCCAAATCTGTATGCCATGTCCACCATATTCTTCACCTAGGGTTGGAAGCATACCCCAACAAGAAGAGAAATTTGAAGACATCAGCAAAGGTTGGTATGTGCATACAAAAAAGGAAATTGAGCAATTTTATAAAGAAATAAGGACATAAAAATAGAAGGCTTCCCATAGAAAAGAAAAGTACCACCCAAGTGCGTATCAAGAGAATTGATCCACAATAAAAGAGATACTTGTCATTAAATCAACATATAATAATGGTGCCACATAAGCAAATATAAAATTTGGGCACATAACCCTTAATCCATAAACATCATCATGTATGCATGTGAGATAAACATAGCCCTAGAACTATATAAATAACAATGGCAACTAAGCCTCATAAACTTGAAACATGATAGATAATGGCACATATCCAAACTCCCAATAAATATAAATGTGGGCCAAACCTCATAAATTTGAAACCTGGGTATGGGGCACATAACCTCCCTCCAAAAAGCATAAAGGGCACATAACCCAAAACTAATGAAATTACACTACTCTAGAGCTATTGAATCAAATAGCATGTTAAATGTAGAGGCAAGTAGAAAGTATAGTCAGATTATAAAAACTAGTCACTACAAAAGTGACCAACATATACATCCACCTCATAAGTGGGAAAAGGACATCATATGTCATCATATAAAGTTTCATCATGAAACAAGAATAAGATAAGAGTCCAAAAGAATATCCATGATCACAAGATCAGTAACAAGTAGGGTACTTCTCATGAAGCATAATATCAAAAGAAAAAGACATTGTGTCTAGGCTAATGTCCACAGGACCAAGAGAATGATAAATATAGGTTATTACTCAATAAAGAAGAATTGGAGATGCAAAACATGCCTCCACTTCATATTCCAACAACCCAAGGACACTTCGAGATCCACATCTAGGTTTCCAAACCACCTATTATCATGTATGTGAAATTAGGGTTAGATTTACATTGATTTCATAAACCCTAAAAATCACCTTTTTAATATTAGTGAAAAAGGTTACCAAAACCATGCCATATTTTAGCATATCTTTTTCTGAGTCTAAAACATATGTTATTATTTTTTACTTATAAATTATTAGTTATGAATTTTTATAAGTTGTTACTTATTTAGGTTAATCCGTTAAAATCACATATTTTCAAGATTAGATCTGAGAAACAAAATTGGTACCATTAGATAGCCCTTACTTTTCTAATTTCAGTTTGAGCCACGAATAGTTACTTATGAATTTTTGATACTCGACCAATCATAAAATTCCATGTCAGCATATATAGTCAATCAGCGGTCAACTTGATGGGTTGGCCCAATAATCAGTGGCCAAATCGACCAGGTGGGAAACCAACGACACCTACACCCAAGGAAGGAAAAATGAGTGTGAAAGGTCAAAAACACCCCTGGCAGAAAATGAAACAAACACCAAAAAATGAGGGGCAAATGCAAGATTAACTAGCGGAGATTCATCCCCTCTCGCACACCCACCATGGCCGAGTAGCAGCACTAGGTCAAGTACATGAGCGGGATACTCAAAGGCAAAACACCAGAAAAATGCTCTCAACAGCACCGCCCGGACTTCATCAAGTCAAAGAGCTCAAGTTTGGGTGTCTTACATCGACGGAGACCCAAAACTCATCACCGGTCATGACCAGAAATAGGGGAAAACACAAACAATCTGAAATGACTAGTCCCCACCCAACGAAGACTAGAGAGTGAACCTTGGTGTGTCATGAAGTCACATGTACAAATCTTGTGGTTGGAAATACAATGAACAACCCAAAACCAGAACCGTCGAGGAGAACACACACTAGCTATAGGTTACTATGAATTAGGGTGACGTAAGGTTCAACGAGAAGGGGAACATATCAAAGAAGGTTCAGGGAAGCTCACCTAAATGGCAATTGAATCGGAGGTGATTGAAGAGACCAGAACAACAACAAGATCACTGAAGAGGAGAGTGATAGGGTCTGAATGCACTAACCTAGCCACAACCCAATTGGAACCGGAGGAGAGAAAGAGAGGTACCAACGAATGTTTCTGGGCAACCACACGAGGAGGAGAAACAGTAAGGACCCATCTATGAAAAATAGTGGAGAGGCATGATTTGGGCATTTTGTATTTATAGAGAATTGGAGCTAAAACTTAAGATCATTAAGTTAGGTTTCAAACAAGGAATCCATGGGAAAAAGAATCAAGGAAAATGGTGGACGGATGAGAGAGAACGGCGAGGCGGTAAATGTTACTATTGTACACGGCTGGTCAGACTCCTACCCAAGGTAGGAGATGACTTTGCAACTGTCAAATGAGATCCAACGGAGGAAATAGTTAGCCGCATAAGGGAAATCTACAAATCTAAAAACTATAGTGTGTCCACGTGACAAAATTGATTTTATTTTATAAAGTGTTATTGCATTTTTATTCCTTTTCTCTTTCCTCTTTTGAGGGCACAAACAAATCCCAAATTAGATGAAATTTTACATAGAGACTAATTAAAGTATATAGATTCTGATTATGCAATTAAGTTTGTCGTTTGAGGAATTTTAATGTGTTAAATCAATCAAATCTTATTTTCTCTTTCCTCCTTCATTAATGACATTAGAATTATCCGAATTTTATGAAACTTCACATACAAGTCATATTTAATGTGTTGGATATGAATTTCCATCAATTTTGTATGTTGGAGTTGTTTGAGCATTTATTTAATATTTTGAAGGTTCTAAACACTTTCTGTCTCCTGATTTTACCTTTTAAGCAAACTTTCTCAAAATTGGATAAAAATTTACCCAGAGGCTATATTTATTATGTAGATTACAAATCCAAGGTTATTTTTCTCTCTTAGAGTCAATTAATATTTTATTGGATATTTCAGGGAAAACTTAGATCTTCTATTTCCCAGGAGAATTAAATTAATTATTATTATGTGAATAATGTAAAACTTGTTCCCAAGAAAATTAGGACCCAAAGAACATGATCTTTAACTTAGATTTCACTTTTGGGGTTCCATTAATGAGTTACGACACAATTAATATTTGTGGCTTTAATATCACATTATTACTTAGGTTATAATATTATTTCAATATTATCACTATTGCTCATCCATTTATGTCCCATAGCTTAATATTATTACCAAAAGAATTATGTGTGATTACTTGCATGGAATTTTATATAATTCAATAGTATCTCATTTGACATATTTTATGTGTCTATTATTGTCTTAAGACTAATGTGAGAACATTATGTTACATTAGGGTGATTTATGCATGCATTAGCTCATTTAGGCTATACTAAACCTCATCTAGATCTATCCTCAACCTTGTTTGGCTAAGCCGAAGAGATCAAACTTCTAGGGTAGGATTCAAGATCCGGTATGTTACAAGAAGATTGTTGGCTGCAATCTTCTGAATTGGTAGTGAGTGCTATCAATTTGAAAAAGTAGTGGGAACAATAATTAATTAAAGGCCTAACTAGTATCATCAATGTTATCCAAACAAATAGAAATTGTTTTAACAAGGTGCAAATTTCACTTTCATAGAAATAAGTGGAAAACACAGTATCATCATGATCATTCCTTGAGAAGAACAAACTTAATGGTATAAACTTTCATAATTGGTTTAGCTTTTTAAGAAATGGTCTCCATCATGAGTGCAAACTCTATGTCCTTGAAACACCAGTGCTAGAGCAACCCGTTCCGAATGAGCCTAAAGACGAAATGGATTTTACTTGAAGCATGCCAATGATGCCACAAACATCAAAAACCTTATGATGGTCAGTATGAACTAAAGGTTTTAGAAATAGCATGAAAATGTGGACATTCTCGAGATGATACATATCATAAGAATCATGTAACGAAAGAAAGGTATAATGTCTCCAAGGCATTGTTTGAGTGCAAAATGATAGTGGGAGATCTAGTAGAGCCCTATTTGCTCTATATGATTGGGCATGTGGAACATTTAGGGAGACTAAGACTTCCTTTGGGTCAAGAGTTGGATATGAATATGATTCTACAGTCATTTCCAGAATCATATATCTAGTTTATCGAGTACTATCACTTGAGTAACTTGGATAAAATATTGTCTGAATTGCTTGGCATGTTGGTAAATGTCAAAGAAAAAATAAAGAAGGACAAGCCCATGATTATGATCAGCTAAATAGAGTATAATGGAAAAGCCAAGTCCAAGAAATGTTCTGAGTTTAAGCTAAAGTCCAAGTTTTCTGCACTCAAGACAAGGAGATGGGTAAGTGCAAAAGGAATCTATCTTTTTCACTTAAAGAAATTGGAGATGAAGTAAGGGATGGAGATCTCTACTTTAGGTATATACGTAATTGAGATTAACTTTGCTACTTCTTCATCTTGGGCACTAGATACCAGATGTGGATCACACATTTGCTCAAATGTGAAGGATCTAAATAGGAGTAGACCTTTGAGGAAAGGTGAGTTTGAACTACATGTTGTTGATGGAGCAAGAGTTGTTGCCAATGCAGTTTGAACATGTCAGTTATCTCTACCAAGTGGGATTGTAATAGAGTTACAGAACTGCTATTATGTACCTGCCATTAATAGGAATATCATATATGTATCTTTGAACAAGAATGGATTTGAATTTCTTATAAAGAATGGTCAATGTTCTATTAGTAAAGATGTGATCCCGCCCCAATGTATTATGGTATATACTTGATATATATGGATACAAACGTGTATAACATAAATACCAAAATACTAAAACTTGATAACTCAAATGACACATACCTTTAGCATTGCCATCTAGGGCACACAAATGAGAAACACATTTTAAGACTCCATAAAGATGGTTATCAGACTCTTTTGACTTTGAATCAACAGAAACATATGAGTCTTGTTTGTTGGCAAAGATGGCAATGTATCCCTTTCATGGTAACACTGAGAGGGCAAGTGATCTATTAGTACTCATACATACTGATGTATGTGACCCTTTTAGAACATATTCTAGAGGTGGTTATCAGTGCTTCATTACATATACTGATGACTTCAGTAGGTTTGATTATGTTTAGTTGATTAAACATAAGTTAGAAACCCTTGAAAAGTGCAAGGAATTTATGAATGAAGTACATAACCAACTTAGTAAAAGTATTAAGGAACTTCATTCTGATCAAGGTGGAGAATACTTAAGATAAGAGTTTGAGGACCTTCTATGATACCATGGTATCATATCATAATGAACTCCACTTGGAACACCACAGCAAAATGGTGTATCAGAAATAAGGAGTCAAGTTACTAGACATGGTGTGATCAATGATGAATTTTTATGAGCTTCCAATTTCATTCTGCAGACATGCTCTACAAATCACAGTGTTTAGATTTAACTGTATACCATGTAAATCAGTTCAAAAGACACCATATGAGATATGGACTGGGAAGCATCCTAAAATGTCTTTTATGAGGATTTGGGGATGTGAAGCTTATGTGAGGAATATGCTTCCTAAAAATCTTAGACCTAGATTAGATAAGTGTTATTTTGTTGGACATCCCAAAGAAACCAAGGGATACTAGTTGTGTAACCCATTTGACAACAAGTGTTTGCTTCTAGGGATGTTGCATTCCTAGAAAAGGAATTTATTTCAAAAGGAATCAGTGCAAGGAAGGTACAACTCAAAGAGGTTCTATGAAAATAAGAAAACATTGAACATGTAGAGGTACAAAAGGAAAAAGGAGAGTCACAAACTATTGTGGAATCTCAAGTTCCTCATGTAACACAAGAACCTCATAGATCTAGTAGGACACGCCTTGATCTTGAAATATTTGGCTATCTTGTGACTTAAGAAGGCGGTGAGTTGGTCATAAATGATGAGCCAACAACCTACATAGAAGATATTCAGGGACCAGAGTCTGAGAAATGACTTCACTCCATGAGATCTGAGATGGAATCCATGTACACCAACAAGGTATGGACCTTGTGGATCCACCTGAAGGGGTAAAACCCACAGAATGTGAGTGGGCATTCAAGAAGAACACCAAAATGGTTGATAAAGTACAAATCTATAAGGGAAGATTGGTTGCAAAAGCTTATAAACAAGTTCTCAGTGTTGACAATGATGAAACTATTTCACCAGTTGCCATGGTTAAGTTCTTTAGGATCATGCTTCCCATGAAGCTTATTATGACAATGAGATCCGGAAGATGGATGTTAAAATAGATTTCCTTAATTGGTATTCTTGAGGATGTGTACATGACATAGCCTGAGGGTTTTATTAATCCAAAGGAAGCCAATAAAGTACATTAGTCACTAAGTTCAATCTATGGATTAAAGCAATCATCTCAGAGATGGAATCTTTGATTTCATGAGACAGTCAAAGAGTTTGGCTTTAGTCAAAATGAAGATGAACCTTATGTCTACAAGAAGGTTAGTGGGAGAATAATTGTATTACTCATATTGTATGTAGGTAACATACTATTCATGGGGAATGACGTCCCTAATTCACATATGATAAAGAACTTCTTGGTAAGTACCTTCCGTATGAAGGTTTTAGGTGAAGCATCCTATATCTCAGGAATCAAGATCTATAGATATAGATCTAGAAGGCTTCTTGGCCTAAGACAGGGTACATATATTTATAGAGTGTTTAAGAAGTTCAGCATGAAAGATCAAAGAGAGGGAATATATTGATGTACATGGAATTTGCCTCTCTAAAGTCCATTTTCCTAGTTATTGTGAAGAACATGAACACATGAGTAAAATTCCATATGCATACACAATTAGATCTATCATGTGTGTAATGTTATGCAATCATACCAATGTATCGTATGGCTTGAACATGATGAGAAGATATCAGTCAGATCCCGATAAAAGGCAATGAACTATTGTATAGAACATCCTTAAGTACTTGAGAATGACTAAGGATTAGTTTCTTTTATGGTGATGAGGACAATGGAGCTATAAGTTAGAAAAGTTCCAGGCAAGAGATAGTTGTTGACTCTACAACACAGGCTGAGTATATTTTTGCATCTAATGCAGCAAAGAAAGCTCTCTAGATCAAGAAGTTCATCAAGGAACTTGGGGTGGTTTCAAGCATTAGCGATGCAATAGAGTTGTATTGTGACAATAATGGAGATACTATACAAGATAAGGAACCCAAATTGTATCTGCCTTCTAAGCACATACTATGGCGGTTCCATCTCATAGGAGAGATAATATAGTGAGGAGATATGAAGATTTGCAGAGCATTAACTAAAGGCAATGTTGCTAACCCACTAACAAAAGCACTTCCATAGATGAAGCAAGATGGACATGTTAGACTACTTGGAATAAGATTCATGAGTTATTGGCTCTAAGTGCAACTGGGAGTTTGTTGGTATGCGTGCCCAAAGAGCCAATCATGTGATGATTGTAATGTGGCATGATTTAGTTGATTTAATAATAATAAAAGGAATTGTGTTTGTTCTATTTTATTCAATTATGAGATAATGATGTGACACAATAGATGTCTAAAGAATGATGTTATTCTATGACATAAGTCTTTAGGTTTAGCACCTAGAAGTTGAGATCATTTGTATAATAAGAGTACATACATTCTTATTATGTACTTAGTTGGATGATATTATGGAATAAAAATTGACAATAGTAATACATAAGATTGGAATGTGTTTTGAATGATGATAGAGTCTCATTAGTCATGATATGGGATATCAAGTCAAAAGACATAGGTACTTGTTAGAGAAAAATGTATCAGACAAACCCACCTTGTGAGTGATGCATGGAACCATTGAATGGTCGTCAAAATTAAATCTCATAGTGATAGTCTTGTTTTTTGTTTTTAGACCTAAAGTCACTACACTCGTCACATATTGTTCAGTGTATTTTGACACCATCCAATATGACCTTGAATAAAGGCTGCCAAAAAGGTGATTCTTCAATACATTGTGACACATGAGGATTGACTGTGAGTGATGTAGATGGTATTTGTCCCTCCTAATGGAGTTGATATCTTGGCACTTGATAAATGAGACTAAGAAATGCATGACCATGCTCATGTGAGTTAATTTGTGATACTGAGCTCATATGTATCTCAACAGTCTACTCTAGTTCATGAAACATAGATTGAATATTGAGAGGATGACAAGTCTATGTCTCGAGCTCAATTTGAATATCAGAGACAAAGGAACTGTAGGATCATAGGAACACTAATCACAAATTCTAGATTGTAGTTGTTCTCTAACTTTCTAATTACTTTGGTAGAAATGATGTGTTGCTTGATACTGTTCATTGCTTGTGATGTCATAAATTGGTTACAGAAAATTACTAGCAATGTAATTTGGGACCTATAGGTCACACACATATGATGAACCTAGAATAGGAGTTTACTAATGAAAATAGGTTGACTGGGAATACAAGTGACCCAACTCAAGTGTTGACTCGACCGATCCTTATGTCATGATTACTAAAGTATTTAGGTAATCAATTTAAATAACATTGGTTGTAAATAGGCTGACTAGAACTAGGAGTCAATCGACTCAAGTGATGAGTCAACTAACTCAATTGTCAAGTCAGACAGTTGAGAACTCTACTCGACCGACAAGATGATTAGTAAGATCGTATCAATGATTGATTATGATGTCATGATGTGCACTTATCATTGCATTGAAAGCCAATACATTTGCAAATAGGAAATCATTCCAATCAGGTGTTGAGTCAACTGACTGGGTGTGAGTCGACCAACTCAAGTGTTGAGTGGACCGACTCAGGATCTACAATAGCCATAAATTTATGATATTCTGTCACTTTGACTCCCAGTTGATCCAAAAACCTGACCCTTGCCCTCCTATAAATAGAGGGGTAATCAAAGATTTTCGAATACAAGTAATGCTAACAAACATTACCTCTCACGATTGTGCTAACCTGAGAGCCCGAGAAAGTCTTACCAATAAAAGGGAGAGAGGACAAGTGAGAACAAGTCAATTCTATCATAAATACATCAAAAGGACAACTCCTTCTTGTTGTCTCTAAAATATCAATGAGGAGTTCCCATAAGTCTGTGTGGACTATGTAGAGGTGTGGAGGTCATCTCCATCATGCTAGGAGAATGTCGTCAACCATCATCTATGGTGTTGCACCTGGAGGACATTGTTGACAACGGTTCACATGATACTTGAAGAACAAGCACGAGATGTTATGAGGATTGTCATTTGACTTGCTATAGGTCCATGTATATACCTCACAAACCCTTTTCCAAGATACATTGTTATTGATGTGATCTGTTGGTTTGGGATTCCAGCATTTTTTTTATTTTCACTACCTTATTCGTCGAGTCATATATTACTATCGAAACTAATAAACAACAATAATACATAAGACTATAATGTGTTTTGGTTGATGATAGTACGTCATTAGTCATTATATGTGTTATCAAATCAAATACATAGGTACTTGTTAGAGAATAGTGTATCCGAAAGACCCTTCCTGAGAAGTGATGCATAGATTACAGTCATAATCACATGTTAATGTGATAGTGGTGATTTTGATTCTTAGACCTAAATTAACTACACTCATCACATGTTGTTTTATGTATTTGAACTTTATCCAATGTGACCTTGAATAAGAGGTTTCCATAAAGGTGATGCTTAAGTACATTGTGACACATGAGGATTGACTGTGAGTAATGTATATGGGATTTTTCATCAGACTAGAGTTGATATCCTAGCTATTTGATAAGTGAGAATGAAAAAAATTATGGCCATATTCATGTGAGGAAGTATATGATATTGAGCTCATATGCATCTCTAAAGTTTACTCTTGCTCAAGAAACATGGATTGAATGATTAAGAGGATGAAGTTTTCATGCCTCAAGTTCAATCTGGATATCTAAGACAAAGGAATTGTAGAATTATAGTAACACTAATCATAGATCTAGGTTGAAGTTCCTCTCCAACTTTTCAATTTCTTGGTTAGCAATGATGTGTTGCTAGATACCACTCATTGCTTGTGATGCCATAAATTATTTATGGACTTTCACCACCAATGTAACTTGGGACCTATATGGTGGCATGCATAGTATACACATGGAATAGGAGTTTACTCATGAATAACGGGTTGACTGAGAATATGAGTCAACTGACTCGTGTTGAGTCAATTGATTCATGTGTCATGATTACTAAAGTCTATGTAGGTGATGATTTAAACAACATTGGTTGATAATTGGCTGAATGGGAATGTGATTTGAAAGAATCAAGTGTTGAGTCGATCGATTCAAGTGTCTAGATGACCGATTGTACAGTCAGTAAGCTTAAATCAACAATTTGATGTCGACGTCATGTTATGCATTGATTATTGCATTGAAAGACAATATATTTTTGGATAGGAAAGCACTTGAATCACTCGAGTGGGAGTCCAATAAAATGATTGGGGTCTAATTCGACTGACTCAATTGATTAGTCGACCTACGCATGATTTGCAATAGCCAAAAGTCGTGAAAATCAGTCTCTTTGACTCCTAGTTGATTTGGAAACCCTAATCCCTACCCTCCTATAAATAGAGGGGTAGTCAAGTCTTTCATAAGACACAATCAAAGTTGACATTCATTATCCTCTCATAGTTGTGGTAATGTGAGAGCTCGAGCAAGTCTAACCCGTAAAAGGGACAGACAGTATGGGAAAACAAGTTAGATCTATCATGTTGAAATCAAAGGGACAAACTCATTCCAATTGGCTCTAGAAAATTGTGATGAGGAGTTCTCGATGTTCCATAGACTACTATAGAGGGGTGGAGGGTTTTTCCAACACAGTAGGAGGACAACACTGTCATCGACCAAATAGGTTCTAGCATAGTTTTTTTTGCAAGAAAAGGTTTCCACATAGGATGTGGAACTTAGGTGGTAATGATTCTTTTTGGCTCCAAAGATATTCTTTAGTATGGCCATAATCCTCGACTATATTATCTGATTGCATGTTTTGTTTATGGATATAGCATGTTTGTGATACATATTACAAGTATGTAGTGATTGTATATGTATATGTATTTATAAATACAAATCCCTTAATTAAATATTAAGCCTTATATTCTTTCCATAAGCGACATACATGAAAAGCTTGATCGACTAAGCATGGGCATGCACTAGCGTAGTGCACTGTCTATCTCGTGGAAGTGTGATGGTTGATATGTGAGTCTACCTTCACAAGGTGCACATTCTATCATGTTGGCTTATGGGTCAGACTTAATTAGGTGATCTTAATGGGATTAACCACCTAGAAGAATAAATATGAATTATGACAAAACGTTGTACATGTCATCTATCAAGAGTTTCATATCATGCAATTGGAAAGTGTTGCCTACCTATATAGTCAAGTTGTGGGAGATCAGCCCAAGCTGACTCATGACTTTAATAAAATGTGGATCTTGACTCACTAAAAGGTTGTACGCTGCAATATTCTGAATTTATAGTGAGAGCTATCAATTTGAACAAAATATTTGGATCAATAATTAATTAAAATCCTAATTAATGTCATCAAATTTTCTTCTAATCAAATCAAATAAAAAAGTGTTTTGACAAAATGCAAATTTCTTTGTAGAAACTAATGGCAAACAACAACACATTTTCATTATGATTAGTCATTGAGAAGGACAAGTTAAATGGGAGTAACTTCCACAATTGGTTCAGGACATTGAGAATCTTTGTCACACAAGAGAACAAGCTCGATATCTTAGAGACACCAGAGCCAAACAAACTTGCTCCCAATGTGTCTTAGGTTGAATGGAATGCTTACATGAAGCATATTGATGATGTAGTAGGTGTCAAGTGCCTGCTCAATGAACTATGAGTTGAAAAGATATCATGAGAACATGGATTTCATTGAGATGGTAATGCATCTTAAGAACATGTACCAAGATCAGGCAATACGAGAGAGATATGATGTCTCAAAGGTGTTTCCAATATGACAGATGGAGATCAAGTAGGTCCCCATGTGCTCAAGTTGATTGGGTATGTGGAAAACCTTTCTAGACTGGGATTTCACTTAGGCCAAGAGTTAAACACATATTTAATTTTACAATGACTATGAGAATCATGCATCTTGATTGTTATGAATTGCAACATGAATGGTTTTGACAAGTCGTTGTCAAAATTATTTAGTATGTTGAGAATTGTTGGAAGCACAGATAAAGAAGGACAAACCCAAATTTGTGATGATCATCATCAGAGGCAAAGGGAAGTCAAAGGGAATGGACAAATTGAGAAGTGTTCTAAAGATATCTAGAATCCTAAGTATTTTGCACGAAAAGCTAAGGGAGGGGTGAACAAGGCAGGCAATTGCCACTGTTGTCACCAAGATACACACTAGAAAATAAATTACCCTCTTTATCTGGAGGAACTACAGAAGAAGAAGCATGGGATAGAGATCTCCAATTCAGGTATACACATTATTGAGATAAATATGTCTATGTCTTCATCTTGGGTACTAGATTGGATCTCACACATGCTCTCATATGCAGGATCTAAAAAGAAGTAAATCTTTAAGAAAGGATGAGGTTGAACTATTCCTTGCAAATGGAGCAAGATTTGTTGCCACATTAGTTTAAACCTATCATTTATCTCTACCCAGTGGTCTTGTTAAGAGTTAAAGAATTGCTATTATGTACATGCCATTAATAGAAACATCATTGATGTGCATTGTGTGGACAAAGATGGATCTGAATTTCACATTAATAATGGTTTATGTTCTATTTCTAAAGATGAGATCTTTCATGGTAGTGCCCCAATGTCTTAGATCTCTATTTGCTTGATCTAGAGACAAGTGTTTATAAGGTAAATACCAAAAGGCTAAAAATCAATAACTCAAACAAGAACATTTCTTTAGAATTGTCATCTAGAGACGCATCTCTAGACTCCATTAAAATGGTTATCTAGAATCTTTTGATTTTGAATGAATAGAGACATGTAAATCTTGTTTATAACACAAGATGACAAAAACTCCTTCGAGTGTTCATAGTGAGAGAGAAAGTGATACATTAGGACTTATACATACTGATGTAAGCAGACCATTTAAAACAAATGGTAGATGTGGTTACCAATACTTCATTACCTTCACTAGTGATCTCAATAGGTTTGTCCAAGTTTACTTGATGAAACACAACTCAGAAACCCTTTAGAAATTTAAGGATTTCATTAGTGAAGTACAAAACCAACTTGGTAAAAGTATTAAAGAAATATATTCTGATCAAGGTAGAGAATACCTAAGACAAGAGTTTGAGGACCTTCTAAGAGCCTGTGGTATCGTATCACAATGGACTCCACCTAGAACACCACAACACAATGGTGTATCAAAAAGAAGGAATCACACATTACTAGATATGGTACAAGCTATCAAAAAGAAGGAATCACACATTACTAGATATGGTGTAAGCTATCAAAAAGAAGGAATCACACATTATTAGATATGGTTCAAGCAATGATGAGTTTTGCATATCTTTCAATTTCATTCTGAGGATATGCTTTAGAAACCTCTGTGTTTAGACTCAACCATCACCATCAAAATATGCTCAAAGGAAACCACATGAGATATGGCATGGCAAGCATCCCGATGTGTCTTTTATGAAGATTTGGGGATTTGAAGCTTGTGTGAGAAAGTAGTTTCCCAAAAAGCGTGGACCCAAATCGGATAGATGTTATTTTTTTATATATCCCAAAAAACCAAGGGATACTTATTTTATACTCCATCTGAACAAACACTTTGTTGTTAGGAATGTTGTGTTCCTTGAAAAGGAATTTATCTCTAAAGGAATCAGTGGGATAAAATTATAACTTGAAGAAGTTCAAAACCAACAAGAAACCATTGAACCTCTAGAGGTACATAAGGAACAATAAGACTCAAAAAATTTTGTGGAATCTCAAGTTCCTCTTGTAACACATGAACCTCATAAATCTAGTAGGACACTCCTTGAGCATGGACGATTTTGTTATCTTGTGACTCAAGAAGGCAATGAGTTGGTCATTGATGATGAGCCAAGAACCTACCTAGAAGTTGTGGAGGGACCAGAGTTTGAGAAATGGCTTGAGACCATGAGATCTGAGATGGAATCTATTTACACAAACAAGGCATGGACTTTTGTGGATCCACCTAAAGGGGTAAAACCCATAGGGTGCAAATGGGTCTTCAAGAAGAAGAGCGATATGGATGGTAACATACAAACCTATAAGGACAATTTGGTTGCAAAAGGTTTAAAATACGTTCAAGGTGTTGACTATGATGAAACTTTCTCACCACATGGTTAAATACATTAGAATCATGCTTGCCATTACAAGTTATTATGACTATGAGATTTGATATATGTATACGAAAACTATATTCCTTAAAGGGAATCTTCTTGAGGATGGGTACATGACAGAGCTTGAGGTGTTTTATGAATATGAAGGAAGCCAATAAATTATGTAAGATGCAAAGGTCAATATATGGATGGAAGTGAGCATCCTACATTTTAGCAATCAAGATCTATAGAGATATATCTAGAAGGATTTTAGGCCTAAGATAGAGCACAAACAATGATAAGTTGTTGAATAGGTTCAACATGGAGAACTCAAAGAGAGGAAACTTACCCATATCCCATGGTTTTAGTATCCTTGGAGTTCTATGTCCTAGTTCTTGTAAAGAATGTGAGTGCATGAGTAGGATTCCATATGCATATGCAATATGGTCTATCATGTACGTAATGTTGTGTATTTGTGTCAATGTCTCATATTCCTTGAGTATGACTAGCAGGTATCCATCAAACCCCAGTGAAAGTTATTGGACTTCCGTGAAGAACATCCTTAAGTACTTGAGAAGAACTAAGGATCAGTTCCTTGTTTATGGCCGTGAGGAAGATCTAGTAGTAAAAGGTTACATTGATGCTAGCTTTAACAATGACAAAGATGATTATAGATTGCAATCTGCATATGTAATTTTCCCTAACAATGGAGATGTAACATGGAAGCATTCCAAGAAAGAAATAGTTGTTGATTCTACAACAGAGATCAGGTACATTGTTGCATCTAGTGTAGCAAAGGAAGTTGTCATGATCAAGAAATTCATCTCTGAACTTGGAGTGGTTCCAAGCACTAGCGATGCAGTAGAGTTGTATTGTGACAACAATGTTGCTATTGCACAAGCTAATGAATTCAGATCTCATTGGTGTCCCAAGCACATACTATAAAGGTTCCATCTCATATGAAATATCATACAACTATGAGATGTGAAGATTTGTAGAGTAGAAACTAAAAACAATGTTGTTGACCCACTAACAAAATACTTTCACAACAGAAGCATGATGGACATGTAAGGTCACTTGGGATTAAGTTCATGAGTGATTGGCTCTAAGTGCAAGTGGTAATCTATAGGTATGTGTTCCCAAATAGTGTGTTATACGATGATTGTAATAGCATATCTTGTAAAAAATCTGATTAATAATAAAGGAAATTCCATCTATATGTTTGTTCAATTATGAGATGATGATATAACATGATAGATGTATGAAAAATGTATTTATCAATGGAATATTTCTTCCAGTTGAGGACCTGAATAATGAGATCATATGTATGATAAGAGTATATGTATTCTTGTTATGTCCCTAGTCATATATTATTATGGAAGATAATAGACAACAATAATACATAATACTAGAATGAGTGTTGGTGGATGACGAAATCTCATTAGTCATGATATGTGATATCAAACCAAACACATAGGAACTTGTTAGATAACAATGTTTTGGACAGACCCACCCTAAGAAGTGATATATGGATAATACTCATAATCACATCTCAATGTGATAGTGGTGATTGTGAATTTAGACCTGAGGTCGCTACGTTCATCACATGTTGTTCAATGTATTTTAACATCATCCAATGTGACCTTGAATAAGGGTTTCCATAAAGGTCATTCTTGGGTCCATTGTGACACATAAGGATTGACTATGAGTGATGTAGTTGGGATTTGTCCCTCCTAGTGGATTTGATATCCTATCCACTTGATAAGTTTAATGGAGAAAATGTATGGCCAGACTCATGTGAGTCAATATATGATATTGAGCTCATATGCATCTCTAAAGTCTACTCTAGTTCAAGGAACAAAGATTGAATGATTACGAGTATGACATTTCCATGCATCAAGTTCTAACTGAATATCTAAGATAAAGGAATTATACAATCATAGTAAAATTGATCATGGATCTTAGTTGAAGTTTCTCTCCAACCTTCCAAATACTTCGGTAGAAATGATGTGTTTCTAGATGCCACTCATTGATTGCGATGTCATATATTAGTTATGGATGTTCACTGGCAATGTAGGGATCTATAGAGTCACACTCTTAGGATACACTTGGAATAGGAGTTTACTCATGAATAAATGGTTGAATGGGAATGTGAGTCAACTGACTCAAGTGTTGAGTAAACAAACTCAAGTGTTGAGCCAACTGATTCATTGTCGTGGTTACTGAAGTGTTTAGGAAATCAGTTTAAGCAGTAATGGCTGATAATCATCTGAATGGGAATGTGAGTCACCGACTCAAGTGTTGAGTCAACCGATTCATGCGTCGAGTCGAACAATCAAGTAAGCCAGCCGACTGGACAATCACTAAGATTGGATTAAGGATTAATGTTGACATCGTGTTATGCATTGATTGTTTCATTGAAAGCCAATATGTTTACAAAGAAGAAAGATTCCAATCATCCTACTAGGAGTCCAATTGACCAGTTGGGATGTGTATCATCTCAAGTGTCGATTCAATCGACTTGTGATTTGTAGTAGCCAAAAATTTGTGAAAATTCATCTCTTCGAACCCCAGTTGACTTGGAAACCATGACCCACTTATAAATAATGGGGTACTCAAGGTTTTAAGAAGACACAACTAATGCTGAAAATGTTGTCCTTTCATAGTTGTGGCAACATGAGAGCCTGAGCAAGTCTTACCTGTAAAAGGGAGAGATAGTAAGAGAGAACAAGTCAATACCAGCATGTTGACATCGAAGGGACACAATCCTTCTCGTTGGCTGTAGAAAAGTGCAACAAGGAAGCTTCTATTGGTCCATGTGGACTATAATATAGGTTTGGAGGTTGTCTCCAACACTCTAGGAGGACAATGTTAGTTATCATCCATGATGTTACCCAAGAGACCACCTCGACTGTCATCCAGGTGTTGTCATATCTAGAAGCACTTTTTGTGAGGATTGTTGTTGGACTTGCTCCGAAACCAGGTATATACCATGTGAACCCTCTTTCTAAATACATCATTGTTGATGTGATCTGCTTGTTTGGGATATAGGCATAAAAAACTTTATGTTACCTTATATATTTCCCGACTTCCCTATAACCTTAGGGATCAGGTGGTTAGATTTCAGTGATGAAATCCCCATTGATAAGTGTAGTGTTGTAAAATGCCTAAATCTAAGTACCTAAAATATATGTTCTATACTTGTGACTTTACCATTCAAATAATATTAGAACCCTTTTTACTTGATTTAAAATAAATTTCCAAATGATATCATTAATTCAAAAATATCTTTTGTATATGAAATCTTAGAATAAAGTAACCATTATTTGTTGATTTGAAAATACACCAATTAATAGGTTTGACCCTATTTTTATAATCTTGAATATTCTAGTCTTTTATAGATGGGAGAACTGAAGGAACACAAAAGTTTGTATTATAATTGAGTAATTGAGTAGAACACATGTACTACGCAAGTACTTAATACGTAAGTATTGGAATGTTATACAAAATGGATTCAAAAGGTGAAATTGAGTTTAAATTAAGATTCTTCATATCCTAATTAGTTAACCATATAAATTTCATGTCATTAAAGTAATGTTTTCTCACTTAGTTAGTTTAATGAAAAATAGTTAACCACTTTAGGTTAAATTATTTAGTCAAGTCATCACTTTCAATTTCATTAGAGTTATGTTTGTATTATTCTATTACAGGTATTAGATATTAATACTAGGATAATTGATCATTCATGATCCTCTCATGGTTACTTGATCAGGATCATGAGATGTGGATTTCATCTCCCACCTCTCAACCCTCCTCTACTCTTTTATGACACATCCACTGAGTGTCTCCTCTAGCCATTTTATGCCTCATCGAGTAATGATTCCTGTGGATTTCTTTATTATTCACTTCTACAAATATTTATATGTTGATTGTGGTATATATCGAGGTCAGTAGAGACTAAGAGATAAAACACACAGTTTATCCCTAAAGGAACTGCCTCTTTGAAGTCACTAACATCAATACACCCTTATGGTCAATTACACACCACTACTTAGTAATAAAATAATTGTAGCCCATACATCCATTCATCACCTATATATACCATTTTTCTTGAATATTCTTAGTTTTCCCTAGAGTGCTCAAGCTTTCATACAGGCTGACAAAGCTTCACCACATGTACACATGTCACTTGGGGTCAATTCATGTTAGAGTATAAATCCTTGAATGTCCTCATACTTCTAGTGCATTTGCTTTGCCTTGTAATGTGTTTTTCACCTATCTAACCTGTGAAATTTTTAAGCACCTTCTCCATGGCCGGTCATTGTCAAGGAAATTATCAGGTATTTGGATTTGGCCAAGATTACAATATCCAACATGGAGTCATTATGGGTCGCTAGGGTGACTTGTTGGATTGAAATTTGTATTCCTTCACTACTTTTGAATTTCAAGATCAATCCATCATTTCATTAACATATGATTTCAATATGTTTCTATGTACATATGTATACATATATATACATATATTTATATATGTATATATATAAAAAGAGAGAAACAAGAAATATAAATGACAAAAGAATGTAAGGTAAAGGACTATGGAATATATATATATATATATATATATATATATATATATATACACATATATATACATACATATAGAGAAATAAGAAATACAAATGGTAAGAGATAGTAATGTATATGACTTATGTGTTTTCAGACTCCTTTGTCATTTTATTGACTTTCTGGAAGTTGTAATTTTTCTTTGTTCCTCAACTATGTCTTTAAGGTTTAATCAAGCTTTCATATATTATTTTTAATGGTGGCTTTGGGTGTATGGAACTTATTTAATTATAATGGGAAATTAATCTGTTTCTTACCAAGAATAACTCATGTATGACAAATACTATGGAAATATATTAACATGTTCCTTTGCTTGTATCACACTACTACATTTGATATATATAACATAATTGTTAACCTATTTTTAGTAGTTTGGACATGATGTATTAGAAATTAAAAAATTATATATAATACATATGTAATTGACTCAAGTAAGTCTACATATAAAGTAAAAAAAATTACTATTTTTAATATGTTTAAGATAAGTTTGTAGTATAGTTTACTAATTTATAAATAGTATAATGTATATTATAAATTAAATATATGATACATAATGCATCAACATTGAATATGTCCATATTAAAAGTTGAAACATAACAATATATATATATATATATATATATATATATATATATATATATATATATGTGTGTGTGTGTGTGTGTGTGTGTGTGTGCGTGTGTGTGCGTGTGTATTTTCTAGTATGATATGATAATTAATTATCTTACCAAAACTCAAGGTAATAAAGTTATAAAAAATCCTTTATAGAAGAGTGGGAAACAAAATGTTCTCCCACCCACTTTTGAATAGAAAAGCTAGTAGATCTACATATATGATGGCATCATAAGGTTCCTATGAGATACAAAGTGAATGCACCAACAAGAGAAATGGCATCATCAGCAAATGTCCTGTGAATAGAAAATATTATTACAACAAAATTCGGGTTACAAAGAGTTACATATGTAGCTTTGTCTCAAGGTATGATGTACCAAAGACACAACATAACTTAAACTAAACTATTGATAATGGCTTATGTAAAGGAAGCCCAATTAGCTAATACGAAGATAATAAATAACATTAAAACCCTCTAACACTCCCCCTCAAGCTAGAGAGTACACATCAATTATTTCCATATTTCCACACATATAGGAGAAGGATGAAGGTGGAAGAGGCTTGGTGAAGATATCAGTAGCCTATTACTAGTCTTTACATATGGTATAATTATCTTATTGTCATGAATTATGTCTCTCACGAAGTAGTAGTGAACCTCAATCTACTTGGTACGTTCATAAAAACTATATTATGATCTATACAAATAGATGTCTAAATATCACATTTGAAAGATGTAGGATATGAGAGAGGAAAACTAAATTCCTGAAGAATACAAGTCACCCATTAAATTTCATAACAAGTGTGTGCCATGGCACCATATTCTACCTAACTACTGGAATGAGCCATGACAGACTAATTCATATTCTTCCAACTAACAAGATGACCACTCAATAGAACATAGAATCCAGAAACAAATCTCATATCATTCACATCTCTAGCTAAATTGACATTTTCCTAGAAGGTTAAAGATATTTCTGGAAACTGAGGTTTCTCGTAGAGGAGACATCTACCATGTGAACTTTTATGATAGTGTAAATACATTTTACCTCCCTCGTATGGAACACAAGAGGTTTATCCAAGTGTTGACTAACAATACTAACAACAAGCCAATGTATGAATAGGTAATCATAAAATAGATGTGTTTCCTAACTATATGTCTATACTATTTGGGATTGGAAAAAGACCTCTCCTCAGATAGAACTTTGTTGTGAAAGTCCATAGGTGAAGAAAAGTTCTTTGAATTCAACATATCAGAGTCCTTCAAGAGCTCTAGGACATACTTCTATCGATATAAATAAGTGCCTTGGCTAGAATGTAGAACATCTATGTCCAAAGAGTTTCCAATTTGTCACAAATCCTTAGTAAGAAGATGGCATTTGAGTGTATGTGTGAATGGTGAAATCCCATGTGCATCACTACTAGTGAATAATGATGCCATCAACATAGAAAATGATAATGATTGTTCCAGCTTGAGAAAAACTCAAGGATAGGTTGTGATCACCAGACAAAATGGAAGGACCCAGGTTGTCAAGAACACCACTAAGTTTTTAAACAGGGCTTGTGGTGTTTGCTTGAGGCCCTACAAAGAGTGTTTGAGATGACATACTATTTGTGAAGGCTCCCAAAAGTAGAAAAAACCCAAAGGTTTATTCATATAAACTTCCTCCTCCAAATCACCATGAATAAAGGCATTCTCACTATTAAGAAGGATTAGAAAAAAATCCATGTCAAAGAAAGGGAGATTGCAATCCTTACAAAAGCATTTCGAGTGACTCATGAATATGTTTCATAGAAATCAACACCATACATTTGGGTGAATAACTTGGCAACAAGTCGAGCTTCAATGCATTCTATTGATCCATCAGACCTAAGTTTGATATAGAAGACCCATCTACAATCGATGACAATTTTCTTTGGAGGAGGAGAGACATTATTCAATTTCCCATTCTCATGGAATGATGTCATTTCCTCAAGAACAATAGCTTTCCAATCAAGGTGTAGAAGTGCCTCATGATAATTTTTCAGAACTTAGATATAGTCAAGTTCAAGGGCAAGTGATTTAGTAGTACATGGAATCTTTGATAGGAAACAAGTTTGAGATATTGAATGGAAAAGAGTGTAAGAACTTATACCTTTCTGGACCGACACTAGACATATATAATAGAACCCCAGACATAAACATTGGTGGCAGGTCCTCAATAAGTGGAGAAGGAATGACACGAGGATGACTGATGGGTTCATAAACCACTAAGTTAGAAAGATCAAGCTCAACAAACTCAGTTTAAGATTGAGGTTACCAAGAGAGGATGGGATGCATAATCAAAGAACATAATTGATTCATGAAACAAAATTTTGGCGAAGACATGCATATGATGTTTTCTTGGACTATAACAATGATAACCTTTTAGGAATGTACAATAGCCAAGGAAAATCACTTTGATAAAGTGAGGATCAAGTTTATGTTCTTTGGGATCAAAGTTATGCACAAAATTAGTACTCTCAAAAAAACTCAATGAAAGATGAAAAGTCATTTGGTTAGGAAAATAGGCAAAGGGGGTCTTGTTTCAAAGAGTAGGTGATGGTTGCTGATTGATAAGGTAGAAGCAAATGAACACAGTCTCTCACTAATAGGGTTTAGTAAATTTACCTTGAAACATAACAGCACAAGATATGTCAAGCAAATAATGATTTTTACGTTCTGCAAATCCATTTTGTTGTGGTTTGTGACTGCATGACTATTGATGGATGGTTCTAGTTCTAGATAAAAATGAAGAGACATGAGGATAAACATACTCTAGTTCATTGTCATTTGGTAATATTCTAATGGTTTTATTAAATTGTTCTAAGATCATTTTTTGAAAATTTAAAGAAACACAAACCATATTATCATGTAAAATCAACAAATACAACCAAGTTGTGCAATATAAATCATCAACAAAGCTAATGAAATAGTAGAATCTAGTAAAACTAGTGGTTTGAAAAAGGACTATAAATGTCACTATGTAAAATGTCAAAGACTGCTTTAGAACGCAGACTAGTTTTCCTAAGAAAATAACTGCTATGATGCTTCCCAAACTCACACGAATCATATGGGAGACTAATTAAACTATAGAAAGAAGACTCCAAGTACTTTAATTTATCAAGGAGAGATGATCACAATGTTGGTGAAGTTGAAGAGGTGTGCTCACAAGAAGGGCATAAGAAGCAACACCACCAATAAAGATATGTCACTGTATTTAGAACTTGATTCAATCCTCCTAAAAAGTTTGAGAAACTACATTACAAAATCATGACTACAAATGGTAACATTTTAAGTAAATGCATAATTTATATTTGCAATGGACATCAAATTAAAGGAAAATTATGAATATAATGAATGGTTTTGATTTTGAGACCAACACTCTCACATTGCTAAATAGTTATAGTAGACCCAAATAAAAGTGTGACAAATGAGGTAGGAATATGTGATTTAGTGGAAGAAAGGAGGTATCTCATACCAGTCATATGTTAGGTGGCCCCAAAGCCAACAAATTAGGACGAGTTGGAGGCAATCATGGTGGTTGTTACAACCCCAATATTTGGGTTCATATGGTGGAAAATGCAATTTTCCCAATAAATGTATGATTATGGAAATTTTATGAATTATATATATTGAATGCATTACCTTTGCAATATTTCCTTTGTACAAGTGATTTCATGGATCATAATATGACAATGAGTCCAATATGATTAAAAGAAAAAGAAGAAATCAAATATTGCTTTATTAAAAAGGAAATTTGAGATAATGAGGGAAATATAAGGAAATATGGATAATAGAATCATCATGGATGATATTTTGAGTCCACATGGTTTATAATGATAAAAGGAATCTAAATAAATAATATAAAGGAAGAGGAAAGAGAAAATATGCATCAAATATGCCTTAATAAGTAATATATTGCATATAAAGAAAAGTATCTCATACTTTCGAGTTTGAGTCCCAAACATGGTACACAAGTAGTTAAAGTCATCAAGGACTTTCCTTTAATATTGGGTATTAATTAGACGTGTGGTTCAGGAGATATGAGTTTTTAAAGTTTCCTAAACTGAGTGGATATCAATAAATGTCACACATTTATTCGATTTAGTAAAGGATTTTGAGCACGCAAGGTGAGTCGTTGATCTGGCATCCGACGGTGCATAAAGATCACGTAGATCCAGTTCTAGTCATACTAGAGGAAGATGATGATCGACTTTTGACTTTGATTTTGGTGAAGCACAATACATGTGCGTGAAAGGAAACACCACAATGGGGTTCAGGAGGTGATTTTGGACCTAAACGACCTAGGTTTCGCTAGGTTTTGTAGTCATTTTAGGAAACACCCAAATCCCATTGGGACTGGGCTTGCAGGTAGGATGGGGGAGTCAACCCTAGACCCCCACACCTATATATATCACCATCCTTGGCTTTGGCCTTGCATCTCAGATGCAAATGGCAGGTTTCGCCCCCTATTCTCCCCCTCACTTCCCCTATTTCTAGTACTCCGACAAGGTTTTTTCACAGCGCTGCTACTGCTCGCGCGCAGGAATGAAGAAGAAAATAAAGGGGGTACGACTTCTCTACTCCCGGCTCTAGTGGAAGCACAGAGGGGTTGGATAGTCTTTCCACCCGACGACCGAGGAAAACAAGATGCCAAATATGACGTGGCACTCTACGATTGGCCAAGAGGCAATTATCTCATGAAATTTGTATCTAATAATTAGTAACTATGATAAAGTCATGTTATATATGAAGTTTTATCAAGAGAGCTCAAGGAATCCAATAAAAATACAATTGAAGCCTAAATATGCTTGCAATTTGAAAATTGCATGAAGTTAACATCTTTGATGATTTAATTAATGAAAAACCATTAGATTTGATGATAGTTGGATTTAATGATGTTCTTTGGATAATTTAAACCAATATTAACCTATTGTTAATAAAACTGAGAATTGGATCTAAAAACATGATTTTTTACATAATTGGCTCAATTTGGGGTTCCATGTACATGAATATGCTTTAGTGGGTTTAGAAACCCTAAATTTGGTAATTATGACTTTTAATGGTTTTAATTGTTTAAATCCATGAATAAATGGAGATATGATGATCCTAAGTCAATTTGAGTATAAAAGAACCTTAATGTGGATAGTTTAAGCAATTAAGGTTTATATGAGTAGAAAAAACAATTTAGGGTTTGTTGACCTAAAAGGGATTTGAGAAATTGATCTAAGAAACCCTAATGAACCCTAATAAGACTTAGAAACCTTGGAAAGGTGTCCCAAGTCAATGAGGAGTTGTTTGGGATATGTTTGTGACAATTAGACATTATACATATTTTTAGGATCAAGATTGCTTGATTGGTTGCTTGTCCTGCTTGATTGGACATCTTGATTGGATTGGATATCTTGCTTATATTTGAGACTCCAAAATAGGTATGTGGTTACACTTATGACTAATCTATCTAGTTTCACATTGATTTCTAAAGTCTTACCAGTTGCTTGAAATTAACTGTTTGGTTGACATTTATTTCATGCAACTATAAAGTGACTATGACTACCACCATAATTATATGTCCACTGCAGGGACAACACAGAGGCTAGGGTATGTAAGGATTGAGTAGTCATGTTTAACATGTAAAGTTGTTTTGTTAAATCATAATTGCTTGCAATATGTTGTTACAATTAAAGGCAAGATTTTGGTTCCCCCACATACTAGTATAATTCATTATACTGACCGTCATTTTGTTTGTCGACGTTTAAGGTTTATAAAGAAAATGGATATTCCTTTAAAGTGATAATGATGGAATAAAGCTTAATAAAGATTGGAGGATTTTAGATAGATAGTTGTTATATGGGGTAAAGTACCTCAGCTCCCATATTTTGCAAGGTATGAGAAAATGGAAAATTTATTCATTTTAAATCTTGGTTGTTATAGAATTTATTAATTATTGTTGATTATTTGCAAAACCACTAATTGTGTATTGGGATAATGCCTCTAACCTCTTGGTATCCCTTTATTGGGGGTTACCATGAGGTAGGGTCATTACAATTGGTATCAAAGCCGTGGTTTTTCATTTCATCTCTAATAATTATTAAATTTTACAAACTTTTTAGATCCCAAGGGATTTATTAGAGGATTTTCTAAGGATGGATGTGTCTAGAAAAGGATCACGATCTGGGGGCTGGCAAGATTTTCCTCTACCCCGCTAGTCAGTATATTAGGACTCTCAGATTTTGTGTGGCTGCCTGGCCAAAATCAAAGGATTTGAGTCAAAATAAGATACCTCTAGGTCTTCTCATCTAATTCCATCACTTATTTACCTCTTATTTCTGGAGAAACACTAAGATATCAGGTTTTTCTCTCTCTCTCCATCACCCTTCTGAGTTTTGGGATTAAGAATGATAAGGATTAAGGAATCCTCCACCAAATAATAAAAAGCATGTAAGAAAGATGTCATGGACATAAGTTTTGATAATTATAAACTCAGATTGAGTTTAGATACATGTTTAGGTTGCATGGCATGTGTTGTTGTGCTCTTGGTTACTCCTCAGGAGAATGTTGAGGTTAAACCATCTTGTAGGAAGAGAAGGAGAGAATTAGCCTTGGAGGAAGAAGCCTCCAAGAAGAGGAAGAGACCTGACACATCCTCTAAGGATGATGCTAACCCAAACCCTAAGAGGAGGATAGAGAAAGGGAAGACACGGTGAGTTGGATATCATAGTTGACCATGCATGCACGTGTCTGGGTTAGACATGCATGTTGTGCATAGGTTTTGAGTATCCATGAGAAACATGAACCATGTGTAGTTGTTTGACCCTGGTGCCTTTTAGTGACCCGACCTTGGGTGGTCGTGCCTGTTGTGGGTGAGGGAGCACTCCCTCATTGAGAAGGTTGATAATGACCGTATAGGAACCCTAACAACTGTATATGAGTAGGAAAGAGGCACGTACCTACACAGAAGTGAGTAACAACAAGGCAGGAAGTAGGTTTTAGACCTAAGCCATAAGGGTTATACATGATGTTCATGAGATGAGCATGCATACCTTTGGATAATCTTGGTCCGACATAGATTTTGGATCATGATTTTCACCCAAGTAGGTGTAGACATGTAACCTAAGAGCTTGAACCATCTTCTGGGAGAGAACCTCCAGTGGAAGGATCAGTTGTAGGGTTATCTCTACAGGAAGGGCAAGACCTGATGAAGGAAGTTGGAGACCTTGACTCTGCGACACGGGGAATAATGTGAAGTTGGGTATGATATGATTTAGTTTTGATGACCCTGAGTAGATAGTTGAGGTTGCCTCATGCATGATCCTTAGAGGCTTGTTGTACCGTGGATACCTTTAGAGAAACCAAACCCTAGAATGAGAGAGGTTTTGTGAACAAATGTACAAATGATTTGAGTACCTACCTTTTAGGAGCATGAAGAAGAGTTCCCTAGACCCTAAAAAGGGTAAGGTAACAAGTTGAGAGGCATCGTAACCAGTGGACGCTAAATTTTGTTCCCGTGGAAGAGTGTTATGATGTGTATGCTATACTTGGCATAGGCTTAGTTCATGTTTGAACAACTGAGCATGCAGCTACATAGCCGATGTATAAGAGGTGAACCTGGGTTCCTGGATTAAAGAGGGGAAGCAGCAGTACTTGGTGTATGTGATGTTCGTGAGGCTGATTGAGTTCATGTGTTACTATAAAAGGAAACCCACTCGAGCTAAGATATGCATCTGATGAACCACTCACCCAAGTTGGTGACGTATGTATATATGATATTGGTCCAACCTTGAGGAATGATGAATACATAAGACATACCAAGGAACTTAGCATGGTTTAGTATTTTTTCTTCTTGCTAGATGTGTGTATAAGTATCATGATATGGCTAAGCATGCACATGATGATGTAAACCCCAGAAGTAAGGATGGTTGTGACCTTTGTTACTATCAAGAGATATTTTTCTCCCATCCTGGGAAGGAACCCTTTATGTAGGGTAAGCACCAACTTTTGATTAGGTTTGAGGTAACTTGAAGAGGTTACTTATAAGAACTTGATGAGCTAAGTGAAGAGCACATAGTATGACCATGAATCTATAGACCCATGTATGACCATCTCTAAGGGCAAGAGGATATGTTGTCATGGACGTAACCTATATGGGGCTAGACGAAGATAGGTAGGTCGCCATAATTCCCATGAAGGAATATAAGTTTACCATGTGTGCCCAGAGAGGGATGATGAAGATCCAGGCGAGGATTCAGGTTTGAGATGTGCTATGATGGAATCCTAAGTCAATGCCAAGGTTAGGAAGGTATAAGACTGATGGAAGTAGGATTTGTTTGTTCCCTGGATGCACAAAACCATAGGGTTGGGAGGTAACATGTACCTTTTCCCGAGGCCCACAGGTTTTGAGGTTGGCCACCTTCATGAGTTCATGAGGCCTAAGGGGTAAAAGTGAGAGGCACTCCTTAGATGCATAAGGGTCAGATCACCCCAAAAGTATCGACACCCTAGAGACCTTGAGGTAATGACTAAGAATTGTACATAAGATTGATGTGAAGACCCAAGAGTGTTTGAGAATAGCCTTTCCAGATGTAAACATAGATTGGAGATGTTTATGATGTGGAGACATGAGAGGTATGTTTCAACTTAGTTGGAAAGGGTGATGGCATTATGTGATGCACCATCTCTACTCTTGGAACGGGATGGACTTTGTATTTAGACTGCAACCAAATTCTTATTTCATCTTATTATGGGTGTGAGAGATAGGCGAAAATGCATGCCATATACTAAGGATGAAAGTGATATGAGTTGAAACCCTTCTACGATGATTGAGGATAGAGGAAGTACCACGCCTTATGAGAGTACATTAGAAAATGGTTTGAAAACATATAGAGAACAAAAGTGATATGAAGAATATACCTTCCTGGAAGTAGTTGGAATCTATGAGTCATAAGTTCGGGTTTGATAATTGAGATGATGAGCTCAACATTTTATTGACTCAGTTAAACCTAAACCCGAGATGAGGATGATGAGTGAAACATATGAGGGTTTATGTCTTCACCATCACCTCACATGTAAGGATGCTTATGTGGTAACAAAATGTTCTCAATAGAATAGGTCTCTGGTGTACATCGGTCTTGCATAGCCAGTAGAGAGGGTGGAAAAGGTTGTTAGGCAAACCTTACGATCATTAGAAGATGAGACCTATGTGGCTAACACCCAGATACAACCAGACATGTTGGTCAAGTTGGTGGTTGCCCAGTTAGTTATCCTAGAGCTTGATGAGATAGAAGGATTGTTGTAAGAACCTCAGATACACCTCTCAAGAAAAGAAGGTGGTGAAACCCACTACTAGAGTGTTTTAGGGGTTCTGAGGAGTCAACCTTGAGGAATCATGTTATGCAAGTCATTCATGATTTTAAGTACATTGTACACTATGGTACTACCAAGATGGTTAAGGTTTGTATGTGGTACCTTGAAGGCATGGGACAAAGAAGGATATAGTGTTGCATGTGCCCAGTTGTCATACATGCCAGAGGGTGAAGGTCGAACACTAGTAACCCAGTGAGTTGATACATATAATGAGAAATCTCTTAGAGGGAATGGGAGTGGATCACCATGGACAGTGTGGTGGGTCTCCCCTTGACCAAGAGAGGTCATGATGCAATATGGGTTATGGTAGATCGCCTTACCAAGTTGACCTAATCCCTTTCCTAAGAGAGAATATTGTCGGTATAAAAGTTTTGGTTGAACTATATATATGAGAGAGAGATAGTTCAACTACACTGTGATCTGAGTTCAATATCTTGAGTATGACCTAAAGTTCACTTCCATGTGGTGGGAGTAGGTGCATGAAGAACTCAATGCTAGATTGAAGTTGAGTACAACATATCACCCCTGATTGATGGATAGTCGAGAGAGTATGAGCCGTACTCTAGAAGGTCTGATGAGAGCATGTGTGCTCGTTCAGGGTGATTTGTGGGAGCAGTTCCTGCCCCTAGAAGAGTTTGATTGTTATGACAGACACCATGGTCAGTATTAGGATGCATGAAGCTCTGTAAGGGAGACTGTGCTGGTCACTGCTTCATTGGAATTATGTCGGTAAGAGGACCTTGTGAAGGTTAGTGAGACCAAAGTGGATGCATATGAAGATGCTTTGAACAAGTAATGGCTGAGAAAGCCCAGGATCAACATGAGGTGTGACTTAATGCGAAGAAGACTGACATGCAGTCCACTGTGGGTGAATATGTGTTATGAAACCTGACCCCTCTGAGCTATAGCTGAGAAAGATGAGTCCCTGATACATGGGTCCATTTGAGATGGATTGGTGGTTGCTTATGTTTAGCCTTACCCCTCAGGATAATCTGATGTATGATGTGTTCCATGTGTCTGATTTAGAGCACAATGTGAGGTACCTGAGACATGTGATAACCAATGAACCTAGTGAGCTCCCGAGGGAGGCTGAAATGTCCTAAGTCACCTATGAGGATTCTAGATACCAAGGTAAAAGAACTCAAATGTAAAAATATAAGATGATAAAGGTTCTTTGGAAGCACCATGGAGAGGATGAAACCACATGGGAGTCAATGACGGACGTGGAAAAGTCTTGTCCTGAACTGTGTGTATGTTTGGTGGAATTTTGAGGGCAAAATTCTTATAAGAGGGGAAGGATGTTACAACCCCAATTTTGGGTTCATATGGTGGAAAATGCAATTTTCCCAATAAATGTATGATTATGGGAATTTTATGAATTATATATATTGAATGGATTCCCTTTGTAATATTTCCTTTGTGCATGTGATTTCATGGATCATACTATGATAATGAGTCCAATATGATTAAAAGAAAAAGAAGAAATCAAATATTGCTTTATTAAGAAGGAAATTTGAGATAATGAGTAAAATATAAGGAAATGTGGATAGTGGAATCATCATAGATGACATTTCGAGTCCACATGGTTTATAATGATAAAAGGAATATAAATAAATGATATAAAGGAAGAGGAAAGAGAAAATATGCATAAAATATGCCTTAATAAGTAATAACTTGCATATAAATAAAAGTATCTCATACTTTCGAGTTTGAGTACCAAACTTGGCAAACAAGTATTTAAAGTCATCAAGGACTTTCCTTTAAAATTTGGTATGAATTGGACATCTGGTTCCGGAGATATGAATTTTCAAAGTTTCCTAAAGTGAGTGGATATCAATAAATGTCACACATTTATTCGATTTAGTAAAGGATTTTGAGCGCACAAGGTGAGTCGTTGATTTGGCATCTGATAGCGCATAAAGATTGCACAGATCCAGTTCCAGTCGGACTAGAGGAAGATGATGACCGACTTTTGACTTCGATTTTGGTGAAGCACAATACATGTGCGCAGAAGGAAACACCACAATGGGGTTCAGGAGGTGATTTTGGACCTAAACGGCCTAGGTTTTGCTAGGTTTTGTAGCCGTTTTAGGAAACACCCAAATCCCATTGGGAATGGGCTTGGAGGTGGGTTGGGGAGTCAACCCTAGACCCCTACACCTACATATATCACCCTCTTTGGCTTTGACCTTGCATCTCGGATGTAAATGACGGGTTTCAACCCTTATTCTCCCCCTCACTTCCCCGATTTCTAGTACTCCAGCGAGGTTCCGCCGCAACGCTGTAGCTGCTCGCACGTAGGAATAAAGAAGAAAATAAAGGAATAAAGACTTCTCTACCCCCGACTCTAGTGGAAGCGCAAAGGGGATGGATAATCTTTCCACTTGGTGATCGAGGAAAAAGACGCCAAATATGACATGGCGCTCTGCGATTGGCCAAGAGGTAATTATCTCATGAAATTCGTATCTAATAATTGGTACCTATAATAAAGTCATGTTATATATGAATTTTGATCAGGAGAACTCAAGGAATCCAAAAAAAATACAATTGAAGCCTAAATATGCTTACAATTTGAAAATTTCATAAAGTTATCATCATTAATGATGTAATTAATGAAAACCCCTTAGATTTGATGATAGTTGGATTTAATGATGTTCTTTTGATAATTTAAGCCAATATTAACATGTTTTTAATAAAAGTGAGAATTGGATATAAAAAGATGATCTTTTTACATAATTGGCTCAATTTGGGGTTCCATGTACATGATTATGCTTTAGTGGGCTTAGAAACCCTAATTTTAGTAATTATGACTTTTAATGGTTTTAATTGTTCAAATCCATGAATAAATGGAGATATAATGATCCTAAGTCAATTTGAGTATAAAAGAACCTTAATGTGGATAGTTTGAGCACTTAAAGTTTAAATGAGTAGAAAAAGTAATTTAGGGTTTGTTGACTTAAAAGGGATAAAGTTTGAAAATTGATCTAAGATATCCTAATAAATCCTAATAAGACTTAGAAACCTTGGAAAGGTGTCCCAAGTGAATGAGGAGTTGTTTGGGATATGTACATATTTTTAGGACCAAGATTGCTTGATTGATTGCTTATCTTGCTTGATTGGACATCTTGATTGGATTGGATATCTTGCTTATATTTGAGACTCCAAAATAGGTATGTGGTTACGCTTATGACTAATCGCTCTAGTTTCATGGCAATTTACAAAGTCTTACTGGTTGCTTAAAATTAACTTCTTGGTTGACATTTATTTCATGCAACTATAAAGTGCCTATGACTACCACCATAATTATATGTGCATGACTGGCTCAGATCTTGGTCCTCCTCTGTAGCTTTGATGATGATGAGATAGATGACCTAGTACATGGTCTACCCACGAGGTAGGATCATCAGGTTATTAGATGACCTAGTACATGGTCTACCCGCGAGGTAGGACCATTAGGTCATCATGAGTTGATGTGTTGGTCTACCCTTGGGTAGGACCATACGACTCCACGACCCTATGTATTGATCTACTTGTAAGGTAGGATCATGGGGGTTAGTTGAGATCTACCATATGAGAGGTAGTATCCATGTCCACTGTAGGGATAGCACAGAGGCTAGGGTATGTAAGGATTGAGTAGTCATGTTTAAAATGTAAAGTTGTTTTGTTAAATCATAATTTCTTGCAATATTTTGTTACAATTAAATGCAATATTTTGGTTCCCCCACATACCAGTATAATTCGCTATACTGATCGTTGTTTTATTTGTCGAATTTTTAGGTTTATCAAGAAAATGGGTATTCCTTTAAAGTGGCAATTATGGAAGAAAGCTTAATAAAGATTATCTCCATCCATCGGCGTTGTCACATGTTTAGCTCATTCTGCAAAAAGATGTACTTCAGATTCTTATGATCTGTAAAGATCTAGCATACCTCCCCGTAAAGATAGTGTCTCCAAATCTTTAATGCATGAACCAACACTGCCAACTCCAAGTCATGAGTCGGATAGTTCTCCTCGTGTTTCTTAAGCTGTCGCAAAGCAAAAGAAACCACATGATCTTCCTACATCAGCACACAACCTAAACCTTTCTTGGAAGCATCGCAGAAAACAACATAGCCCTTCCCAGGCTCTGGCAGGACTAACACTGGAGCACTAGTCAGCTTCTCCTTCAAACTTTGGAAAGCTTGCTGAAAACAATCATCCCAGATAAAAGGTACGTCTTTCTGGGTCAACTTCGTCATCGGCAATGCAATCACACTGAAGTCCTTTATAAACCTCTGATAGTATCCTGCTAATCCCAACAAACTACGAACTTCTGTCTGCGTCTTTGGTTGTTCCCATTCTACAACCGACTCCACCTTCCTGGGGTCCACTTTGACTCCTTCTGCAGATATCACATGACCCAAGAAAGTTACTTCTTCCAACCAGAACTCACACTTACTAAACTTGTCATACAACTGATGTTGGCAAAGAAGAGTCAACGCTTATCGAAGAAGTCGCTCATGCTCTTGCTTGTCCTGACTATAGATCAAAATGTCATCTATAAAGACTACAACAAACTGATCTAGAAACGAATGGAACACCCTATTCATCAAATCCATGAAAGCAGCAGGCGCATTGGTTAGCCCGAATGTCATAACCACAAACTCGAAGTGATCATACCTCGTCCTAAAAGCTGACTTTGGTATGTCATCTGTCTTAATCCGCAATTGATGGTATCCAGACCGTAGATCGATCTTTGAAAACATTGTAGCACCATGCAATTGGTCGAACAGATCATCTATCCTTGGCAACTGGTACTTGTTCTTGATCGTGACTTTGTTCAACTTTCGGTAATCTATACATAACTGCATTGATCCATCCTTCTTCTTAACGAACAACACTGGAGCACCCCAAGGCGACGTACTTGGTCGGATGAAACCTTTCTCCAACAACTCTTGTAACTGCTTTTTTAGCTCTGCCATCTCTACTGGAGCCATCCTATATGGTGTCTGTGCAACTGGTTGTGTTCCTAGAACCAGATTGATCTCAAAATCAATCTCTCGGGGTGGAGGAACACCGGGGAACTCATTAGGAAACACATCTGCAAACTCTCGAATGACCGTCACCTCCTCAAGGCTAGGACCTTTCGCCTTGGTGTCTATAACGTGAGCTAATAACGCTTTACATCCTTTCCGTAACAACTTTTCTTCCACCAACGCTGATACTAGACACGTCGGAAGAATCTTCCTATCTTCTTGGAAGGTCCACTTCTCTCCACACACTTCGAACACAGCTTGCTTTGAACCACAATCCAACAGAACCTTATACTTCTCTAAAGTATCCATCCCAAGGATCACATCGAATCTAAGCATATCAAGTGGTATGAGATCCACTTGTATCATGTGTCCCAAAAAAGATAGAACACAGGATGGACACTCCTCTCGAAGCATCGAGGAACCATCAAGAGGGGTTTCTAACAACAAGCTATCTTTCTTACAGCTAACAGGTAACAGACAGTTATCAAGCATAGAACGTGTGATAAAAGAGTGTGTAGCACCCGGGTCAACCATAACAGATATAAAGCAAGAAGAAGACAAATCAGAATGAAATAACTCCATCTGACCTGTCACCACTCACGGGTTGACTATTGCCTTCGGCTGACTCATAGCATGGAATCAAGTTGTTGCTTGTTGTCCACGTCCTCTGCTTCCTTGAGTAGACGATCCCATTTGTGAAGCTTGACCGCGTCCTCACCCTCTGCTACTACTGGGTTGTTGTCAGTTTGATCCTTGTTGATCCTGCCTCAGCTGCTGCGTCACTTCAACATCTCTACTTGGGCAATTTGACCTCCAATGCCCGATCTGACCACAAAGATGGCATGACTGGTCTCGCTGTTGTGGCTTAGACGACCCTGTTATTGCTACAGAAGTTGTACTATGTATCTTTGAAGGTGAATAACCATATCCTCCTCCCTTACTCGGAGACCACTGCGACAGTGCACTAGCACCTCTTAACACAGAAGGTGCTAAAAACCTCAGCTTCTTGGAGCCACCAAACTTCTAAACCTGGAACTGAGCAGGCCTTTTTTAGACATGGATTCTCTTTTCTCCCTAACTGACCATTCGATCCTCTGGACAGATTCCACAAACGTGGCAAACCATTCTCAGTTCTCTAACGCAGAAGCAGGTGTTGTCAGCTCAGCACTGAGGCCTTTCTCAAAACGTCTGATTTGCTTGTCATTTGTCGCTGCCATGCGAGGACAAAACCTCAACAGGTCCATGAACTTGGCTTCATACTCGGTGATGTTCATCGCTCCTTGGTGCAGGTGCTCAAACTGGTTGATCTTCTCGTCCAGATACACCTTCAAAAAGTATCTGTTGACGAACTCGCGTCGGAAAACCTCCCAACCGATCACCTCACCAGGTCGCTTCTCTTCCTCGATGGTCCACCAGTGACCGAAACTACCCTTCAGAAGATACATAGAATGCTTGACTTTGTCTGCTTTTGGGATTTCAAGGATCCGGAAAGCCTTCTCAAGACTTGTTAGCCACATATCTGCATCTGCTGGATCAGTCATCCCAGCATAGTCCGAAGCTCCGACTAGGCAAAGCCGCTCAAAGGTCTTCCCAATACCCGATGTTTCACCATGGGGAGCCTGTGCTCTCAGCGGAGGCACTGATAATCTTTCAACCATGAGATTCATTGTAGCCATCATCTGCCCCAAAAGCTATTGGTAGGCAGGGTTTTTGAGAATGGCTGGGTCAAGTTGGGGAACCTCAGGCACCCGATCTCCATGTGCCTGTCTTTCAGCTCCATCAACTGATGCAACATCGCTGCTCTCGGCAGCATGTTCTTCATGGTTTCCAAACATCTTGGCATTTTCTTCTGTTGAGGGTAGAAGATGATGGTAAGAAAATCTGGAAAACTCACAAAAACAGACACAACCTAGTCCTAGATCCCTGTACACTCAGTGAACCTAGAGCTCTGATACCAAAACTTTTGGCGACACGTCGCTCTATCACACAGACAACGAGGTGCCATGCGAAAACGTGCAGAAAACACCATAAACCACTTATTACCAAAAACACGGGTTAATAAAAACTGATTTCGACAAACAGATAAACCAAGAAACTATTACATTTAGATCCTCCAGCATGCAAGAAAACAGGTTATAAAAACATTTATAAGTCTTGATACGTATCCACCGCTTAACATGGCAGTTTTCTTGTCATCACATGAGTTCATCACCTGTTTATACATACATAACGGGCCAAATCCGCCCAGCACAGGATAAATGAGCTTCATCAGCTATACATCGTGAAACTACGTCAAACGTCTCCAAGGACTCTAAGACTCTACTACAAAACAACCAAAATAGCAGCATGTCCATCTCTTGCCTTCTACTGTTCGTCTTGCTGCTCGGCCGCAACCCCACGACCACCACCACGTCTAGCTCGAACACCTAAAAAGGGTGTAAACCGACAGGGTGAGACACACAGTCCCAGCGAGAAACATAACTCCCCACCGAAACCATAAAACCTTAAAAGATTAAAGCAACAACATCAGATAACTGATAAAATGTAGAATAAGAGTAATCTATAGAGCAAAGTTGTTATTACCATCGAGCTTACCAAGATGTATGGAAGGCATATAACCAAGTATTCCTTTATGGAACATGATTGACAAGATAAGATTGATAAGATATTACTACATAATATAAGGAACGTATAAGTAACTGCAATGTTTAACGAGATCAACTACACAAGCAAGGCCTCAACCAATGTTTTGTATTTTGCCTTATGAAACAAATACTATTCGGCTGGATTACGTGTTATTATGCCCTAAGGAAGTGAGTTGTACCGCTCAAATCCAACCTTCGGTTGCGAAACCCAAGCCGGTGCCATACAAGGTCAATGGAAGAGTCGGACTCCACAACCTCCCACCTCGTGGTCAGTGCACGAGTACAACACAAGCAGGACCGCAGTCTCATCCTTAAGTGGCCTCAGCCACAGGGTCAGGCTAACCTCTACCTAGCCCGCCTTGGTACAGGTATCGACACCAGTGAAACTGAGCCATGAGCATGATCACCGTGCTCTGAGGCATGAACGCATTCATGCTCCCAAATGACACATCCTAAGCCATGGGCATGTTCACAATGCTCTTAACATATCGAGCTACGGGCCTGAAATCGCATTCTGGAGTCTACAACCGAAGTTGCACTCTTACCTCCTTATTTTTGGCTAGGAGAAACCACACATATTCAATAATATGCGCTTCCAGGTTAACCCACAGGAGAACCTGTTTCACCATCATCAGCTACTGACGGTGATGGATCTATGGCCAGGGCAAACTACATGATATGTTCCACTGTAATTATTTAGTATATTTTAAGTGGATTGTTGGGGCAACCAAATTATAACGCATATGTGACATAAGGTTATATTATTATTACCACCATCACATTATCCCGGGATTTCAATCCCTCATCACAAGAAATCACTGCCTCTTAAGGCATTCTCATCACTGGGGATAACAATCCTAGATCTCATCATCAGAGGATAACACCTCAACTTAGGAACTTTAGCCAAACTCTGGTCCTCAGACCCAAACACATCATATTGGTGATGCAAGTTATCTCATCATCAAGAATGACCATCAAAGCAGTGTTATTTGAACATATATATCTCATAGCCCTTTTACCTGGCTATGCATCCGCATGAAACACCTGCATGGTTAGTATACACAATCATAGAGATAACTGAAGCCATCATGGATTAACAGAAAGAATCATGTTATCAATCATAGGGTAACATTGATGATTATATGCTTTATCAATCATGCCTCAAACTTGTGACCCTAGACATGGGTCACCTTATCATATGAAGCAACTCATGTACTTCCAAACTTATCATTTATTCATCATTATAGATACATGATTCAATATGATCAAAAACACATGTAGTATCATGGCATTAGAGTTCAGATATGTTATGTTTTCATAGGTGCGTTCTACCATATCAAATATCTCAAAGGTTCACGAACCATAACCATAACTCTTAACAACAAGAAGGTGATCACATGATAAAGAACTGTTAGATGGGCTTCCGGGTGGATCATGACCCTCATTAGAAGTACCCACTACCCTCATAAGAAGTGTGACGGGTAGGACACCCTCACTGGAAGTAGTATCGGGCAGCACATCGGCCCACCACAGCAAGGATGTCGGGCTACCACCTTAAAGCATGTCGTGCAACTAGAGACCAAGGCATATTGTGCACCAAGCATGATGTGCACTTAGGGCTATGGGCATGTCGTGCAACAATGTGTATCATGCATCCATGGATATCAGGCATCCATGGTTATCGTGCACCTATGTGTTGTGCAACCAGGGTTAGGGTTACCATCTATCATTATATTGGGAATCACCACCAAACCATGATGCCCAACACAAAGCTAGCCCACAGCTCCATAAAGTTCAAGGTACATCGGGCACCAAGCCACTATCCAAGCTAGGTGTATCGAGCAGGGTACTCAACCAGGTATAACGCCCAACAACAAAGGTATCGCCCAACACACAAAGCAAAGACCAAGGTATATCTCCCAACACAACCTTATCATATCGACCCATACTCTAGCCCAAGAGAGGGTATCGGGTAGCACCATCCCAAGGCCATATCATGCAAGCTATAACCCAACAAGATCATCATCAACCTCGAGCACAAGAGCACCAAACCGTAGATTGATCAAGAAGATTGGCTCACCTCTCAACTGTAACGACCCTGACCTGGGTTATGAGATAACCCTATTTGTTTTGGCTAATAAAGTTTCTTAGAACTTTAATATAATCCTCTATGGTTCTTTGTTATCATGTGACACACTTATGTTTCAAGTTTGGTCCCAATTGAATGTTGTTTGAGCAATTTTCCTTTGTTTTGGACCAAAGTGTAATTTACCCAAATTGAGGGGCTATAATGAAAAATGTCACATGTTGAACATGCCTCATGAGTTTTATCATCATTATAGAGAGAATTATGCAAGGTTGTGTCTTGTGGAAAGCCTAAATTTCAAGTTTGAACTTGTTTGAACAATGTTGGTGCATTGTGCACCAATTTTGGTACAAATTGTAATTTACCCAAGATGTGGGGTTGATATGCAAATTACCACCTCTAGATTGTCCCTCCTACCTCGTAGTATAATATATAGGAGAGATAAAGAAGGAGACATCATGTTTGAATCATTCATGAATGATGGTAATCTTGGTGATGAAATGACCAAGAAAAAGGGTTGAATTTGGAAGCTTAACTTGAGTTGTATCAAGTTGAAAAGCTCATATATGAGTGCCTATCGGCCATGGAGCCCAAGGAGGTGTCCCATATCGTTTTGTGAACTCTTGTTAAAGTCCATATCATGAAAATCACCTCAAGGAGGTGAGGTGTGACAGCCAACAAGTTTCCTTAGAAAAAGTGTATCGGCTTGACTTAAAATAATGATTAAACCTAGATGACTTATCCAAATGGATAAGCAATGGACGAATTTGCATCTCAAGATGATCCTCAATCGTTTTTCAAGACAAAATAAATGTTGATGCATGCATGTACACGTGTCATCCATGCATGACACGTGGAACCTACTAGCTCAAAATGTTGATACCTCATTTTTACCTTTCTTCATGTGCAACAAGTATATATACCCCTAGTTTCACCATTAAGTGAAATTTTGCGACCCTTACCACCCTCCTACCCTAAGGTATCGTGCATAGAGATCCCATATCGTGAAGGGATTCTGTGGTATCGTGCATGGGCATTGTGATATCGCCCATGGAAAGAGCATATCACCCAAGTAGGTGATATTGGCCATATAGGGTGATATCAGCCATAGAGTGAAGTTTTGACTCCAAGTGAGTGTTATATCATGCAAGTGAGTGCCATATCATTCACGAGGGGTGGCATGTCATGAAAGAGCACAAGGGTATCGTGCATAGGCCTTGGGTATCGGCCATAGCAAGTATATCGTCCATACCATGTTGATATTGCCCATAGCAAGTTGATATCGGCCAATTGAAGTGATTTTGGCCACAAGTGAGGGGGTATCGGCCACAAGCAAAGTTGTGTCGGCCACGAGGAAGTCCATATTGCCCAAGAGTGGTAGGGTGTCGGCCAAGTATCTAAGGAACTCAAAACTTAACCCTAAGGTAAGCTATAGTTGTCTTCAAGCTTGAATTGAAGCATGGAATTAGGGTTATGATCTATCTTTCTTTTCTTCTTCACCAATTGCTTATCCATGGTGATTCCTTGTATATGAAGGAGTTGTGAACGAGCCTTGGACCTTTGATAAAGTCATCTTCAACCTTAGGAACATGGAGCTTTGTAGTTTGGAGCTTTGAAGTGGTTCTTAAGGCGGGTTATATAACTTGAACTCAACCATGTTATTATTCTTCACCTGAATTGCTATAATTAGTGAAATACTTTTAATTCCGAAATTTCCTGAAATAATTGATGAGATTATGAGTTCTAGTAGTTGCTTAGACCTGTTGACATGAACTATAACAGTTATAACTAAGGTCTAGAGCTTAAAGATGGTGGTATCACTTTATAAAAGTGATATCGGGTGCAAGCACACAAGAAAGTACCTTTAACTCGATATGATGATGCACCTACTTCACTTGAACGATGCGGATATGAATGAATACATTGTTTCATGATATGGAGGGTGTAGTATACACCTCTTGCATGATAGGAAGTCTATTATAGACTCCATGCACAATACAAGGTCAATTGTATACTTGTAAGTTGACAAGAAACCCTAATTTGGGTAACTCAATACATAACTAAAGAGTAACAAGTGCTAATGCACGATATGATCTTATAATACATCATTGGTACTTAGTATCATGAGGCCTACATGACCTTGCATGACATGGTTGCACGACACATGATCTTGCACAATATGGTTGCACGATACACAACCCTAGATAATATGGTAGCCGATATGGTGATGAGTTGACAACTCTTAAGCATCATGGGTGACACATATATGTACCATGTGTCTTTCACAATCAACCCTAACCTGACGTGGGTATTGCAACCTAATGGTTGATAGTGTAGCCCAATATGGTTTGGTTCCCTACACTCCAATTGACTTGTATTTTGGGTTGAGCCCGATATGGCAAACCCTAAATCCGTCACAACCAACCCTAGATGGTGAGCCGCCCGATATGGTGATTGAATGCACCTCTAGCCCAAAATAGTGATGGCTTAGTACCTCATGCACGACACGATTAACATATACAAACACCTATATCCCAATATGGATGATGGTCATATACCTATAGCCCGATATGGTGAGTGCTCATACACCTACAACTCGATATGGTGAACATATGCACATCTTTGACCCTATACACCTTGTAAAGGTGAGGACAAGACACTCTTAGAAGTGATGAGTGTGACACCAAGTAATGTGTGGCTAATACCTTGATAGGTGAATCACCTAGAGTGGTTGATAATGGACAACCTTATATCAATAATGCCTTAACCCAAGATGAGTCCATATTATTGATGATGATTGAATAATTCAAACGGGTGACTTATGACCAATACATTACATGATAAATGTGATGAGCTAGTGCATAAAGTATTAGGATGGGAAATACCCTAATACAAGATAATTTGATAAACTTAAGTAAGATAAAGGTTATGAGGGAAGTGATACATCAAGACATGATAGATATCACATCCAGTACTTCAAGATTAATATACCTTGTTGCACTTTAAGTCAAATATACTTGGATGAGTAACACATTAAGTGTGTTATGTCAATTTTTACATTGAGATGTAATAAGTTTAATGCACTTTGATAAGTGTGGGATAACATACCTTGATAAAGGGTTAAGCCAAGTTAATAAAGTATGATTTAATCATACCCTGGTAAGGATGAGAGACGAACTCATACCTTGTGTTGATGATTCAGTTAATGATAAATGATGAGAATAAATAAGTATGATTGAATACTTATGATATCAATGTATGCTCTTAGATGTGTGGAGAAATGAATTAGGGTTTGAATTAATAATATGAACTTGAAACCCTATCCGGTAATAAGGGGAAATCCTAACCCTAATAGTTGTTGCCTAGTGAGAGGTGACAAGATGTTTAATGGGCCTCATGAGTCATGTGATTAGTTGTTTCCTAATGAGAGGTGACAAGATATTGATCTAGAGATTGATGTAAGAATTGGTAATGTTTAAAATAAACCAGGTAAATGGGAACCCTATAACATAATAATAATAAATGGTTACAATGATAATAATGAAATCTTGGTCATACATGCATTATAGTCATAGCCAAAATAAGGGCTATGGTGCTTTGAATATGTTAAAATGAGACATGAGGAATACTTGTATTATATCAAGAATGTGTATGAGTATGATGGCTTGACCAAGGTAATGTCAAGTAATAGTGAAATGTAATCAGGAGTGGTTAGAGTCCACTGCCTGGCTGTGTAATCAGGATTGGTTAGGGACCAATAACTGGCAGAGGCGTGGAGCCTATAATATGACAGGATTGGTCATAACCCAATACCTGGAATGCACAGGATTGGTAATAACCCAATACCTAGAATAATATCATAGGATTGACATAGATCAATACCTGGAATGCACAGGATTGGTAATAACCCAATACCAGGAATAATATCACAAGATTGACATAGATCAATACCTGGAATGCACAAGATTGGTAATAACCCAATACCTGGAATAATATCACAGGATTGACATACATCAATACATGGAATGCACAGGATTGGTAATAACCCAATATCTGGAATAATATCACAGGATTGACATAGATCAATACCTGGAATGCACAGGATTGGTAACAACCCAATACCTAGAATAATATCACAGGATTGACATGGATCAATACCTGGAATGCACATGATTGGTCATAACCCAATGCCTGGAATAATATCACAGGATTGGTCATAACCCAATGCCTGGAATAATATCACAGGATTGGTCATAACCCAATGCCAGGAATAATATCACAGGATTGGTCATAACCCAATGCCTGGAATAATATTACAAGATTGGTCATAACCCAATGCCTGGAATAATATTACAGGATTGGTCATAACCAGTGTTTTAAAAATCGGTGTATTTGCCAGCATAAGTGTCCGCATACAAGGTGCGGACCTCCAAAAAAATGCATAATGAAAATCGGTCCAGAAAGTGGTCCAAGCCGCATAATCGGTTGTACGGCCGCATACAAGGCCGATCATACCCCGATTTTTAGTTAGAGATATTCTGATTTCTTCTTTTATACATTTACATTCATTTATGTTTGTTTAAATTTAGATTATAGTGCATGTTTGTATTTATTTAAGTTGTGATGATTGCATATTTGCATAATTGCATCCATTATTCTTGTAATTGTACTATTTAGATACACAATTGCACAAATTAAATATGTAAATCATGATTAATATATATCTATATAATAATTAATTAAAAAAATCCAAAACCGCATATACTCCCGCATACCGCATACACTCTACAAGGTGACCTCTCCGAACGCATAATGCATATCGCTTTTTGAAACATTGGTCATAACCCAATCCCTAGAATAATTGCACAGGATTGACATAGTTCAATGCCTGGAATAATGCCACATGATTGACATAGTTCAATGCATGGAATAATTGCACAGGATTGGTAATAACCCAATGCCTTGAATAATGTCACAGTATTGGCATAGCTCAATGCTTGGAATGGTTGCACATGATTGGCATAGTCCAATGCCTGGACATAATATGATGATGTATACTCACATGAATGGTACAATTCAATATCTGGTTAGCATATTGGCTGAGGCAAACAGATAGAAATGAGAATGATTCATGGATGACATACCATGATAATGAGTATCACAGGATAAGCTTGAGATGTTGATATAGTATGATGGGTAAATGATATACATGTTCTTCCTATTCCTTATAAAGAGAATAGATGATTTACTGCTCTATCATAGATAGATGCAATGTTTTAAAATATGAGAATATTCTAAACTGCTTATCCTCTGCTCAGTTTAATACTATTTAACTGTGATAATAACATTGTTGGCGGAGAGTTATATCTCTCGCTGGGACAATTACAATTGTCTCACCCCCGTGGGATCCAAATTTTTAGGTGGACGTGCATGAGGAGGTGAAGACCATTTTGCAGAGAAAGAACAACATCAGTAGGGACAACAGTGACAACTCAGGTTGAGTGTACTATCTGTCAAGTCTTGTAGATAGAATTCCTATGTGTCGTCTTTGTACTCTCAGGTCCTTGGAGTTGGTTCGTTATGGTTTCATGAACGACCTAAGGTTTTGGCTTGAATGCCTTGAGGTTTTATGTTGCTCCAGTATGTGTTTTGATAGAGCAACTGTTATAATATTGTCCTCGAGATGAGATGAAACCATGTTGTACAATGTAAATCATGATATGTATGAGTTTTGGATCTTTCAGTAAAAGTTTTCTGTACAAGGATCTCCTTGCAAAATGGTTTTAAATTTTAGTGATTTTTGTTAATCTGTTGTTTATGTTTATTCCGCTTAATTAGTAATGATTTGTTCGTCAGTCGTTACAGTTGACAGATATTATTCATTCATTATATCATCAAGTCTCCACATCAACAACCAAGAGAGAGGGGTTTTGCACAACCTCTATCACAAATCGGGCAACCCCAAAGATCAACCTCAACATAGGTCTACATCTACCAAAAGCTCACCTCTCGAATCCATGGTGAGAGAAGGGTGTTGCTCAAGCAACTAGAACACAAGCTCACCTCTCTACTTAAACGAGAGAGGGGTGTTGCTCATATCACTAGAGCTCAAGCTCACTTCTCTAGACCAAGGAGGGAAAGGAGTGTTTCTCAACAAGGAAATCCTAAAACATAGTTCGACCAACTAGGGTACAACTAAGCAAGAAACTTAACTTGCAACATACATAGCCAATTATGATCATAAGAAGACATACAAGGATATAGAAGAAAGTAATATGGTTAGGGTTAGGAGTTATGTAACCCTCCTTAAGCAAGCTCCAAGATCCTAGCACCAAGCCTAAGCACCACCATAAGAAGGAGAGCAAGGCACTCTAGGGTTCGGCCACCACTAGAGGAAGAAGAAGACTCCAAGATAAGAATCGACCACCAAGCTTGCAAAGGAAGAGGTGTCGTGCAACCAAAGAAGGAGGGGAACTAAGGAACTAAAGAGATCCTTAGCAAGAGAAAGGAAACACATATATAGGAGAGGATGGAGGAGAAACCAAGGTAAGACAAGGCAAGGTGTCGCCCATTTGGGGACACTTGTCCATGGGCAATGCCACCACTCAAACTTACCTTAAACACATGTCCAAGGCCATTGCCACATGCAAGCATCAAGCACCAAGTGTCCACTAGTGGTGACATAAATGAGGTCAAAGGGTTCCATGGGCGACACACCCCAACACCATGCCCGACACACTCCCTGGGCGACACACCCAGGCCGATACAAGGCACTCCTTCCCGACACAAGGTCAACAAGGCAAGGGCAAGGTTCAAGCAAGGCATCTCAAGGCCCAACAAGCTCATCCAAGCCCAAGCAACTTAAGAAACGAGGCCAACCTTTCCTCTCAACACTAGAGGAAGCAAGGAGAGAGAGAGAGAGGAACACTTCTCAAGGTGACAAACTTGCTCAACAACCCTAGACTTGGGTTAAATGCAAGTAACACCTCCAACTCTCAACAAAGCACAAATAAACCCTAATCACCAATAAAGGTGATTAGCAAGCGACTAAGCACTAGGGTTAGGCAAAGCAAACAGGATAAGCCCTAAATGGAGGTCAGGGTCCTTACAAGCTATAACCCTCTACAAAGGGATTTCGTCCTCGAAATCTGAAGAGAAAAGCAAGGGATACTTCCTCCTCATCTCTTCCTCAAGCTCCCACGTGGCTTCCTCAATGCCACGATGATGCCAAAGAACCTTCACAAGAACCAGGTCCTTCCTCTTCAGCTTCTTAACTCTTCTGTCAAGGATCATCACAGGACCTTCCTCGTAGGTCACATTTTCATCAAGCTCAACCTCGACTGGTTGTATCATTGTCCTTGTATTCGAGTGACGTTTCTTCAGCATGCTGACGTGGAACACTGGATGTAACATGTGCAACTCTGGCGGTAGCTCTAACTCATAAGCTACCCTGCCCACACATGCTATTACCGGATATGGTCCCATATACATGGGTGCCAGTTTACCTTTCCTACCAAACCTTAGCACGCCTTTCCAAGGTGAGACCTTGAGGTACACTTTGTCTCCCACTTGGAACTCTAAAGGTCATCGGCGATTGTCTGCATAAGACTTTTTCCTGTCTTGTGCTGCCTTCAGTTGTTGCTGTATCACTTTGATCTTTTCTGTTGTCTGCTATACTAACTCAGGACCCAAAAGGTGATACTCACCAGATTCATACCAACATAAAGGAGATCTGCACTTCCTACCATATAAGGCCTCATAAGGATCCATGTCAATGCTCCGCTGGTAACTATTGTTGTAGGCAAACTCTATCAAACTGAGATGTACGACCCAACTGCCTAGGAACTGCAAAACACAAGCCCGAAGAAGATCTTCCAAAGTCTGAATAGTCCTTTCAAACTGTCCATCTATTTGTGGGTGGAAGGCGGTGTTGAACCTCAACTGTGTTCCCAACGCTTTATGCAACTGTTCCCAGAAACGAATCGTGAACTGAGGACCTCTGTCGGAAACTATCGTTGTTGGCACACCGTGCAGACGTACTATCTCATCTACACATACCCGAGCGAGCTTCTTGGTTGTATACGTTGTTTTTACAGGTATGAAATGGGCAGACTTTGTCAATCTGTCCACTATCACCCAAATGGAATCATGATTCCTAGTTGTCCTGGGCAGACCAACTACGAAATCCATGGTTATATGATCCCATTTCCACTGCGGTATCGATAGGGGTTGCAACGTACCTGCAGGCTTTTGATGCTCAGCCTTGACTTGCTGACATACCACACACCTAGCCACAAACTCGGCTACATCTTTCTTCAAGCCGGGCCACCAATACAAGTCCTTCAGATTATGATACATCTTGGTGACTTCTGGATGCATAGAATACATCGACGTGTGTGCTTCTTTGAGTACTAGCTTCCTCAGATCATCAGCATCGGGGACCAACATCCTATCATGATAGCAAACTATTCCATCCTTAGACTCATGGAACCCATCACGCTTTTTGCTGTCAAACTCTGACCTGATCAACTGCACTGTATCATCTGTTTGTTGTGCATCTTTGATTTGTTGTCTCAATGTAGGCTTGACTTGCATATGTGCTAAAAGTCCCGCTAACAAGGAAACTCCCATCTGCACATTCATCTACCGCAAGGAGACAAACATATCTCGTCTATGGCATACTAAGGAACTTATATGTGCCTTCTTTGTATAAAGAGAAGAAGACTTTCGGCTGAGCGCATTAGCTACCACATTCTCCTTACCAGGGTGATACTCGATGGTGCAGTCATAATCATTGATTAGCTCCATCCATCGGTGATGTCGCATGTTTAGCTCATTCTGCGAAAAGATGTACTTTAGATTCTTATTATCTGTAAAGATCTGGCATACCTCCCCGTAAAGATAGCGTCTCCAAATCTTTAACGCATGAACCACTACTACCAACTCCAAGTCATGAGTCAGATAGTTCTCCTCATGTTTCTTAAGCTGTCACGAAGCAAAAGAAACCATATGATCTTCCTACATCAGCACACAACCTAAACCTTTCTTGGAAGCTTTGCAAAAAACAACATAGCCCTTCCCAGGCTCTGGCAGGACTAACACTGGAGCACTAGTCAACTTCTCCTTCAAAATTTGGAAAGCTTGCTAACAACAATCATCCTAGATAAAAGGTACGTCTTTCGGGGTCAACTTCCTCATTGTCAACGCAATCACACTGAAGTCCTTTATAAACCTCCGATAGTATCTTGCTAATCCCAGGAAATTGCGAACTTCTGTCGGCGTCTTCGGTTGTTCCCATTCTGCAACCGACTCCACCTTCCTGGGGTCCACTTTGACTCCTTCTGCAGATATCACATGACCCAAGAAAGTTACTTCTTCCAACTAGAACTCACACTTACTGAACTTGGCATACAACTGATGTTGGCAAAGAAGAGTCAACGCTTGTCGAAGATGTCGCTCATGCTCTTGCTTGTCCCGACTATAGATCAAAATGTCATCTATAAATACTACAACAAACTGATCTAGAAACGAATGGAACACCATGTTCATCAAATCCATGAAAGCAACAGGCGCATTGGTTAGCCCGAATGGCATAACCACAAACTCAAAGTGACCATACCTCATCCTAAAAGCTGACTTTGGTATGTCATCCGTCTTAATCCGCAACTGATGGTATCCAGACTGTAGATCGATCTTTGAAAACAATGTAGCACAACGCAACTGGTCGAATAGATCATCTATCCTTGGCAACGGGTACTTGTTCTTGATCATGACTTTGTTCAACTGCCGGTAATCTATACATAACCGCATCGATCCATCCTTCTTATTAACGAACAACACTGGAGCACCCCAAGGCGACGTACTTGGTCGGATGAAAACTTTCTCCAACAAGTTTTGTAACTGCTTCTTTAGCTCTGCCATCTCTACTGGAGCCATCCTATATGGTGTCTGTGCAACTGGTTGTGTTCCTGGAACCAGATTGATCTCAAAATCAATCTCTTGGGGTGGAGGAACACTGGGGAACTCATCAGGAAACACATCTACAAACTCTCAAACAAGCGTCACCTCCTCAAGGCTAGGACATTTTGCCTTGGTGTCCATAACGTGAGCTAAGAACGCCTTACATCCTTGCCGTAACAACTTTTCTGCCACCAACGTTGATACTAGACACGTCGGAAGAATCTTCCTATCTCCTTGGAAGGTCCACTTCTCTCCACAAACTTCAAACACAGCTTGCTTGGAACCATAGTCCAACACAACCTTATACTTCTCTAAAGTATCCATCCCAAGGATCACATCGAATCCATGCATATCAAGTGGTATGAGATCCACTTGTATCATGTGTCCCAAAAAAGATAGAACACAAGACGGACACTCCTCTCGAAGCATCGAGGAACCATCCAGAGGGGTTTCTAACAACAAGCTATCTTTCTTACAGCTAACAGGTAACAGACAGTTATCAAGCTTAGAACATGTGCTAAAAGAGTGTGTAGCACCTGGGTCAACCGGAACAGATATAAAGCAAGAAGAAGACAAATCAGAATGAAATAACTCCATCTGACCTACCACCACTCGTGGGTTGACTATTGCCTCCGGCTGACTCATAGCATAGAATCGAGTCGTTGTTTGATGTCCACGTCCTCTGCTTCCTTGAGTAGACGATCCCATTTGTGAATCTTGACCGCGTCCTTGCCCTCTGCTACTACTGGGTTGTTTTTCGGTCTGATCCTTGTTGATCCTGCCTCAGCTGTTGCGTCACTTCAAAATCTCTACTTGGGCAATTTGACCTCCAATGCCCGATCTGACCACAAAGATGGCATGATTGGTCTCGTTGTTGTGGCTTAGACGGCCCTGTCACTGCTACAGAAGTTGTACTATGTACCTTTAAAGGTGAAGAACCATATCCTCTTCCCTTACTCGGAGACCACTGCGAAGGTGCACTGGGACCTCTTAACCTAGAAGGTGCTAAAAACCTCGGCTTCTTGGAGCCACCAAACCTATGACCCTGGAACTGAGCAGGCCTCTTTCTAGACATGGATTCTCTTTTCTCCCTAACTGACCGTTAGATCCTCCGAATAGATTCCACAAATGTGGCAAACTGTTCTCGGTTCTCTAACGCAGAAGCAGGTGTTGTCAGCTTAGCACTCTGGCCTTTCTCAAAACGTCTGATTCGCTCATCATCTGTCACTGCCATGTGAGGACAAAACCTCAATAGGTCCATGAACTTGGCATCATACTCGGTGATGTTCATCGCTCCTTGGCGCAGGAGCTCCAACTGGTTGATCTTCTCGTCCAGATACGTCTTTGGAAAGTATCTGCTGACAAACTCGTGCCGAAAAACCTCCCAACCGATCACCTCACCGGGTCGCTTCTCTTCCTCGATGGTCCACCAGTGACCAACACTACCCTTCAAAAGATACACAGTGTACTTGACTTTGTCTGCTTCGGGGATGTCGAGGATCCGGAAAGCCTTCTCAAGACTTGTCATCCACAGATCTGCATTCGTTGGATCAGCCGTCCCAGCATAGTCTGAAGCTCTGACTCGGCAAAGCCGCTCAAAGGTCTTTCCAATACCCGATGTTTCACCATGGGGAGCATGTGCTCTCGGCGGAGGCACTGGTAATCTTTCTACCATGAGATTCATCGTAGCCATCATCTTCCCCATAAGCTATTGGTAGGTAGGGTTTTCGAGAATGGCTGGGTCAAGTTGGGGAACCTCAGGCATCCGATCTCCATGTGCATGTCTTTCAGCTCCATCAACTAATGCAGCATCGCTGCTCTCGGCAGTATGTTCTTCATGGTTTCCAGACATCTTGGCTTTTTCTTCTGCTGAGGGCAGAAGATGATGGTAAGAAAATCTAGAAAACTCACAAGAACAGACACAACCTAGTCCTAGATCCCTGTAGACTCAGCGAACCTAGAGTTTTGATACCAAAACTTGTGGCGACACGGCCCGCTATCACACAGACAATGAGGTGCCACACGAAAACGCACGGAAAACACCATAAACCAATTATTACCAAAAACACGGGTTAATAAAAACTGATTTTGACAAACAGATAAACCAAGAAACTATTACATTCAGATCCTCCAGCCTACAAGAAAATAGGTTATAAAAACATTTATAAGTCTTGATACATATCCACCGCTTAACATGGCAGTTCTCTTGTCATCACTTGAGTTCATCACCTGTTTATACATACATAACAGGCCACATCCGCCCAGCAACAGGATAAATGAGCTTCATCAGCTATACACTGTGAAACTACATCAAACGTCTCTGAGGACCTGAGAGTACAGGGATGACTCTAAGACTCTAGTACAAAACAACCAAAATAGCAGCATGTCCATCTCTTGCCTTCTACTATTTTTCTTGCTGCTCGACCGCAACCCCGCGACCACCACCATGTCTAGCTCGAACACCTAAAAAGGATATAAACTGACGGGGTGAGACACACAGTCCCAGCGAGAAACATAACTCCCCGCCGAAACCATAAACCTTAAAAGATTAAAGCAACAACAACAGATAACTGACAAAATGTAGAATAAGAGCAGTCTATAGAGCAAAGTTGTTATTACCATCGAGCTTACCAAGATGTATGGAAGGCATATAGCCAAGTATTCCTTTATGGAACATGATTGACAAGATAAGATTGATAAGATCTTACTACATAATATAAGGAACGTATAAGTAACGACAACGTTTAACGAGATCAACTACACAAGCAAGGCCTCAACCAATGTTCTGTATTTTTCCTTAAGCAACAAATACTATTCGGCTGGATTACGTGTTATTATGCCCTAAGGAAGTGAGTTGTACCGCTCAAATCCAACCTTCAGTTGTGAAACCCAAGCTGGTTCCATACAAGGTCAATGGAAGAACTAGACTCCATGACCTCCCACCTCGTGGTCAATGCACAAGTACAACACAAGTAGGACCACAGTCTCATGCTTAAGTGTCCTCAGCCACAGGGTCAGGCTACCCTCTGCCTAGCCCGCCTTGGTACAGGTATCGGTGCTAGTGAAACTGAGCCACGGGCAAGATCATCGTGCTCTGAGCCATGAACGCATTCATGCTCCCAAATCAGACATCCTGATCCATGGGCGTGTTCACCATGCTCTTAACATATCGAGCTACGGGCCTGAAACCGCACTCTGGAGTCTACAACTGAAGTTGCACTCTTACCTCCTTATTTTCGGCTAGGAGAAACCACACATATTCAATAATATGCACTTTCAAGTTAACCCGCAGGAGAACTTGTTTCACCATCATCAGCTACTGACGATGATGGATCTATGGCCAGGGCAAACTACACGATATGTTCCACTATAATTAGTTAGTATATTTGAAGTGGATTGTTGGGGCAACCAAATTATAACGCATATGTGACATAAGGTTATATTATTATTACCACCATCACATTATCCTGGGAGTTCAATCCCTCATCACAAGAAATCACTGCCTCTTAAGGAATTCTCATCACTAGGGATAACAATCCCAGATCTCATCATCAGAGGATAACACCTCAACTTAGGCACTTTAGCCAAACTCTGGTCCTCAGACCCAAACACATCATATTGGTGATGCAAGTTATCTCATCATCAAGAATGACCATCAAAGCAGTGTTATTCGAACATATATATCTCATAGCCATTTTACCTAGCTATGCATCCGCATGAAACACCTACATGGTTAGTACACACAATCATAGAGATAACTGAAACCATCATGGATTAACAGAAAGAATCATGTTATCCATCATAGGGTAACATTGATGATTATATGCTTTATCAATCATGCCTCAAACCTATGACCCTAGACATGGGTCACCTCATCATATGAAGCAACTCATATACTTCCAAACTTATCATTTATTCATCATTATAGATACATGATTCGAGATGATCAAAAACACATGTAGTATCATGCCATTAGAGTTCAGATATGTTATGTTTTCATAGGTGCATTCTACCATATCAAATATGTCAAAGGTTCACGAACCATAACCATAACTCTTAACAACAAGAAGGTGATCACATGATAAAGAACTATTAGATGGGCTTCCGGGTGAATAAGGACCCTCATCAGAAGTACCCACTACCCTCACAAGAAGTGTGACGGGTAGGACACCCTCACTAGAAGCAGTATCAGGCAGCACATCGGCCCATCACAGCAAGGATGTCGGGCTACCACCTCAAAGCATGTCGTGCAACTAGAGACCAAGGCATATCATGCACCAAGCATGACGTGCAGTTAGGGCTATGGGCATGTCGTGCAACAATGTGTATCGTGCATCCATGGATATCGGGCATCCATGGTTATCGTGCACCTATGTGTCGTGCAACCAGGGTTAGGGTTACCATCTATCACTATATCGGGCATCACCACCAAACCATGACGCCCAACACAAAGCTAGTCCACAGCTCCATAACGTTCAAGGTATATCGGGCACCAAGCCACTATCCAAGCTAGGTGCATCGAGCAGGGTACTCAACCAGGTATAATGCCCAACACACAAAGCAAGGACCAAGGTATATCGCCCAACACAACCTTATCATATCGACCCATACTCTAGCCCAAGAGAGTGTATCGGGCAACACCATCCCAAGGCCATATCGTGCAAGCTACAACCCAACAAGATCATCATCAACCTCGAGCACAAGAGCACCAAACCCTAGATTGATCAAGAAGATTGGCTCACCTCTCAACAACCAAGAGAGAGGGGTTTTGCACAACCTCTATCACAAATCGGGCAACCCCAAAGATCAACCTCAACATAGGTCTACATCTACGAAAAGCTCACCTCTTGAATCAATGGTGAGAGAAGGGTGTTGCTCAAGCAACTAGAACACAAGCTCACCGCTCAACTTAAACGAGAGAGGGGTGTTTCTCATATCACTAGAACTCAAGCTCACTTCTCTAGACCAAGGAGGGAAAGGAGTGTTGCTCAACAAGGAAACCCTAAAACATAGTTTGGCCAACTAGGGTACAACTAAGCAAGAAACTTAACTAGCAACATACATAGTAGATTATGATCATAAGAAGACATACAAGGATATAGAAGAAAGTAATATGGTTAGGGTTAGGAGTTATGTAACCCGCCTTAAGAAAGCTCCAAGTTCCTAGCACCAAGCTTCCAAGCCTAAGCACCACCACAAGAATGAGAGCAAGGCACTCTAGGGTTCGGCCACCACTAGAGGAAGAAGAAGACTCCAAGATAAGGATCGGCCACCAAGCTTGCAAAGGAAGATGTTTTGTGCAACCAAAGGAGGAGGGGAACTAAGGAACTAAAGGGATCCTTAGCAAGAGAAAGGAAACACATATATAGGAGAGGATGGAGGAGAAACCAAGGTAAGACAAGCCAAGGTGTCGCCCACCTAGGGACACTTGTCCATGGGCAATGCCACCACTCAAACTTGCCTTAAACACATGTCCAAGGCCATTGCCACATGCAAGCATCAAGCACCAAGTGTCCACTAGTGGTGACACAAATGAGTTCAAAGGGGTCCATGGGCAACACACCCCAACACCATGCCCAACACACTCCCTGGGCGACACACCCAGGCCGATACAAGGCACTCCTGCCCGACACAAGGTCAACCAGGCAAGGGCAAGGTTCTAACAAGGCATCCAAAGGCCCAACAAGCTCATCCAAGCCCAAAGCAACTCAAGCAACGAGCCCAACCTTTACTCTCAACACTAGAGGAAGCAAGGAGAGAGAGAGGAAAACTTCTCAAGGTGACAACTTGCTCAATAACCCTAGACTTGGGTTAAATGCAAGTAGCACCTCCAGCTCTCCACAAAGCACAAACAAACCCTAATCACCACTAAAGGTGATTAGCAAGCGACTAAGCACCAAGGTTAGGCAAAGCAAATAGGATAATCCCTAAATGGAGGTCAGGGCCCTTACACATCTAGCCCACGGTGACGCTTCTGTGTCCTAAACATCCCTCTGGGAGGGCCACAACTTCCTGTTTCCCAGAAACCAGCAAAATCTCATCAATAACAATGTATCTAGGAAGGAAGGGTTGCAAGGTTATTGTAACGACCCCGCCTCTCGGTAACCCCCAATTAAGGGAGACCCGAAGGTCAGAGCCATTATTTATTTTACAGGATCAAAGGTTCGACAAATAATCAATAATAATTATGAAATTCTACTAACTAAACTGAAATCTAATAGAAAACAAAAAATTTCTTACCTTTATAAAACTTTGGAAAACTATCTATCCACAGCTTGAATTACTCTATCTAATCCTCCTTGCACCTTTTTCTCAGTTTCACGAAGTATCACTTTACTGTTTGTGCTTTTTAGGGTTACACCTAAAATGCCAACAAACAAAACGTCGGTCATCATATCGAAATATGCCGGTATGTGGAGGCAACCAAAATCTCACAAATATGGATAACAATTTAAATATCACAACCAAGATATTTAGCAAGCCAGTTTACATTTTCCATGTGTCCCCACCGCTTTTGTCCTAACCCCAGAATTACCCCCTTTAGGGGTTCTCTTTTGCCATTGACTTAAGGCCACCTTCTCATTTCCGAGATTGGTGCATGTGGGTCACCACTTATGGTGCCCATTAGTCATGCAACATAGACCACCTTCTTAATACCGAGCTTGATGTCTGTGGGTCACCACTCATGGTGCCCATTGGTCTACCCATACGGGCCTGACCTCATTGCATCACCCATCAGGGTAGCATGTAGGTGTGGGAATACACATTTATATTAATTGTGATAATCATAGTGACTTTATAATTTCCATATGAACATCCAAACTGTTTAGTTGCATTCAATATGATTAACCATCCGGGAATCCTTTGGGAAACTAAAGTGGTTATTCATAATTAACCACATACCTGATTTGTAGATTCAACAAGCTAATAACAATTCCAAGCAAGCAAGTAATCCGAGAAGTAGTTCAACAATCACAGAATTCCTGAAAAGCATATGTAACCTATTTACTACACTTTACCAAGAATATATCTATATACTTGGCTTGGATTCACTTTCTAGGGTTTCTAATCCGAATTGGGGTTTTATTAGGGTTCTTTTTTATCTCTTTACAACTTTCCTCGTTTATACCCTAGAACAATAGTTCTAAGTGCAAAACCCTAATTACTCATATATTCACACTAGAGTCTTTTAGGTTCCTTCTGGATTAACAACTCATAGTTCATTATTATCTAATTCACCTATGAATTCCATTTATCATTAATTCCAACTTTGTCCATTAGAAAACCCTAATTATCATATTAAGGGTATCTATTCATGATTAGGAACTTTATATTCAAAATATCTTAGAACTATCATATTATCATATTTTTCGAATTAAATATGAACTTATCCTCTTCTACCCTAAAGTAGGGTTTCTAAGTGCCTAATCATTCATAATTGGTGTAAAACCATAAATCATGCAAGAAAAATCTAGATCTGGCTCAAGTTCATCATTAATTATTCAACAGGTTGCAATAACTCAATTTCATCAACTAAGCAACATGAACTTAACCAATATGTTCAATTAGGGTTTCTTAATCTAATACATAAGCACTTTTCATTAGCTTAACCCACTTTTGTAAATATGAACATATTCAGGTTCTCAAACCAATTTTATTGTGTTCTTCATATTTTTCGAAGCAACTTTCATGTTTTAACATTATTCATCGGAGATTCCTATAAAAAGATATGATTTTCGCAAATAAAACCCTTTTTCTGGAATATTTGATGGAGAGGAGATATCTACCAAAAAAACTAGGCTGCTCGATCGGTGGTCCCAAGGACCACGCGAGATCCAAGGGCCCATGATTGCGTGCCTTACTTAGAGATCAAACTTGAGGAAAAGGTCGAGAATACCCTTACCAGGTCAGTGCGAGCATGAGGGCAAAGGGGTCTTTACCCCTATTGCTTCTTCTACCTTGTGATTTCTGTCTCTCCCGAGCGAAGCCCAACCAGGGTCAGCGCCAGGGTTGACTTCAGGATCTAGTCCCTCTTGGCACTAGACTAGGCCACCACGATCTCCGTCGCACCTCCATGAACTCAATCGTGGCTTCAGCTACACCCGAGCCGACCGAAGTTGCTAGAACGACTAGGAGGAGTCGTCGGCGATGGTCCAAAGAAGGTTGGCCAAGAAGGAGAGTGTTAGAGGAGGAATTGGAGGCAAGGACGACTCCCTTAAGCCTTATGCTATCCCGCGTAGAGGCACATAGCCTCGCAGAAGGGGAAAATCCCCTTTTATAGCCCCTGGCTATGGAGGCGGCCGACCAGCAAACTGAAAAAAAGGGCTTCCTGAGTACCCCTCCCAAAAATACTAAAACCTAGGATGAAACTGAGCGATTTCCTCTCCCGGTTTCATTGAAGCAACTTCCAGATTTGCTCATCGATTATATAAAAAGGAAATCAGTTTGGAAATCCCCAAGAAACGTTCTTCTTTCATGTTCCTACTCAAGGTAGGTGAGAATATAGCTACTGTTGGATCTCATATCCAACGGCTGTCATGACATGCGCCAAAACGAAAGTGATAAATTATATATATATATCCTTTATCCTTTCCACTTTAGGAGATTTTGTAAAACTCATAACTCTCAGACCGATTATCCAATCAATACCAAATTTTAAGGGAAAGTCTATAAAGACTTAATGCACGTATGTACCAAATTTGAGACTCAAACTCGAAATTATGAGATGTCTTTCTTTATATGCAAGTTATCACTTAATTATATATATTTCTCACATATTTTCTCTTTCCCTTGTCATTAAATTATTATTATGAGTTCCTTGAACCTTAAGGAACCTTAATGGCTCTAAATCTCATCTTGGGAATATTCCTTAGCCCTTTATTTATATTTTATCCATTATTTCTCATATCTTGTCTATATCTTATTAAAATATCTCTTTTTGAGGATTTCTCTTTATCATTCTTTTTATTTTCCTCATTGGCATTCCACTTATTATTAGGAATCCTTTTGATACGAAAAATCATCAAGGGTAACTCATTTATACATCATTTTACTTATTTTCCACATTTTACCATTGTTTTCAATTTCTTTCTTAACAAAGAAATACTTAATTGATCTTTTCCTTTCTTATTGTATTTTCTTTGCTTATTAGGATTCCTTGGGATCCAAGGAACCCAAGAGGCATGAAATCCACCTTTGTATTACACTCTTTTGCCTTCTAGAAGTTTCTACATTTTTCTTTTCTCCATTTCTTATTAATAATGGAGTTTCTATTGTCTTTTCCTTGTTATTGGGTCCAATAGCCAATAAAGCCCACAAGTAAATCAACAAGGCTATTGTAAACGAAATCCATTTATTCAAAACAAATTATATCATTATTTGTTCCAATATCTTTAATATGAGAAATTACATTTCTCTCCAAATGAACCCAAAAATTGGGGTTGTAACATCCTTCCCCTCTTAGAAGAATTTTGTCCTCAAAATTCCATCAAGCAAACAAACAGTTCAGGATAAGCCTTTCATACGTCCATCAGGGCTCCCATGTGGCTTCTCCCTTTCCATGGTGCTTCTCAAGAACCTTCATCATCTCATATTCTTCCATCTGAGTTCTTTCTTACCTTGGTATATCGTACCCTCATAGGTGACTCAGGACATTTCAGCCTCTCAAAAGTTGAATCGGTTCAAGGCTCAGCACATGGCTTGGGTACCTCACATAGTGCTCTAGATCATACTCATGGAACACATTACACATCATGTTATCCTGAGGGTCAAGGTTAAACACAACCATCTCCACCAATCCATCTCAAATGGACCCATATATCGAGGACTCTGCTTTCTTAGTTGTAGCTTAGAGGGGTCGGATTTTCACATTACATATCCTCTCATAGTGAACTGCATGTCAGTCTGCCTTGCATCAGCTCGTGACTCATGTCACCACTGGGCTCTCTCTCAGCCATTGCACGATCAAAGTGACTTCATATGCACACATTGTGGTTCTTTTCTGACCTTCACGAGGCCTCCTTCACCAACATCATCTTAATGAAGTGGTGACCGACACAACCTCCTAGAATTTCTTGCATCCTGATAAAGGCTATGGTGGTTAACGTCACATCTTAAGAATTGTCTCTTTGTATCACCCTGTATGAGCACTCGTGCTCTCATCAGACCCTCTCGTCGAGATCATACTAACCATTAGTTAGGGGTGATAAACTGTACTATCATCGAGTCCTTCATGTATCTACTTCCACCTCATGGAAGTGAACTCTTAGGTTATACTCAAGAACTTTTGAACTCGCATCATGGTGTAGTTGAACCATCTCTCTCTCTTATAAGTACTCCAACTCAATCTGTCCCTTGATAGTACTCTTTCTTTCTCATGTCATCTAGGTAAGGCGATCTACCATAACCCTCATTGCATCTTGACCTTCCTTGGTCAAGGGGAGACTTACCACACATCCATAGTGATGAGCTCCCATTCCCTCTTGGGAACTCTCTTTATCCTTCACATCAATGCATTGGGTTACTGATGTTCATCCTTCACCTCTTGTCATGTATGGCAACATACCACATGCAACTTCATCTTAGGTATCCAAAGTACTATTGTCACTCTTCGTAGTACGGTGTATGGTGATCTTAAATCATGATCTCATGTATTCTTATGATCCCTTAAGATCGATGCCTCAAAAACCCTAACCCACTCTAATCGGGGTTCCTACACCTTCTTTTCCAAAGAAGTGTATCAAACATCTTTTTATTGCGTCAAGGCCTACGCTGGCTAACCAAACAACTACTAACTTGATCAACCAATATCATTACATCTGAGTGTTAGCCAAACATATCTTCTTTCTCAAACTTAAGGCTAACCTAACAGCCTCATCTAGCCTCTAGCTATATTAGGCAGCTACATCTTAACCAGAGCATCCATTACCTCTTCACATCCTTAGGTGTTAGGTAACGTTGAAGACATACACCTCCATATATTCCACCTATCATCTCATCTCAGATTCTAAGTTTGAGCTCATCCTTGTGGTTATCAACCTCGCATAACTTGAAAATTTCATATAGCTCGTGATAAAACATCCACACAAGATGACTACCTTAGTTCTCTTGATGTTTGTAAACCATCTACATATTGTTTATCTCCCAAGGGTATGTCATCATCTCTATCCTCATACCTCATAGCAACGTTCCAACTCACATCATATTTATCCTTGGTGTATGGCATGCGTACTATCCTATCTCTCACTCCCATAACAAGAGGAAATAAGCATTTGGCGGCTGTCCAAACACAAAGTTCTTCATGTTCTAAGAGTAGATATGGTCCATCCCACCTTGCCAGTACACCTCCAAATTTAAGTTGAAATGTGCAACTTATGTCTCTACATCACAATCATCCTGATATCAAAGTTACTTCCATGGAAAACTGGTCTCGAACCTACTTGGGTTAACCACACAATCCTTGGTCATCTCCTCTAGGTCTATAGGGTGCTGGAATTTTAAGGACCATCCCTCTTCCCTTATGCATCCAGAGAGTGACCTACTCATCCGCCCTTTGGGTCCCATGAGTTCATGAAGGTGATCGATCTCCTAACCCATGACCCTCGGACAATGATAGTCATTACCTCCCAACCCTATGGTCATGTGCAACTAGGGAATTAGACAACTCCTACTTCCATCGGTCTTATCCCTATCTGGCCCTAGGATAGATTTAGGATTCTAACATAGTACATGTCCATCTTAGATCCTTACCCAAGCCTTCATCATCTCTCTCTCTGCATTCATGTGCTGACTTTCATCCTTTCATAGGGGTCATGGAAACATGCCTATCTTGGTTAGGCCATGTACTGGTTACCTCCATGGTAACACATCCATATACACATAGAGATGGTTATCTATGGGTCTACAGGTTCATTCTCTTACCATGTACTCTTCACTTAGGTTCTCAAGATCCTATGAGACCTCTTTAGGTTTCCTCAAAACCACAGACACTGGTAAGCACCCTACAAAAGGGTCCCTCTCCTAGGATGGGAGGAAACTACACCTTAATAAAAAAGGTCACTCACGTCCTTAGGTCTAGCATGCTTAACCCTAGCAAGCTACTTAAGCAGACCACCTACTAAACCATGCTAGGTCACACTTGTCCTCATCCTCAACATTGGATTGAGATCATACCTTCCCATCCATGTCATAAACTTAGCTAGGAGGGGTTCCTTAAACATACTTTAACTTAAGGGGTTTCGTTTTTCCTCTATACATGAAGGGTACCATGCTTGAAACTATAGAACTCAATTCTCGTCATGAGCATTAGGTACACCACTTCCCCTCTTAGGCCTAGGTTCACTTTTTAGGTGTCCAACTGCATGCTCAACCTCTTAACCACAAACCAAACATGTACAAGGTATGACATGCACTTCCCATGATCCTTCTACTCGAACCACACTTCAGAGTGGAATCCTCCTCAAGGACAACCAACAAGGTATAAGGCCTCACAACCCGATACTAAACCTCTTCAGGTCTACAGAACTCTTCTTCCTATCTCCAGAAGGTAAACACCTATACCATAAGCACATAGGTACCAGAAGCCTCATCCTCACTCTACGGTTCGGTTCCTCTAATGGCAACCAAGATATCATCATCATTCAGGGATCATGCATGAGGCAACCGCAACCATCCACCTAGTCACATCCTCTTCAGCTCCCCACTATTCTGTGTATCTCGGAGTCTAAGCTTCCAACCTCCTTGCTTGGGTCCTGCTTTCTCTTTCTAGAGCTAACTCCACATCCAGCCTTATTACTAGAGGTCCCCTCTCCATGAAGGATTTAGCTCACAAGCATACCTCTACATGGGTGAAGTCTATGCTCGAACTTATGTTTGCTCAAGATCATCTGTGGCCCTTTATGCTTATCTCATCAGCTATCCAACATACTCCCTTGGCTAGGGTTTCAACCTACTGCTCGTACTATAGATGTATTCTGGGTGCCTACTATGTCATGCTCATATAAGCTCATGGGGTTTCCATAGGTTCTTATCTAACCTCATCAATGAAGGAGCTATCCTTCACTCAAACATGCCCGACCCTTCCCAGGGTTGGGTCGCCAAAGGTACTCGGTCATCAACTTCTCATGGCTCATATGGCATCTAAGGCATGTCTATCCAAATACCCAGTCAACCATGACATGTACTCATCATGTCATATCTCTTTCCAACCTTCACTTAGGGTTAGGGTTAACATCATCCTCAAAGGATGTGTCAGGTTTCTACTTGTAATGGAGATCTCTATCTCCAAGACTAACTCTCTTTACTTACCCTCCTGACTAGAAGGTCCAACCTCAGGTCTCTCCTGAGGGCATGACAACTTATGTCATACGACCTAAGCATGTATCTACTCTTTAGTTTACGCTTGATCTATTAAGCTTATGTCCATGGCATCTTATTTACATGCTTTTCATTAATTTGGTGGAGGATTCCTTAGACCTTATTAACCTTACCCATACCTCAAGAGGGTGAGGAGAAGAGAGGAAACCCTAATCCTTAAGGTCCTTAGAGAATTTGAGTTGAGAAGGGATGAACAAGATGAGAGAGTCCTAAATGTATCTTATTTCGAGTCATATCCTCAGACATCGGCCAGGCAGTCACACAATCTGGGAGTCTTCGTATTCTGACTAGTGGTGCGGAGGAAAATATTGCTAGCTCCTGGACGTGATCCTTTTCTAGACACCTCAGTCTTTCGGACAATCCTCTAATAACTCCCTCGAGTTCTACAAAGTTTGTAAAATTTAATAATTATTAAGATTAAATGAGGAACCTATGCTCTAATACCAATTGTAATGACCCCGCCTCCCGGTAACCCCCAATTAAGGGAGACCCAAAGGTCAGAGCCTTTATTTATTTAATAGGATCAAAGGTTCGAAAAATAATTAATAACAATTATGAAATTCTACTAACTAAACTGAAATTCGATAGAAAATTAAAACTTTGCTTACCTTTATAAAACTTTGGAAAACTATCTACCCATAGCTTGAATTACTCTATCTAATCCTCCTTGCACCTTATTTCTCAGTTTCACGAAGTGTCACTTTACTATTTGTGCTTTTCCGGGTTACACCTAAAATGCCGACAAACAAAACTTCGGTCAGCATATCGAAATATGCCGGTATGTGGAGGCAACCAAAATCTCACAAATATGGATAACAATTTAAATATCACAACCAAGATATTTAGCAAGCCAATTTACATTTTCCATGTGACATTCCCCACCGCTTTTTCCCTAACCCCAGAATTACCCCCTTTAGGGGTTCTCTTTTGCCATTGACTTAAGGCCACCTTCTCATTCCTGAGCTTGGTGCCTGTGGGTCACCACTTATGGTGCCCATTAGTCATGCAACATAGACCACCTTCTCAATCCCGAGCTTGGTGTCTGTGGGTCACCACTCATGATGCCCATTGGTCTACCCATCCGGGCCTGGCCTCATTGCATCATCCATCAGAGTGGCATGTAGGTGCGGGAATACACATTTATATTAATTGTGATAATCATAGTGACTTTATAATTGCCATATGAACATCCTAACTGTTTAGTTGCGCGTAGAGGCACATAGCCTCGCAGAAGGGGAACATCCCCTTTTATAGCCCCTGGCTATGGAGGCGGTCAACCAGCAAACTGAAAAAAAGGGCTTCCTGAGTACCCCTCCCAAAGAAACTAAAACCTAGGATGAAACAGAGTGATTTCCTCTCCCGGTTTCATTGAAGCAACTTCCAGATTTGCTCATCGGTTGTACAGAAAGGAAATCGGTTTGGAAATCCCCAAGAAACGTTCGTCTTTCCTGTTCCTACTCTAGGTAGGTGATAATACAGCTACTGTTAGATCTCAGATCCAACGAATGTCATGACATGAGCCATATATATATATATATATATATATATATATATATATATATATATATATATATATATATATACTTTATCCTTTCCACTTTAGTAGATTTTGTAAAAATCATAACTCTCAGACGGATTATCCAATCAATACCAAATTTTAAGGGAAAGTCTATAAAGACTTATTGCACGTATGTACCAAATTTGAGACTCAAAATCGAAAGTATGAGATGTCTTTCTTTATATGCAAGTTATCACTTAATTATATATATTTCTCACATATTTTCTCTTTCCCTTGCCATTAAATTATTATTCTGAGTTCCTTGAACCTCAAGGAACCTTAATGGCTCGAAATCCCATCTTGGGAATATTTCTTAGCCTTTTATTTATCTTTTATCCATTATTTCTCATATCTTGTCTATTTCTTATTAAAATATCTCTTTTTGAGGATTTCTCTTTATCTTTCTTTTTATTTTTCTCATTGGCATTCCACTTATTATTAGGAATCCTTTTGATATGAAAACTCATCAATGGTAACTCATTTATACATATTTTTACTTATTTTCCACATTTTACCATTGTTTTCAATTTCTTTCTTAACAAAGAAATACTTAATTGATCTTTTCCTTTCTTATTGTATTTTCTTTGCTTATTTGGATTCCTTGGGACCCAAGGAACCCAAGAAGCATGAAATCCACCTTTGGATTACAATCTTTTGCCTTCTAGAAGTTTCTACATTTTTCTTTTCTCCATTTCTTATTAATAATGGAGTTTCTTTTGTCTTTTCCTTGTTATTGGGCCCAACAGCCAATAAAGTCCACAAGTAAATCAACAAGGCTATTGTAAACGAAATCCATTTATTCAAAACAAATTATATCATTATTTGTTCCAATATCTTTAATATGAGAAATTACATTTCTCTCCAAATGAACCCAAAAATTGGGGTTGCAACAGTTATAACTGATCCTGGAGCAAGTCCAGCATCATCACCCTGTGATTATAATCTTGGACTGTGTTTGTGCAGCTCCTGGTCTTCACCACAGACAACAGACTCAAACATCTCCTGCAACAACTCTTGTGGGATCGCCACAGATTGTAGGATGACTTCATCCTCCTAGAAGCATACAAAAGACTCCTTCCTCTAGAGTAGTCCATTCAGACCATGAGAACTCCACGTTGCGCTTCCAGAGCCAACGGGAAGGAGTTGTCCCCTTCTATCAACGTACTAGTCGTCGACATGCTCTTCCACACCAACTTATCTCAGTTACTCCTCACTCACTATCCCTCCCTAGTCGAGTTGGACTTGCTTAGACTCTCTATTGGTTACCAAAATCGGAGAGGACAATAATTATCAGGGTCACTGATCCTAATTATGTGTGATGGGAATGCCCCAATGCCCCTCTATTTATAGTAGAGGTTAGGGTCAAGGTTTCCAGGTGATGTGGGAGTATAAGGGTCTGGAAACATGAATGTTCTAGAATCTACGGACCATAATACGGTCATTTTATAGTGTGAAATGGTCGTCTCATGCTTATGTAATTTTCTATTTGCACACAAAATTGGCAATTCTCTTCTAATCAATGTTAAACATCATTTTTTCTTGTACAATAAGTATAACACAATCCAAACAAATCTGGCAAAGTATACAAACCTTCCCTGGCCTAACCAAGCGATCTCACACATGCGAGATGGTCATCTCACTCACCCAGATGGTTGCTGGTGAGACGAGCTGAGCCGATTGGTTCACCTTAGTTTGGGTAGCTAACTCCATTCCAACCAGCCTGACCAACTAGACACTCATCTCATCACTTGAGATGGCTATTTGGCAACCCAGATGCCCATCTCAACACTTGAGATGGTTGTTTGGTAGTGCAATCTACTTTTGGTGTGTGAATTGAATAACTAAACACTTCAGTAATCAATTCCAATCAACCTACTGTTTTGATGGTCGATGTTAGCATGGTTATGGCCAAAACCCCATATATGTGTGTGCATGGTTGTGGTTTATTTTGTTGTTAATCAATCTGCGTACTGATTCCCTCTCTCCTTTACAAATATAAATTAATTATCTTCTTCCTATTTCCCCTCGAATGTTACTTGAGGTTTCCTTTTTACAATGTTAAGAAATAGGATAGTTTAATTTATGCATCATCGTGAGAAACTGTTCTGCACTGGATGAACCGATCTTTTGGAGGACCAAGGAGGTTGAATGATAGGAGGTGAATAGATTGATTCGTGGCCCAATTGACCGGCTAGAGGAGACTAGTCGACCGTTTTAGGAACCCAACTAAGGAACCAAGAGGTGAGCTGACCGGTTCAAGTGTTGAACCGATCAACCCCGATTGGAGCCAACATGGATCTTCATCAACAACAGGTTGCATGTTATGTAACCTTAGGTGGTGGAAATTCCTTGTGGCTTCAAGAAATTGCATTAGGCTAGCCATAACCATCGCTCATATATTTTTTATTTCATGTTCACGTTGTGGTTACAGAATGTATTTGATATGTACTATAGTATGTGGTGATTGGATATGTATATGTATTTATATACAAACTCTCTCAATTAAAATATCTAAGTCTTAGATGCTTTCCAAAATCAGCACACATGAAAAGCTTGATCGACCAAGCGTAGGTAACGCCAAAGCATGATATGTCGTCTATCTTGTGGAAGTGTGCTGGTAAAAATATAGGTGCCTCCAAATAGGGGTACATTATTATCATGTCGAATTTTGGGTCAGGCTTGACTGGTGATTCTCAACGTCTGGACCTAGAAGCATGTAGGTGATTATGGCAAGGAGTTGTGTATATCATCTATCCAAGAGTTGCATATGATGAAATTGGCATGATTGCCTACCTTGGTAATTGACTGTGGACGCTGGTGTAGGTCGGGTAACAGTTGAGTTGTTTTGGATCTTGGGCCACTAGAATATTATACACTGCAATATTTCAAATTGATATAGAGGGCTATCAATTTGAGAAAAATAGTGGGAGTGATAATTAATTAAAGACCTAATTAATATCTTCAAATTTATCAAATCAAATCAAATCAAAAATGTTTTGAAAAGTTGTAATATTCTTTTGTAGACAAACACAAATATGGTATAGTTGAGATTAGTCTTCAAATAGGACAAACCAAATGGGATTAACTTTTGAATTTGGTTTAGGACTTTGAGAAATGTTCTCAATGAGTGAAAGCTCTATTTCCTTGAGTGACCAAAGCCAGAGGAACCCGCTCCAAATGCACCTAAGGACTAAATTGGTTACTTACTTAAAGCATGCCAATGAAGCCATAGACATTAAGCACCTTCTGTTATGTTGTATGAAATATGGGTTGCATGAACAACATGATAACATGGACATTCTCGAGATGGTAACACATCTCAAGAATCACATAAAGAAAATAAGGAATAATGTTTAGAAAGCATTGTTTGAGTGCAAACTGACAAAGGGAGTTACAATAGAACCCCATATGCTCAATATGATTGGACATATGGAATGACTTGAATTCTCTTAGGTCAAGAGTTGACTGCAAATATGATTATGCAAGTGTTGCATGAATCATATAGTCAGTTTATCTAATGCTTGGCATGTTGATGCCAAAGCAAGGAAGAAAACAGACAAATCCATGATGATAATCAGCGGAAGTGAGTCCTAGGGAAAAGGAAAGGCCAAGAAGTGTTCTGAGGCTGAGCTAAAGTCCACTTCTTCTACACTCAATATATGGAAAAGGGTAAATGTAAAAGGATTATATCCTTTTCACTTAAAGGATAAAGTTCCACCATTGTCACTTGTCTGAACATTGGAAAGGAATTGTCCTCTTCATAGAGGATCTCAAGAAGAAGATAGAGATAGAGATCTCTAATTCAGAACATGAGAAGAAATAAGCTAAAACTGTGTGGACCAAGGGTTGTTGCCACTACTGTTGAGAGCTATCATTCAAGGGAACATGATATAATTAGTGAATTACTATTACATACTTGCCATTACTGAAAAACATCATATGTCTTGTATGGCAAGGGCATTATGTTTCAATATTAAAATATATGATCTTTTATGGCAATGCCATGTGTCCCATAAACTATACTTGATAGTTATAGAGACAAATATGTATGACACATATAATGAATGACTTGATGACTCAAAGAATGTATACCTATAGCATTGTCATCTAATACACATAAATGAGAAATGCACTTCTAGATTCCAAAATGGTGTTGGTCTAGACTCTCTTAGTTATTGAACCAATAGAGACATGCATGTCTTATTTATTGAGTGATTTGACAAAAGCATATTCACTAGATGTAGTGGGAGATCGACTATTATATTAGGCCTAGTACATACTGATGTACAACATAACTATTAGAATGGATGCTAAAGGTAGGTACTAGTACCTCACTATATCTGTTAATGTGATCGACAGATATGGAAAGTTGTATTTAATCAAATACAAGTATGAATCTCTTGAAGTATTCAAGGAGATCATAAATGAAGTATGTAACTAACTAGGTAAAATTATTAAGATACTTTAATATGATCGATGTTGAAATATTTTAAACCAAGAGTTTGAGGACCTTCTGAAGATATGTGATAGTGTATCACAATGAAATCCACCTGAACATGATGATGTGTTTGAAGGAAGGAATAACACCTTATTAAGGTATGATTATCAATAAAACTAGCTACAATTCCAATTTCCTTTGGGCACATGCTAAACACTAAATGAATGTACTGTCTAAAATGGTTCAAATGACACCATATGTGATATGGTATCGGAAGTGTTCCTATATGTCTTTGATAGTGATTAAGGATGAATGCCTATATAAGAAAGTTGTTTCTTAAAAGGAGGATTGTACACAAATCACAGGAATGTTATTTTATTAAATACTACTCTTATCCCAATCCTACAGCAAAGTTGTTTGTTGATCGGATGGATATATTCTTGACGAGGAACCTAGTTCTAAAGGAATTAGTGGGAGTAAAAGTAGAACTCGAAATGTTCGAGACAAACAAGAGAACATTGAACCTAAAAGAGGTACAGTGGGAACAATGAGAATCACAAAGTTTTGTGGAATCACAAGTTCCTTATGTAACACAAAAACCTTATAGTTCTAGTAGATCATGCCTTGAGTTTGAAGGATATATGATATCTTATAACTTAGAAAGGCAATGAATTGATCATAATGATGAGTCAAATAAAATGAGTAGAAGCTATTGAGGGACAAGAGTATGAGACGTGGCATTATGCCATAAGATCAAAGATGGACTCCATGTACATCAACAAGGTATGACCTTGGTGGATCCACCTAAAAGGGTAAAACCCATAGGGTGCATTTGGGTCTTTGAGAGGAGACAAACATGGAAGGGTAGATTGGGTATGTTGAGCTTCAAACAAGCTCATGTTGTTGAACATGTTGGAGTCTTTCACTAATTACCATGGTTAAATCCATCAGGATCATGGTTGCAATTGCAGCTTAGTAAGACTATGAGATTTGGCATATGGATGCTAAAACCGCATTCTATAAGTGGAATAATTGTATAGGATGTGTACGTGACACAGCCTGATGGTTTTATAAATCTATTAATGCAAATAAATTATGTAAGCTACAAAGGTCAATATGCTGATGAAGAAAGCATCTCAAAGTTGGAATCTTCTATTTTGATAAGAAAGTCAAAGTATTTGACTTGAGTCAGAATAAAATTTGTGATTTAGTGGGAGCATATTTATATTCCACATAATGATGTGGAATAATATCCTTATCATGTATATGTTAACACCTGGAAAAGAAAGTACCTTCTCAATAAGGACTTAGGAGAAGCATCCTATGTGATAGGAATTGAGATCTATATAGATAGATCTGGAAAGCTTCTTGACCTAAGAAAGAGAACATACACTGGAAAGATGTTGAAGGGTTCAACATGCATGATTCAATGAGAGAAAACGTGTCCATGTTCCATGGATTTAGTCTCTCAAGAGCCTAGTGTCCTATTTCTTATGAAGAATAGGAAGGCATGGATAGTTTCCATATGCATTTGTAATTGGATCTATCATGTATGTACTCATCCCACTATCGCATATGTATTTGGACTTGATGAGAAGATAACCCGTAATCTCATATGTATTGGACATGATGAGTGAATATCCAGTCATCTCATATGTATTAGACATGATGAGAGGATATATATACATGTCTAGTAATCTTATATGTATTGGACATGATGAGAAGGTATATGCCAGATGCCAGTGAGAGTCATTGGACTACCATAAAAGAACATCCTTAGGTGCATGCGAAGTACCAAAAGGATTAGTTCCTTGGTCATGGTAATAAGGTAGAGTTGGGTGTAAAATGTTACACTGATGCAAGTTTCCTAAATGAGAAATATATAAATCAAGATCTATTTTTGTGTTTGACCTTTAAACATGAACTGTAAGTTAGAAGGGTTCTGAGCTAATGACAGTTGTTTAAATCTACAATAAAAGTTGAGTATCTTTGTGTTATGAGAATAGCAGAAGATATTGTATGAAGTTCATATGGGTGAACTTATGAGAGGTTTCAACCATTTATGACTCAGTAGAAATATTTTGATAGAAATGGAGCTATATGATGGGCAAGGAAGATTAGATAGCATACTATGACAATTCCATCTCATACGAGATGTCAATAGTGAAGAGATGTGAAAAGTGCAAAATACTGACAGAAAGCAAATGTTGCTAAACTTATTAGATTGCTTGAGCAACAGAAACATGATGGATATGTTAAGATCACTCAATATATGATTTATGGGTGATTTTCTCTATGTGCAAGTGGGAGTCTATTGGTATGTATTTCTAGAGAACCAATCATATGATGATTGGAGTGAGGCATTAGATACTTGATTTGATAAATTATAAAGGTAATTCCTTCCATTATTCTTGTCTCGGTCTTGAGATGATGACACAAATGTATGGAGATGTCTTCAAGTACGTGACTTGGAGGATGAGATCATACGAATGTTAAGAGTTCATACATGTCCCTGGTCATTTATTACTATGGAAGCAAAATAGACAACAGTAATACATAAGACTCGAGTGTGTGTTGACTAATGACAGAGTCTCATTAGTCATGATATGTGATATCAAGTCAAGCACACAGAGACAGACCACCATGAGAGTGATACATGGAAACAACAGTTGACTGCACTGCCAAACGGATGTCTCAAGTGTTGAGACGGGCGCCCAAGGTGTGAAACGGCCATCTCAAGTGTTGAGATGAGCGTCTGGTTTGTCAGGATGGTTGGAATGAAGTTGGTTGCCCAAACTGAGGTGAGCCAACTGGCTCAACTCGGCCCACCAGACTACCAACTAGGTGAGTGAGACGATCGTTTGCATGTGCAAAATTGCTTGGTTAGGAGGGGGAAGGTTCTAGATAATTTCTCAAATTCATTTGGATTGCACTATGCTTGTTGTGCAATAAAAATCAATGTTTAACATTGATTCGAAGCAAATTGCCAATTCTGTGTGCAAATAAGAAACTACAGAAGCATGAGATGACCATTTCACATTGTAAAACGAGCATATAGCATAAGAGACAACTGTTTCATAGTGCAAAATGATTGTCTGGCAGTCTGTAGATTCCAGAACATTCATGTTTTTGGACTCTTCTACTCCCACATCAACTGGGAACCTTGATCCTGCCCTCTACTATAAATGAGGGGTATTGGAGGCTTCCCAACACACACAATTGGAATTAGTTGCCCTGACAATTATTGTCCTCTCTAGTTGTGTTAATCAATAGAGATCCCAAGGAAGTCCTACCTGAATAGGGAGGGATAACAAGGGAGGAGCAACTGAGATCAGTTGTTGTGGGAGACCATGTCGGCGACTAGTACGCTGATAGAAGGGGCAACTCCTTCATGTTGGCTCTGGTTGCGCAAAGTGGAGTTTTTAGTGGTCCGCATGGACTACTCTAGAGGTAGGAGTCCTTTAGTTGCTACTAGGAGGACGAAATCAGCCTACAATTCATGGCAATCCCATAGGAGTTGTTGTAAGAGATGTTCGAGTCTATTGTCCATTGTGAAGATCAAGATCTGTACAGGCAACGTCCAAGATTGTAATTGTAGGGTGATGTTGATGGACTTGCTCTATGACCAGGTATAACATTGCAACCCTTCCTTCCTAGATACATTATTGTTGACAAGATTCTACTGGTTTTTGGGAAACTAGCAAATAATTTTTTTTTCGCTGCCTATATTTGTGCCTGATTTCCAAATAGGACATCCATGGTCACATCCACAAGAAAAGAAAACTATCATCAATTGTGATTCTAGTGGAGTGGAATACAAATGCCAAACATCAAACTATTGAAGATAAGAGAAGGCATCTTCCAGATTGAGAAAGGTGTTTCCTACCTAGACGATGTGGAATGAAACATAGACTTTTGTTTCTCGGGAGAAAAAAACCGCAATGGAATAAAATTTTCCTAATGGATCAAAATTTTCCTGAGAATCCATCAATCATGATCTATTTAATGCTACAAAACAAGATCAGGGTTTACCTATTTATGCCATTTAGGGAAGAGGTTATAATGATTCAGCTTGTAAATCTCGATGTAGAATCTGGACCCTCCAATCTATGAATTTCTTTAATGTCATTGAATTAGCAATGCAAAATCCTTTCTGGGTTCTTTGGCACTTTGAGGGTCACCTTGGGGTGCGTAAAGGAAACTATTTTTCCATGTTTAATTACAAAAATGCATCTATGACTATCATCGGTGGATTGTTGCAATCTACCAACAATTTAATAAATCCCAATGTCACAGGGATGTCTCTTTTGACTCAAGATCTAAACCTACACTTGTCTCTAGAAGATTACACTATTCTTCCTTATATGTGTGAGGATAATCATGATGTTCCACTCTAGAAACGTTTGCCTCAATTTGTGTGCTCTTGGTGGCAAATCGTGTCATTTTGTCGGGGAGACCTTCTCCACACTTCGTGTGCCTAGAAGGTTTCATCATTCCACTATGAATACCTTCTCCTCGATTTATGTTCATGATGGATCATGTTGTTCCTCCATCCATGTTTATGGCAAATTTTGCCATTCCTCCATCACCTCGATTCACATGACTTCAGTGAAGATATTCGTCTAGAAAAAATTTATATGTCCAAACTCGTCTCAATGGTATCCAAGCAAGTGCTCAAATATGACTGAAGTTGCTAATCTATACCTCTCTATCTTTTTCTCTCTAAGTTCCTTGTGAGGTGGCTCAAACCTTATATTCAATAAGGAGAAGATCCAAGAGCATACCAAAAAGGCATCCTCTCATATCATGTATATGTAGCATAGGAGAGTTAGGGTTTCCTAAACCTTGTTTGTCCAGGATATGGACTCCCTGACTTATGGAAACTTATTTCCTAAGTATGAATCCAATTATTGTTTAGGTCCTTAAAACTTACTTTTAGGTCCCTAGGTTTATGTTAATAATTCAAATAACGTTCAATTCATCCTTTCTTGAAGCTATCTTTATGTGTGTGACCCTATAGGAATCGTATTGTGCTGGAAATAAAGTCACTAATCAGTATTAAGATCCAAAAGCAATGATCAATGTCTATATACATATCATTGCTACCCCAGCAGTAGAATTAGTTAGATAATATTAAAACATCAATGAAAAATGTTACCATGTTGTAAAATCCTTTTATCACAAATATTCAGATTGAACTAGAGGCATGGACACATCATCCTCTCTACATTCAATCTAAGTTCCTTGATCTCCAAGTATGCTAGCACGATACATATGATCTTCATATCATATATTTACTCACATGAGCATGATCTTGTGTTTCTCTAGTCACATATAGCAAGAGGCCATGGATATGACACATGTTATATGGGAGGGACAAATTCCTTCAACACCACTTACAATGTGTAGCATGATTCTAATCACACCCAATCACTACCTTTATGGAAACCTTCTTCAAGATCATGTTGGGTATTGTCAAAGCATGATAATTGTCATATCACCATTGTAGTGACTTTAGGTTAAAGGACCACAACACACTATCACATTTAAGAGATGATTATTACTGTCATATAACGGTCCATGAATCACTCTGAACGAGGGTATGTCCAATATAGTTGTTCTCTAACAAGTACATATGTGTCTAACTTGGTATCCAATACCTATGACCCATGAGACATGGTCATTAGTCACCACACATTCTATTATTGCACATATTATGTTTTTCAATCGACAATAATACTTTACATGGTACATTTTAAGAAAAATCTTAGATTCTAAGAATATTGTTCTTAACATCCATTAGGATATCATGTTCAAGTCATCCACTAGAAGTCACATGGATTTGAATTAATGATTCTAATGTAATTTGTTATGTACATTAATCTATAGTAATTAAATGTGCATCAAAAAATTAAGATCACTTTTATTAAGCGAACAAATAATACAAAATATCACTATAGCCATCATTTTATGATTGCCTTCTAGGGAATATAACCAACAGTCTCCCACTTGCACTAAATATAATCACTGAAGTATCGGATACCAAGAATATAACATGACCATCATGCTTCTACTATTATAACACCTTTTTCAAGGGATCAACAATATTGCTCTCTATTGATAACATGTTAATCTTCACACACCCTCACTCAATGATCTCTCACATGAGATGGAAGCACTAAATAACATGCTTGGAATGATGATGCAATCTGGGTTCCTTGGATTGTGCATTAGTCCCATGTTATTATAATACCAACAACACACCCCAAATGTAGCAAAGGTATAATGAACAAAGTTATGATGAATTGCCTCACAAGTTTCTCTTTGTTTATGGACATTTTGTGATACAATGTCATAAGCTACTTGGCTACTGTGAAGTTATTTGAGAGGATTCTTGTCAAAGGTGAAATACTGGTTAGGTATGTGTTTGTCATCTATCCAATTGAACAACAACATATCAGTGGGACAATGTGAATGAAGAGCATCATACTGTGTGCCAAGAAAGGACATAAGAGCTCTCTTCAATGCCTTAATCCTAACATGAGAGACAATATCAAAAAGGGAATCACAAGCCACATCATAATGATATTTAAAGTTGGGTCATGTGTGGCATCGCACATCATGATCTTCAAAAGCATAAAGGTTGGAAATATTGCAATATAAGCAATGCTCATCACCAGGATACAAGGGGACCATGACTTGTTAGTTAAGGATAGGTCGATACTCAACTGGAGGCATGGATAAGACAACGTCATCAATGGGAAAAACAAGTAAGAAATATTGTGCATTGTTGGCTTGTACAAAAGCAAGAATAGAGTGTCACAACATGGATCTCTCACTTGTAGTATATTGTTGTATGACTATTCTATAGTTGGCATCTACCAAACTAGAAAAGGTTTTTGAGGTGCTAGATGTGTATGTGACATCTTAGACCAGTAAAAATGGTAATATATTGCACAATTTAGTATGTGCAGTGAAAAAGGATATTCATATATGCACAAATCCAACACTGTGTGGGATATGATCTAGGAGATCCAAATTGTGAATCTGAGAGTACACATGAGGAAACTTTTTTACATCATGGGGGACATGATCTCCAACCCCCCCCCAAGTAATAGGAGGAGTGAAGAGTGTCACTATAGGTTGCCAACTATTGCTCCATCATCTATCAAAATCATTCCAAGCATCAACAAAATATGTGATTAAAATCATCTCTCGTGGAAGCAATAGAAGATGGGGGTGTTCTACAAAGAGCAAACACCATCTTGGGCATACCCACAGTTGAACGAACAAGAAGAAGCTCACATTGTGGGTTTTGACAAATGGCTAAGTAAACAATTGATGAATGCATGTTCATCCTAGTTTCAATTGTAGCCAATCTAGTTTTACATGCATTTCCATCATTTTAGCTTAGAACTAGCTTGCATTTGGGTTTCCTTTATTGATGGTAACTTAATGGTTTTGATCCAAAATATTTTTTATCGTGGTAGGATTGAACATCATTGCATGCTAATAGTGTAGGAGGTTGTTGTTTGGCTAGTTTGTTGTTGTTTCCATCAGTTGCTAATATATGGACCATATTTTTGATGATTCATTCTTTCAACAGTTCTTGATTCCATCAGTTTATGCCTCTTGGGTGCATAACCTTTGGCACATGCCAATAGACCCCTCCCCATGTGGGTTTGCATCATTTGACCTTTCTGTTGGTTGGTAGCCAATTGAAGCCTTCCTTCAGTTTACATCCATCGACCAAGCCATTGGTTTGCATTACATCTAGAAAGCCTTTGGTTTACATCACTCCATCCTTCTATAGATTTACAAATGAAGGAAAATTAGTGCTCACCTTCCAATATCCCATCAACTAATAGTTTCCCAACATCTTCCTTCTGAAGGAAATCCTATGGGTCCCTTCAGATGGAAGTTTTACGACCACCTTTTAATGGAATTCATGAATTAAACAACTGTAGATTATTTTGTACATCTATTCCAATGGTCATCCTACTCAACCTACTAAAGGAGTTTTTAACACAATTTTCAAATGAAATCCAACACTCCACAACTAATAGTTGTTCACATCATCAATCAACTATTACCTTTGTCACCCTTCTGAAGAGATTTTTTATTTACCTTGTGATGGTCATCCTGACCCCTTGCCTACTGAAAGATATAGTAAGCATAGAAAACCCTTCGTATACCTTTTTCATTGTCCCTTCACCTTCAGGATAGATGAAGACATTACTCCATGGTGGTTGGGAGGGTTATAAACCCTATCCGCCACCTATCAATAAAGGGCATTGTCTCTAAAAAATGGATCTATCATTGACGTTGCAAGCCTGCCACTTTCCCTCCAAACATTCGACCTCCAACAACCTTCAACCATTTCCATCAATTGACAAACATCAACCAAAGATGCTCCCACCTCCATTTTTCCAATGCTACAAGGTCCTGACCTAAAAGGAGGTTCTATTAACACACCTTCACTCTATCGGTTGATGATTACTTCCACCCATCATCAGCTTTCTCCTTCCTCTCCCGACATGGCAGTTCCAACACCTAAAAAGGGAAGAACGACACTCTAGTTACACCTATGAAAATTGTCCAACGTTAGATCGACTATAGTGTTATCTGTCATTGATCACCAGCATAAAGACATGCTTCTACATACCATGGCTTGCTTTTATATTCTACAATTATGATGCATTTATTCCTCTCTTATATGTTATTCTTAGTATTGCTGCCATGAGCGAGTACTCCTCTCACTAGGGTGCAGGGATTAGCCCTGCTACCATATTTTGTTCTCCTTACTATATCTATCACTGCATGAACTATCATATGTTTAAAATCAATCTTTTTATGCTTGTTTTCTTCTCTAATCAGTAGGTTTACATGTTTTTAATTATCTTGGATGTAGAGAACTTTGACCCAAGATCGAGGATATCGATTGTTTCCTATTAAACAACTTCATATATGTGTTTTCAGAGGTGATATATGTATGATCTCTATGAAACATGATTTCTATATAGGTTCTTATCCCCACGGAGAAAGGGGGATTTTCCTAGCCTTAACACACGTAATTTGTGCTCAGTTTGATGTAGTGAGAGAGTGAATGATAGGTAGCGATGGTGAAACCCATTCCACCCCAGTGTTTCCATAATCCGAAAATTAACCTTTAGTTTAGAATTTTAATTAGTTACAACTTTAGTATAATCAACCAACAACCCTTGTGTTAAATGTGAGTTCGTTACTGATTACTTTGATCAGTCTATTCTTCAAAATGTTATCCTTTGGGTTTGATCCTGAATGATGATCCAATAAGATCTATCGACTTGCAAGTGGTAATTATTGTATGTTGGTAAATGTAAATTCTAGGGATTTTTCCCCTATTGAATTTGCTTGTGCAATATCATGCATGTCAACCATCACGGTATGCATTTTTTTACTTGTTTTTTGATAAAGATTATTGCCTAAACATGGGTCTATTAAGATAGGACACCTAAAATATTCACTCAATGCATAAGTCAAGATATGTTAGCTGGAAACATTCCCATCTTTGAGACACATCTGGTGTCATCAAAAGTCCAAAACATTAATATCTTCTTAGTATTGAGATGAAGGAATAAAATTAGTTTTTAATCTTATATATTGGAAAAGTGTTATAAACCTCTTTTGTGTCACCAATGAGGGTACCATCATCACGATACAAAACAAGGAGGTTGAGGTGACATACAACTTTCAATTTAGAATGAAAGGGTAAAAAGACAAATATAAAATGAGGGGTCCAAGGATCTCCTAGTTAGACCCTCGCTATAAAGAGAAAAGGTTCACATTGGTCCATTTAGAGGGGAGCCGTGAACTATAGCAAAACCCTTCCCAACATGCAATATATGGACAATGTCGACAAACCTCTTAAAATATAGTATATATGTCAACCATGTTGAGTTATTTTTGAAGTCATTAAGGGCCATCATAAGGATGGCACAATGTCATTGGTCAAGGTCAAGGCACGACACATTATGTAGAAAATCTTCAGTACCCCTAAAACACCAACACCAAATTGATGACCCTTGATATAAGTAACCACATCTCAAAAACACCCTTTGTAACAACCTTTGAGACAAGGCAATGCTAAATTGTTCCCATTGTGATAGGATCAATTCCATTGTCCATCTTGAGAAGAGGAGTCAAAGGATAACTAGCAACATAAGTTTCTAGGAAGGAAGGAGAGTGACAAGTAAGACAAATGTTGACGATAGCTGACACTGCATGAAAAAAAATCATCTTAAGCATATGTTCTTGTCCCACACGTAGAATGTTACGACCCCACCTCCCGGTAACCCCCAATTAAGGGAGACTGAAAGGTCAGATCCGTTAACCAATAACCCAGATCAAAGGTTCGACAAATAATCAATAACAATTATTAAATTCTACCAACTATACTGAAATATGGAGTAAAATAAAAACTTTTGCATACCTCTTAAAACTAGGGTTTCAAAACTTCTATCCACACATATACTAATCTATCTAATCCTCCTTTGCACTTTAATTCTCATTTAGTACCACATATGCCACTTTACTGTTTGTTCTTTTCATTGTACCTAAAACGCCGACAAACAAAACGTCGGTCAGCAAGAAGCTGGTATGTGGGGGAAGCAATAATCATGCAAATATGTTAACAACGTAATCATTCAATTAATCTTTTATCAACCAAGATTACATTTTAAGACAAACTACTCAATCCATACCTATCCACAACTCTGTGTTGTCCCTGTAAGGACTTATATGATACCTCTGTAAAGGTAGAGTCGCATAGCACCACCCAAAGGTAGCCCAATATCTAACTCACTGTGACTTGATGGACCTACCCTCTAGGTAGCCATGTACTAAGTCATTCTGTGACCTGATGGACCTACCCTCTAGGTATCTATATACTAGGTCAGCCATTACGACACAGAGGGGGGGGGGCAGGATCTGAGCTAGAAGGCATATACATTATGTGATAGTCATAGTCACTTTATAATTGCAATATGAACATCCAAACAGTTTAGTTGCATTCAATGCGATTAAACATCCGGGAATCCATCGGAAAAACCTAAGCGGTTATTCATAATTAACCACATACCTGATTTGATGATTTCAGAAGCATTAAGAAAATCCAACCAAGCATGCAATCCAAGTAGTTCATAATTCCTGAAAAGAATATGTACTCTATTTATTACACATTTTATCAAGAACCTACTTTATTAACTTGGATTCACTTTCTAGGGTTTCGGTATCCATTTTAGGGTTTCGTTTAGCAATTAGGGTTTCCCTTCATCTTTTACCATATTAAACCCTAATTTTATACCATTACTCATAAACACTAATTATTTCGTCTATTCTTCAACATATAACCCTATTTTCATATTGCAGGCAAATTATTCATCAATTAAGCTTCTTTTTCATTAAAGCTACTATCTTTATCCTTTTAATCCATGACAATATCATTATACACATTTATCATCAATTCATAGTTCATTATGGTCTAAATCACATATGAACTCGATTTGCTATTAATTCCACCTTTTATTCATGTGAAAATTGTAATTACTATATTCAGGGTATTTATTCACAAATTAGGAACTTAAGTACTCTAAACAGCTTAGATTCAACATATTCCAACTTTAATCATGAAATTAATCAATTAAAGCCATTAATAGTCCTAATTACCAACATTAGGGTTTCAAGGCCCATTAAAGCCTATTTATGCACAAGAAACTCTAAATTCAATAATTATATGCAAATTTCATCCTTTTTCTTCCTAATGTTCCTTTTTATCATTAACAGGATAATATCAACTTTATTCATCAATTAAACCCTATTAATCACATTAATCATATCAAAGTAGGGTTCTTTAAACATTAATACATTAAAGTTGATATCTTTCATTACTTTTCAAATTGCATAAGGAATCATGCTTCAATTATATTTTTATTAGATTCCCCTCGTTTTTCTGAGAAATTTTCATATGTTACACATACTAATCCGAGCTACGAAAATTTAGTTATGATTTTTGTAAGATTTCACTTACCAGAGCCAACCAGAGGCTGACACGTCACCTTTGTCCATGCAAACGCGGCCCGTTGAGATTATAACCAAGTTACCAAAGTACCCTTGGCACGGTCTCTTGTTTCTTTGTACTTCAGAGGGCAAAACGGTCCAATATGCTTCTGGCTTCTTCAACCTTGCACCCGTCGTCTGCTGTTGCCCTAGCCGCCTAGGGAGCGGCTCCTCCTTGCCTCCCTTGGCCTCGTCGGCCACCAAGGAGGGTCATGTTGCTCCCGTCGCACCCTGGTATATGCATAGAGCCTTCAAGACGCGACCATTATGGCTGTGAGTAAGCCCAGGATGTCTGCGGCTCACAGCCACCATGCAGCCATGTTGTAGGAAATCGCGGGATCTCCTTCCCCCTTTCCAAGGCACGAACTTCCTCGTTCCCTGCCTTCGCCACATCCCCACGCAACCAAGGGCACTCTCCACTCGTGGCCAGCACAGCTGTTTCAGGTTGTTCAGGTCTGCAACCTGCAGTCAACATTATAGCCGTGTTGCGGTCGTCGTGCATGTGTTGGAATCTAAGGATGATGGTTGTGCTCCCTTTTGATACAATGCGACATCCCCCATCCTTTGCAATGACTTCAAAGTTCCTTACTACCCCAAGGTTGATATGATACCCTTCGGTTAGGTTTTAGACAAAGAAGAAGGAGGAGGAGAAGGAGAAAAGGATTCGTGGGATTTATCTCTAAAACTCGATCCAGGGGGGTCTACCCCTTTATATAGAGGAGTACCCATGCCCAGGAACGTTTTCCCACAAAGAAAGCAAAGATTTTCCTATTCAGAATGGGTTTCACCTTCATTATGAAGTAACCTTCTCTCTCTTCATATACTTCTAATATAACCATGTTATTTGGGTATTTAGAAAATCGAAAACCTTTTTCCTTATTCTCCTACTCTTGCCTTTTAATTCTTGGGCACGAATTTCAATTTTCTTTTTAATAGAAATCACTTCCTTTTTCACAAAGCCACCAAAATCGTTAATAATGTATCATATTATCTTCCTATTTGTCATTATGGGTATTTTCTCTCTCCTCTTCTTTATTGGGACCCCTTGGATCCCAAGAAACTCAATTATTTCGAAATTCCTATTTAAGGAATACTCATTATCCTTAAATGTATCAATATGCATTATTCCTCATTATCTTGTTTATTCCTTATTAAGATATTTCCTTTTTGAGGATTTTTCTTTATTTCTCTTCTATTTTCCTCATTAGTATTCCTTTTATCATTAGGAATCCTTTGAATACGAAATTCCACTAAGGATATCCCAATTATACCTTTTTCCACTTATTTCCAACCTTTTAACATTAATTTCAATTTATTTCTTATTAAAGAAATACTTGATTAATCTTTTCTTTCCCTATTTCTTTCTTTTTACAACTTTGGATTCCTTGGATCCTAAGGAACCCAAGAGGCACGAAATCCCTCTTTGGATTTGCCTTCTAGAGGTTTCCACACCAAAAACTCAATTATTCATTTATTAACTGGATTTCCTTGTTATTGGGCCCAATAGCCAAAAAGCCCACAATTAAGTCAACAAGGCTATTTTAAATGAAATACATGCATTCAATCAAAAGACATCATTATTTGTTCATTTATCTTTATTATGAGAAATTACATTTCCCACCAAATGAACCCAAAAATTGGGGTTGTAACATCCTTCCCCTCTTATCGGAATTTTGTCCTCAAAATTTTATCAAGCAAACAAACAATTCAGGATAAGACTTTTACATGTCCATCATTGGCCCCTATGTGGCTTTACCGTACACATGGCGCTTCCAAAGAACCTCTATCATCACATATTCCTTTATCTGAGTTCTTTCATCCTGGCATCTATAAACTGCACAGGTGACTCATGTCATTTCAGCCTCACTTGGGGCTCACTAGGTTCATTATTTAGCTCATGGTTTGGGTACCTCACATAGGGCTTTAAATTGGACACCTGGAACTCATCACACATTACTTTATCCTGAGGGGTAAGGTTATCCATAACCTCCTCCACCAATCCATCTTAAATGGACCCATGCATCGGGGACTCAGCTCTCTTAGCTACAACTTAGAGGGGTCGGATTTTCATGTCACATATCCTCCCACGGTGAACTGCATGTCAGTCTACTTTGCATCTGCTCACGACTCTTATCGTCTCTAGGCTCCTTTCAGCCATTGCATGATCAAAGTGACTTCATCTACACACATTGTGGTCTTTTTCTAACCATCACATGGTCCTTCACCAACATCATCTTACTGAAGTGGTGACCGACACAGCCTCTCTTATAGAGCTTCATTGAATCCCGATATTGGCTATGGTGGTTATCTTCACATCTTGCATAGGACAAGAACTATCTCTAGCTATCACCCCGAATGAGCACATATGCTCTCATCAGACCCTTTAGTCTGGATCATACTAACCATTAGTTAGGGGTGATAAACCGTACTAACATCGAGTTCTTCATGTACCTACTTCCACCTTATGGAAGTGAACCTTTAGGTCAAACTCAAGAACTTTTAAACTCACATCATGGTGATACTGAACCATCTCTCTCATGGGTAGTTCAACCAAATCGGTCCCTTGACAAAACCCTTTCTTTCTTACATCATCTAGGTAAAGCGATCTACCATAACCCATATTGCATTTTGACCTTCCTTGGTCTAGAGGAGACTTATCACATCATCCATAGTGATGAACTCTCATTCCCTCTCGGGAACTCTTTATCCTCTATATCAATGCACTGGGTTACCGATGTTCATCCTTCACCTTTCGTCATGCATGGCAACATATCACATGCAGCCTCATCTCCAGCATCCATAGTACTGCTACCACTCATTATCTCAGTAATACTGTGGTATATGGTGATCTTAATATCACAATTCCTTGGAAGCCCTAAACCACTCTCATCAGGGTTTTATCACTTTCCTTTCCAAAGAATTGCATTTGAGGTTCTACATCCATCCTTTCATTGCATCAAGGCCTAGACTGGCTAACCAAGCAACCATTAACTTTTCAACATATCTTGTTACATCTGAGTGTTATCTAAATACACCTCCTCTCCAAACGTAGGGTTAACTTAACAACCTCTTCTAGCCAAACTAGGCAGTTATATCTCAACCAGAGCATCCTTTACCACTTCATATTCTTAGGTATTAGGTAACATTGATGACATACACCTTCCTATATGCCACTTATTATCTCATCTTAGCCCTAAGTCCATCTTCATCAACAATATTCCGAGCTTATTCCTTTGGTTTTCAAACTCAACCTGGTGTAACTCATAGCTCATGCTAAAAACATCCTTATAAGATGACTACTTTTTTTCTCTTTAGCATTTGCAAACCATCCATGTATCATTCACTTTACCAGGGTATGTTATCTTCACTGTCCTCATACCTCGTAGCAACTTTCCAACTCGCATCATCTTTTATCCTTGGTGTATGGCATGCGTACTGTCCTATCTCTCACTCCCATAACAAGAGGAAATAAGCATTTGGCTGCAGTCCAAATACAGAGTTCTTCCTATTCCAAGAGTAGAGATGGTACATCCCACCTTGCTAGTACACCTTCAAATCTAGGTTGAAACGTGCAACTTATGTCTCTACATCACAATCATCTCGATATCAAAGTTACTTCCATGGAAAACTGGTCTCGAACCTATCTGGTCCAAACACAATCCTTAGTCATCACCTCTAGGTCTATAGGGTGCCGACACTTTTGGGGTCATCCCTCTTCCCTCATGCACCAGAGAGTTCCCTACTCATCTGCCCTTTGGGTCCCATGAGTTCATGAAGGTGATCAATCTCCTAACCCATGGCCCTCAGACAATGATAGATGTTACCTCCCGACCCTATGGTCTTGTGCAACTAGGGAATTAGGCAACTCCTACTTCCATCGGTCTTACCCCTACCTGACCCTAGGATAGACTTAGTATTATATCATAGCACATGTCCAACATAGATCCTTACCCGAGCATTCATCATCTCTCTTTCTGCATTCATGGGTTGACTTTCATCCTTTCATAGGGATCATGGCAACCTGCCTACCTTGGTCAAGCCCCATATTGGTTACCCCCATGGTAACACATCCACATGCACATAGAGATGGTCACCTATAGGTCTATAGGTTCATTCTCATGCCATGTACTCTGCACTTAGCTTCTCAAGATCCTATGAAACCTCCTCAGGTTACCTCAAAACCAACCAAACGGGTAAACTCCCTACCAAAGGGTCCCTCTCCCAGGATGGGAGGAAACTACACCTTGATAACAAATGTCACAAGCATCCTTAGGGTTTACATTCACATGAGCATGCTTAATCCTAGCAAGCTACTAAGGCACAAGAAGACACTTACCAAACTATGCTAGATCACACTTATACTCATCCTCAACATTTGACCAACTTTGTCGTGAGGGGTTCATAAAACATACCTTAAACTTAAGGGGTTTCCCTTTTCCTCTATACATGATGAGCACCATGCTTGAAACTATAGAAACTTAATTCTCATCATGAGAATTAGGTATACCACTTCCCCTCTTAGGCCTAGGAACCCTAGGTTCACTTGTAGGTGTCCAACTGCATGCTCTATCTCTTAACCACGAACCAAGCATGTAAAAGGCATGACATGCACTTCTTGTCATCCTTCAACCTGAGCAACACTTAGAGTTGGATCCTCCTTAAGGACAACCAACAAGGTAAAAGGCCTCACATCTTGCTACCATACCTCTCCAAGGTTGGGTCACCAAAGGTACTAGGTCATCTACCCTCTTATGGCATCCTAAAGTCATGTCCAACCAAACACTTGGTCAACCAGGACATCTAACTCATCATGTTATCTTTCTCTCTTCCCTTAGGGTTAGGGTTAACATCATCCTCAAAGGATGTGCTAGGTCTCTACTTCTAATGGAGGTCTCTACCTCCAAGACTACTCTCTATACTCATCCTCCTACCAAGGAGGTCTAACCTCAGGTCTCTCCTGAGGATAATGACAACTCGTGTCATACGACCTAAGCATGTATCTATTCCTTTTACGCTTACTCTATTAATCTTATGTCCATGACATCTTATTTACATGCTTTTTATTAATTTGGTGGAGGATTCCTTAATCCTTATCAGCCTTACCCATACCTCAAAAGGGTGAGTAGAAGAGAGAAAACCCTAATCCTTAAGGTCCTTAATAGAATTTGAGTTGAGAAGGGATGAATAAGATGAGAGAGTCCTAAAGGTATCTTATTTCGATTCATACCCTAAGACTTTGGCCAGGCAGTCACACGGATCCGGGAGTCCTCGTATTCCGACTAGCAGTGCGGAGCAAAATATTGCCAGCCCCCGGCCGTGATCCTTTTCTAGACACCTCTGTTTTTCGGATAATCCTCTAATAACTCCCTTGAGTTCTACAGAATTTGTAAAATTTAATAATTATTAAAGATTAATTGAGGAACCTATGCTCTGATACCAATTGTTACAACCCCGCCTCCCGGTAACCCCCAATTAAGGGAGACCGAAAGGTCAGAGCCGTTAACCAATAATCCGGATCAAAGGTTTGACAAATAATCAATAAAAATTATTAAATTCTACCAACTATACTAAAATATGGAGTAAAAAAAAATTTTGCATACCTCTTAAAACTGGGGTTTCAAAACTTCTATCCACACAGATACTAATCTATCTAATCTTCCTTTGCACTTTAATTCTCATTTAGTACCACATATGCCACTTTACTGTTTGTTCTTTTCATTGTACCTAAAATGCCGACAAACAAAACGTCAGTCAGCAAGAAGCTGGTATGTGGGGGAAGCAATAATCATGCAAATATGTTAACAACGTAATCATTCAATTAATCTTTTATCAACCAAGATTACATTTTAAGACAAACTACTCAATCCATACCTATTCACAACTTTGTGTTGTCCCTGTAAGGACTTATATGATACCTCTGTAAAGGTAGAGTCGCATGGCACCACCCAATGGTAGCCCAATATCTAACTCACTGTGACTTGATGGACCTACCCTCTAGGTAGCCATGTACTAAGTCATTCCGTGACCTGATGGACCTACCCTCTAGGTAGCCATATACTAGGTCAGCCATTACGACACAGAGGGGGGGCAGGATCTGAGCTAGAAGGCATATACATTATGTGATAGTCATAGTCACTTTATAATTGCAATATGAACATTCAAACAGTTTAGTTGCATTCAATGCGATTAAACATCTAGGAATCCATCAGAAAAACCTAAGCGGTTATTCATAATTAACCACATACCTGATTTGATGATTTCAGAAGCATTAAGAAAATCCAACCAAGCATGCAATCCAAGTAATTCATAATTCTTGAAAAGAATATGTACTCTATTTATTACACACTTTATCAAGAACCTACTTTATTAACTTGGATTCACTTTCTAGGGTTTCTGTATCCATTTTAGGGTTTCATTTTAAAATTAGGGTTTCCCTTCATCTTTTACCATATTAAACCCTAATTTTATACCATTACTCATAAACCCAAATTATTTCATCTATTCTTCAACATATAACCCTATTTTCATATTGTAGGCAAATTAATTATCAATTAAGCTTCTTTTTCATTAAAGCTACTATTTTTATCCTTTCAATCCATGACAATATCATTATACAAATTTATCATCAATTCATAGTTCATTATGGTCTAAATCACATATGAAGTCGATTTGCTATTAATTCCACCTTTTATTTATGAGAAAACCCTAATTACTATATTCAGGGTATTTATTCACAAATTAGAAACTTTAGTGCTCGAAACAGCTTAGATTCAACATATTCCAACTTAAATCATGAAATTATTCAATTAAAGCCATTAATAGTCCTAATTACCAACGTTAGGGTTTCAAGGCCCATTAAAGCCTATTTATGCACAAGAAACTCTAAATTCAATAATTATATGCAAAGTTCATCCTTTTTCTTCCTAATGTTCCTTTTTATCATTAATAGGATAATATCAACTTTAATCATCAATTAAACCCTATTAATCACATTAACCATATCAAAGTAGGGTTCTTTAAACATTAATACATTAAAGTTGATATCTTTCATTACTTTTCGAATTGCATAAGAAATCAGGCTTCAATTATATTTTTATTAGATTCCCCTCACTTTATTGAGAAATTTTCATATTTTACACGTACCAATCCGAGCTACAAAAATTTAGTTACAATTTTTGTAAGATTTCACTTACCAGAGCCAACCAGAGGCTGACATGTCACCTTTGTCCATGCAAACGCGGCCCGTTGAGATTATAACCAAGTTACCAAAGTACCCTTGGCGCGGTCGCTTGTTTCTTTGTACTTCAGAGGGCAAAACGGTCCAATATGCTTCTGGCTTCTTCAACCTTGCGCCCGCCGTCTGCTGTTGCCCTAGCCGCCTAGGGAGCAGCTCCTCCTTGCCTCCCTTGGCCTCGTCGGCCACCAAGGAGGGTCTTGTTGCTCCCGTTGCACCCTGGTATATGCATAGGGCCTTCAAGATGCGGCCATTATGGCTGTGAGTAAGCCTAGGATGTCTGCGGCTCACAGCCACCATGCAGCCATGCTGCAGGAAATTGCAGGATCTTCTCCCCTCTTTCCAAGGCACGAACTTCCTCATTCCCTGCCTTCGCCACATCCCCACGCAACCAAGGGCACTCTCTGCTCGTGGCCAGCACAGCTTTTCAGGTTGTTCAGGTCTGCAACCTGCGGTCAGCATTACAGTCGTGTTGCGACCGTCGTTCCTATGCTGGAGTCTAAGGATGATGGTTGTGCTCCCTTTTGATACTGTGCGACATCCCCCATCCTTTGCAATGACTTCAAAGTTCCTTGCTGCCCCAACGTTGATATGATACCCTTTGGTTAGGGTTTGGACGAAGAAGAAGGAGGAGGAGGAGGAGAAGGAGAAAAGGAGTCGTGGGATTTATCTCTGAAACTCGATCCAGGGGGGTCTACCCCTTTATATAGAGGAGTACCCATGCCCAGGAACGTTTGCCCACAAAGAAAGCAAAGATTTTCCTATTCGGAATGGGTTTCACCTTCATTATGAAGTAACATTCTCTCTCTTCATATACTTCTAATATAACCATGTTATTTGGGTATTTAGAAAATCGAAAACCATTTTCCTTATTCTCTCTACTCTTGCCTTTTAATTCTTGGGCATGAATTTCTATTTTCTTTTTAATAGAAATCACTTCCTTTTTCACAAAGCCACCAAAATCATTAATAATGTATCATATTATCTTCCTATTTGTCATTATGGGTATTTTCTCTCTCCTCTTCTTTATTGGGACCCCTTGGATCCCAAGAAACTCAATTATTTCGAAATTCCTATTTAAGGAATACTCATTATCCTTAAATGCATCAATATGCATTATTCCTCATTATCTTGTTTATTCCTTATTAAGATATTTCCTTTTTGAGGATTTTTCTTTATTTCTCTTCTATTTTCCTCATTAGTATTCCTTTTATCATTAGGAATCCTTGGAATACGAAATTCCACTAAGGATATCCCAATTATACCTTTTTCCACTTATTTCCAACCTTTTAACATTAATTTCAATTTATTTCTTATTAAAGAAATACTTGATTAATCTTTTCTTTCCCTATTGCTTTCTTTTTACAACTTTGGATTCCTTGGATCCTAAGGAACCCAAGAGGCACGAAATCCCTCTTTGGATTTGCCTTCTAGAGGTTTCCACACCAAAAACTCAATTATTCATTTATTAACTGGATTTCCTTGTTATTGGGCCCAATAGCCAAAAAGCCCACAATTAAGTCAACAAGGCTATTTTAAATGAAATACATGCATTCAATCAAAAGACATCATTATTTGTTCATTTATCTTTATTATGAGAAATTACATTTCCCACCAAATGAACCCAAAAATTGAGGTTGTAACATCGTAGAATCAAGAAGGTTTTGTGATAGGATGTTATCATGAGCACAAGAGGTCCCTTTTTGGAAGGATAATATGCCATCTTTGACCAAAACACTATAAGACAAGGAGAACATTATATATCTGATAGAGGTTTCACCAAAGTGGGGGAATTAGGTTTCTTTTTTTCAAGATCTAAAGTAGTAGTAAAATTGGGTGGGGAAACACCACTAGAGGAAAGAAACCTAATGGATGCAAAAAATTGGCCATATTTTAACCTTAGACCTAGCACGCAAAACTCTAACTGCAATAGATTGGTCACGTACGGAAGGACGTTGGTGCATCAGGATCTGGGTGAGTGGTTGTTGAATACCATTACGACCAAAACTCCAATTTTGTAAGGCCTTGAGAATAATATATTGTTGGAGCAAAGTTCACTTATGAGTAGAGCATTCTTGAACATATTTTGGAGTGAAGCGGTAGAGCATTGATAACACCCAAATTCAGGCATTTATTGTAAGTATTTAGACTTGCAGGCACCAAATTTTAAAAGACGTCGATTCTCCAAGATTTCTCCCCATCAGCTCAGTCAGGACCAACTCGGCACGGTTAGGCCAGGTTCATCATATAATTTTAGCAGCACATGAAAACATCAGTGACCTCTAGCCTTCCATCTTTAGAGACTGCTAGAGAGTCAGTGATTTCTAAAAACACTACAGAAAAAAGATGATTTAACTACATGTGTTTGGGTTACATTTTATTTTTGTATAGCGAGAACTATTTTTAGTTACAAAGTATATTTGTGTAATAAAAATAATTTTAGCTAGCTCTATAAATAAGATATAGCTACAATTTTGTCTCCTTTAAATTGTATTTAGAATAAATGTAGTTAATTGGCTTATTTAAAAGCAAAAAAACCCAAAATTTCCTTTCCCCCCGCGCTCTGTTCAGTATCCTGATTGTTTCCCAGTTCTCCCCCCATCCCCCTGTACGCAACACATTGTCCCTCGAAACCATCTTCCACCATCACTAGCCTCCCTCTGGACGTCGCTCATCTTCCTCCGTCGCCCACCTCCCTCTGGCTGTCGCCCCCTTTCCTCCGGCCTACGCCTGCTCAGAACCGTCTACCTTCGTCACCCGCCTCCCTCTGGCCGTCGCCTTGCCAGCCGATGCCTGCTTCCTTTGCTTCTTCCGGTCGGCACGTGCCACCTGCCCCCTCTATTTATGGCTCCCCCTGTGTGGCTCCTTGTGCGGAACCTTGTGCACTGGCGCCCGCTTCCTCCGGATTCCACCGGATGTCTTTGAAGACCTTATGCCGGATCCCCTCCAGTTCTCCTGTTGATCGGCTTCCTCCCAGCACGGTACACATTTAGGGGCCGTTTGGCTGTAGTTTTTGTAAGCTACAGGATTCAATCATATTTAATTTTCAAACCATTGTAGTTGCAACAGACAATTTCTATTGTCTAGAGAGTCGGGTGGCACGGCCACCTATATGAATACGTCATTTATAAATGCAGTCACGCATGACGTGCTTTCAAAGTTGTGTTCATGTGGTATATCTATTTGTTTGTGTTCAATTTCAGAGCAATTACATGTGAGTTTGGTAGTATATTTGTTTGTTTGTGTTCAATTTAGAGTAGTCGAATGCATGTGAGTTCAATTTGTCCTCGTTAGAATTGCTACCTTGCTTTCTTAAAACACACAACGTATTTGATGTGTTTTTAATTTTCTCAATGCATCTCATGTGTGTCTGGGTATCTGGCTATAGACGAGCTTGCTGGAGTCTATAGAGCCTTCTCCGTAGTGGATGCAATCTCAGGTTTCTCAGTGTTTGAAGCTCCTTAATGGTCTAGTTTCTCTGAATTTGAATCCAGAAGCTGCTTGTTGTTTTTCTAAGTACAGGTTTCAACCATCTTTCTTGATGTTCCAAGGTCACAATGATTAAACACTCTGAAGGTACTATCATGCCTCATTAAAAAACTTAAGGGACTCTACCAAAGAAATGTTATTTGGGAATAAACAATGATAGATTGGTATGCAAGTGTTTGGTTCTATTGAGTGTACAGGGCCTACGTAATTATCTCAATTTTCTTTTTCTAATAACATCTTATTCGGAACAATCCAATATCAATTTTAGGATATGATAACATTTCATATATGCTAGCAGATCATCCTTTTTTTCTATTTTGCTTTCACTATAGCACAAACTATCATGAAAAGAACCACTGGTTTGGTTCAATTTGGATTTTGGCATCCGTTTTCTATCTTATTTTACATATAGTAGCTTCCCTACTAGCAAAATTCAATCATTGAGTTTGAAGATATGTATTGGGTATGCTGTCTTATATTGCTTTCCAACGATCTATTTTCTTGATTGATGTTCGTTGTATTTTCTCTTCCAGTGCACCTTTTTCCATTATAGGTCTTCAATTATTTCTGTAAACAAGATTATAAGTTTACTGAATCCAGACCAACTAAAGGTAATGATACTAGAAACATTATATTTTGAGAAGGCGTCTTATTATTCAATCAGCCAACCCAACATATGGACTCTTCATATTGCAAATAAACATTATAAAGGAAAAAAGTAACTGCCGGAATGGGAAACACAAAAAATAATATTGGAAATGGGTCATTAGTTTGTTGATTTTGGTTTCACTCTAGCACAACTCTCATAAAGAACACCAATCTTCCAGTGTAGTTTATATTTTAGTACTTGTTTTCTCTCTATTTGTTATATACAGTAGCTTCCCTTGTACTAGAAAAATTGGTCTTTCAGTTTGAGGAGGTTCTTTTACTTGGAAATGGGAGGGGGACCAGAACTTCCAATATTCAATGGGAGGGCCATCTATCTGCAGCAACACAGATGGTTGAGGAGGTTCTTTTACTTATAAGCATGTGGTATTTTTTTGATGTCTTATATTACTCCTGCTACACTTTGGCGGGCTAACACTAGATAAGATATAACTTAGGTCAATTTGTGGGTCTTCATCAAAGGAATTTTCCTTGGATCCAATATATCTACCCACCCAATTATGTCATCCAACTTTTCATACTCTAATTGAGCTAGAACACCTCTAACCTCCTCAGCCACATATATATTATCCATCCTATTTATTCATAGATATTGCAATGGCTTCATAAGTTTTTGAGCTTTTTATTTAAGATTACTAGTTCTTTAATCTACACCCAGTTGCTTAGGTAAGAGGGTGAATGACTTTATCAGTTAAAAGCCACTGATTTCTGCATAACTAGGCTAGCCCTGCAACACATTTACATGGAACATGCACATGTGTACAAGGACGCACTCAAGATTGCTCTGTAAGTACATTAATCCTCTAGTTTTAGTTTTGTGTTTGTTAAAGAGTCTATATTAGCCTATTTAGTTAATAGGTTAATTAGTTAGTGGGCCTCTAGTGTCTCGGCCCATTTAGATTACTTGGGACACAAGTCTCAGGGTTTCTCCCTTGCTCCTATATATAGGACAGGGATGTCCAGTCTTGTATCCATCGAATCACATTCAATACAATTTATTTTACAGTGTTTATTACGCCTGGGTGTTCTACTATATGCTTCAATCATATGCATTTATGTATGTCTTCTCCTAGTATGAGTGTGGTTATATAGCATGTTATTAACATTTAGCTGAGACCATAGCTAGTATATTGATCGTAGGCCAGTTATGGGTTACTAGAGAACAACTTAGAAGTTGTAACATTGCTTCTCTCATATGGAATGATCATAACCATGGCACTAAATGTCCTCTACATGGGGCGAAATTTCGTCGATAATGTCCATGACCACAGCTGGCGACATCGAATCCACGTAAGCATCCTCATTCCACAATATCCTCGACATTTCGTCGAAGTTGTCGACGTTTCCCCATATGTTGACGAAGTTGACCCAAGTCCATTGAAAATTTCCACAATGTCCTCGACATTTGTCAAAGTCGTTGAAGTTTGCGACATTCTTCTGATGTTTTATGGAGTTTTCTGTGTGAGGGGGGGAGTGTTGGAGCTTGAGGTAAGACGATTTGGATGTTATTTTTTATTATTCTAAGCTAATAGTAATAGACCTACCCCCTCTCTGCCAAATCTACCATAGATTTACACTATTTTTATGTAGTTTGTTTATTGTCACAAACTTTATATATGCATTCCTAATTGTATACAGTAGCTTATACAATACAAGTATGAAACGAAATGATTCTTAACATGTTGCTTAGTGGAATGTTTACCCAACTTTCTTGAGCCCAGAGATGAGCGGAGTAAGGAAGAAGTATCTCTGGTGAGTTCTCAAAGTTGACTAGGAACTATTTTTGAAGTATGCGATGTGTTTGGACCATTTACTTGCAGAATTTAATAGAATAGATTATGAGAAGAAATGGTAGTTGTTTCTGATCCAGAGGATTCTCCATCCAAAACTAATCATGTTGTTTGTTACAGGCTGCAGAGATGACTTGTGTGCACCTTTGTAACTGGCCTGGTAAGCTCTACACATGAAACTGCTTAGGGAGCCATGTAAGCAGTTTTTGGATTTCCAAGTGATCTTATTGGTCAAGGAATTGCTATTTGATCCTTCCCATTATGCTTGTATCAGCTCACGGGTATGCCATTCTTTCTCCCTAGTGATGTGCTTATGGGATGTCATCTATAGTGTGGTGTTATATGGCTTTATTTGAAACTTCCATTGACAGCTGAATAATAAGGGACACAAACCCTGCTCCTTCTAGCATGCTCTATTCTGATTCATAAGCTCTTTATTGATATGTCGTTTCTGTTACTAGGTTCCATGTAATTAGTAGTGCAGGTTGTTGATGAGAAAGTGATGGTTGCACAAGAAATTGTGTTGATGAGGCAGTAGGGATAATGTACTTGCATAGTTTTCTCCTTCCTTTTTGCCACTTTGGGTTGTATCTAGTAGGACAAGCTCATACACAATTTTCTTTATCACATAACACATGTAAAAGTCGCTTGCTTTTGATCCTTCTTCACATTTGGTGTTCATATCCTTTTAAGTATTTGTGAAGTCATTTTAGAATAGAAATCTCTATATGCTTCTACTACGGACTGAATCAACTTTATATGCTGCTACTAGGGATTGAATCAACTCTATATGTTGTTATTAGTGACTGAATCATTTCTATATGTTGCTACTAGGGACTGAAACTCTCTGTATGTCTTCACCATGGTTGTGGTTTCAAATTTTTACTTTTTCCAAATGTTGTTAGTAGGACTACAGTTAGGAATGTTTAAACATGAGACCACAATGGAGTCATATGCTTAGGAGCCACAAATATGCAGTATTGGTTCCCTACAAAGTAGGGTATCTTCAGTGTGAAAACGACCTGTAAACTGGGCATGAATTCTTAGCAGCTTAACTGGTTGGGCCAATGCTCAAAGCATCTTAAACTTTAGGACTCAATATGGAAGATGAAAGTGCCATCAAAGCTCTGACATTTTACATGGAGCTTATGCTCAATAATGGGTATGATTCTATTGTCTGGTTGTTGCAAGAAGAGGATTTCAAGTTTGGAGGTAACATATGAGCCACTCATGTTGATGATTTGGTTGGTTTTAATACATCAGAAATATTGCTATATAATTGCTACTTGAGGATGAATCTCAGTCTTTTTTCCAGGTGTTAACTACCATCACTGCCAATGATCTTATTCATGGAAACATGGTCTTGCAGATTCCTATAGAACAAAAAATCATCCTTGATATCATTTAAATTATAAGATCATCTACAACTCGAGCAGAAGGATCCAAGGTATATGTAAGAGTATAAACACCATATGGCGTGTGCACGCTTGAACTGTGTGTCAACCTCACATTTTGGAGTCAACGACCAGTTAACCTTAAGGAGTCTTGCATTGATTTTGACTCCTCATTTTTGCTTTAGGTGACCCAACCAGTATTACCTTACTTCTATTAAGTTGTATCTTCCATAACTCCAATATGTAGTAACCAAAGACTGACATACTTCAGTTTTTTCATATTCAGTAATAGGACCATTTCTTTAACATTCAATTAACATAATATATCTTTCCCCTACAAAATAATCACGATTCCAACTACAATTTATATGTAACTTGTCTTTTCCATTTGTCCATTTTATACTTTCTACTATGATGCATGATAATCACATACTTTTGATCTAGGATGCAATAGTGTATTGAATAGAAATTCTTTCCAATGTCTACTATAGTCTAGAAATTCTTTCTAGTGTCTACTACTTCAGACCACACCTTGATTTTGAACATATTGAATGTGTCAATCAAAGTTGTTTAGTATTTGAAGATGGTATGCTAGATCATTTGGTTTGTGCAGATTCAGCAGCTCTGTAACGAAGGATACTACACTTGGGAAAATCATCAAGGGACTAGAAGTTCAATTGTTTTGATAAAGCCAACAGTAGAAAAATGCTAGAGAGCACAAGGTGGGATTCTAACATTTTGATATATACAACGTCTTGACTTGCTTGCTTACTTCAGGTTATAAACAAAGATTAAAAGGTAACACATCATGTACTTGGTTATAAGGGCCTATAAAGTGCAAGATGAACATTTAATTATAGATTTAATATTCTGAAGCAATTGGTGTTCACCATATATGCTAATAAACATTGCTCATTTCACTTAATGTTTTTTGCATGTCCATGAATATATTGGTGGTGGATACAAAACTGGAATTCACCATATATGTTCTCCTCTTTGAAGCTTGAATTCGTAAGAGATCTAAGTCGATATCTCCTCTATTTTTCTGTTCTAAACACCTTGCAGATTGAACAAGGGGTTGTAGTCCATCACGCGACCAATAGGTGAGAATTTTGGACATTTTGAATAATGTTATATATATAACAAATAGTGCACCTAGTTTATAGTTGGGTATTATTGTTCCTTTTTTGACACTGCTAGATGGAATGCCTAGAAATTGAGTTGCCACATCACATAATCACTATAATATTTCTATGTTGAAGTATTAATGTCAGTCTCAACTCAGACTCAAGTTAAGGCAATGGCTATCGAAATTGAGGTTTTTTGATGGGCCAAATGACCAAGGTGAGATGTTTACATTATGATTTTGTTTATGAGGAATTGGAAATGATAGGGTTAACTGTAGTTCTTGTTTCTTTGTAAGCAGTAAACACTTACATTTTCATAGTTCCATCTACACTAAATACAAGTTTGTGTATAAGTCTCCATGAAGCATAATTGTTGTTAGCTAAGTAATAACTACGCATATTATTAGCTGGTAGGGTTTACTGCATTTTCAATTAGTTAGCTAGTCAAATAGGATAAAATGGATATTAATATAGTCATATTAATATGCCTTTAACTTTTAGAAAATTATGTCATACTGTCTTCTGCTAGGATTAACGGTCCATTGATATCATAAACAGCTATCAAGCCAATGATGTCCACTGAAAGATCCACCTTTGTATATCATAAACTACTATTATACCTATGTATTATACACTACATGGCTCCAGGATAACGTGTATCGTAAATACTTATGAGTTCCTTTTTTCAATATTCACCATTCAGTTGCATCTGTTAATTATTTAGGTTGTGAACACTTAAACATTCTCTGAGAATGCATGCCTTCTATTATAGCTACCATGATTTAGTTGAGGAGGCGATCCTTTTTAGAGGTTGTGCTGGGTTGTGGATGGTATGGTCACATTATTTAGTCCATCATTTAATACTTCTTTGCATTGTGTATATCTCATGATCCAGGTACCTAAGCATATAGTTTGTTGATGGGTTTCATATCTTTTATATAATACATTTGTTGATCCCTCACATTGTAAATTCTGAATGCAGATTGATTTTGCTCATTGTTGTGGCTTAGATTTTGCATTTAAAACATGTGTAGAGGTAACTCTAAAGTGAATGACATGCACAACTAGTTTCTTTGTTTAATTGACGTCAATGGTGGTTATCCTTGTGTTGTGTTTAAAGGGTGGATGGCAACATTTGCTTGCAAATTGCTTCTCTAGGATTATGCACAATCTACAACTGAAGCCACTATGCAATCAGATAAATCACTTACCAAAACATGTCAAAATTTCACTACAACAACTCAAGATTACAACAAGTATTTTTTAGACAGGTCTGAATATTCTGAACTCCAGATCTTAGCATTGTTATGGTCTTCAGTTAATCTTTCAGTCCAAAATGTTGTCTATGGTTAGCCAGTTGGTAACATATGAGAACTCTTTCACTTTTCAGGCATGAATCCAATCCGTTGGAGTTCATTCATAGTGTTGAACCTGGAATCTACTATAACAAGGGCAATAGAAAAGTGATAGAGGTATCCTATATTTTAATTCTACCAATCCATGAATTAGTCACATGATTTTTTAATACTAAATCACGGATCTGATGATACCTTAATGTGATCTGTGTCTGCCACTTGAGACTGTTTGCAATTATGGTGAATATTTAGGTTTGGTAGAAATGGATTCCAGCTATTTTTGTTCTTCTATTTTGCATGCCTTGCAGAAGTTCAGATGAAAACTGAAAGGAACCCAAAGTCTCTTGAATTACTCATGATTTTCTATAGATGCATGATCTATAATCATGAAAGTCGATGTGGTTGTAGGTCTCCATGGTCCTTTCTCTCTACCTTAAGGTTGATTCTTATTATGTTTTTGGGCTTCATTCCTTATCCTTTTTAGATGTGGATCTAGATCATGTAAGTTCCAACTCTGCACTTCCTCTTTGGTCTATAATAGTTTCCTTTGTTGTTATTAAAGAGACCTTCACTTCCACTTTATGATATTGGTAATAGCTTTATCTTTCTCTCCCTATTTTTGTGTCATAATTTCAGGTCATCAATAACATCTATATGCACCAATAATAAATCTTTGATAGTCGTTTCATGATTACACACAACTACAATGCCTTTCTTGGATTAACCCATGTCTTCTTGTGTAAATCTCTTGGAAGAATTGGAAGCAAAGCTCAGATCACCACAAGTGAGTAGCATCTTTGTACCTATATTACTGCAACCCATATACAAGACCAATGACTTCATGTATGTTGATTGTTGTGGTACAGAAATTAGACATTTTTCTTCTTTTGAGTAGATAGAGAGGGTGGTAAAGTGTAATTTTCTAAAATTCAAAGGTTTTGAAAAGGTAGTCATGCACTATGGTGGTATGCTTGATGGCTATTATGACATGGGTGCTTTTCCTATGAGATATGTAGGTATTTCTCAGCCAACGCCAGTTCCAACCTTGGCCTCATCTTTTGAGAGCAGTAGAGAACAATGTTGGCTGAGAGCTCATCCCTAGTGGATCAGACTGAACACAACATGGATGCAATGGTGACTGGTAAGTTACTACTATATATATAGTGTAGTACTACTAGTTTGTTTGAAAACCACAACTGCATTGATATGTGTGTTACAAAAGACTGTTTCATTTGTATTGGCTTATATGAACCCATCCACATGAGTCTGCCATCACTTTTTCTTATATGGGGGGACCACCAACCACTATCTCAGGACAACAGATATAAGAACAATTATCTTATATGCTCCTAACATCTTATGATTTGTTGTTGGTTTGCATTTTAGTGCACATGTTCTATCACGGCATGCAAATGAAAACCAGAATGCATGCATACATATTGCTTCTAAAACCAATTACACCCATGAATCCATGATCACCTTTCATTATATACAATATGATTTTCTGTTAGCACCGTCAGATGAATAGGAGAAACTATGTTTGCTTGTTTATTTTATGAGCTATATCTCAAAACTTGTATGTTTCTTTGTAGGTATCCATGGTGGTTCGCACAAAGTGGATGCTACTATCAACTTGATGGCACTTGAGATACACAACATATAAAAGTACAGAATGTATGGATTATGAGAAGAAATACCAATATGTTCTGATCCAGGGGATTCGCCAACCAAAACTACATACATGAACCTCTACATGACGTTGCCAACAGGAAAGACTGCAACTCTTGTGCTTAGTCCTATGTGTTGAGAGCTCTGGGAGTTGATGAGGACATGTCACATACCTTGTTGGGATTGGAAGATTCACCACTAAATCTAAGATTCATAGGGTTTTTGAACTCATTGTGAATTAAGTGAAGGAACTAAGGGAGATTATCCCTCTTTATATTGTGCTTTGTTGTCTGTAGTGGATAGATGTAGTCAGAAGAAGATATTGTATACATGTGTCTTTTTTCCATGCATATTGTAAAATAGGGGCCAGGTTAATGTCCTCCCCATGTGTACTCATTGTTCAAATATAAATAAAAGTATCATTTTTGACATTATAAGCACAACTCGATCTTGATTAACATTCATCTTTTTTCTTATTGAAAACCCCTCTATATTGGCAAGCGACTGACTGGATACATAATGTCTCTTACTACATATGTATGTACAGTACATGGTGTCTTTCACTACACACTAGCTATAATTACATGTATAGCAAGTGCTAATTTTTTCTATACATGAACTACAAATACAAATTGTAACCAATGTCATCTCTCCCTACATATCACAAGTACAAATTGAATTGTAGTCATATATTTGGCTACAATTGAAATTACATGTTTATGTGTAAGGACATTTTTACCTACAATTAGGGTTACATATGAATTTGTAGCCAGAGGAATAACTAACTACAACTTTCAAAAATGTAGCCTAAACAATTAGCTACACTGGTATTAGCTATATATTATAAATGTAAGCATAAATGTAGCCAAAGCTTTTAGCTACAAATTTTGGGGTTTTCGCTACATTTTTTTGTAGTTAAAGACCATATTTTTCGTAGTGGAAGTAAACAACTTCTACAAGGTTAGTGACTGCCAAAGGAGGATCCTCTAGTGACTTCTAGGCTCAGACCGTTTGACTCCACCAAAGAAGCATCAGCGATCTGATCATTTGCGACCGATAAAAGGCCTAGTGACTGCTTACCGCTAGAACTGAAAAATTCCTAGTGACGGCTACAAGGGGAATCACTAGCGAATGCTACAAGAAGAAATGTCAGTGACTGCTAGGATCATCATGGTCAGGCCCAGCTCAGCACGGTCGGGTCGAGCACAACTTCAAATCTATAGTGACCACTATAAGAAGAAATGCTAGTGACCACTAGGCTTGGCAAGGTCAATTACAACTTCGAATCTCTAGTGACTACTATACGAGGAAACACTAGCAACCATTAGGCTGACCTCAGTTGGGCCCATCTCAACCCGATCATGCTGGGAACAACTTTGACTCTGTAGTGACCACTGAAGGTGTAGCGACTACTTATCACATACACTCCACCCTCACCTATAAATATCCACCCCTCACTACCTAGCAAAAGGTTTGATTGTCCGACTAGTTTTTCAAGTTCAACTAATCCCAGAGCCCCGTGAGAGAGTTTTAAGGTTCAAAAATATTAAAGTTCTCATCCTACATCCATCCCTTTGATTTTCTTCCATCCACCATCATTTTCCACTATGGTTCCCCACTTCCCACCATTCCCAGCCATCTTCCATCTCCGTACACCCACCAAGTTGTTGTTTGGGGCAAAATTAAGGAGAAAGGAGGTCAAGGAGTTCATAATACCAAGGATAATGACCCAAAGATGAGATCTAACCCATACAGAGGATAAAGAGAGAGAGACACCTCTCCTCTATAGGATACATCTCTTCTTCTTCTTCTCCTCCTTCCTTCTATTGTTCTTTTTTGTTTCTGTACAAATCATGTTCTTCCATCTTTTTTCGGTTTCAACTATACATGTCCATGTCTATTTGAGTTCCTTCTTGGCTATGTATCCCATTTTGGGCACATTTATGTACTTTTACAGTAAGCAAGTAGTTTTATTTTAGATCTAGTTTTTTTTGTTCTATCTTCTCTTTCTGATCATGATTGCTAGTTTGGTTGATCTCTTTCTTGCTTGAACATCTATTTCTACCTATATCGAGAGATTTATTATAAAATAGATAAGAGAAGATAGTTTGAATCGTAATCTAAAAAGAGAATGGTTCAAGGTGATCGGTACATAGCCAGAGACTTGGACACAGTCGGGCCCACTATCAGTTTCTGTCCAGATCACATGTGTTCCTAGCTTCTCAAAATATTCTAGACCCAAGAGGGTATCTAGAGTATTCTAGAGTGTTGATTTGCCATCCTCGAGAGAATTTTCATATCATTGATGGGTTATAGTCACATTGCATAAAAGCAAGTGGGATGACCCCCATAGGAATAGATACCACATTACATACTATTTTTGGATGTAGGTTGCTTTTTGAGGTGTTTGAGGATTGTCTATGCCCAAGAATGGGTGTATAGACTGCCCAACTTGTGGTTACATAGCCAGAAACTCCTTCTCTATGATTAATAGAATCTGAAGACTCTATTTTATATTCTTTGTTTTCTTTTTTTTGTGACACACTACTAGACTAGTTCTAGTTCCATACTGTTATCAACAATTGAATAGGAGTAAATAATTTAACAGCTAGGTCTTAATCATCCTAAACGTCCCCATATCTATGTGTTCGACCCTGTATATCTACTTTGACCCCGTAATAAAGTTGTGGGTTCTTGAATATTTTTGGATAATAATAATTAAAGTTTGATTCTCCTTTTGGATCGTGTATGTACTTTTTAGACGTGTACTCAAGCTCGATCAAGGACACATGCTGGAAGAAACAAAAGATGGACCCAAGTCTTGATATACAAGTGACAAGAAGCCACTTGGTACATGGCAACATGCATGGTATAATCATAGGGAAGATCACAAAGAAGTGTTATGAACGCATATTCATCCTAGATCTAGCTACATTTTAGGCATGGCTTTGCACTTATTTTCATCATTATATCTTAGAACTATCTTGCATTTAGGTTTCTTCATTTTATGATAATTTATAAGGTTTTTAATCAAATGCTTGGTTTTCTTGGCAGGTTTGAACATCATTACATGAGTGGAGAGTAGGAGGTGGTGGTCCTACTTATAGAGTAGCGGACCCAAAAAAATTGATGAAATGGACCTTTTTTATGACTTGGTCCTCCATCGGTTGATGAAGTTCCATCAATTTTCTATACCTGCCAATTCATTATTTTTCATTAGTCTACCCTTCATTCAATTTGTGGCTCCATCGATAGATCCAACATTGACTCTACTGGGCTTCTGCTTTTGTTGTAGGCCATCGACCTCCAGCTACCATTGACCTTCACCATCAGAAGACAAATGTCAACTAAGAAAGCTCCCACCTCCGCTCCTCCAAGGATCCAAGGTTCCGACCTCAAAGGAGGTCTGTCCTATGATGCCTATCACCACTGATTGATGATCCCAGCCTTTTTCAACCACTGCTCCTCCTTACAGTCATGAGATCCGAACATGAAGAAGGAAGAACAACACTCCATTTCCACTTCTGACGAACGTCCAAGGGGGTATCTTGTTGTTTCATTGTCCATCATCAGTTTGCAGCACAAAGACAGGCTTCTGCACATCAAGGATTTTCTTTCTTTTGCTATTGTGATCATGGCTTTCTTTCTCTCTTCTTCTGTTGTTTTTATTGTTGCTTCTATAAGTGAGTATTCACATCACTGGGGTGTGGGGAGTATCCCCACTACCCCCATTTTGTTCTCTTATGTGCATCTCTTATTGTATGGACCCGTATATGTTTCGAATCAAACATTTTTATGCTTATGTTCTTGCCTGATCATCAACTTTATATGTAAATCAGATCTTGGGTGTAGAGAACTTTGAAGCTGTAATCTAATATATCATTTGATTCATGAGAACTTTAGATAGGCATTTTTTAAGCAATACATGCAATGAACTCTAGGTAACGTGACAGTGAGCTTAGAGTGATGTTTGTTCATGTTTAATCTTAATGTTGAAAGGGGGATTTTCTTGGCCTCAATATATATATATATATATATATATATATATATCCTTACTTAATATGATGCAGTGAGAGAGTGAATGATAGGTAGCGGTGGTTAAACCCATCCCACCCTAGTGTTCCCGTCCATTGATTTATCATTTCTTTAATTCATCCTTTGTTATATGCAACCAATTATCATCAAAAATTAGATCCAAATCTTGTGTTAAATATGAGATCTTTGTTCAGTTACTTTGATCAGAATAGTTCTTCAAAATGTTATCCATTAGGTTTGCAACTGAACTATACTACAATAAGAATTGCCTGCTTGTGGGTGGTAATTATTGTATGTAGTAAAGGTAAAGTCTATGGATTTCACCCCTAGTGAACTCTTTGGTGCGATAATATTCACATCAAAGTGGTATACTATTTATTTTAGGGACACCAACATAGAAAACTGAATCAAGAAGATATTCACAGAGTTGGTTGTGGTATTCAAGTGAAGGTGATGGCTCAATATGTTGATGAGCCATGAAATTGCAAGGAACAAAGGCTTGAAAACTAGGTTTGGTAGGCTCGGCAAAGCCAACTATCATATCAGTAAGGGCTAAACCAAGATGATGAGGCAAAGAGGTCTGGAACTAGAGAAACTGGAAGCTCAGTGGGTGCACGCCTTTGGACAAGGTTGGGTGCTAACATATGAGCCACACATCCAATATTTTAGACTGGATACTAAATTTTCCCATATATTAACATACTCCACTGTCCTATGGATGTCACCAACTTTAGTTGACTTTGATACATATTCAATCAGAAGATGGTTGTAAAATTGCTTGGTGCAAAAGGTTAGTCCCAACATGTGTGAACACTCGTGAAGGGACAAATGACATGGACATAGGATAGATCCATATGGAAACATGAAGGTGTTAAAGCTATTTGTGGCATGTGAACAGACAATTTAGATATACTCAAACTACCTTTCCCTCATGTTGTCACTCTAAGGATGAGAGAGGGAGGGGACATAGATGCAGATAATTGAATTTTGTCTCCCCATTCAACATTGTTCCGGGGAAATATGCCCAGGATTATCAAACAACTGAATAGTTTTTGTCCTTGCCTCTACTGCCTTGGGGTTTTTGGTTGGTTTGGTACTACCACTTGCTCATGGGTCCACATCATCTAGACAGTCCTGTTATCCAATGTCCACACAACAAGGAATATATGGTGACACCACAACACCAATCCAAGATTGATATGGCACGGTTCCTCTCCTCCATCCAGCATCAATGACAAAGCCAACCTCAAAATTAGCAGAGAAAATTCATAGGGAAAACAAAGCGATTAATGTGAGAAGAAGATGGTGTGAGAGAAGTTGTAATTCACTACATATCATGAGATGGAAGTCGAGTAAGATGGACATTTGATCCACATGCATGCAAAGGAGAGATAAGATGTAGCATCACCCTATCCATGTGTGTACTAAGATTGCAAGGACAGGGAGGATTTTTAGCAATTACCAACCCCATCAATTCTAATCGGTAGACGGCCTCACATGGAGTGTTGGCCACTCCTACAACCTAGCACCGAGAACGACAGTGTGGTACCGCAAAGAACCCTTAAATGGTTGTAGAGACACCTTCCTCAATGTGTACTCCAGTATCAATTTAGAAAAGGGTACTAAGCATATCTATCAGTGGTGTAGTATTTAAATATATATTGCATATAAAAATAAAATGAAATGATTGTTGATGAAAGTTAATAAGTAGAATTACTTGTGTCTAACATGCAAGAAGAATTTTTTTTAGACCATCATTCATTAAATTTTAAGGAGTATGGGAACCTTTACAACATATTAACTATTTTATTTATACCACCATCTCTCTCAAAGTGATTAATTTGGTGTACCAAATGGTCGTTGAGGACATGCCTCTTCTCTTTAGTTGTGTGTTGCGCCATAAGTGGGATGGCACCTTCTACACTATATGATCTATGGATGATTTTCATCATTCTAATTAATGAACATTATTTATACAACAACTTATCATTTTTGGTACCCTTGTTTTAGTTGTCACAAACTTCCACAAAACCTACTCTGGTAATAATCACATCAGTAAGTACAACATCACTAGAATTGTTACAAACTTTGTTACGATCATTTTTGTTGTACTAACAAAACACAAAACATATTGTTATCATCTCTTTGTGTGACTTCGTGATTTGTTGAAGTAAAAAAATAGTTATTTAATCATGCAATTAAGCCAAATCTTGGAAGCACTTATATCTATTTAGACATATGCATTTTCCAACAAAAAATTTGATGTTTTTTTTAAATCTAGTAAATTAGGGGTGAAGCCATGAATGGGGGGTGAAGTATAGATTTTCACCATTCCGTAAATAACACATTGTGAAGGATACAATTGTCAAATGGTTTTAATATAGGAAAGGTGTATAACTTGTGAGCCTAGACTTAAAATTTTAGAATTGATGACATTCATGTTAATTGAAACTTTTCTAGATAAAATGAAAATTAGTGCATATATATTTGTCAAGATATTCTACATGTGCATAGTTTTGAAGAAAAACATGCTTACACCATGATAATAGCATGTGTTTAGAATGTTATGCTCCCACTTAAATAAAATTTTAAACCACTTTATTTGTATTATTTGATATAGTTATGCATAGACATTATTATATAGTAATAATTTGTTGTTTTATTAAGAAAATGAATATGTTGTTAAACTTAGGAAATAAAATATATCCTTGAAAGAAGATTTTGTGCACACTCTAAATAGCCTATGTTTTAGAAATGTTTATTATCGTTCTTATTCAAGTTTAACTATCATGGCTAAAATATCAATACAAAATGGAAAATAAAAGTAAAAAATAAAAAGAAATGAGAAGCAAATACATTATGTGGATAGAGAGGGGAAAGTGACTATATTATCTATAAGTCTGATTTAAGGACATCAACTATAGTTCCAGTCAAGGATTGGGATGGATTGAAACTATCATGTGAGTGGATTGATCAATAATCTGGTTAGAATACATTGAGTGAATAATTATTATAATTATCTGTAAGTATGGTTATTGTTTTTGTTAGTTATGATATCCATAAGAAATATGAGAGTGGCTTATTGTTGTAGGAGAAAAGTTCCCCTATAATGTACCACACTATTTTTGTTATCATATTTGTCATGTACAAAAAAAATGAAAGACAAAAGGAATTACGGGAGAGAGATAGGAAATTGAGATGGGAGGAGGTAGGGAGATAAATTGAGAGAGAGACATCAACAGAGAGAAAGTGATGTTCACTAGAGATAAAAATTTTAAGAGAGAGATCATTGAAGAAGGTTATTTATGCAATAAGGGGAAAGATAAGAAATAGAAAATAACAACAATAGATATGAGAACTTGTCTAAAAATATGAGTGGGTGGGGTTGTTAAAAAGAACAAAGTTGATTGAGTTTAGGTACAATGTTTTTCCTTAATACCTTTTTAGTTCTGGATTGTGACGCAATATTTCTTTTTTATGCCATCAACATGTAACAAATAGGAACTTATTGTGGTCATAGTCTATATCGAATGATTTTGTATTCCAATATATAAGCTTTGCCATTTCAGAATGAACTAACAACTAGATTTGTTGTATATGCTAATGTGAAAGCATTTTGTTATTAGCACGCTTTGATGATGTTTAAAATAGATTCGGAAACAAACATGTAGAGAAGCAAAAAAAGACATAAAATTAATTATAAGACATTTGATCTTTTTATAGTAGTCAATTAGATGCAACTCAAATATAGTTTCAACCAATAAGAAAAGAGAATCATATTTGATATATTTGTAACTTTTTAAGTAAAAAATTAACATTTTGTCTGCTAATTATTAATACAAAAAGGTAATGCTAGTTTAAATATATTTCCTTTTAATATTATACAATGTATCTAAAAATATTAAATATGAAAAGATTAAAATATTTAACTAAGAGTGTGTAACCAAAACAATAAAGAAAGTAATGCCAACTTTTTTGAATTTTAAAAGTAACTTAAAAGAACTCAAGTATTTGGATATTTTATAAAATTAAGTCGCAATATAATGAACTGATCAATCTACAACTCAAACCTGGGTTTGTTACATGGTTGCGGCAAAGAAAGTCTTTCTTTGTCTATTGCAACAATAATATAACTTTATTTGAATATATGTCACATAATATGTTTACAAAAACGACATAGATGATACATAATGTCTATATTTTAATGTGGTATTTGTGGTTTACTTAGGGGAAGGGTTTGATCCTTACTCGCCTCGGATCCAATTTAACGTTGTTGTTGGGAAAAAAAAATGGAGTATGAATATAACCAACAACTTGTAGATATAACGATGAATCTTTCAAGATAAAATAGATGAATTGAATTACTTGGTGTTTTTATTTAACAAAGTAAAATTCTTTTGATATGTGTATGCATTATATATAATTCTTAAGATGATGTGAAATTTGTTGCATCTTCACCTTTCATACTTGTTTCCAATCTCATTCTCATGAGCAGCCTCATCATCTCACCAAGGATGATTTTCTGGGTTGTTCAGTTTTGATGTGGTATACCGCATAATATGAATACAAAAAAGACATATATGTTAAGAATATCTATATTTTAATGTCATATTTGTCTTTTTCTTAGGGAAGGGGAATGATCCCTACTAGCTCCCTAGATCAAAAGAAGAATCTCCGAAAATAAATATTAGATGAATATAACTGTTTGGCATTTATAAAATAAAGTAACATTCTTTTGATATGTCTAAATAACATAATTCTAAAGATGATGTGAAACTTGTTGCACCTTCACTCTTCATAACTGTTTTCAACCTCGCTCTCGTGAGCTGCCTCGTCATCTCGCGAAGGGTGATTTTCTGGGTCTTCCAATGGTGGATGAGTCCAACTCACTTGGCTTTCTTGGTATATTGCAAATTCCATTGGTAGATAACGGGGAAATTGTTTAGGCCAAAGACAGAATGAATGCTTGTACCATTCTCTACGTCTACTGACAACCTGGAAGGATCCATCATTGATATTGAGCAAAAATAAACATGTTTGTGAGGAAAGCATGATCTCGCCGTTGCCAATGCTGAATACACGCCAAGATCTGTCTAAGCACCCCTTTGGAACTATATCATTTGCATTGATGTGCATGCTACACACGCAAGATACTGCTTTGCCAAGATCGTTCAACATCCATATTTCTAGCTTTTCTGTCTTCGAGGCATAAGTTAACACTCCTAGCTGGCCTTGGATCTCAAGCAGGTGGAGCCAGAATTTGGATTTGGGTTTGGGTAGTGATATTATAGGAATAAGACATAAGGTTTCTGTTTCGAGATGGAGTCGCAAAATCCCAAAACTGTTGCTATTCTCAAAGCAAAATAGCCAATGGATGGTTTCGTCAAGAAATAAGGAACATCCACAGAATTTAATGCTGCCGCCCATTCTCTTCAGATCAAGAGGAGGACGGAGAAGCCTCCAGTTCCTTGCTCCCTGCCCGAGGGTGAACACCTCAGCTCGCAATTCTGGGTCACGGTAGCCAGCATTGGTGATCGACACTACTTTATACTCGTTTGTACGAGACACATACCCGATTGCCGGAGTCTTCAGCAGTTTCCCATAGACCCGCCGAGTCCAGGGTAGCCTGTCCATGTCTCCAGTCGTAGGGTTTACTACGATGATCTCCAACGAGCTGTACCACACATCGTCCCAATCGCCGTACGCGTAATAGTCACAATCAGTGTTTGAGTACAGGAGCCACAAGCCATTACAGTGTTGCGGATGAAGCGTTGCGCGTCTGGGGAAATCTGTTGGGAGGCTGAGCTTCCTTGAAACAGTAGCCTCCCGATTTTGCTCCCCCGCTACCCGCGGCCATGGGGGATGGATGAAGTAGAGGTCCGTCACTCCTTCGGGTTCGTTGCAATCACCGATAAGAGGGTGAATCACGATCTGGGGTCCGGGGTCATTGTTGTGCGTCACAGATCCACTCCAACCCGTGCATAGCGACCGCAAGGAAGACATGGCAGAGAATATAGGTGCAGTCGTGAAGACTGCTCCATGGACGATTTTTGTTGGGAGGAGCCTGCGAATACCGAGGGTAGACCGATGGGCTAGAAGCAGCGGCAGTCGACTAATCAGTTGCATGATGATTGAGGAATGCCGCTTACTGTCCTTTTCCAAGGGTTAAAATTTACTGACGTTAACTTTTTCTCCAAGCAAGCTGAAAATAAAAGCAAAAAAAAATAACTACCCACATAAAAACAGCCAATATTGGTATTAATAATGATACACAAGTCTGATTTTAAAACTTCAATTGTACATGTCGTTTACTGTCTTCAACAAATAGTAATGAGGTGTCATGCGAGAGAAAAAAAAAGAAAAACAGGAAAGAGAAAAGAGTCCAGAATTAAGAAAAAACAGGAGAGAAACATATTGCGTTTATAACTTTGAAATCAAAATGATCTGTTTGACGAAACAAAACAACAACAAAAATCCATATAAAAATCAACAAGAATAATATTGACATATTTTTGATAAATTAATATTGAATGTAAAAATAAGTATTATATATTGGGATAATAATCATTTTTCAAATAACATATTAATATAAAAATAAGTATTGCACATCATTTTTGTTTTTTGTATATCATTATATTATAAAAAAAGTATTAGAATGAGTAACAAAATATATTTGATAGTACTCACTTTTAGTTCATTTCAAAATCAATATTGTACCCCAAAAAAAGCACAATATAAATTTTAAAAAATAATGATATAAAAATGAGCAATATATCAAAAATGATACAAGATTCATTTTTGAATTAGTGTGTTACTCTAAATTAGTATTATCCCCAGATGTAATATTGATTTTAGAATAAAAATATTTTAATAAGATTTATACATTTTAAACAAAAACATTCGTACAAAATATAAGTATTATAAATACAATTTTGTGTGAAAAGTACTAAATTTGTGTAGATATATATACATATATACATAACAATACTCATTTTTGTATTTTTATATTATTTTTTTTCAAATACATATCAACATTAGTCTTATTAGATGGCAGAATTTAATAGTTTTTATTTTATTAAAAAATCATTAACGTTTATAAGAGAAATAATTTTCCTTTGTACTTTTCTTCCACTTCTTCTCTCTTTTCTCTTTATTACTTACTATAGACAACTGAAAATGGTACATTCTCATTAACTCCTGCTATTTGAAAGTGGAAACACAGTACAAAACCAGATTTAAGTAGAGTTACGGGTAGCATCTTTCTATTGGTATTATGTTGGTTACTAAAGCCAGAATCCATATATCACGCTACTATAATAGAATTGGAAGCATAATAGAATAATTTCTATTTATTTAATCATAAAGCAATTTTATATGTCATGATTGTGTCATCATAAGAAAAGATGGATTTCAATAAATATAACAAGAAATATGATTTAATGTCATATACAACATCTTTAAGAAAGATAAATACCAAACACACACGTAATAATGATGGAAATCTAAACATGTGTTTGTTTCATTTCACAAATGGAAGAAGTGCAATTATAAGAGAAATCTTTAACTTGTTATCGTTGTTACAATGGCATTAAGGGTTACGTATTAGTGAATGCAATATATTTCGCATTCTATTTTTTATTCTAAATACAACGAGATGAAATTCGATTTCTGGTTTAGAGATAGCTTTTTCTCTTTCAATAGATATACCAAAACCTAATAAACATTGCGTGAATGTTGTCTTCATTATTAACAAAGTTGAACGAAAATAAGTCTAAATGAAAAGTAAATAGAGATGTAGTTTTAGGCGATTGTGGTCACAGATGATAATGGAATTATGAAAATATTGTCTTAATGAAAAACGAGGGTGAGGCTAGATAGATAGACAATAAGATAGACATGAGAGGGAAAGAGAGATGATATATAAAATTGATATTTATTTTATTCCAAGTAAAAAATTATAAAAATGAAATTTAGATTAATGAAGATGAAAAATAAATATAATATGATGATGAACGTATTGTTAGAAAAATAGTTAATGTTTTATTGGAATGAGTAAGAAGACATTAAATATTTTTGAAACTTTGAATACAGTTACACAATATCTTATACATAACCAAGTGTTTCCTTCTAAGTAACTTCAAAAAACTTCAAAAAAAAAGTGTTCCCTTCTAAGTCGTAACAAAAAATTTATTTCATGCCAATAAAAATATCACATTTTCTTTTTCCATAAAAGTTCCAATTAATCAGGACATATCAATTTGAAATTCTTCATTTATCATTTTCTTGAAAAATGTTAATTTATCTCAACTATATTATTCATATCATTTTCTTCTTTTTGTAGATTTTGTTAAACAACAATTATTATCGTTGTCATGTATTGATTTTTTTGGTTGCCAACTCTGGTACTTGTTTTCTTGCACATCCATCTCTCTCACACACACATTTGGACAAAAAGAAACACAATATTAACTAATAGGAGGCAATTTCAATAATGACCACATTACATTTTTATCCTAGTTCAAGTACAATATCAAATAAATAAAGTTTGATAAACAATTAACTTATGTTGACAATGATATATCTTCTCTAGTGTTATTTGAAATTATATGTCCTTTCTTATCTTGTTTATCTCTTCAAACCTACAACCCCCAATGTAAATAGGGTTTGGATTTGCTGCTCCCGATTGAAACTAGGAGCACGTTGCTTCTTCCTTTGTCTATTAACGGGTGTCTAATTAACATAAGAACAAAGATGGTAGCGAGTATGGGCGGTGATTCCGTTTCTCTTATTTAACAATGCCTTTATAAATAATAAATATATTCTCATGGTCGTCAAAGTTTCTCCTATCAATTAGAAATTCACTACTCAGAATGTACATCTAAAAAATTAAATTAGGATTGAAATTTCAAAGAAATTTAGTAATGATATTTATACAAGTAAGGATTATTTTCTATTTTTATACGATCATATATAATTTTATGTTGGTTTGTACATTTCCGTACTTTAAAAATATATTATTTATATGCCAACGTCTCCGTAAATAAAACCACTATATCATTGACATTAACAAACAGTTTATTTTGTGTACGCACGCGTAACATTTGCAGCGTGGTGTACAATTTTTTCATGATGATCATTTCATAATATGGATTTTTAAAAATATAGCCATTGTAAGCCAATTTTGACTCAATAACAGTGTTATTTTTTACTATTTGTGCGTAAAATACAAATTTTATTTCTACAGAAGTGGAAGTGTATGATATTTATGTGTTTCTATGTATAAAAATGCATGTAGTGTATTTTTGTTGTCAATAAACCCATAAACAACAACAGCTTGCGTGACCATTTGGGCAGCGACAATTGTTTTCTCTATTTTCTTAAAATTATTAAGGTAATTGCTTGCCACATCATGTGCACTTGATGACGATTTCAAAATATTAATATACAAGTGGGTTTGTAAAGATGTAGGTCTCGATAATTTTTAATTTACACTAGTAAACAATTAAGGTATGTATAGGTAGAATTTTAGTGACGGTGTGAAAATTATTATTGGCAAATATTTAATCAAAATTTAAATTAATAACCCAAAGTTTTAGAACATTTTAAGTCTATATCTTTTTATTATGTTTCTAAACTCAAAAGCTATTCGGATCTTGATTTTAAATGATGTTTTAAGGAAAAATCAAATGGAATATGGATTCTCTACGCACTTATACCTAAAACTGACTTATATATAACAACGGGTCAAATTGAAGTTAAAAGCTTTCAAGAAAATATTGAATTAGAAGGGAAAAAAAACCTAGAGTCGGCATTAATTTTTACCATTGTTCGTGAATGTTTAACAAAAATAAAACCTTACATAAAAGATTTAAAAGTGCATTTTTCCTTCAAGTTATAAAAAAAAAATCTGATCTGTAGAAAAGCTATATTACATAGATGTTTACGAGGACATTTATTAATATAGGATACTATATCCACCCCTTACGGCTGCCAGAAAACGAGCAATGTTCTGTCTCAGTACATTCGTTAGTTGGACACGCGTTAAAAGATAAAGGAAGGAGCAGTGTGCTCCAGGATTCAACAAGGACCAGCAAATCCAAACCCATGTAAATAGGTCTTATCAAGAAATTGAAATGGTTTCATTATTTCCTCTTTGGAAATATTTCTTTCTATAAGTGTTTAAATATGAATCATTAACATAAGTGTAAAATAAATTGATGATCAAATTTGGTGTAATTAAGTAAAAGTACCATGATGTCATGATATGACCCGATTGACTATGACTCTACATATTGGGAAGGCGATATTAAAGGCATCGCCGCCAAGGTGCCTCAGATACTTATCTTACTTGATCTAGGAAGAAGGAACATCAGGAGGAGGACCTAAAGATGCAAGATCCCAAGGGAACCTGAGAAGGGAAGCAAAAATACTCAACTAGCTTGGACGGGAAGGAAGTCATTCCGTGATTGATTCTTGGAATCCTTGGGGAAACAGATAGATCAAAATAATGACACAGAGATGCAGATCAGAGAAAAATATATTCATGTCAGTAGATCTGATAAGTTTCCATCCATCATGATATCTGATCGAGCTAAATCCATTTTGGTGAAACCATGGCAGACGACAATTAGCATAAGGTTAGGGGATCTTCAAGTTCCCTTCCCAATTCTGGTGAACAAACTTCACTATATGTAGAATCCTTCAGCTCCGTTCAACATGTTAGATCTTGGAGGAGGTTTCTATGTAGTCCAATTTATGAATCAAACAGATGACATACAAGCTCTAAGAGGAGGACCTTGGTTTCTGCTTATGTCATATGTGGTTGTCCAATTTATTAATCAAGAAGACCACATACATGCTCTAAGAGGGGAACATAATTAGAACAACATCCAATTACAAAATAAAGTTTGAATAATATATAATTTCAATTGTATTAATTAAATTTTAGATTGGCATGTATTCATTAACATAATTTTACAAAAAAATTATCAAATCCAAGGAATCAAAAGTAATGTAATATATTAAATTGTTAGTATGTTATTGCACCTAAGTTGGAGTTATAAGAGATATTATACTATATTATTTTAGGGACTTGTTTTGATTCTAAAATTTAAATTAGGATATATAAGTTTGAAAATTTGGTACTCCATATATACTATTTTTATTAATTAAGAATTTGACTTCTTTTATATATCATAATATCTTTCATATTGTTAATGAGTAATCGACACATTTTGTGAAATTCTTGTATAATTCTTTCTTTAAATAAAGGAAATAGTAGATAGTGCTGAAAGAATTATTATATTCTTTTTTGATAACAAATTTATTTATGTTATAAATATATTTACTATATTACTCTTTGATGTCGTCGTTGCATATCTCGTTAAATGGTATTCAACAAATTTTTAATTATCTAGTCCATTTTTTCCCTGATGAACATAATTGTATTATACAACCACAAATATTTGGTATACTTAATTTATGCATAGAATACTAGTTCAGTGAAAATACATGCCCAATCACTACTATAGAAATAGCTTATAATGTCACATTTAGAGACGTCGGTTTTTACTGAAAATCGACACCTAAACCCTACAATGTCGGCTAATTACAGAGACTGACATCTATATTTGAAGATCAGCCAGACACATGTATCGCTTTTTATTTAGCGTCGACTCCCTATCATGAACCGACGCCTAAAATAGCCGGCCAAATCCAATTTTTTGAGTAGAAAAAAATTACCCCCAAAGTTTCACATATGGCGTCGGTTTTTTACCTAATAACTGACTCCTAACGATGAAAAAAAGTACCTCCAAAGGTCGTCGGTTTTTGTGGAAAAATAGACGCTGATAAGGTTTCGTGCGTCGTCCCTGTGAAAATTTTTAGGATTAAGATTGTCCAATGGACGTCAATTTTTTCTGGCAATCGACGCTGATGGACATTAGGTGTCAGTTTCTTAGATAACTGACGCTTTTGTTAACTTAATAACCCCCTCTAGAAATAGACTCAATCCCCATTCTCTGTTACATCGTGAAATTAGCCCTCGTTGTTTCCCTCTCGACGCCGCTGGAGCTCCTGTGGTCGATGTTGCCACCGCCATCGAAGCTCCTGTGGTCGAAATTAGCCCCGAAGCTCCTGTGATCGACGCCGCCACCGCCGCCGAAGCTCCTGTACTCTCTTCTTCCTCCCGCATGGCCGTGATCAAGCCGTCGCCCCCTGCTCTCTTCTTCCTCTCGCACGGTCGTGGTCAAGCCGTCGCCGCCTGATCAAGCTGCCGCCCCTGCTCCTCACACCGTCAGAGCTCGAGCCTGAGGTCGTCGGAGGAGCTGGTGCAACGTCGGAGCTCGAGCCTAAGGTCGTCGGAGCTAGCATCTGCTTCCCCTACTGCTAAGTAGGTTACATATCTTGATTTTACTTATTTCCTTCAACTGATTAGTATTTACTTATCTACAGATTTCACTAGTACAGAAACAGCATTCAATGTCACTTTTCTAGGCGTCGGTTATTTAGGAAAACCGACGCCTATAACATTCAACGTCGGTGGTGTAGGTCATCTGACGTCTATAGTCAAGACACGGGTACCGCTTTGTATTCAGCGTCGGCTAGATAACAAACAACCGACGCCTAAAATCGCCCGCGAAATCAAATTTTTGAGCAAAAAAATTTGGCCCCAAAGTGTTACATACAGCGTCGGTTTTTTACCAACAACCCGACGCCTATATAAGATGAAAATTTGCGCGAAACGTTCCAGCTTAGGTGTCAGTTATCCTTTGAGAACTGACGCCGATAATGGTTCCCGCCAAATTATTTAGGGTAAAATTTGTCTAATTGGACGTCAGTTGTTTAAGTAGAACCGATGCCAAAGACTTTAGGTGTCGGTTGTATTTTATAATCGACGCCTTTTACCAACTTAATAGACCCACGAACAGCAACTGTTCCCCTTTGTTCTGTTTCATCGTGTCTTCTGTTTCATCGCCCGCTAGCTGTTGCTCGCCGCCTGGTGCCTGCTGCTTCTCGCTCGCCGCCGACGCTGCCTACTGCTTCCTCACTGTCGACGGCGCTGCTGCTTCTCTGTGTCACCGCCACCGCCCGTTGCGGCATGCTCCTTCCTCCCTGCTCACGCCCTAGCTACTGCGGCGCCTTCCTCCTTGCCCACCGCCGTCGCCGCCCGCTGCTTCTTCCTTGCCCACCGCCCGTCGTCTTCTTCCTTGCCGCCACCCGCTTCTTGCTGCTCTGCTCTCTAGGTATTAGCCGTAGCCTCTGTTCTTCTTTCTCCTTGTATAGTTGAGTTGGCTTTGCAGTGGGTTGATTGATGGTGTTACAATGGTTGAATTCTCACTAGTGCCTAACTGAGCTGGCTTTACAGTGGTGTCTGTTGTCTGAACTTCTCTTAGACTGGCCACCTGAAGGTCATTCTGGAAAATCGGGGTTGTGAATGAGGTGCCTTCATCTATACAATGTAGTCCAGTCTTCCTTGGTAATGTAGAGGCTATATCGAGAGAAGGTAATGACCAATGTGATTGTCATTTGTTTCTATAAGCAGTTGGGTCCTCACAAGGAAGGAGGGAGAGTGGTTCTTTGTCTTTATAATAACCCTAATTAATAATCAGTCTTATGTACTAAGTCATAATTTCGAATTTTATGTAATTACTAAACAACAAATGGCATTTCCTTATGGATTTAACCTACTTCATTAATTATTTTTTCATAATTCACTCAATCATTAACATCTAATATCACATATAATATTTTAAACTTATTTGAAAGCCATTAGTTATAAATCTAAGGGAAGATATAAATATGAGATCTAATTAAAATGTCTAGGACAACTGATTCCAATTATAATGCTCGATATGAAATTGGATCATGTAATAAAACATGAGGGACCATTTTGCAATTTCTTAACTGAAGACAAATAGTTTATTTTGACACAATGATTTACAAAGGGGCCAAGAAGAGTCAAGATACATTATTGATAATGTAGAAAACAAATGAAATTTAGGGCGAGGGATAATTTTGTATACATTTAGACAAAGATAATTCAATCAAAGACTACTATGTACTAAGTACCAAGAAAAAATAGTCAAAGTAAGTGATTAGGATCTAGAATGTAGGACAAGATAAAAAAAATGTCAAAACAGATTTGGAATACAAATTCTAGTATGTTACAAAAAAAGCCATCATTCCTAATGACCTATAAAAACCATCTTCATCTTCCCCTTCGACACCTATACTTTCAGAAGGATTTCATCTGGCCTCTACAACACACCTGTTACTTTCCAATGGTGCATGGCCGTGAATTTTATTGACTTAATATAAATTGTTATGGATATTTTTATGGATGATTTTTCAATTTATGGAGATCGTTTTGAGTTTCCAAAAGATAGTAAGAAGAGTACTTCAATGTGAATTTTACTAGCTTACCTTGTTTGAAGATGCCTATGACTTTATTATTACTTGTGATCAATAACAGAGATCAGAAAATATCTCTAAGAGGGATCAAATTCCCATGAGTTCATGGCTAGAATTAGATATCTTTAATGTTTGGGCATCGACTACATGGTCCCCTTCCCCTCTGCCTGTGTATTTGAGTACATTCTTATTTTTGCATATTACATGTCCAAATGGATAGAGGTCATTCTCACGTGGATTTGAGTACATTCTTATTTAACTGGAAATGGCTTGTTACCTGATCGGTCGAGTTTTGTGAGTGCACAACTCGACCGATGTAATCTTTAGAAAATCGACCAAGGATGATCGGTTGAGTTCTGTGAGTGCACAACTCGACCGATGCAATCTTCAGAAAATCGACCAAGGATGATCGGTCGAGTTTCAATCCAGGAAAACTCGACCGACCAAGTGCATGTAATCCATTTTCTAATTTGCATCTAAAGTGATTAGCACTTGGTGAAATTTGCCCCAAACATTTTTCTCTTCTAAGTTACAAGTCAATTCCTCATTACAAGTGATTACATAGATGTTCTAAGGTCGTTTACATAGAAAACCCAAAATGCACACTTGTAGCCATTTGGACTTAAACTTGACCCATTCTAGGGCTTTGGATTTTAGATCCTTTTCATGTACCTAATGCATGAAAACAATCTTAATGAAGCTAAATGTTTGATTTTTTAATATCAATATCAATTTCGGATTTGATGTTTCATTATCTTCTAGTTAATACAAATGCTAAATGTTTGCCTTTTAATGACATTTTTAGATGGCTGACCATGATGAGCATGATGTCCACGATGAGCATGAAGTCCATGATGAGCATGTTGTCCATGATGAGCATGACGAGGATACCAATGTAAGTTCTAAAAACATATCATGTATTTCTATAAAATTCATTATCTTCTAGTTATGTCATATATCCCATATTTCTATATTGCGCTAATTCAGTGTGTTTATTTTTGTCAAATTTTAGGTTGATGATGCACATGTACCCACTGAAGCACTGGAGCAACTTGATGCACAACACCAAACACTTAATAAGAAAAGGGGCATCACTCTGTTGAAGAAGTTAATAGCGCTAAGCGGCAGTGGATCCAAATTGGTTGTAGAGTTTGATAATGGAGGAAATGCAATTGGAGTGAACCGCAATAATTTTGTAAACTATCTTGGGTGTGTCACTCGAAGCCATTGTGGTGTTAAGTATGATAATTGGCATAAAGTTCCTCAGGGGAAGAAAGACTTGATATGGAAGGATTTATGCATGAGTTATTATTATTTGCAATTCTATTTTGTAGATTACAAATTATATTATTTACAATTCTATTTTTGGATACTAGTTAATAAGAATCTGTTTGCATTGGATGAGAAGCTGCATCATAAAAGTGTAATGCAACGCGCTGGAAAGATGCTTAGGAACTATAGGACAAATCTCAACAGAGAATACATAAAAGATGGTGATAAGAAGAAGAAGTCAGCCCTTGAACAGTGTAACTTCTTGGACAAAGAAGATTGGGACAATTTTGTTGCTTCAAGAAAATCTGAAGAATTCAAGGTATTAGGCGTCACTCCCAATTTAATTAATATATGTTGTATTCACCTATTCAAGATTAACATTTAGTGCTACTAACCAAATCATTAATGTGCATACTAACTAGGCCCTCAGTGAGGCACAAAAAGCAAGGTGTACACTGCATGTGCATGACCACACTATGGGTCCAAAGGGCTATGCAAGCGTTCACCAAAGACTATAGGCAGAGTCTGCTGCTACTCAGGAGTCTGCCACACCCATGCCTCGCCATGATATCTGGATAGCTGGGAGGCAAAAAAAGAAGGGTGAAATAAAGAAGCCCGTAACTGCTGAGGTGGCTGCGAAAATGGTAAAATACAACTCTTAGAGCAATCGTTTGAATATTGATTATTTGTAGTGTTAACTTATCAATTTCTGTTGATGGTGATTAGCGGGAGTTGCACGAGCAGAGGAAACAAGGCACGCTCATCCCTCAGGACACAAGAGTTGAATTGACAGTTGCTCTGGGTAACCCAGAGCATCCTGGACGTGTTAGGGGTGCAGGCGCTGGTGTGGGCATCAAAGCATTCTTTGGGCCATCCCAGCGCAAACCCATAGCGGGACTTTCACAAGAAGAGGTAACCTATTCTTTTTTAAGAATGTTACTGCAAAAGGGAATTCAATAATAAGAAGCTAATGTTTCTTTTATCCATGTATAGGAGAATAAGAGAGTCGAGGATATAGTTGCCAAGAAGGTCAATGATATAGTTACTGAGAAGGTCAAGGAAGAATTACTGCGGTGGCAGGCATCTCAGGCTTCCAATCAACCTATGGCGACCCACTCTTCTCTTGATGTACAGACTACAAGTAATCCCGTAGACCCACTGCTTAACACGTCTGATGTAAGTATTGTTTATGACATTGTAGCTAGTCTTTTCAAGATGATATACTTTTAAGATGATATGTATATATGTATAATATTCTTTGTGTAAATTTGTAGGCATTGAAGCCATGCCGCTTAAGAATGAAAGACTATGTTGTTGCAGAGGCGCAGGCTTACCCATCCCTTCCTGGGGCAATGTTTCACAGGACTCCAATGCCACATGGCTACGTTCGTGTGAGCCCGATACGTGTGTTACCCCATTGGAGGGAAGCTATATTGTCATATCCCCACCCAGATATTGATACACTTGTTGAGGCAGAAGGCAGGGTGATATTGTAGCACAAAGCAGATGTCGTCTACACTACTGAAATTGTAAGATAAATATACATTACTTTAGATTGTTAATGTGTATATATGAGGTCAACTGATTTGAAATTATATATATATGTTAAAAAGAAGACACCCAGAGCACCTAGGCCTCCACCTCTACTTCCTTCATTACCAAGTTGGGTTCCAACTTACATAAAATACTCGTTAGGTCCTTCTTGTAGGGGAATGGCATGTTGGCTACGGGCACATAATATACATTGCCCTATAATTATTTCTTTAGAAGCGAATTATGTAGGTCAATCATACGATAGCTCTTTATTAATATAAGATATTATTGAGTTGTTTATATATGATTGGTTGAATACTTCAATGATAGAGACATGGATAAAGTGAGATCTTGTTTATACATCCATATACCTTGTGTAAGATCCGGTGATCTGGTTTCTTATATATTAATACATATGTAATCTATGTTTTGCAGCTACTTAGTCGAAGATCAATGCAAACAATTTGCATTTGATCATGTGGGATTTTTGATTCCATCATTGATTAGTATGGTAGCTAAAGACCCTGATAGTGTTCAACAATATTGTATAGATGCTTTTACAATTTTTGGTCAGTAAAAGAAGACGATAATTAATAGCTCCATTCAATGTCAAGTAAGTTTACTTTATTTATAATTTGGACTTAAGAAAATTCCATTTTTATTGTGCATTTTGAGTTATTAATTTTTAACTTTTTTACCTCTAATGGTAGACATTGGGAGTTACTAGTTATTGTCCCCGGGACATTCACTGTTTATTATCTCGATCCTGTGGGAAGTACATTGAACACTAAAATTGGACACGTAACGAGAATGCCATTATTCTGGTGAGAAATGTTTCATTTTTATATTTGTTAACATCTGTTATTACATTACTATTTAATTATGCAATTTACTGTCTTATATTAACATGTAGGGGTTTAGATGCATTCAAAAAGGTAGGAGGAACGGTCCCAAGGAAAAATAACCAGCCAATAAATTGGGAGAACGTAAAAGTAAGTTCCCGACTCCAATGTATATATTATTGATGTGAACTGTGCTTAGTTGTATTTTTTAATAATTTGTATATTTCAATTTATAGTGTGCTACACAAGACAACGGTTGGGCATGCACATACTATGTGATGCGATTTATACAAATGATTATCAAACATGCCGCATTGGACATCAATACCATACATGAGGTAGTATATATAGTCTCATTAGTTAGTATGAAATATATCAATCTTATTTTTATATTATTACTTATATATATACTGTTGGGTTTTAGGGGAGACAGAGAAGGCAGCGGAAACGAAAATAATTTTCTCCCCAAACCCATACCGAGGAAACGCGTCAACGTCTATATAATAGGAAAGGATAGTTTGCGGAATCATACCTTGTCCCGAGGCTTGCTCGGCGACAATACCTTGCGCAATGCGCGGTCTTCAACTCCGGACTTCGACGGTGTCTGTGCAGCTCCTGGTCGCACCGGGACTCACAACTCCTACTCGAACCGGACTGTCGGATGACAGTTGTCCTCCAAAGCGGCAGTGTCCTCCCGCCTCCGTAGTAGTCCACACGGACCACCTGGAACTCCACACTCCTTGTCCCACAAGGAAGTGGAAGGAGTCGCACCCTCCTATAGACGTACTAGTCACCTACACACTCTCCTGCCTCCTGTTGCAACTGCAGTTGTCTTCCCTTGTTGCACCTCCCTTTTGCGGGAAGCACTTGCTCGGGCTCTCTCACGGTTACCAAAACCAGAGAGAACGACAACTCGCAGAGCAACTGGTTGCACTGAGCTGTACTATGAGAAGCCCCTAAGTACCCCTATATATATAGGAGAGTCATGGGACAGGGTTCTCCATCCCGAGAAATGCGGGACTAAAAGCAGGAATAGAAGGGTTCGGGATTTTCCACAAAAAGCAACCATCTCGCAACCTGAACTGATCGGTTCATTGCTGAACCGGTCGGTTCAGCAACTGAGCCGATCGGTTGGTCATGAGCCGACCGTTTGGGGCACTCCAACTGATCGGTTGGTGCCCTGAACCGATCGGTTCATGGTCCTCATCCGGCTCAAATTGACTTTCCTTGTTTCTTTCCCAATTGGCATCGAAATACCAATACTATTTCCAATCAAATTAGAAATCCTATTTCCAATCAAATTAGAAATCGAAACGAAAGAAAAATTCGCACCAATCCTACTTTCCCAAGTTGCTCGATTGCACCAGTTGAACCGATCGGTTCAACACTTGAACCAATCGTTTCACTTTGTGCATGAGCCGATCGACTCAACCCTTGAGCCGACCGGTTCAGCAACCTCATCCGACCGGTTCATCTCATGAACTGACCGGTTGGGAGTGCAGATTGTGCAGAATCAGTCAAATGTGATTTCAATCAATCTGATACTCCAATCAATGCGTCCAACACCTTGAACCATATGATTTTGAGCCATCGACTGATTGAGTGTTTAATTGAACTACTAAACTCCTTTAGTAATCAATCTAAACATTGCTTGTGGAAAAACTCCTCTTCCAGGTTAAATCCTATGTGTGTGACCCTGCAGGTCCATTTCACATTGGCAGTGAAAGTCCATAACACTTATGACTTCACAAGCAAAGAGCGGTGCCTAGTCACACATCAGTGCTACCCAAGTGAAAGTAGAAAGTTGGAGAACAACTTTTATCCTACAATCCGTGAATGGTGTTACAGCGAGTGTATAATTCCTTTGTCACTGATATCCCGAATGAACTCGAGGCATGGATCTGTCATCCTGTCAACGTTCATTCACTTTCTTGATCTCAGAGTAGACTGGAAGAGATATGTATGACATCAGTATCACATACTAATTCACACATGCGTGCACGCCTTTCTCAATCCTACTCATCAAGTGGCCATGGATATCAAACTCCATTAGGAGGGACAAATCCCATATCTATCACTCGCCCCTCAAAAGCCCCATGTGTCAAAGCCACCCAATCATCACCTTTATAACAACCCATGTTTCAGGACTGCGTTTGATGATGTCAAAGTGTGCCCAACGACATGTGTTGAGTGCAGTGATTTCAGGTCTAAGAATCACACTCACCACCATCACTGTGAGTACTGACTGTGACTACCATCTCATGGTTCCATGTGTCAAACTCACGGTGGGTCTGTCCGGTACCTTGTTCTCTAACAAGTACCTATGTGTTTGGTTTGATATCTCTATATCATGACTAATGAGATTCTGTCATCAACCAACACCACAATCTAGTCTTGTGTGTCATTGCTGTCTATCCACCTTCCACAATGACATCCGACTAGGGACATAACAAGAATGTACAAACTCTTAGCATCTGTATGATCTCATCGTTCAGGTCCTTAACCTGAAAGCTTACGTCATTGAGTACTGTCATTCTCTAGACATTCAATATGTTCTATCACTATCTCATATGACTGAACCAGAAAGAATCAGAAGCTTGCCTTTGATGTTTATCAAATCAATCTTAATGTATCCCACCAATCATCCTATGATTGGCTCTCAGGGCATACATACCAACAGACTCCCACTTGCACTGCGAGCCAATCACTCATGAATCATATTCACAGTGATCTTCAAACATGTCCCACATGTTACTGTGCTCTAGCGCCAACATAGTGAGTAATGGCAACACCTTGCCAAAGTCTACACAAATTGCATGTCTCACATCTCTTCACTGTACGTCACACGTATGAGATGGAGTTGTCGTAATATGCGATCTAGTATTCCATTTGCTAACTTTTAGCCACATTGCATGATCAAGGATTCCGAACTTGTCATCAATGAGTGGAATATCTCCAAGTTCATCTCATGAACTTCTAGATCCATATAGTATCTACTGCTATTCACTAACACATAGATACTCGGCATTTCCCCTCTTAAATGGCTTTATTGGAACATTTCCAATTATCAACAAACTTTTACTTTTATACATCTTATGTATATTTTGCGATTAATTTTCTGTCCTTTCAGAAGTTCGCATCAATGTAACTCTTTACATCGAACTCTTCCTTATCTCCATAGAACTAGTAATTCACAAGTACTTATCAAGTTCTCATGGTATTCCAGTAACTCTTTACTGGAAATAGACAGACATCCACTCGTCATGTCCCACATATGAGTTATCAGGATGAGCACATCATATTGCCATGTCCTACATACAATATGATGAATGCATTTTATTCTTGCTATGTCATACATGCAAGACAACGGGATGATTACATACATGATAGATCCATATCTATTCTTTGTGTTCTCATTCTTCATAAGAATTGGACACTTGGCCTTGGGATACTAATCTCCATACAACATGGACAGGTTTTCTCCCACTGAATCTATGCATACTGAACATTTCAGTACAGATTGCCAATGTATGCTCTCTCTTTTCAGGTCAAGAGGTTTTTTGAGAACTATCTCTATAGATCTCTATTCCTATCACATAGGAAACATCTCTATCTTCCTTAAAGATAATTTCCACTTTTGGATTTCTAGTTTAGAACATTTCCATTTCACATCAATATGTGGAATGTGAATACGCTCCCACTAAATCACATATCCCTTCTTTATCTTTGACATATCAGTCAAACCCTTTGACTATATCATCAAAGTAAAGATCCAATTTTTGAGTTGCTTGTACTCAATCAATCACATTGATTAGTCCATTGTAACTTATAGACTTCATTTGCATTAGTGGATTCATAAACCTTATAGGCTGTGTCTCGTACACATCCTTGTTTTATTCCTCATAGGAATGTGGTTTTAGTATCCATATGCCAAATGTCTTAGTCATTAAGTTGCAATCAACAAGCATCATCCTTCTCAAAATGTTATCCATGTGTATTAACACTTAAGACTCATTTGCACTTATGGATATGATCCAATGAGTGCTACCATGAAGGACATACCTTATGGCTCACATGGAAGTCATTTAGGATGTAATGGTGATAAACCATAACTCAAGATTCGGTTCCTCTTATTCATCTAGATAGTTGACTCATCACATGAACAACTCATCACATAGATAAACGAGGTGTATCTGTCAAGGATATAAGAACTCACAACCCTTGTGATTCTTAATTTCCTTTATTTGTGTGGGGTATTCTTTTATTAAGAAGAATTCAGTTATTTGATAATCATTCTCTAACTCCTTAGAGTATGATTCCTTCTTGATTTAGACATCACCATGCCTTAATCACGAGTACACTATGATACACTATCATAATCACTCACAAGGATCTCAAACATTTGGTCCAAGTATTTTATTCATTGATCTCATCAAGAATTAATACTTTACCAAATTTGTACTTCATTTATGATAATCTTGAACACTTCAAGATATTCATATTGGTATTTCTCTAAACACCATATGAAGTATTAGCATTTGTTCCAATAGGTATGTAAATACATCACATGTATTATACCTAATAGGATAATCACTCTCCCACTACATTGGTGAAGATTGATCAATCATGTCCAAGATATTCATGTCTCTTACTGGTTCTCTAACCAAAAGAGTCTATCTTTATCCATCACATGGAAAATAGAAATGAATTTCTCATGATCAATGCTAATTATATTGTTTGAGTTATCTATAACTTTAGGTATCGTCTTATCTTATGCATATCAAATATCACAAGATAAATAAAGCATTGCCACAAAGATCACATCTTTATAAATTGAAACATCTCTTTATTAATTGCCATCATTGTCATACAATATGCAAAAATAAAGTGTTTCTATTTATTGGCAAATATGAAATAGCAGTTCATAACTGTATTACATGCCTTATTGGCTGAAAATAAACTAAAGTATTCCTATCTATTAAGGCAACACTTGCCCAAAGTAAGAATGCTTTACACTTTACATCTTGATATCATATATCTCAGAAGTGTTACAAGTTTACTTTCATGACACCTTTAAGTAGAAGCTTCAGTCGCCTCCTTCTTCTTTTGTTCTTCCAGGTAGAGAGGACAATTCCTTTTCTAATGTCCTGGCTTTTGACAATGGTGGCAATTTCCTTTCTTGGTCACGCCTCCCTTGGCCTTGAGAGCTGAAGATAGCTTGGACTCCTGGCTAGCTTCAGAACCTTTCTTAGCTTTGCCCTTGCCCTTGCGCTTGGACTTGCCCTTCTTGCTCGTGATCACCATCACGGACTTAGGCTTGTCCTTCTTCATCTGTAACTCGGCTGTCCTCAACATGCCCAACAACTCTGACAGTGGCCTATCAAAGTTTTTCATGTTGTAGTTCATCACAAACTGACTGTAAGATTCTGGCAACGATTGCAGTATCACGTCAGTAGCCAACTCTTGGCTCAGTGGAAATCCCAGTCTCTGCAGGTTCTCCACATACCCAATCATCTTGAGTGTGTGAGGACCAACTGGATCTCCTTCTGTCATGACGCACTTGAACAGCGCCCTAGAAACATTGTACCTCTCTTGCCGTGCCTGATCTTCATACATGTTCCTGAGATGCAGAATCATCTCTATGACACCCATGTTCTCATGTTGCCTCTACAACTCATGGTTCATTGAACACAGCATCAAGCACTTTGCATCAATGGCATCATCAGAATGCTTCTTGTAAGCATCCCTTTCTGTCTTTGGTGCATTAGGAGCGGGTTCCTTTGGAATTGGAGTATCCAGGATATAGAGCTTACGCTCTTGAGTGAGAACAATTCTCAATGTCCGATACCAGTCGTGGAAGTTCGTCCCATTCAGCTTGTCCTTGTCAAGGACCGATCACAAAGAAAAGTTGTTGTTGTTTGTTGCCATTTGTACTACAAAAAGGAAAATATGCAATTTTAGTCCAAAAATCATTTTTGACTTATTTGATTGATTTGAAAGTTTGACGATATAATTAGGCCTTTAATTAATTATCGCTCCCACTATTTTACTTCAAATTGATAGCCCTCACCATCAATTCGGAAGATTGCAGCGTACAACCTTCTAGTGGGCAAGATCCTGAAATCCTCTAAGTCATGGACCAGCTAGGGCTGTCACCCACAACATAGATCTCTCAGGTTGGCAACTTTTACCAATTGCATCATATGCAACTCTTGATAAGATGTCATATACAACTCCTTGCAATGAACATCTCCATGCCTCAAGGTACTAGATCCCATCTAGATCACCTTGTTAAGTCCGACCCAAAGCAAACACGATGAATATGCACCCTGCTAGGGCAGACCCACACATTCATCCTTCACGCTTCCACGAGGTAGACGGTGCACCACGCTAGGGCGTGCCCACACTTGGTCGAACAAGCTTTTCACGTGTGTCGCATTTGGAAGGCATCTAAAACTTAATATTTTAATGAGGGATTTGGTTTTATATACATATACATATCCAATCACCACAATACATAGTATGCATCATATACATGCTATATCCCACAGAAAACATGCACAAACGATAAAAAGCGATGATTATGGCCATCCTAATGTGATTCCTCGAGCCAAGAGGAATCACGGTCATCTAGGTCAACATCACATGCAACCTTTACAAAATTAACTCTGTGCCTTGCCATCCGAGTTGATCAACTCATCACATGAATGATCTGTACTCTCTAGCCGGTCGTCTGGGTGCCACCAACCGATCGGTTGACTCCTTCAACTGATTGGCTCGCATGGTCGTCGTGCATCTCGTCATGTCCGCCACCCGCTCATCTCGCTCCTCGAACCGGTCATCAACCGATCGGTTCACTCCTTAAACCGACCGTCTGAGAAGTCGTCTTGATGTCCTCCGGTCTTTGACATAATAGGAAATAAAATCCTATTCTATTTATTACATTTGCTTTAAAAGGGAAACCCCGAGTTACATTCGGGGGAGCAAAGGTAGGAAAGAATCTCGAATTATTTCGAGTTACATCAGGAATAAGAGAAGGAAGATCGGTGCACAGACCGAGATGCAAGCAACCACACACAACCAATCACAGATAGGGGTTTGTAGGCCATAATCACGCTACACACATCCACCACAAAACTCGTTTAAGGGCGACACGTATGGAGTGCATTAAATAATACATATCATATATGCAATTAGGGATTTGTGGATTTAAGATTGGACATGCATAAAGCCGATATTATTCGCATCGTATGCAATAAATAAAGGCGACAAACCAAAATCGATCATATATATATTCTTAAAACATAGAGCAGTTGACGTGGCTCTGATACCACTGTTGGGTTTTAGGGGAGACAGAGAAGGCAGCGGAAACGAAAATAATTTTCTTCCCAAACCCATACCGAGGAAACGCGTCAACGTCTATATAATAAGAAAGGATGGTTTGCAAAACCATACCTTGTCCCGAGGCTTGCTCGGCGACAATACCTCGCGCAATGCGCGGTCTTCAACTCCGGACTTCGACGGTGTATTTGCAGCTCCTGGTCGCACCGGGACTCACAACTCCTACTCGAACCGGACTGTCGGATGACAGTTGTCCTCCAAAGCGGCAGTGTCCTCCCGCCTCCGTAGTAGTCCACACGGACCACCTGGAACTCCACACTCCTTGTCCCACAAGGAAGTGGAAGGAGTCGCACCCTCCTGTAGACGTACTAGTCGCCTACACACTCTCCTGCCTCCTGTTGCAACTGCAGTTGTCTTCCCTTGCTGCACCTCCCTTTTGCGGGAAGCACTTGCTCGGGCTCTCTCACGGTTACCAAAACCAGAGAGAACGACAACTCGCAGAGCAACTGGTTGCACTGAGTTGTACTATGAGAAGCCCCCAAGTACCCCTATATATATAGGAGAGTCATGGGACAGGGTTCTCCATCTCGGGCAATGCGGGACTAAAAGCAGGAGTAGAAGGGTTCGGGATTTTCCACAAAAAGCAACCATCTCGCAACCTGAACTGATCGGTTCATTGTTGAACCGGTCGGTTCAAAAACTGAGCCGATCGGTTGGTCATGAGTCGACCGTTTGGGGCACTCCAACCGATCGGTTGGTGCCCTGAACCGATCGGTTCATGGTCCTCATCCGGCTCAAATTGACTTTCCTTGTTTCTTTCCCAATTGGCATCGAAATACCAATACTATTTCCAATCAAATTAGAAATCCTATCTCCAATCAAATTAGAAATCGAAACGAAAGGAAAATTCGCACCAATCCTACTTTCCCAAGTTGCTCGATTGCACCAGTTGAACCGATCGGTTCAACACTTGAACCAATCATTTCACTCTGTGCATGAGCCGATCGACTCAACCCTTGAGCCGACCGGTTCAGCAACCTCAGCCGACCGGTTCATCTCATGAACCGACCGGTTGGGAGTGTAGATTGTGCAAAATCAGTCAAATGCGATTTCAATCAATCCGATACTCCAATCAATGCGTCCAACACCTTGAACCATATGATTTTGAGCCATCGACTGATTGAGTGTTTAATTGAACTACTAAACTCCTTTAGTAATCAATCTAAACATTGCTTGTGGAAAAACTCCTCTTCCAGGTTAAATCCTATGTGTGTGACCCTGCAGGTCCATTTCACGTTGGCAGTGAAAGTCCATAACACTTATGACTTCACAAGCAAAGAGCGGTGCCTAGTCACACATCAGTGCTACCCAAGTGAAAGTATAAAGTTGGAGAACAACTTTCATCCTACAATCTGTGAATGGTGTTACAGCGAGTGTATAATTCCTTTGTCACTGATATCCCGAATGAACTCGAGGCATGGATCTGTCATCCTGTCAACGTTCATTCACTTTCTTGATCTCAGAGTAGACTGGAAGAGATATGTATGACATCAGTATCACATACTAATTCACACATGCGTGCACGCCTTTCTCAATCCTACTCATCAAGTGGCCATGGATATCAAACTCCATTAGGAGGGACAAATCCCATATCTATCACTCGCCCCTCAAAAGCCCCATGTGTCAAAGCCACCCAATCATCACCTTTATAACAACCCATGTTTCAGGACTGCGTTTGATGATGTCAAAGTGTGCCCAACGACATGTGTTGAGTGCAGTGATTTCAGGTCTAAGAATCACACTCACCACCATCACTGTGAGTACTGATTGTGACTACCATCTCATGGTTCCATGTGTCAAACTCACGGTGGGTCTGTCTGGTACCTTGTTCTCTAACAAGTACCTATGTGTTTGGTTTGATATCTCTATATCATGACTAATGAGATTTTGTCATCAACCAACACCATAATCTAGTCTTGTGTGTCATTGCTGTCTATCCACCTTCCACAATGACATCCGACTAGGGACATAACAAGAATGTACAAACTCTTAGCATCTGTATGATCTCATCGTTCAGGTCCTTAACCTGAAAGCATACGTCATTGAGTACTATCATTCTCTAGACATTCAATCTGTTCTATCACTATCTCATATGACTGAACCAGAAAGAATCGGAAGCTTGCCTTTGATGTTTATCAAATCAATCTTAATGTATCCCACCAATCATCCTATGATTGGCTCTCAGGGCATGCATACCAACATATACATCATTCTCTTTACAGGTGTTTAAAACTGACCACACTATAGGTAAATGCTTAAAAATGTACATGCTCCATATACGATGGAAGCATTAAATGAAGTAAGAGAAGAATGGGCAAAAGCCATACAAGCGGTGGTGATTGTAAGATATAATTGGGATGCTGATAGCGATGTTGAATGATATTTTGTAAATGAATACATCTGAATGTTTCTACATGTATTTGAATGTTTCTACATGTGTGAATGTGAGAATTGAATTGATGTATGAATGTATCTACTTGTGTGAAAAAATATTTGTTGATTTTGCAGGTTTGTGGCATGTTTGTAGGCTGATATCAATGGATGTCGTAAACCTGCAGTTCAGAAAATTGAACTACAGGTTCTCATCCTGCTGATCAGCCACAGCAGGCCTGTAAACTGATAAGAAAAAAAATTAAAATATAGGCGTCATTTATTTATAGAAAACCATCATCAAAGGCCTACCGCATCGGTTTTTAGACAAAAACCGCCGCCTAATGTGGCCACGGCCGTGGTGGAAATGGTGTCACTTATTCGTATAAAATCGACACCTATAGGATATATAGTATTGGTTATTTAGTTGATAACTGATGCAGAAAGTGTCCTAGATGGCGCCCTTTTTTGTGGTGCGAACCCTTTTGACGTCGGCTTACTATATATAACCGACGCCTATGGGTTATATAGAGGCGGTTGTTTAGTTGATAACTGACGCAGAAAGTGTCCTAGATGGCACCCTTTTTTGTGGCGCATACCCTTTTGGCGTCAGCTTACTATATATAACCGACGCATATAGGTTATATAGGCATCAGTTATAAAACCGACGCCGAAGAGTTCGACCTTTAGCAGCGCCCACATAGGCGTCTCTTGAAAACCATCGCTAAAAGGGGTTAAACAACCGACGCCAAAAAGGCGTGTTCTTTAGTAGTGTTTGTATTTACTTATCTATTGATTTGTATTTATTATCTACTGGTTTTTATTCATTTATCTATTGATTAGTATTAATGTACTATTTTAACTTGTCTAATTCTCATGCTTGACCTAATTCAATAAATTTTGATGCATGTTAAAATAAGATTCAAACTTGTCCATTCTAGCATCCTAATTTGATTTGATTATGTGCTTTGAACCTTGAAACATGTGTGTTAAAGATACATTGATGTTAAATGTCAAAATTAACTCATATGTGGATCTTCTATTTCTAAAATGATTATGTGAACTCCTAAATCAGTAACATATATTATTCTTTGTGCACCCAAATACCGTTTGAATCATGTATGCGCCCTAAGGTGATTAAATGCATAAATATTGACAGGAAATATGACCTAGTATGTATGTTGATATATGAAGCTCTAGTTAAAACTTCAAGATTGACCCCTAATTCAAATCTTTGATATATGAAATCATGATTTATTTACTATTTAGTATTTACTGACAAGCATGATTAAATGATGTTACACAAAACTTACGATATGAATGATGAAACTAGGATTGTAGGTATAAGAATGACAACATACATGTATTTTTTGGCCTAGAAACCCGTCCAAGATTTACTCATTAGGAGTAAATCTTAGATAGTCCCCAGTTTGGGACTGTTTTTGAACACCTAGTCTCAATTAGGATGTAAGTGTATAATGTGTATTGGGTTTTCAAAAAAAGTTTGGTAGCATTTTTCCATTTGTTCTCTAAGTACATATGTACTTGGAGAATAGCAGGGAAATATTGCCGAAATTTTCTTGAAAACCCAATACACATTATACACTTACTAGTGAGATTAGGTGTTCAAGAATGGGATAGTTGGTACGCATTTATTATAAATAAGAATGATAGTACTTGTATTTGTTGGCCTAGAAACCCGTCCAAGATTTACTCAATAGGAGTAATTCTTGGATAGTCCCTAGTTTGGGATTGTTCTTCAACACCTAATCTCACTTAGGATGTAAGTGTATAATGTGTATTGGGTTTTCAAGAAAATTTCTGCAGCATTTCTCGGTTTGTTCTCTAAGTACATATGTACTTGGAGAACATCGGGGAAATGTTGCCAAAAAAAATTTAAGAACCCAATACACATTATACACTTACTAGTGAGATCAGGTGTTCAAGAATGGGATAGGTAGTACACATTTATTATATATAAGAATGACAACATATGTATTTGTTGGCCTAGAAACCCGTCCAAGATTTACTCAATAGGAGTAAATCTTGGATAGTCACTGGTTTGGGACTGTTCTTGAACACCTAATCTCACCTAGGATGTTTTAACCATTAATTATATATAAGACCATAAATCCTAAAGTTTTAACCATGCTTAAAATCTAATCTGTAACCTTAGACCCTAAACTTGTTGTAATATATACTTATTTTCTCTTTGATCATAGAATGGATAGGTCATGGATGTCCATTCGCAATCGCTGCACCCCAGAGTTTATTTCTGGCCTTGATCAGTTTATTAGATTTGCCAAGGAACATAGGAAACAACCTAGAGATAGGTTCTACTATCCATGTAGGCATTGCGGTAACAACTTGAAAGTCAACACTGGTGATGAAATCAAAAGTCATGTCATGTGCAACGGGATTGTACAAGGCTATACATAATGGCACTGGCATGGAGAGATTTCAAACTCGAAACCAGTGGATCTCGATAGCAGTGCTTGTGTGGAAGAAGGTATTGCCTCCGATGACATAGATGTGAACAAACCAGTTCCAGTAGACATCGTTGATGCGATGTTGGATAGTTGTGGGGTAGAGCACGCCGAAACTGATCCACCACCCATGTTTAGAAACATTGTGCATGATGTTGAGATACCGTTATACACAGGTTGTACTAAGTTTACGAAGCTTAGCACTGTGTTGAGATTGTATAAGTTGAAAGCTAACATAGATTGAACGACAAAAGCTTCACGTCATTGTTGTCTTTGTTGAAAGAAATGCTTCCTGAAGGAAACGAGTTGCCAATCTCAACATACCAGGTAAAGAAATTGTTTTTCCCAATGGGTATGGAGGCCAAGAAGATATGTGCATGTCTGAAGTATTGTGTATTATTTCAAAGGGAATATGTGGATTTGAAAGATTGTCCAAAATATGGTGCATCACGGTATAAATTGACGACTTCGGGGGAGTCCAAAATTGGTTCTCCTTCCAAGATAATGTGGTATCTACCCATAATATCACACTTTCAACGCTTGTTTTCCAATCTGATAGATGCGAAGAATTTGAGGTGGCATGCAGATGTTAAGAAAAATAATGATGGGATCCTACGACATGCGTCTGATTCCCTACAGTGGAAGAAGATTGATCTATTGTACCCTAAATATGGTGAAGAAGTCAGGAATCTAAGACTTGGGCTTTGTACATATGGGATGAATCCGTGCGGGACATTGAGCAGCCAACATAGCACTTGGCCAGTCATGCTTGTTATATACAATCTTCCTCACTGGTTGTGTATGAAAAATAAGTATGTTATGTTGTCGTTGTTGATATCGGGCCCTAAACAACCTGGAAATGATATCGATATTTATCTTGAACCTTTGATTGATGACTTAAAGAAACTTTGGGGTGAAGGTGTGATGACCTATGATGCTTCACAAAGAGAGACATTTCTTTTGCACACTATGTTGTTTTGCACTATTAATGATTTTCCAGCATATGGGAATTTGTCTGAATATAGTGTCAAAGGAGCTAAAGTGTATCCTATATGTGAATAGAACATTGATTCAACAAGACTAAAACATAGAGGCAAGACTCTATATCTTGGTCATCGAAGGTTTCTTCCAAAATTCCATTTGTATCATAGGAAGCACAAAGCATTCAATGGATGGAATGAGGAACGGAGTGCACCTAAACCTATACTGGGGGAGGTTGTTTATGAAAGAGTAAAACACTTTGTCAATGAATTTGGTAAGAAATCACAATTTACTATGGCCACACGGAGTGACAAATCTTTATTCAAGAAGTCAATATTTTGGGATCTTCCTTATTGGAGTTCTTTGACAGTCAGGCATTGTATCGATGTCATGCACGTTGAGAAAAATATTTGTGATAGTGTCATTGGTACTCTGTTGAATATACTAGGTAAGATTAAAGATGGGATAAAATTCAGATTGGACCTACGTAAAATGGAAATAAGGTCACAATTAATAGAATTACATGAAATGGGAAATCATAGAACATACTTACCACTCGCTTGTTATACGTTGTCTAGAAAGGAGAAGAAAGCTTTTTGTGAATGCTTGGTGAATGTTAAGGTGCCACAGGGTTACTCGTACAACATCCGTAGATTGGTATCAATGAAAGAACTGAAGTTGATAGGTCTTAAATCTCATGGTTGTCACACTCTAATGTAACAAATATTTCCCGTGGCAATTCGATCTTTATTGCCAAAGCATGTAAGGTTTGCAATCACCAGATTTTGATTCTTTTTCAACAGTCTGTGCAGCAAAGTTATTGACCTTGATACACTCTCGATACTTTGCAAAGAGAAGTGGTTGTTACCCTATGTCAGCTTGAGATGTATTTCCCTCCTTCGTTCTTTGATATCGTGGTACATATTGTTGTCCACTTGACTAGGGAAGTGAAAATGTTGGGACCACTTTTCTTACGTTGGATGTATCCCTTTGAATGATACATGAGCATTTTTAAAAGTGATGTTCGAAACTGTTATCGGCCTGAAGAGAGTACTAATGAGGGTTATGTGGCAAGAGAGGTTATGTATTTTTGCATTTACTTTTTGAGTGGTAATGACACTCCTGGTAATGACAAGAATATTGTGGAGCAATTTGGCAAAGGAATTATGGGATCACGGGTGAATGTAATCAGTCGTGAGCAGTTGGAACAAGGTCACTTATATATTTTAAACTACATGGATGAAGTGAGTGTTTATATCGAGGAACATACCTATTCCATCAAGAGACAATATCGTCAAGCTAATTCAATGTGGCTTTCTAGATTGCATAACAAGACATTTATTAAGTGGTTTGAAGATAAAGTCTTACATCAACTATCTCAAACACCAAATGATATTACTGAAACTATCAAATGCCTCGCCTTTAAACCAAAATTGAATGTCATGCCTTATGAAGGGTATGACATTAATGGATTCACATATTACACAAAGCGCCAAGATGATAAGAGTGTCGTCCAAAACAGTGGGGTCACCCTTCAAGCGTCGACTATGTTTTTTGCAAGTGTAAAGGATAAGAGTCCATGTGAAGCTAAAATGTCAACGGTGCCATTGAAGACATGTGGGAGTTTGACTATATAGATTTGATAATTCCGCTCTTCAAATGTGATTGGATTGATAACACCAAAGGAGTTATAGTGGATGAATTGGGTTTCACTTTGGTGAACTTTGAAAAGATTGGCGATAAGGGTAAACCATTCATATTGGCATCACAGGTGAAACAAGTATTTTATATAGATGATCCTACAAATGACAAATGGTCAGTTGTTCTTCATGGTAAACGACAGTTCATTGAAGATCCTATAGATGAAGAAGAGTACTATGATAAGTATGATGACTCCAGTCCATTCTCAGTTGGGTTGCCAACACCATATAATATTGAAGTTAATGATGACATGTATGTGCATGGAGATCACAATGAAGGATTGTTAATTGATAAACGGTCGCAATATTAGAGTCATACATGTTTATATTTTTTATATGTTTCATTTGTATATGTGAACTATACAATGTTTCATTTTTCAATGTTTCATTATCTTCTAGTTATGTCAAATGCTAAATGTTTGATTTTTTAATGAAATCTTCAGATGGCTGAGCATGGGCGTGATGACCATGATGTCCATGATGAGCATGGTGAGGATACCAATGCACTGCCTCACAATGTAAGTTTTAAAAATATATTATATATTTCTATTTATATGTCCATTTATAGTTATATCCTATAAGTGTGTTTATTTTGTCAAATTTTGGGTTGATGATGCACATGTACTCTCTAAAGCACTTGAGGCACTTGATGAGCAGTATCAAAAAGTTGACAAGAGAAGGAGCATCACTATGATGAAGAAGTTAACAGCGGTAAGGGGCAATGGACCCAAACTGGTTGTGGATTTTGATAATGCAAGAAATGCAATTGGAGAGAACCACAATTCGTTTGTTTCAAATCTTAGGTATGTTACTCGTAGACATTGTGGTTGTAAGATAGATTCTTGGCATAAAGTTCCTAAGTGGAAAAAAGACTTAATATGGAAGGATTTATGTGTGATTTATTATTATTTGCAATTCTATTTTGTAGATTACTAATTTTTTGGATACTAGTTAATAGCAACTCTATTTTGTAGAGTATATTTGTGTTAGATGAAAAGTTGCATTGTAAATGTGTGATGCAACGTTGTGGGAGGGTCCTAAGGAACTATAGGACAAATCTCACCCAAGAATACATAAAATATGGTGAGAAGAGGAAGAAGTCGGTCATTGAATAGTGGAACTTCCTAGACCCAGAATAATGGGGCACGTTTTTTGCTTCAAGAAACACTAATGAATTCAAGGTATTAGGTGTTACTCCCTATTTAATTAATATATGTTATATTCACCTATTCAAGATTAACCTTTAGTGTTACTAACCAAATCAATGTGCATACTAACTAGGCTGTCAGTGAGGCACAAAGAGCAAGGTGTGAAGTGAATGTGCATGACCATACAATGGGTCCAAAGGGCTATGCAGGTGTTCGCCAAAGACTACAGACTGAGTGTACTGCTCAATCTACTGCTACTCAGGAGTCCTCTACTATAGGTACCGCACCTCTGCCTCGCCATGATGTCTGGATAGCTGGGAGGCAAAATAAGAAGGGAGAAATAAAGAAGCCTGCAACTGCTGAGGCGGCTGCAAAAATGGTAAAATACAACTCTTAGAGCAATCGTTCGAATATTGATTATTTGTGGTGTTTACTTACTTACCAATTTCTGTTGATGGTGATTAGCGGGAGCTGCACGAGCTGAGGAAATAAGGTAAGTTCATCCCTGAGGGCACAAGGGATGAATTGACAGTTGCTCTAGGTAACCTAGAGCATCCTGGACGTGGTAGGGGTGCAGGCACTGGTGTGGGCATCAAAGTGTTCTTTGGGCCATCCCAGCGCAAACATGTCTCAAAAGCGGGAATTTCACAAGAAGAGGTAACCTATTATTTTTTTAGAATGTTAATGTAAAAGGGAATTCAATAATCATAAGCTAACATTTCTTTTATCCATGTATAGGTAGATAAGATAGTTGATAGGAGAGTTGATGAAGTAGTTGATAAGAGAGTCAAGGAAGCAATTGATAAGACACTCCATGAAGCAATGAGAAAGTGGTAGGTATCTCTGACTGCCACTCAGACAATACCTATGGCGTCCCGCTCTACTCCTACTGTAGAGGTTGAGAGTAATCATGTAGACCCACCACCTAGCACATCCGTTGTAAGTATTTTTATGACATAGTAGCTAGTCTTTTTAAGATGATATGTATATATAACATTATTTACGTAAATGTGTAGGGGTTGAAGCCATGTCATCTAAAAAGTAAAGAATATATCATTGCAGAGGCGTCGGCTTACCCATCCCTTCCAGGGGAAATGTTTCATGGGTCTCCACTACCAGATGGTTGGGTTTGTGTGAGCCCGCTACATATATTCCCCAATTGGATAGATATTGTATTGTCATATGCCCACTCAAATTGTGAATCGCTTGGTGAGGTAGAAGGCGGAGTGATATTGTGGCCGAAAGTGGATGTCATCTATACTAATATTGTATGGTAAATTTACATTACGTTAAATTATTAGTGTGTATATAGGAGGTCAATTGATCTGAAATTATATATACAGGTTAAAATGAAGACACCTAGATCATTTAGGCCTCCACCTCCACCTCCTACATTACCAAGTTAGGTTCCACAGGACCTACCTGCCCCGTTAGGTCCTAATTGTAGGGGTATGGCAGTATGGTTAGGCGAACATGGTATAAATTATCCTATAACTGTTTGTATAGATGCGAATGCTGGAGGTCAATCATACGAAAACAAACTATTTATACAAGATATTTTGGAGTTGTTTGGCTATGATTAGTTGAATACATATATGATAGAGCAATGAATAAGGTGAGATCTTGTTTATACATCCATATACCTTGTGTAGGATCCGGTGATCTGGTTTCGTATATATTAATGCATACATAATACATGTTTTGCAGCTACTTAGACAAGATATGTGCAGATTTTTCATTTGAACATGTCGGATTTTTTATTCCATCTTTGATTAGTCTAGTAGCTAAAGACCATTCGTCAGTTCAACAATACTGTTGTGAAGCTTTTACAAATTTTGGTCAAAATAAGAAGACGGTGATAATATCTTCATTCAATGTGGAGTAAGTTTATTTTGCTTATAATTTGGACTTAAGAAAATTACATTATTATTGTGGATTTCAAGTTATTAATTTTTAACTTTTTTACCTCTAGGGGTACGCATTGGGAGTTACTAGTTATTATCTCTGAGACATTCATTGTCTATTATCTAGATCCTAAGGGGATTAAATTGAATCTAATATATGGACACGCAATGAAAATGGCATTATTCCGGTGAGAATTATTTCATTTTTATATTTGTTAACATTTATTATTACATTACTATTTAATTATGCAATTTATTGTGTTACATTAACATGAAGGTGTTTACATGAGTTTAAAAAGGCTGGAGGAAAGGTCCCCAGGAAAAAGAACTAGCCAATAATTTGGGAGAACGTGGAAGTAAGTTCCCGACTCCAATATATATATTATTTATGTAAACTGTGTTTAGTTGTATTTTTAAATATTTTTTATGTTTCAATTTATAGTGTGCTACACAAGACAATGGATGGGCATTTGCATATTATGTTATGTGATTTATGCACATGATTATCAAACGTGCCGCAGTGGACATCAATATTATACATGAGGTATTATATATAGTCTCATTAAATAATATAAAATATATCAATCTTATTTATATATTATTAATTATATATATACCTCATTCTCTTTGTAGGTGTTTAAAACTGACTCCACTACAGGTAAGGCTTTATCAGATGTACATGCTCCCTATACGACGGAAGAATTAAATGATGTAAGAGAAGAATGGGAAAAAGCCATACAAGTAGTCGGGGTTTTAAAATATAATTGGGATGTTGATAGCGATAATGACTAAAGAATGTTTATACATGTGTGAATGTGAAAATGAATGGAACTGCAAGTTGCTACATGAATATTTCTACATGTGTCTTAATGCTTCTACATGTGTGAATGTGAAAATAAAAGAAACTTCAGGTTGCTACATGAATGTTTATACATGTGTGAATGTGAAAATTGAATGGAACTGCAGGTTGCTAAATATGTGAAAATGAATCTTGTTAATTTTGTAGGTTTGTGGCATGTTGTTGTCTGATATCAATAGATGGTGTAAACATATAGTTCAGAACTGAACTACAGGTTCTGCATCCTGTGACCAGCCATACAGTGGGCCTGCAAACTGATAAGAAAAAAAATCAAAACATAGGCATCGGTTATTAGTATAAAACTGACAAAAAAGACATACATCGTCGGTTATTAACACAAAATCGAAATCTATGCGGCTAGGCACCACGGTCATACTGGGAAGAAAAACCGTGGGGGATATGACATCGGTTAATAGAAAAAAACGGCCGCCCAATGTGGTCAGACAACACGGTGATATGGTGTCAGTTATTACTAAGAAACGGATGCCTATGGTGTCCTAGATGGCACCCTTTTTGTAGCGTGAAGGTTTTGAGCGTCGGTTTTCCTACTAATAATCGACTCCTATAGTGTCCCTGTTGGCGCCCTTTTTGTGGCGGAAAGGGTTCTGGCACTGGTTTCCCCACTAATAACTGACGCCTATAGTGCTCATGCTGGCGCATTTTGGGTGGCGCTAAGGGTTCTGGCGTCGGTTTGCAAATCGACGCCTAAGGGTTCACCTTTAGTGTCGCCCACATATGTGTCACTTTTTAACTGTCACCAAAGGCCATAAATAACTGACACCAAAGTTCGGTTCTGTACTAGCGAATGAATGTTTCTCTTTGCTTGCAGCTATTACGAAATGGTTGACAAAAATATGCTTATTTCTCAATGTAGTGGGATTCAATACATTTATCAAACAACCTTGTGGTCTCTAACCATATAGGAGAATAAATTTTAAATATTAACATATGCATCCTTACATGACAATGAGCATCAGTATTCCACTAATATATATATTCAAACGTTGTATTGTTTGTCACAATTACAAGTAACATGTCATGTTAGGTTATTTGGAACAATGGTTACCTCAAAAGTTTGCAGTGTCCTACACTATTATTCACGTTGTTACAAACCAATAAAGCACTATGATACATTTCCAACCTCACATTTAACATTAAATAATGAATTATAATACTTTAGTAACATGATTGGTGACAAGACATGTCTTTGGTCATAAGCTAATAGGTTATTTTCTAAATAAAAATATGTGATGGTAATTAGGGAATTTATTTTCATTAATGTTTCACGCACTACCCTTTTGTTCATTATCCTACTATTGCATAGAGTATATTAGCATAGTTTTAAAATTACTTTTGATAAATTATTATTTTTGCTATGATGTATTAAAATGTAATAGAAGGCTCTAATCTTTTGTTTTATTAGTTAAATATGATTGATCACTATTTTACTGCAATGTTTCTTTCATACGTTATCTCACTTCTCATACAACAAAATGGTCAATAATTCTTCATTTCTCTAATTAAGTACAATTCATGAGTTGTTACACCAATCAACCAATATTATTGAATCTAGTCAAATTGGTTTTGAACCATAGTTTACAGTGCATGGTTTTTCAACACTACAAAAGATGATCTTTAACTATAAAAACAAAAGTATAAGGACATTTCCCCTACTTAGTAGGTAACTGAGGGTTATAATATCCTAAGTTCATTTTTAGTTGCTTAATACCCATTTGATATCTAATCTAGATTTGAAGTTATATTTGATTCTTCTACTAGATTTAGGAGTGATGTCCTTAAAGGAGGGGTGATTTGTCCAACCCTAAATCTTTATTAATCTTTAATCTATATTTTTATACTTAACAATGTTCTTTTTCTAAATTAGTATAGAAATCACATTTCTCTTATTTGTTGATTTACTAACATGTTATATACCAATTTTGCTTGACTAGATAGAATTTGGGTATACAAAACCCTAGACAAGATTGAGGGTTTTTGTCTTGAATTACCCCTAAAATAGGTAAAATTGGTGAAATTATGGTAAGTAATTGATAAATTAATTTTCATTGATTATTAGTTACGCTATTAACAATGAAATTGGAATCTATAGAATTTATAAAATATTGGTTTTGAAGTGCTCAAGATATGCCAAATTATTGTTCTGAAAAACAAATTTTAGAAAAAAAACTTCATTTATGGATCTCCTTGCAAATTATCCAAGCACCTCAAATGTCCTTATCAGCCTAATTTGGCCTGAAAAACCTCATAACCCACCATTTTTCTCTAAAATTTCATGCTTGCGGGTACATAGGTGAAATGAGGAGATTTGTGTGGATGTCAACCTAGAATTTATCTAGCTTAAGCTCTATCATAAATTCAAGTTGAATCTAGTAAGTTCTTTGATTTTCTACTTCTTGCTTCCAACTTTACTTAGTTTTATCATTCAGTCAACTCCATGTTCCATCTTTCAACATAGTGACTGTGTTTTCCTGTCGTATCTATTTAACGTAAACTTTATAAAATTTTGCATAGTTATATCTATTAGATATCTAATTTATATGACTTTTTTGTTGTTCAATTATTCTTAATATTTAGTATGTTGATGAATTTTGTATTACTTCTCTAAGGAGTGGGAGCCGAGAGGGGATCCACTCACTACTCAATTTGAGGAATAAATCCATCTATTCCAACCACACTAAAAAACATATGTTGGCCCGCAAGGGAGTAGCTCACTGGTGATCGGACCATGAACGCAGGTAGAGGTCTCAGGTTCAAATCCTCATGGGGACGAATAAAATTGGGATTTATGTCTGACATGGTTTGTGCTGGAACTAATGGGCCCCACACTTAGTTTATCTTACTCCTCTTGTGTCGGGCCTCAATAGGTCAATGAGGGTCGGGGAGAGGAAGTCTCCTTGATGACTCTTTTTTTAAAACATATGCTGAAAATAGGTGTAAATTTTTTATTTCTTAAAGAGAGGTATGCGAAACCAAAGTATAGCAGTAGAATAATATTTTAAGACAATATTAAATTTATCAAGATTACAAAAGAATCTCCCATTAAGGGACTCACGTGAAAGAACAATTTTAGGATCTCAGTAGAGGGACGTATATGCGACATACTTCATGAACTTACTCATATATTTGCACATATACATGTTATTATGTTAACATGTCACTTAATATGTTATATTTATGTTCAAGCCTATATATATTAGAGTTATCTTTGGGTTAACCATGCTACATATATTAGCTACATGTATTAAGGTATAAATTTATCCTTGTTTGGCCAAATCTAAGGAACTAAGAATACTAAGCTCCTAATATAATCATAGAATAGGATAAGATTCTAGGTTTTGGTATGTTACAACTGCTCATTTATTTTAATATTAATATATTTTTATTTCTTCTTAGGTTTCTATCTATTAAATAAAGAATATGCATCTTGTCTATTTTGGTGAATTTCCATTCACTGAAATAGTATTTCACACTCTACTGAATATTTTTTATGTAACATTGTCGATATGAAGATAGCAATATTTTAGTAGAGTTTTGCAACAAAGGATGTCAGTGTGTTTGAGGAAGAAAAAGTCAGTCCTGGTCCGTGTCTACTCTGAGTCCTTGTATACGAAGTGTTGTAAATGATATTAGATAATACTATGAGTCCTTGTATACGAAGTGTTGTAAATGATATTAGACAATGGTGTGTCTTTACTGCTAGAACATATAATTAGTTATCAAGACTTATGAACTTGTAAATATGAAGGGTTAGTATGAATGCTAAAATGTGTGTCTTTAAGATTGGATTTAGTATAGATAAAATGGGTTTTTATAGCTATGCATAGTCATTTCATGTGATGGAATGTGTCATATATGAGAATTTTTAAATCAAAAAGAAAAATGTAAGGGTGATGTTTGACTTTTGTTTATTCATCAGTTTATGTCCCAGTCTCATGATTATTAGTTAATGTGAGATGCAAGTGTAACAGCTTCCTATCAAAACTTAGGTTGAGTCATGAGAGACGATTATGTTAGATAGTCAAAGCCATAAGTGTGGAAGTTAGGAGGTGATGTGATAGCTCTGGGAAGTTTGAACATTTAGATATCCTAGCCTGATATGTGAATACGTAGGTTGACCCGTATCAAGCTACTTTGTCTATATTTTCATGTATATCCTAGCTAGGTATGCATAGGGAGGATTGGATAGAGATAAAATATATAGGTATTAGGGTTAGAAGACCGGAGAGAAATTATTAAAAAAATAATATGAAAGGCTAAAGAGATATTTTGTTATTGATAGATAGAAAACTCCCATTTATATATAGGAGAGGAGGAAAGTACTTGGAAGCAAATACCTAATGGGACAAGACAATTAGGCCCATGTACACAATAAAGTAATTATTCTAACACTTCCTCTCAAGTTGGAATATGGGAAAAAACAAGTGTCTAGCTTGTCAATACATGAAAAAGATATAATAGTGTATATATAAATTGATCTCATTTGACAAGAAATTATCTCCCCTTTAATCTTACAATACAAAAATTTGAAGCGATCTAACACTCCCCCTAAAAAATATAAGCATAGTGGTAGGTAGTAAGTGGTTTTCTTTCCCTAATGAAGATAAGATCAAACGTAGAAGCAGTAGTAATAGCTATGTGGATTCCCTCTAAATTTAATATTAGCCAAATTACTAGAAGTAATCGCAAATCTATTCTAAAACTTTAACGATCATCCAAAGCTATAAATGGTGAAGAATATGTGTAGAAGTCATTTAGAAATATTATTGTCAAAGCAGTTATGTAAAAAAATATCAACACTAGAATAATGTACGGTAGTTGGGATAAGAGCACTGCTATAAAAATATTATGCCAGAAAAAGTGGGCATGTGTTTCAGATTTCACTGTAGGAATATGTGTCATAGTAGGTGTCAATAACATGGAAAAATATATAGAAACTAGACAATATGGTCGAATGGTATGGTTTCTTCTCTTCATCTTCTATCATGCATCTCATTTCTTTCCTCCACTCATAATCATCTATTCTCCCGCTCATGCTAACTATGAAATTTAGGATGAAAAGAATGGTTGAGGTGAAAAAATGTGAATCTTGATAGAGAAATGGATATGTACAAGATGGAACATAAATAAAGCATTATCGCTATAAAGGTACGGTAGGAAAATTTCAATCGGAATAAGAACGGTAGGAAATTGCCACCAAAATAAGCATAGTAGGAAAAGTGTCATCGAAATTAGCATGGTATGAGGTATGAGGAAGCAAAGATAGAAATATTGAATAAGTGCGGTAGGAAAAAGATCATATCACAAGAATAAAATTCGTTGTGACTTGCATAATAGAACATATCTAATATAAATAAAGGCACTCCAGCATGTGGGATAAGGGAATCATATGAAGGTTGTGTTCAGTATACAGCCATGATAGGTTTATTTGCCATAGGTAAATTAACCAGTGATACCTTAACCTTGTGTAAGATTATTGTTATTTGGAGCAATGGTAAATAAATTTGTGGGCAGGATGTTCATCATTTGGTACACGTGTACGTAGACTGTGTTTATTTGGACAAAGTCTATTATGCCCTACACATAAATGGTGTTGTAGGTATTGAGCAATCGGTTAGAGGGGTATTATAAAAAATTGATATTCGCGTCTAATAAACTTGTTCCCTTCCGCAATGATTTGGTGAGGCAGGTTAACAAAATATTTCTCGGCCAACTTATCCGTGTGACAACTTATTTGTCTTTTAGTCCGCGTAATAAACACCGGTTGTCAGATTTGGTTGATGTGCCGCCATTAGAACGTCATAACAAACGCAGCCGGAGAGGAAGAAAAATTAGTGTGGTGTCTCTTCTCATTTTTTGTACTTCATGAACTAGCATGTGGTCTTTTGTTTCCAATGTGTCATCATCATCATAATCATCAACTAAGCCTCAATCCCAACTATATTGGGGTCGGCTACATAGATCCTTCTTTTCCATTCAGCTCCATCATGGGTCATATTCTGGTTGAGATGTAGAGATTTAAAATCTCTCTTTATAAGCTCTTCCTATGTTAATTTAGGCATTTCTATTCTTCTATTAATTGTGTTTGCCTCAATAGTATTGTTTTATATAAGCGCATTAGTCGGTCTGCGTTGCACATATCCATATCATCTGAGTCGGCTCTCGCGCGACTTATCTCCAATGTTCGTCACCCCCACTTTATTCCTGATATAGTCATTTCTCAAGCGATCTTTTCTTGTCTTTCCACACATCCATCTCAACATACAAATTTCAGCCATGTCCATCTTGTTGAGTCCTTGTTAATTTCTTCACTGTCCAACATTCACTCACATAGAGAATGACTGGACGTAGTCTGAGAAGGATCTTCCGACCACATAATACTCCAGTTACAGTACTCCTCCATTTCAATCATCCTGAAGTGATCTTATGATAATCGTCATTTTAGACATCGTCATTTGTTTGAATGATAGAACTCAAGTAACAAAATTTATCACATTTTGATATATCTACTCCATCCAACTTGGCTCCACTATTCACACTGCGAGATTAGCTGAAATTATAATGCATGTACTCAGTTTTTCTCCTACTAATCATCAATCTATTTGATTCCAGTGTCTTTCTCCAAAGTTCAACTTTATCATTCAAATCATCTTTAGTTTCGTCAATCAATACAATATCATCAGCAAATAACATACACCAAGGAACATCATCCTAAACATTCTTTGTCAATTCATCCATAACAAGAACGAACATATATGAGATGAGTGTGGATCATTGGTGTGCCCAACTATAATGGAAAAATAAGAAAATATCGCTTTGGTGTTTCCAATGTGCCACTGACATATTTAAAATACAAATCAATGTCCTACATGACCCGATTAGATAGATATAGATTGAAAGAAAATCAATGAATGTTTGCGTGACCCCGAGAAAGAAATTTGTCTGGGCCTTACGCCGACAAATCTGGAAATATGGAGGCGGAGCCCCGTCCAATGGATTTGGACAAAAGAAAAACGATTAGTAATCGGATTAACAAGTTAGGGGGATTTTGAGGGCTGGTGGGGGTAGCTCACGTGAGATGGCGAGAAACACAACAGCAATTGACTATCCTTTCCCTTGACGGATCTATGGACAAATGAAGATGACGGTCTTGATATCAACTGGCTTGGACTCGAAGAATGCAATGATCAGGTGCCAGCTGATAAGCATGGTGGCGAAACGGAAGTCAGAGGGCGGAGATGAGTGTCTTGTTGTGGATGACTATTGACGCGGAAGACAGCACTGAGAATGCCAGCGTGCCGATGACGCTCGTCTGAGGTCCAGACCCTAGAAAGACACGACTGATCGACTTGCTTCTGTTTATTTCCCTTCTTGTCTATTTTTGGGCTGTGCCGAGGGAATGAAAGCACAGCAGATTAAGTGAATCTCTAGTCTGGACGTGCTCCAAGCGGGAGAAGGGGTTATAGCCTCTCTCTTTCTTCTCGTTCATTTGAGTTCTCACGTAGGAAGGGTTATAGACGAACAAAATCGGGATAGCGGTGCTGTTAGGACTGTAAATAAATATGGGTATACTCACATACTCTCAAATCCATACCATCTAAACTCATGTGTATAAATTTTTATAACCATATAATTATTTATATTTGTATTTGTATACCCGCTTCTCACTGAGTAAGGTTATAGTTATGTATATACCCATACCCTGTATACTCATTCAATTATATATTCTTCTAAATAATTTACATTAAACTTTAATGGTGCATATTGTACGACTCATAGTTAGCTAGTATAAGGACTCTGTAATAGTAAATGTTTATATTAGAATGTAAGTACATAGCATTCACATCTCGCATATATAAGTATCTTACAATAGTAAAATAAAAATAAAAATTCATTAACGCGCCATCATAGCCACACATTAAATTAAAAAGGCCAAAAATTCATTCTTTCTTTCCGCTCCTCTTTCTTATGCCTTGAATGATATTTCCTCATAACCGACCCATTTAAATGTGGTAGTTTGTTGTATCCCGAAGTTGTAGTGCATTATTGTAGTAAGTTTATCCATTACCATATTCTCAATTATTTGTCCATATACCTGATGGTTATACAGGTATGGGTATGATGCGGGTATAAATTTTGACAAAAAGGTATATATCCATACTCATACTTACTTAACTAAATGATTTTAATTATAGATATGACTACGCCTGCACCATACCCTACCCATTTACAGCCCTAGATGTTGTTGAGCTAGTTGGGCAATAGATATCCCTATCAAATTACGAGATTAAAATTAGGCAGCGGTGTGTGATGAGGCAGTTTGCAAAGAACGCATTTTTTTAATGAATAGTGACCTGATTATTGGTGGTGGTGGTGATGGCAGCACCCAAAGGCGGTAGGGAATTCTTTAGATGGTAGCAAGTCCTATTAGATAATATACCGTTGGAGTTAATCAATGAAAAATATTTACCTTTTATGAAGAAATACCTAGGAGACGATTATGGAGACTGGGATGATGTCACCAGGCAGTCAAGCCAAGAAGGGACGCCGGCTCTCCGCAAGAAGGGACAGGGGCTGTCCGCAGGCAGTGGCAAACTTGATAGGTGTGAAAATTAACATGGAAGGCTACATAGATGTTTGTTATTGATAAATGGCAAGCTTACCTCCTATATATAGGAGAGGAGGCCAATACATGATTGTAAACTTAACTTTAATGGGCCAAGACAATTGGACCCATAATAATATAATTATTTTGACAGTATCAAAGGAATAAGATCTTAAACATAGAATATTATATGAATTTTGTTTTATACAGTTGATTTTATTTGAAATGAAAGCTAATTCTCTTACCAATGTGAATCCTCAATATTTAATTTGGTAGATGTATAAAGATGAGTAAGATTAATGTACTTCAAATTTTACTTTAGATATTGTTTGTTATTATTGACACAAAGTAAGCCTGAAGTTATTCTTATATGAGTTCTTCTAACTGAATCTCGTATTTATGTGTTTGACACAAATAGGGAGTTGCTTAACTCCGAGTAGCTCTTGACTTCAGGATTACATGTTCAGTCTGGTCTAGCTGGAAGGATGTGTTATTGGGATCTAATGAATCCTACAATAATCGAATAAGAAGAATATATAATAATGCAATACCAGGATATGTGAGGGCATGTAGATTTTAAGATACTAGAATTCAAAAGAAATCTTGGATGGCATATTAAAGTCAGTTACAATTAGTAATTGAGTGATTATTTGAAATAATGGAGAATACTCTAAGTTCAAGGACAAAGAAAGAAAAAAGAGAAAATCAAAGATACATCTATGTATAATGAAATAACTGATAATACATAAACATATTATAATATCTCTTAGTAGTATTTGGATTATATCAAAAAAATAAGTTTATGTAAAAGTCAACCACCTTCTTTGTCCTAGATATGAGCGAGTAGTCTCTTTCACTAGGGTGCGGGGAGTAGCCCCGCTACCCATGACCACTAGGTTAGGCATCATGATAGGTAAGGTTTTGGTCACATTAAATGTGACAGATATATTGATTTAACAAGCCTTGATCTGACCTTGAAATCTTCCAAAAAATTGATAAGTTGATTGAGTAGTCAGTATGTCTAGTGACTAGTGAAGGAAGTTGATTGACTTGCTTAAATACATGTAGAATAATGGAGCATGTTCTAGAGGTTGAAGAACACCTTCTCTCTTCTTCTTTGACCTAGGATTTGCTTGTTCTTGGAGAAAGGATCTAGCTTGGATGTGTCAAGTGCTCAATCTAGCGTTTCTTCTCTCTTTCTTCGAGCTACCTTTATGTTTGGAACTTCATCTCATACCTTGAGGTGGGTTATATAACCTTCTTCACGTTTATTTCTTATTCTTAACTTGCACGTATAAGATCTTGCTCTAAAACGTAGTGGTATGTAGAAAGATGCCTTCTTTGACTAGGGTTTGAGCTCATGTGGTAGTTCTTGAGTAGATAATCTTCTTGGATGTATCCCTTAATCTTGTGCACGTTCCTTCTTTTTAAGTAAAAACCCTAGACCTTACATGCTCATGAATCGATGATCTTTTATAGTGACAAATGGTGGCTTTTCCTCATTTGTTTTGAACTATTTTCTATTTTGTTTCCATGACTTGGTGGTTGTCTTCTTTTGATAACTGATGGCTTTTTACTTAGTTGTTGTTTTGGACTTTCTTGTTCTTGAGAAACAATGGTTATGCTTCCTTCAACAACCTATCATATTGATGTCTCATCAAGTGGTTCAATTCGATGGTTTTCTTAACCCCAAGAATCAAAGGTTTTCTCCTTGTATGCAAATTCTATTTTCACCTAGTGATGACATTCGAAGGTTCCCCGTGCTCCACATTTGTTGGTCTCATTGGTTCAAGATTTGATGGTATTCTTGTGTGCTCACAATTGATGGGTTTCCTAGTGTCAACAAATGATGGCTTTTCTTCTTACAAATGATGTGTTCCTATCTCTTGAAACCAATGGTTCACCTATTTGCTCACAAACGATGATTCACCTAGGTCCAAGATCTAATGGCCTCTCTAGGTTAATATTTGATGGTGCCTCTAGGTCCAAGATCCAATGGCCTGACTAGATCTATTATTTTATGGCTTTCCTAGATGCATGATCTGATGGCTCTACTATGTGCATGATTCAATGGTTTTTCTTACATGGAATCAGATGGTTTTTTCTACATAACATGTGTTGGCTTTGTTGGAGGTTTATGAATTGATGGTTAAGACATGTGCTATGTATGTGCATGTGTTTGTGATTGAAACACATTATTCGATGGTGATGTTTTGGCTTTAGTGAATCCATGATCCTATGGGGATGCTAGGTGTATATGATTATGGTTTTGACATAAGTGTATGATCCAAATGTTTTAGCTTTGAGTGCTAATTTGTAACATCAATTCAACCTATCTTGTTGGACCTAACCTAATGCAATTAAGTGATGATGGCTAATAACACCAATCTTTCTTTTATGATGTCATGATGAAGGAATACAGTTATAATATTTGATGCTAGTAGTAACCCTGCTATGTTACCTTGTGAATAACATAGCCCTTGTGTGTGATATACTCTTATTCTAAACATGTGTACCACAAGTATGATGATGATCATTGACCCTTCTACAAGGTGTTGAAAGATAATGATGTTCTTATAGAAGATTATGTGATGGTCTTAATGACATTTGGGCATGTCTTGAGCCCTAATGGAGGTGCAATCCTCTTCATGTGTGACAAGGATTGGTATCCTATGATGATGTGATAATGAATATATCTCATACATTTTATATCATTCGATATATACCCATGTTGTTGTAGAACTCTTTTAGGGTGTGTATGTAACTTGATTGATGCAGCATGAACTCACCCAATTGGCATTAATTGATCAAGTGAAACTCTAATCATGTAGTGTCATATGTCATAGAGCAATTCTAGTATCAGGACTTAATGGATGGTAAAATGGGGTATTCCAGAAGGGATTCTGGAGTTGTATAATGTTGAATATATGTGGGTGTAAGAGACGGTGTGTCCTTGTCATCTATCTTAAGGTATGGAGTATGGTTGTGGTCATGCCTCAGATAGAGAGTGGTTGAATTTGGGTATTGGGTGATTACAAATATGAATACTTGTATATATGATGTGATTGAGGATAGTTTTGGTTGTACCTTGGATGATAGGGTATTGTGTAAAGAAGTGAAATCACCTCTTTACTAAATATGGTAAACAAATACCAATGAATAGCATTATAAGTTTAAACCTTGACTATATTCAATTATATAAAGGGTACATCAAAATTTTCCCAATAAGGGTGTACATGCTTTATACAAATAAAGGATCGAAGGTAGAGGGAAGCTAAAGTACATCAATTGTATCTAACAAAGTAACTTAACAAATAAGTCTATGATGGAAGGATGAACACATTCTCCTAATCTTAGGTTGATTCATCGTGCTCTTGTTGTGCACTCTGATCCTAAACCTGATCCTAAACCTGGGTGGTTGGGATCACCCAACAAGAGGAGAGAAAAGTATGTGTCAATTAAAGGAATAATGAAAAATAAAGTATAGCAAAATGTAAACATGGAGTTCCACTATGCTAAAGAATTTTCAAAAAGTATGAGGCACATAAAAGAGAATACTTTCCATAATATCACATATTAATATTGAAGTATGCATGATAAAATTATGACTACATTATCTAAAGTAGGGTTGAGGCACCTACCAACCTCAACCAAAACAAATAGGTGAGGGAGAGTGGTCACATTCCCAAACACCTACCAAATATATATGTAAGTGGGAAGAGTGGTCACATTCCCCAGGGCTCATGCCCAAACTATGGGTGGCCAGTACATAGGTACACTACATTAGCTAATAAGTCATCAAGTTATCATGCTCAATAAATTAAATGGAAATATTAAACAATAATTTAATAGTGACATGGCAGGAGGTATAAAAACCCAAACAAGTAGTGAAATAAGTGTGCCAAAAGAGTATAAATGGGGACAAGGTATAGGTTGATGCCTCATTAGAATTATTAGGGTTGGATAAAAACATGCCCAACTAGGGTTTAGAATGCGCATACATAAATAGGGTTGCACATACCTCACTTGAGATTCTTAGATAGGACTTTTCACCAACAAATTTTGCCCAATGTCACTTTTATCCTAGATACAAGTTTATACACAAGGATTGGGGTTTATAAATCATATTATGTGAGAAACCCTAATTTTTGGACTTTCTATGAAAACCACCGATTTAGGACTCAAAAACTTGGACCAATCGATTACTTGGATTCTCTTACTTAAGAAAACATATTTGTTTCTTAAATTTGGAGAAAAAATGAATTAGTTACATATTTTAAGGCTTTTTATATAATTAAAATGGTGTTTATAATAAAAATCAAAATAGGGATGCAAATCAATGCTTACAAATCATAAAATCATATTTCTTATAAAAATCATTTCCAACAAGTATTTATTTGTATTTTTCTGATAAAGTATCAATTTACTACGAATTATATAAAATCGACCAATGAGAATCCAGGGAATCATATGTGTGACTCTAATTGATCAAAAAATAAAGTAGATGTAAATAAGACGTGAAATGACAATACGACCTTAGACGTGTGTGACACATCGAACACAAATTTTGGGGCATTTTAGTCATTTAATAATGAAATGAATCGCAGTCATAAATAAAAGATGCGGGTGAAACACCTAAACTACCCATGTTCGATAAATTAGACAATTAGAGTCACAGGGGTGCCAAGGTCAATACATGATCTGGCTTGTTCCCCCTATAACACCGCTGAGAGCAGCCATCTTAGGGAGAAACTCTGATCAGCTTGAGAGCCAGAAGTGTGTCATGGGGTAACTAGAGATGCAGGTGGATTCCCCACCATCCAACAAACTTGTCGAACCCAAGATTTGGTTTCTTGTTGATCAGGAGCTTAGGAAGGCTCCACCATAGGTAAATAATAGTAGAAGGAGACTGGAGGTTTGAAAACCAAGAATAGGCCAACACAAGACTAGTCGAACATTAGAAAAGGTTCCTAGAAGAAAACCAAAGCCAACCGATCCATTTTTATTATTGTAGGTTCACTGGAACTTCATGGCAGGTAGCATTGGTAGAGACATGAAACTAATCTATAGGGTATGTTGACTAGGGATATCTCGGTGCAAACTAACACCAATGGTAGAAAGAGGGGTCCAAGGTGATGCTCACCTGGGCGTCAATTTCACAGGAGATGGCGGAGGAGGCTGGGGCAAGCTTGGTGTCATCAGAGATGAAACCAGATAGGTCAGCGGTGTCAGGGACACTGTAAGTGAAATTAGCTGAGGAGGAGAGGTCCTTGATGGTTGTAGGATCATTTCGATCCCTTAAATAGGTGAAGGAGAGGTTATGGTGGCGTCTTCAGATTTGGGTTTGCGAATAGCGAGGAGGCCAACTTGGGCGTTTCATCCATAGGTTAAGAGAGAATGCGAGTTATGGCTTGTTGGAACTTGGAGAGAGAAATGAAGCCAATGGAGAAGAAAGGTCATGAAACGGGGCATTAAAGAAGAAGAACAATTTCGTTGATCGAAGTGTTGGGAAAATGATTGTGACTTTTGAAGGAAATGGAGGAGGGGGCCATGCTACATCCATTGGATGAGATCTTAGATCAGGCGATTAAACCTCAGCTGTCAGATCATGTGTGTGAGAGGTGAGGCACATGACGACGTGAAAATAAACTAAACTTTAGCATTACACTTCGCGTTAATGAAATTGATTGCAAATCTTGGTCACACTATAATCAATTATTATAAAACCAATTTGGATGGTCAAACATGGGACAGATGACCTCCAATTTGGACCATAGGCTAATATTAATGCCTAGATTAATGTTATGAAATTAGATTTTTATTTTTCACGATATATGACCCTTAACCACCATATTGGAAATTAATATAATTATTAATTAATATGAAAAAGCTTTCTAATTAATTCTTTGGGTGAATATTCGAGATAGGCTATATGTTAATTTCAAGAGTCTTAACTCGCCATATTATTCTCTTTTAGTGTTTTATTGCCACATAAAAGGAGCGAGAAAGGGAATAGGGCTATCTCTCATAAACTAACTCAATTTTACATTATTACTCATTTCTTATCCCAAAAAGCCATAAAACTATAAATTAATATAGATTGATTATCTCTCATCAATGATCATTTTGCATTATTAGACTCTGTTATATCTAGGTCTCTAGAGGGGAGTAAAAATAGCTTCAAAATTTCTCACAATATAGATTAGACCTTCAAATTATATCAAATTAAAACCAATAGCTTAAGTACAATTTGAAGTCCTAACTAACCAGCATAGCAAGGATGAGAGGAATTGATAGCAAGCACTTGGCAAGGTAATGTGGAGTAGTTCCACTCTCCAAACTAGGAGAGATTCAGTCCACTACCTAGAGAGGTCAACCTCTAGGACTTTGCAAGTGATTTTTTTTATATATTCACCAATTAGAGTTACAACACAAGACCACCAAAGGACTAACCCATCCAAGCACAAAGAGTATTCTACCTTACTGACGGCTAACCCACTTTGTAAGAGTCTTCAGCCTTCTTCCAAGGCCTTATCCACTCTAGCATAAGTCTTCTTCCTTCAAGGACTTTTCCACTATTCTTAGATCTTCATCCTTTGCATTCTTCTTCACCTGGAGAAGATCATCACCTCTTCATCAACCTTGAAGAGGAACAGCAACAGCTCCACCTTCACTCGGAGTAGCTTGCTTCACCTTTGCTTCATGGAGGAAAGGGGTAAGGAAGATGGAGTAGATGAGAGCTTTACAAGCACAATGAAGTAGCTCTCTTAAAACAGGAATTCCTCACTCATAGTCAAAATCAAGTGTAAACTAGAGAGAGAAAGGGGCTCAAGGAGTTGCAACACACTCAACTATAGTAAGGACTTAGGATAGCATGAATGAGCAACCTTGGAATCAACTCCAAGAGGTCCTATTTATAGTTGGGGGTGTTTCCTTAAGTTAGGGATCACTTAGGGTCGAAATATAGTCATTGTCCATAATGAAATGGATCTATTTGCACCCAAAACAACTCACAAACGGTTATAATCACTTTTTCTACATTTTTATACAGTACATTCAGTCGAGTTTCAATAATGGTCTGATTGGTTCGCTGTAATTGGACTAAGAAACATGGAAACTGAACTTACGGGACATATTTTTAGTGATTGGTTTTCTGTAACTAGAAAAACTCAATTTCCCAGAGTTTCCTAGAGTTCCCTGGGTATAAATAGGGTTAAGTTTACGACTTCCGAGAAAAAAGAAAGGAAAACGACTTTCTATCTGCTGCGTTCCCATGACGGCTCGCGAAGTCTGGCTCCCGTGATGGCGCACAAAGTCTCATGACTGTGTAGACGGTCTGAGACCTAGCACTGCGGCATCTGCTTGAGAAGACCATCGTCGGTCGCTACGGCAATATTCTTGAGAAGAGCATCATCGGTGGGATTATTTAGTAGACGAGATCCTCTCTACTTCCAAAAAGTACATAGTAATTCTACATACTCATCCTCAATTTGTGTACAACTTTAGTCATCTCAGGATTTTACTTTCTTCACATATGCTATTGAGTGTGTCAATAGAAAATTGTGCTCCTATCTGCCAACCTTCTACTTCTTGTCTTACAGCCTAATATTATGATTCCTAATCAATGGTCTTTGTATATTTTATTTGAAGAATGTGATTGTGATTCATCATTGCATCTTTTATTAGTAATACGCAATGGTAATAGCATTAACTTGCTAATCGACAAGCTACTCACTGTATAACAACTTTTTTAATTTAGTGATTGTGCATAGTAAAAGATTTGTTTGTATATAACATTGAGATCATCATATTGTTTTTAGTCTATTTCTCTTATTTTACCCATTCGATATAGTTTTTAACTAAAAATTACACCTTGCATATAGGTTGCGTTCATATCTTATCTCTTTGCAACATAGGAGTTTAACTATAAACAATAAAATGTCAATTATTTGTCCTCTATAATACAATTGATTAGAATATGCTTGTATAGAGATAATTCCTAGCATTAATATAATTGATTTATTTTCAGATGTAGATGGCTGATGATATTTACTTTGAGGAAAATCAACAACTAAGTGTGATCATGATATTGATGATCATGAATATCTTGATCAAAAAGCTCCAACAAAATTATCCAAAACTCTCAAAATAGTATAGACTCAAAGATAAGCCGACATCTACAGTAATGAACCAAATTTTTCTAGGAACTGATAATAGTTGCATTCAAGAAATGAGAATGTGAAGATTAACATTTTTCAGACTATGTAATATGATGAGGCAGCGTGGTCTCTTGCATGATACATTAAACATGTATGTCGTAGAATAAATGGCAATTTTTCTAAGCATAGTAGGTCAAGGTACACTACAACGTGGGATTTCAAATGCCTATGATAGATCGCAAGAAACTATGAGTTATTATTTCAATAAATGTTTATATGCCATTGGTTGCCTATGTGATGAGTACATAAAAACTCCTCCAGTGATTACTCCCCTTGAGATTATGTGTCGACCAAATAAATATTTCCCATATTTCAAGGTAAGTACACTAACACATTTATATTAAGATTATAAAGAAACAATGACTTATTTGTGAATATGTTGTGTGTAGGATTGTGTAGAGGTAATAGATGGCACACACATTGCTGCTACAGTGTCAAGTGATATTATAGGGAGATTCCGTGGTAGAAAAGATAATCCAACACAAAATGTTGTAGTGGCATGTAATTTCAGTTGTAAAATATGTTATGTTGGAGCTAGTTGGGAAGGATCTACAAATGACATGACAGTGTTGAAGACTGCCTTAGAAGACCCAGATGGTCTAAAAGTTCCAGAAGGTTACTTCTGAATATATGAAACACCAACACACAATTTTTTAATATATATATAACATGATTTTTTATTATAGGTAAATACTTTTTAGCAGATGTTGGCTACACAACTATGCCTGGATTCATAACTCCTTACCGTGGAACACGATACCATTTAAAAAAAAAATCTCACAGCAATGGTCCAAGAAATCGAAATGAGTTATTTAATCTTAGACACTCATCTTTAAGAAATGTAGTAGAAAGAACAATTGGAATACTCAAGAAAAGATTCAGGTGCTTTTCGGTTAGATCGTGCTATCCTTTCGAAACACATGTTGATGTCGTGTTAGCATGTGCAATTTTGCATAATTACATCATGGATGTTCATCCCAATGGAGATAAATTCATCACAGGAGATTATAATGATGGTGTACCAACATTAGAAGAGGAACCCCCGACTGAACCAGTTGAAGATTCTTTTGAGGATTACTCCCAGACTTTGGACTACAAGAGAAAGAAGGGATAGGAATCAAGCATGGAAAGATAAAAGAGATAATATTGCTACATTAATGTGGAATGAATACCAAGATAGAATGAATCATATATAGTATAATGTAAATACTATAACTTTCTTATCTTTCAAAAACTTCATGTTTTATTGACAACGGAAATATACTTTTTTCATTTCTAAGTGATAATAAATTGTAACTATATTGGTTTTTTTTGGGTGTACGTTTCCCTTCACAATTCTAATGTACATGTCATATTTTCTTTCATCTTGTTTCATTATCTTCTCATCTCAAGTGAATTTATGTGTTATGTTTATGTTTCAAAAGATGGACAAAGTTATAGATTACTCTTTATCGGCGCCATCGTGAAAAGGGACACACAATTTTAGATGGCAGAAACACTTGAGTCAGTTTGTAATAAAATTTCTTGTCGGTCTTGCTGAGGAAGGGGGGTACAAAGTTGACAAGACATTTAAATCGACTGCATTCTACAAAACAGCAGAGGCTATCAACAAGGAATTTAATTTAGGTGATGTTGCCAAGGCTTCTTTTGTTGAAAATCATTTGCGAACAGTGAAAAAGCATTGGGATGAAATTCAAAAGGCTAAGAATCAAAGTGGAATCAATGACTTTGACCATGTGACTTGCACTATACATATGGATGTAGAAGTCGCCAAAGAATACATTCAGGTGAATGTTTAAATTTTTTATGTTATAATTCATATATTTACCAAAAGCTGATTTATGTTTTTATTTGTTTAGGCTCACCCCAAAGCTGAAGACTACATCAATAAGCCAATCTCATTGTATAAAGAAATGAGCATTGTCTGCAGAAATGACAAGGCAACAGGGCAATTTTTTAAATCAATTCGGAAGCCTATAGGTGATATGTCCAGCAGACAAAGCTCAGTGGAACCTATTGACTTGACTGAGAATGATACAACTGGTGAAATTCATATTGAAGATGTTGATTTTGTCCGAGAATCACAAAATGTAGAATCGACGAAGTCACCATCACCTGCAAATTGCATAAGGATAAAGAGAAAGAATAAGAAAAGAGCACGAGAAGTGGAAGATGGCATGGTTGAACAATTCAACAACAAACTTGACAAGCCAGTTGATGTGTTCTCAAAGCCTAGACCGGAGCCTACATATTTGGATGGGAGTTAGATATCTGATGAACTAGAGAAGTTGAATGAATCTGGAGAGTTTGATGATGATGATATTATAGAGACCCTAGCACATTTATGTGGAAGTCATGTTGATGCCAAAGTATTCATGGGTTGCAAACATGAAAAGCGAATCACTTGGCTTCGCAAATTCATTTCAAAAAGGCAGAACATTAGTACTGGAAACAACAATCATTTTATGGGTCATTGATGTAGTTTTCTTATTATCTTTTTATTATCAACTCAGAACTCCAAGCTTATGAAGCTTATTTTATTTTCAATTGAACACCTTACTCTTTTATAATGTTACTTGATTTGGTTGATATGAAGTTGCGACAATATTTTCATGCATAAGATTTGATTATTTTGTTTGAATGAAGTCTTTTTGGTTGATGTGAATTGTCTCTAATCATTTCATGCACAAGATCCATTATGTTTCAAGAATGAAGTTAATTTGATTGTACAAATTATTCTACAAAAAGGTATTGTGTGTCGTTATTTACTTATAGTTAATATACTTGTGCTACTTGACTTACAGAAAACCAATCGCGTGGAAGTCATTTTCTGAAAAACATCATAATTTAAACCAATCACCTGAACTCGTTTTCCTAGAACTGAACTCAACTTACTGAAAAATGAGTTCCCTGAAAAATCCAGTTACAGCGAACCAATCAAAGCCTAAAGGTAACTCGACCGATCAACTAAAAGACAAAGCCAATTTTCAAACTATCGGTCGAATTTGTTCTAGTAAACTCGACCGATGAGATAAAATTAGATTTGCTCAGTGAGTCAGTCGGTCGAGTTCTATGAGTATACAACTCGATCAGAACTCGACCGACGGATCATCTTGAGAAAATCCATCATAGGATCGGTCAAGTTTTCAACTTGACTGATGAACAGCCTGTTATAAATTTTCTAAGTTGACTTTTGAGTGATTAAACCTTAGAGTTAAGTGTCCCTAATATTTTTCTCATCCTAGTTACAAGTCATATCATCAATACAAGTGATTACAAAAATCATCTAAGGTCGTTTGGAGTGATTTCCAAAATTGCACACTTGCATTGTATTTGACTTGAACTTGAACAAGCTAGGGCTTGTGTAATTTGAACCTTTTCATGTACCTAAAGCCTGAAATCAATCTTGGACAAACATATTAGATACATAGGAATGGAATGGTTAAGTCATTATCAAAATATAGGCAATGTATAACTCTCAAGTCAACATTCTCTCCCTTTTTGATAATGACAAACTATTCCTCAATCATATTGAAAAGGATATTGAAGTTATACCTTTGCCTTCTGAATTGTAAGAGGATTCAAGATTTGAACAATGTGAATTGCTCCCCCCCCCAATATATGCTTACTTTAACCTACATAGTTAGTCTATCTACACAAAGCAACATGACATACATATAATATAATATCCTTTAGCAAGTCACATGATAAATCATATAATGAACAAGAAAAGGATCACATAGGCAATAAAAACAATATGGTTGAGCTTCAAAAACATTGAATTTCTCTCCCCCTTTTGACATTTTCAAAAAGGAAGGTGGGTAGAAGAGCATAGAAATAGGTCTTCTCCCAAAACAACCAAGCATACATGCACAACATGTCTCAAAACATACACCAAACAGAGATGAGAGAAACAAGAAGTCTATGGCATAATTAAAATATGGTAAAACATGGCACCAACTCATCAGATATAGCAAATCAAAGAGTAAATGTGCACAGAATTACAACCCAAAGAGCAAGTTATCATAAGACAGCTACAAACCAAAATGATGAAAGCTAAGGTGATAAAATAGTACAGCTTAGAACATGTGCCCAGATGTTTCTAATACAAAATAGCCTAGAAAGATATATATGATCAGCATCTAGACTAAAAACTAAAAACAACTAGACATTGAAGCTATCTATATCAACATCATCCACAGCATCATCGGCATCAGGCTCGTAGTCATCATCTCTGTCTGAAGGTGCAGCAGCATTGCCTTCATCACCGGAGTCACCAGCAAAGCCATCAGAGCCATCATCATCAGAAGCATCACCATCCTCCTCATCAGCTTCCTCATCAGCATCAGTAGCTTCCTCATTAGTCTGGTCTGGAATCTCTTCATCAGCAGAGGGACTGAAACCACGATTGGGCCAACGAGCATTCTTCTCAACCCAAGTCATATCAAGAGTATGGAGCTCATTGGCATGTGGGAAGGAAGGAGCAGAACTACCGAGGTTGGCAAGAAGAGTGATCAAGGGGCCAGCATGTAGAGGCAGCACACCAGGGGTATATCTACCAGTAGCAGAGGGTGTAGCAGCAATGGAAGGTGCATGTGGAGGGGCAGGGTAAACGTGATCATATGCAAAGGATGCATAGTCACCTCTTGGGTAGGGATGGTAGGCTGGGTAGGGGTTTGTACAGGACATGTTTATGTTGGACATGATTGAACATAGGTCCTAATGTAGGTGTTCCTAAACCTGGAGGTTGTATGCCTATTGATGCATCCTGTAGCCCGTAAGGGTTTCATTTGACACATGGAACGAGGCACAGGAAGGTCGGGTAGGATGACATGGTGGAGGTGCTTGGGTAGAGGTAGAGGTACAAGCACCAGGTGTGGTGGAGGATAGGGTAGGCACAAACTTCTAAAGAGTGGTCTCATTGATACAAACTCCTTTTCAGGTAGATTTGTAATGAAAGTCTTAGAAAAGAGATTTGCCAGTGGCAAGCTGGAATAGACCACAAATCAGGGCAGGATAGGGTGGGTGAGTGTCAGGGGTGTTCTTGCTTGAGTCAAAGTAGGTCATATGGTGGAAAATATATCTTGACCACTTGACTCTGATGTTCTCTAAAAGACAATACATGATCATTGCAGTATTTTCTACAATCTCAGTTTGATTCTTCTTGAGATGGATATTGCAGTTAACCACTAGGGTGAGGATGCGTCTTTTGAGATCTAAGGCAGAGGAGGGAAGGGTGTACTTCTTCTTATAAGGAAATTGAGGCTTCTTCAAGAATCTATGAATATCAGGGAGAGTGAGATTATATTGCTTGTAGAAGACCTCAGGTTCAACAAGGTCAAAATACTCTTTACGCCATGTGTGACTCTCGTCGGTACCTAAAAAGAAGATGTTCAAGGTATCCTCAGAGACTTGGAATTTCTTCCCGACGATCATGGATGTGAGGACTACTTGAGCATTAGTCGAGGGTACGAGGGTGTCATAATTCCAAAACAAGTTAGCATAGAATTCGTGAACCGCTTTCGTGCTAGTGATAGAGTTGTTGTAGCATGCGGATTCAACACCCAAGGTAGAGTGATGGTGAACATTAAGCAACTCCTCTACTTGATCCATGACCTCTTATCTTCTAGGTCTAGGCTCAAAAAGGTCACGAAAAGGGAAAGGATTTTGGGGAAGGAGCTCCTTATACCTATTTACAACCTCATTTGAGACAAAAAGAGTGTCATCAAATGGAACCAAGCGGGAGTTGGATGAAGATGAAGGTGCATTAGTTGGGGTGGCTCTCTTCCTCATATTGGATGCCATAAAGATGAAAAAGAGAGGAAGGAGAGAGAAAAAGCTAAAAACTCACCACCAAAACTCATCCACAGACCTAGGTTAGCAAGGGGAAGGTCAAGGGAGGTCAATCTAGGTTAGGCTAGGGTTAGGTTGAGGAAGGTTAGGGAAAGGGTAGAGAGCCTAGGCAAATGGAGGCAGAATCGGTCGACTTCTCTCTAGTTGAGAGGAAGAATAGTCAGACGAACCCATCTTAAGATTACTTCAGCCCAGCCATCGGCCAAGTTTTATGAACTCAAAAACTCGACCAATAGGCTTTTTAAAAAGCTCTCGGCCTCCAATTGGTCAAGTTGACAACTCGACTGATGGTCAACCTGGCCTAAACATAGGAAACTTAGTTTCTAGCTATTAGAGTGCTAATTAAATTTATTTTTCAAGTCCATTATATATTTTGAACTTACTTAAGCACATATCACTCATCATTGGGTACTATTTTGCAGTAAAACATGTGTTTGCAAAAAATACCCAAAAATAAGAGAAAAATAAGGCAAAATAAACATGAAAACCGAATTTTTAGCATATTAGCAAGCAAAGATGACCAAAACAGAGGTAAGACATATAGGATAAATGAAAACTAGTGATAAGGCATATTAGATTCATTCAAAGCAGTTATAAGTAATTTTGATCTAATAAAGTTAAATTTCTCTCTAGCTAGAGGTTTAGTGAAAATGTCTGCCAACTGGTTTTCTGTGTCCACATGTGTGATATAGATATCCTTATTGGCAATGTGATCACGGAGAAAATGATAACGGACCTCTATATATTTAGATCTACTATGCAAGATAGGATTATATGACAAGTTAATTGCACTAGTATTATCATAATAGATAGGAGAAGCATCAAAATGAATGTTAAAGTCTTGGAGAATTTGCTTCATCCATAGGACTTGGGCACAATAATTTCCAACTGCAATGTATTCAGACTCAGTGGTTGATAATGCCATTGTGCTTTGTTTCTTGGAGAACCAAGACACCAAGCATGGTCCTAGGAGGAAACAAGTTTGACTTGTGCACTTTCTATCATCAAGTACGCTACATAATTTGCATCACTATAAGCAGTAAGAGTAAAGTATCTTGACTTGGGATACCATAGTCTAAAATTTTAGGTTTTGGCTAAGTACCTTAAAATCCTATTGACAGCTATAAGATATGATTTCTTAGGATTTGATTGAAATCGAGCACACAAGCCAACACTAAATATTATATCAGGTTTAGAGGTAGTTAAGTAAAGTAAACTTTCAATCATACCTCTATAGAGATTCTCATATACCTTCTCACCTTCTTCATCTTTATCAAGTTTGGTGGTGGGTATCGGCTTGGTATTCTCCATCCCAAAGCATTTGAGTAGTTCCATTGTGTACTTGCCTTGGTTGATGAAGTTCCCATCTTTTGTTTGTTTGATTTGAAATTTGAGGAAGAACATGAGCTCACCCATCATACTTATTTCGAATTCACACTGCATAAGATCACTAAATTCTCTACAAAGATCAAGGTTAGTTCTTCCAAAAATGATATTATCAACATACATTTGTATGATAAAAAAATTGTAAGAAGTGTGCTTTAGAAATAAGGTAGAATCCACTTTGCCCGTGATATACCCATGATCTAATAAAAATTTCTTTAATTTCTCATACCAAGCTCTAGGTGCTTGTTTGAGTCCATAGAGAGCTTTGCAACAAATAAATAAGGTAATGTAGACTATCATGTTCAAAGCCCGGAGGTTGTGTAATAGACACGTCCTCTTCAATTGTACCATTCAAAAGCGCACTTTTAACATCCATTTGATACAGAAGAAAGTTTTTATAACTAGCAAAGGCAAGCAACATACAAATGGACTCAAGCCTAGCTATAGGTGCATATGTCTCATCAAAATATATACCCTCCTATTGATTGTAGCCTTGAGAAACTAACCTTTCTTTGTTCCTTACCACTTTGCCGCTTTCATCAAGCTTGTTGCGATAGACCCATTTGGTGTCAATGATCTTTCTATGACTTGGTCTTGGCACTAGGGTCCAAACTTTGTTCTTTTTCAAATTGCTCCAACTCTTCTTGCATAGCTAGGATCCACTCTTCATCCCCAAGAGATTCCTTGACATTATCAGGCTTGAGTTGTGAGATGAAGGCGTTGTTGGCTTCTTTGTTGAATGCAGCCCGTGTCTTCACTCTTTCAAATGGATCACCTAAAATCGGCTCCTTTGGATGATTCTTTGAAAATTGGGGGGTTATATCCTTCTTCTCTTCATCTTTCTCTTCTTCTTGAGTGACCACCTCTTTACCTTTTTGGGTGATGTTGAGATCCTTTAGAATAGGAATTACTTCACCTGCAACATCATCATTTGGAACAATATCTTTGAAAATAGAGGGGTTACTCTCAACAAACTTTACATTTATAAATTCTTTTACTTTAGAAAGATCAACATTAAAAACTCTATAAGCCTTGCTAGTACTGCTATAGCCAATAAAGAAAGCCTTGTAAGATTTCAGATCAAACGTGTCAAGAGAATCTTTTATATTCAAGAAAAAACAAGGACATATGAAAATATAAAAATACTCGATAGAAGGCTTCCTACCATGCCATAGCTCATAGGGGATTTTCTTCAAAGAAGGATGAGTAAAAACCCAATTTTCCACAAAATATGAGGTATTAACAACTTCAACCCAAAACTTCTTTGGAGTGTCATACTCTAGAAGAATGGTCCTAGCCATCTCCTGTAAAGTCCTATTTTTTATCCCTACAACCCCATTTTATTGAGGTGTTCAAGGTGAAGAGAAGTTGTGTGCATAACCAGATTCTTGACAAAAATGTTCAAAAAGCTCATTTTTAAATTGTTCCCCATGATCACTACGGATGGAAACAATGTGGCAGGAATCTTCATTCTCAACTCATTTACAAAAGCTCGAGAAAACATCAAGCATATCACTTTTAAGAATGAGAAAGAAGGTCCAAGTATATCTAGAAAAATTATCGACAAGGACAAGGCAATACTTGGAACCACAAATCGATTGAGTTCTCATTGGTACAAATAGATTAATGTAAAGAAGCTCAAGAGATCTCTTAGTACTAAGGACTCCTTTGGATTTGAAGGAATACTTGGTTAGCTTTCCTTGGGTACAAGGTTGGCATTCCTCATCCTATTCAAAATCCAATTTGTAAAGTCCATTTACCAAGTCCTTTTTGCTCAACTTCTTCAACTGATGCTTATTTACATGACCAAGCTAATGGTGCCAAAGAGAAATATCATTCGAGTTGACTACTATGCATCTACCAACATTAGGCTTAATAGAGTCAAGAACAATAACATAGACATTACTACTTCTAGTTCCCTTATATATAACTTGGTAGGTCAGGGAGTCTAGAATCAAGCATTCAAAAGAAGTAGATAACACAAGGTAACCATTGTCACATAGATGACTAACACTAATTAAATTGTGATGTAGGCCAACCACAAAAAGAGCATTCTTGATAGACAAGGATTCACCTACATCACCCTCACCTTTGACTTCACCTTTCTTGTTGTCCCCAAAGGTGAACGATCCTCCTTTTTTTTGGTGAAGTTGTTGAAATGGCTTATATCACATGTCATATGCTTGGTATAGCCACTATCAACAATCCATCTTCCTTTTTCCTACAAGAAAGGAGAATGCCAGTTCCCAACTTAAACTTTGGGATCCGGAGTTACCTTGGGGACCCATTTCATCTTTGGGTTGGTCTCCTTAGGCTTGTAAGGACAATAAGTAGAGTAATGATCATCACATTTGCAATAAGAACAAACCATAGGATTCTTAGTGTCGGAATATTCTCCTACAAAGAAAGAGATTTCCTTTCTCTTTTTCTTACCTTTGTCTTTGTTCTTGCCCTTTGATGCTCCCCTACAATTCTCAAACCACTAGTACCACTTCATTTGGTAGAATGGTCAAGGATTCCATTTAGGGAGTTCTTCCCTTTGAGGAATTTCTATAGGGATATCCCAATCTATGTTTATCATCATTTCAGGAAATAATGGTAGAAGATAAGCTAGCTATGTCATCCCTAGCATGAACAAGATCAGTCTCAAGACATAAGGCTTTAGTTAAATATGAATCATTTTCAAGAGAGATAGAAGCAACATTAGTACTAGGCAGTAAAGGTCTATAAGATAGATCATTTACTTGACCATGTAACCTAGCATTTTCATATTTAAACATTTAGATTTCTTTAATATAGACATCTCTTTTTTCTCTACGAGCATAAATAAGGAGCTTAAATCAACATTTTCAATTTTAACTATTTCAAGCTCTTTAAGGAAATTTTAGTTTTCTTCCTTAAGATTTTCAATATTCTAAAGGTAGATACCATTCTCAAATTCAATCCCATTATATTGGATCTTAAGATTAAGGTATTTCCCTTGCAAATTATCAATGCTCTCAAGATTAGCTTTCTCATTCAATTCAAGAATTTTAAGTTTAGCATATAGATCATTAATAATTTTTTCTAGTTGTTTTATTTTAGATTTACATTTAGAAAAAGATGAATGGGTAGAGATAAGCAAGTCAATAATAGCTTCCTTAGATAACTCATGCAAACTTACCTCACTTACCTTACTAATTTCTTCACTAGTAGAGGCCATGAGTGCAAAGTTGCACTCTCCATCCTCTTCGGAGCTTTAGTTGCTGGAAGATGAATCTTCCCAAGATATGTGAGTTACATTCTTATGTCTCTTCTCCTTCTTTTCCTTACTCTTATATTTTCTCTCCTTCTTGTACTCTTCTTCCTTCTTTGAGATTCCCTTGTGGTGTGACTTTCTTGAGTTGGGACATTCACTCTTGTGGTGTCTCTTTCGGCCACATTTGTAGCATCCAGGAGTAGAAGAGGAGGAGGCTTGTTTTCCCTTAAAGTGTTTGCCCTTGATGTAGTTAGCTTCATGCTCACTTGGATCATCATCTTCACTAGAGAGGAGGAAAGAGAAGTCCGGCAAGCAAGTTGTTTTTGAAAGATGACTGCCTCCACTTGTGCTTTGAAACCACTATCTTTATTATTATTGGCTTCGTTCTCTTCTTGCTAGTCAAGCCTTGGCTCATGGGCTTGGAAGTGGCCAATGAGCTCTTCAGTTGGGATGTCATTAAGGCTCCTCACTTCTTTAATGGATGTGACCTTTGACTCCCATGTCTTTGGTAGAGTCCTCAAGATCTTAGACTTGATTACACCTCTATCCAAAGTGTTGCCCAATGCATCCATCCCATTGATGATGACATTGAGTCTTGAGTACATCTCCGCAATCCCTTCTTTCTTGCCCATCTTGAAGTTCTCTAGAAGAATGTTCAACATATAGATCTTGGCATCCTTGACTTTCTTTGTGCCTAAATAAGTGATGCAAAATGTATCCCAAATCTAATAGGCAGTGTCTTAAGATGATATCCGGCTGAACTCCATTGGGGTAAGGACTACATAGAGAATGCTAATGGCTTTGGCACTAAGTTGAGCTTTTTTAAGAGCATCTTTACTCCATGTTGCAACAGCTCCGGTTGGCTCCTTATAAGGTATGACCATCACCTTCCACATGTCAAAGTTCATGCCTTGAATGTAGAATTATGTACGCCTCTTCTAACAGAGGAATTTGGTGTCATCAAAGACCAGAGGACACATGGAAAGGCCTCCCTCTAGGTTGAGAGAACCAGGTAGGTTTTCGCCCACCTTCTCCTCTAGTGGGAGATTGTTGGAGAAGATCCCTAGCTTTGATACCACTTGTTGGATCTAGGGCTCTGTAGGGGGGTGAATAGAGCTTCAAAATTTATCACAAGATAGATTAGACCTTTAAATTATATCAAATTAAAACTAAAAGCTTAAGTTTAATTTGAAGTCCTAACTAACAAGCATAGCAAAGATGAGAGAAATTATTAGCAAGCACTTGGCAAGGTCATGTAGAGTGATTTCACTCTCCAAACTAGGAGAGAGACAGTCCACTACCTAGAGAGATCAACATCTAGGACTTTGCAAATGCTTTTCTCTATATATTAACCAATTAGTATTACAACATAAAGCCACCAAACGACTTACCTATCCAAGCATAAAGAGTACTCCACCTTACCAAGGGCTTACCCATTTTGCAAGAGTCTTCAGCCTTCTTCCAAGGTCTTACCCACTCTCGCACAAGTCTTCCGCCTTCAAGGACTTTTCCAATCTTCTTGGATCTCCAGCCTTTACCTTCTCCTTCACCTGGAGAAGATCATCACCTCTTCATCAACCTTGAAGAGGAACAGCAATAGCTCCACCTTCCTCAGAGTAGCTTGCTTCACCTTTGCTTCATGGAGGAAAGGGGTAAGGAAGATGGAGTATACGAGAGTTTTACAAGCACAAGGAAATATCTCTCTTACAACAGGCTTATCTCACTCCTAATCCCAAAATAAAGTGTAGACTAGAGAGAGAAAGGGGATCAAGGAGTTGCAACACACTCAACTATAGCAAGGACTTAGGATAGCATGAATGAGCAACCTTAGAATGAACTCCAATAGGTCCTATTTATAGTTGGGGGTGTTCCCTTGAGTTGGGCATCACTTAGGGTCGAAATATAGCCATTTTCCACAATGCAACGAGTCTATTTTCATCCAAAACAACTCACCAATGGTTATCATCACTTTTTCGCATTTTTCGTACAGTACATTCGATCGAGTTTCAATAAAGGTAACTCGATCGATCAACTAAAAGACAGAGCCAATTTTCAAACTATCAATTGAGTTTGTTCTGGTAAACTCGACTGATTTGATAAAATTAGATTTTCTCAGTGGGTTGGTTGGTCGAGTTCTGTGAGTATACAACTTGACCGATGGGTCATCTTTAGAAAATACATCATAAGATCGGTCGAGTTTTCAACTCGACCAATGAACAGCCTATGACAAATTTTCTTAGTTAACTTTTGAGTGATTAAACCTTGGAGTTAAGTGTCCCTAATATTATTCTCATCCTAGTTATAAGTCATATCATCAATACAAGTTATTACAAAAACCATCTAAGGTCATTTGGAGTGATTTCCCAAATTGCACACTTGCATTGGTTTGACTTAAACTTGGACAAGATAGGGCTTGTGTAATTTGATCCTTTTCATGTACCTAAAGCTTGAAATCAATCTTGGACAAACATATTAGATACATAGGAATGGAATGGTTAAGTCATTGTCAAAATATGGGCAATGTATAACCCTCAAGTCAAGAGACTCTAGTTAACACACTAGCTTAGATATTTGTACAAAACCCATTCATTGAAATGAATGTGGGTCAAATATAATTCACATCATTAAATGTTGCTCAATTTCAACATTAAGGGCAAAGAGGATAGAAAAGGTAGGAAAATTAGGAAAAAGGCCAAAAAGGATATGAAGGAAATAGAAATCTTGAAAATGGGTTAAATTTTAAATAAACTCAAGACTTTGTATGTTACATAATAAGTACCTTGGTTTCTAGTGTCGTGACCTTACCAAGGGCCGACTAGGTTGATTGTTGCTTGACTAATATGTCGTTGTGGGCAGTTGGACTGATATGTCGTTGTGGTTGACTCATACTGACTGAGGGTGAGAGATCTTAGGATATTGACTCTCTTAGATCTCGTATGGAACTAAATGGCACTTCTCAAAGGTTAGTTGGAAGTTTGAGTGGTATGCCTCAAACTCCCCAAGGCTTGATAAAAGATGTAATCTGATCGTGTAGCATATCTGTTCAAGGTTAAACATGATTCACATTAGTTGATAACCCTTACTTTGTTTTGTTTAATATATAGTTGGTGTAGAATATGGTAAGATAAATCAATTGTTTAAAGGTGTTCACTTTATATGTTCCTCTAAATATCATGTTAACCGGGCTTGTTGTAATACTATCTGTTAAATTATATAACATGTTATAATCAATGAGTGTTGTTGAGAGTTATCTCTCTCTTTAGGAGATGGGTCTCACCTCGTGGGTCACCACATCTTTCTAGGTGATCGTCAGTGATGTCGTCAGGCTCGTGGAGGTGAGGAAGAGCATGGAGATCGGTAGGAGAAGATGGTTGGCTAGTAGTTAGTGTGACCTAGATTTTTCCATGTACTCATAAGTCTGGACAGCGGATGTTTAATAGATGATATGTATATTGACTCAAGTTTTTGGCAGTACGTTGATTTTGTATATGGAATGTATATATGTGGAACAATACATTTTGTATACAGGTTGTGGATGAGGCCATTAGACAAATATGTAAATACCTGGTATGGTATATGTGTTGTCATGCAAGATGTTGGACTTATATGTAAATGTTCCTGGACATGCTGGTGATATTTTTTTAGTTTTAGTTATTCCTTTTTTCTACTATGTGGTTAATTAGCAATCGATCATGTGTTTTGGTTTGAGTAATCTCCTTTAGTATTTTGGGGTGTTTACAGTATGTTTTGACAATATACATGTAATACATTTATAATACTACTATTAAATTCAAATTCATTTGTTTTTTAGGTATCAAGTAGGGTTTGGTTGGGTATTGGATCTCACAAAACCTGGGCATATCATGTTTTAGTAAGTATTGTTTCTTTTTAGGTTCATATTACATTCTCAGTACACATCATGTATGGGATTGTGGTGGGCAAGTGACGAAGCTTTGTAAGATTAAAGGCATAGTATTTAATGTGGAAAACTCTCCCTAAGATAATGAGAGAGAAACCACGAGACAATATCGATCAACAAGTATATGTAATCAGAATTACAACTCACATTATCTAGATTTAATCACTCCTATGTCTGAAAAACTTACCACTTGAGAACAAAGATAAGGAAGAATAGAATCATACCCAACAACTACAATAAATTTCCACTTTAACTTCTTCCTTTCATGACACCGCTGACAGGGATGAGACACACGCATGTCCTTGCTTGTAGCCGCTACGACCGATGATTGGGCCTCTTCAACTTATGGTGAGTTGACTACCTCACTTCAATATAGGATACTCATTCTAGTTGACCCCTTCAACTATACTCCAATGTACCACTAGAACTCTCTCCACCTGGGAGGATTGATATGCATCATCCGTGATCGGACAGACCATAGTCATTGTCGCCTCACCAATAGTGTGTCACCAACCAATGTGTGTCTTCCGTTGCTCAGATCTGCCCCCTTAGTTGTATGTGGCACTGACCAATGTGCATCCTCCACTCATTGGATAGACTGCCATCATTGTCGTTGTCGTTGCCTTAGCCACACACTAATAAGGTGTCACCGAATAATGTGTGTCGTTTGTTGCTTGGATCCGTTGTTGTAGTTGATGCACAACTTATAAGCTCCAGGCTGATAGAAGTGCTAAGATGTGCACATTCCCTCCCTAAGAACAATGGGAATATTTATACATGAAATGTCAAATTATATATAAATGTTAAGGTGTATCCTACTTGTATGTAGTGTCCTTACACTACCAATAAGTAGTGGCCCCTCGTCAAATTTTTTTAGCTACGCCACTAGCTGAGAGATGCATGTCTTTAACTTACCAGATAGACTGTAAATACTATCGATACACCTATTGTGTCGTCGATTGATGTGCCTCTTCCATTGATTGGATCTGCCTCCGTTGTCGATGCACTATCGTGGTGTTGTTGACTGTCAACTGCTACTTCACCTCAAGACAAAGTCGTTGGACCTCTCTCATCTATGAGAGACCATCAATGTCAGTACACCAAATGTATCACTGATTGTCAGCGCTACTTCACCTCAAGGCAAAGGCCATGCCCCTCTCTCATCCACAAAAGGACACCACCAATTGTTATTGTTATCTGGCTCTTCTATCACAGAAGCCACCAACAACTTGTGGGATTCACACCAACATGTGGAATAATCTCAGTGGCCTCCTCAGAGCCTCTATTTATAGGTCCTCATGTCATGCAGGAATTCTACTCAATTTGTAGTCTGGTTGTAATAAATAATTAATGTCACACATATAGAGTCATCTTCTTTCTTTCTTAGATTTGACTCCTATTAAGATTGATAACAAATCGTACCAACTCCTATGAAGTCTAAATCCATTAGACAGAGGTCGAGCTTCCAACACGTCATTCAGCTTAGGATCATGGGCTGGGTATGGTACAAGTCCAGGGCGGCTTTTGATCTACGCAGGCTGGCTGGGCCCATGCATTGAGTGAGCCAAACATTTAGAGAACCTGCTCTTGGGCCCATGGAGTGGGGATAGTATGGTCATTGCGGGCATGCCATACTATGGCTGGTAACAACCAGCTGCAGGTATATAAATCATAGCCAGCTGAAAGGGAAGGGACCACTGCACCGACGGTGGTTGGTTTAACCACAGAAAAGGTGGCCATGCTAGGATTTGGGTTTCCCAATCGAGGAAGGAGAAATGACGTCCTCTTGTTTCTTCGCCACCCCCACACCACCACCACCACCTTCTGCGTTTCCTGGAACGCACACCACATACTACTGAAGCACAAGACGACGCGCCATCAGTTTTATTGTTTGTTTATTATCACCTCCTTCGAGGAAGGAGACAAGGACGATGGTTGCTGCTGCCTGATCTGCGTTAGGTTGCTCTCATTGGTCGGCTTGATGATTGTTTAGTCGGTTGGTTGGTTGAATGTGTATAAAACAGAATCAAATGAAGAGAATAAAATTTGAGAATAAAAATTAAACAATATTAAACAGGTTGTCGGAACGGGAAGGGACGACGGTCCACGGAATTGGCTACGGACTCCTTTCCCTTGTGCCTTCGCTGTGATTTGCTTCGTAACTCTGAAGTGGTGCCGCCCGACCTAGTCATTGATTGTAATAGCACCTACCGCGCACCCGATGCTTTGTTTATGCCGAGGGGGACCATCGATAGTTTTGATATAAATGCGCTGAGCTGTATTATTCTAAATATGCAGTTCAGAATTTGCGTATTATTAACTATCCAACATTCACTACCAGTAGTTAACGACGTGTTGCAGTACAGAATTTTCGTATTATTAATTATCCAACATTCACTACCAGAAGTTAACGACGTGTTGACATAAGATTAGTTACAGTATCATTATATCAAAACTAAATTAAACAGGAAAAAGAAGTCAACGAACATACTCCAAACTTAAAAGCAAATTTTAGCTGCATCATTACAAACTCAGGGAACTCAAAACAAGGTTTGCATGACAAGAAAATTTTATTAAGATGAATGGAATAAAGTATACACCGTGAATTCAAACGTATTACATTATGTTCCGGTTATAGAAAGTACAACTTTGTCTCTGTTTCTTCACCATCTGAAATTTTGTAGTTAATGGAAGGATACTACTTGCTGGTGGCAAATGGACCTCTAAGTGATCTGCAGCATAAATTGGGATTGTAAACGACTCCATACTAACAAATGCTTACATCTGGAACTTGCAACAAAACTTTGGGCCGATCCCAAAATAATTCAGTTCATCCCGGTGCTCGGCAACAACTATGGCACAGACAATAATAGATTGGGCACATCGCTGCCAAAAAATATGGCGGTTGGTGAACTGGTTAGGTGGGGACATTAGTAGTCCATCCGCTGCCAACCAATGTATAAATAATCTTTAAACTACCCTCTGACCCACTGGCGAACCACTGATCAGCATCCCAGACCCATCTTCAAGCGCATAGATCCACATTGGGCTAAGCTCATTCATAGTAGCAGGTAGATCTTCATGGCTTGGGGTGTGTTCTCCATGAATCCGCAGAAAATGTCGAATAAAATCACACTTTGAGTTTGAGGCCGAACTTCAGATCACAGGTAGAGAGATGCTGCAAAGACAACATCCCGCTTGATTGTGGCTACTGCCTCATCAAACTTAGCTTCAAGTTCAGTTTCGCCGATGGACTTTGCAGCCACGATGAGTTGCTGCAGCACCTCCTCTAGTCTTCTGATCGCCCTGATCAAACTACCCTCAAAGACCTGCGTCATCTCCATTATCTGGTAGAACTTGGAGCCTTTGGCCCAGGCATACACAGCTTCCATGGCATCGGGTCTGAATGACTGCACGAAGCTCTCTACATCAATCTGGACCTGCCATCGTTGCATTGACAGTTGTTACTAGAGCTAACATAAATGAGCACAATTACTACCCTGCTGGTTTCTAAGGTAAATGGAATACCTTGCATTCAAGCTGAACGTTAGCCACTCTCCTGGCTGTATCTTGTAGCTGGGTGAAAAGGGACTCCAATTCATCCCTAGGCTTGGGGAAATTAGGGAGCTTCTCGTGCCAGACAAAGCAAGAAAGAAGTGCTACCGTCTGTTCAACAGTGGCCTCCTTAAATGCCCCGTTAAACATAAGCTCTGTCAAAGTCAACTCATCAGCACTGCTGATTTCACATGCCACCTTACCCTTCAATTCCACAACATCATCCTTGGTAATGTACCTGAAATAAATATTCAATATTAAGAATTTAACATGATATACACAAAACTTAGAAAGCGAGGGCATGTAATCACGACTCTGGAAATAGCATATGGCGAGCACAGTACCAGCACATCTTCATAAATAGAAAACGAGTTGCAGAGTTTTGATCACTAAAGACTTAACAGGTACAACCGATCACCAAATGTTTATTTGTTTTCTTGAATTTAAAGAATGCATCTGTTATGTGCAGCGGGAGAAGAAATTATTTGCACTGTTTAATCTGAGAAAGCCAAAAATACCTTAAACCAGAATATAACAAATAAAGTGTTAAAAATGTAAAACATGCCAGTTGTTGGAGTATACATGCTCAACATCAAATCCAGAAAAGTTAGAGGTTTTAAATATCAGCTAGCCAGAATCTTATAAAATGGATCAAAGAATTTAACAGTACAGCAGAAACGGTATGAGCAAACTGCCTAAGTTGTCTCCATGCAAATATGTCAAAGGCCCACGTACAGCAACATGCCCAAATAATTATAAAAGTTGCACAAGAGACAATACCCTAGCCTTCTTAAAACCCGCTTCCGGGCCTTCAATTCATCTTTGAAAGCTAATACAGTTGAGGTTCGTATTGTTTTCTTGACTGCCTTGATCTTGGCAGTCAATTCTTTCTTAGAATGCAAAACTTTCAGCTTTTGTTGAATGAGTGGTGAATCCCGTAACCTATGCTTGTTAAAAAGACTTTCAAGTGCTTCCATTCTTCTTACAGCTTTCCTGTATGCGCTGGATTTAACCTGAAAATCAATATATTAGTAACAAGGAACAAAGGCGAGGAAAGGTGTGAGGACAAGAAGTTATGCAGAGATGTAGAGACTACCTCCATATCATCTTCTGGGTCTAAAAGAGGTGCTTTATTCTTTGGAAATTTGGATACAAAATCTGCAAGTTGTTTCATAGTATTTTCCCGGACGGGCAAGGGCAAAAGGTCATTAGCAACTTTCAGGCGGTAAGTACCGAGGCCAATAATCTGCTAAAATAACAATGCAAAAAATTAACACTGGGCGTGTTTCCACAAACAAGCGAGGCCACAAGATACAAAGTACTGACCTGTGAAAGAGGTAACTGCACCACAATTGGCTCCCTATCTCCCTTTAGAGGAGCGACCTTGAAGGACCTCCTTCCACCATCCTTCTCCACCTTATATCTGGTGAGAACACCAACAGTATAATTCGCATCTTCTGGTTTTTTGTCTTCCTCCCCTGCATAAAAATATGAGTGGTGCAATCAACTTATGATTTATAAAAAATCATGATCAGCACCATCTAAATCTCAATCCCAGCCATGTTTCGGATAAAAAGTAACACTAAAAGAAGATATTTGCATTGAAAGACGTTAAAATTCCAAATGTAACTTTTACCACTAACTAGAACCTTATAAGGCTTACCTTCAGCAATCCCTTTTACTCTTTCAAAGTCGATTATCACCCCCCAAGTAATCTTGTCGTCAAGGGAGAATGATGGAGTTTTATCATCACTTGAACACAGGACAGAAACCAACCTACCCCGCTGCAAGAATTTCAAACAGTGTTTTGGGGTAAAGATAATAGACCGTGCTTCATTCTTTAAGCTACTGTACTGTTGCAAGAGGTCATAAAAGTCTTTCAGGCTTTCTTCTTCTTCAATAACCATTGAATTCCTTTCTTCTTCTAAGATTCTCGCCTCTCTCTGAAAAGTGTTAGAGGAAAGCACTCTAAGAAAGAGATAAGCATGCAAAAGGCAGTAAGGGCGGGAAATAATGCAATCAGCAACCTCGAGATCAGGAAGGGCACGATCTGCTTGAAACTGATAGAAAGAATTTCTGAGAAGATTCTCAGGGTCACCATCCTCGCATCTCAATTGATTTAATAACATGGTATAGGTCAGGTGAAAGGCACTGCAAGAAATAGAAAAGGTAAAATTGATAAACAACACTTAAGCATCCTAAGACAACAGCATGAACTAATGGGGTTCAACCTGCATATGCGTGACATTTCCCACTGATATAATATATAAATTATTATCACTTTAAAAGCAAGTTCAAGAAATATACGGCCAACAACAAGAAGCAAGTGTCCTAAATCTTAGGACATCTATACAAATGACTCTAATTTTATATACTTATTTTAAATATGGGAAGAAATAACCATGGTAATGAGAATGTCACCATAAAAATCATAATTGCTATCAGTTAAAAAAGGATGAGAAACAGAGCCTGGCATGCTTTACTGTTGTGAAATCACAACACAGTAAGTAGGGTGAAATAAAAACATATGGCATAGTTTGGACTAATACAGCTAGAGTGAAGCAAGACCAGAGTGACTTAACAGTTAACACGGTATTAAACTACACATAAATAGACCTACCAACCAAATATATCCTGCGAGCTGGGGCGTGTTATTACACAAGAGAGGTTTGGTTTGATGTATTCATCTAGATTATGAAGAATCCAGTACTTTGGTCATCCAGGTTTTAAGACTCATATTTTTATCAAATGATGTAAACCAATTATTTATGTTTGGTTTTGTTGTACATTAACGGACTGAAAAATCCAACGACCACTGCCGACAAACTGGCTGATGAGAATAAAAGAAAATGGATCAGAAGACAGTTTTCAGCAGAAAAAAAAAAGCTGACTGATATCTATTGGCCGTGAAGCACCCCGCAGTGGGTATTGGCAGGGGAAAAAGCAGATCGGTCAGTTACTTATTCCATAACGGGTAATAGCGAGAGCAAAAGGTATGAACAGCTGAGCTGCTGGACGGTAGCATAGTGACAAGTTTGGGATTCAGCAATTTTCCGGCTCACTTGAAAATTTGGAATTCAAAAAAAAAACGAGCAAATTTGTGAAAAAATAGATAAATTTCAGTCGAAGTTCGGTCAACTATTAGGAAATAATCCAGAATAAGTCGGATATATATATATATATATATATATATATATATATAGAGAGAGAGAGAGAGAGATAGGCTAGAATACACTCGAGTGTACAGATCGCATGAATACGCTCAAGTGTGTTTACATATCAAAACTATTTTTGCAAAATGTAAACCATTGATCTGCACCGTCATACTATAATTAGGCTACATACAAATTTTGAGCCCATTTGGATGAGTGTCACTCATCCAAGGGCAACAAAATCGACGCGCGAAACTAATTTGAAATGCATAATTTTTGCGGTCTTTATAACATGACCTATAAATGTCCAAATGTGCTCTAAATTTTGTATAATATATAATTATATATTCTATTATTCTATAGAGTAATAGAGAATTAACCTAACTTCATTTCCATGGCAACAATTGGAAATGTACTTAGATTCTTAATTTTGTATAATAAATAATTCAATATTCTATTATTCTATAGAGTAATAGAGAATTAACCTAACTTCAGGTGGACCACCTTAGCAATATGCTACTAGTGACTATTATTCTGATTTGGCTGATTCCATGAGAAGCATGAGCATTGCAGATTCTAGTTCATCCTCTTTGGCTGAACAATTTTTTGGCTATACTACCCCAACTCCTGTACAACCCCCACCACATGTTCCACATCAACCTTCTATCTGTTATGATTATGGTTTTGAAACCAGCATAAACTAGTTTTGAGGCTTTTAAAAATAATTATATAAATTTTATTTCAGGCTAGGTTATCAAATACGATAGATCTGAATAGTAGGAAGCTTTTAAGGAAAGTGTATGCCACAGCTGTGCTCAGACCCTTAGTGGCTTGAGACGAGCCTCGCATATTTTGAGGCATCATCATTCCAGGACATCAAGGCTTAAGATTCATTTTGCAAATAGCACAGCCTCAAGGCAGGTCTTCATAACAACGATCACCATGCAACTTGTATATTACGCTAGAAAGTATACACATACTACAGTCATGTGTGTGTCCGTGGACGTCAATCCTCTCATATAAATTAAATTAATAGTATGAAAAAATAACCAATCAAAGTTTTGAAACCCGACCCGGCCACCCAGAGGGCTAGTTGGGTCAGGTGATGGGGAACTCAATGATAAAAATTTAAACTACTAGCCAATCTAAACTAATTGATAAAACTAATCAAAAGGGATTCATCAAAAGATTTTAAATCGTCAAAACTCCTTTTCTAAATAGCCTTACAAAGCCTATATATAGGCGTTTGAAACCCAACTAACTAGACGAGCAGCCAATGTGGGACTACAGCACACGTTTCACAAAATCAAACTGGTTTAATATCGAACAACCTCTAAAACACATGGAAACTAATAAAATATTATAAACGATACTCAAATGATCAAGACAAAAGCTATCATTGTCCTACATTAACTCTCCTTCGCTTCGAAAGATTCGGCTTGACGAGTTGAAACAATAATATGGTGCCTGAAAAAGTAGAGGAAGCCTTCGAATCTTGTTGCAAGTGAGTCATGTAGCATCACACCAACAAACAAGGTAATGGTACAACTACAAGAGATCATGAAAGAGAATCATGCTTCTCTGTAAATTAGTCGCAATGATGTCTCAAGGTCGTGAACAAGGAGAAAAGCTCATAAATTTTGTCTGAAGGTTGTGGAGGAGCCCTGAAAAGAACGAGGTCAAAACAGTCTTCAGCTTGAGTAGAGGAAGTCTTGATGTTTGAAGGTTGTCGAGGAGGATCAAGCTCACAGATTCTATCAGGAGGCTGTGGAGGAGGCCTGGGAAGAACAATGTCAAGAAAATCCTCAGTTTCATACATAATATTCATTTTGAAATCCCAATTTTTTTTTTTTAAAGTCCTTAGATACACAATCCAAAGGGCTATAAGGATGTTGTGGAGGAGGCTTGAACAATCCTCAGACATCCAATCAAAAATATCATATATTCTACTTGTTGAAAATAAAATAAGAGGTTAATTGGATATTTTTGTTCTTGATAGATGACACACTCCTCTCCTATATAAAAGAAAGGAGACAAGTAAAAGGAAAGCAAACTTAACCCGAATGGGCCAAGACACTTAGATCCATATGACATAATAAATTAATTAACAACAATATTTTATAAAGTGAGAAGCAGGAGGCGTGCGGACAGCACCTTGTGGCCATTTGAGCGTCAGGCAGGCGCTCAAGCGGGCGCTTTTTGAAAAAGCGGGAGCATAAATTCATATATAATTTATAAAAAAAATACACATATATGTATATGAATAATAAAATTTTAAAGAACGTTTATACATATATAAACCTGTAATAAGTATAAAATGGCTGAATTAACTCAATTATAACATACTCCATGCAGTAACTAGTAATATATTAGATTAAATATATACAGAAGTAGCCAATAGATGATATATATACGCTAGTGGTACATACTACATAGTACATGAATATATAGTAGCAGGAAGTACATGATATGTATAATACGTTATGCTTTAGAGGTGCATGCTACATAGTATAAAATATGCATTATACAGTAGTAGGCAGTACATGATATGTACATTATACCGTAATATGTATTGCAAACTACAAAGTACATCTACATAGATAGTACATTAGTTGAACACATAACAATAAAAGAAAAACTAACGTATGAATGTATGTATAGATACAAGAATAGTCTATCAGTAAGTATTAGTAGTTGAGTTCATAGCAGAGCAGCAATGTATGTATAAATGATAAATATGTAATGTAGGTGCAGCAGTTCATACATAAAGATGTAAAATGGGTGCAGCAGTACATACATACAGAGCTTATGTGAAGTAGGAACGATTTTGATGCATGTACAACTCAATTAGAAATAGTAATGCATACTTACCTTGATTTATAAACATAAGTTATGTTTTAAAAGGAAAAATCAGTGTAGTATTACACACTAGTTAACTGTTGTAGAGTATTTGGATACATATTTAGTTGTTTAGCGCAACAGTATTAAATTAACCAAGGAATAAGGTATCCGATTTCGATACCGTTTTGACAGCATGGAAACCATGGAAATTTCGACAAAAATTTCGATAAATGCAATTGTGCCCGTTTCGACGCCAAAATGAACGAATTAATTTATGAAATTTTACAGGTGTGACCTCTACACCTAAATGCATCGTTTTATGCAATAAAATTTTATGTGGGGGTAGGTTGGGGAGGGGTCCTTCATGTGGGGAGGTAAGGGAACTGTCCTTTTTATTGAGGATTTCGATGAAGGATTTCGATGACAAAATGTAGGAATTAAGTTATGTAATTTTGCAATCATGAGCTATATACATGCATGCACTTATTTGTGCTCTAACATCACATATTCGATATGTAGGGCATCCCCCACACATTTTACTTGGGTTGATAGTTTGCTGTTGATATTGACTCGACAGTCAACCATTTCATTGGCCCTAAGAACATTAATGCAATGTTTCCAAGTAAAATCATTATTTATTGTGTATTTGGCTTCCTAGGACCCTCATTGTCTATTAACCACCACTAGGATACATGTCGTCCGCATTGAAGAAAATAAAATATAGCATTAAGCATGCATCGTATTAGTATTTGATAATTTGAGTAGCAAATATTAGGGAATGCAATGTAATTATGATATATTATAGGTATATGCTATGCATGAGTAATAAATGGTGAAATAACCCCAATCCCCCTATAGTTCTATTCAAAAAACAACAATAACACAAAGGATTGCAATTATCGAAACTTCCATCGAAATTTCCATCGAAATTTTTCAATTTGTGTACAAAAAATCTCGAAATTGGCGAAATTCGTCGAAACCGTCGAAATTTTTATCGAAATTTCGATAAATGCAATCTTGTTGGAGTTTCGATCGAAATCGGTATGGTTGCATGTTTCGGTACCAGATGCTACCGAAATCGGTATTTTGGGGCGAAATTTCGGTGATTTCGCCGAAACCTTATTCCTTGAAATTAACATGTTAAATAATGTTATACAATATTGATACATACTAACATTTAAATTACATTTCATTTTGGCTTAAGCGGGCTGAGCGGGTCTGAAGCAGGCGCTTAGTGGAGATCCACCTGACTGCCCGCCTAAAGCCCATTCTGAGCAGCCAGGGGTCTGGGCCGCTTTTTTAAACACTAATTAACAATAATTCTAACACTCCCCCCTCAAGCTGGAGTATGGGTGAAATATATCCAGCTTGGACTAACAAGACTCAATTCGATGATAAAAATAAAAATGTCACCCCCACAAGATTTTCGCTCCCCCTTGAATATGACTCTCCAAAGATGATTTCATGACGCCACCTTCAAATTTAGGTTTTGTAGGCTGGAATACTCGAGCTTTGGAGGACTTATAAAGTGCATCTAGAATGAAGAACATCTAATAAATGGAATCCAAACGTCACAGCAAAAACTCGCCACCATAATCGACAATCAAATGCATCATGGCTACGCCATCTTTACTAGAAAGGAATGTGTGGGTGCTATAAGCGCAGTCAACACATCCCACATACATAACGCAGTACAAATGTAGAGGGACAATGTCGATGTAGCAATAGAGGTATATTCAAATCGTCTAAGAAGTGTAGCCAATTGGAGTGTATAAGACCACATATGTGCAAAATGTGGCATGAGCACACAATGGACGAGGTTTTGATAATTGCCATATTTGTACCATAAATCTAGCATGGAAAGGGGTTTGCAGTTTGTTGGCACGGGTGATTTGGTCTAGTCAGTGAAAGTGTAGCGGAAGACGGGGATTGTAGAGAAGTGGAGTGAGGGCGGTTGAGGAAGTCGGAGGTTCGTTGAAGGTTGTTGTTGTCGGGAGTTTTGATTGAAGGTAGTTTAACGGTGGATGGGGCTGGGGACGTGAACGGGTTGAGAACTAGGTTGTGGGATGGGCAGACAGAGAAGATGATGCCTATAAGTACTAGAGAGCAACCGCCAAGCGTGAAGACAATGAATGGTGGTCGCCTAGATGGGGCCAGGGGCTAGGACCTAACCATAATAATTTAGAGTCAGGCCCGATACCACTTATCAGAAGAAAGAGAACAAGACCTAACCCTCTAATACGGTGCTCCATTCTTTTTTCATCCTCCTATTTCTCCTCTTCTCGCCTCTCTTTTCCTAATCTCTCAACTTTCTACTACCTCAAACTGCAAAATGCCTTTCATCTTTGAAATTTGAAGTTTGAATGTGATCCTTTTGAAGTGAAGTTGGGCGGCAAAATTGTTTGTGCTGCAATTCTTTTAAATTGGAGGTCTAGTGACTCGATTTCACGTTAAACACTCACATGTGAGGCTGTGACCTATTCATTCATAATATTTGTTGTTGTTTATTTGAACTTGCTTACTGTTGATTGGCTTTTCTTTTTAAATCCCCACTATGTTGTTACTTGATGGTATTAATGATTGCCAATCCTATTGTTCTGTGAATATGAAACATGAAATTGGTTTTGTTCATTTTCTACAACAGTCATTCTACTATGTTCTAGCTTTCTATTTGTTATTTCCATGGATGATTGATGTTTGTGTTATTCTATTACAATAAGGGGATCGACTTGTTTGATTTTTTTCCTCTATTACAAGTTACTGTTAATATGTCAACATTACAAGACCCCAATCCCAATGTGCCAACAAACCAAAATGTTTGGAGAAGGAGTGATCATGCTTGGGGACATTCTGAGTCTATTGACCCCACTAGTGGGAAAAAATTTGGATATGTTGCTCATCTGCAAAGTTCACCAAAGGTGGGGGGATAAATCGACTACAGCACCACTTGGTAGGGAAGTAGGGTGATATGGAAATCTTTAAAAAAATCCTCATGATAATAGGGAACAAATGAGAGGGCTTCTTAAGGAAATAGGGAAGAGGAAAAAGGAAGTGGCACAAGACTATAAATCTTCACATGAATATGGGTTTAAAGTGTGTAATCGGTCTAGTGGGATTGTTGGCAGTTGTAAAACCGCTATTAACTCCTTCACTAGGGGGAAAGATTGTGGTGGACGTTAAAGCCACAGAGCTCCAATCAAAGAAGGGAAAGTTTTTCACTTCTTTTCTCCCAGGACTATGACGGTGCTTAACCAAGCCTGAGGAGTGTGTTGATGTCCCAAGAAGCAAAAGATCGTGTAACACTACTTGTTGCTGAGTGGTTTAATGACACAGGAATCCTCTCCACCACAATTATCCCCTCATTTTCAGCCTAAGATTGGTGGGATTGTAGAAATGCAGCCTGGTTTTGTGGGACTCTTATCATGAGTTGAGAATGACTTGTTTGAAGAGGGAAAGGAAGAAAATGCAACTGTGTTGTGGACACATTTCGTGAATGTTGGAGTGAGAGAGGTTGCACAATTATGGTTGATGGATGTAAAGACACAAGAAGCAGGACGTTCATCATTTTTTTAGTATAACGTCCTGAAGGGACAATCTTTGTAAAATATATGGAGGCTAGAGTTGGTAAAGACTGATGGAAACTTGTTTTCTTAGCTCAAGGATATGATAGAATGGGTTGGTCCTAACCATGTTGTACACAGTATCTGGCAATGCATCAAACTATGGCTTACCAGGGAACCTACTTGAAAATGCATATCCTCATCTTTATTGATCTCCTTGTATAGCACGTTGCTTGAATCTGCTCGGAAAGACATTGGTGATATGCCATTGATCAAATATATGGTTTCTCAAGCTTCCAAGATAACCACATGTTTGTTAACATATATATGTGATGCATCTACTCAGAAGCAAGGAAGGATGGACAGAGCTAGTTCGCGTAGGACTGACAAAGTTTGCAATAGATTCATATGTTGTGCAGAGTTTACTTGCCCAGAAGCACGACTTGCAAAGTGTTTTCCTTAGTAAGGATTTTCAGGGTTGCAGATATTCCTAGGATAAAGGAAAGCTAGTGTAAGAACTTATCTTGAACCAAGATTTTTGGAAGAATTGCTCTACTATCACCAGAGTATGTGAGCCCTTAGTTACGGTGTTAAGGATGATAAACTCTAACGAAAGACATGTTATGGGACATTTGTATGAGGTTATGGATAAAGTAAAGAGGCAGTAAGGAAACTATCTGCAAATAAGAAGAAAGGCTATGCACCCCATTGGAAACTCATTGATGAGAGATGGGACAAATAATTGCGTAGAAATTTACATGCTGCTAGCTATTTGCTTAACCCTAGATTCCATTACGATACAGTCATTTTTTTACGCATCCTAAGATTGCCACTAGAATGTATGATGTCATTAAAAAGATGGTTGATGGTAATATATCTCTCCAGCAAAAAGTTACATACAAAGTGGAGAAATTCAAAAATAAAGGGAACTTTGGGAGATAATTGACTCTTTGCTCCATCAACGAGCAACTACCATGCATTGCCTTATTAGTCTACATAAATGTTTGTTTTGTTGCCAAGCTCCCATTAATTATTTAGTAAGCACTAGTGCCTACATTTTATTCACATACGATTATCTTATTTTTAATATTTAGGTGTGGTGGAAAATGTATGGGGATGAGGCTCCCAACCTTGAAAGATTGCAGTATGTGTCTTGAGCCAAACTTGTAGCTCATATGGATGTGAAAGAAATTGGAGTGTGTTTGACCATTTCCACTCCAAAAGACAAAATAGATTACAGCACCAATGGTTGAATGATTTAGTATACATTAGATGCGACCTAAAGGCTTCAAAATCGGTATGTTTCCTTGAGACAATTTGAGTATGATATGTGTAAAAATTTATGTGTAAACTTAACTGACAATACATAATTTGTAGAAATCTGTTGAAGCAATAAAACTTTAATCCTATTAACATTGATGTAGTTGATGTTACTGGTAATTGGCTTGTGGATGATAAAGATCCACCTTTGCTTGATAATAATGAGGTCAAATAAATGTTTGAGCGACTTGAGGAGGTTACTTGAGGGTAACAAAAGAAAGAGGCAAGAAGGTAAAATTCATAAATATATCACACATGTTGATAGAGTACTAGTATTACTAGCAGATTCTGATGTGGTTAAATAATCGATAGGCAATCAAGAAGATAATTAAGATATGTCAGAGCTTGCTCCTATCCTAGTGGTTGATGATGATGGGGATGGAAATGGAGATGATAATGAGGATGAAGATGAGGAAAGAGTGAGAGATTATTGATGATGCCTTTGTAATTCACTAGTTAGCATTTTTTGTGTGGTCATTTTGTTTCCAAACAATTAATTTGATGATGGACGCATGGATGGATGCTTGGCGTGCTAATGTTTTTGTGCATGACATTGTATGAATAAAACTAGAATAGAATCAATTCTACGTAGAATCAATTTTTTCTTATGCCTATAATTATCACAAAAAATATTTAATGAGAAAAGTAAATTGATAGTGTTGATTTATATTGACGAGATGCACACCAAAAAGATTGAGCACATTTTGACAAGTATAGCCCTTGTATCTTAACATAGCAAAATCGATGTCCTGAAACTAATTTAAATGGCAATTATTGTACATATTAGATGGATGAGCACAAAGTATCCAAATGACTTAAAATTAGTTTATAACTAGGAAGCACGGACACTTCTAGGAAGCCCTCGTGTCCGTGTCGGACACGTTTTGGACACGGACACTTCCCGGACACGGCCCAAAACGTTTTGGACACTGCCAAGATGTGTCCTGTCCATTTCAGTCACTTTTTGCAGTCCGGACAAAGCTGAACACTGCCCGGACACTCCGTGGACACATTAGCACAGCAGTTGCTGCTGCAATATCCTTTTTTCAGTGTGCATATTCTGAATATAGAGCCACTGTCTTCTTTTTCTGTAGCAGTCATTGTTTATGTCTTGTCATTGAAGAATTGTAACATGATGTGAGATCTAATCAAAGCTGCAAACAGATCTATTAAAAAAAGAATCAACTTGTAAAATGTAGACCGGATTACATATTGTGAATCACATTATAGCCTAACAAATTGGTTAGTTGAGTAATGAGAACTCATGTATATACACTGAAAATTCACTATATTTTACAGAAAAAATGCAGCTTGTTTAGTTTGCCATTTTGTTTCCACTACTCTCACAAAAACATACATGCATATTCATATAATGCATACATACATACATAATTCTGATTATTTTATGAAAGAATTCTAATTCATGTAGTATACACATTTTATATTAAGAAAATCTTTGTCCCATTCAATGCCGTGTCCGCATCGTATATTCCAGAAAATTGTCGTGTCCCGTGTCCGTATCCGTGTCCGCGTCCGTGTCCAGAAACGTGTCCATGCTTCCTTGGCTTAAAGATATTTCATGAGGTAATGATTAAGATCCTATGGTCGGATTATACATTGCGTCAATGGAACACGTAAAACTATTTAGTTCTATTCCAGCTATGCTAGAATTGATTCTGGCCTAATATGACTCTACATGTGCGTGTGTGTGAGTGTGAGTGTGAGTGTTGTGTATGTGTGCGTCCATGTGCGTGTTCGCACGTGTGTGTGTGTGTGTGTTTGTGATGACGTCACTGGGTTCGTGTGGTCAACCCAACAGTTGAACCGTAGACACGTAACCTGGGATCTTTGTCGGGTCAAACTCCAGGTCGGGTATGAAAACTATGTAACCAATTATGTTGTACTAAATTCTAGCAATTACTAAAGCCAAAGATAAGAAAAAGTTTTCTATAAGACAAGATAGACTAACAAGTAAATCGAGAGTTAACTCGATAGCTCCAAGTCTTCTAATATGACTCTACATGTGTGTGTGTCTATCTGCACGCGTGCGAGTGTTGTGTATGTGTGCGTCCGTGTGCGTGTTCGCACGTGTGTGTGTGTGATGACGTCACTGGGTCCACGTGGTCAACCCAACAGTTGAACCGTAGACACGTAACCTGGGATCTTTGTCGGGTCGACCTCCAGGTCGGGTATGAAAACTATGTAACCAATTATGTCATAGTAAATTCTAGTAATTACTAAATCCAAAGAGAAGAAAAAAGTTTCTATAAGACAAGATAGACTAACAAGTAAATCGACAGTTAATTTGATAGCTCCAAGTCTTCTATAAAGAATGATTGTCCTTCATAACATAGACATCAAGTAGAAACTAAGTATAAGGTGCAGAAAATTGGAAATGGGTACCAATAGTACAAATCCAAATAAAAATGATATCTAGCACATAAAACATACAAAAAAATATATTGAACACTGGGACAATTACATGGAACAATTAAACCCATGAATACGCCATAGGACTCACAAAAACAACTCAACATGGCAATACAGGCAAGGTGTGGTGCAAAGGCACACACCCCTGGGGCACCTTGCCACCTAGGTAAGCACCTTAGTAAGTATGCTCATTGGGCTCCTTAAGTTCTTAATTAAGCTATTATTATTTACTACTTTATGTAATCCACCTAATACATAAAGGATGTTGAAGACTGCAATATTTTTTGTTGGTGTTGAGTGGACAAAGCACGGGGCACACAATGGGGACTAGGATACATGCACTTGAGTATCACATTGGTGACATGTACATCATGCCCTTGGCTGGCTGAATATTACACTATGTATAAGTACAGTTACAAAAAATAATGAATGCGTACAGCCATTAATTGGCTAATAAGCAAGTCTTTATATCTTTTCCCGATACACTTCCAAGTTTCAAACTCATGGTATTGTTTGGTTTAAGCGATAATAATGAACAATATCACATGATTCACCTCTTAAGCAATCAGAGATGTTGATCAATGCCCTCTTTACACAAATTTCCATAAAGTTTTAAAGATGATACAACTTACTCAACCGAGACACCATGCTCAAACTAGTTGAAAAATCTGATAGATGGTGCATTTCGCGTGATATTATTACTGAGTGACTAACAGAATGCAATAGCAAGTTATAATCATTACCGAATTAAATCAATAAAAGAGGTAAAAAGTTAGAAAAACGTGAATTCAGACCAATCTACAGTAATTAGAAGTTACATTTCAATAATGGAGCCCAAGCACAAGCATATGCAGATGCTAACAAGATTGTTCTGTTGCGGAGACATTTAGAGGTCTTATGCATTAAAACTTACACTTACCTGTTCAAAGAATCAGCACTTCCCTTCAGCATCATCTTGGCTGTTGACGGCTCCATTTTTTCATCAATCATTAATACACAAACACCACGGTCATCAATCCCTCGACGGCCAGCACGGCCACTCATCTGAATATACTCTCCACTAGACAGCCACCTAAATTTATCCCCATCAAATTTTCGCACATTTGTAAATACCACAGTTTTTGCAGGCATGTTCAAACCAATGCTGAAAGTTTCTGTGGCAAATAAACACTAAAGACAATATTTCAGTTTAAAATATATTCACAAAGAAAAAATACTAGTGGGTTAAGAACAAATATATAGAGAAAAATAACTTTTTTTTACTTTGTAACATTACTCTTCTAATAATTATAGTAGAAAATATACATATTTCCATCAAACGCAGAATAAAGAATAAATCACATAAAATGTTTCACCCGAGTCATTTCGATATTGAATATCATATTTCAAAACTAAGCCTGTGAGGAAACTTAGGAAGCAGATACAGGTTTTGAATGCGATAAGCTAAAAACCAAAAAATTGAAGGTACAAGACATAGAGGTCATATGTAACAGGTGTAAGGGTGAATAAACCTTTGAGAAAAATAGGCCATATGGGGCATTTCTTTGGGAGAGAAAAAAACTGGTATTGCCATGTGAGTATAATCCAAAGAAGACAACGGGACACTGACAGTGACAAGGCACATATTTGAGTCTTTCTTTATTTCCAGAAGTGTCAAGCTTAATATAGCTTTACACGATATGTACTCCGAGCGTTTATCCATGAGCTTGATAACCTTATTTGAAATTTAGAGGTTATGCCCCGTCATCATATCTTGCTGTGTTTCTATTTGCTCTCTAGTGTCATCCCCTTTTGATCGATATAAATGGTGGAAATCCTAAGTTAATTAGAGAAGTAAGAAATCATCAACCAACATGAATTCAAGTTTAATTAAAATAAGCGTAAAATTAATTTGTTATCCTAAATATATGGGTAAAATATAGTCTATTGATTTGAGCATAGTATTTTTGGTTGAATTGCAGTTTGATGGGGCCTGTTAACCAAATTTCTTATCAGTCTCAACCGATGGTCCCATTAACCAAATTGCTTATCAGACAAGTCTCAACTGATGGTTCTGATTAGGAATCCAGTTGTGTTGAGTTCAACACTATGCCCAACAGATGTCGCATTCAACTTTCTTCCATTCCACAGGCTATTACAATACATCTATAATCTCATAATTGAATTGATGTGGTCGCGGTTAACAAAGACAAATATACACCTCCACATCTTGGAATTGTTTCTACTTACTCTTAGATCAGCTGTTATAACAAATCATGGAAGCTAGTAAAGGCCATAAGGATAAGATCTCACTTCATATCTGATGGACCAGCACAAGTTCAAATGTTCGATCATAAAGTTGTTCTAGTCAATATTGAAACTTAGAAGCAAGGGTTTATTTTTCAGTTCTTATTTATCTTTTCTCTTTGATTCTTATGTATTGCCTTGAAATTGGACCATATAAAGACAGGTCAGCAGCAATGTATCTTTCAACCCACAATTCCTCAATGTTATATGTCTGAGCACCCTTTTTAGGTTTGCTTGCCTAGGCTTTTGAGGCTAGGCACCTGGACCACTTCCACATTGCAGGGCACACCTCTCCTGACTCTTAACATCTACACCAGTGGCACCATCACGGGAAGAAGTGGTGATCAGGGGAATAAAGTCCTGGTTTTCAGGGACATAGAGAACACTTTTCAAAGTCCCGAACCAGTTATGAAAGTTTATCTTGTTTACATTGTCCTTCTGAAGGACGATTGTAATGATTGTATATTTTCCATTTACATCATCTACAAGAGTAGAATTTGCACTTTGTCAAAAAAAAAATTTATTTGATTTGATAATATTGACGATATTTAATTAGGCCTTCAATTAATTATCGCTCCCACTAATTTTTCTTCAAATTGATAGACCTCACTACCAATTCGGAAGATTGCATCATACAATCTTCTAGTGAGCCAAGATCTAAAACAATTAAGTCAATACTCAAGAAATGTTAGTGCTCATGCCCGATTATTAAGGTAGGCAACACTTACCAATTGCATCTCATGCAATTCTTAGATAGATGGTATGCGCAACTCCTTGTCATAGTTCATCTCTATGCTTTTAGACACTTAATCCTATTAAGGTCACCTAGTTAAGCATGACCCATAAGGCAACATGATAGAATATGCACCCTGATATGGCAGACCCACATATCTACCATCACACTTCTACGAGATAGACAGCGCGACACGCTAGGACGTGCCCACGCTTGGTCGATCAAACTTTTCATGTGTGCTTCTTATGTAAAGCATCTTAGACTTTATATTTATTGAGAGATTTATATTTATATATACATATACATATACATATCCAATCACCACGTACTTATAATATGTATCATACACATGCTACATCCACAAATGAGAAATATGCAATTATAAAACATGAGCAATGGTTATGGTCATATCAGTGTTCTAAAAAAAGGTCGTGCAGCCCGCATCAACTGCATGCATATACTCATCCGCTTATAAGGCCGATTAGTCACTGATTTTTAGATAGACATTTGTTATCTCGGACCAAACTATATTGTACTTGTATTGATAACTTTCTCTCAATGTAATATTTTGTTGTATGTCTTATACATGAGTTGCATACTTATTTAATGTTTGTTTTTTTGGACCTCTTGGATATGCGGATATCTATTTGTATGATTTGGTTAGTCTTCATTGTTATGTACTTGTGTTAAACCATTTTGTGTGTGGTTCATTGGAGTTTATGCTTAAATGATTCTAGAATGCATTCTAACTAGTGCTTAAATTTTCATTGAAACTTTATATTTGAATCTATCTCAAATTTTAGGGTCCATATATACAATTGTACAAATTAAATATCCAATTGTTTGATTAATTTACAATTTTACATAGAATAATTAAATTGTTAAAAATCAAAAACCGCATATACTTCCGCATATACTCTCGCATACCGCGTATACACTATAAGGTGACCTCACCGCATGCATGACGCATACCGCTTTTTAAAACACCAGTCATATCTATTGTAATTCCTTGGAGCCACAAGGAATTACTACCACCTAAGGTCTACATCATAATGTAACAACCTGATGTTGATTAAGATCTGTGCTCAATGTTTTAAAAAACGTTAAGCGGTAATCGTGCGGACAGCACCTTGTAACTGGTTAAGCGGTAAGCGGCCGATTAAGCGGCCGATTTTAAAAAAAACGGGTTTTAATTTCCTATATAATTTTATACAAAATTACATATATATGTATATAAATACTAATACTCTTTGAAACTTTTATATATATCTAAAGATTCTAAACACTCTACCCAACAGTAAAAACACCCAATTAGTTTATAAGATAGCTATAAGACAATAATTATAGTCATAATATAATAAATAATAGATTTGACATAGATAAAATACCCCCCACATACATGATTCAGAAATATTTTTGCATCACATGTTTACATAGTTAAGCAGTAAACAATAGACTCATTATTGGATACCTTTCTAACTTATTGTTATATGTGCATATCTGCCATATCATCAATTAGTCATACATTACAGCAGTACAATTAACTAAAGTATGCATTCTAAAATTAGATAATAGTTACATATATTTTACTTGTATAAATTACACTTTACAACAGTACCCTATTATCCCAACTTGCATACAGTAAACAATAGACTCATTATTGGATACCTTTCTAACTTATTGTTATATGTGCATATCATCAATTAGTCATACATTACAGCAGCACAATTAACTAAAGTATGCATTCTAAAATTAGATAATAGTTACATTACATATATTTTACTTGTATAAATTACACTTTACAACAGTACCCTATTATCCCAACTTGCATACAAGTATGCATTCTATTAGACTAGGCTTATCATAGGATATTTAAGTTTAATATATTATAGTCAGTAATACTTGGGGCCATATAGTTTATATAAAGTTACAGGTGTACAGCAAAATTTACAAAAAACGGACAAAAAACGGCCAAAAAAGGGGAAAAAAACGGGAAAAAACGGCCGATTAATTACAAAAAAGTTAACCGGCGATTTTAGCAAAAATCGAACGGGCTGGGTGTCTGGCCGATTAATCGGCCGTTTAATCGGCCGCTCAGGCCGTTTTTAATTTCACTGTCTGTGCTAGAACCAATCTGGGTCGATCGGTTCAACTCTTGAACCGGTTGGTTTGCCTCCTAGTCAGTTGGTTGGTCTCTCGGAACGGTCGTCTGATCATTGGTCCAAGCAACTTCTGGACACTTCTACTACATGAGTTGGGCCACCAGCCGAACGGTAGGCTCCTCCTGTCGTCTGACCTCCTTGGTCCTCCAGCCGATCAGTTTGCCTACTAAAGCAAACAGTTCGTCAAGTGCAGAACGTCTTCTTTGTCATACCAACAAATAAAACTATCTTAATCCTATTTAACATGTTACACGGTGATAGATAAACCTCAAGTTACATTCGAGGAAGCATAGGAAGGAAAGAATGAATACTTTTACATATGAAAAAGGAGAGAGAAGTTCAGTGTGCAAATTGAGATATATAACAAACCATCCAACCAAGCACAGAGATCTAGGGGTTATTTGGCCATAATTATGCTAACATCCACCATCAAAATCCATTTGAGGGAAATGCGTGTAAATTATATAATATATATATATATATATATATATATATATATATATATAATTTACCATTGTATTCCCTAACACTTTAGTAATCAAGTTAAACATCATTTATGAATAAACTCCTATTCCGGGTATATCCTTTGTGTGTGACTCTATAGGTTCTAAGTTATGTTGGCAATAAATGTCCATAATTGATTTATGACCTCACAATTGATGAGTGGTATCTAATAAGGCATCATTGCTACCCAACTAATTGAAAAGTTGGAGAACTTCACATACAATTTTTTATTGATGCTACAGTGATTGTATAGTTCCTTTGTCTCTATTATCCGATTAAACTCAAGGCATGGAATCGTCATCCTAACACTTTAGTAATCAAGCTAAACATCATTCATAAATAAACTCCTATTCCAAATGTATCCTTTGTGTGTGACTCTATAGATTCCAAGTTACGTAGGCAACAAATGTTCATAAGTGATTTATGACATCACAAGCGATAAGTGGTATCTAACAAGACATCATTACTACCCAAGTAATTAGAAAGTTGGAGAACAACTTCAACCTACAATCTCTGATTGATATTACAGTGATTGTATAGTTCATTTATCTCTGATATCTAGATTGAACTCGAGGCATGGAATCGTCATCCTCTTCAACGTTCAATCCATGTTTCTTGAACTAGTGTAGACTGTCTGAGATACACGTGAACTCAATATCATATATTGGCTCACAGACCATGGCCATGCATGTCTCAGTCTTATCAAGTGGCCAGGATATCCAACTCCGATAGGAGGGACAGATCCCATCTACATTACTCACAGTCATCCCTATGTGTCACAATACACCCGAGTGCCACCTTTATGGCAACCCTTATTTAAGGTCACAATGGATGATGTCAAAGTACATCGTACGACATGTGATGAGTGTTGGTGACTTCAGGTCTAAGAACCACAACCACCACCATCATTATATGAGTTGATTCTGACTATCATGCAATGGTTCCATGTATCACTCTCAAGGTGGATCTATCTAGTACATTGTTCCCTAACAAGTGCATATGAGCTTGGTTTGATATCACATACCATGAGTAATGAGATTATGTCATCAACCCACACACACTCTAGTCTTATGTACTACTGTTGTCTATTTTACTTTCACAGTAACATCTGACTAGGGACATAACAAAAATGTATGTACTCTTATCATACACATGATCTCATTGTCTAGGTCCTAAACCTGAAGACATATGTCATCGAGTATCATCATTCTTTAGACATTTAAATTACACCATCATCTCATAACTAAACAAAATAGAATAAATAGAATTCCCTTTTATTATTATCAAATAAATTACATCGTGTCACATTACAATCATCATATGATTGGCTCTTTGGACATACATACCAACATTATATTGACATCTCTCATCCAACAAGGCTACAACTTCATGTATTGCAGGCTCAAGAAAGTCATGATATATGACTGGTGTCATATCCTTGAATTTTAATAGTGATACTAATGTTCCATATACTACTAATTTGGTTGATAAATGTGTTAGGTAAGTCCAAGCTTATAGACCAAACTTGTCATCTCTTCTTCCACTCTTCTTATAAAATCAGTCTGTGCAGAGCCCGTGTGAACCTAATGTCCCTTTCAATATAAGTTGATTTACCAGATCCCCGCAATGCTTGGCAACTGCCAGTTTATGTTCCTCTAATACAAGATCTCAAGAGCTTGAAGAGTATCCATGGGGTGTTAAGAAAGGTTGTTGTTACTTATTTATTGATCATCTAAATCTCATCAATATCATCTCCTTCCTTAGTTGCTCCACTTTGCAGTGGTAGTATCACGAAAGTTCAACAAGGAGTTGGAGTTGGGCTCATCACATTTGTCTTTTCGATTGATAGTGTCAGCTTGTAAATATTTTCCGCTCCACTAAGTCAATTTTTATTATGAAGTTTAACCCCCAAAAAATCATTTTGTTATAATGGTTTTCATTGTCTGATGGCTTTCTTGATTTTTTTTCTTGTATTCACAAGGCTTTTAGTTACAGGTAAATTAGAGATGTGATGCAGATCTAATATATGTGTATACAGATATTCAGAGATGTTTGATGTGTTGTTATAGTGGTTAGAAGTGTTACGGGTTTTAAACCCTGATTCTTCTGGATCTGGGTTTTTTGGGGTGTTTTGTCATGTCTAAAATGATGATTGCATTGGAGTTCATGCCAGATTTATGTGATGGTGATCTTATATTCGTGCCAGATTTATGCGATGCTGATCTAATACATCTATATACAGATGTTCAGAGATGTTTGATGTGCTAGTATAGTGATTAGCACTGTTTAGGGTTTTAAACCCCAATTGTTTTGGATTTAGTGTTTCTTGGTATTTTGGGTGTTTTGTCATGTCTAATGTGATTTTAATGTTAGATTTAGGCGAGATATGAAGTAGATGTCATTTCAGCGTTAGTTGAGCCCTAGACTAGAGTTGAAACCCTTAGTTTTAGGGCCTTAGGGCTAGAACGGGGTCCAGCTGGCTATTGGGAAAGTTTGCCAGATTTTGGCTTGATCAAGGTAACTAGGGCCTTAGGGCTAGAACGAGGTCCAGCTGGCTATTGGGAAAGTTTTCCAGATTTTGGCATGATCAAGGTCAAAGGTCAACTGACTTGCCACAAAATTGAACTGACCTTTGGTGGCAATGATGCTTGATGTCAGGTACATGTTGGCTGACCTATTAAGAAGTTAGGCCCACTAGTCAGATCGACTTTTCACAAGTCCTAGGTCATCTAGGTGGCTAGGCAGTCAGTCTAGCCCCAAAAGAACCTTGGGAGACAAGGCGCCTAGGCCGAGGCCTAGGCATTTGTAGGCAATTTGTTTCAATATTTCTCTCTCATATGTTATATGTATACATATCAAAATTTGTAATATATTAAAAAATTTGTTATGTAATTAATATTACATGGCGTATCATTATTGTGTAGATACAAAGAAATCAAAAATTAGAAATGTAAGCCTAAATCAAGTATACTAATACATTAAAGCAACATGAAGAGTATGTATCAGAGGAAGAAGAAAAGAATGACAGCAGCAGTATTGAGGAAAGAAAGATATATAAAATAACAAAGAAGAAAAAAGAAGAACGGACCATAGCTGCAGTACGAGATGTGGAAGGAAGTGTAGGTAAAAGTAGGAGGTAAAAAAGTAAATCAATAAAATTAAAGAGAATGAGCAACTGGTAGGAGGAAGAATGAGGGAAGAAGATATAGGAGAACGAATCAGTTCGAGATGGAGGAAGAACTTAGGAGATTGATGGAATGTGGTTGTCGGGAGGTTGAAGAAGAGTAGGCCTGTAGGGGGGTACAGTTGGAGTTGATGGGAAACAGTATGAAGATAAGAAAAGTAGTAGACGAGATTACAGTAGGAGAAAAAAGAATGGCAAATTAAAGAAGCAGCAGCAAAAGCAACATTGGATGACTAGATGAGAAGAATAACAAGGGCCAAAATCAGCACCAATGTTAAAGGAGCAGAAAGAAGGGCAAAGAACTCAGTAGCAGTAGCATGGGAGGAGCAGAAAGAAGGGAAAATGCAGTAGCAGCATTGTGGGAACAAAAAGAAAAAATAAAAACGAGGAGCAGTGGTAGCAATGAAATCAGACAAGATAAAGAAGTGGAGAAGGGTTGATGAGCAAAGAGAGAACAAGAAATACATAGTATTTCTTCTTGATGGATTCAGGGACAGCCCAACTCCAGTCCAAAAGCACCTAGGTGACCCCCGCCCACAGCGTCTAGGCGTACACCCAAGCCGCCTAGATTTTCTAGCTAGGCTGGGTACCTTTAATTTTAAACCAAGGGAACCGCCTAGGGCACCTAGGCAGCCACCCAGACAACACTGCACAAGTCAAACCGACCTCTGGGTTGCTGGCAAGCCAATATGAACATTAGTGAGAGGGCATGCTTTTGGGAGATCAGCCGACCAGGAAAGCTTGGACAGATCTCTCAAAAGGCCGTCCGACCTTTTGGGTCACCAGACTGCTTTCTGATAGAGCGTTGTTTTGTCTTTTCAACCAATCCTATAGCCACCCCCATCAACCCCAAACTGTGAACAACAATCTGTTTTGCTGTGTTCGGCCCTCTGATGTTGGTGAAACAGATTTGTTGGTGATTCTTAGGGTTCTTGGTATCTTCCCCCTTGGACCTTATTTAGAAGGGAAAAAAGGTGATCAGGAACAAGGATGCGATTTTACTGAATCTTAACAAGTTCATGCATCTTTTTGATGGATTGCAGTAAGTCCTTCATATTTAAACCTTCAAAATTCTGTAGTGCATGGCGCTTCATAGTCCCTCATCCAGCAATAGTCAGATTCCCAACAAAATCAAGAAAAAAGGGTGTCCAATATCCCAAGACAAGCCACCATTGTGTCTCAGTATGCAATATGAGATTACAAGCTTGATCGTAAATTCGTAATACTGTCTTAACATAGAAACTTACTAGACCATACAACTTTAAGTAACAACACTTGCAGGATATAGATGAATGAAGGCACAACTTTAGTACCTAGTACTCAATACATGATTCAGATCATGGAACAGGACTTCGACTTCGAGCCGACTTTGACAGGTGTGGACATGGAAGTTTGTGGAAATGTCGAGGATTTTTACAACCAAACTTCGACGCAACTTTGAAAAAAATTAAGCTAAAAATAGTCATTTTGTGATGAAATTTGATAGATTTCATCAAATCTAACTAAAAAACACAATATATGTCTACATATAGCCATCCATATAGGTTTACATATGTAGATAAATACACAATTACATTCAGTCGTCTCTGAACTACAGAGTTCTTCCATATATAAAGTTTGTGACACTAAACAAACTACATCAAAATGGTGTAAATCTATTGTAGATTTAGCAGAGAGGGGGTCAGTCTATTACTATTAGCTTAGAATAGTAAAAATTAACATCAAAATCATCTTAACTCAAGCTCCAACACTTTTTCCCCCTCATACAGCAAACTCCACAAAACACCAGAAGAATGTCGCCAACTTCGATGACTTTGACAGATGTCAAGGACATTGTGGATTTTTTTAATGGACTTGGGTCAACTTCGTCGACATATGGAGAAATGTTGACAACTTCGACGAAATGTCAAGGATATTGTGGAATAAGGATGTTTACATGGATTCGACGTCGCCGGCCGTCGACATAGACATTATCAGCAAAATTTCACCTCATGTCGAGGACATTTAGTACCATGATTTAGATCATAAAATATGTGTTTTTTAAAAGAGTCATGGACGGCTGCCTCAGCGTCCCGAAGGCATGGGTGCTTAGTTAGGCCCTTAGGCATCTGTTAGGCGGCAGTAAATAAAGCGGCCACTTTTGGCCCACTTGGCTGTTCACCTCAGGCCTTGCTTTGGGCATCCGTTTCAGCCCACTTTTTTAGACCTCCAAAATCTGTTTCATATTCATTATATCATCTGGTGTTCAAAAGAGGTTATGTATTTCAATCTATTACATGCTACTTATATACTAATATAAGTATGTAACACTACTTTATCTCACTACTAAAATAATTATATACAAATTTTGTTATGTACCGTAGTATAGAAATTAGTTATACACTACTGCAATTTGAAAATATACAACTGTAGCTTGTATTTCTACTGTATAGCATACTATATTATCATTTTTTCATATACTTAATTGCTTATAAATTGTATACTTACATTCTTAGTTCTTATATTTAATAATATACATGAAATTTGGAAATAATAAGCACAAATGGATATAATTTTATGATACACTGCATGGTTCTTAGTCTATACAGTCATGCATTTCATTAATTAATATACATGCAATGTACTATGTGCACATACTCATACTTTAATAATATCATGTACATGACATGCACACATATAGCAAAACTTATATGTTACATTTTCTCCCTTCATGTACTATGTACCACTACTGTATATAGAACGCACTGGCTACTGCTGTATATTACTGATTTTGTATATTACTATATGAGCGTATTACAATTGATATTTTGTTCATTCAAAACGTTAGATAATAGAAAGTTTTATTATTTATTAGTTACTAGGATCATTTGTAATATGGACCTAATTGTCTTGGCCCATTAGTGTAGTTGCTTCTTTTCCTATATAAAGGACAGGAGTTTTTTGTCTATCAATAAGAAATACAACACACAAGGGAAATTTCCCACTAATCCTGTCTCCCACATAGTATCAAAACCACATGGTATGAGAGAGATGATATATATTATTCCAGCTATTTTGACCTTCATGAAGCTTTGTATTCTTCAGCACATCCATGCATTCGGTATTTCAATGTCTTTATGGCACGTCATTCGCACTGAGCATTGAGTATCTTTCACCTGTTTCCAGTGCATAGATGGTCTATCTCTTTCCCACTGACATCGTACTTCTTCATTTTTGAGCCACAATATGCACATGGGTTGATTGTCTGCACTTATTCCGATAAGGCACCTCTTTTAGGTGAGGTTGAGGGATCTCATTTGCAGCACTAACACGTTGGAACAAAGCTTATTGCGCTTATTCCAGCCTCTTCTTCCCTCCGACGTTAGTGTTGTGGTGATTGCTACATTCTCATGAGATGGATGTTTACTTTATCACATCAAAAATTTCTGAAGCTCGTCAATGATAAGCCTGCAAGTATTTCACGTGCAAGGATTCTAGGAGAATAGAAGAGGGCTAGTTTGTTGTATTGAATATAAGAAACCTTGCTCCTATAAATAGGAGGACGGGGAAGCGTACAGACATAAGACTAACCCTAATGGGCCAAGACACTTGGCCCATATAACAAAGACACTAATAACTATAATAAACAGACTCTCTTAACATTCTCATGAGATGGATGTTTACTTTATCACATCAAAAATTTCTGAAGCTCGTCAATGATAAGCCTGCAAGTATTTCACGTGCAAGGATGATGTTCAATCACATTTTATCTTTACTAGGCTACTTTATTCGCGTCTTCTCCAAGTTGCATCCACTGTTTCTCAAGTGTTAAGATGGCATTTCTAGTGATCTACTTGTTTTTTTTCCTTGATTGCACCTTTTCATCTTGTCAAGCCCCCGAGTTTCACGCTCCAGATTCATGGATCCAGCACGACAATCATCAACACCTCATTGTGTCCGTGCCACATTGTCATGTCCATGGTCTTTTGTACTTTGGTCCAGTTGGCTACACTTCTCAGACAATTGAAGATATGTCTATTGCTACATCATGGAATGTGTTGACTGTGCTTATTCCAATATCAAATTCCTTTCAAGTGAAGATGGCATAATCATGGTGCTTTGATCGTCTGCTACAGATTGATGGTTGTGAGTTTTGACTATGGCGCTTGGATTCCATCTATTAGATATTCTTCATTCTAGATGCACTTCAAAAGATCTTTTCTAAAGCTCGAGTATTTCCAAGCCTACAAACCAAAGCTTCAAAGGAAGCTTTGATAAAAAGACTATTGGTTTGGTTGGAGGATAATGTTTAAAGGAGAGCGAGACTTTATTGTATTCTTTTTTTTACTCAAGGGGGTGAAGCCTCTTGTATGGAGAGTGATATTTTTATTTCTTATTTGTTGTGTCGTCTGATTGAGTCTAGTATGTACAAGTTAGATATGTGTTTCACCCAACTCCAGCTTGGGGGGGGGGGGGGGGGAGTTTCAGATGTTAGACTGCATTAATAGTTAATAGGTACATTTGTAATACATTTCTAGTTGTCTTGGCTGATAGGGTTAGGTCTGTTTCCTTGTACTTGCTTTCTCTCTTATAAATAAGAAAGGAAGATGTAGTCTATCAATAAGAAATACAACACACAAGGCAAATTTCCCAACTAATCTTGTTTTCCACACAAACAATGTCATCACTAATTCTGCGGTTTCATTGTATTTTGTAGATGGCCACTAATATATGACAAAGAAAAGCAAATGGTTATTTTCTTCATTGTTTTCTATTGGCTCATTGTATTATAATTGTTTTACAAATGATCATATTGTAGTGTATGGTGAATTTTAAACTTATCACATGGTTTTCATATGTATGAAAGTTCCTAAAAAGATATTTATGTATGATTGTGTGTAATTTTGTATAAAATGTTATAGAAATTAACCATCCGGCATCTGCATTTTTAAAAATTAATAAGTGCCCGCCTTATGCTCAAGCGGCGACAAGGTGTTGTCCGGACGAGAACCCACTTCAAGAAGTTTTCTGATCTATATCCATCTCCATCTTACAACCAAGTAACAAAGTCAGTACACTCCCGTTTCACACTTATTAAAGCATTTTAAATATAAATCCAGAAAATCTAATATAAATCAAATCTTTGAATAGAAAGCAATATCTATCCTTTCTAATACTTTCTATAGTTTACTTTCTGGTGATAAAATGAAGCAGGCCATCTCAAATTTCTGATGCCCAATAAATTATTGATCATAAAAAAATTATAATGGTCTAACCTTTACCAAGCCTTCTTGAAAAAGAATTTCAATTACTTCTTTCAGAATCGGAAGTAAACCAGAATGATGTACACCAATTCCACGCTTCAACACTGACAGCATATTAGAGACCTGCAGATTATCGATGTACAAAAAAATATATAATTAGGAAACATGTAAACAGTTTGCATAGCGCATGTGAAGAAAGCAACTGGAAGTTTCTTGTGAAAAAAAAAAAATCAAACAAAGCATATCATATGAATTTTTAGTTTGAACCTTCCAGCACTAGAAGCTATGATTTTTAGAATCAGCATCAATTACATTAAAGAAATCAGCATGTTGGATGATGCTACTGAAAACAGCTTTAGCATCAGATGATACACAGGATACTCAGCCATAATTCATATCCCACATCAAACAAGGTTCCTAAGGTATCTATATGATAGTATTTTATAATCATATTTTTTCCAAAAGCCGGTATCTTGTATCATATTAAATCGTCACATAAGATCAATCTGGTCAGCGAAGATGCATTGCAGTGTCGCACATAGGTTGGTGAAAACCAATGATTTTGAAGCAGAAAGAGGGAGGCAAGAGGAGAGGACCATGTACATGCTAGAGCACCGGAAGGGCACTTTTTTATTAGCGGATTATGAGTTTACACATATTTATACACACATAAATAATCATATTTTGGACTTTTTTACACATTTAAATCCAGTATATATAATGAACTCAAAACTGGTTACACTTGGTAGAATGAATAAAATTATAATTGGTAGTTAATATATATCATGCTAGTACTGATATATCACAATATGCAAGTAGTACTGATATATTACAATATGTAAGTAATGGTCAATTGTTTCATTTCTATACTTAGTAACTACCTGAAGTAACCATAACACAATGCTTTGTAGACAGTATAGTATACAATTTGCATTCACTAGCCAGTATATCGTATAATTCGTCATAAGTAAACACAATTATATTTTAACAAGAATATTTCTAGTAAACAGCATACTGTTAAGTATAGAATGACTTAATTATTACTTAATCCTAGTTCCTAGAACACTAACCAATATCATCTGTAGTGACATTATGAAACCGTTGGTTGGTCTTTCACTATAATTACATATAATGGTAGCAGAATCCGTGATCTTTGTTTGTTGTTAAACAAGTAGGTTTATATACAAATATCATTTATACATAAATATATGATTTTTATTTGATATAGATTGCTTACCTACCTGGTAAGTCGCATGTAATCCAAGTAAAGACTAACAACTCTGCATGTGTGGATTATTATTTAACCAAATAAAGATAAAAGCAGGCTGTAACGCAAAAGGCGTCCTAAGATAAAAGCAGACTGTAACGCAAAAGGCGTCCTACAAAGCAGCTGAAGTGGCAAAAAAACAGAGCCATTAGGGGGCCTAGGTGGGAGAAATCAGGTGCATAAGGACATGCACCTAAGGTCCAAATTAGATGCCCAGGGGCCTTGATCACTTAAACGGCCGCTTGAGCACTTTTTTAACAACGGATCAAAACTATAAACACAAATGACAACCCACTCCATCAACTTCTAACATTACCAATGCGATAAAAACCAATTACTCTAAGAAGATGCACACCTTGATTTCAAAAAAAAAAATTTACAACCAACACCAATCAGTCAAACCAACAAAGGCTAGAAAGTTGCACTACTATAGGATTACTAAAGACTATCAAACTAGTTGATAGGCATGCACCGAGGACATAGGTATTTTTATTGTTATGCAACAAAATACAATAACAAGTATATTGGCTGTTGGTTATCTTTAGTACACATTTTCTATTACATCCCAGGGCTTCATCAAGCCTTATCGGATGTTATACTGTAACTCTATAGTAGGCATCAACAAGACTTCTAAATCTATCATCACAACGAATGCATTAAATCAACACACTAAAAATGATACATCAAGCAGTACATAGAACCCCTTTTTCTTAATGAGATTGATAGATATGAATAAATAAAACATTTCAAAACATCTGTTAACTAATTCTTCCAAATATATGTAAAACATAAAACTAAAAGGTAAAGAAGATGACTGAACAGAATGTCACTTTTTTATTACTTCTCGTCACAATTTGAAGTAATCACTTATTGATTAAGACATGAAAGAAGACCCACTTTTCTGATCAAAATAATAAGAATAATCATAAAGAAAATTAGCATAGACAGAATGATTTGCCTGAGGAAGTTTTTTGTCATCATCAGAAAGTATATCCATTGCACTCCAAAAGATGGTCTCCACGTTCACCTTCTCATCTTCTTCAAGTAAATCCATCTTAATCATCTATATGCAAAAAAAGAGAAATTCAGCACATCCATTAGCTTCCTAGTGGCACAAAAAGTATCCATGTTCTTTCAAACTTATAAAAATAATCAAGCATGTATGGTTAAATTTGAACTCTAAGAGAAAACAAAATAAGATGCCAAAAGCTCGTTCATGTAAATTGTTGAAAAGTGGGGAAACTCACTTGTTATATTAGACGGCACACCCGTCCTATATATAAGAGAAGGGGGAAAACACTACAGACTTGGGACTCAAGTAAATCTATATCAACCGGACACTTAAGCCATATACTAATTAACCTATTAACTAAATAGGGTAATAATACTTTCTAATACTCCCCTTCAAACTGGAGCGTGGATGAAACTCATGTCCTAGCTTGTCACTCCCCATACAAAAATTTGTCAGTACCCCTAAACCAATATTTCCCAACTAAAAACATATGATGACGCCTCGTTTGAGTTGTGTTCTGCAGGCTAGGAATACTCGGCCTTTGGAGAACGTTGTTTGAAGTGCGCCTGGAATGAAGAACATCTGATAAATGGGAATCTAAACGCCACAACAAAATCTTGCCACAATCAAAATGGAGCAGACGATCAAAAGTATCCACTACGCCATCTTCACTTCAACGCATCCCACATACATAACGAGGCACGAACACGGAGGCACAATGTCGATGTAGCAACAGGTATCTTCAGTGAATCAAAAAATGACCCAGGCGGCCGCTTAATCGGCCAAGACCCTCATCCGCCTAATTTAGTCCCTAAGTGCCCGGTTAAGCGTTTTGAACATAATTGCCCGCTTTTTGCCCGCCTCACCCGCTTTTTCCCGCTTTTTTCCAGCTTTGTTTAAAAATACTAATGTAAGCATCTAAGATTGATTAATTACATAGTCCAAGTAATGTCGACTATAATATATGAAACTTGTATACATTAAATGTTCTATGATATAGCTAGTCCTAATTTAAAATGCATATTTTGTGTGTAAACTGTAATAATTGGGCACTGCTGTAATGCATCTAAGTAAATATCATATTGTTCTTCTATTATACTTCTAATGCATGATTAGTTTTACTGATTTCCTTGCTGCTTTCAGTGATTAATGATTGGTACTATTGGTTAGTATTACTTTAATGATTACTTTAAATCAATCATTCACAGTTTGTTATTTACAATTACTTATCTGCTTGCTGATTTTAGTGATTAGAGATACTGATTAATAGTAAAGTATTGATGAATACTTAGTTAATTACTGATTTGCTAATTAGATATGTATAGAAGTTCCTTAGAAATATATTTTATATACATATACATGTAATTTTGTATAAAAATATATAAAATTTAGACACCCATTTTTTTCAAAAATCGCCTGCTTAATCACCCGCCTACCGCTTAATCGGTTACAGGGTGTTGTCCGCACGCCTCCCGCCTCCCGCTTTCTGATACCTTGGGTATCTTCAAATTGTTTGAAAAGTGTAACCAACTGGAACTAGAGAAAAAAAATCATAGACGTGCATAATGTGGCACAAACAGAAGCTGAACAAGGTGTTTATGACTACCACATTGGTTCCATAAACCTGGCACATGAATCTTTTTTTTTCTTTTGGGGCGGGGGGCTTAATAGGAATGAAGACACCATCAAGGAGGAGCCCAAGTAGATCAGTAGAAGAGCTATGTCAACATAATCAACTCGGAGAAGACTCAATGAAAGTAGCTTGGTGAAGGTAAAAATCTAGATGAATCCTTACATATACAAAATTTAAAGGCTAGAAGATGACGAGCTTCTGAGGAGTCTGATGCGAAAAAGCAACCATCTATCTCAAGAGAATTCAGCGAGAATCATCAACTGAAACGTCATTAACACTAGCGATAAAAATAGGCTGAAATTAGTGCAGCAAGTTCTTATCCTGACGTACACAATGCGGTAGGAATGTGAAAGCTTGGTGTCAATGCTTTAAGTGAGATTCTTCAACGCTATCTGAAAGCGATGACCAACTGGAATTAGTGCAAATAGCCAACTCTCATGTAAAGCAATGCTTAATGGGAATGACGTGTCACAAAGATATCGGAAGAGTTGATGTGTTGAAGAATACAAAGCTCCATGAAGATAGCCTCGAATGTATTATCTCTCATCTCTCTCCTCATATGCTCTCTCGTACTCTCCTCTATATCCCCCCCCCCGCACACCAAATATGAAGAGTATGAGTAGGTGGTGTTTAAAAGTGACATGACCCCCGTACTTGGAAAGAGACGCACAAATTATGAGTGGGAGGGAAGGAGAGGAAAATGTAAAATAAGAGGTGTAGTATGTAGAGAACAGAAACCGATAATCAGAATTGATATGTAAAACGACTCATACATAAGATCTGGAACTGGATAGAAAAATTAAACGGATCTTTTCTTGACCCAAAAAGGAGATTTGTCTGGCCCTTAGGCCGTCAAATCTAGGAGTGCGGAGATTATCATTAAGTTTTGGAGGAGAGAAAGACCTTTGGAGGACGACATAACTTGAACTAGAAGCAAACAGACCTCTTCAGAACTGGACATGTCGTGTGAAGTTCTGGCACGGTGTGTAACTTTGTTGGTCGAAGATGACCTCCCAACAACACGTCGTGTGGAGATTCTGAACGTATAGGATTTTGAAGACAAAAAACAGATTTCCATCATCATGTCGTGTAGGCGTGAAACAGACTTCCATCAACACGCCATGGTGGGATCTGACACGCAATGTAACTTTTAATATGAACAAAACCATTCGCCACAGAATGATTTTTAGACTGTGGCATGTCGTGTCGGTCAAACAACACGTCGTGTCGGTCAAACAACACGTCGTGTCGGAGGTCATTGATGCACGATCTGGACGGAAATTGGTGTCATCCTGGAGAACACAAACCTGGGAAGACGCACTGAAGGGTGACAGGAATTAGCATTGTCACTTCTTATAATGGATCATGTGAATATGAGGTAGCAACATTCCCTTTCTAGACCACAAACATATATGGACAGGAATAAATACGTTCAGTGAAAGACGTCCAACAACTGGTGGAGGCTTCTAGGATGGCAATAACCACAGGGGATGCTTGCTGGACCATGAACTGATCTGGAACTTCGACACACCGTGTTGGAAATCTGACATGTCGCGTAGGAGTGAAACAGACTTCTATCAACACGATGTGTTGGGATCTAACACACCATGTAACTTTTGTTCCGAACAAAACCATGCGCAGCCAGACAATTTTTAAACTATGACATGGCGGCCGGCTGGACAACACATCATGTCCACGGCCATTGATGCATGATTTGGACAGGATTTGTCGTCGTCCAGCAGAACGCAACCCCAAGAAGACGCACCAGGGATGATAGGAATTAGCACATTCACTTCTGATAATGGATCAAGCAGAATTGAGGCAAGCAACAGTCCCTTGCTAGACCAAGGACCGATCTGGATTCGAGACAGGAATTAGCGTCGAGAAAACGTCCCACGAATTAGTGGAGGCTTCGAGGATGACAACAGCCACAGGGAAACCATGATCTGGACAGGAATTAGCGTTGTCAAGGGAACTAGGATCGGGGAATGACAGTACCTCCCTTGTTGCTATGTCTTTATTTGTTGCTACGATAGCGTCACATCAGAGAAGATCTCTAGGGGAAACAGCGGTAGATGATGGTTGGGGTGAACCGCGCCTGCACATGACTAGGACGACAACCTTCGAGAAGAGATGACGCGACTTGGATGACGACCATAAGAGAAACTTGATGGTTGCCTTTGACTATGAATTAGGGAGATGGTTGGGAAGGATGGCGTCGGCGAATAGATGAAGATTTATATGAAAAAAGAAGAGAAACGACCAAGGTCAGGAGCATGTATGGCAGGCAAGCGGCCTAAGCCATGGACAGACGACAGCCGCCTGCAAGCGAAGCTCTCTTTTTTTCTCTCTAGTGTTAGATTAAGTGCTCTTATACCATATTGAAAAGTGTGAGGGAAAACCCAAATGTGTTGTTATATTAGATGGCACACCCATGTCCTATATATAGGAGAAAGGGTGGAAACATTATAGACTTGGACTCTAGTAAGGTTGTATGGGCCGAGACACTTAAGTCCATTAACTAGTTAATCTATTAACTAAATAGGCTAATAATACTTTCTAATAAGGAGAAAGAAGATGTGGAACAAAGAGAAAAAAGATGTGGAACAAGGAGGAAGAGAAAGAGGAGAAGAAAAAAACCTTGGAAGAGGAAGAGAAAGGGGAGAAGAAGATGCTTAACAAGAGGAGAATGGAGGAAGAAGATGGTACATGGAGGACAAAAAAATGGAGTCGTGTGTTGTAGCTTGTAGCTTTGTGGTGAGAGGGCTTGATCTAGTAGTGTTGCTTGAATTTGGGTTACAGTTAGCTGCTATAGTAGGGAAGTTGTTGATGTTGGCGCTCCACACGCTAGCGGCAGCTGCTCCCCCTGAACAAAACGATTGCTCCACACGAACATTTCTCCATGTGATGAGTTCTCCACTCACTGCTACTGCTCGACAAAGAGAAGACGAGGATGTTGATGGGCGGAGAAGAAGAGAGAGGTTAGGGCAAGAGTCGGGGAAGAGAGATGTTGCGGAGATGGGGGGGAAGAACAAGGTCAAGGTATGGAGTCTGGGGTTTATCTCGAGGGAGGGTTTTAGGATTTTTTTTGCGTGAACTTAAGAGTCATTTGACTGTGTGTCTACAGTGACTTTGGGTCGTGTCCAACCCACATCCCAATCGTGTTCAGGCAGTGTTCAGGCCCATAACAAATATACAAAAATTGGACACTCCAGAGTCGTGTCACCGCGTCCACGCGTATCCAAGGCCACAACACCTCCCGAGAAGTGCATGTGCTTCCTAGATCACTTGGTATGTTGGGACCTCAAGAAAAAGACATTCACATGCTAACCAGGGTCGAACGGATAGAGAAAGCATGGTACACAATTCATGTTGCAGAAAGCCTAATGCCTACTAAAGGAGGCACAGGTGCTACATGGAGAACGTGGAAAGGGGGCGTAGGGACAGGCACAGCAAGGAACAAGGGCCACTGTGAATGATAGGGAGAAAGTTTGATGGTAGGGTTCCCCATACTAAAAAAGGCAGAATTGAAGTTGTGCACTATAGTGCGTCGTCGCTAGGTCACATTACAATACTAATAATAGGAGGGGAATGAGGGGGCAAGGGCACCTTGGTCAAGGAAATATTGGTAATCTACAAGTTTGCAACAAGAAACAATCAGATGCTCGCTCTCAAGCCTCAAACATCAACATGGCGGTGGTCCAACACAAGGGAGGTCATGGTTGGCTGCCACTAGGAAGAAGAGAGGAAGTCTCTAAATTGGTTCTTGCAATAAGTGGCAACCATTGGTTACAATTATGGAAAGTGGTGTGCATCAACAAAGAGATAAGAAAGGAGGGTCATAAAGTGAGGAATTTGTAAGGGGGTGTGATTTAACCGGTTCGGTGGTGGAACAGGGTTGTTGCAAGCATTCCCAAACATGTATGAGGGAAGGGGTTGGATCTAGACCTGAGGTTTAACATCTTAGGTTCCAATACCAACTCATGGGGGATTATTTCTATTACACACTTATACCTGATTAATTCAAATTTCTTCAAAACATAATCAAGAAATCAACTACTCAAACATAGCCCCACCGACGGGATCTGATATCTATAGCTAAACTAACAACTATATTGACTCTAGATAGTTGCACATGATTATTGATAAAAGAAATTCCTAAACAATAGACATTTTGCAAATAGATTATAGAAAAATAGCAAAACTAGGTAGAGATGTCTTTTAGGCCTGAACCCGAGCATAAACGCAGTTTGTCCTACATGAGCATCACATATTTCAAAAGCAGTAGCTTATGCACTTTGGATCTTGTACCTGAGCAATCTTGGTTGTAGTGGTTGGAAGATTGTTACGCTAAGCGGGCACTTTTCTACTTCGACTTGTTTGTGTGGCTTGTTTAACTGACCACTTCGGAGTTAAGCCACTTATTCAAAACAAGTTCTAGAAGAGTCCAAGAACAAACATAAGAAAAGAAAGATTGATTGCCCAATGCCTTGAATAATATAAAATGTACAAGAAATCTACCCAAATATAGTGTTTGCAGGGCTACACAGAACTTACGCTCTAGTTTGTACATATTATTGTCGCTCATTAACCTGCGATAATCATGTACGTGGTAGTTCATGAATGAATATTATATAGATATTCTTGCATGAGTATTAGGTTAGTATCTTGAATTGAAAGTACTACGTTGTAGGTATCTTGAAAGTACTACGTTGTAGGTATCAAAAGTACTAGAAGAGTGTTGAAAATCTTTAATAGTATTGTACAGATCACATAAAGCATAATATATGTGTATTATATCATATTGTATTCGGACATACCATTCAATATAAACTACGTTGTAAGTGTATTTTGTTGGTTAACCGTTATAATATGTTGTAGGGTATCAAATATACTCTCATAATCATTGTTTGTTGTTCAACTTACATTTTTTAGCAATTACACAATATTTCTATAGAACAATGTCCTTTATGCTTATGTGTGCAAAATTACAACAAGTAACAAAATTAACATACACTTTACCTGGCCTAATCTAATAAATATGAATCATATTACTTGTTACTCACTATTTTAGTAACTAAAGTGTAGATATCGACATTGTTTCACTATATTGTCCGTTTTTCCAAAGGAATACACCTAATCGGCCACTTCAAGCTTTAGTGCCGAGGGAGTGTAGGTCATTACTTTACCGCTTCACTCATTCCAAAACTTGGGTCCAACAAATCTGTCATGAGTTAGTTTGACTCAAAGTAAGCATACAAAAGGATGATTGATTATGTTTTGATGGATCAACCCCATGATTTACACTTTATGATCAAGTAGCTATCCTAGGCCTGCCTAGGGGTACACTAGAAACCATTAGGGGTGACTCAATGCTTCCTTTGAAGTGGATACGGGCATTGCTTCAATCAACGGCCCAATAGTGTGATGAATATGGTGTCAAACACTCAAAAAGAAGATGACAAGGAGTTTGAGAATGTGTTCCCAGTCAGTAAGCCTAGCTACGACTATAATGATTGTGAGGATCAACGGCATTATGTCCTTAAGCTTCCTTAACTTTACGATCACCGTACCAATCTCTTCCATCATGAGGCTGAGAGCACACAATTCATGCATTGGTCCTTATCGACAGTGCTTGTGACATCAATATCATCTTGAACCTGATGTCCATTATGGGGGTTATGTCCACAACCCCATCCAAAGCCATCACCTCATTTTAATTGATAACACTAATTGACGAGTAATGCATTGATGCTTCGTCACATTGCTTATCATAGACTCTACATCGATACAGCATTACGTGATTAATTACTTGAAGACCAACTAACAAATAATCAAAGGAAGAAAATGTCCAATTTCGATGTCGTTTCGGTAGCCACAGAAACAGAAATTTCGACAGAAATTTCGATAAATGTGTTCCTGACATTTTGACGGCATAATAAATGAATAAATTTATGAAATTTTACCAGAATGATCTACTAGTGTAGATCTACTCAAATACGTAATAATATTTCATATTGGATATGTGGGGGTGGGGTCTAATCATTTTTAAGTGAATGACCCTGAACTGTTTCGATGGGCATTTTGATGAGGATTTTTTATGTTAATTCTCAACGGTGAAATCAATGAATTAAGTCATTATAGTTTGCAAGCACAATATATGGACTTAAAAACACAAAATTGTGCAAAACAATATGATGTAGGTAGTACATAGTATATGAAAACGTAGAAAAAAATCGATGATTTGACTGTTTCGAGAGTTTCGTCAATCAATTTCGATGTCCGATTGCCACAGAAATAGAAATTTCAACAATTTCGTCGAAATTTTAAACATTGCTTTTAATCAAGACATTTTGTGTGATCCATTTATCAGCCACATGTTTTAACCGAATCACATATAGGTCTTTAGATACTTTTCACGATTTTGACAAACTTTAAAAAACTTCTCAAGTTTTTATGTATTAATTGTTTTTGAAGTTGAATTCCATGTTAACAAGTTTAGTGGCCCTCTTATGACATCCCAACCCAACCCAACATCACGCATTTCCTCTCCCTATCGCATACTACAACTACAGAGATTCGCTCTTTAGCTCTCTATCTAGCTATAAAACTCTTTCATGCTAAATGAGATATTCCATGTTATGTAGAAGTAAAAATATACATATACAAATTATGTGCGAACGTATATAAAAGTCATATATATGCGTGTATACGTGAGCATGCATGTGTCACACATGTGTATGTACATATATAGTGTGTGATACATACATATCATACATACATACATATATATACATACGTAAATGGTGTATATGTCAACTTGTTATTGTTTTTCCTCAGATTGTTTACCAATATTAACAATTGTTTTCCTTATTTTTTCCAAAAAAAAATCTCAAATAATGACTTTTTCAAGCAAGCCAAAAAATTGGCAAATCCCAAATTTGGCACTACGGTTGCGGCACACCTCATTGCAGAACGGTCCTAGAAGTTTGAATATTGTGCACAACACAAATGTTTCATTAAAACATGTTCTTTTTGTATTCCCCAACGATGCCTTCCACTGGAATTTCCCGGCAACACCATCATTGCCGCTCCACCACAAGCCCCTTGTGGTGAGTTAGATTGGAATCTGAGAGCCCAACCTATCTCTACAATGACTCGTCTTTATCAATCAGGAGGGACTAATATAGGACAGCATGCATAATTGATCTATCATCACGCTAGTCATCTGTGAGGTTTTTTGGATTAGACTAATTAGTCACATGGTCAAATTCGGGTGTTTAACTTGATTTTAGGGGAATTATTTATTTTTAAGAACTTAATTGTAAGTTTTAGATTTTATAGTGTTGGTAAAGGACAATGATATCAAGAACCAATGGAGGAAATACTTCCATAAGCTTTTCAATGGAGATAATGTAAATAATGTTAGTGACTCGTGTGACGGGGATACAAGAAATATCATTTACACACGACGAGTTTCACATTTTGAGGTCAAGAATGCCTTGAAAAATATGAAAATGAGAAAGGCATGCGGACCAGACGGTATTCCCATTGATGTATGGAAGAGTATGGGGGATGAAGGAGTTATGTGGTTAACAAATTTTTTTAACAAGATCATGAAGACAAAGAAGATGTCGGATGAATGAAGAAATAGTACTATAGTCCCCATCTACAAGAACAAAGGTGATGTTCAAAGCTGCACAAACTACAAAGGTATCAAGTTGATGAGTCACACAATGAAGCTTTGAGAGAGGATTGTTGGGCAGAGGCTAAGATCTATAACGCAGATATCAAACAACCAATTTGGTTTCATGCCTGGTAGATCAACAACAGATGCTATTTTTCTGATAAGGAGGCTTATGGAGAAGTATAGGAAAAGAAAGAGATCTTCACATGGTTTTTATCAATTTGGAAAAGGCTTATGATCGAGTACCCAGAGAAATGTTGTGGATGGTTTTGAGGAAAAAGGGTGTTCCAATCCAATACATTGACTTGATTAAAGACATGTATGGTAGCTCTAGTGCAAGTGTGAAGACTCTTGAAGGTGAGACGCCAACATTTCTCATCACAGTTGGGGTACACCAAGGATCCACACTCAACCCATATCTGTTCATTCTTGTTATGGATGAGTTGACAAAGAATGTTCAGGATGATGTTCCTAGGTGTATGTTATTTGTTGATGATATTGTATTGACAAAACTAAAGATGGTTTGAATGATAAGGTTGAATTTTGGAGAAAGGCACTGGAATCAAATGGATTGATGATTAGAAGGAGCAAAACTGAGTATATGCATTGCAATTTCAGCCAATCTCGCAATGTGAATGGTGGAGCCAAGTTGGACAGAGTAGATTTACCAAAATGTGATAAATTTCATTACTTGGGCTCTATCATTCAAACAAATGGCAATGTCCAAAATGACGTTTTTCATAGGATCACTGCAGGATGGTTGAAATGGAGGACTGCAATTGGAGTATTATGTGATCGGAAGATCCCTTTCAGATTAAAAAGCAAGCTTTATAAAACTGCTATACGGCCAGCAATGCTCTATGGGAGTGAATGTTGGGCCGTGAAGAAACAAGGACTCAATAAGATGAACGTGGTTGAAATGCATATGCTGAGATGGATGTGGGAAGACAAGAAAAGATCGCCTGAGAAATGACTAATCAGGAATAAAGTGGGGGTGGCGAGCATTGGGGACAAGTTGTGCGAGGGCCGACTCAGATGGTATGGACACGTGCAACGTAGACCGACTAATGCGCCTATACAAAGTAATACTATTGAGGCAAGCACAATTAATAGAAGAGGAAGGCCTAAATTAACATGAGAAGAGCTTATAAAGAGAGATTTTGAATCTCTACATCTCAACCAGAATATGACCCATGATAGAGTTGAATGGAAAAGAAGGATCCATGTAGCCGACCCCAACATAGTTGGGATTGAGGCTTAGTTGATGATGATGATGATTTGAGTTAGATTATTCATTAAGCTATTATGCAAAATTGAGTCATTAGGTTTTTAGTTAGTTTGTTATTAATACCATCCCCGGGGTATTTGTCTAGAGGGATGTTTAATATGGATTTGAGCTTTCAACAATTGGTTCCCCATCAACACTTTTTCCTCTTACTGCCAAGGTTGATTTGGGGCAGGATTGATGGCTTGAAAATGCATAACTAAGTTCTTCCGAGAACATAATTCCCCTTTAATCGTAGGTAGAGGCCAAAAATGTACAACATCAACAAAATAAGTCTAGTGGAGAGATTGGCATTGCAAGAGTTGGTAGAGACTAGAGAGAGACACACTTCAGTTGATTTTTGTAGGGGCAGTGAATGAATTTATTTTTAGACATGCAATGGGATTGGGCCACTAGGAACAGATCCATTATCAGTTTCATAGTTTCCCACTTATTATGTTGTCTTCTCAATACATTAGTGGCATGTTGAAGGAGAGCAAACCCAAAAAGAAGTAAATAACTAACATATAAAAACACAAAAATCCAATAGGCTCAAATCAGTCATGATTATGTAAGCATTTGACTATGTTCACCTTTTTTAGGGGGTGAGGCAACATTAAAAGACATGAGCCATAGAATAGCAAAAAAGTAAAAGTTGAATTATAAAGAATTAAGAATTCTAAGTTGCATGATGTCAGAAAGTTACACAGCCATGATATCCATTCAGTTAAAGATGCACTATTGCCCCCACAATTTTTGATACTGCAATTGATGGGCTTCTATCTGTGGGGAGATGGACTTTCGAAAGTTTTAAGACAGTTAAAGCTTTCTAAATTACGTCAAAACAGTATAAAGTCAGTAGCATCTGATACCTGCATAGCAAGAACTTCACACTCTCTTTTGCTGAAGCAAAAGAGAATCACCGGATCGTATTGGCGTAGCATGATCATCTTCACCATTTTAAAAATATCACTCTCTTCACTGACCTTTCCAGATATCAGTCCCTTCTGCCATTTTTCATTTTCCTTCTTTTTGCCCCTTTCACTAGCAGGGACCAAAGCATTTAGCGATTTCTGGAAACTCTCCTCTCGAAATTTTCCTTTATCATCGACCACTAGGTATAAACCATCCCCACCAGAGGGGAATACATAATGCTCAAGGGGTGTAGGCCTATAGTCAGTATAAACAATATGGCATGGCTGGCGATGCACCTGCAAATAACAAAGTAACTTCAATATGCAAACCTGGGAAAGGTTCTATTCATGTATATGTGGCCACAATGAATTGAAAACTCGCTGGCCAAAACCAGGACATCGGTTCTGATTATAAACCGGTCCCTTAATAGAAGGCTGTATATTAAAGACGATGCATTATCATGATACAAAATTCAAACGTATATACATTATAAATAGCAACAAACCTTGGCAACCCAGTCAGCAAACTCCTTAGCGTTAGGAACTGTCGCAGAAAGAAAAACAAACCGAGAGTTCTTTGGAGCCATGACTATGCTTTCCTCCCAAACAACCCCTCGTTCCCTATCTCGCATGTAGTGGACTTCATCAAAGATGATCCACGCCACCTCTCGCAAGAGTTCAGACCCTCTGTATAGCATGCTGCGCCAAACTTCTGTGGTCATGACCTGAAACGTGAGCTAGAGATAATTAGCACCCGCGCCAAAAAAAAGGGGGCCGGTATAAAGCCTGAAGTAGCAAACATTCTTACCAGGCACGACGCATTGGGGTCTATTGTCACGTCGCCGGTCATGAGGCCAACGTCAGAGAACTCCTCTTTGAATTCTCTGTACTTCTGGTTGCTGAGCGCCTTAATAGGAGACGTGTAGATGACTCGCTGGTTATCCCGCAATGACATGGCAATTGCATATAAAGCGACCACCGTCTTCCCCGCAGATGTATGAGCTGAGACCTAAATAAAAGTACAACGATACGTTTCAGACATGAAGTAGAACATGAAACTCAAGCTACAAGCTGTGTGTTACAAAATATAGGTGCACAACAGCGGTGCAAAGCAACGCAATTTCACAATTCAGCGCAGCAGAAGCGTTCAAAATCACAAATTTTCTGGCATCAGGTAAAGCAATAATCACAAAGTCCAGGCTTTGATGTTACCATCACTGACTCGCCCTTATCGAGGCACTTTAAGGACTCGGACTGGAATGGGTCGAGCTGGAAGGGAAATTCCTTAGCGGGCTTCTTCGGTGCGGACTCTGAAGCAGCTGAGGCCGTCCGAGCTGGGGCGACGTAGCCCTCGGGGAAGGATACCTCGTGAAGGCAGTCCACCGGCTCATCGAGGTGTAGGACCGGTTCCGCTACCACCTTCTGGGACTTGGGCACTGGGGAGAGGTCGTCCCTGCGGGGGCTTCCCGTGCTTTTCCTCTTCACAGAGCCCATCGAAGTATCGAACGCGGCGGACCCTCCGTCCACAGGTCTGTCTTCTTTTTGCTTCCCTCTCGTCTTGCAGTACTAGAAGCAAAAACCCCGAGAGCCGAAAGAGGAGAGACGGGGGGGTTCCGCTCTAGGGCTTTTGTCGTCCCTAGTTAAGTCGGAGGTTCGTTGATTATGAACTAGTTCATTTCTTCATTGTTTTAATATTCGGGCCATTTTGGTGTAGGAAAAGGCATATCTATTTGGTTAGTTGGAAGATAATAAAGAAAATTGACATATATATTTCTTTTGGCAAAGCCATGGCGATTGCCTAGGCACTCATGGATAACACGGATTGCGGGTCAATTGTTAATAATCGCGTTGTCAAACACACAGTTGTAACTGTTTTAGTTTTACATTGTTTTTTTTCTGTATGGAGCGATTTTTTTTCTATATGGAGCGATCGACAAACTCTATCGGCCGCTCATTTCTCACCTTGAGAAATTATTGTGATGAGTCATTTGTGATGGGCCAGTTATGAGTTAGTTCATTACTTCATTGTTTTAATAATTCGAGCCATTTTGGTGTAGGAAAAGGCATATCTATTTAGTAAGTTGGAACATAACAAAGAAAATTGACATATATGTTTCTTTTGACAAAGTGATGGCGATTGCGCAGGCACTAATGGACAACCACGGGTAGCGGGTCAATCATTATTAATCGCATTGTCAAACACACGGTTGTTAACCGCTCTCTTTTTACAATATTTTTTTTTTGTATGGAGCGATCGACAAACTCTATCAGCCACTCATTTCTCACTGTGAGAAATTATTGGGATGAGCCATCTATGATGGTCCATCGGCGATAAATGTAATCGCGTCGTCAAACATTATAATAACAATGAAGAAGAAAAAGTTGGATGAATGTAAAAAGTTGGATGAAAATTTTAATAGACCATGACTTAAGTTGACGAGGCTCTCCGTACCATTGTGAATTACTCTCGCAACCAAAGAATGAGATAGTCTACTTTTTAAGGTAGAAAAATTACATAAATCTTCAATATAGCAAGCTAAGAATACATTATACTAAACCCCCGCAATCCCATGTTTCTTTGTATCCCTCCGTCCTATGTGTTCTATGCCTCTCCCCTCTCAAATTTGTGAAACCTATTAAAAAAAATAGCAAATGAACTCTTAAGATACTTCTTAGTAACTAAGTTGTGTCCATGGGTCACAAACAACAATAAGGGTGATTGTGTTTTTCTCCTTGGTTTTATGTATGTCACTTAATCAAAGGCATGGAGTTTGCTTAAATGAGGCATTTGACCACCAGTTTGACCAAGTTTCAACCAATCATAATGTGACTTATAAAAAGTCTAGTATAAATGCTTGAGATTGCAGTCATTGTATGTTTTTTCTTGCTTTTAAGTACATATTGTGTGTCGCAATCTACTAGCACTTCTTATAATGAATCATTCAAAGTGATACCAATCCCACAACCCGATATATAAGGCTCAATATTAGGTTGCGTTAAAGGATTATGTCCAGTCATACTAGGCACCTGCAAAAATTTCGCATGAAAAATTGAATACATGGATTATATGCCATTTCCATAGATTGTAGTTAAGATATAAGTAAACATATAAGATTGTATACCATTACATCTCTTTGTGTCCATTCATGTATTTCTTTTTAATCATATTGCAAGGAAATGTAAGCAAATTATATATTAGTTTATGTAACAACATGACATGCATTTGTTGCACCTCTATATGCCAATTTATGGCTAACATCATATTTTGGTCACTATAGACACGCGGCGGAGTTTTGCCATACAACCTTCGAGAAGTAATTTCTTGATACAATAACACGATGTTCTAGTAAAACTATGATGGATTCTAAGACCATTACATGTGCTTGACAAATATTTCAAAACGCAAAATTGCTAACTATGCTTATGTATGAACTCGGCTTTAGGATTTTGCATGTGAAGTATGCTTTTGTTTTCCAAACTTCATGGACATTCATGTTAGGTCCTCTTTATGAGAAACAAGTTGCCGTACTAAATAGTTAGTGAGCCCCTAAGAAATCTTGGTGAACCATGTTCATTGTACTTATTTAGTGCCTTGATTTGAGGAAGCAAAACAAGTATACTTGTAGTTGTCCAGGGATACAGGAAGTTTTCTGGAGTTATCTTTTCCTAAATATATGTGAGGTTTTGAGAATCTGTATGAGATCACCATAAGCATGCATATATATATATATATATATATATATATATATATATATATATATATATATATATATATATATATAGAGAGAGAGAGAGAGAGAGAGAGGTTGAGATGTCATATCCAAGTTTGACGTGATGATATGTTACGAAGTAATGTTTACACATAATTTGGTTCCATGGCCTTAGTACCTAAGATAGACACGATGTTCATATAAATTGATGTCCAATGAGCCCACACACAATGTTCTCTCACATACCAACAATACTACAAATATGATATATTGTGTCAGGTTGATTTTTAAAGAAAAATCACAGTGTTATCTTTTGCGTCGGTTAAACGAACACAGATGTCGCGGTTTGACCAGTCGAGAAAACATGGGATGAGTTTTTCTTTGTCGTCAGTCGCTTTGTAAAGAAATTGACGTTATATATCGCCCATAAAAATATATTTGTGGATAAAAAATTTTAGCATTTTATTTACCTCTAAAAACCCTACATCAGTTCTTTTCTAAATATTCCACAGGATAAAGAAGTACACGCGTCATCTATCCCACGGAAAATAATTGGCATTTTTCATCAGTTGTATCTAGAAGGACAGACGGGAAAGATGCTTGCACCATGTCCCGCGAAAAAAATGTCCACTTCCAATGTGTTTTTTTAGTCAGTTGGTGTAACGATAACTGATGGCGTAGGCATCGCTGGGTTGCATCTGGGGTACAGTGTCATACATCGGTTGAGTATGTAAGGCCCCTAAACTTGCTTAATAATTTGAATAAACTTAATTATTATAACTTAATTTTTATAACCCTAATCTAACCTTGTGATATGCTTTGAAATCATAAGACAGGCTTAAGTTTCAAATTTGGTCCAATTTGGACATTGTTTGAGAAAGTTATGCACATTTTGGACTTTTCTACAATTTACCCAATCGAGAGGTTTTATTTGCAATTTATCACTATCACCATTCTTGAGCTTGTCGATCCATGGGGCACTTATTTAATCCTTACTTTGAAGGTGTTTTCTCCAGGGGTATTTTGGGGTGTACCCCTTCATGGATGAACTACCTTTAGTAGCTATCAACTAATGAATTATTTATTTTGCTTGAAAATTTAAGAAATGAGGGATAAGCATGTATCTATAGACGGTGGGGGATCTTCTTGTATGTATGCTTTTATATTCTTAATAGTTTAAGTCCATGGACACTTAGAAAGATACAAGAACTTCAACTTTTTCTTTATCTTTATCTTAAAGTTTCATATACTTATCCATAAGCACCAACACGAGCAATTTGCTCTCCACCACTTCCCTCCTTCTACAAACCTCATTCTCCCTTTTTTCTATTGTGAATTTCATGTCCAAGGAAGAAGAAAGAGGGGATCTTCTTGGAAAAAGAATATAGGGTTGCAATTGACTTCATTTTGGGGTTTAAAAAGCTTCCTTCTAGTGATCTTAACCTAAAAGAGTAATAATCCCCTTCTTTCCTTCGTTTATTTCTTTGTAATCCTTCCTCCTACCTTTATCCATGTTGGAACCTTGTTGTTCCATGGTAGAAATTTCTCTAAAACTCTAAAACCCTACCTCTCTTTCTCCTTATGCTTAGGGTTTGCTCATTAGATGAAGAAAGGTGCTAGATGGACGAGTTCACAGCTTATGCTTGAATTTCCTACCCTACCTTCTCGTGTTTTCTTATATTTGGGAGTTTATATTCTGATTAGAGGCAGGTTTTATAACTTTCTCCATGTTTATTGCTTACCGTAAGCTTGCTAGATCATGTTCTTTCTTTTAAATGATGATCCATGCACTAAAAAGCTATGCTTGACTTGGATTTTGATTTTTATAATGTATTTTGTTCTGATTTCAGTTCTAGATGAAACTTTGATCATGTGTACATTATTCTTAAGGTATAATATGACTTGGATCAGGTTGGTTTGACAACCTATGGTGCTAGGCACCTATCAACCAATGGCCAATTTTAGGGTTTTAAGCTGATTTTTCTATTAAACCATGACCCGATGATGGTACAATTGCAACAACCCTATGGTGTTGTCTTCATGACAGCTGATGGTGGTGACCAAGGGTGTCAACTTACGTTCACCCCCTTAGGTCATGTTTTGTCCTAATTAGAAGCTTGGTGATTAACAACTAAGCACCCTAATGATGCTATCAATCAATGGTGATATTAGTTTGATATTTGATGTTGATTAATGAATATAATGTTGATCTAACAACCTATGGTGACTTAATGGTCACTAATGATGGTGGATCAGGTCTCCACAACCTATGGTGAGTTAGTCATATAGTTGTAGCATCAATTAAGCCTTAGACCAGTAGTTTCTTGGGTCACTTGATGCAATGGTTGGACCTATATGGTTTAAGCATATGAACTTGACCCAACGGTCAAGATCTAATGTTTATTCCTCTAATAAAGTGGAATGATGGCTAATGTAATTTGTTGGTCCTAATAATGTGATTTAGATGGTTTCCTTTGTATGATCAACTTAAGGAGCTTACTTGTTGACAATGGATGGCTTGTTTTAAATTAACAGTCGATTGTGGGTTTTACCCTACTCTCAATAGAACCCTTATTGTTGTTAACCGAAGGATGTCTAGGGTTAAATGGTGACTTTTATAGATCACAACTCAATAACATCATAGGTGATTCATTGAAGGTGTTTACTTATGTAAACAACCAATGGTCTTAGCTTTTAAACATCCAATGGTTTTGGGTGACATTGTGGCATGGTCATATGGGTTGAATGATGATGGAACAAATGGAGGGTTACCCTTAATAAGGTAGTCTTACCTATTCACTCATATGAGTATAAGGGATTATAACCATATTGTGATGATATGTAACCCTAATGAGGTATAACTTGTTATACCTAGCTTTAATATAACTAAATGATTGTAATTGAGTATGAATAGTCCTTGAATGATTAATACAATCATGGAGTACTCTCTTATCATTTTTGAAACCCTAGTATGCTATAAACTGATGGCTACACATTGATTCATGTATGGGTTCATACTTGAGAATAGTATGGAATGTGATGGTGATGCTTCACCTTATGCATCCATGATCCAATGGGGATGTCGTGAGTTAGGGTTTGGGTATAAGTGTTGATTAGTAACATTAATATAATTTATATTGTTGAACCCAACTCTAATTTAAATAGATAAAGATCAATATTCATGTTTAACATTCTTATATGATGTAATGATGGTGAAATAACCTCATTAATATGGTCATAACCTTAATATGTTAATTGGTGGTTATCATAGCCACATGGTTGATACTTTCTTATGCTAAACATGTGCATTATGAATATGATGAGGGTTAATCATATCTAGATTCCTTTCATGTTGGTGTAATAAAAGAATGTTATTAATGTTAATATAACCCTACTATGATTGTTTATGAATATCTCCTAGCTCATTGATGCAATATTGTGTTGATCTAGTGTATTATATGTAAGTGATGTTGTTGAGCCTTGTTATATGGCATGTAAAGATAATGATGATCTTGTAGGGAATAGTATGATGGTCTTAATGACCTTTGGGCATGGTTGAGCCATGAATGAGGTGTAATCCTCTTGTGTTGATAATGGTTGATACCTTGTGATATTGTGAAAAGGATTTATATCTTGTGATAGTATGATGACTAGTGCGGTCTCATGAATGACAAGTGAATAATACCATGTGATGATGACATGAGAAATTATGTTCCACATATTTTATATTTTTTAAAAGTTGTGATATTTGTATGCTTGCTAGAAGTGAATTAGAGTTTGTATGTCTACTTGTTTGATGCGGCCTTAATTCGCCTAATTAGCATAACTAATCAAGTGCAACTCTAATCATGTAGTGCCATGTGCCGTAGAGACATCTTCAGTGTCGGATTTGCTGGATGGTGAAATGAGTATTCCTAAGGGAAACTCAGAGTGCATATTGTTGAGTATGTGGGGTGGCAAGTTGAGGATATATCCTTGTCATCTATAATGCAGGTTGTGGAGGATGGATATAGTCATGCCTCATACATTTGATGTGATTGAGGACGACAACAGTTGTACCTCAGATTAGAGGGTTTTGTATACCATGGTTTCTAGTGTTGTGACACGTACCAAGGGCAAACTAGTGGTTAGCAGCTTGACTATATGTCGATGTGGTGGCAGCTTTAACTAATATGTCACTGCCTTTTTACTCGTACTGACTGAGGGGAAGAGATCTTAGGATACCGGCACTCCTAGATCTTGTAAGGAACTGAATTGCCCTTTACAGGGGTCGGCTGGACTTTGGATGGTACGATTCAAATTCCCCAGGGTATAATAAAAGATGTAAGACAATCGTGTAACATATCTGTTTACGGTTATACACAACACTCCATATTGGATGAAAACCCTTATTTGCTTTCTTTTCACTGAGATCATGTATAGTACAATAAGATATAATAGATATATTTATGTTGTAGTTATGCTCATGTGGTAAACATGCTTATGTTGTCAAATATATTGACATTGATGGTTAATATGTCGTTTCTAGGTATGTTTAATATTGCTAGCCATGCCTATGTAATTATAAATGCTTAAACTACTAATCATGCCTATGTAGTTCATTGTGCTATGATGTTAGTTCTACTTATGATATAGATTTATTCCCTTTATTTGAGATGCCAATATTGATAGCCATGTTATGTTACTAGACATATTCATGATGTCAGGGATGCTTATGCTACTAGATTGCTTGTACTGTTAGCAAGGAATATGATGATAGTCAGATTAATGATAATGGTTGTTATTAGATGCAATTTGATGATATTTGAGTATATATCTATCCAAATAAATGGAATTATTTGTTATATATATGCATTGATGATCATACTTGTTGCTAAGATGATTTTCTTAATCTGTTTAGTATACTTGAATTGTCAATCTGTCCAATCGATTATTAAATACTCCAACTACTTTGTAAGGCCCCTAAACTTTCTTAATGAGATGAATAATCTTAATTATCATAATTGAATTATTATAACACTAATCTAACCTTGTTCAATCATAAGACAAGCTTAAGTTTCAAATTTGGTCCAGTTTGGCACTGTTTGAGCAAGTTATGCAATTTTATGCACATTTTGGACTTTTTTGAAATTTACCCAATTGAGAGGTTTTCTTTGCAATTTATCACTTTCATTATGTTCATTGGATATTCTCTCATCATTATTGAGATTTTTGAGCCATGGGAAGCCTATTTAAACCTTAGTTTGAAGGTGTTTTCTCCAAGGGTATTTTAGAGTTTACCCCTTCATGAATGAGCTACCTTTAGTAGCTATCAACTAATGAGTTATTTGTTTTGCTTGGAAATTCAATAAATGAGGGATAAGCATGCCTGTATGTATGATGGGGGAGTTTCTTGTGTGTGTTCTTGTATATTCTTAATAGTTTAAGGCCATGGACACTTGGAAAGATACTAGAACTTCAACCTTTTCTTTTTCTTTATCTTAAAGCTTCATATACTCATCCCTAAGCGCCAAAATGAGCCATTTTCTCTCCACCACTTCCCTCCTTCTACAAACCTCGTCCTCCCTCAGTGCTTCTGTGAATTTCCTATGCAAGGAAGAAGAAAGAGGGGATTGATGCGATGATTTTGAGTCACATTTATAGACATGTTTTACTTGTGTTTTATACATTTATTGGTCATTTTGGTGGTTAATATTGCATAGTTCATTTACTTTAGTCTATGATCCTTCTCAATGTCAAATCTCCTTTATTTTAGTATTTTGAGCATAAATGATTACAATAATATGTTTTATCTCAGCTTATGTGGTTTTGTGTTGCAATTTTAGGAAAAACGCTTATCTGCTGCTGTCGATACCATCAACACAACCTCAGGCAGCTAGCCGCAAGGAGCATCACAGAGTCAATACTATCGACAGGAGAGTCGATGGTATCAATTTACTATCAGGTTGCTGGCGAGAAGATAGTCGATACTAGCGACCCAGGAGTCGATACTATCGACATAAGAAGATTCAACGACGATAAAGGGATAAAACCGACGCCTTAGGTTGTCAAGAGGGTATCGAGTCAGCATCAGGCGCAACAACGAAGAGAAAGAAGACTTGCCGATATCACGCAAGGTCGATACCATCGACCCACGTCGATGGTATCAACATTGTCAGATACAACTTTGTTTCAGATCGATCTAAATCCGACGGTTATGATATTTTGGCGACCTAACTCGGTGATTATACCTAATGACGGCGGCCAAGAGCAGGGTATCGTGTCATTAGCCGCTGCACACGTCCCAAGAAGGTGTGGAGAGAAGAACGGAGCCCAGAAGCATGCCCCAGCCGTTCCAAAAGCCGAAAAGACGTTTTCCACCGCCGAAAGGCTGTAGATCGTGCATTCTACGCCAAGGAACACTTGGATCTTCTCCGTTCAGGGGTTTCACTACTTATTCACGTTTTTCTCCATGTTTCCCCTTTTCTCTACCATGTTTTGCTCTGAGATGAACATGCGAGGCTAATCCCCTTTATCTTTAGGACCGGGAGTAGCCCGGGGAAGCATTGTATGACATTGTTATCATAGTAATTCATCATTAATCTCTTAAATCCGTGGTATGAATTCGTTTTCTCAATTATATTGTTATGCTTGATCACCATAATAATAATCCAATGCCCTTAATTACTTTGAAAGAAGAATTAACGGTTGAAAAGAGATGAAATTCATGTTAATTAACAAATCCCTTGAACAAGGTGATGTAAGATTAATGGTGGAAACCCAGAAGTAGATTCTAATGCACCTAGTTTAGGGTATAGGTTACTACGACGGTGGAACTGACCTAGACATAGGTAGTGAATTGTACCACGACAGTGGGCAATTCTGAGTACAAGCCACTACCCGGAATTGAGAGATGAACCTGAATTATTATATAAAAATTCATGCATTGAAAACTCGCGGTGAAACCACAATCCTAAAGATCTTCACCTGAATTGATTAAATTAAACATTTAATCGATTGTTTTATTTTATTTTATTTTCTTTTAAATTTACAACAACTCTCAAACCTTTTTAATCATTTTAGCTGATCGCAAACAGTTAGTAGTAGTCTACCTATAGTTCAGTGTCCCTAAGTTCGATCCGGGCCTCATAAGGGCCTATACTACATTGACGCGTACACTTACGTTCTACGCATAGAAAAAGTGTGTCAAGTTTTTGGTGCCGTTGCCGAGGACACGACAATTGTCGGAACTACGAGTGATGCGAGCGGCCATTCTAGGCCACCTTTTATTTTAATTATTTTAAAATCATTTCTAAAATTCATAGTCTATTTTTCACATTTTGTAATCGTCTAGCACGGTACTGAACTGAGATTTTCATTTTGCAGGTACTGTGCATGGTGCGGACGCGTAGCATCGACTACACGCAACAACCACCAGAGGTTCCACTGCCGGAACCTGACAACGAGGAAGACTACGATCAAGACCAACAAGAAGAAATAAATCCCGACTCCGAACAAGAAGAAATGGCAAAGGAACAAACGATATGGGAGAAGATAAAGGCGTCTTCTTCATCTACTTCAAAGGGGCCAATTAAGAAGTAGACAATCAACATTCCGACTTATAAGATTGATCCTGCATTAATCAACTTGGTCAAGTCAAATGTGTTCCATGGGTTAAAGAACGAAGACCCGGTGACCCATATAAGCCAATTCGTGGAGAATTGTGACATGAATAAAATTGATAAATTTCTACAAGAGACGCTCTACCTGAAGCTGTTCCCGAGTTCTCTGGCAGGAAATGCACGAGAATGGTTGCACAATCTTGACGATGAATATGTGGAATCATGGAACCACATGGTGGAAGTATTCTTTGAAAGGTTCTTTCCGCCCGAGAAGACTAATGACATGATCAGAAAAATCCATAATTTCACCCAGAAGGCAGGAGAGACTTACTCTGAGACCTGGGAAAGGTTTCATATCATGCTTAGGAGGTGCCCGCATCATGGGGTTGATAAAGAGATGCAAGTGAAAATCTTCTATTTTTCTCTCTCAGAGCATGATAGAAGTAACCTAGATTCCACATGTTCATGTTTCTTTTTGAACAACACAGACACGGGGTGTTGGGAAATTCTAAAAAACATGGCCAAGAAGTAATCCTGGGACAACATAGACACCGTAGAGCACGTTCGAGCTACGGGGGAGTCAAAGGCCATCAAAGAGCTGAATGAGAAGATGGACCTTCTAGCAAAGAAACTGCTTGTAAAAGAAGATATCGAATCCGAGAATGAAGCTCAAGTCAAATTCATGCGCCAATAGCAGGGGTACAGAAACAACAATTACTCATGGAGGAAGGACAAGAAATTCTCCTGGAAGGATCCGAATACCTTCTTGCAGGACCCAGATGCAAAACCCCAGCCGGTAGCGGAGGATAAGAGCACGAAGTTGCTCAACCAAGTGATAAAGCAGAATCAAGAATTAATGAACACTTTTGGCCAACAGATCAAGCAACAGGGGGAATTCATGAATCAGTTTGGGCAGACATTGCAGAGCCATGGGGCTCAGATGAGGACGATAGAGATGTCTATGGCACAAATGGCAGCTGAAATAGCCAATCTGAAGAAGCCAGCACAACAAGGTTTTCCGGGTAACACAAACATTCCAGGAGGAAACCAATAAGCGAAGGCAATCTTGCTAAGGAGTGGCAAGAAGATTTTAAACCCCAGGGCCAATGAACCAAGCAAACCCCAGTCAGAAACCGAAGGTGAGGCCACAGAGGAAGTGCCAATTTTAGTCACAGAGCCAGTTGAGAATATAGCAGAGGATGTCACAGCAGACCCCGTTGTAGTTGAGGAGGAGACATAGAAAAGGACATCATATGTGTCGCCGCATCAAAGGGCACAGGTTGTCCCGGTCCCATATCCAAATAGTGTGAAAGCAAAGAAAGTGGACGCCCAGTTCAAGAAGTTTCTAGACAGTTTCAGAAAGCTCTCTGTCAACATCCCATTATTAGAGGCAATAGAGCAAATCCCCTCTTACGGCAAGTTTTTGAAAGACGTCATTACTAAGAAGAGGAAGATCCCTGATACTGAGGTTGTAGTTCTCAAGGAGTAGGTGAGTTCCTTCATCATGGGCACATTGCCACCTAAGAGGCAGGATCTGGGCTGCTTCAATATTTCATGTTACATTGGTAAGGTGAAACTCGGCGAAGCACTGTGTGATTCTGGGGCAAGCATAAACTTGATGCCTCTCTCTACATTCAAGAAATTGGGATCAAAAGAATCAAGGCCGAGCAATATGACAATACAGCTGGCGGATAATTTAGTGGTGAAGCCTTATGGTATTTGTGAAGATGTATTGGTGAAAGTGGATCGGTTTGTATTTCCAACAAACTTTGTTGTAATGGAGATGCAAGATGAACAGGGTAATGAGCTACTCCTTGGATGACCTTTCCAAGCTACAGCTGACATGATACTTGATATGGGGAGAGGTCGTTTGACCTCGGGTATCGCCGACGATCGGTTCGAGATGGTCATGCCTTCCAGCACCATGTCATCAAAAGCTAAGGAGCAATGCCGCTTGGTGAAGCATTTTGATCAGAATATCTCCCTCTGTCTAGGGAAGCCATTTTTATATATGGCTCATGCAATGACTAAGGTGGAGAAAGGGACACTGGCTGTAGACATCATGGAGTAGACCAAGGTTGTGTCTCTTAGCAAAGTTGTGGGTTTTCCCAATGATGAAGAGGAGGACATCCTGCATTCTACTGAAGATGAGGCCATAGCAAGTTCTATTTTCAATGCATATCCAGAATTACCGCTTGAAGCCTGCCTGGTTAATATAACACATGATTGGATGAGAAGCAAGTCACTACAAGTGTAACATCCCAGGATTTGAGGCCTCAGATAACATGATCTTAAAAGGAATGATTGGACTGCCCATATCACCAAGGTGCACCTCCTTTTCAGGGAGCCTATCTCTAAAGAACTCCATAGTTAAGTGTGCTCAGCTTGGAGTAGTACTAGGATGGGTGACCAGTCGGGAAGTTGATCCTGGCTTGCGCGTCGGTGTGGACAAAGTGCGCAGTTAAGGCCAGTGGTGGTTTGTGGGGCCAATCGTCATTCCTAAAACCCTACTAGAGCCTTGGGTAGTGGGCCTGGGCGTTACAACAAGAGTGCACCAAGATGCTTCAAGTGCTTCCATGCTTTTATGCTAGGTACTATGAAGACCTTGGCGAACTCCCACCACCGCTTCAGTCATCCTTAATCACTCCGCCATATTTGGAATTGAAGCTATTACCACCGCACTTGAAATATGCTTTTCTAGCTGAGGATGAGAAGCTGTCTGTGATTATTTCAGCATATTTAAGTGCCGAGGAGTAAGACCAGCTACTGATTGTATTGAAGAACCACCGAGGTGCATTCGGGTGGTCGGTCGCAGACATCAAGGGGATTTCCCCTACAATGTGCCAGCACAAGATTCGGCTCGAGGAGGGAGCCAAGCCGGTAATTCAGCCACAACGTCGACTAAATCCTAGCATGATGGAGGTCGTCAAGAAGGAGGTGATTAAGCTCCTTTCTGCAGGTATCATCTATGCTATATCTGACTCGACGTGGGTGAGTCCTACACAGGTAGTCCCTAAAAAGGGGGGAATTACTGTTATACATAATTTTTTAAATGAACCTGTCACGACCCGCTTGGTAACCGGGTGGTGTGTATGTATAGACTATCGAAGATTGAATGATGTTGCGCTTAAGGGTCATTTCCCTCTCCCATTCATTGATCAGATTTTAGAGCGTTTAGCCGCCCGATCGCATTTTTGTTTTCTTGATGGTTATTTGGGGTACAATCAAATTTCTATTGATCCTAAGGACCAAGAGAAGTCCACCTTCACTTGTCCTTATGGAACATTTGCATACCGCCGTATGCCTTTTGGTTTGTGTAATGCACCGGCAACCTTTCATCATTGCATGCTTGCCATTTTTTCCGATATGGTTGAATGCTGTTTGGAGGTTTTTATGGACAATTTCTCTGTCTATGGTGCGTCCTTTGATGAATGTTTATACAATTTGGACAAGGTTTTGCAACGTTGTGAGGATACACATTTGGTCCTCACTTGGGAGAAATGCCACATGATGGTCAGCGAAGGAATCATGCTTGGACATAAAGTGTCTAGAAAAGGGTTGGAGGTAGACCCGGTTAAGATCGAAGTTATTTCCAAATTGCCCCCACCGAATTCGGTTAAAGGGGTTCGGAGTTTTCTAGGTCACGCCGGTTTTTATCGCCACTTTATAAATGATTTCTCTAAAATCGCCAAACCATTATCTGAGTTGTTGGAAAAGGATGTTGTGTTTGATTTTAACAAAAAGTGTCTACATGCGTTCAACGTGCTTAAAGAAAAACTGATTGCCGCACCGGTTGTGCAAACATCGGACTGGACCAAGCCGTTTGAATTAATGTGTGATGCATCCGGTTTTGCAGTTGGTGCTGTTTTGGGACAACGCATGGACAATAAACCCGCTATGATTTTCTATGCATCCAAAACCTTAAATGACGTACAACTGAATTACACGACAACCGAAAAGAACTTCTCGCCGTTGTTTTTGCTTTTGAAAATTTTTGGCAATATCTTATTGGATCAAAAGTCGTGGTATGGATGGACCACGCCGCCATTAAGTACTTGATGGAGAAAAAGGATGCCAAACCTTGATTGATTAGGTGGATTTTACTTCTACAAGAATTTGATATTGAAATCAAAGATAAGGCGGGCATTGAAAATGTGGTCGCGAACCATTTGTCTAGGTTGGAAAGGGTAGCTGAAAAGGATGTACATATACCCATTACTGATACATTTCCTGATGAACAACTTTTATCTGTGAAATCGAAAGATCCTTGGTTTTCTTACATTGTTAACTATCTTGCTTGCAAAATTATCCCGGATGATTGGACATACCAAGAGAAAAAGAAAATTTTCCATTCTTTGCGTTATTATTTTTGGGATGACCCTATTCTATTGAAGCAGTGCATGGATGGTGTCTTACGCAGGTGTGTACCGGAGGTGGGATATGAGAGTGTTCTTCATCATTGCCATACTCTACCAACGGGTGGCCACCATGCTAGTTCTCGAACTGCAGCCAAAGTACTTGAAAGTGGCCTGTACTGGCCTACTTTTGTAACATCCCTGACCTGGGTTATAACCTAACCCTAGAAGTTTTGCCTAAATATGTAATTAAACACTTGTGATTACTCTCTGGCATGTATAAGTTCCTCAGGAACATATACTTTCAATTTTGGTTCTTTTTAAACAAAGTTGTAGTATTGTTTTGTAATGCAGGGACATATGTGCAAATTACCCAGTTTAAGGGTTTAACTTGCAAATTTTACAGGCTAAGATGTTCTTTTGATAATGAAACATCATATGAGTGAATATGTTGAGATATGATGGATTTCCCAAGCTTGGGCATTCAGATGCAGCTTGTGGAATGATCTAAGTGCTTAAAAACCCTAATTTGGAGTAAAGTGCAATTTACCCAAATCGTGGGTGAAACTTGTAAAGTAAAGCTTCTAGAACATCTTTTATGACTCTTGACATCATTTAGAGTAGAAATGATGAAAGAGATGCATCAATAAATAATCAGATAAGAAAAGTGACCTTTGTGCATAAAATTCATCATGTATGTGTATGGAGACCTTCATATGTATGTACCCTAGTTGAAAGTTGATCTTTTCTACCCTTAGATCTTGAGCTTTGATGAACTTTGCTTAAGTTTAGATGGCTTGGACGTGCCTAATAAACAAGGAGGGACTTAGATGAGAATCCCATGCTTTAGAGGTCCTAATGGTGTAAAATGGCCTAAAGTATATAAGCCTTTTCCCTTATAAACAAAGTGAACGATCTTTCATTCTCTTCACTTCTCTTCTTTCTCAAAATGACCAAGACCAAGCTATGGAGCTCATGATATGGCCAATTAGGTGCTAAGGTGAGAAGAACCATCCTCAAGCTCGGATTCTTGCATGAATTCATCTTTCAAGGTTGGTTTTGTGGATAGCTCACTTAGTCTTCTTGTTCTAGCCGACCATTCCTACCTTTCCTTGGAGGAATCACCCCTGACCGAGTTGTGGAGCTCAATATGCCATTAGAGGCTTGAAGCTTGGAAGCTTGGAGCTCTAGGAACAACGTCTAAGGTGGGTTTTATAACTCTAAACTCTACACTTTATATGCATATCTTGTTCTTGCAATTTTGTATCTAGTTCTTCTTCGACCTCCCTTCTTCCTTACACTTTTTCAAGCAAAACGGTGGAGTAACCGACCTGAACATAGGTTGAAGATGATGGGTGTGGATTCCTAGATAACTTTATAAACCGACCTTGGACCCTTTTGGTCCAAACGGTTGCAAACCGTTTGAAATCAAACGGTCTCAAACCGTTTGATCTCAAACGGTCTTGCAAGACCATTTGGATCAAAATGGTCTCAAGACCGTTTGATAGAGTTGACCAAGGGACGACCGTTTGAGGGTTTGTTGGTAACACATTGAATTTCATTCCTACAAAGAATCATAATCTAATTCATAACCAATTGAGGGTTGAAGCCACTTCAACACCCTAACCCTAATCGAGCTGAAATTGCTGATTTCATGTATAGATCTTGATGAGTTTTGGGTTGAAGGACCCAAACGGTCTCAAGACCATTTGGGGGTTCATCCAAACGGTCTCAAGACCGTTTGGACACAACCCAACACCGTTTGGAGGTCTAGGGTTGAGGTAATTTGATGGATTGAGGGTCCAATTGCAATAAGTTGATGAATTGATAAAAATGCTGATTTTAGACCTAATTAAGGTTCAACTCTAATCCAACCGACTTGGTTTTTGGTCAAACTTTGGGCAAACGGTCTCAAGACCGTTTGGATGATGTCCAAACGACCTCAAGACCGTTTGGGCCAAGTTTCGGCCCAATTGGAGGTCAATTGATAGGTTCAACCTTGATTTGTTTCACATTGTTGAATATTGATGACTATCCGATTGAAACCCTAATTGAGATGGATTTCACCCTAATTGGCTTTCGATTGAGGGTCAATTTGGTGTCCAATTGATTAAGCCTAACCCAGATTGACTCAATTTGTAAGTGGTTAACATGGTTTAGACCAATTGAGGGCTTCAACATACTTAACCCTAATCGTTTGTAGCTTTTGAACCACTTTGGAGGTCCAAACGGTTTGAGACCATTTGGACCAAACGGTCTCAAGACCGTTTGGACCAATCGATCTCAAGTCGTTTTACGTCAAACAGTTTCAAACCGCATGAGCTTCAAACAGTTTGGAAGTCAACTTTCCCCAAACGGTCAACACACCCAAGCGGTCTCAAGACCGTTTGAGGTCAAACGGTCTCAAGACTGTTTGAGGTCAAACGGTCTCAAGACCGTTTGAGGTCAAACAGTCTCTAGACCGTTTGAGACCAAACGGTCTCAAGACCATTTGGTGGTTGAAGGTTGAAACCGTTTGAAGGTTTTCAAGGTGGTTTGTACTTAATCAATTGAAGGTATAATTGGTTCAATGGTGATCTAATTTAAACCCTAATGGCAACCTAGGACATTAAGGGTCTAAGTGACTAATGAGTTGACCCATGATGGTGATCAATGGGGCAAATTACCTTTATACCCTTGAAGGGTACAATTGAAGGATACCTTGTTCTAATCAAACCCTAATGTCTTGATTTTGGAAATTTAGCTCATGTTAACCAATGAGGACTCAACCCAATCTGTTTTGGAGTGATGTAATCATCATCTACCACATGAGGAGAGAGAAAGTCACTACATGTTAGTGATAGGAGAGAGAACGTATCAAATATGATTGAAATCCAAAGTAAAGTACCTTCAATGTGTTTAGTTGTGCATGATTAGGGTATGATCCACCTATGTGAGATCATGGAAACCCTAATTATGATAATTGATGAATCTTAACCTAATCTGAGAGCATCAATGGTGATGTTTTCTCATACATGCTGATGATATGAGTTCAATTCACCATGATGTGAATAGTAAACCCTAATTCTAGGTTGATGACATGAAATATGTATAGTAAACCCTAATTGATGAGAATCAGGGAACTTAGCTCTTGTGGAAAGAGTGAAGGCATAACTCTTGAACTGATTTGCTTGCTTTTATCAGTTGAATTAACCAAGCAGGTTACTAAATGAGGATGATCATATCCAGGTATGGATTATGATACTGTATTCATTGAAAGCATGTTGTTAGCTTTATGAATAGTGAAATATCTTGATGCCTTGTTAGTGGCATCTTATGAGATTGATGGGTTGTGAGAGCCATAAGTACCATCAAGGTCATGCTTAACAGATGACTTGTGATGAGAGAATTGAGAAATGATAATTGATGTGAGTTAGACTTGTTACATTTAGTATTCTTCTTTCATAGCTGTTGTGCTAATGATTAATGTTTGAGAACATGTATGATGTTAAAAGAATACTGAAATGTACCTAACTAATCAAGTGTAATCATACTATGTAGAGCCCTGATCATAGATCCATCATTGTCAGAGACCAAATGATGGTGAAACAGGTTTTCCTAAGGGAACTCCTGGATCACATGCTTTTGAGTATGTAGCGTATATGGATGTGTAGAACCTTACATCCTAGTATAGGTATTGATGTAGATGTGTAATCCATCAACCCTTCACTAAGTGTTTATGCCGTATCACAATCCTTTCGAGGAAATCCTTATACCGCATCGATGAGAGATAAACATGAAATCTTCCGATGACGAAGAGAGTACAAAACGCCACTGTAACCCTAAAATAGTGAAGGACCAGATTACCCTGGTAAGCTATAACAGTAGAGACACAAGATGTCCTGCAAACAATCCTCTTACTGACTGAGGAAGGTGAAGGTCATGAGAATCCGGCTCTTTCGATGACCTAGTATGATACTGAGGCGACTTAACAGTGGTCAGTTGGAGTATGAGCGGTATACCTCATCTCTGCAGGGCTTAAGGATGTTTGTAAAACATAATCAGTCGCTTAGTATATCTGCTTAGAATAAACTACGAGATACTGGATTGATGTTACACTGCATAAGTAGATATGTTATTCATATTGCTTACATATTGTTACTCTACTGAGTTATCTATCTGCTGTTGATTACCTAGAAGGCTTCTATTGCTTATATTGTTCCTTGATTGCTATATAAAGTTTCTAGTGGAGAGTTATAACTCTCACTGGGACAATTATTTAAAATGGTCTCACCCCGTAGACTTCAACTTTTTAGGTGGTCGTCGAAGACGGAGAAACCAGCCTACAAGTGACCAAACCCAGCAGCAGCAGCAGCACCAGGAGCAACAGTAAATCTCAGGTGGAGATTCAGTCTGCTATGTGGTGTAGTTAGATAGTCAGTCCTATGTGTCCTCTGTACTCTCAGGTCTTGGAATTAATGGTCTGAGATTTTGTATCATGATGTGTATAATTACTCAAGAAGTAATTTGACAGAGATGTAAACAGTTTATCTCCTTTTATGAAGGAAGTTTTATGGTTTCAGTGTCTTATCTCAAAAAGTTTTAATTTCCGTTGATTTTTGGTATTCCACTGCTAATCGAATCACTTCCGCTAAGTTTATTTCGAGGTTTATGTGTTTATCTCGGGTTTAGGAGATCAGTGCCCACAACTTTGTTCAGGGATGCCTATGATTATGTGCGGCAATGTGATTCCGGCCAACGGGCAGGTAACATTTCAAAAAGACAGGAGATGCCCCTCAATGTATTTCAAGAGGTTGAGGTGTTCGATTTGTGGGGTATTGATTTTATGGGACCCTTTGTGTCCTCAAATTCTAATTTATACATTCTTTTAGCTATTTATTATGTGTCGAAGTGGGTAGAGGCAATATCCACTAGGACTAATGATGTCTTTGTAGTGTGTAGGTTTGTCAAAGAATACATTTTCTGCAGGTTTGGTGTACCAAGAATGATCATTAGTGATGGAGGTATGCATTTCCGGAATCAGAAGTTCGCGGCACTATTGAGAAAGTACGGGGTAAAGCACAACATTGGTACCCCGTACCACCCGCAGACACAGGGGCAAGTGGAAGTCTCCAATCGGGAGATTAAAAAGATCTTGGAGCGCACTGTGGCTTCCACGAGAAAGAACTAGAGCACCCTGCTATCGGATGCTTTGTGGGCGTACAGGACGGCGTTTAAGACACCTATAGGCACTACGCCTTTTAGGTTGGCTTATGGTCGGGCCTGCCATTTGCCGGTGGAATTGGAGCATAAAGCGCATTGGGCACTGAGGAAGCTGAATTTGAGCTATGATGAAGCGGGAAAGAAAAGGTTGCTTGAGCTTAATGAACTTGATGAGCTGAGGATGAATGCATATGAAAGCTCATGGATCTACAAGGAGCGAACAAAGTTGATTCATGATTGCCATATTCAGATGTGCATCTTCAAGAGAGGAGATCGTGTACTCTTGTTCAACTCCAGGTTGAAGGTGCATCCCGAGAAATTGAAATCCCGATGGAGTGGACCGTTCACCGTAGAGGAGGTCAGGCCACATGGCGCAATCATGGTGTGTGATGGCGAGACAACATTCTTGGTTAATGGAGAACAATTGAAATTGTACTTCGGTGAAGATTACACAAGGAAAGTGAATGAGGTCAAACTCATTGCGCTTCCAGATGCATGAGGAGCTTAATGTCGTCTAGCCTAAGACGTTAAATAAGGGCGCTTGTTGGGAGGCAACCCAGCCATCGGTAGCTTAGTTAGTTTCTTTCACATTTGTACTTTGGTTTGATTTGATTTTGTTTTTAGTGTAAAAAAGATACCGTGATCATTTGCTTAATGTACAGGACTGAGGCAGAGTCGATACCATCGACCCTTGTGTTGATGGTATCGAGATGGGTATAGGTTGGCGGCTGCAAAAATCGCTCTGCGTCGATACCATCGACGCCCTTGTCGATGGTATCGAGACACCAACAGGTTGATCGCAAAAATGAGGTCGATAGTATCGACATGGGCATCGATACTAGCGTGATCTCTGGAGATATTCAGATGAAATTGTCTCAGTGAAGTCGATACCATCGATGGTCCTGTCGATGGTATCGACCCAGTAACAGGCAGAAAGCGGCAGTTGGGACTCGCGAGGGTGTTTGCTCTAAGCAGAGTCGATACTATCGACTTGCTTCCATGGTATCGACGCAACATGTCACCGATCTACGATAGGAGATCAACCGTGATCGCTGCATCAAGAGAGTCGATTCGTGGGATGGGTCGATACCATCGACAACCGTCGATGGTATCGACACGTCATCGATCCGGGCCCCACATCAGGCTATCGACAACCGTCGATACTAGAGGAAGCCAGATTGTGCTATAGGAGTCGATACCATCGACTCGCGTCGATGGTATCAAAGGGCACACAGCAACGCCGACCACGGTTATAAAAGGGATGGTTTGTCATCATACGACATCACACCTTCAGAGAATTCTTCCTCCACTTGTGTCGTGCGACTTGTTGAGCAATCAGAGCCCGACTACAAGCATCCAAGGAGCACGTTCTTCCCCGAGCCTTCATCGAGCGGAGATTGTCTTCTCCGACCTTCACCAAGCTCCATCTTCTACTCTTTCTTCCACGACGATGGTTCGTACAACCAGTGCATCCTCTTCACAGGATCTTCCCATGGAGATCCTAGAGTTTGTTCCTCCTCCTGCCTCTATTCCGCGTTCGCGGATTGTCCATCCTTCCACGGAGGTCTGGAAGGTGTACGAGGAGTTGATGAAGCGCAAGATCGATCTGACCTGCTACGTCGACCGGGATATGGTTCTCTACATGGGGTTTGAGGCCAATCTCCAATATGTTCTCAAAGGTCAAGTGCACCGAACTGACCGTACGTCGGATGAAGTCCAGTACTACGCTGAGGGCCATCCATTTTTCGGCGAGTGGCCGACCTACAAGGAACTCTTGGTGGAGTTCATGGCATCACTTGACATCAATGTGCTTCCCAATGACCTGATCGCCACCGACAGAGAATGGAGAAAAGGGAGGGTGTCGTTTTGGCTCTTCAACAACAACTACACCATCACCCTCAAACAGTTTAATTCCATTATAACTGGGCTCATCACAACTATCAGTACTAGAGGCCCGATAACAGGACATATTACGATGCAATCTTTGCTGAGTTGGTGACTACGCCGCCTGGCAAATCCGTGAGCTACCATAATGCGGCGGTTGCGGATTTCGAACATCTGTTTGTGCGGGTTCTTCACCGCATGCTTTGCCCCACCTTGTTCGTTCGTGGTGATCTGTCTCTCAGCAAGTTTCAAGAGACAGACTTGTTCTTTCTATACAAGCTACTGAAGTGGGAGGAGTGCAACTGGGGCACGTTCTTCTTGACGCGCGTGGTGGCCGTGAAGCAGAGTACGAGGAAAGCTCCAATTCATTTTGGAGTGTTGATCACACAATTGGCCGTCTATCTTGGGCTGAATATTTCCCAGCTTACCCCCCTCTCTACCAGGAGCAAGGTCAACCTCCAGCATCTGCACCGCTCCAATCTCATCCTGCTTCGTGATGGTTTCCCATATGCACACTGCCACGTTAATCACGCTTACCAAGAGTGTGCACTTCCCGACCCCGTCTTTCACATTGAGGGTTCTCAACATTTCCGATGGCCCATCATAGCCATTGATGACTCAGATGAAGATGGCGGCAATGACGACAATGACAATTATGGCGATGAGGCTGCAGAGGAAGAGGAGGCTTTCACTCCTCTTCACGCACGAGTGGCACCTAGGAAGCATCCCCGCATGCATCCAGGTGCATCTTCATCTTTGCATCCTCTGCCACCATAGCCCTCGCAGCAAAGTGAGGATGTCTACTCCATGCAAGGGATGTATATAATGCTGCAAGAGATCCAGCACACCCAGCTGCAACACACAGATGCACATGCTGGTATTCAGGAGACGACGAACCGACAGATTGACAACCAGATGGCTATTTTTGAGAATGAGCACCTCCTCCTTGAAAACCAACAACACATCCACGACATGTTGCATAGGATGGAGATGCAGCAGCAACCCTTTACGATCATTACTGGAGCCAGAATTACTTTGGGGGGTATCCACAACCTCCGCCTATGCCCAAGTATGATCCGAGCTTTCAGGGGCAATACCCATCTTGGGACCCCACAACCTCGCAGTACCCGCCTCCTCTGGAAGAATGATCGGTATCTCTGTTCCACCTTTTAAGGTTGTTTTTTACTATGAGGCCATAGTCAAATTCAACCTTAGGGGGGAGTTGGAATAGCTCTATCTTTTATTTTCCTAGTTTTAGTTTTTATTGTTTTTATTCTTGTCATTTATTTCTTGCAGTGTTTAGTTTGTTTGTAGAATCCACACTCTATCTAGTGTAATTGTGGATGTCTTAAGTCTTGTGTCAGCTCGTTGCTTGTACATGCGAATTAGGGGCATATTTTAAAAAAAATTAGTGTTTTGTACGCTTGTGTTGTTCAACGTTGAGCACATAACTTAAGAAAATGATTGGGTTTGTCAACTCTAGAACAAAAAATCACAACTGTACATTCCTATGATTCATGAAAAGTGGACGAAATTGGTTGTGTGAGCCTAAACTGACCAAATGATAATGAGACTTTAATTTGAAGTAAGAGGGAGAAACCTCTTAATTACCACACAAGTCATTAAGGAGGGACACATAATAATTTACAAAGGTTCAGTCAATTAGTCTTGTGATCTTTCCACCCCATTGTTTTCATAATCCACCTTAAGAACTAGAAGTATATTATGGTTTTAATCTCTTTGATTGCATATCATGTAGATAGGACTTACATTGCAACTGTTTTCACATATTTTGCATGAAAAAATAGAGTATTTATACATGCACATTATCCTTAGGTGTGTGTCATTTAGCTGCATTCACATTTTTGTGCATACAGTACATCATGTATCTTATTTCTTCTGAAACATTAAGGGTGATTAACTTGTTCCATACCTTCTGAATGCTTCAAATTTTTAAGCTATGCAGAAAGAAGTGAGCCTGGCAAATAATTCATTGTCATTTATGAAAATAAGGGCCTTAAAAAATTGAAGAAAAAAAATTGGAAATTGAAAAAAAAGAGAAAAAAAGTATTGAGAAGCAAGTAGAATGAGAGGGAGAAAGGAACATGTTCTCACTGCATATTAAGAGGAATAAGAGAATGATGTAGCTCTTTTAGATATTCCATCTCACTTTGAGATGGAATGATACTGCATGCATCATTTCACCCAAATGTAGGCATTAGGGCATTTTACTTGCATATGCATCATTTAGGGCATTTTTGTTTTATGCATGTTGAAACCGTATAATGCTTCCATTTCTTCCACTGGACACCCATTCCATCCACCCGTTGCTCGAATTGGTAGGCCACCGCGATTTTCTCCTCACTCGTGAATATAAGGAGAGTTGCTTCCATGTAGATGGTAGTTAGGGTGAGCAACGTAGAATAGGAGATCACAAGATGCACCGAGTCTGAATCGGCGAATTTTATTATGTTAACTGCTTTACATGATAGTGTTCATAAATCTTGAGGTAGATATATTTTATGAATGATTATTTTCACCTTTAGGGTAATTATCATTCCGTGGTTAGTGAGGGTCGGTATGTGAATGTCTAGCGGGAATCTTGTGGTGATGTTTGTTGTGATGATCTATTCTTTAGTTGACCCTCGCAATTCTATTCTAAATTTTAGTTGCTCGAGGGCGAGCAATGTTCAAGCTTAGGAGAGTTTGATGCGATGATTTTGAGTCGCATTTATAGACTTGTTTTACTTGTGTTTTATGCATTTATTGGTCATTTTGGTGGTTAATATTGCATAATTCATTTACTTTAGTCTATGATCCTTCTCAGTGTCAAATCTCCTTTATTTTAGTATTTTGAGCATAAATGATTACAATAATATGTTTTATCTCGGCTTATGTAGTTTTGTGTTGCAATTTTAGGAAAAATGCATATATGCTGCTGTCGATACCATCGACAGTGGTCGATACCATCGACACAACCTCAGGCAGCTAGCTGCAAGGAGCATCACAAAGTTGATACTATCGATAGGAGAGTCGATGGTATCGATTTACTATCAGGTTGATGGCAAGAAGATAGTCGATACTAGCGACCCAGAAGTCGATACTATCGACATAAGAAGATTCAACGATGGTAAAGGGATAAAATTGACGCCTTAGGGTGTCGATACCATCGACCCTCGTCGATGGTATTGAGTCAGCATCAGGCGCAACAATGAAGAGAAAGAAGACTTGTCGATATCACGCAAGGTCGATACCATCGACCTGCGTCGATGGTATCGACAACGTCAGATACAAGTTTGTTTTAGATCGATCTAAATCCGATGGCTGTGATATTTTGGCGACCTAACTCGGTGATTATACCTAATGATAGCGGCCAAGAGAAGGGTATCACGTCATTAGCCGCTGTACACATCCCGAGAAGGTGTGGAGAGAAGAACGGAGCCCAGAAGCACGCCCCAGACATTTTGGAAGCCGAAAAGACATTTTCTACCGCCGAAAGGCTGTAGATCACGCATTCTACACCAAGGAACGCTTAGATATTCTCCGTTCAGATGTTTCACTACTTATTCACATTTTTCTCCATGTTTCCCCTTTTCTCTACCATGTTTTGCTCTAAGATGAACATGCGGGGCTAATCCCCTTTATCTTTAAGACCGGGAGTAGCTCGAGGAAGCATTGTATGACATTGTTATCATGGTAATTCATCATTAATCTCTTAAATCCGTGGTATGAATTCATTTTCTCAATTATATTGTTAAGCTTGATCACCATAATAATAATCTAATGCCTTAATTACTTTGAAAGAAGAATTAATGGTTGAAAAGAGACGAAATTCACATTAATTAACAAATCCCTTGAACAAGGTGATGTAATATTAATGGTGGAAACCCAGAGATCGATTCTAATGCACCTAGTTTAGGGTATAGGTTACTACGACGGTGGAAACCTAGACATAGGTAGTGAATTGTATCATGACAGTGGGCAATTCTGACTACAGGCCACTACCCAGAATTGAGAGATGAACCTGAATTATTATATAAAAAATCATGCAATGAAAACCCGCGGTGAAACCAAAATCCTAAATATCTTCACCTGAATCGATTAAATTAAACCTTTAACCGATTGTTTTATTTTATTTTATTTTCTTTTAATTTTACAACAACTCTCAAACCTTTTTAATCGGTTTAGCTGATCGCAAACAGTTAGTAGTAGTCTACCGATAGTTCAGTGTCCCTGAGTTCGATTTGGGCCTCATAAGGGCCTATACTACATTGACGCGTACACTTGCGTTCTACGCACGGAAAAAGCGTGTCAGGGATATTCTTGGAAAAAGAATATAGGGTTGCAATTGACTTCCTTTTAGGGTTTGAAAAGCTTCCTTCTAGTGATCTTGACCTAAAAGAGTAACAATACCCTCCGTTCCTCCATTTATTTCTTTTCTATCCTTCCTCTTACCTTTCTCCATTTTGTAACCTTGGTGTTCCATGGTATAAATTGCTCTAGAGCTCTAAAACCCTACCTTTCTTGCTCCATATGCTTGGGGTTTGCTCATTTGATGAAGAAAGGTGCTAGATGGATGAGTTCATAGCTTATTCTTGGATTTTCTACCCGACATGCTCGAGTTTTCTTTTGTGTGGGGTTTTATCTTCTCATTAAAGGCAAGTTTTATAACTTTCTCCACATTTATTGCTTACCATAAGTTTTCTAGCTCATGTTCTTGCTTGAAAATGATGATCCATGCACTCAAAAGCTATGCTTGACTTGGATTTCAATTTTTATAATGTTCCCTATTCTTATTTCAGTTCTAGATGAACTTGTGATCATGTGTATGTTATTCCTAAGGTATAATATGACTTGGATCAAGTTGGTTTGACACCCTTGGGTGCTAATCACCTATCAACCAATAGTCAATTTTGGGATTAATTTTAAGTTGATTTCTTCTATAAACACATGACCCATTGGTGGTACCATTGAAACAAACGGTGGTGTTGTCTTCATGACAACTGATTATGGTGACCAAGGGTGTCAACTAAATTTCACCCCTTAGGTTAGGTTTTCACCTAATTAGAATCTTGATGATCAACAACTAAGTACCCTAATGATGATATCAATCAATAGTGACATTAGCTTGACATTCGATAGTGATTAATGAATATAGTGTTGATCTAAAAACCTATGGGGACTAAATGGTCACTAGTGAGGGTGGATCAAGTATCCACAACCTATGGTGAGTTAAGTATGTAGTTGTAGCATCAATTAAGCCTTAAACCAATGGTTTCTTGGGTCATTTGATGCAATGGTCGAACCTATACTACAATTGATAGTTTTAATATATGAACTTGACCTAATGGTTAAGATTTAGTGTTTCTTCATCCAATCAAATTAGAAGAATGCCTAATGTAATATGTTGGTCCTAATAAAGTGATTTCGATGTTTTCCTTTATGAGATCAACTTAAGAAGCTCATTTATTGATGGCTTGTTTTAAATAAACAATCGCTTGTGGTTTTACCCTACTCTCAATGGAACTTTTAATGATGTTAATCAAGGGATGTCTAGAGTTAAATGGTAAATCTTTCTAGAGCACAAATCAAGGACTTCATAGGTGGTTTATCCAAGGTGTTTACTTATGTAAAAAACCAATGATCTTACCTTTTAAGCATCCAATGGTTCCGGGTGACATCGTGGTATGGTGATATGGGTTGAATGATGACGGAACAAATGGAGGGTTAGCCTTAATAAGGTAATCTTACCTATTCACTCATATGAATAGAAGGGATGATAACCATATTATGTTTATATGTAACCCTAATGAGGTATAGCTCGTTATACCTATCTTTAATATAACTAAATGACGGTAATTGGGTATGATTAGTCCTTGAATGATTAATACAATCATGGAGTACTCTATTATTGTTGTTGAAACCCTAGTATGCTATAATCTGATGGTTACACCTTGATTTATGTGTGGGTTCATACTTGAGAATAGTATGGAATATGATGGTGATGCTTTACCTTATGCATCCATGATCCAATGGGGATGATGTGAGTTAGGGTTTGGGTATAAGTGTTTATTAGTAACATTGATATAATTTATCATGTTGAACCTAACTCTAATGCAAATAGATAAAGATAAGTATTCATGTTTAACATTCTTATATGATGGAATGATGGTGGTATAACCTCCTTAATATGATCATAACCTTAATATGTTAATTGGTGGTTATCATAGCCACACGGTTGATACTTTCTTATGCTAAACATGTGCATTCTGAATATGATGAGGGTTAATCATATCTAGATTCCTTGCATGTTGATGTGATAAAGGAATTTTCTTAATGTTAATATAACCCTAATATGATTGTTTATGAATATTTCCTAGCTCGTTAATGCAATATTGTGTTGGTTCTGTGTATTATATGTAAGTGATGTTGTTGAGCCTTGTTATAAGGCATGCAAAGATAATGATGATATTGCAGGGAATAGTATGATGGTCTTAATGACCTTTGGGCACCCTGAATGAGGTGTAATCCTCTTGTGTTGATAAGGGTTGATACACTGTGATATTGTGAAAAGGATTTATATAATGTGATAGTATGATGGTCTTAATGACCTTTGGGCATGGTTGAGCCCTGAATGAGGCGTAATACTCTTGTGTTGATAAGGGTTGATATCGTGTGCTATTGTGAAAAGAATTTATATCTTGTGATAGTATGATGACTAGTGTAGCCTCATGAATGGTAAGTGAATAGTACCATGTAATGATGAGATGAGAAATTATGTTTTACACGTTTGTGATATTTATATGCTTGCTAGAAGTGAATTAGCATTTGTATGTCCACTTGTTTGATGCAACCTTAATTCACCCAATTGACATAACTAATCAAGTGAAACTCTAATCATGTAGTGCCATGTTCCATAGATCCATCTGAGTGTCAGAATTTGCCAGATGGTGAAACGAGTATTCCTAAGGGGAACTCAGAGCGCATATTGTTGAGTATGTGGGGGTGGCAAGTTGAGGATATATCCTTGTCATCCACAATCCAGGTTGTAGAGGATGGCTATGGTCATGCCACATACATCTGATGTGGTTGAGAATGACTATAGTCATGTCTCAGTGATTATATATGTGATGAGATTGGAGAATAACTGCGGTTGTACCTTGGATGGTAGGGTATGCATACCCACCTCCTTTCACTAGTGTTGTGACCTATATAAAGGATGGACTAGGCTGTTAGTAGCTTGACCTTATGTGTCATTGTGGCGGACCCATACTGACCGGGGGCGGAGAAGATCTTAGGAGTCCAGCTCTTCCTAGATCTTATATGGCACTGATTTTGACTTAGCAGTGGTCAGTAGGATTTTGAGTGGTATCCTCAAATTCCTCAGGGCATATAAAAGATGTAAGACAGCTGTGTAGCATATCTGTTTAGAGTTATACATAAAGCTTCATATTAGATGATAACCCTTGTTTGCTTTCTGTTTACTGAGATCTTGTATAGTACAATAAGAGATAATAGATATGCTTATGTTGATGGTTAAGATGTTGCTGCTAGCTATGTTTAATATTGCTAGCCATGCCTATGTAAGTAGAAATGCTTAAACTGCTAATCATGCCTATGCAGTTCATTGTGTTATGATGTTAGTTCTACTTATGATATAGATATGTTATCTTTATTTGAGTTGCCAATATTGATAGCCATGTTATGTTACTAGACATATTCATGATGTCAGGGGTTCTTATGCTACTAGATTGCTTGTACTGTTAGCAAGGAATATGGTGATAGTCAGATTAATGATAATGATTGTTATTAAATGCAATTTTGATGATATTTGAGTAGATAACTATCCAGAGAAATGGATTTATTTGTTATCTATAGATGCATTGATGATCATACTTATTTCTAAGATGATTTGCTTAACCTGTTTAGTATACTTGAACTATTCAATATGTTCAGTTGATTATGAAATACTCCAACTGCTTGGTTATTGACTATTTAAAATGTTGTAATCAATAAGCATTGTTGGAGGTTATATCTCTTGCTGGGACATGGGTCTCACCCTTGTGGTTCGCCACATTTTTTTGGGTAATCGACAATGATGATAATATAATCGTGAAAGTAAAGAGGAGCTATAGTAATGAATCTTTGAGAAAGTTGATTAGATGTCTAGTGTGTCCTAGATTTGTCCCTGTACTCTTAGGTTTGGGCATGAAAAGTTTGTATATGATGTTTCAAATGAATCATACTTTTGTTAGTATGTTAATGTTTGTTGTGTGGCATTTACAAATATTGTTCTCCTATGTATATATGTCATGGCTAATGTGCTAGAACAATTTGTATTAAATTCTTGGCATGGTATGAATGTAAGAAAGATGTTGGACTCTTATGGAAATGTTTCTAAGTGGGTGTTGACGTTGAAATTAGTTTTAATTTACCCATATTGTTGGGTAAGTGATTAATTAGTGATCGATTGTTCTTTATGTTTTGAGTAATCTCGTTTAGTGTAATGGGTTCTAACAAGTTGGTATCAGAGCTTTAGGTTCACTGAGTCTATACGGATACTAGGACTTAAGACTAGGATGGTGTCTAAGTTAGGAACGTGACACGGAAATATGGTGCATACTGCCTAATCTTAGTACTTGGATGCCCTAGCCAGGTATTCAATTATGAAAGAAAGGTAAGTATGGAACTCTTAGATTGTTATCTTTCTAATTGCTCTGATCAAGTAGTCATTTTGAGACAATCTAAAGAGCATAATGGATAAGAAATCATGGTGTGAATATCTCAATCCTACCTTAAAGAAGATGAGAATTGCATCATTATCTATTAAAACTTGAATGATTGGTAACTATAAGAGAAAGATACAACATCATGAAATCTAAATCTGAATACAAATAAGGGAAAGAGGAGTTCTTGAATATGTGATTCAAGAAGATAATAAAGTAAAATACAGATAATTATATACTTATAAAGTGAATCAAGGTATGAAATCCACATAAGACAGAAAGAACTCCTATAACAAGTACAAAATGAGAAGATAAATGGGAACAATGCCAAAGGAATAAGGTGGAACCTGAGTTAATCTCAGACCAACCTATGTGTGTAAGAAAGTGTTAATGTAAAATTAACATAGCATGTGAAAGAAATTAAAGCAGATGATCCATGTTTAATGAAGAAAATGTGTAATATGATGATTTACCTATTGATAAGTGGTTGAAAAATATAATAAAATAAGAGAACATACCCAAGTGTGATAAATAGTCATCAAGGAAGGAGTAATGAGATATGTTAATCATAATGATTCCTATGTTAACGACAAGGAACCCAAATTGAAAAGGGTAAAATGATACATAAGAAGTTGTAACTCACATAATGAAAATAGAATTAGTTACCTTTTTGCTAGTGACCCTTGAACAATGTTACTATGGTATGGGAAGTGTGTTTCCCTTTGTGTCTTTCCTTTCTAGGGAACAACTTTCAAGTGGATCATTGCCACTTGGTACATGTGTATTCACTGCAAACATGAGGGTGGATAGCTTATTATAGCATAAGGTTGCTTGGACTATGGTTCCAATATCATAAAGTTTGTGATGATTTTGCTTTTGAGCCTTCCAATAATTAGGAAGACTCCTCTTATATGTCTTGATATTTGTTATGTTGGTAAAGTTGGATGAGATAAGGATGTGAGTTCCTTATAGCACATGAGGTGGATACCAAGTTAATGAATCCTATTATCCAATATGTATCAATAGAATGAGAAATATGTGAAGGTTGGAGATGTTTATTAAATGAACATTCCAAGTATTCCTCTCCCGTAGAAAGAGAGAGAGTCGGATGATGCTCTTTTAAATGTTGTTTGGAAGGAAAAACAAAAGTGACTCTATAATGTTGTGTATGGTCTAGTGATAGTTGGGCAAGGCCACTATCAAGGATAGATGGTTTGTTGATACAATAGATATAATTTTAGGATGATAGCTAGAATTTAAAGTTGAACATTACTACTAGAGTTGTACATGTGGCACAACAAGTTTCTATGTTCCATATTTGCAAATGTCATCTTAGGTGGGGTTTTTTATTCTGATCCGAGATGAGATATATATGAATGATGTGACATCACCATCATATGCAAGTAACCATGTGAAGGTAATAGGATGAGGTGCAAAGGAGGTACCCATCTTTGTTTACCTTGGATTTTGGGGGCAAAGTTGTAAGGCCCCTAAACTTTCTTAATGAGTTTAATAAGCTTAGTTATCATAATTTAATTTTTATAACCCTAATATAACCTTGTGATATGCTTTGAAATTAGAAGACAAGCTTAAGTTTCAAATTTGGTCCAATTTTGACACTATTTGAGCAAGTTATGCAATTTTATGCACATTTTGGAATTTTTGCAATTTACCCAATTGAAAGGTTTTCTTTGCAATTTATCACTCGCATTATGTTCCTTGGATATTCTCTCATCATTACTGAGATTTTTGAGCCATGGGGAGCCTATTTAAACCTTGGTTTGAAGGTGTTTTCTCTAATGGTATTTTAGAATTTACCCCTTATCGATGAGCTACCTTTAGTAGCTATCAACTAATGAGTTATTTGTTTTGCTTAGAAATTCAAAAAATGAGGGATAAGTATCTCTCTATGGATGTTGGGGGAGATTATTGTGTATGGCTTGTATATTCTTAATAGTTTAAGGCCATGGACACTTGGAAAGATACTAGAACTTCAACTTTTTCTTTTTCTTTATCTTAAAGCTTCATATACTTGTCCCTAAGCACTAAAACGAGACATTTTCTCTACACCACTTCCCTCCTTCTTCAAACCTCGTCCTCCCTCTGTGCTTCTGTGAATTTCCTGTCCAAGGAAGAAGAAAGAGGGGATATTCTTGGAAAAAGAATCTAGGGTTGCAATCGACTTCCTTTTAGAGTTTGAAAAGCTTCCTTCTAGTGATCTTGACCTAAAAGAGTAAGAATCCCCTTCTTTACTCCGTTTATTTCTTTGGTTTCCTTCCTCCTTCCTTTCTCCGGGTCAGAATCTTATTGTTCCATGGCAGAAATTACTCTAAAGTTCTAAAACCCTACCTTTCTTGCTTCTTTTGCTTAGGGTTTGCTCATTTGATGAAGAAAGGTACTAGATGGATGAGTTCATAGCTTATTCTTGGATTTTCTACCCTACATGCTCGAGTTTTCTTTGATGTGGGGGTTTTATCTTCTCATTAAAGGCAAGTTTTATAACTTTCTCCACGTTTATTGCTTACCATAAGCTTGCTAGCTCATGTTCTTGCTTGAAAATGATGATCCATGCTCTCAAAAGCTATGCTTGACTTAGATTTCAATTTTTATAATGTTCCCTATTCTGATTTCAATTCTAGATGAACTTGTGATCATGTGTATGTTATTCATAAGGTATAATATGACTTGGATCAAGTTGGTTTGACACCCTTGGGTGCTAAGCACCTATCAACCAATAGTCAATTTTGGGATTAATTTTAAGCTGATTTCTTCTATAAACACATGACCCATTGGTGGTACCACTGAAACAAACGGTGGTGTTGTCTTCATGATAACTGATTATGGTGACCAGGGGTGTCAACTGAATTTCACCCCTTAGGTCAGGTTTTGACCTAATTAGAATCTTAATGATCAACAACTAAGTACCCTAATGATGCTATCAATCAATGGTGACATTAGCTTGACATTCGATGGTGATTAATGAATATAGTGTTGATCTAACAACCTATGGGGACTTTATGGTCACTAGTGAGGGTGGATCAGGTATCCACAACCTATGGTGAGTTAAGTATGTAGTTGTAGCATCAATTAATCCTTGAACCAAGGGTTTCTTGGGTCATTTGATGCAATGGTCAGACCTATACTACAATTGATGGTTTTAATATATGAACTTGACCTAATGGTTAAGATTTAATGTTTCTTCATACAATCAAATTGGAAGGATGTGTAATGTAATATTTTGGTCCTAATAAAATGATTTAGATATTTTCCTTTATGAGGTCAACTTAAGAAGCTCATTTGTTGACAGCTTGTTTTAAATAAACACTTGTGGTTTTACCCTACTCTCAATGGAACTTTTAATGTTGTTAATTAAGGGATGTCTAGGGTTAAATGGTAACTCTTTCTAGAGAACAAATCAAGGACTTCATAGGTGAGTTTATCCAAGGTGTTTACGTATGTAAACAACTAATGGTCTTACCTTTTAAACATCCAATGGTTCTGGGTGACATTGTGGTATGGTGATATGGGTTGAATGATGATGGAACAAACGAAGGGTTAGCCTTAATAAGTTAGTCTTACCTATTCACTCATATGAATAGAAGATTGATAACCATATTGTGTTGATATTTAACCCTAATGAGGTATAACTTGTTATACCTAGCTTTAATGTAACTAAATGACGGTAATTGGGTATGATTAGTCCTTGAATGATTAATATAATCATGGAGTACTCTCTTATTGTTGTTGAAACCCTAGTATGCTATAATCTGATGGTTACACCTTGATTTATGTGTGGGTTCATACTTTAGAATAGTATGGAATATGATGGCGATGCTTTACCTTATGCATCCATGATCCAATGGGGATGATGTGAGTTAGGGTTTGGGTATAAGTGTTTATTAGTAACATTGATATAATTTATCATGTTGAACCTAACTCTAATGCAAATAGATAAAGATAAGTATTCATGTTTAACATTCTTATATGATAAAATGATGGTGGTATAACCTCCTTAATATGATCATAACCTTAATATGTTAATTGGTGGTTATCATAGCCACACGGTTGATACTTTCTTATGCTAAACATGTGCATTATGAATATGATGAGGGTTAATCATATCTAGATTCCTTGCATGTTGATGTGATAAAGGAATTTTCTTAATGTTAATATAACCCTACTATGATTGTTTTTTAATATCTCCTAGCTCGTTAATGCAATATTGTGTTGGTTCTGTGTATTATATGTAAGTGATGTTATTGAGCCTTGTTATAAGGCATGCAAAGATAATGATGATATTGCAGGGAATAGTATGATGGTCTTACTGACCTTTGGGCACCCTGAATGAGGTGTAATCCTCTTATGTTGATAAGGGTTGATACACTGTGATATTGTGAAAAGGATTTATATCATGTGATAATATGACAGTCTTAATGACCTTTGGGCATGGTTGAGCCCTGAATGAGGCGTAATACTCTTGTGTTGATAAGGGTTGATATCGTGTGCTATTGTGAAAAGAATTTATATCTTGTGATAGTATGATGACTAGTGTAGCCTCATGAATGGCAAGTGAATAGTACCATGTGATTATAAGACGAGATATTATGTTTCACAAATTTTATATCTTTTAAAGTTGTGATATTTATATGCATGCTAGAAGTGAATTAGAGTTTGTATGTCCACTTGTTTGATGCAACCTTAGTTCATCCAATTGGCATAACTAATCAAGTAAAACTCTAATCATGTAGTGCCCTGTGTCATAGATCCATCTGAGTGTTAGAACTCGCCAGATGGTGAAATGAGTATTCCCAAGGGAAACTCAGAGTGCATATTGTTGAGTATGTGGGGGTATCAAGTTGAAGATGGAGGATGGCTATGGTCATGCCTCATACATATGATGTGATTGAGAACAACTGCGGTCATGACTCAGTGATTATATATGTGATGAGATCGGAGGACAATTGCGGTTGTACCTCGGATGGTAGGGTATATGTACCCACCTCCTTTCACTAGTGTCGTGACATGTACTAAGGGCGGACTAGGTTGTTAGAAGCTTGACCTTATGTGTCTCTGTAGCTGACCCGTACTGACCGGGGCACAAAAGATCTTAGGAGTCTGGCTCTTCCTAGATCTTGTATGGAACTGATTTCGACTTAGCAGTGGTCAGTTGGATTTTAAGTGGTATCCTCAAATTCCTCAGGGCATATAAAGATGTAAGATATCCGTGTAGCATATCTATTTAGGGTTATACACATCACTTCATATTGGATGATAACCCTTATTTGCTTTCTTTTCACAGAGATCATGTATAGTACACTAAGATATAATAGATATGCTTATGTTGTAGTTATGCTCATGTTGTAAACTTGCTTATGTTGTCAAATATACTGACATTGATCGTTAAGATGATGTTGCTAGCTATGTTTAGTATTGCTAGCTATGCCTATGTGAGTAGAAATGCTTAAACTGATAATCATGCCTATGTAGTTCATTGTGTTATGATGTTAGTTCTACTTATGATATAGATATGTTCCCTTTATTTGAGATTTCAATATTGATAGTCATGCTATGTTACTAGACATATTCATGATGTCAGGGGTGCTTATGCTACGAGATTGCTTGTACTGTCAGCAAGTAATATGATGATAGTCAGATTAATGATAATGATTGTTATTAGATGCAATTTGATGATATTTGAGTAGATAACTATTCAGAGAAATGGATTTATTTGTTATCTATATATGCATTGATGATCATACTTGTTTCTAAGATGATTTGCTTAATCTATTTCATATACTTGAACTGTTCAATCTGTTCAATTGATTATTAAATACTCCAACTGCTTAGTTATCTACTATTTAAAATGTTGTAATCAATAAGTTTTGTTGGAGGTTATATCTCTTGCTGGGACATGGGTATCACCCTTGTGGTTAGCCACATTTTTGTAGGTAATTGACAATGACGATAATATAATCGTGGAAGTAAAGAGGAGCTATAGTAATGAATCTTTGAGAAAGTTGATTAGATGTCTAGTGTGTCCTAGAGTTGTCCATGTACTCTCAGGTTCGGAATGGAAAAGTGTGTATATGGTGTTTCAGACAAATCAGATTTTTGTTAGCATGTTAATGTTTGTTGTGTGGCATATACAAATATTGTTCTCCTATGTATATATGTTGTAGATAAGGTACTAGAACAATTTGTATTAAATTCTTTGTATAGTATGGATATAAGAAAGATGTTGGGCTCTTATGCAAATGTTTCTGAGCGGGTTTTGACGTTGAAATCAATTTTAAGTTACCCATATTTTAGGATAAGTGATTAATTAGTGATCGATTGTGCTTTATGTTTTGACTAATCTCGTTTAGTGTAATGGTCTCTAACATGCTTAGTTATCTACTATTCAAAATGTTGTAATCAATAAGCATTGTTGGAGGTTATATGTCTTACTGGGACATGGGTCTCACCCTTGTGGTTCGCCACATTTTTTTAGGTAATCAAAAGAGACGAAAACAAACATGTGACAATAAAGAGGAGCTATAGTAATGAATCTATGAGAAAGTTGATTAGGTGTCTAGTGTGTCCTATTGTCATCCCTGTACTCTCAGGTCTGGGCAGGAAAAGTTTGTATATGGTGTTTCAAATGAATTGAAATTTTGTTAGCATGTTAATACTTGTTTGTGTGGCATATACAAATATTGTTCTCCTGTGTATATATGTTGTGACTAAGGTGATAGACCAATTTGTATCAAATTCTTGGCATAGTATGGATACAAGAAAGATGTTGGGCTCTTATGAAAATGTTTTTGAGCGGGTGTTGATGTTGAAATTGGTTTTAATTTACCCATATTTTTGGGTATGTGATTAATTAGTGATTGATTGTGTTTTATGCTTTGAGTAATATCATTCAGTGTAACGTGCTCTCAAAGAGTGTATCCAACCGATGACAAAATTGTCATTTTGTCACTTATTTTCTGAAATCAGTCGACAAGAATTCTTTTAGGCCGTCGATTTCTTAAATAACCGACGCCTAATGTACATGCTAATTAACCTTGAAATTCCCTTTCCCCTCTTTCCCTCCTCACAATACTATATGATTGGTCGCTTCTCTCTCCTTCGAGCGCCGATGTTGCTCTCTGTGGACCTGCCAGTATCGTCTATAACAGGTGTCTCTGTTGTTCTCCTCTGACCGCCATTGTTGTTCTCCTCTGAGCACCCCATCCACCTACCTCTGCTAGCCTCCTCTGAAACTTCCTCTGTCAGTTCCTCCGAGCTCCCCAACCAACTACTTGTGCCATCCTCCTCTTAATCTTCCTCCACCGATGCCTCTGAGCTCCCCAACTAGGTGTTCGTGCCAGCCTCCCATGAAGCTTCCTCCATTGGCGCCTACTAGAGAGGAGTCCTCCCCTGCCGCCAACCATAGCCACATGTGTGTCCTCTCCTCCTTCTTCCTCTCTTCCATATACCTGCAATGGTGTGCATTTAGTAGGTATCCGTCTTTTTGCCTCATCCCAGGTTGGCACATTGGTTACATTTAGGTTGGTTTGGATATTGATCACGTCCATATGCACATTTGGTCGTCTTTTTGCCTCATCCCAGGTTGGCACATTGGTTACATTTAGGTTGGTTTGGATATTGATCACGTCCATACACACATTTGGTATTTCCATTATTCATTTGTATGTAATTAATATGAGAGAAATAGAAAATTTGGAAGATCTAATTATTTTTGACTAATGGGGAATCAAATGTTGAATATAATTCTAGGATAAATAACTATATAGTATAACCAGGCTTTGGATAATTTTTTTATCTGAAGAATGTCGATAATTTTTTATGTGCACATTTGGTATACTATAGATTGTTGGCCCTTGAGATTAAATCCTAATATATGATGCAACAAGATGTATCTTTTTGTAGGCTTTATCATTATATACCTAGTTTCAGTAAATCTAAGGTTCATTTACCATGAAAGGACTTTCACGAAATAAATAATCTAAACAAAACTCTGTGCCTTTTCTAGGGAAAGAAATTTTTGATATATTTGATTCATTTTGAGATCAATTTTGAATCTTTATTTTAAAATCTATGTTATGTGCATTGTTTAATTTTAGTAATTAAATGTTAGTATGGATAAATGGTCACACCTAGGCATTAATACACTGAAATGATATGAATTGCTCTAAATTAAATTGAATTACATTGAATTGATATAAATATACCTTATTAACCCTAAACCCTAAACCCTAATCTTCTAAAAAGTAAACTCTAGTTTGTAAACCCTAAACCCCATACTTTATCAGCCTAGAAACCCGTCGGAGATCTACTCATTAGGAGTAAAACTTAGATAGTCCCCAAATTGGGATTGTTTTTAGCACTTCATCACACTTAGAATGTAAGTCTATAATGTGTTTTTGATTTCAATAAATTTCGACAACATTCCCCTTTTATTCTCTGGGTATATATGTAGGGGGTGACAAGAATGTGCACAACCACCAATTGGGTTGAGGTGGTTATTGGAAATGCCACCTGATGAAATAGCTACAACGAGAGTAAAAGCAAGGGAAGACTAAGGGCAAGAGAAAGAGCAAGGTTAATAGCAAGGGCAACAACAAGGGCCTTCTACTTCTACTCCTAGGGTCGAGTCTTATAGTGCTTCTAGACAATTGCCTTGCTATATTGAGTGGATAAATGTGAGGAGAAACAAAACGGGAGAAATCCCCGTCCAAGCAACACACAAGGTGGCTTCAAAAATGGTAAATTTCTTGATCTCACAATAATGACCATCTTATTTTTTCACTGGATTTTTAAGTTTTAATTATTAGTAGGTTTTGATGATAATTAGTTGGAGTTGGATGCCTAATCAAATGAAGGCAAGTTCACCCCATAGGTAACACATGATGAATTGATGGTTTCTCTAGGGACATAAGAGCATCCTGGACATGTTAGGAGTGTTAGAGTTGGGTATGGGATAAAATCTTTTTTTGGGAACATCTCAACATAAGCGCAAACAACCCAAGAAAGGGGAAGTGGACAAAGAGTACATGCAGAGAATTGTAGATACAGCCTTAAAAATATATAGCTTCTTAGGCAATGTGAGCTTCTTCAGTAGTAAAAAAACTTGTTCATTACTCGCCCATGGAGTACATTATCCTTCGGACAACATGGCATGGCTGGGATAAGATTCAATTTAAGTCAATGTATATATACATTGTGATAAAATAACCCCTCAAGTCAATGTTTATGTTTTCAAATTTTATTGTGTTTCATAATATTGTAGGTGGTCAACAAATGTCATCTTACCATAGATGTTACAACAAGCAACATCATGGAAGATGTCGAGGCTTCTAGCATCGATGTGGTTCAAGTGTGTGTGTTATACACTATGACTTGTAAATCTGAGATGACAATTGATGTTGATATGTATTTGTGAGTGTGAATTGAATGTTAAGTGCATGTGTGTGAATTTGAATGTGAAGGCATGTGGAAGAAAATGATGTTTATTTGTGCATATATGTATGAATATGAAGTGTGATTGAGAAATGAAACAATTGGGTTGTGAGTTCATGGATTTGAGTGCATTTGAAGTGAAAAAATTGATAGAATGTAGATGTGCCTATTTTGTGTAAATTTATATTTTTCTTGCAGGTGTGTCGGTCTGTTGTTAAGCCGCAATGCTTACAAAGAGCATGATGTTCTTCAAACTTTCAGTTTTAAACAACAACATGATGGACAAAATTTTTGGATACCTACTATATTTAAAAAACATAAACATTTCTCGTTGTTTATTTGCAAATAACCGACTACTTGTCATATTTATGTTGTTTATTTACAAATAAATAACGAATTTTACTTAAAATTTTCATTGTATTATCACTGATAAAACCGACAATAAGTTTATCCGGCATTGTTTTTTTGTCATTAACAAACTAACAAGGAAATGCCAAAGCAACACTCATTGGGGGTTAGGTCATTGGTTCCTATGAAGAACTGCCCATGAAAAGTTCTATCTTCGAACATTTTAACCGACAAAGAATGGTTCAGTTTTTAATGTTGCTCACTTGGTCATCGGTTTAAAACCAACGATGAATGCCTAAAGTAAATAACGTCATATCCCCATTTTGTAGTAGTGCAAGGTGTTGTGATATATTAGTCATGGACACTACCTTTGAAAATTCACATGTTAAACAAAAACACACTTCTATTAGTTCTACTTTCAGTATATGCATACAAAATATATTGCATACCTATTGATAAAAAATATAAAACCTTTACTTCAAGGATGTTAAACATTAAACATTGGTACAATAGTAAAAAAATAAGACATACTAGTTATGCACATGTTCATACATTAGGTACGATACAAAAACATTTCTACACACCACCCTTCTAAGACTCCTTAGTACAAGAACAACCTATACTAACAACAAGAAAAAACTCTATATATTAGATGGTGAATAAACACAATCATTGTATATGAGCTTATGGGTAGTTGAAGTTGAACCAGATTTTGTAAAATGGTTAAACCATTACCTATCAACAAAGTTAAGTGAGTAGATCGGGTGTACGAGAAAACTATCACTAAGAAGTAATTTTACGTAATTCTAGAACTCTAGGTTATATAATAAAGTAACTCTTTATACATCAAGATGACGATGCATACATCCCTCTTGGGCTGTCTTAGGAGATTTTAATGCATTTAGAAGAAATGAAGAAAAGATTGGTATACATCCCCCTTCAGGGAAGTCTATGGATGACTTCAATGATTTTATGCTTGATAATGGTCTTATAGAGATGGATCTTAGTGGCCCCTTCTTCATGTGGGATAATCATCAAGATGACGATGACTTCATTACTACCAAGATTGATAAAATTCTGTACAATTCCAGTTTTGTGAATAGTTTTAAGAATTTTCATGGAGAGTGTATTACTAATACGATTAGCGATCATAGAAGGATCCTTCTGGTTATTGGGGATGCTAAGAAGAAAAGGACTCTGTTTAGATTCATTAATGGCTAGATGAAACACAAGGAGTTTGATGGCATTCTTAAAGAGGCCTGTAATTATAACTCGGAGGGTTTTGCTATGTTTCGATTTTATAGAAAGTTGGAAACTCTTAAAGGCAAGATGAAAGCTTGGAATTGGAGAAACTTCGGTGATATCTCGACCAATTTGAACATTGCTAAACAAAAAGTTTTGGATGCTCAACGAGCTGCTGATATGAATCCTTTGGACAAGGAGAAAAGGAAGTATGTCTTAAATCTGAGGAAGGAGGTTAAGGAAGCTGATATCAAGGAGTCTTTTTGGAGACAAAAATCACGTATTCAGTGGTTGAAGGAAGGAAACAAGAACTCCAGCTTCTTCTATTCTACCATGAGGACGAGAAGAACCAGAAATAGCATCAACTGTTTATATATTGATGGTGTTCTTTGTAGGGATGACAATGCTATCAAGGATTGTATTAAAAATTTCTATGAGAATCTCTTCTGTAAACATGATAAAGGTAAGGTATGGGAGGGACAGTGGAAAGGTCCCAATGTTTCTAAACAACATGTTGATATCTTGATTGCTCCTATCTCTAGAAGTGAGGTGGATGACATTGTCAGAAATCTCAGTGATGACAAATGCCCGGGCCCTGATGGTTTTAATAGGTATTTCTTTAAGTCTTCTTGGCCTATCATTGATGATGATGTCTACAAGGCGATTCAAGAGTTTTTCTGTAATGATACCTTGCTTAGAGAAGCTAATAAAACCTACATTACCTTGCTTCCTAAAGGATCTGATAATACTTACATTTCTGACTGGAGACCCATTGCTCTTTGTAATGTGTTTTACAAGATTATCTCGAAAGTGTTGGCTAACAGGTTACAGAGAGTTTTACCTTCGATTATTGATGTCAATCAGTGTGCTTTCATCAAAGTCAGGAATATGAAAGATGCTATCTTAACCTCTAATGAAATTATCAGTGACTTTAAGAAGAGCAACAATCATCTGATGTGTATTCAGGCTGATATATCGAAGGCCTATGACTCTGTCAGTTGGAAATACCTTTTCTCCATTATGTACATAATGGGATTTCTGATTAAGTGGATTAGATGGATTGATATCATGTTCCAAACTACTTCTTACCAGGTTCTTGTGAATGATGAAGCTACTTCTCCGATTTTTCCTTCGAATGGGGTTAGACAGGGAGACCTTATTGCTCCTTACTTGTTTGTTATAGTTATGCAAGGTTTTACGGAGATGATGAAGGAGTACTTTAAGGCGGATAAGATTCATCCTATTAAGGCTTTGAAGAATCTTGAATGTTCTCATTTGATTTTCGCAGATGACTTAATGATTTTCACCAAAGCTGATGAGACTAGTGTTACTATTATTGAAAAACTCCTTCAAAGTTTTAGTGATTCTTCTGGCCTCAAGATCAATCTCCAGAAAAGTATGACTTACTTGAGTAACAAGAGAGATAGTGAGCTTGCTAACAAACTTGGTATGAAAGTTGGAAGTTTGTATGACTCCAAATACCTTGGTTTACCATTGTTTACGGGGAAGTTGAACAAAAATCTTTGTTTGGATTTGGTGGATAAAGTTAAGAGGAAGTTGGAATGCTAGAAATCTAACATGTTGTCCTTGGCTGGTAGACTTGAGTTGGTTAAGTCCACCCTCTCTACCATGCACTTATACTGGGTTTTCTCTTTTCCCATTCCCTGCTCTGTTCTGGATAAGATTGATGAAATTTGCAGAAATTTCATATGGGGTCAATCCGAAAAGAAGCACAATCTCCATCTGGTTAAATGGGACATTGTTACTTTGCCTAAATCTAAAGGTGGTCTAGGGCTTAGGAAAAGCAAGGAAGTTTCTAGAGCTTGTCTTATGCTAAATGCTTGGAACATAGCTAGCAAGAAAGATTCCTTATGGATAAAATGGATCTGTGAAAAATATTTCAAAAAAGAATCTTATTGGAGTATTGAACCTTCTTCCAATTTCTCATGGATGTTCAATTCAGTCATTCATGTTAGGGATCAGTTGAGACCTTTGTTTTCTATTAGCATTGGATCTGGGGAAAATATTAAAACATGGCTAGACCCTTGGGTCAAAGGGAATTTTCTCTGGGACTATGTGGACAGTAACATGATTATCAGATCTGGAATCACGCGTGACTCCAAGCTTTCTAGTATTATCAATAACAATCAGTGGTCTATTGCTAATTCCAGGGTGTCGAAGGATATTCTCAATATTATTTTGGATATTCCTATCTCTAATTCTTCTACTGACTCTTTCTTTCTTAATGAGTCAAGGATTGTGAAGCTGAATTTTATTTGGAATCTGATTAGAAAGGAAGGTACTGAAGATGATATTTATGATTGGATTTGGAAATCTAAAGGGAGTATGAATAGCAAGGTTCACGTGTGGAAAGCTTCTCTAAATAAATTACCCACTTCGGATTATGCTAGAAGAAGGGGCATATCTGTGGTTTCCATTTGCTATCTCTGCAGAATGATTATGAGGATACGCATCACATTTGTTTTGGCTGTCATTTTACCAAAGATTTGTGGTCTAAGGCTTATAATGATAAATACATTGATTGCATCCCCTGCAATTGGGGAGATGTAGTGAATCTTAAGTCCTCCTCGACCATGACTATTATTCCATTCATTATTTATCAGGTTTGGTTGGAGAGGAATAGGAGGGTCCACGACAGCAAGCTTAGGCCATCAAATCAGATTTGGAAGCAGATTTTGAATGATTTTGAGATGATGATCTAGCTCTGTGATGCTTTGTGTTTGTTGTTGGTGGTGATGCTTTCTTGGCTTTATCTGCTCTAGGAGTCTCTTTTCTTGATCTGTTGCTAGATGTGTTTGTTGTTGTGGTCTGTTTGGATCTTTTCTGCTGTTTGCTTGATGAAGTGATGTCTCATGTGGATGAATGATGAGGCAGGGTGCTCTAGATGTTGGTGCTTCTGTTTGTTTGTCTCTTTGTTTGGGTTTGGACGAGAGGGTCAAGTCACCACTCCGGCAAGTGTCGACGCTCCCCTCTTCTGTCTCTCTAGCCTGTTGTTTGGCTGTTTTTTCTCTGATGATCTTTTGTGGTTCTAGGTGTTTTCTTGCGGGAAGGTGATGGTCGAGTCCCCACTCCGGCGAGTGTCGACGCTCCCCTCTCCCTTCTTTGCTCCTTCTGTTGCAGTTTATTGGAGTTTGTCTGGACGAGAGGGTCGAGTCACCACTCTGGCGAGTGTCGACGCTCCCCTCCTCTGTCCCCTGGACCTTTTATGGGAGGTTGTTTTCTCTTTTTATCTGTTGGCAGATCTATTTTCTCCTTGCCGGAAGGTGATGGTCGAGTCCCCACTCCGATGAGTGTCGACGCTCCCATCTCCCTTTTTTCTGAGCTTTACAGGCTTTTCATGCTCAATTTTTGTTTGACCCTTGTGGGTTGCTGTTGTGGGTGTCTGTGGGCACAGTTTGCTTCGACTATGTTGTGAAGGTGGCTGGATTTGGTACATGATTCCTTTCTGCTCAGCATTTGGCGGCAGGTGTTCTGCTGTCCAGTTTGGTTTTTTCTTGGGCTGTCCGTTCTTGGTACAGATGAGCAAGTGAGGTGCTTCTTCTCTGTTGGCATTTTGAAGATGGGGTTTTTCTGTTCCTCTCTCTTTATGAGCTTTAAAGGTTGAGCGGAGGCGGTCCTTTGGAGCTTTGTTTGTTCCAGTCTTGTGGTGACTGAGGATAGTGCTGCTATTTAGCTGCAGGAGGCTCAAGCTCTCTTTTTGCTATTTTTTGCCTAGCTGCAAAGCATGGATGGTTATGGGATGTTCTGTTTTTGTAGTTGCTGGTGGTTTCCGTTACTCCTGTTCTGGTGTCTTGTTTTTTCTTTCTTTTTGCTCTATCTTCAGTTTGAAGATGGATAGTTTTGTACAGAACTTTGGGAAAATACAAAAAAAGCAACACGAGTTTCGACCGACCAAAATAAAGTAACTCTTTGAGATCATCTTTTAACATACTATGTTTTGCCTTAAGAGTTGCCTAACATAGGATAAGGTGAGAGAATTAAGCATATCTACCGGACACACCTCATATGAGGAGCATGTTATGGGTTGAAATAAATAAAAAGTTAAATAAACACATTAAGCCTGAATACTAAAGAAAGCAGTCCTTATTGATCCCTTTCACATTAATACATGACAGACACCATAAGTATAGATCATGTGTGTTTCATTTTATGCATGTATGTTGTAATAGAGTATTTAGTAAACAATGTACCTTGTAAATTTCTTAAATCTCAGTGTAACTATCCTTCAATGTCTACATTTACACTGTGGTATTTCTTCGCATAGTACACAAACTACTACCAAAAAATTTATTTTATTTTTCAAGTAGCATCCTTGTGGGAAATTTATAGTATTTATGGTTCCCACTTATATGCAATTAGTATTTCATTATTTTTTAGTCTAGTTACTTACTCTCAGGAGAATAAAACATGTTGCACTTGTATATGTGACATTTCACAATATCTAAACCTAAAGTGAATGAACTAGGGTTCCAAGCATATAATTTATCACATTTCAATACATGATCATGTAAATGTAAACATTGTCATTGATATATATCATCCTTCTATGGCTTAAGAACACATTCCATTCATAATTTCCAATTTACTAATATGGTGTGATTTTCAACACATAAATGGGGAAATGACACAATTGATAATAAAAGGATCGCATATAGTCAAATACAACAATGATTTATCTTTTTGTATTGAATATGAGTGAAGATAAAACTATAGGAAATGTAAAGGGCTTCCTAAATTTAATTAAAATGAATCAGATTTCGTCAATTTGATAATATTGAACTCAAAATGGGCTAAAATCCAAGTTAAAATTTTCAAAATAACCAAGCACTCAACTTTGATAGTAAATATCCAAAACATATCTCATTCACTAAACTATAAAATCCAAGGAACAACTTCTCTCTTGCTTCTTCAGCTCTTAAGAATCCTAGAAAGACAAAATTTGAAGAAAGGATGAGAAAAGGTGTTGATTTGAGGTCCTTTTGGCAAAAATATTGGATGAGTCTAACTTAAGACCAATGAGAAAAGAAACATTGTGAAATACTAGATTGGAAGGATCATTATTTTCTACATATGTAGAAACCAATAACCCTAGTCTAACTACTTCAACATAAATCTCCTCTAAAACTCTAACTCTCTCTCTCCCGTAGAAATTTTCATTGTTGGCTTAAGAAATGTTGAAATGAGTTACCCTCAGTCAATAAGTGACATATATACTAGGTGTATTAGGTTACGAGCATATTTCCTATTAATTTTTATTTCTATAGACATTTTGGTAGGGTGTATCTTAGATTAGAATTTTGCCGACAACTCATATTCATGCATAACAAAGCCCATTGTTGGTTGATTTTTTCTATCAAGGAACTCATTCTATGACAAAATTATCAAAGATGCAAAGGCTAGTGAAATTGTATTCTATTACACCCATATCCCATGATAAGTGTTAATCATGAGATTAGGCATAAGTTTAGAATTTATCATAAAACAAAGCTCACACTTAACCCTTTTTTTGAATCAAACTCTTTGTTTTCTAACATTCAACACAAGCTAAATTTTCATGTGAAACTAAGATTTGATTACTCTAATCGAGTTTCAAAAACAAAGATATAAACATTCCTTTAGTTTCTTACACTTCCATATACATATGACATGATAATCAAATACATTCTCTATTGTTAAGGAAACAAAGTTACACATCATCATCTACAACTCTCTCAGTTCTATATAAGGACCAAGAGTGACATGGACCGTTTGAACTTAACTAATCTAATACTTAGCTCTTGTGGCAGATCTACTCTGGAATTGACATTCTTCAAATCCGCATGATTTCTCTACAAATTTGTGAGTAGAGGGGTGAGCCTAATTTCTCATTGAATGAATACTTCAAATAAAAAGTATAAAGTACTTAATAGTCAAAGATATAGTATTGAGAGAGTTAATTTAAAGTAGAATAGGAATTAACTACAAAACATCTAATCATTCACATACATGGACCTGTAAAGGGGTCAAATATGGAGTGAATACTATTATATCTGATATTAGAATCTAAAAAAATTGATATGATATCCAATATGATACCCGACAGATATCATGTAACAATATCTCAATCCGATCTGAATGAATAATACCCAATTTCGTATATATATATATATATATATATATATATATATATTTGTGTGTGTGTGTGTTTGTGTTTGTGTATCTGATATGCAACCATAATCATAAATTTATTATTATTATATATAGAAAACATTGATATTATAATGAATATATATGATAAATATCTAAATTTATACATTTATATATAAATATATATATAGATAATATATATTCAATAATAATATATGTGCATATTTGTTGAGTTAAGATTTTTTCAGAGCCGACATAACCATATCCAATATCCTTTTCAAAAATTTCAGATATGAAATTTGATATCCTAAATCAAATTCAGATTATACAGATGTCAAACTTTTTTTTTTAAATTTCGGACTCGAATCTGGATCAAATGTGTGAATTCTGGATATCCATTTACAAGCCTACGCAAACATATATATTGTAGGATACTCAAGATATGCATAAAAAGCAAATCAATATCAATATAAACATACTTGATTAATCACAAAGGAACTCACAGTTTAGAAACATATAAAGAATAAAGAAATAACTACACACACTCTATTAAACTGTAATTCAGCCTATTACACCCTTAACCCACATGAAGTGTACCACGACATGTGAAAGCATCACAACAAGCTATGAGCTCACTTTACAAGGCTTAAAAGCATGCTTGTGTTCCTAATCCTATAGTATCACATAACCCCTATGCATCAGTTAGTGGTCACGTATGGCTCTCAATGGCTAATGGGAGCAATCGGATATCTAGACTCCTCTTATAAACTTGGGTACTTAGGTGGAGAGTCATAACACTGGCTTGTTGTGCATTAGTAGACCTACCAAAGATGTCAACTATTCAACACAAATTGTAGCATAGGTACCACGACATCTATCATTGGTGTTGGCTACCACACAACTATAAGAAATCTTTCCTCACTGGCCTAGACCTTACACCCTACCGGTTTTCTCCGACTTACCTTGGCCTGGAAAAAATACCTCCAGTTAGGAAACATGCTTCCTCCTAACAATGCAAGTCTCATGCTATGAGGATTCTACAATGTTCAGGGAATCTACAGTCTAATTCACACTTTAGACTCACAGTCCATTCATCAAATTAGTATTTTAGCTTAACCTTGTGAACAATTATTTTCATATCTTTCAGCAGTATGTACTGTAAACTGAGCAGCATCACTTATCATATTGAAGAATACTGAATTAAAAATACTTGATTCACTGAATACCCTATCCTTAGGGTTTCATTTTCCTCATTCACACATCACATGACCTGCATAAGGATTTAATTCATCATAAACTTTCATTGAGACTGCTTACAATAGTTCACATAGAACGAAACACATATATGGAACTCTGGAATGAACTGAACTAGGGCTTTCATGCCATTCATTGAAATATCATGTATCAAGAATAACCTTAATAAATAAATATATAAAATTAAAATGAATCACTTCTATTTGATTTCATGATGTCTATTCACAAACTTACAACTTTCTATTCATATAGGGTTTCACCCTCTTCATAGATATATCAAGCAAACACTGATAGTATCAAATGAATTCCAAAATAGTATCTGACATATCTGTAGTAAACATTCAGATAAAAGAATCATTTATAAGTAAAGAGATTCAACATGCAAATATTTTCCTTTAGACTTACAATAATTCTAGACATAATCGAAAACCCTAGATTTCAATATTATTCACACAACTTCTACAATAACTTTAGCAGTTCCATTTTAGATGATTTGAATCCATTTATAATACAATTTCATCATTTGGAATTCATCACAACATGAATACAATACATTGGTCGACCATCTTTCATGATATTAAACTGGAAGGCAGATTTAGGGTTTGTAGTTACATACAAAGGAATTGCATCTTATTGTGGATTTAATCAAATTTTGTTCAATCTATTGTTAAATGCAAGAACCCACTCACCTAAGGTGGGAAAACACCTTAAAAACGTATCCCAAGAACTGAAATTGTAGAATTCCTATCAAGATTCTAGCAATCCCTCACTTTCTTATTCCTTTCAACTAGAAAACTCTAGAAATGTAAAATTATTGAGAAAGAGTTAGAAAAGATAAGATTTGATATCATTTTGAATCAAATCATAGGAGGGATGGAATCTTGACAAGTGACAGAAGAATCACTAAGAAAAGATATCTATATATGACAAAGTTAGTTGATTTCATCAACTTCAGGATGAAAAAACCCTAGGCTGCCATCTTCACTTTATTTCACCATGTTAACCCTACTTACAGTTTCTCAAATTTAGTAGAATTTTCTATCATAAAATGGTACTATAAATCATTTAATGAATAGGTTAAACCTCCTCCAAAAATCATTAAAATTAATCATATTGTTTGTAATTGAGTTTTAGAACTCCAATAAAAATTCTAGATTATTTTGATCTAGGAATAAAAAAACAAAAATCAAACAGTACACTACTATCCAACAATATGCAGAAAAGTCAACTAAGAGAAAAATGTCATGGTTACCCCCAGAACGGCCATCCAAGATACCATGGCCATGCCACTTAGAACGGTCATGCTGCCTACCACAGGTGTGGTACCTTGGTTCCAGCAAATATGAGTATAAAGATGGTTAACACCTTTATTTTCCAAAATGACTGTATGGCCTAGAATGCACACGATGTGCATATTTTATATAGACTTTTCACCCACTTTTGCACACACTTTCAATCCATTTTATACCTCATTTTGCCTCTAAGCATACTTGATTTGCCACTTTTTTAGTTGTTTTACTTGATTCATGACTATGATCACAAGTACATATTAAAGATGAAGAAATGGGGTTAATCCAACCCAAATCTGACCCTAGTTGGATTCCCCAAATATTTGCAATCGATATGGATGAGTCCATGATGTTTTAGAATAGGACACAATATATGTTATTTTACACATGTTGTGTATTATTATGAAAAGATTACTCCTCAATGACAAAGCAGAAACATGACATGTTCCTTCGAGCTAACTGCGTCTCTGCTCAGTCAAGAATTTGACAGAGGATGATGTATCAAGCTGACACATCATGTGTTAAATAACACGCGATGTATGTTATTCGCTCAGGACAAGCTCAGACGGTAGGTACACGATGTGTCTTTCAGAGATACACCATGCAGTCTTTGCGAAAGTAGTTCTGACCAGCAGTTACATGCAGCAACACAACAAGTCTGCCATTGTACATGTCGTGTCTCCATTTGTTTTGTAAAGTTTAAAAACAATCACCCCTCATTTAAATATGAGCATTCACATATGGGGTGGACATATCTCATCATTTGGAATACACTTTCTACTGAAGAATAATGCATTGTAAGGAGGAGGCAATTTTGGGGAGGAAGAAGAGGTTTCTTGAGAGAGAACATCCATTATTCTCCTTTCTTGTTTAAGGAGTGTAGTAGGAGCTTCTCTACTTCATCCAGGCCTCTTTGGAGAGAAGCTTGTCCAAATAGAACAACCAAGAAGAGTGGAAATTTGTCCTCAACCTAGAGTTCTACCTTGCCCTACTTCATTCCTTGGGTTTTGCTTGTTTTTTCCTTTTCCAACTATGTTAAACTCTAAAGTATGCAGCTTGTTCATGTGTTTCATGATCACAGACGAGTAGTTTCCTTCTTCCTGGGCATGGGAGAATATCTCCCATGCCATTACACATGTGAACTCGTATTTCTTAACCTATGTTAGTTATTGCTTGTTTTTTCCTTTTCCAACTATGTTAAACTCTAAAGTATGCAGCTTGTTCATGTGTTTCATGATCACGGACGAGTAGTTTCCTTCTTCTTGGGCATGGGATCTCCCATGCCATTACACATGTGAACTCGTATTTCTTAACCAATGTTAGTTAATTTGCTTGTCCAAGAGTTTCTAAGGTGTTAATTTCTTGTATGTTTGCTTGGCCATCATACCTATATGTTTTATGCTTCTTTGTCTGATTCAAGAGGACGCGTAGAGAAGTAAGGAGAAATTATTCTTGGAAACAGATTCTTGACCATGGGAGTGGCTGGGATACATACCTTTAGGATCTAAGGTTAATGTTCAAAATTTGACATAGACACGAGAGTGTTGTGTTGAAGTGAGAACCGTGTCATATATTGGAGATGTATGACAACAAAAACCTCCTTGCTAGTTAATTGCATGCTAATTTTGTGGTTACGTGTGAGTGATGGTGTGGAAGTGAGATCCTATGACCAACATCTCTCAAAATTCTATTCTATATGTCTTTACTTTTTTAATTCTCTTAGTTTCTTCAATTTGCTAATCAGTAGAACCATAAATTTAACCAACTCTTTTACAAATTGATCTAGATTGTTGAAGTCTAACATGCTTGTACCTAATATTTTTTCTCTCTTGAATGATCTCATATTGCTACATGTGTTCGTATACATGCGGAGTAGCACTCGAGTTATAAATATTAAAAGTTGTGCATCTAAGCTAACAAGTTTTTGGCATTGTTGTCAGGGAACATTAGTATATTTATGTTAGAATAAAAGGTGTTAGCTACTAAGAAAAACTAGATCACTCATCGAGGCATGTTATTCCTGATTGGTATGCATGGATTCATGGTGATGGCTCATTTCTCATCACCCGCGTGATCACCAATGTGACAATTCTTTCATGTATAATAATTATGATTCAAACCCTCATGAGTGTCAGCAGGCTGTAGTGAATTCGCTTAATCTTGCTTGGACACTCTTTGATCTTACTTTAGCAGGAACGTGCATTATTGGTAGGGGTTTGTTCTGAAATGACATGGATCAGGAGTATTGATGCTTGAAAATATTTTTCTTAGCCTTAGCATCTATTGCCAAGCTTAATTTGGATGTTATCTTTTTGTTCTTTGAGCACATTCTTGCTTGAGGACAAACAAGTTTTAAGCTTGGGGTAGTTAATAACACCCAAATCTACACATATTACCTATACATTTTATCTATAGTTTTGTGTCACTTTGGTCTTAATATGCACAATAATGCTAATGTTTTATGCTTTCTTTATCTCATTAGATAATGTAGTTAGAGTAGCCAATAATGTAGCCAATTTAGCCAATTTTGGGACTTGCAGGCACCAAACCATACAAGACATCTATTCTCCAAAGATTTCTCCCTGACACATGGTTTTTGCGGCAACTATGAACCCGCCACGACCGTGGTAACCAGCCACGATCGTGGCAATCCACCCTGACCACGACCGTGGCAATCAGGTACGACCGTGGTGCCCATCGTGATTGCGGCCTTCAAAACTGCAACCACGGTCTTCACTACGATCGTGGCCACCTGCCACGACCGTGGTCGTCCACCTTTGCCATGACCATGGCCATCCACCACGACCGTGGCCAATAACCACGACCGCGGGCTTTAACACCGCGACCGTAGTCTTCATCTCCAACAATTGTGACTGTGATTATTCACCATGACTGTGGACATCCACCGTGGCCAATAACCGCGACCGCGGGCTTCAACACCACGACTGCGGTCTGCATCTCCAACAACCACGATCGCGATTATTCGCCACAACCGTGGCCAATAACTGCGACCGCGGTTCCCAATATCTGCGACTGTGATTTTTCCTTCCACAACCGTGATTCCTCGCCACGACCGTGTCCTTTAGCCAAATCGTGCGTCCAAAAGGAGCAGATTAAAGTAGTCAGACTTTTAAATAGATAACCCGACACTCAGGCCCCTGCAACGATAACGGGGTCCAATGTAGCAATCGGGGTCGAACACAGGGACAAGGTTGGTCGTGCTAAGAACACGGAATCGACATTCTATACTCTAGCATAAAAGAGGATTAATATGTGTTCTCGAGGGAACGGTAGCTTGAGAACAAGAACAATAAGACAAAAGAAGTGAAAGAAACAAACTGTAACAAGTATATGGGAAAACTCAGGTTGGGGCTCACCAACTAAAGCGTCTCTCCAACAAGCATACTATATCTCTCTCCTGCATACTCATATAAAGATTACAAGCAACCATAAAATGTCTATTCCACTCTCTCTCAAAATGAGGATAGGTATAGGCCTAAAAGAAGCCTCTCTCTCGAGAGGACAACTCAAAAACCTCGCAGCAAAACATATGGTTTGAAGCATTTAGTATTTCAACACTCTTGTGCATTCATACTACTCCATGTCACATGATAAAAGTGATATTACTCTCTCAAGATATCAACAATCAAACATCACAAGATGGTAGCTAAGCATACAAGTGAAGCATTAAAATAGGTGCAAGGAGATAATCTTGATAAGAATATGTATATTCAAAAGAAAGAGACAATATACATGTTGGGAGAGCCTTAGCGGCTACTCCCAACTCAAGTTATGGTGTTTAGTCGTTCATTCTTGTGGGTAACATGGAGACATTATAGAAAGATAGATCCATGAGATACCACGAAGAATGGAGGTGAGTACAACGTGAGGAAATGATAGATCTAGAGGAGAAGAAACATGATACTACACACTATTTCTTCAGATCTAGATCTACCACGGGGATGTCTCCTTCTCTTGAAGAAGTGGCAGGCACAGGCGGTATCTTCTCTCTCCTCAGCTTTCACTCTGGAGATCCAAGACTGATGGACGGTCGACAACGGGTTTGGGATGCGGCAACACTTTGTGGTATCAGGATCAGATCTCTATGATCTGATGCCTTGACAAGACAGGCGGGGGTGCTATTTATAGGCGCCTTCCACCTACTTAAGACCGCAGTAATGGTCTTTCCACCAACTTAAGACCGCGGTCATGGTCTTTCCTTTATTCCTTCTTAGGCGCGATCTTTCTTGACCACGATCCTCCCCAGGACCTCGGTCGCGGTCTTTGGGTGCCCACAGTTGCGATCCTTGGAGAGACCACAATCACGATCCTTGGAGAGACCACAGTCGCAATCCTTGGAGAAGTTGCAGTCATGATCTTTGGAGAGACCACGGTCATGATATTTGTTGAATAATCACGATTGCGATCCTTGGAGAGACCACGATTGTGATCCTTGGAGAAGCCACAGTCGCGATCTTTGGAGAGACCGCGGTCGCGATCTTTGCTGAATAACCAAAATTGTGATTCTACCTCAGTCGCGGTCTTTGAGTGCCCGCGGTTGTGATCCTTGGAGAAGCCGTGGTCTTTGAGTGCCCGCGGTTGTGATCCTTGGAGAAGCCGCAGTCACAATCTTTGGAGAGACTGCGGTTGCGATCTTTGCTTCTTTGGAGAGATTGCGGTTGCGATCTTTGCTGAATAACCACGGTCACGATTCTAAGATCGTGGTCGTGGTTGGGCTGATTCCTGAAATCACAAAACAAGGCTTTAGTCAAGAAGATAGATAAAATGTGTGCAAAGTTGACTAAAGTTATTCTAAAAGTGGTGTAAAATATATACAGAAAATACGTAAAGTGTGGTGTTATCAACTCCCCCAAACTTAGAATCAAGCATGTCCTCAGGCTAAATGCAGGTCTGAGTACCCAGAGAGAAAGGATGAATAAGGATAACATAATAGCACAACTGAAATATCTCATTCTTGCATCAAGACTGTTGTTGCATATATTCAGTCCCTTAGGTCTCAATCTCTCCCTTTAAACTAAGGGTTGCATCACCTCGTATCATTGTCATAACCTTCTATTGTAAAAGGTTTCTCCTTCTCATCTCATAACCCTCCCTTAGATAGCATCCATACTAGTGCCACATCTTTTCGAAAGGTAGCCTTCGCACCTATTCTTTATTTTTTGAGAGCCCGATGCTAATGTGTATAGGTAGGCTAGAAGCCTTAAGGTGTTTCCTCTTCCTCTTGAACTCCTCACCCACAACTGTCGTAAGAACAATGTTGCCCTTTTTAGGCTTCTGACTTTAAGTCAAGTGGTATGTGATGTTCCATTCAGGATTGGAGGTGTGTAAGCTTGGCTTCAAGTTTCCACTTACATGCATGACATATCTGCATTCATGAGAGCAACAGTATACCGACCAGGCAGAAACTTTTGGCATCTTTTAGGGCACATCTCTTGTATTTTTTTCTTTACTTTTTTTTTGGATTTTTACCTCTTCTTTCAGGCTTGGGATTTAGGATTTGTTGGTCTTCTTGGGCGGCCAAGCCTCTTTTTGGCTATTTTCTTTGAACAGGACAACTTTTTCCCATCTATAGAGGCTAGGATTTTTTGGATGTGAGTGTCAGGTGGGGATGGTTGTTTAGGAGTTTGACTAAGGTTCTCTTAGTTTGCAGGGGTTCATGTGTTAAGGTTGTTACATTTACAACATCTTATTGTAAGAATGAGATATAGCAGTGTTGCTACAACTTGTAGTTTTACTCGTGGGTTGCTCATATCCTTCTCTCTGAGGGGCTGGAGTACTACTTTTTGAAAATTTTAGTGAGAGGGAGCGAGCTTCTAAGAGGTCAGTTGTAATGAGAATTTCAAGATTTCAAAATTTTTGCGTAAGAAACGTAAGAAAAAGGAATTGAAATTTAAAAGGGGTGTAATAGAAAAAGGGAAGCTCTAGTACCTCTGCGGCCCATTTAGGACTCCTCCCCCAAACTTATCCTGCACCCCATCTCGGGGTGTCAAAATTTGAGTAAGAAGTATAAACGAGCCTTCTTTATTTATTTATTTGGCGGGGAAGGCCCACTTAGACTCCAGGAGCATGCTGGCGTAGATACCCCTAAGCGTGTGATACTTCCCGTACTGCATGTTCTCCACCTTGAGGCCCATAGTTGCGATAGCTACCATCCATGATAGGCAGAAGAACCCACAGTCATTTGATAGGGGTACCTACTGAGGGCTTCTGTGGTAATATTGGGTCTTCTTGAAGTCCTTGCCTTTTATCATTGTGAACCCTCTGCAATGGTGTTGTATCATTTTGACAATGGCTTCAATGCAGGTGTTTGCCTTTTCTTCGGTAGGAGACTTTGCTGTCGTCATGTTAGTTGTTTTCTTCAGTGAGAAGGCTACATCGAAGCTATTATACAAAATTGCAGTCTTCTTCAGCAGGTTGACGTGCAACAAAGTCCAATGGTTGTCATGAAGAATCAGCAAGAAGATGTGTTCAGGTGTGCCTGTTTGAAGCCATTGTTGTAGCTGCTCTGTCTCTCCCGTCTTCTCGTCTTTGAGGATTTCGTCTACCAGTAGGAAATATGCCATGTGTGAATTTGGCATTGAATCTCCTAAGAGCGCCTGGTAGGCTGACATCGTGCTCACAAAGAGGTACCCTCTTGTTTTCAACGTTTCTTAGAGGTCGTCTTTGAGCACACAGATGCCATCTCGTTTGAAGATGACATCTCTCGATGAATTGTCTTCCTTCAAAGAACTCATAATTATCATGAGTTCTTCCATCGACAGACTGAAGCAGCTCCATCTATCGAAGTTCTCAAAGGAAGGTACTATGTCTCCTACTGGGCCTTCTGGTCTGTCGTTCCCCAAGTCTTTTTTAGTTTCTACTTCTGCGGGTTGTCCTTCTGTAGGAGGAGCTTCAGGGGCGTTAGATACTGAAGGCTGATGTTCATCTTCTGCCTGCTTCACAGACTCTTCAGTCTCTACAGCCCAGCCCACTTTCTAAGCTGTAGCCCTAGCCGGTTATGTCGGGTCGACCCACATGTTCTTGAGTTGCTCCCTCCAAGATGTCTTCTCGAAGAGAGGGATTTACAGGTGGAGCCTGTGGGGTATGACATCTGCAGCCATCATTGGATCCTTAATGAATTGGCGATCGTAGATGACCTCCATTGCGTACATGCCCCGCAATCCATGTAGGTCTTCCAGGGGAATGCCCATGTTGATGGCTTCCATCATACGTAGGACGATGAAGGCACAATCCCCTGAACTAACTCCTTCCTGGGGAACATTCTTATTTATGGAGAAGAGTTTCCAAGACTCTTAGAACCTTGGACTCGCCTATTTGATAGCCAGTTGTAGGCATATAGGAATTTTAAAGGCATCCCTAGCGTCCTTCATCTTATACATAAGTGAAGTGTTGTCCATCTCTAGTGCACAACAATTGAGCACCGTCGTCTTCTGCACTGTAAAGTCGATGACGATTAGGCCCCACTGCTTTGCATTATGGATGGGTAGCACCACTGTCCTGGTCTCCCTTCTCCTGACTGCCGCATGTAGTTCCAACACTTGTACCGCCATGTATTCTTTTTTGTACAACAGGTTGGCTAGACGTGTGCTACCATTGAAGATCGGTTGTGACTTTTCTTGATGGAGGAACTCTTACAGGAGGGTGGCACAAAGTACCTTGAACATCCTTTTGTGTACTTGCATCATTTTCAGAAAGACCCTCCGGAAGTCCTCCCTGGTCAGACGTCTACCCATGTTGATATACAATGTGTCTGACCCAGGCAGATTGTCATCGAGGACATCTTCTAGGACATGGACATCTCTGCAAGAGATGCGTGACATGGTCTTCATGTCCATGTCCTTCATTTTGCAAGGCAGAGGGGGAATTGTTGCAGGTAACAACGTTCTTTATTTAGCTTGCCTATCCTTGGCGGGCTCTTTTTTGAAAAAGGTTGCTAGCCCTCCCTCCTCATCTTCTGACATCGCCTCTTGTACTGTCGGTACTGAGGCTTCCCGGGCATAGCCTCGGATGCTTTTTTAGCACCCTTGATCGGAGGTTGTGTTGTGGCCCTTGGTCTAGCTTCTTCTGAGGAAGCTTCTGCGCCGACATCTTTTACGTGGCTTTCTTCTGATGTCTGCCCCAGCCTGGCCTCAACCATCATCTTTAGCGTGGCCTCCATCTTCCCATCGTAGATGTAGTCGTTGTACTCCTCGTGAGATAGGAAGAGGATCCTTAATGAATTGGCGATCGTAGATGACCTCCATTGCGTACATGCTCCGCAATCCATGTAGGTCTTCTGCTTGCAGGTCTTCCAGGGGAATGCCCATGTTGATGGCTTCCATCATACGTAGGACGATGAAGGCGCAATCCCCTGAACCAACTCCTTCCTGGGGAACATTCTTATTTATGGAAAAGAGTTTCCAGGACCCTTAGAACCTTGGACTCGCCTCTTTGATAGCCCGTTGTAGGCATATAGGAATTTTAAAGGAATCCCTAGCGTCCTTCCTCTTATACATAAGTGAAGTGTTGTCCATCTCTGCTGCATAACAATTGAGCACCGTCGTCTTCTGCACTGTAAAGTCGATGATGATTAGGCCCCAGTGTTTTGCATTATGGATGGGTAGCATCACTGTCCTGGACTCCCTTCTCCTGACTGCCGCATGTAGTTCCAACACTTGTGCCGCCATGTATTCTTCTTTATACAACAGGCTGGCTAGACGTGTGCTGCCATTGAAGATCGGTTGTGACTTATCTTGATGGAGGAACTCTTACAGGAGGGTGGCACAAAGTACCTTGAACATCCTTTTATGTACTTGCGTCATTTTTAGAAAGACCCTCCAGAAGTCCTCCCTGGTCAGACGTCTACCCTTGTTGATATACAATATGTCTGACCCAGGCAGATCATCATTGTGGACATCTTCTAGGACATGGACATCTCTGCAAGAGATGCGTGACACGGTCTTCATGTCCATGTCCTTCATTTTGCAAGGCAGAGGGGAAATTGTTGCAGGTAACAACGTTCTTTCTTTAGCTTGCCTCTCCTTGGCAGACTCTTTTTTGAAAAAGGTTGCTAGCCCACCCTCCTCGTCTTCCGACATCACCTCTTGCACTGTCGGTACTGAGGCTTCCCGGATGGTGGGCATAGCCTCGGATGCTTTTTTAGCACCCTTGATCGGAGGTTGTGTTGTGGCCCTTGGTCTAGCTTCTTCTGAGGAAGCTTCTGCGGCGACATCTTTTGCGTGGCTTTCTTCCGATGTCTGCCCCAACCTGGCCTCAACCATCATCTTTAGCGTGGCCTCCATCTTCCCATCATAGATGTAGTCGTTGTGCTCCTCGTGAGATAGGAAGAGGAGGAAGTCATTTGATTCTTCCATCCCGACTCCTAGCTTGGCTATTAGCCTATCTATCTCTGCTGCGCTGGCCGAACTAAGCGCTAGGACCACCTCCTCCCGATGAGCCTTTGCTTCCTGCTCTACTTTTGTTGGAGTGAGTGCAGGAGGGGTGAGGCGATGTACCACCTGTTGCTCGTCCTCATCGGTGGTTTCGTCCATCACCTCCTCCGGGTCGCAGTTGAGGTCAAACCCCCTTTATTGTGTTGTATGTTTTTCATACTGGGGGCTTGCCCTTCCTACTGGTTGGGTGCTTTGGTGTGCAACTATGGGGGTTTTTCTTCGGTTTGTACTCCCGTTCTTTGCTGCGTCGGCTCCTGATGCGCCAGATCTTGCCCCCTGCCCCCCACATTGTCATCGTGGATGGAGGGGCTGGTAGGGCATTTTGTCTTTTTCGTCTCCCGTCGGGCCTCGAATTCTTCACGTTCCTACCCGCAAGGGTGGATCCATCTCATCTCTAGGGATAGCCCTTTCCAACTTGCCTGGACCGCACGGCTCAAGACTGTCATGCCACATGCCCATGTGGGGCCCACCTACTGGAGGGGTTATGGCTCTGATACAAATTGTAACGCCCGAGCCCACTGCCCAAGGCTCTAGTAGAGTTTCAGTAATGACGACTGGCCCCACAAACTACCACTAGTCTTAACTGCACACTTTGTCCACACTGACGCGCAAGCCAGGATCAACTTCCCGACTGGTCACCCATCCTAGTACTACTCCAAGCTGAGCACGCTTAACTATGGAGTTCTTTAATGATGGGCTCCCAGAAAAGGAGGTGCACCTTGGTGATATGGGTAGTCCAATCATTCCTTTTAAGATCATGTTATATGAGGACTCAAATCCTAGGATGTTACACCCTCCTTGCGTAGGATCACTGTTTCTTCTTGCATTTTTCACAGCACTCCCATCATTGTCCATTGGTTGCTCATTACTTCTTGCATGAACTCCGGGAGTGCTGACGTCATCTCGTCTATCTCCTATACCTGCATTGTTAGTGAAGATAAAGAAGTATAAATTTTTTCATTTATTGAATCGGTTTGATGTCTGTGTTCCCACATTGCATCAAACATATTACCTAGGGCACCCCTGAAGGAGGGTGCCTGTTGTTGTTGTTGGTGCAGCTGCTGTCCCGCGCATTTTATTGACGCATTCGGCACAGTTTGCTGCTTAGGTGGTGGCGGTGGGGGCATCTCCCTTGGTTGACTCTTCTTTGGCTCCGCCTTTGGTACGTCTTGAGAGGCTTATCTTTCTGCCTCTGCCTCCAACATGTTGGTGTCGAGAGGGGCTTCTTCTTCGGCTTGGCCCCTCTTTGGATCTAGCTCCGGTATGGCTTGGGAGCCTTGTTCTTCTGGCTCCGCCTCCAGCTAATTGGTAGGTTGCGGGACCTCTTTAGTGCCTGTAGTATTTTTCACTTCTCCCCTCACTGTAGTAGTTTCCTCCTGCGGTCTTGGGGAAGCGGGGTCTGCGACTTGTGCTTCCACCGGTCATTCTGCGACCCTCTCTTTCTCAGCTGGCTTAATAGTAGCTTCTGCTTTCTTTTTCTCCACCGCAAGTTTCTTACTTGGCTCCTAGGTTTTCTTAAATATTAGTGTCGGGACACTATTTTTTTCTACTGCGCGTGCAAGTTTTGTCGATGTGCTGGCATGCAGTGTCTCGGAGCTCATCTTCTCGACGCCGTCGAGAGTCGGCCACAACTTGTGGGTGTCATAGAACACCATTTTAGGGAGGGGGAGTGGCTTCTTCAGTCCTTGGTGTTTAAAATATGCTTTCTCCCCCTTCACTTCTAGAATTCCCATTCTGGGGAGGGACTTTATATCTATACTTTGTTGTCCCTCCATTTCTTCATATCTTTGCAGTTCTCCTTCTTCTAGCAGGTAGTCGACAATCCTTGCTATCTGACCCCTCATAAAGAAGGCAGACTTCCTCTTTGCCTCACTGCCTACAACCGATGACAACCTTTTGATAAGGATCCTTCCTATATTAACGGGTTGCTTATTGATCATAGACCATATAAGGAAGTGATCCCCTTTGTTGACTGTCCCGGTCTCTGACCTAGCATCTATAGAGAAGGCGGTGACTTTTTGTATGACCTTGATGAAGCATGAGGTGATTCTGGAGGCCTTGCAGTTCTTTGGGTTATGCTTTCCCTCTCCAGTCATCTCCTCCCACATCTTGTTACTGTCATATTCAGCAATCTCCCTCTCCCCTAGAGCACATGAACAAGCTTTAACCTCTTCTTCATATGCGGTAAAGATTCTGTTCAGGTCCGTCTCTATTATCTGGTGGGTTTCGCCCCCAAGCCGTACCTGTAGCTGGTAGTCCCCTTCTCCTGCTACTCGTGTCTCATCACCGGTGGTGAGCTTAGTTAGAGAGGACATAAACTCTAGGGTTAGTCTCCGATACGAACTTACTTTGGGTGTGCAGATGGTTCGTAAGTTTGTTCCCTCCAAGAACTTTACCATCCTATCATATGGCCCCAACCTCTTGAAGTCCTCCACGTCGAAGTAATGTGTCGGAACACATTCCTTGTTGGTGGACATCTAGTCATAGGCAGACTGGTGCACGATGTCCCTGGGTATGAACTGGGGCTCCCCCCTGAGGTGTAGAGGCTCCTTCTTCTGCCTTTTCAGTCTTTGCCTTCTTGTTGGGTCTGGGTTCCTTGAATGCAACTTTTCGCTTCTTCCCGTGCACTGGGCTTCTTGACTCCTCAGGTAAATACTCTGAGTCCTCTATTTCCCCCATCTACTTTGTTGCTTATGCAGACTCCTCTTGTGTTACCCCCGCCAAGATCCTCTAATATTGTTCCAGTCTGAGCTGGATCTCCAGGCGCTTGGGGACTAGTAGGGCGGTGCTTCTCTTCCGTTTCTCAGTTAAGTCCTTCACTATCACCTCTACCTCCTTTAGGGAGGTAGCCCTCTGGTATAGGGGATCTCTTAAAGCTGGAGAAGACATTCTACAGGTTAAAGTAGATTAGTTTTCAGTAAAGTATATACCCAAAGATCACCTTTATTTTCCTAGGCATAATTATCATCAAGTTATATATAATTATCAGGTTATAGTTTGTCATTCTCAACTTTTTTTATCTGACAGTAAAAATCATGATCGCGATTTTCAATCGTGGTCGCGATTATTGTTGTTTCAGATCAAATCGTGGTCGCGGCTTTCTTGAAAAGATCACGGTCGTGGTTTTTAATCGCGGTCGCGGTCTTTTCTTGAAAAGATCACGGTCGCGATTCTTTTCTGAGAAGAAAAGTGCGGTCGCAATGTTGATCGCGATCGCGGTCTTTTCTTCAAAAAGCCAAACTTAGTGCTTTTTAGGGGTTAACGACATGCGGTCCTTAGGGTTTTACACCCCGTGTCGATTGAGATGACCAAGATCTCAGTCCGCTCCGTCCATTCAGTTCTTTCGAACGTTGTTCTTTGTCCATTTTTGTTCATTTTTAGGGTTTTAAGGTCTTTCTTTTTAGGTCTAAAAAAAAGGAACGGGAAAGGGAACGGGGCTAAGCGCCCGAAAAGAAGGCATCAGTAAGGTAAAAATGGCCAAACGGTGAGAGCGACTCACCGTAGCGGTGAAGGAAGAGCTCGAGATCAAGGTAAAACCCGTCAGTGCGAAGAAAGGAGAAACGAGAAGGTTACCTGGTTGATGGGAGACGTTGCGACGATGGCGAAAGTCACAAATGCCAAAGCGAACAATCCTGGCAGACCTGCTGTGATGACTATCTCGGGCGTTGGATAGCAGAATCGCAGCTGCGGCTTCGGTTCTCGAATGAAAAGACTAGGAAATCTCAGGGTTTGCATAAAAGGGAAGGGAGCATAAAGACTCTATTGTTCAGTGACTTAAAAGTATTTATAGGCATCCAGATCATGACCTAACTTAGCCGAGTAAAACATCGCGGTTGTGATCTTTGTCATAGTCATGATTCCCTGAAAAAACCGTGGTCGCGGTCTTTTCGGCTAAGAGAAAAGATCGCAGTCTTGATTATTCCATAAGCATGAATAAAGCCGCAGTCGCGATTAGAATCGCGGTCGCGATTAAGTAAGACCAATCCTTCTTGGAAACTTAAACTTATTAAATTCAAAACAAAGATGAAAAATGCTCAGAAAAGGGGGCAAACTCAAACTAAAGGAGAGAAGGTAAGATAAAACAAAGATAAAGAGAAGAGAGATGAAAACTTGGGTTGCCTCCCAAGAAGCACTATCTTTAAAGTCTCTTAGCTAGACTGCATAAATTTTTCACTTCTCTGGTCCTTCAGTCGGATGAGGCAACTCTTGATCCTTTTCTTTGTTGAGTTGGGTTGGTTCATCTAGGTTGATCTCTAATCTTCTTATAAAGGCTTCATCCTCGTAGAATCTTTTCAACCTGTGGTGATTGACCTTGAAGATCGCAACCTTTTCTCCTTGAATCTCCATCATTCCTAATGGATAAATCTTTTCCACAGAGAATGGCCCTGACCATCTTGTTCTGAGCTTCCCAGGGAAAAGTCTGATGCTAGAATTGAAGAGAAGAACTTTGTCTCCTTCACAAATATCCTTGTTCCTTAGGTGGGCATCATGCCACACCTTGGTCCTCTGGTTGTAAATCTTTGCATTTTCATAAGCATGCAATCTCATCTCCTTGAGCTCTTGTAGCTACAGATATCTCTTTTGCCCTGCCTTTTCCAGGTCCATATTTAGAAACTTAATCGCCCAAAGGGACTTGTGCTCAAGCTCTAAGGGTAAATGACAAGGCTTTCTATAGATTAGCCTATAAAGCATTGTACCTATGGGTGTCTTGTAAGCAGTTCTATAGGCTCAGAGAGCATCATCAAGCTTCATGGACCAGTCTTTTTGAGTACGGCTGACAATCTTTTCCAAAATTTGCTTAATCTGCCTATTAGATACCTCCACATGTCCAGAGGCTTGAGGGTGATAGGGTGTTGCAACCTTGTGCTTGACCCCGTACTTCTTCAGCAACTCCTCAAATTGCTTCTCCCCAAAGTGTGATCCACCATTGCTTATCACAGTGCAGGGTACTCCAAAGCGTGGAAAGATGATTTTCTCAAATAGCTTAATCACAGACTTAGAGTCGCAAGTTTGGGTAGCAACAACCTCTACCCATTTCAACACGTAGTCCACAACCACTTATATGTACTGATAACCTTTTGACGAGGGGAAGGGACCCATGTAGTCTATTCCCCAGACGTCAAAGATCTCAACTTCTACCCAATATGTCATAGGCATTTCGTTCCTTTTTCCAATATTTCCAGTTGACTGGCACTCCTTGCAAACTTTCACATAAGCATTAGCGTCCTTGAATAGTGAAGGCCAATCAAATCATGATTTAAGCACTTTTATGGCAATTCTGTCCCCACTATGATGCCCTCCATAAGGTGAAGAGTGGCATTCCTTCAATATTAGTGGGACCTCCTCTTCCGGTATACACCTTCTGTACAAACGATCAGAACATTTCTTGAATAGCAATGGGTCGTCCCAACAGTAGCTCCTCACATAAAAAAGAGCTTCTTTTTCTAATTGTATGTGATGTCCGGCAGTAGCTGGCCATAGGCTAGGTAATTACAAATGTCCGCGAACCACTGTAGGTTTGGCTCGTCGGACTGAGCCATTAATAGGGCTTCATCAGCATAGTTGTCGTTTACATGCAACTAGTTTTCTTCATCGTGAACTATTCTTGAGAGATGGTCTGTGACCACATTTTCTTTTCCTTTCTTATCAATTATCTAATGGTAAAACTCTTGCAGAAGTAGGGCCCATCTCAACAGTCTGGGCTTTGTGTCCTTCTTTTGCATCAGGTAGCGTATGGCTCCATGGTCAGTATAGACCTTTACCTTTGCCCCTATAATATATGATCTGAATTTGTCAAACGTGAAAATGATTTCCAACATTTCTTTTTCCATGGTGGTGTAGTTTACTTGCGCCTCGTCTAGAGTCTGGCTGGCATAACAAATGACATAATGCTTCTTATCCTTCGTCTTCCCTAGGACAACCCCCACATCGTAGTCTCTAGCATCACACATTAATTCAAAGGGGAGCTCCCAATCTGGAGCTTGGAGAATAGGAGGAGTTACTAGGGATTCCTTCAGAGCCTGGAAGGCTTTCAAACAGTCATCAGTAAAATCGAATTTTACATCTTTAATCAGCAGGTTCAAGAGGGGTTTTGATATCTTTGAGAAGTCCTTGATGAATCTTCTATAATAACCGACATGACCGAGAAAACTTCATACCCCTGTCACGGACTTTGGCGAAGGCAGTCTAGAAATAGCCTTGACCTTGCTTACATCTACTTCAATACCTTTCTTGGAGACTTTATGGCCAAGGACTATGCCTTCTTGTACCATAAAATGACACTTTTCCCAATTAAGGACTAATTTTCTTTCCTCACAACATTGTAGACTAATGATAGATTTTTCAAGCAGGCATCAAAATCCTTTCCATAAATAGAAAAAACGTCCATAAATACATTTACAATGTCTTCCAGGAAGTCTGAGAAGATTGAGATGATGCAACGTTGGAAAGTCACAGGAGCATTACATAGTCCGAAAAACATATGTACCATATAAGCAGGCGAAGGTAGTTTTTTCCTAGTCATCAGGCAAGATAGGAACTTGATAAAATCCAGAATAACCATCCAAGAAGCAGAAATACTCATGATGTGCAAGTCTTTCTAGCACTTGGTCGATGAAGGGGAGATGGTAGTGATCTTTCTTTGTGACATGATTTAGTTTTTGATAGTCAATACACATTCTCCATCCGGTAACGGTCTGGATGGCTACCTCGTCACCTTTATCACCTTTTACGACTGTCATTCCTCCCTTCTTGGGTACCATGTGAATTGGGCTCACCCAATTGCTATAGCTAATTGGGTATATAATGCCTGCATCTCTGAGCTTGATGACTTCTTTCCTTAAAACTTCTTTCAACATCTAGTTCAACTTCCTCAGGGAATGAACAAGGAGTTTTGCAGATTCTTCAAGATTTATTCAGTGCATACAAAAGGCATGGTTTAGTCCCTTAATATCATCCACCGAATACCCTATAGCTTGTCTGTGGAGCCTTAGCTCCTTAAGGAGTCTTTCCAGTTGTTCTTTGGTCAGATTGGCATTGACTATGACATGATTTCTTTCTTCAGGGTCTAGAAACTCACACTTCAGACCTTCCGGTAGTTGTTTCAGCTCTGGTTTAGGTTTTGGTATTTTCTCTTCTACTATGGTTAATTCTAAAGAAGCATACTTCACTGTCTCAACAACTTCCTCTTCATCATTTAGATCTCCTTCATCTTGGTTCAGATAGTCAAGGATCTCATCTACCTCGGGACCGTTGATCTCTCAGTCCTCTTCTTTCAACGCCCTCATAAGAGGGTCTACCACTACTGTGTCCTCTTCTACCTCTTCACAGTATTGGTTATAGTTGTCCATGAAGGAAGCAGATTCAAGCAGGGACGATCCTTTCATTGAGTCTTTCACCTTGAAATCTATGTGACCATCTCCAACCCTCAGGGTTATCATGCCTTCAGTGACGTCAATAAGTGCCCTTCCAGTTGCTAAGAAAGGACGACCGAAGATGATGGGGCACTTAGGGTCCTTGGTGTCGATGATAACTATGTCACATGGGATGAAGAATCGCCCTACTTGAATCGGGACATCTTCCACCACTCCTACCAGCCTTTTGAAAGTGTGGTCTACCAACTCTATCCTCATATTAGTCCTGACCATATCTGTCAGTCCTAATCGTTGCACGAGGTTTAAAGGCATTAGGCTGATACTAGCCCCCAAGTCGGCGAGGCCTTTCCTTTCAAAGTTATCTCCTACCGCAAAAGGTATGGTAAAGGCCCCAGGGCCCTCTTTCTTGGTTGGTAATTTAGCTTTTACAAAGGCTGTTGACATGCTGGCTAGGTGTATAGTTTTGATCCTTCCTCCTCGTCTTTTCTTCGTGACTAGATCCTTGAAGAATTTGGAATAGGTCGACATTTCTTCCAAGGCATCCAGAAATGGTACCTCCAGGTGGAGCTTTTTCACTGATTCCATGAACTTATCATACCTCTTCTTGAGGTGAGCCTTTACAAGCTTGTATGGAAAAGGTAATCTTGGTGAGTACTGACTCCTCTTGGCGAATAATTCCTCTCCAGGTTCTGGTTCCCTAACTGGTGGGTGCTGGCTTTCTCCTTTAGCTGGATTTTCTGTAACCTTCTCTGGCTCGGGTTCTTCAATTCTCATCTCTTCAGGGTGCTCTATTGTCCGTCCCGATCTAAGGGTTTCCATCTTGGAAGACTCCGTGCTAGAAGGAATCTTCCCCAGACGATTCTTTACGAGCTCAGCCAACTGAGCAAGCTGCTGGTCTATCTGATGCTGGTGTGTTTTCATGTCTTCCATTTGGACTTTCATAGTATTCAAAACGCCTAAGTTAGATAGTGCACTCTGTGCATGTTGGTTATTTATTGTGTCTTGTCTTTTGACAAAGTCAAAAAGTTGACCCACTAAGTCTGGCTGACTATTACTTTTAGTATGGCTCTGTCCTTGTTCTTGCACTTGACCTTGACTTGTATTAGCAGCTTGGCAGGGTTGGTACTTCCCATGACCTTGATAATTGGTTTTCTTCATATGGAATGTGCTCGTCTTGGTGTACTGTCCTTGCCTGCTTCTTTTCTCGAAGCCAGGTGGTTGCTTGAGTGGGTTTTTCAACTGATGCGAGTTTTCTATGGCATCCTTGTTCCCATAACTGAAGCATGGATGATCCGACCTCTTGAAATTTGCGTAAGAGACATTTTCAGCTTCATCCTCCTCAAAATCACTTTCACTTGACTCTTCAGGAGGAGTATACATGCATTTATCTACTCCATGCCCTCCTTCACCATAGGTGACACATTTCATTACCTTCTCTATCTGCTTCTTGCCTTTTCCGCCTGACTCCTTTAGCTGTCTGACGTATGTAGCTATCTTCTGTATTTTAGATGTGATCACCTCAAGAGACTTGGATTTGATTGATGGCCCTTCATTGGTGGATTTCTTCACATGCCCTCTGTCAGTCCTATCATACTCAGTCCCGACTTGTAGTTCAACCATGTTCTTAATAATCTTTTTTGATCTACTAGGCTTCTTGCCAAGAAAGTCACTTCCTGCTGCTGCATTCAGCGAGACTCTCTCCTCAGGGGTTAGGCCATTGTAGAACGTCGTGATCAAGAAACCCTTCTTGTAATTGTGGTGAGGGCAGTCCCTCTGATACTCCTGGTATCTCTACCAGGCCTCATGCAGATTTTCTCCTAGTTTCTACATGAAAGATGTGATCTTCTGCCTGTGTCTGACCGTCTTCTCAGTAGGGTAGAACTTGTTCACAAAAGCTTTGGCTAAAGCATTCCATTCATTCAGGGATTGATGTGGCAGTCCAAGGTATCATGACAATGCCTTGTCCTCCAAGGAGAAAATGAAACCCTTGCAGTAGATCACTTCTTGTGGTACTCCCCTCATTTTAATGGTGTCACATATATTTTTAAAAGCATTGAGGTGATGATAAGGGTTGTCATTTTTAGAACTCCCTCGAAATATCTTATTCTGGATCATGGAAATCACAGTGGGCTTCAGCTCAAAGTTTGCAGTATCAAACCTTGGGATTATCACGAGGCACCTTGAGTTGTTGGCCTTTGTGGCTGCCAATCTCTTGAAGGGTCTTTTCTTGCTCTTCAGAATCTTCATTGTATTTGTCTTTGCGATATCGTTCTTGATTGTGGTGGTTCCTCCTATTCCTGTGGTGATGACAACACCCCTCGTGGTGACGATCATCTTCAGGTTGTTCTTGTTCATGTTCTTCATGTTCTTCATAGAAACGATCGTCATTGTAACGATCATTTCTATCTTCATCGTTTCCTGGCGGAAGTGGGTGTTGTCCAACTCTCGCATTCCGCTCGTCTGCAAAAAGGGGTGGCTCCACGTGGGGCGGCATGGTGAGCGGAGTTAGTTTGAGCAAAGTTCTTCTTCCCGGGTACCTGAATAGAACGTACGATCAAGTTAGAAAACTGGGCTTGATGAAATGAACTATTCTGCACATGTTCACGTTAGAAGACTTAGAGTGGCTCTTCTATTAAGCTTATTGTTAAGCTTGAAGCATGGGAGTATAGTGGGTGGACTCGGGTTCCTTAATAGTACCATTTTTCCTTGTCCCCAGCAACGGTGCCAAAAAGTTGACCGGCCTAAATCGCAAGTCCAAAAGGAGAAGATTAAAGTAGTCAGACATTTAAAGAGATAACCTGACACTCAGGTCCCCGCAACGATAACGGGGTCCGATGTAGCAATCAGGGTCGAACATAGGGACAAGGTTGGTCGTGCTAAGAACGTGGAATCAACACTCTATACTCCAACATAAAAGAGGATTTATATGTGTTCCCAAGGGAATGGTAGCTTGAGAACAAGAACAATAAGACAAAAGAAGTAAAAGAAACAAAATGTAACAAGTATATGGGAAAACTCAAGTTGGGGCTTACCAACCAAAGCATCTCTCCAACAAGCATACTATCTCTCTCTCCTGCATACTCATATCAAGATTACAAGCAACCATAAAACGTCTATTCCACTCTATCTTGAGATGAGGATAGATCTAGGCCTAAAAGAAGCCTCTCTCTCGAGAGGACAACTCAAAAACCTTGCAACAAAACATATGGTTTGAAGCATTAAGTATTTCAACACTCTCATGCATTCATACTACTCCATGACATGGGATAAAAGTGATATTACTCTCTCGAGATATCAACAATAAAACATCACAAGATGGTAGCTAAGCATACAAGTGAAGCATTAAAATAGGTGCAAGAATATAATCGTGATAAGAATATGTATATTCAATAGAAAGAGACAATATACATGTTGGGAGAGCCTTAGTGGCTACTCCCAACCCAAGTTATGGTGTTTAGCCGCTCATGCTTGCGGGTAACATGGCGGCACTACGGAAAGATTGATCAATGAGATACCACGAAGAATGGAGGTGAGTACAGCTCGAGAAAATGATAGATCTAGACGAGAAGAAACATGATACTACACACTACTTCTTCAGATCTGGATCTACCAGGGGGATGTCTCCTTCTCTCGAAGAAGTGGCGGGCGTGGGTGGTCGTCTTCTCTCTCCTCAACTTTTGCTCTAGAGATCCAAGACTAATGGACGGTCGAAAATGGGTATGCGATGCGGCAACACTTTGTGGTATCAGGATCAGATCTCTCTGATCTGATGCCTTGACAAGACAGGCGGGGCGCTATTTATAGGCACCTTCCACCGACTTAAGACCATAGTGGTGCGTCCCCGCTAGTGGTGCTTTTACACCCCACGAGGTCGGAGCGCAAAGGGATGTGGGATCTTATGCTTTCGAAATTTGTAAGACCTATACTAACCACCTACGTCTACTAAGACACTACACCCGCAAGCGCATGTGGTCGTGTCATAGTATAGGTGAGGCGGCAAGTACATGGTCGATCCATGGAGATAGAGGGGGCACTAGAGTTAGACGGTGTGGGCTACGTTCCTATTGTAGAGAGTAAGGTTTTTAGGGTTTAAAAGGTTGGTTGGTTGTTGATTAAGCTAAGTGAGCAAGTAGGAAAAGCAACATGAAACTAAGTTATCAAAAGGCTAAGTTAGCAATCTAAGTCAACAAGTTATCTAAGCAAGAGCAAGAACAAACTACACTAGACTAAGCAAGCAACTAGCAATTGAGAGCCTAATTTAACCACTAATCAAGATCAAAGACCTAAATTAACACTTAGCTAGCAAAACTAGGTAATTAACTAAGTCAATTAAAGCAATTGAACTACACTAGCATTAACAAGCAAACAGAGCAATTAAGGTTTTAAGCAATTAGATGAAGGAGGTGGGCCATTTGGGAATGTGACCTTGACATTAATTGGGGGATGTCACCATAATAAGCAATTAGCATATTTCATTCTTGACTATCAAACCAAACAACAAGGTGGGTGCTATGAGAACGTACCCTATGCTACTAGTTGGAGAACTAGGGCTAGGTGTAATTCTCATAGGACTTACCAAGTCTAGGTCTCTAGGATAAGTGATATTAGTCAATTGAGGACCAAGGGTAAGGATGGGATTAGAGATGAGGATATTTGACCTCATGCCACTAGCCACCTCAGCCTTTAGGAAATCCTAGGCAATTGCACTAATCACACTTATACAGTCACTTAGAACTCACATTTGCATGTAGGAAGAAGGTGATTATGTAGGAACATAGGGGGCTAGCTAGGGATCCGAATTAAGGACCTAGGAGCCGATCCTAGGATAGCTACATAGAAACCAAAACATCCTAGAGGCAAATGTCTTCAAACACCACAAGGCAAGCAATTAATGTAATTAAACAACAATCACATGCACAAGTAATGGGAAATGAGATACAAGCAAAGGCAATCATCATAGAAGTGAAATATGTTCATTACAAATTATATTCCCCCAACATGGTATCAAAGTCATATTTTTGCCCCAAACAGCCTACCAAAGGGGGCTTAGCTATACATGATCAAAATAGAAACAAAGGAGAAGGGAAAGAGAGTAGAAAACACCATGGATGCTTGATGAAGATTGACTTCTTCACCTCCTTTCTACCAGCCACGAGCCTCCTCCTCCAATGGTGCCCAAGAGCATGGAAATAGGGGAATGGATGGATAGAAACCTAGAGAAACCAGGTTTCTATGGTGGAAATGAGTGGAAAGTGGGTGGAAATGCGATTAAATGCAAGGAAAGTAGGTGGATGGGAGTAATGGATGCAAGGAGTAGTGAGGGAGTAGCGGGGTAGTGGCTAAGAGGTGCTCTCCCTCGAGCCCTAGAAGCAACTAGTGCTTATATAGGAGCTAGGGCTAAGTGGGGGTATAATAAGAAAAGCAGTGCAAAGTTGTGTAGGGTCGGTGATCACCACGGTCGTGGTAGGTGTTCCACGGCCATGGTGAGGGTAGTAGGGAACGACCGTGGGGGGTGAATACGGTCACGGTGTGAAAGAAGTGGTGAAAAGGTGAAGTATGATGGTGGCCACAGTCGTGGCGGAGTGCCACAGTCGTGGTGGGTAACATGCACCACGGCCGTGTGGCTTAACACACCCGTTTTGGAGGAGGAGGTGACCGTGGGAGGGGCCATGGTCGTCTTGATCGTCTTCAGCCACGGTCATGGCTACTTGGCCACGGTCATGGCGTTCTGGGCAGAAACCTTGTTGGTAGCTCACTTCTTGATCAATAAACGTGCGACCGTGGGAGGAGCCCATGGTCTTTTTCTCTTCTCGAGTCCATGACCGTACTGACGGCCACGGTCGTGGTGTCTTCACTGGCCACGGTCGTGGCTGGGAGGATACAATCGTGGGTGATCTATCCAAATCCTTGTTGAAACTGTTGGATCTTGGCAATAAATGCACGACCGTGGCATTGTGGCCACGGCCGTGGTGAGGCTTGCATGACTTGATTTCACTTCTGGCTTTGTCATTTTCAGATGTCTTTGCTTGGGGATGATCCTTGGCCACTAGAGGTAGGTTGAGGGAGACTTTGGGACCTTCTTTGGGTCCCTCCTTGAGTGGGGAACCCTAGAACTCCCTCTCTCTCTCTCTTCCATCTAAGCATGGTCCAAGTACCTGAAAAACAGTGCAAAGAACATTCATAAGCATATTTGCAATGATAATCATATTAGGGAAAAGACTTGTAATCTAACATGTTTAGATGCAACTTAAGTACAAAATGGCACAGGATGGAGCCCTAAAATAGGGCTGCATCACCACCCCAAACTTCAAACATACTTGTCCTCAAGTATGCTCCAACTTAATCTCTCTTTTCCGTTCTTTTCAACAAAAACAAATGACAAATGCAAAGCAACAGAAAATTATTGAATATATGGTCTTGGAAGCGACTAAGTGCATGTGTCTCACATCTCTCCTCTCCTTCTTTCAAAAACCATTCATGAACTAAGTACTAAGCATACAATCCTCAAATATAAAGCATAGAAACACAAGTTGTCCATATGTCCTTTATGTTATTCCGGGTAAACCGTTTCATGTTGGTGTTAATCAAAGGTGACTAGGAGTGTTGTTTCACTTTCATGCATTCAGTCTTATGCTTCAAACCACACTAGATGATCCACTTGGCTGTAGAAAGGGTAAAGTGAGCTAGATTTGATGTTTTCTAGCTCAATGGGTATAAAAGAAGAAGAAAGGGTTGCGGTAAGATTTGGAGTGCTTTTACACACTCCTCTTTTCTTTATTTGAATGCTCTTAAACAGGAGCATCCTTTTATTTTATTTTTGCTTTGCTTTTCTTTTTCTTTGCCCTTGGTGTAGGTAGGGCACAAGGTGGATAGAGTGAAGCGGGGAGGTAGAGATGTGGCCACCCCAAACTTTTTTGGGTGGCCACGGCTGATATGTGCACTCTTGGCATCTTTTCATGAGGCAGAGAGGTATGAAGGTGGTGGAAGAATGGTCGGATCAAAGAGGGGTCATCAATGTAGTTTTCAACATAAGATTCCCTGCATGAAATCTAAATCAACACTTCACAAAGTAATATCACACCACATGATAGAATTAACACAATATTCATATTTCTACCAAGTGATTCCATTGGCTTTAAGCGTTTGTCGCTTGCTCAATTCATGATTCAACCAAAGCATTCACAGACTTAAGAGATGTGGTTCACATGTTAAAAGTCACAAACAAGACCATATATCAATAATATCTAAGAATGTAGCATGCATTTGTCACAAGAGTAAACCATTTCATTTCAAACATTGGAGATTAAGTCAAAACATCCTATCAGAGCAAGAATATTCAAATCTAGGCAAAATTGGCCAAAATGGTGCCAATTTGCACTAAATCACATCCAAACCTACTTTAGAGGAATTTAAAGCGTAAAGCAAGAAATCCTAGTTAACATGCATATGAAATTATCAAAAACTACATCAGAATGCAATGCATGATATGGAATAGGAAAAAGAGCAAAAATTTTGAAAAATTACACAAAAATGCAGAAATCAACTACATGTCATGCAAAGATGCAATGAATAGAACAACAATTAAACTGAACTATATGGCAAGGTGAAACAAAATGACAAAATGAGAGAGATAGGGTGGTGTGTATCGCCCTGCCCACCCAAAACTTTAGAATCATGCTGTCCTCAGTATGAAACTACATATTAGGGTAGATAGGGGAAGCGTCAAGGCTGTGGTGGCTGTTACGGCATCTGAGGAGGATCTGGAGGAGGAGCTGAGGCTGCAGCTGAGCCTGATGGAGGATGCTGGTAGTAGTACCCCCAGTAGTCGTCCTGGGGTGGAGGGTAAGTCTATGGATACCCAGCTAAACCACCCCAAAAATATGCACCCCATTCGGGGTTTCTTGTTTCCTGGGTGTGGTGATATTGATACGAGTGGTTAATCTGATAGTGCATCTGCTTTTGATCATACCACATGTGCTGCTGGGCAAGCTACATGTCACTTTGGGTCTTCTGAATATTCTCAAGGTGTGCTTGGATTGTGGCCATGTCATAGGCATTCCCTGAGGGTGGCTGCAGCTGGGATGTCCCCTCAACCCTCCTTCTTGTTCTTCAGGGTTGCCTTTATTCTGGATCTTCTTGCTCCTGCCCTTGTACATGAGATTCGGCAACGTCTTCATGTACGGCAGCGGCTCCCCTAGTATACATCTCCCTCAGGTGGTCTTGCTGCCATGCCATTAGTTTCTCCCTCATCCTGTTGCCAGATCCCAACACGGATATTAGGGGTTCCACGTGATATGGCAGCTCTAGTTCAAAATCCTGCACACTTGTAGTTAAATAAATCATTCTTTTATCCTTCATTTTTATGGTGTGCGAGCGCGCCAAATAGTTGAGGTCAACAAGTTCTGCTTCAATCGCGTCTTGTGCCCCCGAGAGATCGTATCCCAACGCTAGTGCAATAGAAGTGACGAACCCTCCCATAACGAATGACTTCGAGCTCTTGTAGGGTCCGCCCTTTAGATGGTCAATCAAAAGAACTCCAAGGTCAATATACCTCTTGTAGTGCATATCGACCAAGACAATCATATCCTTTTGAGAAATGATGCCTTGGTTGTCGTATTTGCCCACAATTGTTTTTGTCAAGACCTTCTGCACATAGCGCATTAGCGGGTTACTTATGTCAACAGTTTTTGATCTACCCACATAGTAGTCCTCATTGCCCGTGAAGCTCTTCCAATAATAGGCAAAGTCCAAACTGGCCTCTCTCTCTAACAAGTCGTCATCCAATTTCACGACTTCTTCAGGACTAGAGGTGAAGATAGCATTCAACTCAGTGGAAGTGAGGGTGTGCATGTTGCCCATCATGGCAAATCTGAGTGCATCACAACCCCTCACTTTAGTCTTCTCGAGAGTGGCAAAGAACTCTCTGGTCAAAGTGAGATATGTAGGTTGGGGTGTGAAAAGAATATTCCACAACCCAATCCTCTTCAAGTCCATTTCCACTGTTTCTTTGATCCCAAGTTCTTCAATGGTCTTCTCACAACCGTACCTAGAGGCGATGACTCACATTGTCATGCACTCGGGGTAGATGAGATCGAACTTCTTTTTCCTGTTTCCTCTACCATAGGACACCCCCGCCGATGCTTTGCCCAGGGTCTTTTCTCTGTCTACCTCCAAATGTGCCAGAACATCGTCTCCTTCATGCTCCATCTCCACCTCTTCCTCCTCGTTGTCTTCTTCTTCCTCCATCGCGTAGGACTGCGACCCTGAGCTGGTGTCTAGATTGTACCAGTGGGCTGACTGCTCCTCATCTTGTTGTAATTGCCGCGAGGGTTGCGGCTGCACACCACACCTCGCCGTCACCCGAGACGTCGAGTGGTGGGCTGGTGTAGGCTTCGGTGGGAGTCGGGATGAGGACGGTGTCGCTTTAGATTTTTTTACTTCTTTTTGTGGCCACCGACTCGATCTCATCAACGAGGTTGTCCAAGTCGACCCCCATGGACTCCTCCTCTTCTTCGTCCTCTCCCTCATAGGTGGCATCCGTGATGTGGTGGCTATCGGATGAGCGGGAGTGTGATCCGCTCACCGATTGCGACCGACAGAGGGAGTGGTGGGCATAGGTGGTAGGTGAAGGTGTGTGGGAATGCATGGACACATCGGAGGACACGTTCTTGGAATGCTGCTTCCCTCCAGTGATGATGTTCGTCCCCTTGGTTATGGCTCTCCCAATCTTTTTCATGGTGGAGATGGAGGTGAAGGAGGTGATTTTCGGATTTTGGTGGAGAAAGTGGTATGGGTGTGGTTTTGTGGGTGGAATGGAAGGATAGTGATGTATGGATGGTGGGTATATTATTTGTGGTAGATTTGGGCGAGAATGGAAGGGTTTTCGTGGAGGTTTTGTGTAGGGGAGCTGTAGGGAAGAGTGGAGATGGAAATGGAGATGGAGTAGCGATTGGGCTAGATTGGATGGTGGAAAAGGTAGAGGGATGGCTGGGGATTGATTTGGATTGGATTGGGGATCAAACAGAGGTGTTTTTGGGGGTTGGAGGTGGTGAATGGGGGAGCACGGGGTCGTTGTCGGCCGCCACGGTCGTTTTGTGAGAGCTTGAAGACGATAGAATGAAGAGGGGGTCGTGTTTGGATGCTTAAGACTTATATTTTTTTCCTAAACTGGGCTCGACCACGGTCGTGTCCAGGGTTGGGTAGCACGGCCGTGGCGGGTGCCACAATCGTGTTGTCGATGAAGAGAGCCCCGGCTTGACCTCACCATGGTCGTGGCTGCTTGCCACAGTCGTGGCCGTTCCTTCTCAGCACGATCGTGGTGACGTACAACAGTCGTGGCCATGGTTGCAAACAACCTGTAACTTCGGCCAATTAGAAGCATAAATTCCAACGGTCGTGGCCTATTGACACGGTCGTGGCCTGTTGACACGGTCGTGGCCCGCTTTCATCAACACAACCATGGCGAGGACCACAGTCGTGGGTTGTCTCCTTCAACACGATCGTGGTGTAGAACCACAGTCGTGGCGATTCGTGCAAACAACCTGTAACTTCGGACAATTTGGTGCTTTAATTCGCATGGCTGTGGCATGAAACCACGGTCGTGGCCTTGTCCTCCTGCCACGGTCGTGGCTGATCTTGCAAAAACCATGTAGCTTTGGCCACTTTGATGCATTAATTCCCACGACTGTGGCCATGATCCACGGTCGTGTTTGGCCACACGAGCCACAGTCATGGTCGAGCTCCACGACCGTGGTGTTGTTGTTCCTTCAGTTTTCCAAACTTCAAAACTTGAACTTTTGATTTCAATTATTCTTTGGCCACAAATCTTCTTGAATGACCTTGAATTAACTTTTAAAACCTCTATCTCTCTCTATTGTCGAACACCTGCACATCATCAAAACTCAAACAAAAACATCAAGCACAAATGTGCGTGTGTGTATTGGTGTAAAATAAAACTAAAGTATAGAAAAGGAAAAGGTTTGAGAATCTCAAACCACATGGGTTGACTCCCACTAGCGCTAAATTTAACGCCTTCATCCAGGCTTATTGATTGTTGGACTTTTTCACTTTTTCGGAATCTTCAATAGATCCTTGTAGTAGATCCCTTTCTCATCCTCATCCAAGCATTCTTCTTCATCAGATTCTTCCTCTACAAACATAACAATATCAAAATCTTGATTGGCCTTGTCTGGGCCGACTTCAACAATAGATTTCAACCTTTGCCCATTGATGAAAAATTCCTTAGCTCCTTCTTTTGCACATATAGCCACTGCCCCAGATGGGTACACCTTCTTGACAAGGTAAGGACCTTCCCATCTAGACCAAAGCTTTCTGGGAAAGAACTTCATTCTTGAATTGTATAGCCATACCCATTTTCCGGGGTCAAACTCTTTCTTTTTTATGATCTTTTCATGTAGAAACTTGGTTATTTCCTTGTAGCTCTTTGACATTTCATACGCTTCATGCCGCATTTCTTCTAGCTCATGCAATTGAAACTTTCTTTTCATTCTGGCACTCTCTTCATCAAAGTCCATCTTCTTCAAGGCCCAAAGTGCCTTGTAATGCATCTCAACCGGCAAATGGAAACTCTTACCATAGACAAGCTTGAACAGTGTAGTGCCAATCGGGGCTTTGTATGCAGTCCTATATGCCCATAAAGCTTCATTGAGGCGAAGTGACCAATCCTTGCGGTCCGGTCGCACCGTCTTTTCCAAAATGAGCTTTATCTCCTGATTTGCCAACTCAACTTGACCACTCGTTTGAGGGTGGTAAGGAGTAGCTACACGATGGTTCACTCCATGTCTCTTTAGCAGCCCTTCAAAGGTGCGGTGGATGAAATGACTCCCACCATCACTAATCATAGCCCTTGGAAGACCAAAATGGCTAAAGATGTTGGATTTCACGAAATCACACACCACCTTGTGATCATTTGTCCTTGTAGCCACAACCTCAATCCATTTTGATACATAGTCTATGACGACCAAGATATAGACATACCCGAAAGAAGGAGGGAAAGGACCCATAAAGTCAATCCCCCAAACATCAAACACTTCTACCACAAGAATAGGTGATAAAGGCATCATGTCCCTCTTTGAGATAGTGCCCAATTTTTGGCACTTGAAGCAACTCTTACAAAAGTCATGAGCATCTTTGAACAATGTTGGCCACTAGAATCCACATTGAAGAATTTTGGAGGCCGTGCGTTTCCCTCCAAAATGATCTCCACACACTCCAGAATGGCACATAGATAAGACTTCTTTCTGCTCCATCTCCGGAATACACCTCCTAATGAGTTGGTCTGGGCAATACTTGAAGAGGTGAGGGTCATCCCAAATGTAGTTTTTGACCATAGCAAACAATCTCTTGCTTTCATCTCTTGTCCACATGCTAGGTATCCTCCGACTGGCTAGGAAATTCGCTATGTGCTTGTACCATGGATTTTGGGAAGATGAGATTAAGAGGAGTTGTTCATGTGGCATTATATCTTTGATTGGACTTGTCATATCAAAAGGTCCATCAAGGCGGGAGAGATGATCTGCTGCACCATTTTCTACTCCTTTCTTATCCATGATTTCTATGTCAAATTCTTGGAGCAACAAAATCCATCGGAAGAACCTTGGTTTTGAGTCTTTCTTGGACATGAGATACTTCAACGCAACATGGTCCGTGTAGATTGTCACTTTGTTTTGCAAGAGATACGGCCGAAACTTGTCAAGAGCGAAGATCACCGCAAGCAACTCCTTCTCGGTAGTTGTATAGTTTCTTTGAGTGTCGTCTAAGGTTTCGCTTGCATAGTAGATAGCATGAGGAATTCAACCAACGCGTTGACCTAGCACAACCCCCACCGCCATATCAGAGGCGTCAGTCATGATCTCAAATGGCAAAGAGAAATCCCGGGGCTGCATGATAGGAGTAGAAAAAGCCTTTCTTTCAAATGATTGAAGGCTTCAACACATTTGTCATCAAACTAAAATTCAACATCTTTCTCAAGCAATCGACAGAGAGGTCTTGAGATTTTTCTAAAGTCCTTGATAAAGCGGCGGTAGAAACCTGCATGTCCCAGAGAGGTCAGGGAACTCAACAATTGGTTCAAGACCTCTACCTTGGGTGGCAGTCTCAATCCACACAGGTAGGCATTCTTCAACAATCTCTTCTAGGCATTCCACCAAATAACAATCTTGTTCGGTGGCCCCTATCACTTCGGCTGTAGTAGAAGACTTGAAGATGTTCAACCAGATCTTCATGTGCATGAATGCAACATACATGGTCCCAGTCCTCACATGGATCACAACATCAGCTGTGGCTAGGAAAGGCCTCCCCAAGATAATTGGCACCTTTCTAGTCTCTTTTTCCATATCAAGAATGATAAAATCGCCTGGGAAGAAGGCAGAAGTATCCTCATCAAGACGGACTAGCACGTCATCCACACACCCTCTAGGCATCTTCACAGATCGGTCAGCCAACTGTAGAGTGCAATGGGCTGGCCTCAACTCCCCCATTTGGAGCTCACCAAACAGATCATACGACATCAAGTTTACGCTAGACCCCAAGTCAAGAAGAGCCTGGTCTATGTGATGTGCCCCAATGTAGCATGAGATGATGGGAGCACCAGTGTCTTTTCTTTTCCGGGGAATGGTGTGTTGGAGAATGGAGCTCACTTTCTCAGTGAGCTTGATCTTCTTAGGCATCCTCCCTATTGTCTTTCTTTTGAAGGTGCACAATTCTTTAAGGAACTTTGCATAGGACAGAATTTGCTTGACTGCATCTAGAAGAGGTATGCTGATTTTCACTTGCTTGAAGATCTTCAAAATATCTTCCACATGCTTCTTTTTTTTCTATTCAAACCGAAGGCTCCTCAAGTGCATTAGGATATGGAGGGAGTTGGGACCCCAATCGGTCCGAATCAACATTATCATCCACTGGTATCACTGGAATCACAGTATCACGGCTCGGTATCATAGTATCAATGCTCGGCGTCACGGTATCAACACTGCCTCTTATCACAATATCATCAATTTGCCTCTCAGCATCAACCTTCTCAGCCTCAGTGTCATCTCTGCCAACAAATATACCATGGGGGCTCTCCAAAATCCTACCACTCCTCAATGTAGTCACTGTCTTCACATGCTCGTGGGTGGTAGGAGAGGGATCTTGTGGAGGTGGTTGTGGCTGTTGGGGTGGTGGAGGCCTTTGCTGAGGAGAGTTGAGATTTTGAAGAATGAATTGGGGTTGCGGTTGTTGTTGTGGTGGGGGGTGGTATTGTGGAGGTGGTTGTTGGTAGGTGTGAGGTGGAGGTGGAGCATATTGATAATTGAGTGGTGCTTGAGGAGGCGGAGGAGCATAGGGGTTTGGTGGGGCTTGGTAAGATGGTGGAACATAAGCACTTGAAGTGTTCCCTAGAAAAGTCCCATCATTGTTTGGATTTGGCATTGGTTGAGATGGAAGTCTACCTTCTTCTCTTCTAGCCAAAGAGAGAGAAATCTGATCCAACCTCTGCTCAAGATGGTTAATAGACTGCCCATGTGCATTGACATCCTTTTTTACTTCATCCAGGCTTCTTAGCCTTCCTAGTACCTCTTCCTCAAACTTGGAGCTGTAGCGTGGCTTTTGCTGCCCCTATCCTTGTTCATCCTCATTTTGTTGTTTCTAAGAGAAGTATGGGTGGTTCCTCCACTCGGGAGTGTAGGAGTTGGACATTGGGCCCTTTTTGTTGCGGCCACCAAAGGAATGTACAGTGTTGACTTCCTTGTCTACAGTATCAAAAACCATTGCGGGTTGGCTAGAAGAGCCACCCACTTGATTCTTCATCATCCGCATCATATCGGCCATCATCTTCATCATACCGAGGTGGGTGGCATTGCGTGCGGGAGCCACGGAGGAAGGTGGAGGAGTGTAGTTCCAGCTGCAATGCCCCCCTTTAGTGGAAGCTCGGTGGCGAGAATTCTCGGTGAGATGCTCAAACAGCGGTCATGATTCCTTAGGCGGCTTTGCCATGAAAGTGCCCCCGCATGAAGAGTCTACGTTGTTTTGACTTTGCTCCCCAAGCCCGGTGTAGAAGGTCTGAACTAGCTTCCACAGAGGAACCTCATGATGAGGGCAATCGTGAAATAGCTTCTGGAACCTCTCCCACGCCTCGTGGAAGGGCTCGTTGTCTTTCTGGGCAAATGACCTGATGCAACTCCTCATATAAGACAACTTGGCTATTGGAAAGAACTTCTTCAGAAACTCATTCTTTACTTCATTCCATGTGACAAGTTCTGGCTTCGTCACATACCACTCTTGGCCTTCTCTTTGAGAGAGAAGGGAAATATCGTTCTTCTGATTGAGTCGTCGGTGGCAGTAGGAGTGCGGAAGGTGGAACACGTTTCAAGGAACGCGTCGATGTGGTGGTAAGGATTCTCGTTCTCCATTCCGTAGTATGTGGGAAGAAGTCCCAAGAGTGCTAGTGGGATGGAAAACTGCTGACCGGGCATTTGGTCAACCAACGTGGCAATGGGGGACTTGTAGTTCCCCGATGTGAAGTACTCATGAAGCGGGCGATGTGGCTGTGGAGGTGGAACATCTGGTGGCGGGTTGTTCTCAGCCATCTCGGCCTCTCGGTGTAGGTTGCGGCGAGCTTGACGCCTTCTTCTCCCAATCTCGGGGCCGTAAACCACCAAGTCGGTGCAAGTAGAACGCGTGCTATGCATCCACAACTGTCACCTGCGCAAGTCACAAAAAAATAATAAGGAGCCAGGTTAGCGAACCAATATGCAAGAGTAACACAAAGAATAAATAATAGAAATGGTGAGGGTAAAAAGAAAGGCTAAGCTACACTATCTAACTAGGCTGAGCGCCTCTGTCCCCAGCAACGGCGCCGGAAAGCTTGGTGCGTCCCCGCTAGTGGTGCTTTTACACCCCACGAGGTCAGAGCGCACAAGATGTGGGATCTTATGCTTTCAAAATTTGTAAGACCTACACTAACTACCTACGCCTACTAAGACACTATGCCCGCAAGCCCACGGGGTCGTGTCATAGTATAGGTGAGGTGGCAAGTACAAGATCGATCCACGGAGATAGAGGGGGCACTAGAGTTAGACAGTGTGGGCTACATTCCTATTGCGGAGAGTAAGGTTTTTAGGGTTTAAAAGGTTGGTTGGTTGTTGATTAAGCTAAGTGAGCAAGTAGGAAAAGCAATATGAAACTAAGTTATCAAAAGGCTAAGTTAGCAATCTAAGTCAACAAGCTATCTAAATAAGAGCAAGAACAAACTACACTAGACTAAGCAAGCAACTAGCAATTGAGAGCCTAAGTTAACCACTAATCAAGATCAAAGCCCTAAATTAACACTTAGCTAGCAAAACTAGGTAATTAACTAAGTTAGCTAAAGCAATTGAACTACACTAGCATTAACAAGCAAATAGAGAAATTAAGGTTTTAAGCAATTAGATGAAGGAGGTGGGCCGTTTGGGAATGTGACCTTGACATTAATTGGGGGATGTCACCATAATAAGCAATTAGCATATTTCATTCTAGACTACCAAACCAAACAACAAGGTGGGTGCTATGAGAACGTACCCTATGCTTCTAGTTGGAGAACTAGGGCTAGGTGTAATTCTCATAGGACTTACCAAGTCTAGGTCTCCAGGATAAGTGGTATTAGTCAATTGAGGACCAAGGGTAAGGATGGGAGTAGAGATGAGGATATTTGACCTCATGCCACTAGCCACCTCAGCCTTTAGGAAATACTAGGCAATTGCACTAATCACACTTATACTAGTCACTTAGAACTCACATTTGCATGTAGGAAGAAGGTGATTATGTAGGAACATAGGGGGCTAGCTAGGGATCCGAATTAAGGACCTAGGAGCCGATCCTAGGATAGCTACATAGAAACCAAAACATCCTAGAGGCAAATGTCTTCAAACACCACAAGGCAAGCAAATAATGTAATTAAACAACAATCACATGTACAAGTAATGGGAAATGAGATACAAGCAAAGGCAATCATCATAGAAGTGAAATATGTTCATTACAAATTATATTCCCCCAACATGGTATCAAAGTCACATTTTTGACCCAAACAGCCCACCAAAGGGGGCTTAGCTATACACGATCAAAATAGAAACAAAGGAGAAGGGAAAGAGAGTAGGAAACGCCATGGATGCTTGATGAAGCTTGACTTCTTCACCTCCTTGCTGCCATCCATGAGCCTCCTCCTCCAATGGTGCCCAAGAGCATGAAAATAGGGGAATGGATGGATAGAAACTTAGAGAAACCAGGTTTCTATGGTGGAAATGAGTGGAAAGTGGGTGGAAATGGGATTAAATGCACGGAAAGTAGGTGGATGGGAGTAATGGATGTAAGGAGTAGTGAGTGATAGCTGGGTAGCGGATAAGAGGTGCTCTCCCTCGAGCCCTAGAATCAACTAGTGCTTATATAGGAGCTAGGGCTAAGTGGGGGTATAATAGGAAAAATAGTGCAAAGTTGTGTAGGGTTGGTGATCACCACGGTCATGGTGGGAGTGCCACAACCATGGTGAGGGTAGTGGGGAATGGCCGTGGGGGGTGAATACGGTCGTGGTATGAAAGAAGTGGTGAAAAAGCAAAGTATGGTGGTGGCCACGAGTGCCACGGTCGTGGTGGGTAACATGCACCACGGCCATGTGGCTTAGGACGACCGTTTTGGAGGAGGAGGAGGTGACCGTGGGAGGGCAACATTCGTCTTGATCGTTTTCGGCCACGGTCATGGCTACTTGGCCACGGTCGCGGTGTTCTGGGAAAAAACCCTTTTGGCATCTCACTTCTTGATCAATAAAGGCACGACCGTGGGAGGAGCCCACGAACATTTTCTCTTCTCGAGGCCACGACCGTGCTGACGACCACGGTCGTGGTGTCTTCACTGGCCACAGTCGTGGCTGGGAGGCCACGGTCGTGGGTGATCTATCCAAATCCCTATTGAAACTGTTGGATCTTGGCAATAAACGCACGACCGTGGCATTGTGGCTACGACCGTGGTGAGGCTTGCATGACTTGATTTCGCTTCTGGCTTTGTCATTTTCGGATGTCTTTGCTTGGGAATGATCCTTGGCCACTGGAGGTAGGTTGAGGGAGACTTTGGGGCCTTCTTTGGGCCCCTCCTTGAGTGGGGGAACCCTAGGACTACCTCTCTCTCTCTTCCATCTAAGCATGGTCCAAGTACCTGAAAAAGAGTGCAAAGAACATCCATAAGAATATTTGCAATGATAATCATATTGGGGAAAAAGACTTGTAATCTAACATGTTTAGATGCAACTTAAGTACAAAATGGCACAATATGGAGCCCTAAAATAGGGTTGTATCACACAGTCGCGGTCTTTCCTTTATTCCTTCTTAGTCACGATCCTTCTTGATCGTGATCCTCCACAGGACCTCGATCGTAGTCTTTGGGTTCCCGTGGTTACGATCCTTGGAGAGACCATGGTCGCGATCCTTGGAGAGACAGCGGTCACGATCCTTGGTGAAGCTTTGGTCGCAGTCTTTGGAGAGACCGCAATCACGATCTTTGCTGAATTATCGCAGTTGCGATCCTTGGAGAGACCGCAGTCGCGATCCTTGGATAAGCCGCGGTCGCGGTCTTTGGAGAGACCGCGGTCGCGATCTTTGTTGAATAACTACAATCGCAATTCTACCTCAGTCATAGTCTTTGAGTGCCCACAGTTGCGATCCTTGGAGAAGCCGCAGTCGCGGTCTTTGGAGAGATCGCAGTCATGATCTTTACTGAATAACCACGGTCGTGATTCTAAGATCGCGGTCGCGGTTGGGTTGATTCTTGAAATCACAAAATAAGGCTTTAGTCAAGAAGATAGATAAAATGTGTGCAAAGTTGACTGAAGTTATTCTAAAAGTGGTGTAAAATATCTACAGAAAATACGTAAAGTGCGATGTTATCAACTAGTTGATAACACCCAAATCTACACATCTTACCTATGAATTTTATCTATAGTTTCGTGTCACTTTGGTCTTAATATGCCCAATAATGCTAATGTTTTATTCTTTCTTTCTCTCATTAGATAATGTAGTTATAATAGCCAATAATGTAGCCAATTTATCCAATTTTGGGACTTGCAGGCACGGAACCAGACACAACATCTATTCTCTAAAGATTTCTCCCGACACATGGTTTTTCCAGCAGCTATGAACCTGCCACGACTGTGGCAACCAACCACGACCATGGAAATCAGGCATGACTGTGGTGCCCATCACGACCGCGGCCTTCAAAACCACAATCGCGGTCCTTGCCACGACCGTGGCCAACTGCCCCGACCATGGCCGTCCACCTTCGCCATGACCGTGGCCAATAACCATGACCGCAGTATTCAACACCATGACCGTGATCCCTCACCACGACCGTGGCTGTCCACCATGATCGTGGCCAATAACCGTGACCGCGATACCTCGCCACGACTGTGGCCATCCTCCATGATCGTGGCCAATAACAGCGACCACGGTTTTCAACACTGCGACCACGATCCCTCGCCACGACCGTGGCCATCCACCATGACCGTGTCCAATAAGTGTGACCGCGAGATTCAACACCGCGACAATGGTCTTCATCTTCAACAACTACGATCACGATTATTTGCCACGACCGTGGCCATCTGCCATGACCATGGACAATAACCATGACCGCGGTTCCCAATAACCGTGACCATGGTTTTTCCTTTCATAACCGCGACCGCGATTCCTTGCCATGACTGTGTCCTTTAGCCACGATCGTGGCCGACTCTAGGGTTGTCAAAACCTGACCCGACCCGCTCGACCCGACCCGACCCGACCTGACTAAACCGGGTCCGGGTCTTGCATTTTTTGACCCGACCCGAAAAAGACCCGAACCCGAAAAACCCGAAATTAATTACGGGTCAGGTCCGGGTTCAACATTGCCGACCCGCTCGACCCGATAGACCTGATATTCATCAACAGTAGCACGACAGGCAACAGATCTGGTACCTTGCTACTCACTCCACCACCACCAACCTAGTTAGCTACCCGACCTAGCTAGCAGCAGTAGCCGCAGGCAGCGGCGTACTCAGCATACCAGAAGCCACGATCCAGCGTCACTCAATGGCGGTGGACGGCGGCGGAGGCGCCGGTGTAGGCGTTGCCTGGGCCTCCCGCCACGGCAGCAACCCGCATCTCGAGTCCCCCGTGGACTCGGCCGTCATCGACATCCCAAACACACCGCCCAGCGAAGCACGCCCTTTACTCCACCATGGACACATCCATTCCTCAAAATCCTCCCCTCCAACGTTCTTATCCCTAATCCTCCCCTTCACATCCTCCACAACCCCATCCCCAACTCTCACCACCGCGCTCATCATCTCCGCCTGGTACCTCTCCAACATCGACATCCTCCTCCTCAACAAGTACCTCCTCAGCTTCTATGGCTACCGCTACCCGATTTTCCTCACGGCACTCCACATGCTCGCGTGCTCCTTCTACTCCCTCGCCGCCGTCCACTGGCTAGATATCGTCCCACCACAACGCGTCTCCTCTCGCTGCCAGCTCCTCAAGATTGCAGCACTCTCTGCCATATTCTGCTTCAGCGTCGTCTGTGGGAACACGTCCTTACAGTACCTTCCCATCTCGTTCAACCAGGCCATCGGCGCCACTACGCCATTCTTCACCGCCGTGTTCGCATTCGTCATCACTTGCCGCGCCGAGTCCCCTGGAGTGTACGGCGCGCTGGTGCCCGTCATGCTTGGGATCGTCGTGGCATCGAATAGTGGGTTTTCAGGTCCACAAAAAAAATGATTTTCGAGTTTTCGAGTTAGACCCGCAAATGTTATTTTCGGGTTCAGGTCAGCCAAAGTGAACCCGAAATTAATTTCGGGTCGGGTTCGGGTCCACCCGCTCAACCCGGACCCGAAATGACCCGAATAGAACCCGCTCAACCCGGACCCGATTGCCAGCCCTAGCTGACTCCCTCCACCACGATCATGGTGCCCAGACCGTGACCACGATCTTCAATAACCGCGACCGCGATTTCCATTCCATGAACCGTGACTACGGTGTTGGCCACGACCGTGGCTGACCCCGTGACCTGCTGGCCGCTGTCTGCAGTCTGTCTCTATAAATAGGTGTCCCCTCACTCATTTGAGGGGGGACCTCAACCAAGGACGCCAAGAGGATGCTGCTCTGAGATCTGAAGGTTCCCAGAGTTCCGTAGGAGACTCCAGAGGTCTGAAAAGGACAAAAAGCTCACCCTACACCCTCCTCTTCAGCGAGTTTCCATTATCCACCACTCTCCATCATCCCCCGGTCTTCGAGCTCTAAGGGCGGAAGCTTAGGAGTGAGAAGACCCACGACCTCCATCGTCCTCCACCTTTATTCACCCACCAAGATGCCGTTCGAGGCGGATCTAGAGAGACAGAGGACCAAGGAGTCTAGATCTGATCAAGGATGAGGACTAAAATATGAGATCTAACCTATACAGAGGCAAGGGAGTGAGAGCCACCTCTCCTCCGTAGGTTAAATATCCTTTTCTTCCCCTTTCTTCTGCTGTGTTTCTTGGTTTCTTGTACAACGATGTTCTTCCATCTTTGTTCGGTGTCAAATATGCTTCTCTATGGCTAGTTGAGCTCCTTCTTGGCTATGTATCCCGTTTTGGGCATGTTTATGTACTTTTTCCTTCAGCAAGTAGATTTATTTCAGATCTAGTATGTTTCTTGTTCTATCTTCCCTTTTTCGTTATGATAGCTAGTTTGGTTGATCTCTTTCTTGCTTGAACTGCTATTTCTACTTGTATTGAGAGATCCATGTAGGAATGGTTAAGAGAAGATAGTTTGGATTTGAACCCGAGAGGAGGAAGATCCAAGGTACTATGTTCCTAATACCTCTGGATGTCCTAAGACCTGAGAGGGAACTTAGCATATTCTGAGGTATTGATACATCTGTAACATCCCTGACCTGGGTTATGAGCTAACCCTAGGTGTTTTTCTTAATCCTGTGATTAGACACTTGTGGTTATCTTTTGATATGTAATTAAAGCTTTTGAGGAACATATATTTCCATTTCTTCCCTTTTTAAACAATGTTGTAATATTATTTTGTTAATTATGGACCTATGTGCAAATTACCCAATTATAGGGGTTAACTTACAAATTGCACATTTTAAGATGTTCCTATGATGATGATACATCATAAGAATGAATATGATGTATTGATATGGATTCTCCAATCTTGGGCACCAAGATGCAGCTTGTAAAGCAATCCTTGTGCTTTAAACCCTAGCTTTGGTGTAAAGTGCAATTTACCCAAAACATGGGGTGCAACATGTAAAATACACCATCTAGAGTATCTTTTATGACTCTTGGCATCAACTAGGGTAAAAATGATGAAGAAGGCACTTCATTTGAATAACCAAACAAGAAAGATAACCCCTGTAATTAAATAATCAAGTTGCAAGTAAAATGACCATTTTATGTGTGCAACTTAGTATTGATGCTGGCTTTCTTTTCCTCTAGACCTTGGTTTAAGAAGAAGTTTTTGCTTAAGTAGAGAAGGAGGGACGTTCCCAAGAAGGAGAGAAGGACCTAGTTGAGAAAAAAGGAAATAGTTGTCCTTGTTTTGAAATTTCACCCACAGTATATATGCTCCTCTCTTTTGCAAACCAAGGGATCGTTCCCTTCATCCATTTCACTTATCTCTTGCTGTGACCGACTAAGGAGGAGCTCAGGAGCAAAGGAGAATGGACAAGCAGTTCTAGGTAAGCTTTGATCACCATCTTGCTCGGATTCATGGAGGAAGTCATGTTACAAGGTTGGTTTGATAGTCTTCCTTACATAGTTCTTCTTTCTAGCCATCTTCTCCATCCGATTCTTGAGGAAGGAACCTTGGACGAACTGTGGAGCTCAAGAATCCATTAAATCTTTGAAGCTTGGAGCTTTGAAGATGGTTCTAAGGTGGGTTTTATAACTCTAAACCTTAAATCTTTGATTATGCATCTTCTTTTCTTGAAATCGTTGCTTGTTCTTCTTCCTACCACACTTCTAAGTATTCTTGCAACCAAAACCGTGAAGAACATACCATGATCTTGAGGTATAAGAAGGGGGCGTGATTTCCAATGTTGCTTTAGAAAACGGTCCTCCACCCCTTGGCCAAACGGTTTGCAAAACCGTTTGGAGAAAAAGGTTTCAAAACCGTTTGGAGAGCAAACAATTTCATAGGATCGATTGGAGCAAACAGTCTCCAAGACCATTTGGATGGGTAGACCAAGGGTTGACCATTTAGGGAATCTTCTATAGACATTATAGAGTAATCAAACACCAAGAATCATTAACTAATTCCAAGTTAATCACAAGTTGAAGGCACTTTAATCATCTAAACCCTAATCGGGTTCATTGCTGATTTCAATGGACCAATTTTGTTGAAGTTTGGGTTGAGTAACCCAAACGATTTCAAAACCATTTGGGGATCACTCAAACAGTTTCAAGATCGTTTGGTGATCACCCAAGACCGTTTGGAGGTCTAGGGTTAAGAAGGGTTGATCAATTGAGGATCCAATCACATCAAGTTGTTGAAATACCAAATGCTGATTTTTGTGACCTAATTAGGGTTCAACCCTTGAGTGGATGACTTAGTTTTTGATGGACTTTTGGGCAAATGGTCTCAAGACCGTTTGGGCCCAACAGTATTAAGACCGTTTGGGACCAAACGATCCCAAGACCGTTTGGGGTCAGGTCATGACCCAATTGAGTGATGGTTCAATGGGTTCAACATCAATTAGACTCATGTGATGTATGTTGAAGATTGATCGATTCCAAACCCTAGATCAATTGTTCCCAACCCTAATTGGTGACCAATTGAGGATCAATTGAGTGTCAAATCTGTAGAGGATTAACCTAATTAACCTAATTGATAAGTGACTAACAAGTACAAGATCGTTTGAGGGGTTCAACATTGGAAACCCTAATTCAATTGGAAGTGTTGATAACTTTTTGGTCCATGCAGTTTTGAGGGTGTTTGGACCAAACGATCTCAAAATCGTTTGGTGACCATGCGGTTTCAAGGTCGGTTTTCCCATGCAGTTTTAAAGTCAAAGTTGGCCAAACGGTCAACGGGACCAAATGGTCTCCACCTCACCCAGGGCAAACGGTCTTGAGTGTGTACTTTATCAAACGGTTTCAAAAGTCAACAAACTGTTAACAACCCCAAACAGTTTCAAACCCGTTTGGAGGTTGAAAGTGCAAGAACGTTTGAGGTTCAATTATGTTAAGGATGTTTGATGGTTTGAAGGTTAAGATGGTTTAGTAGTTGTTTAACCTAAACCCTAAAGATACCTAAAGTCACTAAGGGATTAAGTAATTAGTAGATTAACACATGTTATGGTCAATAGAGAAGATTACCAAGGTACTCTTAAAGGAACAAATGTAACCAATACCCCTTGATTAAGTAAACCCTAATGACCATGATGAAGTTGACATGACTTATGTTATCAAGGTTGTTTTAACTCAACCTAATCAAGAGTGATGTACACATCATCTAAATAGTTAAAGGAGAGAGAAGACTCCCTATATGTAAGAGATTCAAGTAATATACTCCCAACATGCATGAATGTAAATAATTAGGGTATGATCATTCATAGTGAGATCATGGGAACCCTAATTATGATGATTAATAACTATTAACCTAGATTGAAAGCATCAATGGAAGTTATCCTCATACACATAGATGATATGATCTTAAGTCATTATAACTTGAATAGTAAACCCTAATTCTAGGGTAATACCATGTAATGTGAATATTAAACCCTAATTTAGGGTGATGTGATGTAAGAAATAATTCTGGGTTATGCCTTTAAGCATGAAACCCTATGAATAAATTATAGCATGAAGAACCTATATGCCTTGTAAGTTAAAGGGGTTCAATAACCCTAATTGAAGTAAATAAACTCTAACCCTAGAAATAAATCTTGATATGTTGATAATAGCACGACCGTGCTAAGGAGCACGACCATGGTAGCTTTCACTTGCACGACCGTGCAAGGAAGCACGACCGTGCAAGGAAGCACGACCGGGTGTTCTATGAAGGAATTGAAAAGTTTTGATATTATGCTAATATTGTTATATATGCATGTCCTCAATTATATTAGTCATGCAGGTTGATATCAAGAGATGATCATAACCATGTAAGGGTTATGATGTCTTATTCAGTGAAAGCATGCTATAAGCTTTATGAATAAAGACATACTATGTTGCCTAAGTATATGAGGTAACATATGAGATTGATGGGATGTAAGAGCCATGAGCAATATCTACATTATGATGATATAAGGGTTTGAAAAACCCTGTTCTTGAATCATAGTGATGAGATAGTTAAGAAATGATATCCATATGATAACTGATGTGAGTTAAACTTGATACATGTAGTATTCTTCTTTCATAGCAATTGTTCTAATAGTTTATGTTTGAAAACATGCCTGATGCTAAAAGAATGCTAAAATGTACTTAATTAATCAAGTATAACCATAACATGTAGAGCCCTGATCATAGATCCATCATTGTCAGTAGTTTAATGATGGTGAAACAGGTTTTCCTAAGGGAACTCCTGGAGAACATACTTTTGAGTATGTTGGGGTTATGGACGTGAATATCCTTACATCCTCATGTAGGAATTGATGTAAGATGTACCTTAATCCATCAATCCTTCATCATGTGTTTATGCCGGGATGATGTATCACTAATATCCCGATGATGTTGTTAATGCCGCATCGATGTGAGATAAATACGAAATCCCTCGATGGCGAAGAGAGTACAGAATGCCACTGTAGCTCTAATAGAGAAGTTGCCAGAATACCCTGGAAAGCTATTGTAGCAGAGACACGAGATGTCCTACAAGTTAATCCTCATACTGACTGAGGAAGATGAGGTCATAAGAATTCGACTCTTTTGATGACCTATGTATGGTACCGATGAAATTTCATAATGGTCGGTTGGAGTATGAGTGGTATACCTCATCTCCACAAGGCATAATAATGTTTGAAAAATATAATCAGCCACGTAGCATAACTGCTTAGGTTGTATTATGAGAAACAATGGTTGATGTTACATTGTTTATAATGTTCTAGTCAAGTAACTAAGTATACACGTTCTTCATATTCCTTATTGAAATGATTGCTTAAGTAAATGTTGCTTTACTTAAACATTAAACATGTTGTTAAATGTTTATAATGTTGCTTATTATTATTCTTTAATTTCTATAACAAAGCTTATGGTGGAGAGTTATAACTCTCTCTGGGACAATTATTCAAATTGTCTCACCCCGTGGGATTCGACTTTTTAGGTGGACGCCGAGGATGGAGGAACCATTCTGAGGGTGAGCACTATCAGCAACAACAACAACACCAGGGACAACAATGAATCTCAGGTGGAGATACTGACTGTCAAGTCTTGTAGATGGTATGTCCTGTGTCATCTCTGTACTCTCCGGTCCTAGGAGTCAGTAGGTCTGAGGTTTTTGGCTTAATGCCTCAAAATTTTTGTATCTTGCCTTGTACAGATAACAAGGCAATGGATGTATATAATCACTCGAGATGTGATCTGACAGAGATGTAAATGATGGACCATGTTGTAAAAAACTTAACTTGTTTGATAATAAAAGAGTTTTATGGTATAAAAATCTATTTCCAAAAAGTTTTAATTTTTAGTTACTTTTATTAATTCCACTACTAGTTAATCGCTTCCGCATTCGATGATTTTGTTTTGGCGATTCATTCGCCATAAAGTCATCCTCGAGAGAGGCTCGATGACATATCGTTGATGGTTCTAGTCACGCATCACGAGAGCGAGTGGGATGACCCCACAAGAACAAACATGACAATACATACTAAGTTTGATTAGGGTTTCAGACGTGAGAAAAAGGCCGCCACGATCGTGGCTGGTTGCCACGATCGTGGTGGGTTCATAGTTGTCGCAAAAACATGTGTCAGGGAGAAATCTTTGGAGAATAGATGTCTTATCTGGTTCGGTGCCTGCAAGTCCCAAAATTGGCTAAATTGGCTACATTATTGTCTATTCTAACTACATTATCTAATGATAGAAAGAAAGCATAACACATTAGCATTATTGGACATATTAAGACCAAAGTAACATGAAACTATAGATAAAATGCATAGGTAATATGCGTAGATTTAGGTGTTATCAAAACACATCAAAAAGACTCTAATGACTTTTGAGGATCCCGATCTGCGTCAGGTTGGTCCATGTAGCGAGCAACAATCCCTGCAGTCTGAACCAGTTGGTCCAAAGAAGTGAGATGAACTCCTCATATTGCGCTCGAACCAACCCTGCTACTGGGATGATCTCATAAGTCTCCTAGGGTTTCCTAGTGACTCTCTAACAAGCTTCTGGAGTGATACTACTAGGCACGTCATACCTACATTCGTGAGCACAGTCATACACCGGCTGGGCACCATTCTCAACTCTCCTAAAAGAGAAAACAATGCTCATTTATTCACACTCAGGCTTTTATCATATGCATTCTATTTTGTAGTCTTGGGTGAGAACTATATAGATATTTTGGGATTTTGTCAGCGGCCAAGCCTCTTTTTGCAAATTTTATATTTTTTAATCTTTTTGACTCAATCTAATGTGAGAAGGCACGTAGTCCATCAAGGAAAAACACTTCATCTTGATTATAGCTCAAAGATCATAATGATCTGCTTGAAACCTATGAGAAAATTTGCAATTATGATTCAAGAATCCTTAGGGTAGAGGCAAGCCTGTGAATTCGTAGCTAGGAGTCTTTAATCCGTTTTTTAGCTCATTCCAATGGTCCTTTACCATGGATTTGCCATTCACAACATAGATCAAGGGAATTTAGCTTTAAGTTGTGAAAAAGGGACATAACCTTAGATTTATTACCAAACTCAAGGAAAGAGTCCAAGAGCAAGTCAAGCATAAGGTCCAACAATTTTTAAGATTAAAACTATGCATTTAGGCATAAAATCAAGCATTTATCTATTACTATGTTTAAAACTAAGAAAAGAAAAGAAAAGAAAACAAAACAGAGTCCATGAGATTCTACTAATCAGAGAGAAGGAGTTCTTGGATATGAAACCACAAGTTAGGCAGTCTATGTGCCTGTTCTCGGGCATAGACAACCCTCAAACACCTAAGCAAGCTTCTATATCTAAACGTAGTACGCACTATTGTGTCTATTCCTGTGGGTCGTCCCACTCGCTCTTGCGATGTGTGACTAGAACCATCAATGATATGTCATCGAGCCTCTCTCGAGGATGACATATCAATACCTCAGAATATGCTAAGTCCCCTCTCAGGTCTTAGGACACCCGGAGGTATTAGGAACAGAGTACCTTGGATCTTCCTCCTCTCGGGTTCAGATCCAAACTATCTTCTCTTAACCATTCCTACACGGATCTCTCGATACAAGCAGAGATAGTAGTTCAAGCAAGAAATAGATCAACCAAACTAGCCATCATAACCAAAAAGGGAAGATAGAACAAGAAACATACTAGATCTGAAATAAATCAACTTGCTTAAGGCAAAATTACATAAACATGCCCAGATCGGGCTACATAGCCAAGAAGGAGCTCAACTAGCCATGGACAAGCATAGTCGACACCGAACAAAGATGGAAGAACATCATTGTACTAGAAACCAAGAAACACAACAGAAGAAAGGGGAAGAAGAAGAGATTTAGCCCGCAGAGGAGAGGTGGCTCTCACTCCTTTGCCTCCGTATAGGCTGGATCTCGTCTTTTGGTCCTCCTCCTTGATCAGATCCAGACTCCTTGGTCCTCTTCCTCTCAGATCCACCCCAAATAGCAGCTTGGTGGGTGAACAGAGGTGGAGGACGATGGAGGTCGTGGGTCTTCTCACTCCTAAACTTCCGCCCTTAGAGATCGAATGCTAGGGGATGATGGAGAGTGGTGGAGAATGGAAGCTCACAAAAGAGGAGGGCATAGGGTGGGCTCTTTGGCCTTCTCAAACCTTGGGCTCTCCCACGGAACTCTGGGAACCTTTAGATCTCGGAGTAGCAGCCTCTCGGCATCCTTGGTCAAGGTCCCCCCTCAAATGAGTGAGGGGACACCTATTTATAGAGGCGGACTGTAGACCGTGGCCAACAGGTCATGGGGTCAACCACGGTCATGGCCTATGCCCACGGTTGTGGCCAACACCGCGGTTTGCGGTTCATGGAGTGGAAATCATAGTCGCAGTGATGAAGATCACGATCGTGGTTATTGGCCACGGTCGTGGCGGGAGACCACAGTCGTGGTGGAGGGAGTCAGCCACGGTCGTGGCTAAAGGACACGGCCGTGGCGAGGAATCACGGTCGAAGTTGTGGAAGGAAAAGTTGTGGTCGCGGTTATTGGGAACCGTAATCGCAGTTATTAGCCACGGTCGTGGCAGATGGCCACGATCATGGTGAATAATTGCGGTCGCAGTTGTTGGAGAGGAAGACCACAATCGCGGTTGTTGGCCACAGTCGTGGCAGATGGCCATGGTCGTGGCGAATAATTGCGGTCGCGGTTGTTGGAGATGAAGACCGCAATGGCAGTGTTGAAGCCTGCAGTCGCGGTTATTGGCCAAGGTCGTGGCGAGGGATCGCGGTCGCGGTGTTGAAGACCGCGGTCGCGGTTATTTGCCAAGGTCGTGGCGGATGGCCATGATCGTGGTGAAGGTGGAAGACCACAATCGTGGCAGGTGGCCACAATCATGGCAAGGACCGCGGTCATTATGGGCACCACGGTCGTGGTCAAGGTGGATTGCCACGGTCGTGGTGGGTTCATAGCTTCCGCAAAAACCATGTGTCGGGGAGAAATATTTAGAGAATAGATGTCTTGTCTGGTTTGGTGCCTGCAAGTCCTAAAATTGGCTACATTATTGGCTATTCTAACTACACTATCTAATGAGAGAAAGAAAGCATAAAACATTAGCATTATTGGGCATATTAAGACCAAAGTGACATGGAACTATAGATAAAATGCATAGGTAATATGTATAGATTTAGGTGTTATCAACTACCCCAAGCTTAAAAATTGCTTGTCCTCAAGCAAGACTACGCTCAAAGAACAAAACGATAACATCCAAATTAAGCTTGGCAATCGATGCTAAGGTTAAGAAAAATAGTTTAAAGCATCTATTCTCCTGATCCATATCATTTCAGAACAAACCCCCACCAATCAACCACAATCCTGCTAAAGCAAGATTGAAGAATTTCTAGACAAGATTAAGCAAATTCATTACAACCTGCCGATACTAATGAGGGTTTGAATCATAATTATTTAAATATGAAAGAATTTTCACACAGATTATCATGTGGGTGATGAGCATTTAGCCAACACCATGATTCCATGCATACCAATCAGGAATACCACGCCTCTCACTTATTCATGTCCTAAGAAACAAAGAAAAAATACTCTAATGACTTTTGAGGATCCCGATCTGTGTCAGGTTGGTCCAGGTAGCGAGCAACAGTCCCTACAGTCTGAACCAGTTGGTCCAAAGCAATGAGATGAACTCTTTGTACAACGCCCGAACCAACCCTGTTACTGGGATGATCTCATAGGTCTCCTAGGGGTTCCTAGTGACTCTCTAATGAGCATTTGGAGTGATACTACCAGGCACGACATACCCGCATTCGTGAGTACAGTCATACACCGGATGGGCACCATATTCAACTCTCCTAAAAGAGAAAACAATGCTCATTTATTATTCACACTCAGGCTTTTATCGTTTGCATTCTATTCGTAGGCTTGGGGTGAGAAATATACTGATATTTTAGGATTTTATGGGCGGCCAAGCCTCTTTTGGTCACACACACACACACACACACACACACATATATATATATATATATATATATATATATATATATATATATATATTCATCTTTTTGACTCAATCTAATGTGAGAAGGCACATAGTCCATCATGGAAAGCACTTCATCTTGATTATAGATCAAAACTCATCATGATCCACTTGACACCTGTGTGAAAAGTTGCAATTATGATTCAAGAATCCTTAGAATAGAGGCAAGCTTGTGAATTCATAGCTAGGAGTCTTTAATCGTGTTTTAGATCATTCCAACGATCCTTTACCATGGATTTGCCATTCACAACATAGATCAAGGGAATTTAGCTTTAATCTATGAAAAAATCACATAACCTTAGATTTATTACCAAACTCAAGGAAATAGTCAAAGAGCAAGTCAAGTAAAAGGTCAAGCAAGTTTTAAGATAAAAATGTGCATCTAGGCATAAAGTCAAGCATTTATCTATTAGATTCACACCATATAGCCATAATTGTGAAGCTACAAGCTTATGCTAAATGCAAGAAATAAACATGCATGCAAGAAGGGTGAAGAGAAAGAAGGGCAAAGCCTACCACCCCAAGCTTAAAAGTTTGCCCGTCCTCGAGCAAGACTTAAACTTGAAATAGTGAGGCAGAAATGCATGGTTTTAATGGCAGTTATTGAAGTTTTAAATATGATGCATGGATGCAAGGATATAAAAATAGTTATAGGAAAGAAACTAACTAACAAGAACATGAAGAGCAAAATTTATTGTAATACGAGGGCAGGAGGATGGGTAAGAGAAAAGGGGGTGGCTGCCCCACGATACCGACGCTGGGATCCCAAATCCTAAGTTTTGGGACCAGTGTAACCTGTATCTTGCCGACAAGTTCCGCCACATAATAGGAGTATAATAGGCGGATGTGTTGGCCCTTCTGAGTCCAAAGAAGAGAAGTGAAATCTGACGACTCGGTGAAGTCATCTTTGTGCTGGAAGTGGCTTGAACTGGACTGGGATGAATTCTTCAGCATATCATCTTCAGGGTACCTTTCATTATATGAATCTGAATATGAAGGTCTTGGGATGTCGACACAGGATGAGATGGAGGGGATAGGTTGAATGACTTGGGTAGGATCCATTTCTCCTTCCTCCATCTCTGAACTTGAGGTTGGATGCTCAGATAAATCTTCATGTACAGTCTGAGTCATCCAATCATCTTCTGAACAAGAAGTACTCCCTGAAGAACCAGTTTGTGGTTCTACCACCCCAAGATTATCACCTGACGTGGAGTCAGGGGTATCTTTATGCTCAACATACATGTCATAGTGAACCGTCCATCCTGCCCCCTTGACGACCACCCTACCTCGTAAAGGTAATAGTGTAAATGGCGGCTCGTGCTGCTCCAACTCGTCATCGTCAGTGTATTCGCTCCACTGAGATGAATAGTCGTCATCCTCACCATATAGATTGTTCCAAACTATGATCGGTGTGCTGCTCAAAGCAAAATGACAAGTCTCAATATGAGAGATGTCACTCTGGTCTGGTTCAATATCTGACTCTGGTTCCTCGGACCAACCTTTTGGCTGTGAGGAAACTTGGCTTTTAGAGTCTTCTTCATCATCATCATAGACCATTCATGTCTATGACTCATATCTTCCATTGGTTCATTAGTTGGGTCATCTAGATAGAATGAAGGGCTTCCCGAAATGGGTTAGTCTTCATAGAAAAATCTTGGTGAATCCAGTTGATGGTCTGAATAGGATGGTGAGATATACTCCGCTTTAGATCCAATGGAATGGTCTTGATGACTAACTTCTTCATTGTTTTGTGGTGGCAGTTGTTACTGGATTGTAACCAAATCAATGAGCTCCTGGAGCCTCCTGCCCTGTTCAACATCTTTATCATGAAGTTTTTGTACTTGAGAAGCAATTCTTTCGAGACCCGTCGATTCTGCCATGCACATATGAGGGGAGTCCACTGTATCAAACTGATGCGCTTGGATGGATCCTTGCTCAAGAGTTTGAAGTAGACTTCTACTGCGGTCTACAACCTCGGTGACTAGTTTGAGATGACGATCCTACTCTTCTAGTAGTTTTTGCATTAGATCGACATCTTCTTGGAGATGAGGGGCTAAGGAGGTGAGTGCGTGAATACTTTCCCTAGCCGACTCCACTACCTTAATCAGTTCTTGATCCCATGCTAGCACGTGAGTCGAGGGCTGACTGGCAGTCTCCGTTGTTGGAATCTCGACATATGACGATGGTGGAGGTAAGTATAACTCGACTAGTTGTAGAGCACGACCTTCAATTATTTTCCAACAGTCGAAACTGTGGAAAAACTCAGGAGGACAGGTGGACAAGATGACTTGTCTCGCCGAAGCAAGATCCATGGCTGAAAAAGGTATAAGAAAAAGAAAATGTATTCAGTTTATATGGACAAGTATGTGTAAAGAAATCAACCAAACTAGATATCATAACAAAAAAGGGAAGATAGAACAAGAAACATACTAGATCTAAAATAAATCTACTTGCTTAAGGCAAAAGTACATATACATGCCCAGGTCGGGCTACATAGCCAAGAAGGAGCTCAACTAGCCATGGACAAGCATAGTCGACACCGAACAAAGATGGAAGAACATCATTGTACAAGAAACCAAGAAACACATTAGAATAAAGGGGAAGAAGAAGAGATTTAGCCCGCGGAGGAGAGGTGGATCTCACCCCTTTGCCTCCGTATAGGCTGGATCTCATCTTTTCATCCTCCTCCTTGATCAGATTTGGACTCCTTGGTCCTCTTCCTCTCTAGATCTACCCCGAACAACAGCTTGGTGGGTGAACAGAGGTGGAGGACGATGGAGGTCGTGGGTCTTCTCACTCCTAAGCTTCGGCCCTTGGAGCTCAAAGGCTAGGGGATGACGAAGAGTGGTGGAGAATGGAAGCTCACTGAAGAGGAGGGTGTAGGGTGAGCTCTTTGGCCTTCTTAGAGCTCTGAGCACTCCCACGGAACTCTGGGAACCTTCAGATCTTGGAGCAGCAGCCTCTCGGCGTCCTTGGTCGAGGTCCCCCCTCAAATGAGTGAGGGGACACCTATTTATAGGGGCGGACTACAGACCACGGCCAATAGGTCACGTGGTCGGCCATGATCGTGGCCTATGCCCACGGTCATGGCCAACACTGCGGTCACGGTGCATGGAGTGGAAATCACGGCCGCGGTGATGAAGATCGCCATTGTGGTTATTGGCTACGGTCGTGGCGGGAGACCACACTCGTGGTGGAGGGAGTCAACCACGGTCGTGGTGAGAAATTGTGATCACGGTTGTGGAAGGAAAAATCACGGTCGTGGTTATTGGGAACCACGTTCGTGGTTATTGGCCACGGTTGTGGCGGATGGCCACGGTCATGGCGAAGAATCATGGTCACGATTGTTGGAGATGAAGACCACAGTCACAATGTTGAATCCCGCGGTTGTGGTTATTGGCCACGGTCGTGGCGAATAATCACAGTCGCGATTGTTGGAGATGAAGACCGCGGTCGTGATGTTGAAGCCCGTGGTCACAGTTATTTGCAACGGTCATGGAGAGGGATCATGGTCGCGGTGTTGAAGACTGCGGTCACAATTATTGGCCACAGTCGTGGTGAAGGTGGACGACCACGGTCGTGGTAGGTGGCCACGGTTGTGGTGAGGACTGCGGTCGCGGTTTTGAAGGCCGCAATTGTGATGGGTACCACGGTCATGTTCAGGGTGGATTGCAACGGTCGTGCGGGTTCATAGCTGCTGCAAAAATCATGTGTCAGGGAGAAATCTTTGGAGAATAGATGTCTTGTCTGGTTTGGTGCCTGTAAGTCCCAAAATTGGCGAATTGGCTACATTATTGGCTATTCTAACTACATTATCTAATGAGAGAAAGAAACCATAAAACATTAGCATTATTGGGCATATTAAGACCAAAGTGACACAAAATTATAGATAAAATGCATAGGTAATATGCGTATATTTGAGTGTTATCACTCATCCCATCTTCCATTATTTGTTAAGCGTTCTCACTACTTATGAATTTGTAGGACTGTAAGTGGCGTTCAAAATGTGGTGTTCAACCTTCTATGTTATGCACTTTGAGAAACCCTATACGAGCAAGGAGGAGTGAAGAATCTTCAAGATTGGGAGACTCATAACCATCATCACTTCATTCTTTACCTCCATCTTCACCAGACAACCAAGAACCGATAATGGAAGACAACCATCCTCTCAAGGATTTGTTATTCTAGATGCAATTAACATCAATGGGGCTATCAATAGCCCATAGATTGAGGCAAACAACTTCTCCGTCAACCCTACAATCATGCAAATGATTCATCAAAACCTCTTTGGAGGGACTCCTATGGAAGAACCCAACCTTCATGTAGCTGAATTTTTGCAATATCTAAACACTTTCAAGATTAATGGCGTTACTCATGATGGTATACACTAACTATTGTTCCCATTTTCTCTACCGGATAGAGCCAAGGCATGGCTCTCTTCTTTGCCAAGGAACTCTATCAATAGCTGTGGTGAACATCTTATAGCTTTCTTAGCCAAGTACTTCCCACCAAGTAAGATGACTAAGTTGAGAAGCCAACTGACCAACTTCACCCAACAAGATGGATAGACCATGTATGATACATGGGAAAGGTTTAAAGACCTTAAATGTCTTTGTCCTCACCATGGTCTAAGCAACTGGATGCTTCTTCAAACATTCTATAATGGGCTTTACTATAATACCAGGATGTCTATAGATGTTGCAACCAATGAAGCCCTAATGAACAAATCTTACATGGAGGCATACATTATAATTGAAGACATGGCAATAAAGCATTGCCAATGGAGCTATGAAAAGAGTAATCAACCTCTCTCATCTTCTATTGCTTTCGGGAAACAAGCAGGTGTCCATGATATTGATGTCATTGATTTGATTTCTATGAAGTTAGATGCCCTTACACAAAAGTTTGTTGAGTGCTCAACCATCTCAATTGGTAAATCTGATATGTGATGCAAATGAATACATGGGGAAAGTAGCTTCTTCAAGATACACTTATTTCATCCCATCTGAAGAGAATACAAAGCAATGGAATGCAAATGGAAGTTTTGGAAACCAACAACTATACAATTCATATTTCAATACCTATAATCCAGGTTGGCATGATCATCCAAACTTCTCCTACCGTGACAACAATTCTCAAATTCCTCAACAAGATCGAGGTCAACAACCACTACATTTTGGGTCAATCCTCTGGGCTTCAACAATAATGCCAACAGAAACTTCAACCAGCAACAACAACAACAACAACAACTAAAGTCCAATTTGGAGTCTCTTCTTGAAAATTTTGTTTCGGCTCAATTGAACCAAAATGAGGAATTCCGCCAACATGGCCAGCTTATGAAAGATTCCATCCAACAACTTTCTTCCAAAGTGGACAATGTTACTTCTCATACTAAGATGTTGGAGAACCAGATTTCTCAACAAGCTCTAGCCAATCAAAGAACACCTTCCGGCTCCTTGTCCAACCAACCATATATGAATCCTAAAGAGACATGCAAGTTAGTGACATTGAGGAGTGGGGTGTTTATTGGAGGATCCTCACCACCTTCAAAGAGGAAATGTGAAGAAGTTATTGACACAATCAAGGAGGAGACTGATGAGAACCAAAGGAAGAAAATTGTTGTAAATTCACAACAAGGTGATTCTTTTTGCAAGCCTAATGTTCCTTTCCCTCATAGGTTTGCTAACACAGAATATGATGCTAAGTTCAACAAGTTTAAGGATATCTTGAACAAACTATATGTGAACCTTTCTTTAGTTGAAGTGATAGCTGAAATGCCTTCCTATGCCAAGTTCTTAAAAGACATTCTCATGGGAAAAAGGAGGCCTGACCAAGATGAAACAATGATGCCATATGAAAGAATAAGTTCTATCATTCAAAATCATTTTCCAAAAAAACTTGATGATCTAGTTGCATTCACTCTCCCTTGCAAAATTAGAGATCCAACTTTTGACAAAGGCTTAGTAGATCTTGGTGCTAGTATCAACTTGTTTCCTTTTTCCTCATGGCAAAAGTTAGACTTGGGAGACTTGAAACCAACCTCAATGACAATATAATTAGTTGATCTTTCAATTAAATATCCTAGAGTGATTGTTGAACATTCCTGTGAAGATAGGGAATTTCTACATTCCTTGTGACTTTATAGTCCAAGACATGCATGAAGATCTGGCAAATTTAATCCTTTTTGGGAGATCGTTTCTAAGGACTGCAGGATGCATTGTAGATGTGAGGGAAGGGTAACTAACTGTCGGAGTTGGAGAAGAAGCTGTAGTATTTCCTGTCATGATGCTATGAAGGAACCCAACACTAAAGAATATCTTTGTTTGACAGATAACATTGACACTTTTCTAGAAGAAGTCAATACCACTCTTGAACAAGCACTTATCGATCTTGAAGGTGAAGAAAACAAGAATGACTCAATGATTGATCTCAACAAAGAAAGTTCTGAATCTGCATCAAACTCATCATCCAATGAAGTACCAACTGAGAAGGAGGCAAGTGACACCACCACTACACTAGAAAAAAAAAGACAGAACTTAAACCCCTCCCACTGGGGTTAAGGTATGCTTTCTTGGACCCAAATTTTTCTTCTCATGTCATAATAAATGCTGATTTGACTCAAGAATAAGAGGATAAGTTGTTAGAAGAAATTAGATTGTCCAAAGATGTGATAGTTTATTTGATTGATGATCTACAAGGAATTGATCCTTCCATTTGTATGCACCACATAGCCTTAAAAGAAGATGCAAAGCCATGCATAGAACCATCAAGAAGGCTAAATCAAAACATGACGGAAGTTGGTAAGAAAGAAATTTTTAAGTAAAAAGATGCATGGATAATATACCCTGTCAGTGATAACCCAAGCGTAAGTGTTAAACATGTTGTACCTAAAAAGGGATGAAACAATGTAATGAAAGGAGACAATAATGAACTAATCCAAACAAGGGTGGTGACCAAGTGGAGAATGTGCATTTATTATAGAAAACTAAATAAATCCACAAGAAAAGACTATTTCCCTCTACTTTTATTTATATAATGTCAGGGAGACTTGCGAATCACTCTTATTTTTGTTATTTAGATGGATATTTTAGATTAATTTGGAATCCTATTTATCTGTCTAATCAAGAAAAAACAACCTTCACGTGCTCTTATGGGACATATTCCTATAGATGAATGCCTTTCGGGTTATGTAATGCACCTACTACATTCCGAAGATGCATGATGGTCATATTCTCTGATTTCATTAAAAGGATTATGGAAATTTTTATTGATGATTTTAGTTATGGAAATTCCTTTAATTACTATTTGTTAAACCTAACTAAGGTTTTGCAACATTGTCAACAGGTCAACCTTATGTTCAATTGGGAAAAGTGCCATTTTATGGTACAATCGGGGGTTGTACTTGGTCATGTGTCATTTCAAGCAAAGGTATTGAGGTTGATAAAGCAAAGGTAGAAGCTATTGAGAAGATGTCAACTCCTACAAAAGTGAAAGATGTTTGAAGCTTTTTGGGACATGTAGGGTTCTATAGAATATTCACTAATACTTTTCAAAGATTGCAAAGCCTCTCTGCTCCTTGTTAGCAAAAGATGCATAATTTATATTCAATGAGGATTGTAAAACAACTTTCCAGAGATTGAAGGATGCTCTTATCTCAGCCCCTATCATTCAACCACTGGACTAGAGTGCTCCTTTTGAAATCATATGTGACACCAACCATTACACCATAGGGGCAGTCCTAGGACAAAGGTGAGATAACAATCTCCATGCCATTCATTATGAGAGCAAACATTGGATGCTGCTCAAATCAATCATGCCACTACAAAAAAGAAGATGCTTGATATAGTCTATGCTTTTGATAATTTTTTATAATATCTTCTGGGGTCCAAAGTTATTATATATACAGACCATGAGGCAATTAGATATCTCATGAACAAGAAGGATGCCAAACCCCATCTGATCTGTTGCATATTGTTGCTATAGGAATTTGATTCAGAAATCAAGGGCAAGAATGGAACAGAAAACAATGTAGCTGGTCATATTTCACACCTCTCCACTAATGTCAAAGACAAGATTCCTATTGATGAAAATATACCCATCGAGAAGTTGTAGGAAGTAAATTCACTTGTGACACCATGGTTTGTTAATTTTGCAAACTATCTAGCTGACGTATGCCTTGCTCCCAATGTTACTTATCAACAAAAAAAGAAGTTCCTTCATGATGTCAAATTTTACTATTTGGATGATATGCTATTGTTCACAATATGCAGATGAGCTAATTAGGAGATGCATTCCCAATGAGGAGATCCCAAGTGTGGTTTTATAATGTCATTCCTCTCCCTATGGAGGACATTTTGGAGGACACAAGACGTCAACTAAGATTCTACAAGCAGGTTTTTTATTAGCCAACTCTATTCTGGGATGTACATGCATTTCGTTAAGCATGCGATAAGTGTCAAAGATCATGTTAGAATTCAAAGAAGGATGAGATGTCGCTCAACTCAATTCTTGAGATTGAAGTTTTTGATGTATGGGGCATAGACTATATGGGCCCATTTCTTATTCATGCAGATACAAGTTCATCCTAGCGACATGTGGCTATGTATCAAAGTGGGTAGAGGTGATTCCCACACAATCTCTAGATGCAAAATTAGTCATGAAGTTGTTTTAGAAGGTAATTTTCCCAATGTATGGTGTTCTAGTAGTAGTCATATCATATGGATAAAGTCATTTCAATGAGAGAAACATCAACAATCTTCTGAGCAAATATGGTGTCAAGCGTAAGATCTCTACACCATATCATCCACAAACTTTAGGGCAAGTTGAGATTTCAAATATACAATTGAAGGCAATATCAGAGAATATAGTCTCTAACTGAAGAACAAACCAGGGATTGAAATTAAATGATGCATTGTGGGCTTATAGGACAACTTACAAAACACTTATCGGTATGACTCCATTCAAGCTAGTCTATGGAAAGTCCTGTCATCTACCTACAAAACTTAAGCATAGAGCATTATCGGCAATCAAATTCCTCAACTATGATCTAAAGAAAGCAGGGCAAAGAAGGTTGCTACAACTCCAGGAACTAAAAGAGCTGGGATTAGATGAATATGAAAATGCTAAAATCTACAAAGAGAAAACAAAGAAATGGCATGATAAGAGGATATTTACCAAAGAATTTAAAGAAGGAGATCATGTGTTGTTGTTCAATTCTAAATTCAAATTCTTTCTAGGAAAGTCGCATTCTAATGGCCTGGACTCTTACTAGTATTGAAGGTCTATCTCTATGGAACTATGGAGCTACAAGGAAAAGCGGCTTAATTCAAAGTTCATACTTCATAGGCAACATTGTAAACTATACACTGAAGGAGAGAAGATAGACCAAGGACCTTAATGCTCCCTCTCAGATGCTTGATGTTGCTGTCTCAAGTCTTACTCCAGACTCTAAATGGAGGACCTTTTGGGAGTTGACTCCACTTTAAGATAGATTTCTTTACTTGCATATTGCCCAAGAACTTTAAAAAATTGTTTATCATGGATGAATGTAATAATTTAGAGCCTTATGAGCATATCATCATCATTGTAGGTGTTGAGAAAAGAAGGATCAAGTTATGCAGATACTCTGCCAGACATGCCATGTCAAACATAGTACACAATATGCATCATTACAGAAGCAAGTTGCTGGAAAGTCACACAACATGTGTAAATTTTCACATGGTGTGTCCTCATCATTCATCATTTATTGATTGATTTCTTGGAAACATACATGTTGTGTCTTTATTCACACACTGGGTGTCATCATCATCTTGAATACATCAAGGAGTTCACTGAAAGCACACACGATGTGTGTAAACTCACGCAAGTCATGTCCTCATCAAGCAAGAAAAAAAATCAAAAGTGCAGTCGACATTTGCATTCGTACACGTCGTGTACTTTAGAGAACCCATCGTGTCATAGGATAGAACTAGGGTTTTTATCCCCAAGTTCAAAGTCGCCATTCTCATTTCTATAACAACTCATGCTATGTGCAAGACCCAACAATTGTGTCTTCCCTCTCCAACTCCACTCGATGCTGCTCTCTTCTCCAGTCGCTGAGCTCAGATCCACTCCCTCGTCATCGCCGCTTAGCCTCATCCCTCCACCAAGCATCACCATCAACATCACAACAAAGCTCGATGAGTTCCCCTTTGATCTCCTTGACCTAGAGCTCACTTTTAACACATAATACATGACGTGCGTGAACAAGACATGCCATAGCATCTCATTCATCCCCAACCTACAAATCACCTTCTTCGCAGAACACACGACATGTTTCTTCCTAGACATGCCGTGTTTGACTGTTCAGAATCATTCCCTCTACAAATAGAAGACATGTTGTATCCCTCTTTAAATAGAATGTGTCCCTTACTCCAACAACACCAAGAAGAACTAATAACACCAATTAAGAAAGCCTTGAAGCACCCAAGGAGGAAGAGCTCTTCCTCAGCCCCCAACTATGTATCCACTACTTAATTCAAAGTCTCATAGGTAGAAGATGCCACTTACCAAATGTTGATCACTCGTAGGGTTCTCCCTACCGATGTAGCCCTATTTTAGGGCTCCATCCTGTGCCATTTTTTTACTTAAGTTGCATCTAAACATGTTAGATTACAAGTCTTTTTCCCTAATATGGTTATCATTGCAAATATGCTTATGGATGTTCTTTGCACTATTTTCAGGTACTTGGACCATGCCTAGATGGAAGAGAGAGAAAGAAGGAGTTCCAGGGTTCCCCCACTCATGGAGGGACCCAAAGAAGGCCCCAAAGTCTCCCTCAACCTACCTCCAGTGGCCAAGAATCACCCCCAAGTAAAGACATCCAAGAATGATGAAATTTGAAGTGAAATCAAGCTATGCAACCTCACCACGGCCGTGGGAACTATGCCGCTGTCTTGCCTTTTTTAGCAATATGACACCAAGTTCAACATGGAAATTCCAAAGAAATCCCACGGCCATGGCCACCTGCCATGGCCGTGGCCATTGAAGACACCACGGCCGTGGCCATCAACACGGTTGTGGTACAAATAAGAGAAAATGACTGTGGGAAACCACCACGGTCGTGGGAATTATTACACCTATTTGGCCAGAGTTATAGGTTGTCACCCCCAGAACGCCATGACTGTGGCCACCTGACACGAACGTGGCCGAAGAAGCTCAAGACGACCGTGGTGATTCCCCATGGTCTCCTCCTCCTCCTCCAAAACGGCCGTGTTACCCAACACGACCATGTTACCCAACACGACCGTGGTGCCCCTAACCCACCATGACCGTGGCATCCCGCCATGGCCGTGGCTAGAACCATACTTGACCTTTTTTCTAATTCCTTCACACCACGACCGTTTCACCACTCCACGGACGTTCTCCACCACTATCACCACGGTCGTGGCACACCACCACGGCCATGGTGGTCCACCAACCCTACCCTACTTTTCACTGCTTTTCTTAAACTACCCCAACTTACCCTAGTGCCTCCCCACCACCTATATATACATAAGTGGTGGCTAGGGCACAAAGGTTAGATGCCCCTACAACCGCTCCAAGCTCCATTCTCCTTCCTTGAGGTTTGAGTGCAAACCCTTTACATTTTGGCTCACCATCCACCATTTCCACCCTAATTCCACCATGTAATCCTAGTTTCCTAGGTTTTCATCCATAATACCCCACCATTTCATGCACCCATGCACCCTTGGAGGAGGGAGGACGTCTACAACAAGCTTGGAGGTGAAGGAGGCTTCTACATCAAGCTTCATGGAGTCCCTACTTCTTATACCCCTTTCTTTTCTTGTTTTCTTGATCATGTCTAGCTAAGCCCCTTGTGGTGGGCTATTTGGGATTTAAATGTAACTTTGATACCATGTTGGGGGATAATTTCTTGTAATGAACTTAATTCATATCTATGATGATTACTTCTTACTTCTATCTCTTTTCCTATCTTATTGCATGTGGTTTGTGCTTCTTGTATGAATGGCTTGTTTTGAGGTTTTTGATGACACTTAGTTTCTAGGAGGAATTGGGGTGTATGTGGAAATCTTAGGAATGGCTCCTAGGTCCAATTAGTGGATCCCTAGCTAGCCTCCTTTGTTCCTACATACAGATCCCTCCTCCTATAAATGAGTGTGAGATCTAAGTATCTAGTGTAAGTGAGATTGATGTAATTGTCTAGGGCCTTCTAAAGGCTAGAGTGGCTAGTGGCATGAGGTTAAAAACCCTCATCTCTACTCCCATCTCTACCCTCAACCCTCAATTACTCACTATCACTTACCCTAGAAACTTAGATTTGGTTAATCTCATTAGAATTACACCTAACCCTAGTCTTCTACTAGTAGTATAGGGTATGTTCTAATGGCATTGACCTTATTGTTTGGTTTGGTAATCTAGATATGAAATGAGAACCATGCATGTTTTATGATCTTCCCCCAACTAATATCAAAGTAACATTCCCCAAACAGCCCACCCACCTTAATCACCTTGCTTAAAACCCTAATTGCTTAGTTTTCTTGTTCATGCTAGTCTAGTTTAGTCGCATTTGCTTAATCTAGTTAATTGCTTAGTTTTGCTCTTTAGTGTTAACTTAGGCTCTTCTTGCTCTTGCTTAGTTAGTTTGTTAACTTAGTTTACTAATTTGCTTGCTCTTCCATAACTTAGTTTCCATCTTGCATTTCTTACTTGCTCATTAGCATAATCAAACAATCAAACCTTTTTACCCTAAAACCCTAAGCTCCGCAAAAGGAACATAGATCACACCGTCTAACTCTAGTGCCCCTTCTATCTCCGTGGATCGACCCTGTACTTGTCGTCTCACCTATACTACGACATGACCCCGTGCGCTTGTGTGCGTAGTGTCTTAGTAGACGTAGGTAGTTAGTGTAGGTCTTACAAATTTCAAAAGCATAAGATCCCATATCCCGTCTGCTCTGACCTCGTGGGATGTAAAAGCACCACTAGTGGGGACGCACCAAGCTTTCTAGCACTGTTGCTGGGGATAGAGGTGCTCGACCTAGTTAGATAGTGTAGCTTAGCCCTTCCTTTTGCCCTCACCATTGCTATTATTTATTCTTTGTGTTACTTTTACATCTTGGTTTGCTACTTGTCCTCTTTTGTTTGGTTGTGCCTTGTGCATGTGACAAGCAACCCTTTGGAGTCAAGATGGTAGACCGAGATGCATGAGCCCCTTCAATCCCTCAACCGCCCTACATGATGAAGATGTTGGAAGACATGGTATATCTCATGAAAATTCATGTGGGAGGTTTTTATAATCACTCTGCCAACTCCATTGAGGATCTTTATGAAGATGTGCAACTTCTACAATCCTATCACATTCAGAACAACCAAAGCCCCATGGAAAGCTCTTACACTTCAGAATGTAGAAATGGTCCAAACTTCTCATGGGAACCACAAGAAGACCGTGAGCCAAGAGATAGCTCCATGTTTGAAGAAGAAGTTCTTGCAAGATTGAGAAGCCTTGATGAAGTGAAGATAGAGGTGTCCTTTCAAGGACAAACCATTGATCGACTAGAGCAAAGGCTGGATGAGATTTCCCTTTCACTTGCCCTTTGTGAGGAGGGAAGATCCCTTTCCCAAACCATAGCCAACCCAAACAATGCAAATAGTTATATGGGCTCCCCTCAAGCTATCTATGATCCACCACCTCCTCAACCTTTGTATAACTTCCAACAAACCTCACAACCACCACTACAACATCAATCACAAGAACAACCCGCATACCACCCACCTCCACAACAACCTCCCTACATCCTTCACAAACCTAATCCGCCACTACCACCAACACCACCACAACCATCACTTGCACTCCTTCTTCCCCATGAGCAAGTGGATAAAATTTCAATCTTGAGGTGTGAAAAGGTTTTTGAGGAGCTCAACAAGGGAGGGAAGCAATTAGATGAAGATCATGATGGAGAACCCCTGACGCAAAGTCCTTGTGAGAGTGCCAAGTGCACTAAAAATGCTGCAGTCCTGACAGATTTTGTGAAGATAATATCTTGCATGTGTCCCATCTTCCTTTGATATGACACCAACAAGTTCTCGCGTTGCTGATCTAAGACATCCAAATGTGATATTTTTAGGATTGCAAGTGTCCAACAGGATGGAAACCCCTCTCTTTGATGCCTATGAAGACCCATTCCTCAAGGGAAGGCAAAACTGTGGCATGAAAAGTTTGAAGGTCTTAAGATTGACTAAGGCAGACAACTCATTGCTTGCCATCATCAAGCAAATACCAACTTATGTAAGGTTCCATAAGGGTTTTCACCTTCAAGAAGAAGATGAGAGGGAAGATGCCTAAGGAGGTCATCTTAAATGATCTAAAAAGTTTTGTTGATGAGGATTCTTACATTGAGACCTATGATGATGACCCCGGAGGAGAGACAAATGAAGAAAGACAATTGAGAAACTCACATAACCCTTGGGAGGAAGGACAAACAATGAAGGCATTTGAGAGGATTGCGTACGATGAGGAAGAAAACATTTTGCTTTTGGACAATGGTTGATTGAAATGAGCAACAAGCCTGACTGAAGGCTATAAATTTAGTACTAGTGGGAGGCAACCCACGTGGTTTGAGATTCTCAAACCTTGTTTTACCATACTTTCTTTTGGTTTCCAAGAAACACACACACACACACACACTGTACTTGATAGTTTTTCTAATTGTGAATCATTTTAGCACAGACATAATAAAGAAAAGATGATGCTAAAGGGTTTAGCCAAGGCGGAGGTCAAAGTGGAAGAAGAGATTGCAAATCAATGGAGGAGCTACCAAGAAGAAGGCCAAAACAGTCGTGCTGAGCGGCCCTGTCCTGCTCACCTAAAGTTACATTGACCACTCCAGCTCTCGTCGGTTGCCTTTCGCAACCCCACACCTTTTACCCTACTAGTCTAAATTTCTATTTAATGATGAGGAGACCATGATTTAAAAGTTTGGGGTGGTAGGGTGGTAAGCCTTCTTTCACCGCACTTTTCTCTATGTGCCTTGCACTACATTTTGCAAGATGATCAAATAGTTGGACTAACCTTCATATTTGTCTATCCTGACCTTGTGTGCCTACTTGCATTTATGCATACATGTAGTTTAATTTCATGCATTTTTGCATAATTTTTTCAAATTTTTTGCTCTTTTTGCTTTTCTATACCATGCATTGCATCTTCATGTAGTTTTTGATAATTTCATATGCATGTTAAGTAGGATTTGCTGCTTTATGCTTTAAATTCCCCTAAAGTAGGTTTAGATGTGATTTAGTGCAAATTGGCACCATTTTGGCCAATTTTGCCCAAATTTTGAGATTTCTTGTCCAATAAGTATGTTTTGACCCGATCTCTACTGTTTTGAGTAAAAATGACGACCTTTGACTAGTGCAAGTGAAATGTTATGCTTTATTTCTAAGTGGTATCAATGTTTGACTTTTTACATGTGCATCACCTCTCTTGTGATTATGATTGATTTGGCTGAATTGTGAACTTGAGCAAGCTTTGAACGCTTGGTGTTTGTGGAATTACTTGTTTGATATATCAATTTCATGTTCTTCATTCATGTGGTGTGATATCTAAGATGAAGTATTAGATTAACTTTCATGCTGGATGTCTTATGTGGAAAATCATACCAATGACCCCTCTTTGACCCGATTCTTCTTCCACCATCTTCATACCCCTCCGCATCATAAAAAGATGCCCTAGTGCACATAATCAGCCTTGGCCACCTCCAAAAGTTTGGGGTGACCATATCTTTATCTCCCCGCTTCACTCTATCCACTATTTGCCCTATCTACACCAAGGGCAAGAAAGAAACGAAAAGAAAAAGAAAAGCAAAAACAAAATAAAAGGATTCTCCTGTTTAAGAGCATTCAAATGAAGAAACGATGAGTGTGTAAAAACACTCCAAAAATCTTACCGCAACCCTTTCTTCCACTTTCATACCCATTGAGCTAAGAAGCATCAAACTTAGCTCATTTTGCCTTTTTCCGCAAGCACGTGGGTCATTTGGTATGATTTGAAATATAAGACTGAATGCATGAATGTGAAACAACACTCCTAGTCATCCTCAATTAACACTATCATGAAACGGTTTACTCGGAACTTTATGGAAGAAGTATGGATAACTTGTGTATTCTACGCGCTATATGTGAAGTTCATGTGCTTTGTGCTATTTTCATGATTGGATTGTAAAAGTAGGAGAGGAGAGAGGTGAAATGCATGCACTCAGTCATCTTTGATCCCGCTAAGAAATAATCATCTTTTACATTGCATATGTCATTTCTTTTTGTGGAAGTTTTGTAGAGAGATTGAGTTAGAGCATACTTGAGGACAAGTATGTTTTAAGTTTGGGGTGGTGATGTAGCCCTATTTTAGGGCTCCATCCTGTGCTATTTTGTACTTAAGTTGCATCTGAACATGTTAGATTACAAGTATTTTTCCCTAATATGGTTATCATTGCAAATATGCTTATGGATGTTCTTTGCACTATTTTCAGGTACTTGGACCATGTATAGATGGAAGAGAGAGAAAGAAGGAGTTACAGGGTTCCCCCACTCATGGAGGGACCCAAAGAAGCCCCCAAAGTCTCCCTCAACCTACCTCCAGTGGCCAAGAATCACCCCCAAGCAAAGACATCCAAGAATGATGAAATTTGAAGTGAAATCAAGCTATGCAACCTCACCACGGCCGTGGGCACTATGCCACGGTCGTGCCTTTTTTAGAAATATGACACCAAGTTCAACAGGGAGATGAAGACCATGTCCACATAGGGATTTAATTTACCACGACTGTGGCCATTGAAGACACCACAACCATGGCCATCAATAAGGTCGTGGTACGAAGAAGAGAAAACGACCGTGGGAAACCACCACGGTTGTGGGAATTATTGCACCTATTTGGCCAGAGTTACAGGTTGTCACCCCCAGAACGCCACGACCATGGCCACCTAACATGACCGTGGCCGAAGAAGCTCAAGACAACCGTGGTGATTCCCCACGGTCACCTCCTCCTCCTCCAAAACGCCTGTGTTACCCAAAACGATCGTGGTGCCCCTAACCCACCACGACCGTGGCTACCACCATACTTGACCTTTTTTTCCAATTCCTTCACACCACGACCATTTCACCACTCCACGACCATTCTCCACCACTCTCACCACGGTTGTGGCACACCACCACGGCCGTGGTGGTCCACCAACCCTACCCTACTTTTCACTGCTTTTCCTAAACTACCCCCACTTACCCTAGTGCCTCCCCACCACCTATATATACATAGGTGGCTGCTAGGGCACAAAGGTTAGACACCCCTATAGCTGCTCCAAGCTCCATTCTCCTTCCTTGATCTTTGAGTGCAAACCCTTTTCATTTCGGTTCACCATCCACCATTTCCACCCTCATTCCACCATGGAATCCTAGTTTCCAAGGTTTTCATCCATAATCCCCCACCATTTCATGCACCCCTGCACCCTTGGAGGAGGGAGGACGTCTACAACAAGCTTGGAGGTGAAGAAGGAGGCTTCTACATAAAGCTTCATAAAGTCCCTACTTCTTCTACCCCTTTCTTTTCTTGTTTTCTTGATCATGTCTAGCTAAGCCCCTTGTGGTGGGCTATTTGGGATTTAAATGTAACTTTGATACCATGTTGGGGGATAATTTATTGTAATGAACTTAATTCATATCTATGATGATTACTTCTTGCTTCTATCTCTTTTCCTATCTTATTGCATGTGGTTTTTGCTTCTTGTATGAATTGCTTGTTTTGAGGTTTTGATGACACTTAGTTTTTAGGAGGAATTGGGGTGTATGTGGCAATCTTAGGAATGGCTCCTAGGTCCAATTAGTGGATCCCTAGCTAGCCCCCTTTGTTCCTACATACAGATCCCTCCTCCTACAAATGAGTGTGAGATCTAAGTAGCTAGTGTAAGTGAGATTGATGTAATTGTCTAGGGCCTTCTAAAGGCTAGAGTGGCTAGTGGCATGAGGTTAAAAACCCTCATCTCTACTCCCATCTCTACCCTCAACCCTCAATTACTCACTATCACTTACCCTAGAAACCTAGATTTGGTTAATCACATTAGAATTACACCTAATCCTAGTCTTCTACTAGTAGTATAGGGTATGTTCTAATGGCATTGACCTTATTGTTTGGTTTGGTAATCTAGATATGAAATGAGAACCATGCATGTTTTATGATCTTCCCCCAACTAATATCAAAGTAACATTCCCCAAACAGCCCACCCACCTTAATCACCTTGCTTAAAACCCTAATTGCTTAGTTTTCTTGTTCATGCTAGTCTAGTTTAGTTGCATTTACTTAATCTAGTTAATTGCTTAGTTTTGCTCTTTAGTGTTAACTTAGGCTCTTCTTGCTCTTACTTAGTTAGTTTGTTAACTTAGTCTACTAATTTTCTTGCTCTTCCATAACTTAGTTTCCATCTTGCATTTCTTACTTTCTCATTAGCATAATCAAACAATCAAACCTTTTAACCCTAAAACCCTAAGCTCCGCAAAAGGAATATAGCTCACACGGTCTAACTCTAGTGCCCCCTCTATCTTCGTGGATCGACCCTGTACTTGCCGCCTCACCTATACTACGACACGACCCCGGTCACTTGTGGGCATAGTGTCTTAGTAGACGTAGGTAGTTAGTGTAGATATTACAAATTTCGAAAGCATAAGTTCCCATATCTGGTGCGCTCTGACCTCGTGGGGTGTAAAACCACCACTAGCGGGGACGCACCACCTACACGCTTCACTTGTGAGGACACAATGGAGGCATTGGGATTCAAAGACAAGGTCCTAGGATTGCTAGAGGATTTAGGACTCAGGTATACTTGTTTCATGGTGAGACAAACTTACCTTAGGCTTACCTATGAGTTTCTGACTACACTAAGAGTTGAGAATGGCCCCAAAAAGCTCCATAAGCCATTTGCTATTATTCAACTCTGTCTTTCTATCTTTTAGCTCATAACTAAAAGTTAATCTTAAAAAAACTATTGAGGCATTTATTTTCCACTATGGGGGCAATTTATCTTATCCTTCGTAGTTTTACAGCGATGCTTTCTGGAGAGAAATAACATATGATGACATCCATGAAGCAAAGATAGCCATGGCATCACACATTCATAATCCCATCTTCCATTATGTCCACAACCTTCTCAACATAGAGGTTTTTGCAAAAAGGAAACCCAAGGAGTATGTAGAAAGTTAGGCCTTTTCATTTTGTGGGAAATAGTAAATGATTTCAAAATCAATGCAGGGTACTTCATCCTCAACATGTTTTTGAAGTCAAGAAGAAGATGTCGAGCGATATCATGATTGGGGGTTTGATCACCCACATCGCCTACAAGGTCAATGCTGATTTTGCAGGTCAGGAAGCTGCACCTGGAAAGAACACAGTTGACATAAAATTGCTTACTTCCTCTAGTTTAATTGTTCAAGTTACCAATGATGATGCCAAATTCAAACAATACTTCTTTGATAATGACCAATTCATTAAACTACATAATTTGGAGGGTGTAACTTTGACAAATATTGAAAGTTGGAAGTTTGATCTCTTTAATTCGAATCACCATGAGGATACATCCACTATAGCTCCTACCTCACCACCACCTCCCTCCATCAGTACATCTACACAAAGTATAGCAGGGGCATGCCCGATGTGCAACACATATACTGTTATGTCCAAGAGAGATTTGATCCGCATGATATCCATTTAGACATGATGAGCCAACAATATTATATCATGCATGACACGATATAAAGGATGGACATGTGGTATATTTCTCAAGTCCACTACGCCATGCCTCCACCCCCCTCCACCTCATCCAGAGTCCACTCCTACACACATACTTGATGACGATGATCTTCTGAACCAACACTTCCCATCTGGTCACGAGGGTGTTGGTCCTTCTTAATTCTCCATGGTAGGTACCTAGTTTCTACCACCTTGAGTTTGGTTGATGTAGTGAGGACACTGCATATTTCAAGATGGGGGGGGGAGCAACTGGCTGGTATGGTAGCTGTAGTTTATTTTGATCATTTTTTTTGAAATTCTTGCTTTAGTTTGTGTTTCTGCTAGTGGGAAATCTAGTATAATCTAAGGCTTATTCCTTATGTTTGGATTGTAATCCCTTATATGATTGTCTCATCTTATATGGAAACACAATTTGAACGAAGAAAACCAAATCATGCAACATTTAAATGGAATATTTTTCCAACAACACTTATTTCATCTTGGTTCATTGATTTTAGCCGCATGTTCACCTTTCCAATTCTAGCCAATATAATACATCTAACAACAAAAATCATGTTGGACCAATCAACTTCACAACCTTATTTAGCGTTCTAGATGACTTTATCAAATTTTTAGTGTGTTCTCGACCTAACTGTCAATGAATTTTTGTAATAAATGACTGAAATCCTATTAACTGAACAATCCAATGAACTCTTTGATGCATGGAGAAAAAGTTTTTAGTTTAAGGCCCCGTGGTTCTAAAGAGGAACCCCACTCATTCTTGATCATTATGGGCTAATTCTTATTTTCACCCCTATAAAAGATGGATGAACCGCCCATATAACATGCTAGCCTAGAATAATTCTGATGAGGCTATGATGGTCAGGTGTTGTGTCTTAGAAGAGGGTAAATAACCCCAACCTACATCCCACATGTGCATCAGTTTGCATTAGCTGCCGAGTGTCGAAACCCTTGCTTCATTTATTATCTAAAGATAAAGAAAATGTTTCTGAATTGTTTGGTTGATTTGGATTTCATTCCTTACATCTTTAATAATTGAGAGGATCAAGTTGCATATTCACTACTCATTTGGCCTAGTCATCTTAATTCTACCTAATGTTGTTTTGTTGATTCTTCCACTTAGATTTTTGCACTTCTGATGGACTAAACTTCAATCTTGAGTGTTTAAGGTGATACTATGACTAGTTGCAATAATCTTTGTCTATGGTTGAATTGGCTTGAAACAAATTTCCCATTTAATTTAACTGATTCATGAGCTTGGCAATTTCTTTATTTGTGTTTCCATATTCTTTTTGCTTGAGGATAAGCAATAGTTCAAGATTAGAGGGATCTGATGTGCATATTTTATATAGACTTTTCACCCACTTTTGTGCACACTTTCAAGCCATTCTATACCTCATTTTGCTTGTAATCATACATGATTTGCCACCTTTTTAGCTATTTTACTTGTTTCATGACTACGATCACAATACATAATAAAGATGAAGAAATGGGGTTAATTCAACCTGAATCTGAGCCTAGTTGGATTCCCCAACTATTTGCAATCGACACGGATGAGTCCTTGATGTTTCATAATAGGACACATTGTGTGTTATTTTACACATGTCGTGTATCATTCCAGAAAGGTTAGTCCTCAATGACAAAGCAGAAACACAACTTGTTCCTTCAAGCTACACAACATGTCCACTTACTCAAGAATTCAACAGAGGCTGTTGTATCAAGCTGACACGCCATGTGTTAAATAACACATGACGTGTTCTATTCACTCAAGATGATCTCAGACGACAGCTACACATTATGTCTTTCAACAACACACCATGCACACTTTGCAAAAGCATTTCCAGCCAACAGTTACACACAGTGACACGACGCGTGATGCACTGTTTAGTTTTCATTTTCACATGCTATTTTATATTGATTTTTGTGCACTTTTTGTTAATTCTCATATTAATTGTGCATGATTTACTTTTATTAATATGTGATACTTATTTTCATCAAATAAATATAATTTCAATGTTTTCGAATGATTTAATATATTTCCAAAATTTATGCCCGTATTTTATGCATTTCATGTGAATGTACAAGAATCTACACAGCTCAGTACTACTGACTTTGGAGTTAGTGGTACCGACACATGCTCAGTTTGGAATAGAAAGAAATTGAGAAGACTCGACACTACCGAATCGACAAGTTGATACTATCGATGACTTCACATTGTTTTGATCTAGAATTTTCAAAGCAACTCGGTACTATCGACAACCTAGTCGGTAGTATCAACAACTTGACAGATGGGTACACAAGTAGAATAGTTGTTAGTACCAACACCCTATCAGTACTTCTAATGTGTCGAGATCAGGTAGATCTAAAGATGGGTTTACTCTGACGGCTGAGGTTTTAACTAGCCCTAAGTCACTCTTATGACTTAGGGGAAGTGAGTCCAGACCTATCTATCTCATCTTTTTCCATTATACGATGGCTGGGAGAGAGGAGAGGAGATAGCGATGAAGAAGACCACATTTTGGTCAATCTAGGCACTTCCAGTGGACGTGTTTGCAACCAGAAGGTAACAAATCGACACGTGCGCAAGAAGGGATCGTTTGAACCGTCTACTTCTGGGGTTCTTCATGTTCTCCACATTTTCCTTTCTCTTCCCTTAGATGTTTTTAATTATAGAAACCATGAGGGGCAAATCCCCACGTTCCTTAGGACCCATAAGTAGTCCAATATGCATTCTAATTGACTTTTATGCATTAATTCAATAGTTTCTCTTGATATCTGGATTTGTTTCTATGAATATGAATGAACTATTCATGATTGATCACCATAGGTAGTAATCAGACCTTTAATTGCTTTGAAAAAGGAAAATTAATGGTTAGAACTTCGTATAAATGCACATTCTATAAAACCCTTTGAGAAAGGTGACTTACAAACGTAAGGAGATTACCCAGAACAATCGATAAAGCACCTATCCAATAACACAATTGATACAAGAGTGGGGTTGGTATTAGACTAGCTAGTGAATTACATCGTGATAGTGGGTAATTCTCACTACAATTTCTTAATCTAGGGTTAGGAGATATTTTTATAAATATATTGATATTAAATTGTAGTGTTAACTGTGGTGAAACCACTATCCCAAGAAATTCACTAAGATTGAGAAAAACAACCAATAATTTAGATCTATTTTCTATTCCAAATAATTAAATCAATCAATCAAGTTTCTTCAGTCTAATATGATTGTATTACAGTAAGTAGTAGTCTCTGAAGTTACATTTTCCCGTGTTCGACATCCGGGCCCCATTGGCCTATATTACTGTGATAGCATACACTTGCGTTTTAAGCATATAGAAAATACCTATCAAGTTTTTGGCACCATTGATGGGGAAACGACAACTTCAACACTACTAGTGCTGTTATCGACCATTCTAGGCCAATCCTTTATTTTTCTTTTATCTATTTAAAGCTGAATTTTAAGTCTCTATTTGTTCTTACCATTAGTACCATGGTCTCACATTGATTTTTGGTATTTTCAGGTACTAGTGCATACCAGGGCCCATGACTACGACAAGTCAACTTCATCGGTCTTTGGTCAAGTGGAGCTTCTACGCAGAGAATGGGAACATGGTACATAAATGGACTGATTTAGTCAAACTCCACCACCTGCACCTCCGCCAAAGGAACTTGAGCCAGTAGAAATGGGTGAACCAGCAGAAGAACAAACAATCTGGGAAAGGATCAAGGCATCTTTAATGATTCAAAAAGGGTCAATAAAGAAACAAGCCATAAATGTCGACAACTATAAGATTGATCCAATATTGGTGTTATTAGTCAAATCGCATGCCTTTCATGGCCAAAACTTTGAAGATCTTATGACGCATATCTGTAATTTCATAAAAATTTGTGATATGGTCAAGATAGATAGCGTGCCGACAACTTTCATATACCTGAATCTCTTTCCATCATCATTGGCAAACAACGCCAAGTCTTGGTTCCATAACCTTGAAGATGAATGCATTGAAACTTGGGAACAAATAATAGATAACTTTTTCAAGAAATACTTTCCACCCCAAAAGACAAACGACCTGGTCAAGAAAATCAACAACTGCAAACAACAAGCTGATGAGTCATATTCTGAGGCATGGGAGAGGTTCTAGAATATTTTATGGAAGGTCCCTCACCATGGCATCAACTTGTTAGGTCAGGCAAAGATTTTCTATTATGGTCTGCACAAAGGAGAAAGGGCCACACTTGATAGTGCAGGAGCGGGCTTCTTCCTCAACAATAAGCCAACTCGGTGTCACAAAATCTTAAAGAACATGTCCAAGAACCATAAATGGGGAGAAGAGAGAGCACCCATCGACCCGTAAAAGGGTTGGGGAGTACAAGGTTATTTCAACACTAAATTAGAAGTTGGACTTAATTGCTAAATAGTTGTGTGATAAGGATGGAAATTTTTTAGGAGGGGAGGATGAGGAGTGTAAGTTTTCATGACAACAACAACAATACAAGAATAACAACTATTCCTAGAGGAAGGTCCTAAATTCTCTTAGAAGGATCCTAATAATTTCTAGCAAGACCCTTCCTAGACACAGTAGGCTAAGCCACAATAGGTCGGTGGCAAACAATAATATCAGCAGGACATGGGTCCCAGTAAAATTGACCGCATTGAGGAGATGCTTGGGAAGATAGTCAACCAAAATGAAGTGCTTATTAGCCAAAATTTGAGGGAACTATAGAACCAAGAAGCATAGATCCGCAATATAGAAATGTAGATTTCTTAGATTTTGAGGTGGTAGTTCTGGGAACATTGCCACCAAAAAGACAGGATCCAATATGTTTTAACATATCCTGCTTTATTAGAAGGACAAGATTTAGAGAAGCCTTATGCGACTCAGGGGATAGCATCAATCTCATGACCTTGACCACTTTCAAGAAGTTAGATCTGAAGAAGTCCATGCAGAGTAATATGACCATTCAAATGACAGACAACTCAGTGGTGAGGCCTTATGATATTTGCGAGGACATTCTTATCAAGGTGGATATGTATGTATTTCCAGTAGACTTTGTTATCATGGAGATGCAAGATGGTCAGGGCAACGAGCTATTACTCAGGAGGCCATTCCAAGCCACAACTGATATGATTCCGGAAATGGGCAGAGGAAGACTGACATTGGGCAATAGAGAAGAGAGAATTGAAATCTTGATGTCCGAGCCTACACAAATGGTCAAAGGGAAAGCACAATGTCACATGCTACAACAGGTCCAAGAAAATGTGTCGTTACTTCTAGGGAAGCCATTTTTTGAGATATCTCATGTGATGACACAACCACCAAGGCACACTGGTGGTAGACATCTTGGAAAACACAAAAGAGATATCTTTGATAACACAGTTCAACATCCTGACGATGAAGAAGAGGACTATTGCCCGAGAACGATTGAGGAGGCAACCTCTATCGCTCTTGTCCAAGCATATTCATATCCACCTTTGGAGGCATGTCTCATGAATCTTGTAGATTATTTTACCATACATTATTCTTTGGAGGAGTGTGTCTTGCTTCTCAAGACCTAACCATGCTATAACAACAAACATTTTGAGGACTTAGGACCACCTCCACCACCATGGGTCCCATCTTTGCTGAGTCCTCTAGATTTGGAGGTAAAGCCATTGCCAACTCACTAGAAGTACATTTTTTTGTCAACAGAGGAGAAGCTTCCAGTCACCATCTTAGCTTCACTAAGCATTTGGGAAGAGGAGAAACTACTAGTGGTTTTGAAGAATCACCACACATCATTCGTCTGGTCCATGGCAGACATAAAGGGGATTTCCCCTGGTTTTTGTCAACACAAGATCAAACTCGAAGAAGAAGATAAATTTATAGTGCAACATCAACATCGACTCAACCCCATCACGACCAAGGTATTAAAAAATTTGTTTGTAGGTATTATATATGCTAACTTTGATTGGAAATGGGTTAGTCCAACCCAGGTGGTTCATGGGGGGTATAACTGTCACTAATAATTCCAATGATGAGTTTATTTCCACTAGACTAGTGATTGGGTGGCGTGTATGCATAGACTATAGGCTTTTGAATGTCACCACTTTAAAAGACTATTTCCCATTCCCTTTTATCGACCAGATTTTAGAGCGGCTCGTCGACCGCTCTCATTTTTGTTATCTTGACATTTATTCAGGATACAATCAGATTTCCATCAATCCACATGATCAAGAGAAGTCAACCTTCACTTGTCTGTATGGAACATTTGCGTATCTCCGTATGCCGTTTGGTCTTTGCAATGCACCGACCACTTTCCAACGATGCATGCTTGCCATTTTTTCTGATATGGTAGAGCAATGGCGGAAAGTGTTCATGGATGATTTTTCAATGTATGGAGAGTCCTTTGATGAGTGCATTGACAATCTATATAAGGTCTTGCAAAGATGCGAGGACACTCACCTTGTTTTGAATTGGGAAAAATATCACATGATGGTGAGTGAAGGAATTGTCTTGGGATAAAGGGTGTCTAATAAAGGAATGGAGGTAGATCTGGTCAAAATAGAGGCTATCTCAAAACTACCTCCACCGTCGTTGATGAAGGGAGTGAGGATCTTCTTAGGACATGTCAGATATTCCTGCCATTTTATCAAAGATTTTTCTACAATTGCTAAACCACTCTCCATGTTATTGGAAAAGGATGTTAAATTTAAGTTTGATGAGCGATGTTTGAGATCTTTCAAGGTGTTGAAGGAGAAGCTGGTCTCCTCACTTGTTCTCCAGACTCCAAATTGGAGTCAACCTTTTAAGCCGATGTGTGACACATTAGATTATACTGTAGGGGCTGTTCTAGGCCAACGTCAAGACAAAGTCCCCGTTGTCATATATTATGTGTCTAAGACTTTAAATGATACCTGATTAAATTATACAACAACTGAGAAGGAGTTGTTGACAGTTGTTTTTGCTTTTGAGAAATTCCATTAATATTTGATAGGGGCTAAGGTTATAGTGTGGACAGATCATGTAGCCATCAAATACCTATTGTAGAAAAAAGATGTCAAGACCATGCTGATTAGGTGGATCTTACTATTGCAGAAATTTGATATAGAAATTAAAGACAAAACTAACACCGAGAATGTGGTGGTGGATCACCTTTATAGGCTTGAAAGGGTGGATGAAAAGGACATTAATACACCTATTGTGGAAGATTTCCCTGATGAGCAACCCTTTGCTATGAAAAGCAATCAATGGTTCACAAACATTGTGAACTATTTAGCATGTGGAGAGCTACCAGGAGACTGGGGATACCAAGAGAAGAAAAGATTCTTCTACTCTTTAAGGTATTAAATATGCGATCATCCCATATTGACTAGGTAGTTTAGGGATGCTATTCTGAGAAAGCGTGTGCCAGATTGTGAGTTTTAGAGTATTTTGGCACATTATCATTCTTTACCTACATGGGGTCACCATGCTAGTTCTATGACTGCAACTAAAGTTGTAGAATGTGGTTTCTATTGGCCGACAATTTTTAAAGACACATAAAATTATGTGGCACTACTAAACGACTGACGTACTGCTAGTTTGACACCCGGAGTTCCGAGCGTCAGTGCACTCGATAAGGGGAGTGACCAGGAGGTGTTCGAACCACTTGAAATCTCGTAAGGATAGCCGAATCCGCGACTAACCTTCCCGCTCTAGACAATCTTATTTTTTTAGACATGAAGAAATAAAGAAGCCATTGCAGAGGGAGCGTGAGGATGGACTGCTCCAACAATTACACCTTTACCGCGATTACCCTCAATGAATAGAATATCCTGAGACCAGTTAAGCACTTTGCATGTTATTCCTCATCATTTTGATGCTTGTCAACGTGCATGTAATATTTCAAAAAGACATAAAATGCCTTCGAATGTTTTTTAGGAAATTGAGGTGTTTGACTTATGGGGCATAGACTTCATGGACCCTTTTGTGTCTTTAAATTCTAATCTTTATATATTAATTTATGTGAATTATGTATCTATGTGGGTGGAAGCAATTTCAACCCACACCAATGATTCCCAAGTGGTATGTAGATTTGTGAAGGAACACATCTTTTGTAGATTTGGGGTGCCCATGTTAATGAGTAGTGAAGGTGGTTCTCATTTGACCATTAGAAAATTTGGGGCACTTTTGAGAAAATATGGAGTTAAACATAGGGTAGGTACTCCATATCACCCTCAAACTAAGGGCAGGTTGAGTTGTCTAATAGGGAGATCAAGAATATTTTGGAAAAGACAGTTTCAACCAACATGACTAACTGGAGCATGTTGCTCAATGATGCTTTTTGGGCATATAAGACCGCCTATAAAACACCTATAGGGATCATTCCTTTTAGGTTGGTTTATGGGAGGGCTTGTCACCTACTTGTAGAGCTAGAGCATAGGGCTAAGTGGGACCTAAGGAAATTAAACTACCTTGGACAAAGCAGGGAAAAAGAGATTGTTAGAGTTGAATGAGTTAGATGAGCTTAGGTTTGATGCCTATGAGAGATCAATAATCTATAAGGGGAGGACTAAGCAAATTCATGATCACTACATATTGCATAGGGTTTTCACTCTAGGACAAAAGGTTCTTCTATTTGATTCTAGGTTGAAATTACATTGGGGAAAGTTGAGGTCTAGATGGAGTGGCCCCTTTGAGGTGATTAAAGCTTCCCCCAAGGAGCTGTAGAGATTAGCAATGGGGCTGACCCATTCCTTGTTAATGGCCATCGACTTAAGCACTACTTTAGTGGAGATGTGATTGGGAAGGAGATAGAGTTGAATCTCATTGAGCTTTAATGATCTTATGAGCTTTGGATCATTGAGCCTATGACGTAAAACAAGGGCGCTTATTGGGAGACAACCCAACCATTCTTTTTTCACTCTTTACATTCCAATTTGTAGTTTCATAGCTTTAATTTTTGTTTTATTTAGACATAAAAAGGTACCTTGATCAATCTTGTGTGGTGTTCAAGATGAGTAATAATTGTTACTACTGACTCAGAAGTCGATACTACCGACTAAGTCACTAGGAAAAGGCCAAATGACATTATGGAGCTCGGTACTATCGATAGATCAGTTGGAAGTACTGATGAGAACACATAGTGGCCGAACAAATTTTTTGTATTAACTCAATACTACCAACCCCGAAGTCAGTAGCACAAACTCTCTATAGAAGATGAGGTCAAGATAACTGATAAGGACTCGGAACTACTGACGAAAGACACGCTCCAAGTTTGAAACATGGAGTTCCCACTTGGAAGCACCGACAAAATTTGAATGAGTCAGTACTATCGATGCTTGAAGACACAGGATCCATGGGAGTGCAATGCAATAGTTGAGACTTTTCACATTAGACGGTCGGTACCAGCGATCTGTGGGATGTGTAGGTACTACCGACACCATGTCAGTACTACCGACAATATGTGATCAATGCCACTAAGATCAGCAGATTAGGACCGTCGATAGCATCAAGCACACAAATTTGAGACAAAAAGTCGGTACTACGGACACATCGTCGGTAGTATCGATGCGACGATAAAGAGGCAAGTTTAGTTATAAAAGGAGGGGTTGTGATTTATTTCTGTTCACACCTTCTCTACTCCTCCTTCAAGCAAGCACGAGCGAACATCTCTAGGCATTTAGACTCTACACCTTGCTCTCTTTCTCTGAAGTCCCCTTCTACTACCAAGGATGACACCAAGGCGAGAGGCTTCTTCATTGGCGGGGGTTCCAAACTTGGTTCCCAAACAAAGATGGATTTCTCATCGCAATGCGGACATCAAGAAGATCTATGATGAGTTGTAAAAGAGGGAGATACATGCAACACAATATGGAAATTGTGATCTCATTGCCTCCATTGGCTTCACCAATAACATGCACTTGGTCTGTGAGCATCAAGGGATGGTAGGTGACAACCCCTTCTTCAATGATTGAATTACATACCCAGATCTCATCTATGAGTTCTTGGCATCACTAGAAAGTCTCCATCATCCCCGAGCATGGGGATGGCTGGATGAATGGATACATCAGCTTCTGCCTCTACAACACTGAATACACTTTGATGTTGTAGTAGTTCAACACCATATATGGATGGCCAAGTGAAGGAGACCGCTTCTACCCTGACAACTTTAGCTTCAAGGTGGCATGTGAGATATTGTCAGAGTTTCTAGTGGGCCAACATATTAGTTGGCATACAAACTCCATCAACGACATCGAGCATCCTTTTGCTCGCATACTCCATCTCCTCATCACCAACACTCTCCTTGCCAAATCCAATCAAGGCCAGGGGAAAACCTAGTGGGTTGGCCTCTTCTTTCTCTACAAGCTACTGAATTTGGGACACATGAGTGTAGACTTTGGTGCTTTCTTCCTTCACTACATGATGGGGGTCAAGCACCATGTCCAGACGAAACCTCCAATTTATTTTGTAGGTTGATCACACCAATAGCTCTCCATCTCAACCTCGACCTCTCCAACACTAAACCACTAAAGGCTGCACCAAAGCTTGTTCTAAAGCACTTCAAGAAAGCCAACCTTGTCAACACATGCCTGAATACTATATACACATGTTGTACAGTAGGAACCCAGTACAAAGAATGGGTGCTGCTAGGTGTCATCTTTGATGTGCAAGGAATCCACCTCATGCAGTGGCCTATAGATAGCTCATCAGACGAGGAAGAAGAAGATGCTACAACAACAGACCAACAGGAGGAGTGGGATGAAGAGGAAGAGGAGGTGGAACCAACCATCCCCGTCATGCAGAGACCAGTTCCACGCAAGCTCCCTCAACCATATGAAACCTCTAGATCTTGTACTCCATTGCCATCACAGGAGGACGATCCATATTCCATGGCAGGAATGTGCAGAATGCTGCCGGAGATACAACAAGGCCAACAACAGAAAATAGAGACATTGACATGCATGAACGATGTGCAGGGACGGTTGTACCAAAACCAATAGGCAATATTCCAGAATGAGCAACTTCTCTTGGCCAACCAAGAGAACATGCACATGCACATGTAGGGGATGGAGGGATACTAGCATCCGTTCTTTGATCACTATTGGAACCAATGGTACTTTGGTGGCTATCCACAACCTTCACATTTGCCACAATAGTCGCCAATTTTTTCAGGGGACGTTCTACCCCTTTGATCCCACCATGTCACATCCTCCACCACCACCCATGTGATCCAGTACCACTGTTCTACCTCTTAAGTTAGAATTTTGACTATATGTACATATTCAAGTTCAAGCTTGGGCGTGGGGTAGTTGGAACAATTTCTATCCTTAGTTTTATTTTATTTAGTCTTTATATGCTTTATTTTCTTTTTGGTTTTATCTTTTAAAGTTGTAGGATCCACGATATATCTAGTGTAAAAGTGGAGTTTAATTCATTGTTCATGTCAATGTCATGTGCTCTCATTTGTGTGTAATGGAAATTAAAAATTATTTTTTGGCTTATTTGTAAATTTCTTGAGTTGCACCACTCAGAGGAAGTGTATGGGCAAGTCAACTTAAGGACATTTATGAATGAGCATCTTAATTATTCATGAAATGTGGATGAAGATGGGTTTTAAGCTTAAATTGATCAATTAGTTAACAAGACCTTAAATTGAAGTTTAAGAAAGAAATCCTAAGGTTACCCTCTACACATGTCATTAGAGAGGTACATATCATAGTTCATGAAATGCTTTGTCTCTTAATTATGTGATTCCACCCCTCCTCCACTCATTATTGACTCACCACCTTAAGATGAAAAAGTAATCTGAATTATTTCCTCTTGTTTGCATTGCATGGTATAATACGTAACATGATATATTAGTTTCTTTTATTGCATTTGTACAAAAATGAAAAAATATATGCATCAACAATTTATGTGCATATCATCTTAGTTGCCTAGCAAAAACAATGACATTTAGAAAACAAGCATTTTGCTTCATCATTTTTTTTCATGTGGATATATTATAGAGTGCAAAGATATACATCCATACCCTCCGAAATACAATTTTGTTTAATAATGTGTTAGTAAAGCCCAAGCATAATTTCCATCATGCTAAAATAGTGTTCCCCTGAAAAAAAGAGGAAAAAGTTACTTGATATTTTAAGTTAATAGGGAGAAAGCATGTCTTTATTCTGCACAAAAAGAGAAGGAAACAACCACATGATACATTCTTTTGTTTACTTCATTCTCATTGGAGTTGATGAGATCTTTGTTACATGCATCATTCCACCCATAATTTTAGGCATTAGGATTCATGCATTTTTCATTATGTTCACCATATAGGGTTGTCATGTTTTATTTTTGAATAAATAATTCAGATGTTACTTGTTAATATCCACAACCACCTATTTCATACCATCCATTGCTCTTATTTTTAGGCCACTCATATGATTTTCTCCTAATTCATTCGTATAAGGAGAATTGCTTCCAAGTAGTTGATAGTTAGAAAAGAACAATGTAGAATAGGGAATCACATAATGCAACAAGCAAATTCCTGACTGATTATGATGTTAACTGCTCTCTTCGTAGTGTTCATTGATCTGAGGGTGGTACCGACACATGCTCAGTTAGGAACAAAAAGAAATTGAGAAGACTCGATACTACCGACTCGACAAGTTGATACTACCAACAACATCACAACATTTTGATCAAGAATTATCAAAGCAACTCAATACTATTGATAGCCTAGTCGGTAGTACCAAAATCTTGATAGGTGGTCACACAATTAGAGGAGTCAGTAGTACCGACTCCCTATCAGTACTACCGATGCATCGGGATCAGGTAGATCTAAAGACAATGTTTAATCTGATGACTGAGGTTTTAACTCACCCTAAGTCACTTTTATCACTTAGAGGAAGTGCGACCAGGCCTAACTATATCATATTTTCCCATCATACGATGGTTTGGAGCAAGGACATGAGATAATAGTGAAGAAGACCATGCTCCAGCCGATCCGCGCAGTTCCAGCGGATGGATTTGCAACCAAAAGATAGAAAATTGGCACATGCGCAAGAAGGGATTGTTTGAACCGTCTACTTCATGGGTTCTTCATGTTCTCCATGTTTTTCTCTTCTATTTGATATTTTTGACTACAGAAACCATGAGGGGCTAATCCCCACATTCTTTAAAACCCGGGAGTAGCCCGATTATGCATTGTAACTAACTTTTATACATTAATCAATTAGTTTCTCTTGATATCTGGATTTATTTCTACGAGAATGAATGAACTATCCATGCTTGATCATGATAGGTAGTAATTGGACCTTTATTTGCTTTTAAAAAAGGAAAATTAATTGTCGGAACTTCATAGAAATACACGTTTTATAAATCCCTTTGAGAAAGGGGGCTTACAAACGTGAGGAGATTACCCAGAGAAATCGATAAAGAACCTATCTAATAACACAATCAATATGAGAGTGGGGTTGGTATTAGACTAGGTAGTGAATTACACTATGAGAGTGGGTAATTCTAGCTACATGCTCTTAATCTAGGGTTAAGAGAGATTTTTTAATGTATTAATAATGTTAACCATGGCGAAACAACTATCCTAAGGAATTCACTAAGAATGAGAAAAATAACTAATAATTTAGATTTATTTTCTATTGTAGATAATTAAACCAATCAATCAAGTTTTTCTGGCCTAAGCTGATTGTATTATAGTAAGTTATAGTCTCTGAAGTTACATTTCCCTACCTTTCTACCCAAGCCTCCAACTCCCATTTTCACGATCCCTTTGATCACCTCACCTGTTCCACGACAAAATGCTAATTTTAGCTGAATAGGGTTTATACTTCTCAAACCCTAACTATTTAAAATGAAGGCAAGCTTAGATTTCTCATTAGGTTTAACACATCATAATTGAGCTACCATCATTTTAGGTTTAAGTGATGATCAATCTAATTAAGCATGCAATTATCCAAGTAAACCCTAGTTTATTAATGAAGCTCAGACACAATCATAACAATTATCCTCCTATAGGTTTCTTCCTCAAAACATACATATATAGGAAAAGTACATTCAAGGTTTCTTTTAAACCTTTGAAATCTTATACATTACTATTCTTGTATTTTCTTATTCAATAATGTGTTCAACATTGATTCCTTTGTTTATGTAACGACCTCACTTTTCAATGCCCCCACCTAAGAAAGGACCTTAAAGTTGAGAGCCATTACCTAGAATCCCTAATATCCAGGTTTTAACATATGAAAAATAATAATAAATAATTTCTATTATTTTACAAATATATTTTGCAACATATACAATGCTCCTTTAAGGAGTTACATGAATTTCAAACATGGAACCATACATATGAAAACAAGTATCTAACAAATCCTCCTTTACTTAGCTTTAATGTCTTTGGTGGATTTCATCTGATTCATGATGTCTTGATATCTTCATATATTGCACTTACCTAAAATGCCAACAAACACAAGTGGATCAGTATATTGCTATAATGTGTACGCGGGGTGCATGTAAAAGTGTGCAAGTAATATAACAATATATAAACAATCAATTACTTGTAAATAACAACTAGCAATTTCATTACATATTCTGACCCATACTTGATATGCTCTCTTGGGCATAATCATTGTCCCTTCTAGGGCCCATGTTCATCACCCCTCGATAGATGTCATCCTAGGGTTCAAAATATAATATTCACTTTATGTGATACTCATGTGGCATTATAGTCAAACAAAGTGCAAAAAAACATCCAAGAGTTTATTTTAATAATCCTTGAGAAATCCTCGACAAACACGACAATCGAAAATGTGAGTATTCATAATCGTAAACTCGTACCTCAATGTAGAATCATTGCACATCATGAAATCATACTTCACATACTTTAAGCATATCATCCAATCAAGCTAGCAAAGATTAATCCAAGAAATCAATATTTAATCTGCATGTATGTATAACCTAAAGTGTCACCATCATAATATCTAGACTAAACCCTACTCGGGCCGTAATCTAGGGTTTGGGGTTGTCTCATGTGTGGATAAGGAATAAGGATATAACCCCTAGTTCCTTCACATATTAAACATTAGGTGAAACCGTAATGATTTTATCTATCATATCCATTCCTTATGAACAGCTAGATCATATTAAGTTCATTAAGATTAGCACGTCTATGATTTTTGTTTTCAAAACCCTAATTATACATATGTATGGTTATCCACTTTAGAAAACCTAGTTATTCATAATTATGATCATGATCATCTTGGATTATCATCATATTCAACAATAGTATATTATAACATGAACTGAGAGCATTTAATGTATTCAACACTTTAATATCCACATATATGGTTTCCATGTATTAATCACCCTATATTCATGTATTAGATACACTCTTAGAACTAGGATTGGATTCGAGAAGTGAAACCATTTTATTCTTTTCTACATGTTTTCCTAATCTACTTTCATATATAATTTGTCTCAGCCTGATCATCCTATCCATTTCTACTATTTTTACTAAATGAACATAAATAGGAGAGGACATGTCAGCATTAGCAAACCTTTACCTTATTTCCACATGGACTAGCATGGCCAATGGGCCAAGGCCATCTCAGTGCATGTTCTACGTGGGATAGAGTCTGAGTCGAATGACTATTAACTCTTTTGCCAACACTTGGTGGGTTCCTAGATTTGCACACCTAGTTTACTAACCACCTGTAGTAGCTTTCAATCTCTCACCCAAACACGGAGACCCACCTTGGCTCAGTCCATGCTTGGTCTATTGGATCAGAATCATGGGGCATATGCTCGCTGTCTCCACTGTGAGAATTAGTGACCTCTTGTGGCGGGGCACCTTGCTAGAGAAGTAGGGAACCAGAGAGTGAGGTCATGAGAGGAGGTGCAAGACTACTAGGTGTGTCCCTTACTACCTCGCCAAGTCATCCACCATCTCAGGTTTGGCTCATAAAGCTTGAGGCAAGTTTCCCTTTTCGATAGAGCACGACAATGAGGTTGCTGAAGAAGAGGGATTCTAGTGCTAGAGTAAGGATCTGGGTAGCTAAGATGACGTTCAAATTCTCTCATCTCGGTCAAACCCAATTCCATGGGGGCAAGATCAAGGGCTTCCTAGAAAGGGTGAGAAACTTTTAATGGTGAGGAAAGATACTCATCCATTAAGGTGCTAATTTCGTCCGTGTAAGGGATTTCCTAGTTCAATTTTGCATGAGGAATCTATTGGTGTAATAATATGGTGGTGAGAAGGCATGTGGATGGATATCTTAGCAGCAAGGAAGCCTGCTGATTCATGCCTAGTTTTTGTAAGGACTCAGGGTAGGGGGCAACAACCCCACCGTTGAACTTTGATCCAAAGGTCACACCCATCATGACACATCACGGGCACAACCCTAAGTTGTAAATCCTTTAATGTCTTCAAATAAGGAAACATTATTTATTTATCAGAAACAAGTCCTTCCCTCTTCTCAATTTTCTATAGAACACCATGAGCATTCATTTACTAAGGAGCTTTGAGGGAAATTCATTATAATCTTTCCCATCATATATCTGTTTTTTAGGGTTTATTGTGACAACTTTCATAGTCAAAACTTGCTCTTGTAGTACATCCTTAATTAATTATTCTCATCACATGGAATGTCCTTTTTCTCTCAAATTTTAGTATCCTCTTAGTTTTGTTATTATCTTCGAGTATACCAAAAGTTACGCCGAATATTCTTTTGTGATGCCTTAAAACTTGTGTTAGCATTCATTATTAGATAATTACTCCATTAATTATTTTAAAATACCACATATCTTTTTTTCTTTTGCAAACTTGCTTATTATCCCATATTTCCATCCTATAATAATTTTGCAAAGCCATTATCATTTATTTATGCACGAGATCTCTTATTTCTTAAAATTGTGCCACAAAGACCTATTTGCAAACAAATAGTCTCATGGGCCTCACTTCAGCCATGAGTTACATTCATGTGACAAAGTGGATAACTTTGTTATTTTATCAATTACATTTAGGAAATTTACTTATCAACTCAAGACTCGTATTAATGTAATTCAAATTCACCAAATTTAAGGATATTATAGTTCCTCTTCTAATCATAACAACTTTTAAATAAAACCTCTACATAATAGTAAAAGAATTTTCTATATCACAATCAATAATATGAAAGAGGAAGAGAAGCAAACATTTTCAATCATGTCACACTATTTTGAGGCATTTTCTTAGTACTGGAAACTCGATGCAACCATTTTAATTAATCCATCTCAATCTTTACTATAGTTTTATATCACATCTGAGTTACTAAACGGAATTCACTTTGGTTTTGTGCTACTCCAATAGAAAAACACTTTTATGCTGCCATAGTAGATTTAACAACAATAGTATAATATTGAGTTGGATCAATGGTATGAATGACTAAAACCATAATACCATTTTCAATGTAATATACTATTTGCACATGTACAACTGAAATCATACGTGCAACAAATTTACATCCCTGAATATACCTTCAACAAATTATTATTCTGAAAACAAATTCACGTATTACTAAAAGCAATTTTTTTCTTTAATTTTTTTCCTTATTCATTACCACTAACTTCTTATTTCTTGTCTTTCTCATTTTGATCATATCGATTAGACATATGTAAGCATTAAAATATTTGAGGTAAGAATGGATTATTCATGATTCCTGCTATCACTCTGGGAATTTATTTCTAATCACACTTTGCTCATGTTGCACTTCTCCTTCTGTTCAAATCATACTTCTTACATTTCAAATATATTTCTTATCCCTCATTCTTAGTCATTTCTATGTTGTTTATCTATCTTTCTCATTTGCAACCTTAAAACCATAGATTACTGCCACTGTTAGTTTCATTTCATTTTATTGATTTAAGTATTTTATTTTATAGAGATGTTACTGGTCAAGGTCAAACGATTAATGACATCCCCTAAACTACTACAACTCTAAATTTTCTAAGATGTTATCCTTATGAACACCATGATCTTATTGTCACATTATTTTACTCTCTCATTTCAATATGCAAACCTTAGCTCTTTTAAGTTTACTAAAGTTTTCCATATCTTTATCACTTGAATTACTTTTCTCTTACCTGACCTTTTTGATAGGTTTCTTTCTTTATTTACCCTACCAGGGTTTCATCATTGTATTATGTGTCATTAATACATTCAATAGATGTATCTACCATGGTAGTTATGTATCATTTAAAATTTATTTCGTTATCACTTCATCCCCCTGTTACTCTCATTGAGGAGGATACAAAAGAGAAGATGATGTTGAGATTTAGAATTCTTATCTTTGAGCATTCACTTTACACATTCATCGTATGTAGATTTAATTACTCATCATCAGGGAGACTAGACTACTTAGCATCTTCTCACATCTCACAAGCTCTATCTTTTATCATCTATATTACCCCCTCATGTTTCAACCCCTTCTTTATTTTCTATCATTGTATGCTTATGTGCTACTCTTCCATTTGTCATTATTAAGTTTTACTTATCTCATATGCTCATGTTTCTCATTCATGTGTATGATTATGTGTTCCATGCCATCTATTTCTTATTATCCTCTGACTAATATGAAGTTGCAATTCTAAATCAATATTCCTTCTACTAGTTTCATCTTATGTTTAATATATTACATGTCCTTTGTTAAATGGCTCATGCAGGGTTCGAACATAGTTTCCCTTTCAATTAAGTTTTTCTATTATAGAAAGAATGTAGCTTTATATGACTTGTTCATTTATTTAGTTGCATCATTGTTCTTATTTTGAGAACTAGTTCTGTTTCATCACTAGGAACATATTGAATACATTTGATGGAAACTAGGTTGTTACTCTATAGGGAGTTTGAATAAAAAGGTATTAAGGATGAATGCATTAAAATTCATTATAGAAGTACACATTCCATGCTCTCAGTTATATCAAGTAATCCTCCTTCTTTAATCAAACTTATAATCTCCAACATTTCTCTTTGTTTTGGAGTAGGCAAATGCATTTTATTCGATCATATGATCCATTCTCATAATTGATTCTTTCTATCTTGGCTTCATGTGTAGTTTTTTCTTCTTCTTATCTTTCCTTGATTTCAAATTGAATAAACTGTCTGGATTAGTGATATGATTCAGTTCTCTTTATTCATCATTTATTCTTTATTTTGCAAGATATACTAATTTGTGTCTTGAATCTATATTCTTATTCCTTTATCCCCAATATAGGGTTTATTATCTGAGGTCCCAAAGATGGATCATAGATATCAGTTCCAATTGATTCTTAGTTATTCTAGTATTTCCCATATATTACAATATCTAGTGTATGTCTATTCTCGCTACAATCTGAGTTTTTATTTTTTCCAGAGTCTAATCTTTTTTACATTACTAATAGGAGTCATTGGATCCAAATAACGCATCCTGTCAGTCGGACTAGGCTGAACCTATAGTCCTGAAGCTAAGAGATGCTCATGATTAACTGACTCCTATTCATCTCAAACGTTTGGAAAGAATATACACTTAGGGAAAACTCATTTAAATATCATTTTAGTCTACTAAATACAAAGAATGTAAACAATAACTGAATGAACTATATAGTGTAGAATAATCTTAACAGACCATATATATTTATAAAAAGTAATATTTGATTTCAAATATATAAGAGCATTTCTATCGATCTCCAACAAAAACAACAATATAAATAAAAGTTAGTTCCCATTCAATCTTTGTGCTCTTATTCCTTCATTACTTTCTAGTATTCTAACTCTAATATTTCTAGGGTTTCTCTCTATCCCATCCTTCCTCTACATACCTAGCCAGGGCATCTAGAGAAGAATATTATAGAGTAACTTGATATTGGTCTACCTAAGTATTCAAATATTGGGCCAGGGTATCCAAATACTCAGACTTCCCAGTGCTATAGACACATCATCTTCTAATTGCCACACTTATAACTCTTAACTCTATATCCTAATGGTTCCTTATGGCTCAACCTAAGCTCAAATACCAAGTTGTTACATCCACATCCCATGATAACCACTAATCATGAGATTAGGGCATAATAACTTGAGGATTTATTGTAAAAAGCTCACACATAACTTTTTGTTAATATCAAACTCTTTGTTTTCTCACATTCAATCACATAAACTAACTTTTCATGAAAAACTAAGACTTGCTTACTCTAATATGATTTCAACAATAAAGATACATAGCTAAACAATCATTTTGTTTTTCACACTTCCATATAAATATTATTTGATAATTATGTACATTAAAGGAAACAAAGATACACATAATTATTTACAACTCTCTCACTTCTATACAAGGACCTAGAGTGACAAGGACTAACTGAATTCAACTAATCTAATACTTAGCTCTCATGGCAGATATACTCTGGCATTGACATTATTCAAATCTACACACGTTCCCTAAAAATTTGTGAGTAGAGGGGTGAGCCTAATTGATCAGTAAATAAATACTTCAAAGAAATAGTATAAAGCACTTTAATAGTTAAAGATATATTAACCGAGCAACTGAATTTAAAGTAGAATAAGAATGCACTATAGAAGATATACTCATCCACACACACACACACACAAAGATATATATATATATATATATATATATATGTTGCATGAAATATCGGTAAAGAGTAAATCAATTTCTAGACATACTTGATTAATAAAAAAGGAACTAGTAATTCAAAACATATAAAGAATAAAGGAATATCTTCACACACTTGATTAATCTCTCATTCATCTTATTATGCCCTGAACCTAGGCCTGTAAATGGATATCTAGAATCCACATATCCGATTTGGACTCGAGTTTGAAAATTTGAAAAAAAATCTGACATCTGGATAATCCAGATTAGATTTAGGATATCAAATTTCATATCCAAAAATTGATAATGAAATATTGGATATGGCTATATCTGTTCCACAAAAAATTGAATCCTACAAATTTATACTTATACTATTAAATATATTATATATATACAATATGAAATATATAAATATTTTATCATATATATTCAAAATAATATAAATATTTCTATATATAATATATTTATTAAAAAAATATGATTTTTGGTTCGATTCAAATTTTTATCTGAATTCAAATATTATTTATTCAAATCAATTTCAGATATTATTACATGATATCCATCATATATCAGATTGGATACCAGATCGATTTTCTTTTCCAAATTCAGATATCGGATATAGCAGTACCTGCTCTGTATTCAATCCATTTACAGGTCTATCCCACATGAAGTGTACCATGACATGTAAAATCATCAAAACAAACTACAATGTCACTGTACAAGTCTTAGAAGCATGCCCGAGTTCCAAAGTCTATAGTCTCATTTTCCCATCTACAATGGGCAGTCACCACGACTGGCTCTCAATAGATAATGGGAGTGGTAGGATATTTTGACTCCTCCTTTAAACCTAGGTACTCAAGCACATAGTCAAAGCACTCTGGCTTGTTGCACATAAGTAAACCTCCCAAAGATGTCCACTGATCAATACAACTCGTAATACATGTACCACTAACATTCCCAGTTGGTGTTGGGTACCACACAACTATAAGGACTCTTCCGTCACTGGCCTAGACTCATGCACCCTACCACTACACTTTGCCTCACCTCAATCTAGACAAAATACCTTAGTCAAGAAGTGTGTTTCCTTCTAATAGGGCATGCCTCATCCTATGAGGATTCTACAGTGTTTAGGGCATCTATAGTCTAATTCACTCTTTAGATTCACAGTTCATTCATAAAATTAGTATTTCTTATTTAACCTTGTGAATAGTTCTATTCATAAATTATCAACAGTTTGTACTGTAAACTGAGCAACATCACTTATCATATTAAAGAACACTGGATTGAAAATACGTGATTCACTGAATATCTTGTCCTTATGGTTTTATTTTCCTCATTCACGTATCACATGACTCACATAAGTATCTAATTCATCATAGACTTTCATCGATAAAAGACTGCTTTGAATAGTTCAAATACAAGCAAACACATATATGGAGCCCTAGACTGAATGGAACTAGGGTTTTCATGCCATTCATAGGGATATCATGCATCAATAATAGCCATGAATAGATAAATCTATAAATTAAATTGAATCACTTCTGTGGGATTTCGTGATGTATATTCACAAGCTTATGACTTTCCACTCATATAGAGTTTCACCCTCTTCACAAAGATATCAAGAAAATATTGATAATATCAAGTGAATTTCAAAATAATATTTGGCATATCTGTGCTAAGTATTCAGATAAAAGAATCATTTATAGATAAAGAGATTCAAATATGTAAAGATCTTCATTCAAATGTATAATAATTTCATACATAATCGAAAATCCTAGTTTAGATATATTCGTACAACTTCTACAATTAATTTATGAATTCTATTTTAGATTATTTGTATCCATTTATAATATGATTTTATCATCAAAAATTCATCACAAGAGGAGAAAAACCCATTTCTAGATCATCTTTCATAAGTTTAAATAGTAAGGCAAATTTAGTGTTTGTAGTCACATATAAAGGCATCACAGATTATTGTGTATTTAGTTTGATTTCATGCAATCTATTATTAAATGGAAGTACCCATTCACCTAACGTGTGAAAGTACCTTAAAAACGTGGAAGGAGTGGGGCCCGATAGGGGACCACTCCTTACTTAATTCAAGAAAATAATTTGCATAAACCCCAGAAACACAAACATAACCAAATAATAGGGGCACATTATATTTCCCCAAATAGAGAGTACAGATGCATAGTTTGTGGTAGCAGAAAGTAAAGATCTAAGTATTACAAAATTTCATTGTTCAACTTAATATTGGGCCTTATAGGCAAATTCTAAATTATGAATCTAGTTATCAGGATCATATTGTGGTGAGCAACCTTCCCATCTTAGAACTCATCCTTGCACTTGGTCCTAAGGAAAGTCCTCCCCTCCTTGATTCTTGGGCTATGCTAACTCTGGGTGGATTGAAAACCAACACTCAAGAAAAAGGAAGCAAAAGGAAATACATCAAAAAATGTTGATCGTGCATATTGGGCATTAATAAAAGTGAGAGAAGATTTAACATAAAGAGATGTCAATAATGAGGTGTCTAAAAGAGAAAAGTTTGCCAAAAAGATTTAGTACGTCCAAAATATTAGGTAATTATTAACAAGGATATGATCAATAAAATATTTCTTTCCATACTCACATCAACATAATCACAAAGATAAATAGTTTCATCATGATAAATAAATGGTGACTAGAATGTACTAATAAATATGGTAGGAACCCATATGTATTGCATACCAAAGGCTAGAAGGACCAAAACCTCAGAGATAAACAAATATTGATTTTGTAGGGGAATAGAACCCAACGCATGGCAGGGGAATAAAACCTAGTGTTGTGGCAGGGGAATAGAACCCAATGTCTGACAAGGGAATAAAACCCAATGCCTATAAACGTTTTAAGTGACAAGGGAACATAACCTAGTACCTAGATGGTGTCACTACTTCTAGTTATGACTAGTCATCCACACATACAAATAGGGCAGGTGAGAATAAAGTATAGTCATTTTCACGCAAAGAATAAGAATATCAAGTTTTCATCAATTGGGTCAAAGGACCTGAATTATTGGTAAGATTAGGTTAGATGCCCATTAATTTCATCGTTCTATTCTTAGCTTTTAAAGATTGGATTTTTGGGGTTTTAAACCTTTATAATATCACATTAATAATTAAAGAGATGTTTTAAAGTATAAAGTTGAGATCTTGGAGTCAAATCCATGATCAGTAACCTTGGGCCCTCTCTCTAAGATAAAGTCATATGTCAATCCAAGTTTTTGTTTTGGGTTTTTAGGGTTTTGTTTTCACTTATGATCTTAATAATAACGAAAGTCAACATCATATTTAATAAATTTGTGATTTTGAGTCAAATGTCATTAAGAAACTTTAAGCTCAATATAAGGTCTTTAACAAGATCCAACCTAGGGTTTTGCTGATGGATTTGGATTTCTAGGGTTTATCAATGCATCTGTATTAAAATTTAAACCCTTATTGATGGACCTAATCCTATATGTAGGTTGATTTAACTTTAGACTTGGAGGGTTAGGATCCAATCTCAGACTTAATACTCAAGTCAAGGTATGCACATCTACTCTATTTAAATTGGGCAAAATATCATGATTAAATATCTTTTCCCATATGAAACTTTAAGCTCAATATAAGGTCTTTAACAAGATCCAACCTAGGGTTTTGATGATGGATTTGGATTTCTAGGGTTTTCACGATGCATCTTTATTAAAATTTTAACCCTTATTGATGGACCTAATCCTATATGTAGGTTGATTTAACTTTAGACTTGGAGAGTTAGGATCGAATCTCAGACTTAATACTCAAGTCAAGGTATGCACATCTACTCTATTTAAATTGGGGAAAATATCATGATTAAATATCTTTTCCCATATGAGGTATTGATTAAATTGTGGACAATCCTATCATCTTGTGAAAGTACTATATCTTGTTAATATTTACCTAATTTGTTAATATTGATACCAAACTACACAAAAAGGTAGAGAAAATTCTCAAGATTCTAAAACATATATATATATATATATTTGTAATTTTTGGATAAACAAAGAAAGGTTATGAATTTTTGAAGTTTAGACCAATAAAAAATCCAAAAATCCACATCATCAAAAGAAACTTTGGTTGAGAAGATTGTGATGGTTGAGGTAGTCCAATCATGTGTGGCCATGTGACTCGGGTCCACCTCTATCTAAGCACTCACAAAACTCTCAACCTAGACTGGGAAAGTATCAATCTACCCTTGGAGGAAAGAAAGAAATAAGAAACATGGAAAGGGAAAAGTAAGGAATACATAGGGAAATAACCCCTTTCCTTGCACTCTCACCATGGCTACAAGAAGGTTCCTGAGTAACCATCGATGGATTTGGGGAAAACTTAGTATGGTGGTATTGTGGCATTTTGATGGTTCAACATCGAAGAACAGGCTCGAGGAAACTCACCCCTCGATTGTATTTGATGCTAGTGATGTCAGGTGTAGGAGTGAGGCACCACAAGCTCAAAGGAGAGTCTCAATCAGTGGTGGTTGAATAAGAAATGAGTTGTTAAATTAAACCCAGGGGAGAGAAGCTAATGAAAATGCGGAACTCGGTATGGGTTTGGATAGTTATAGGTTAGAACATTAGGGTTCCAGTATAGAGTGGTTTGAGAAGCCTCAAGTAGGAAATTGGGCAAATCTCAAATTATTGAATTTAGATCATGAGTAAGGTATCAATCAGTGTAGTGTGGATAGAAAAATATAACAGATAAGAAAGAACGAGATCAAGAGATGAGGGATAGATTTGATTTTTATAAATCATCGAAACATCTGCTAGTTTCTATTTTGGGCACGACGTAGGTGATGACGTGCCCTGTGTTCGATATGAATCCAATGGTGAGAAAAAAGGTGTCCGTCCTGTAAACTTGGAAACATAGTGTGACATCAATATATTTCCCAAATGAATTTGACTAAAGTGATAAACTTTTAATTTCTTTATTTCTCTCTTTTAATTTGGATGAGTAAAAACCATCCAGATAAGGTGAAATGTGATCGGTAAGGTAACAAGGACCCAGAGAATCCGTTTTTGGAATCAATTTTTCCTTTTGGGGAAATTTAATATATGAATCACATAAATTGATGGAAAGTATTTTTTCCTCCTATTAAAGTATTCCTTTACTATTTATTGACCACATTTTGTGTGTAACTTTCTCTTAACCAAACTCATCCACATGAAAAATCTAGAAGGGTAATTTTGAACTTAAATGTATTAATTTGATAATTTTGCACAACTAACCCCAAACTAGTGTAGTTCCCCAATTTCTTGTATAGATACCTTAAATTTTGTTATTTGCAAAAATTCTTATATTTGAGGATTGTTACCGTCCAATTAATGAATGGGGTTTCAAAATAAAATTTATAAAATAAAGGGGTAAAAGGTAATATTTACCTAAATTTGGGTTCAGTACAAGACATATCCAAATAACTAAAATTCTAGAATCCATATCAAACTCCTAGCAATCCTTCACTTTCTTCTTCCTTTCAACCCAGAACTCTAGAAATGGAGAATTATGGAGAAAGAGTGAGAAAAGATGAAGATTTGATGTCATTTTGAACCAAATTAGAGGAGGGACATAATCTTGACACGTGAGAGAAGAATCACCAAGAATAGATGTCTACAAATGACAAACTTACTTGATTTCATCAACTCTAGTAAGAGAAAATCCTAGATCACCATCTTCACCACTTTCACCATCAAAACCATAACTCTACCTCTATCCCTAGGATTTAGTTTCTATATAATGAATTATGAAATCTGAGAGCTCCCAGTGTGTTAGGTTGATCATATAGAGCAACTGAGGTGCTTGGGTCAATTGCATATTTTCCCTACTTACACTTTCTTCCATTTCAACAAAATTTTCTATTATAAAAATGTTACTATAAATTTTTTACTGAGTAGGTCAAACCTCCTCAATTTATCATTTTGTTTGTCATCCAGTTTTAGAGGTCTAGTAAAAATTTCAGATCATTTCGAGCTACCAATAAATGAATAAAAATCAAACAGTGCACTCATGTTCAACAATTTGTAGAAAAGCCAACTAAGAGAAAAATGTTGTGGATACCCCCACAATGACTATGTAAGCTACCACAGACGTGCTGCCTACTATGGTGTGGTCCCTTAGTTCCAATAGATTTTAGTATAAAGACGATCAACACTTGTATTTCTCTAAAATGGCATTGTGGTCTACAATGCTCGTTCTACCATCAACACTACATGACCCTGCTACCCACCACATCCATTCTACCCAAGCCTCCAACTCCCATTTTCATGGTCCCTTTGATCATCTCACTTGTTCCACCCAAGTACAAACATGTTGGGAGAAAACCCTAATTTCATATGACTAGGGTTTGTACTTCTCAAATCTAATTATCCAAAAGAAAGGCACACTTAGAGTTCTCGTTAGGTTTAACACATCATAATTTAGTTGCCATAATTAATCAAATTAAAGAGATGATCATTGTAATTAATTATATAATCTTGTAGGTATACCTAAGTTTACCAATTAAGCTCAGAAATGGTCATACCATATTCCCTAGGGAAAATAGTGGATGACCAATGCTAAAATGGTCTTAAATTAGATGTCTATTTTTTCAAATTCACAAGTTTAGCCAACGATCTCCACCCTACTCACTTGGAACTTTTAGTTATGTTATATATATTCTATATGATAAATTTATGACTTAATTAACATGATTATCAATAAAAGTAAACTAACATGATGAATTATTCTCAAGTGAATTGGAAACAATTAATAGAAACACCATTGGCATGTAGTGACTCATTAATATGGGTAATCTAGGGTTTCATGTAAACTCAGATACGGTTCCTTACAAATTATCACATCCTATTATAGTTCTATCCTGAAGCTCTAAAATGGAATTGGATGGAATCTTTGAATCTCATCATTGAGTTCACATGTTGCCTCTTATAGTGTATCATGTCTCCAAAATACTTCACCACATAAATCTTGTGTCTTTATAGCTTATGGAAGCCCTCTATCTTCCCTTCATGCATATCCTTGGTAATTTTCTAAATCCATGGATATATGCTCTACATGTCTAATCTTCTACCTAAGATTGGATTCACAATAATACAAAATATGTACATATAATCCACAAATCCATGCCTACGTTTTACTCTGTATGAGGGCAGCTGACTTTTTTAAAGGTAGTCAACTTCTTGGTTGGAACTTGCAAATAGTCAGGTTAAGAAATTTGAACCATATATGAAGATTCTAATTTACTCTACATGTGTATTATGTGTTTACACTTATCACTTGATTTCAATATGTTATAACTCTTATATTTATTTTAACCCCTCTTTCCTTGATTAACTTTTCCATCACATTTGCAAGATACTAGTATAACACCTCATAGAATCAATATTAACTATAATTTGACACATACACACCAACATTATTTGATCATAGTTAGGTCTTTTCTTGTCACCATCCATGATCTATATGTGAGCTAATTACTACTTCATAATGCAAGTAAAGGATTGTGAAGAGATATTATTCTTGAGCTAGGATTTATAGGTAACTTGAAGATGGTACATGATTGGCTAGCCATCAAGAAAATCGATGTTGGTTGTATGTCCATAGAACCATCATGTTGTGATTGTAATAGGATACATGTCTATGATATGATTATTGATAAAGTTAGTTTCACTTGTTATGCTTCAGATAATGAATAATTGTAGTAATGACCTAAGGATGTTTTGACTCGATGACATATAGTTTAGTTGAGGACCTGAACACGAGATCATATGTACATATAGAGTATTTATACTAATCATATCCCTAGTTCATTTGTAATAAACTCAAACCTAGGATCTTATCCTATTCCTACATTTAGGAGGATAGTATGTTTGATTCTTTAGATTTGACCCAACAAGGATAAAGTTACCCCTTAATGTACATCCTTAATGCACAAAACATGAGTAACTTAACGGTAAACCATAACATATATAGTCCTAGAAGAAATATTAAGTGGATTATTAACATAATAACATCCATATATGCTAATAAGTGAGTAAGTTCATGAAATATGTCGCATATCCTTCCTTTTCTATCTAACATTTACATCATGGATAAGATACATTTAATAAGAGGCATAATGTGCTTAATAGATGAATAGGAGTAACGATGTGATCCTTGTCCACAAATATTAATAATATTCCATTATCTAAAAATATATTTAAATAAGGGACTTAACAGATTAAATGAGTAATATATAGAAATTTGTGCATTATAATAAAAGATAGCTCATTAGGCAACAATGTGAAGATAATAGGGGAATTTAATAAAATATGATAATTATTATGTAATATTGTAGTACATATAATGGTGATGATTCTAAAATCTAATTATATTAGAACTCATAAAAAGGAAATCTCAAAAGTGAAACCTAATAGCATAGTCATGTTCCTTGGGTCCCATTTAGCTTGGGTGCCAATTTTCACATTGCATAAACCATCGTAGTTATCCTAATTTATTTTGGGCAAGAAAATATAAGTTAATCTCCAAATGGTTAAATAATATGTATAATGACTTCAAAAGTGGAAACAAATCCTAATTTAAATTGGACATACCAAAATTACTATATGTGTGAATTTTCACATTAATCAGACAAACTTATCTATCCTAGTGTAGTTTAGGAAAGAGAATATGACTTGAAGTCCAACATATTAAATAAAATACTAAACATTTCCAAAAGGGAAAATTAATGTCATTCGGACTCCTCATATTTAGTTTTCTTGTAGGCAAAGTTTCACATCTTTAAGTGTTCCTACATGCCTCAAGTTCATTAAGAAAAGAAATTATATGATATGATCTGAAGTATTAAATAAAATATTAGATGTCTTTAATAGTATTTAATGTCAACATCGGAATCTACATGTCGTAATCAGTCTAATTGTAAAATTTTTGTATTAATTAGATGCTTCTAGATACATAAACTAATTTAGGAAAGGAACAAAGTTTAAAAATGACCCAATTTAATGGATATTGGATTTAATATCTACGATTTGCCTAAGTTCCAGATTTATTTTGTTATCACATGGGTTCCCCTGATTTTTCGAGATTGGACCCATTCAGGGTCGTAAGATCTTAATCGATTAGCTGTCTTGTTTCCTTCTTCCTCTGATCTCCTTCCATTTCAACCATTATAGTTGCATAATTTTATCTGGATTTCTTCTCGACCATGTCTCCTTCCCCCTTCCATAATTCTTTCCAATTTATGCTCCCTAAGATACCCCTCTGCTTTCCAGTCATAAGGACCCTATAAAACCTAGGACTTCACAACTTTATCGCTAATTCTGCAAACTGGTTCTTCACATGCTTTGTTTCCTCTCTATTCCCCCTTCCTTCCCATATTCTTGCCTCCCTAAGTAATAAAAACCCTACCAAATCATCTCGATACCTTAGTTGGTACTCTCTATACGTCTCCCCAGAGCTAGTTTGGGCCTTTTCACCCCGCAAACATCTTCCCTAACTCAATTCATGTCGGTGAGAATCCCTATCACCGACAAAGAGTTCTTGCCCTTGGAAAACTCAGAAGGTCACCCATAAATTCTCAACATGCCCATGTGAAGGCACCTTATTCTCTAGATAGATCTGGGTCCAATATTGTGCCTTTTCCCCTTTCTTACTTTTCTGCATACTATTTTTTTATTTGGAATTTGCTTCTGGCATTTCTGACCACAACCCATGTTTTTTCCAACCTTCCCAGAATTGACGCATAATTCCAAATTCGTTTTTGGTTTCTAAAGACACAATGTTCCCTTCCAATTGATTTCCATGTTTCCACCTTCTCAACAACCACGACGACTAATCAGGATGAAGCCTCAAGGCATCCTGGAGCTTGTTCAGTATCTCTTTAGGCCAAAAGGACTACACCAATTGTCATGTTGTGTTTTTGGTGGCTTTGAATCCTTCTCCTCAGTTTTGGGATTGACTTCTCCCCTCAAGTTTCTGCTAAGTTGCCATCCTCAGAAGAGGATACAATGGACAACATCTTCTACATGGATTATTCCTTGTTGTGTTTTCCCTTACACATAGATCTAGGGGTAGTATGATCTTTTTGACCTTCCCTATTGTTTCTACATGTTGAGAATGAATAGGGTGAAGATACCTAGTGTCTAATACTTGTTGGTCCACATCAGCCATGCATAAACATGTGTTAAGTTTATTTGTCTACGTTGATTTTTTTGGATATGTAATTGGTCAATTTTTCTAAAATGCAAACTAATTCTCTGGTTATCGAAAGATTACCCAAAAATACTCTTGAATTCATAAAAGTATCCTCTGTCTAAATTCAAATGTTTCATAAACTAAATTTGATCATAATCTGAATGGTTAATCTAGGGTTTGTAATATGCATACTAATTAATGGGTGTACATAAAAGTCTATGTTAGGTGAGCAAGAACCCTAACTTGGGATTGGGGTTTGGAATTTAGAAAGTTGACCAACATATTTGAGGTATGTTGCAACCCCTATGAGTCATATTAGCAATTATTTTTCACTATCTCTCTCTCTTTTGAGCCTCTTTGAGGTATTTGTTAATGATCATTTCTTTCTTATCTTGATGACCTATTTGCGTTTAATCTCATTAAATTTGTATTTCTGATCCATGTTGGACCCTAAAACTATATGTTGGTTCATGTTGAAACCCTAATTGTGGATATGTACTATTTTGGACACCTTTGTGGTGGATGTATTATATTGTCCAATTATGTGACGACAATCTATATAAATATATTTATGTGACCAAACTTATACTTTCCTCTATATTTTACATGCTTTGCAATTCAATATCCCTAGAGTAGTGTAAGTATTTTGGTTTTTGGGTTGTGTGCCCCATACCTGAGTTTTCTGCCCACTTTATATATATTGGGAGATTGTTATCTGCCATACTCTATCAAGTTTTATGGTTGTGAACCTTAACCACCATTGTTTATTTATATAACACTAGTGTTATGCTTGTATCACATGCATGCAAGTTGATAATGGGTTTTTCCCTAATTTCTTTGTTTGTGCTTTTCTAGCACAATTTTTATGTTTTATGAATGGCAAGTATTCTTCTTGATTATTATCTCATTGAAATTCTTATTCTTTTGATATTCACTTGGGTGGTACTTTCCTCTTCTATGGGAATCCTTGTTTATTTGACTTTCTTAATTCCTTGTATTGCTCAATCCCCGATTAATATGCTCATACCGACTTGCATGTTGACAATTTCCATTTTTCTCTTCTCTTCCATGGTACGCTTCCAACCCTAGTTGTAGAACATGGACAACATGAAATGCAGATGTGGACCTAGCTTATGGAGATCACTCTTAATGGGGAAAGATTTGAGATAGATGAATATCCCTCTACTTAGATCTTGATGTTGTTGCTTCATGTAAGCCTCTTTATGGGAGAATATTATGTAACTTTGATAAGTCGAATATAGTCATGATTTATTATTCCACTACTATACTTTGTTCTTTTGTATATCATCATTAGAGAATTGAAAAATTTACACCTATTCCAACATGCTTGTTGTATGATTGGAACAGATGGATTCATTCCTCAAATTAAATAGGGAGTGGATACCCTTTTAGGTCCCACTCCTTACATTGTTATTATTGTGGATATAATAGGAAAATAACAATATATAAGACTAGTGTGCATGTTGAGATATGACTATGTCTATAACGAGTGGGACCCGAGAAGGGATCACTCCCTACTCAAATACAGGAATAAACCCATCTAAACCAAACATTCTAACAAGTACGTTGCAATAGGTGTATTTTTTCATTTATAAGAATAATGGTATTCAAGACCAAAGTATAACAACAAAAATAAAAAGATTGTTCCACTTGAGGTTTACATGAAAGCAACAACTTTAGAATCTATGTAGAGGGATATCCAAACTATCTCAAGTGTATTTCCCTGAGTTAGCCTCACTAAGCTAGGTCCATGTCATCATGTGAATCCTTCCATGTTTATTCACATAAGGGGTTGTAAGCATACTGCACAAGAGAAGACAAAATGAAAGTTTTCAACATAAAATTCGATATGTGCATAAACATATGGATTGAGAAATATAAGCGAAATACGATCACAAATATAACAAGGCCTCCCATCCAAGAGAAAAAAGTACCATCCAAGTGGATATCAAAATAACATGAATTTCAATAATATGACAAACAACCTTTGCATTTGCCATTAATCACAAATAAGATGTATCACATAAGCGCAATCACATAAATTGGGGCACACAACCCATCATCAAAGATATTTAACCTACATGTGAGTGAGATAAACACAACACTAGTGTAAATACAAAGTCAGTGGTGATTAGTGAAAAGCCCATAACTTGATACATAATTACTTACTTTCAAACTCCCAAAAATACAATATCGGGTGGAAAGGATCACCATGGGCGGAAAGGCACACCCATATATATAATACAAGTGGAAAGGTGTACTTGATAGGGAATAAAACTCAAAAAACCCAAGCATCATATAACTCTAGGACTATTAAATTACAAAACATGCATAATGTAGAGGCAAGTGAAAGCCCAATCATATGACTAGAGTTAATGAGATTTCCATCACATAAATAGGCAATATGAAAATTACACCACATTAGTGGGAAAATTGTTCATATCCACAATTAGGATTTCATCATGAAGTAAAGTACTTTTTAGAGTCAATAAAATATCCAACAAAAGATCCATATCACCTAACTCACGTGAGTCAACCTCTCAGAGGAGAGAGAGAGAAGTGTATAGGGAAGCAAGTCCGAAAGGACCAAGACAATAATAATCATGGGTAATTGCTCAATATAGAAGGGATGCAACATACATCAAGAGAGAGTAAAATTGGGTTAAGTGCTCAATGTGTATAATAGAATGCAACATACCTCACATTAGGTCTACATATGCCAAGGTCAACTCTAGGTCCAACCTATGGTTTTCAAAACAATTAGGGTTAGGCTCAAAGTAATTACATTAACCCTAAAAATCACATTTTGTTATGGTTAAATTAGGTTATCAAAAAGATATAATATTGTACATTATACATTATATTTTTCTGAGTTCATAATATATTTTACTTTATTTTTTTACTTTCAAAATATTAGATACAAAATTTAGAAATTATATCCAATTAGAAAAATCCATAAAATCATAATTTTCTAATATTGGAATTATGTGATGAAAACTATATTATTAGATAAATAAAACAACACTGATTCCAAAAATATTTTATTTTATTTTTATGATCTATAATTAATTTACTATGAAATATAGAACAACCGACCAATCTGAAAATTTCATAAAGCCACTTAGATAGCATTTATCCATTAATTGAAAACAAATGAGGTGGACCTATAAGAATTAGACACATGGCCCTGATCCTGATCAATTCCATGCATAGACAAAAGAAGAAGTCTCTACCTTAATTACCGAAATATCCCTCAGAGGCGCATCACAAAATTAGAACAAAATCAGAGTAAACCTGAACTTTCACTCGTCAAGATCTTCTTCCCTTCTGTTATGGAACTTACAGAGATGTATACCAACCATGTGTTTGTTCCTAGAACTAAAGACCTTGTTATGGTGCAAAGTTACAAAACCCACCTCGGAATAGAGTTCCTTTTCTCTCGCGAGTCTTAACTAGCCAAACTAGAATTGGTGATGCAACTAAAAAAATGCTAGAACCAAATCCCACCATTACCAAGAGGGAGAAGAAACCCAAAAAGTTGAAACAAAGAAGAAGAACAAAACCTAGGTAGAGGAATGATTTTGAGAGTCTTCAATGAAGGAAGAAAAGGAGAAAATTGGTTTGATGGCGTTTGAAAACACATATGTTGATCGCAAACTCCAGAAAGAGGTAAAAAGGGTAAAACATAGACCATAAAATTCTTGGAGAATTGAAGGTATGGGAAGCTTTATAAGAGACTCTAGAAGTTCCTGGGTGATTTATGAGAGGCTCCATGACTGGGGATTGCGTGAAGAGCTCCTAGTGGAAGGCCATGTTAAATTGAGGCCAGAATCCTACATTGGGCCCAAGGGAGGGGTTTTTGTCCCAATCGTGGTGTTGCTGGTGTTGCAAGATTGAGTCCAGGGGTTTCAGAGGGTAAGAGGTGGTTGAGGTAGTAAAGGTTTCAGGTCATAGGTGGAATAGGGATCCATGGGAGCAATGGATGGCTAAGATTTTATAACCAATAAAACATAAGGAAAATAGGGCGTAGACTCTTCGGGAAAGCAAGGCAAATACAATGACAAATGAATCTCCATGAAAGGGTGATTAATGTGAGAGAGGTTGTGAAACTGGAAACACATTTATTATTTGTGATTCTTTCCTATTTAGTTCATAGGAAGAAGATGATATATAGGTTGCATGATCAAATCCAATGGATATAGATAGAGAAAAAAATTCAAGAAAGTCACAACTTAGTGAGACAAAGACTGAAATATGAGAAAATAAAGCATGACAATGGGAAAAACTAAGACTTTACACAATCTAGTTACATTGATTAAAATACTTGGAGTAGTAAGCAGATTAGAGCATATTTTCTTTCCCATATTATATGAGGGTCCAAACAAAGTTCAATTAATACCAAATTTTGCACCTAGACTTATTTAGGACATGAGGAATAAAATTTTGCAATTTATTTCCAATTTTTAAAATCATTCATTAATAGTGGTGCATCTTGTTTCTTTGAAAAATATAATATTTTTTTGGAAACAACATTCTTTAGTTATCCTTTATACTTTAAAAGTTAAAAATTTACAAAAATGCCTTCACAGAAGCACGTGCAACAAATTCAACTGTCAATCCTTTCTGGATGATGAATCCTATAGATCTAAAAACAAAATTATTATAAGAAGAAGTTGGTATCATGAGATTCTTACTAGTTATGTGTTGAAGGCATCATAAAAGAGAAGACACATCATCAACAAGTACTCTAAAGGTATCAAAAGAAACAGGAAAAAATGCTAGATAAGATGCACTGTGCTTTTATACCTTTTGTGTTCTGACATCTCTAGCTACCTAGCCTACTTTAAAGTTACTTGAAAGAACACCTGAAAGAGGAGAGATTCCAGTGAGGTCAACACATGTGTGTTTCTCATCTGTCCAATCAAATAACAAGATGTCATCAGGACGTTGAGAGTGGATACCATCAAGTAGTGTGCCAATAAAGGCCACAAAAGCCTCTTTTAGGACCTTTATCCCAACTCGATAGGCAAGGTCAAAAAGAGTATCACAAACTAAGTCATGTTGAAACTTATATCTAGGTCATGTGTGACAATGAATATCATGATCACTGAAGGTGTCAAGGTCTATGGTGTTGCAAATCGGTCAACGTTCATCTCCTAGGTATTAGGAAACATAAGTTTATAACGAAAGATAGCTTGATACTCAATAGGTGACATGAACAAACCAATCCCGTCAATAGGAATGAAAAGTAGGAAGTCTTGTTCATGGTTGAATTGGAGAGAAACAAGGATAGATAGTTGTTCTTGAGAGATCCCACTTCTAGTGAATTGTTAGACAACAATTTTGTAGTAAGCGTATGCTAAAACAGACTAGGTCTTTGGACTGACAGAAGGCATACATGATAATTGGGACCATCAAAAGGACGACAAGATCTTACATATGGCATCATGTGTGGTAACAAAAGAGGAACATGTAGGCACATATCCAGCTTCTCACATGGTATGGTCTTGGAGTTCCTGTGTGTGGCTTATTAATTAATTTAATATTTTTGGCCTTAAATTATATATATTTTTGTTAATGAAATTGGGATAGTTAGGATTGTTCAAATACTGTAAAACTTGACACCCAAGCTAACTGGTACCCAAGGATCACAACTTTGTCATTAGATTTGGATTTTAAGATTTCATTTTATATGTCGTAATATTATGAAACCTGACACATCAGAAAGTCAGATTACTTAAAACAAAGTGCGGAATTATCACTAACAACAAATTACCAGAAAATGAAGCAATTAAAACGTTTTCACATAAGCACAAAAGCTAGAACTTATCACATATGGGTCTACAAAAGCCACTTGTATTACATATCTCACACCAAAATATTATTACATGATGCGTTCACTGGCTCACTGACCACAACTTGTTACTAGAGGCAATCTGTACATATACATACATGCCATGTCTGTACAACAACAACATAAAGCCAAAAAACCTTGTATGGATGTACAAACCACAAAACCTCCCCAAGGACTTGAGAGTACATGGACGACACATACGACTCTACTGCAAAACACTAGCAACATATCCAACCTTTCAACAACTACTGCTCCTCTTGCTACTCAGCCTCAACCGCATGATCTCTACCTTGTCATGCATGAACACCTAAAAGATGTGGAAACTCATAGGGTGAGATAAAACTTCCCAATGAGAGATATAACTCTCCACCAACATCTATTATAAGTACATGTAGATGAAGCAGAAAAAACATTATAAGAAGATTGAACTCAACAATATGTATTAAACTAATACTACAAATTAAGCAATTTAGACAGTTACTACTAAACTGTACCATAATTTAAACTTTCAGAAGGAATATTAAGAACATGTATAACAATTGATTCCTTTTACTACATCATAATTCAGGGAACCATTACAAAGATAAGGCAATGGGTCATCAAATGTGAAGCGTATTTAACCCTAAGAAATTATACTACACAAATGTATTACGTATTTTATTATGCCCTGATGACTTGAGTCAAACCACCCAAATCCAACCGACCACTGCAAAGTCAAAATCAATGCCAAACAAGATCAATGGAAGAGCTGGAAAACATGTTCTTCTCCTGTACTACTCGATCAATTTGAGTCTTCACCATAGTGACATATAGTCAAACTGCAAAGACAACAAATTATAGTCAAATCTATAGTCCTGTGAATACAACAACTCACAGTCGAGACTATGGTCATGTAAAACACCTAGCCCGCCTTGGTACAAGTCATGACGCTAGAAACCAAGGTCTATAACCCACTTACTGAGGTACAAACCACAACTATCCTCTATCACATCATATCACATGCTCATCACTGTGGACCCAACCACATTCATTCTCAAACATTTGGGGTTAAGATGTCAAGGACACATAGTCATTGCACCTCACATACTTAATAATATGCAATTTGAGTTTCCCTTGGGAATACCCATTTCACCATCCAACAAAGTGCTGACACTGAAGATGGATCTATGGCACATGGTAGATACATGATTAGAATTTCACTTGGTTAGTTAAGCCAGTTTGAGTGTCTTTAGCATCAATCAAGTTACAATGTACAAACCATAAACAAATTCTACAAAAGTAAGGGTATGGTGCAACTCCAGAATATATAAAACATATAAGGTGCAACTTGTCTTACTATCACTTGTTATCACTGCCAATTCAAGGCCATAAACATTATCTCACTATCATGGGATATCAATCCCTCATCTTATCACTGGAGGATAATACCTCACACTAGGAATTGAGCCTTTTCCAGGTCATAGGATGCAATCACATAATTCCCGTATCACATTATGTCTCAACATGCCTTATAAAGGCTCATAATCTTTTTTTTCTGAACCATGCGTGCCTCCTTCTTTATTAATGCCAAAATAGAGTACAACTCTTACAATGTTGAGAAGCTATCAACTGTATATAAAATAAATAAAGAAGGAAACTATCTATACATACTCATTATATCACGTATACATATAGACCATACCCCTTTGGGATCACACAATGTCTAAGAAAAGGTTCTTCTATTCCTCTCATTCCAGATTTTATAAATGAGGAAGAAAGAAGCAGACTTAGCTCTCTTATTAAGGAAAAGAATATCTTCAAGGCAAGTAGGAGCATGACCGAAATTTAGGGTAAAAAGAGTTCAAAGTTTAGAGCAGTAACTGCAGGAGAAGAACAGATGTTGACCGTCTTCCACATCATTCCAACACATGTAGCACATAGAAGGGAATTTAAAAGCAAATTTCTTCAAGATATCATGAGAAGGTAATTGTTGAAGGTAACATTTCCACAAAAATATAGAAATATTTCTAGGAATCCAACTACTCCAGATATCAGCCATCCAATGTAGATTCTGGGTAATAGTCCTACAAAGATTCTAACAGTCTTTCAACAACAGATTATCCTTACCATTAATGAGAATACAGTCCTTAGAAGTCACACTGGGAACAAAAAGATTCTTAAGAATCTAAAGAACTTTATCACCACCACATATGCTATCAGGTTTAAACCATTTACCATCACTTAAGCAAGCATCCACATGGCAATCACCACCTTTCCCAAGCCTATACTTGAATTGAGTATCAACATGGTCGGCTAGATAAGTACCTTCACCACACCATGGATCCTTCCAAAGCAAGAAGCATGAACCGTTTCCCAAATTAAAGTTCACATGATGTAGAAGAGTGACTCTATGTTTGAGCAATATCTTCCAAAGTCAAGAGTCATAGGGCTTAGACTTAACAGACCAGATAGAATCATACAAAAGGTATTTGCCATGAAGCCATTTAACCCACAAAGTATTCTTATCACAAGCAATGTCCCAGAGATTTTTAATGATTCCTGCAGTAGCCCAATCCCTAATACATCAAATGCCAAGACCACCTTCAACTTTAGGTTTACAGATTTGGGACCAAGAGATCAGGTGAATGTATTTCTTGTCATCAATGTCACCCCAAATGAAGGTCCTAAATATTCTCCGCAGCTCATTGATCACTGAACTAGGAAGAGGGAAACTAGCAGACCAAAAGATATGATAGGAAGACCGAGTAGAGATAACTAACTCAATCTTTCATGCCATAGAAAGGAGTCTACATTTCCAAGAATCCAATTTAGACAAGACTTTATCAAGGATAGGACTGCACATAGCCTTAGTTAATCTTCCAGTAAAAAGCAGAAGACCAAGGTAAGTAACTGGAAAACATTTAATCTCAATGTCCAGAATACAAGAAATATCCTCAGAACAGCTACCAAGGCTAACGAACAACTGGCTCTTTACAATATTTAAGTTGAGGTCAGAGATAGCAGCAAATGAGTTAAGGATTTTTTTAATAGCATGATCATACTCTGGATCATCTTTTGAGAATAAAAGTAAGTCATCTGTGAAGATAATATGAGAGACACTAGCCTTATCACTCATAAGAGGCAAGAAGTTCTTACACTGAATCTCATAATTGGTAATGGATGACAATCCGTGTATAGCCATAACAAACATATAAGGTGAAATAGGGTCACCTTGTTTGTTTGATGTAGTAAAAGGAGTAGAAGGAGATCCATTAACAAGAATGTGATAGGAAGTAAAGGAGAAACAAACTTCAATCCAATTAAGCCAGCAACTCAAAAATCCCATGATCTTCATAATTAATAGAATATACTCCATGCTGACAGAATCATAAGCCTTAGAAAGGTCGGCTTTGATACACATGTTACTGCTATTCTTCTTATAAAAGGAGCTCTGGACTTCATTTGCAAGGAGGATGGCATTCCCAATCCTTCTACCATGGATAAAGGCATGCTGAATACAATCAATAAGATCTGGTATAATAAGCTTCAATCTATTTTCCAGAACCTTTGTTACCACTTTGTAGATAAAATTAGAAAGGGAATCATGTCTAAATTCCTTTAAGGAGTTACCAATCTTCAATTTAAGGATCAGAGTAATGAAAATTCTATTACATTCCTTGATAAGCTTACCATTGCAGAAGAAATTAAGGACAACATCTGTTACATCATTACCAACAATATCCCAATAGGAGATGAAAAATTTAGTGTTATACCCATTCCGGTCTAGAGCCTTTCCTTCTTCATTCTCAACACATTATTTTTACCCTCCTCATGAGTTACCCATCTCTTAAGATCAGTCTTCTGATCACAGTTAAGAGTAGGCAACCTTCATTATGTTTTCCACATAATAGAAGACGAATTACTAGAATTGAACAAATTAGAATAGAAATTGATCATATGCTCAGAAATAAGCTTTAGATCAATGCAGGGGGGGATCATTGATGTTCAATAGATATATACATTAGTAAGTCGCCTCGTCTTCAAAGAAGTATTAAAGAATTTAGAATTCTTGTTTCCTTCTTTAAGCCATTGCACCCTTGATTTCAGTTTATAAAGCCTTTCTTCATTCAGGAAGGCATTGTTTGCTTTGGTTCTAGCTGTTCTTAATTCATTCTGAAGTTCTAGATTATCTAGACTTTTATCAACTTTTTCTTGCAAGGAAATAGCAATAGCTTCGAGGGATCTAGCCTGAGTATGAAGATTACCCACAACTTCTCTATTCCATTTAGAGAGAGAAACTCTGAGTTTATTGAGTTTGGAATAGAGTATGTACATAGGCGCATCCTAAGCATCCATACACCAGACACTTCCAACAACCTCATGAAAACTGTCAATAGATACCCATGAGTTGATGAATTTGAAAGGAGTTGGGGACCTCTTACTAGAGAAGAAATGCAACTTCAAAATCTTATGATCACTAGTGGATGAGGAAGTCACCTCACTCCAGGCACCCTTAAAGGAAGATAGAAAATCAATGTTGCAAAGAATCATGTCAATCTTTGAAAAGGTGCTAACCCCGTTCTTACTATGACTATCCCACGTAAAGAAGAAACCCTTTGTGGGCATTTCTAACAAGCCAGCAGACTCCAAGACCTCATTAAAATCCCTCATACTAACTTGTGAAGGTGGATGCTTACCTATTTTATCACTTAGGAAGCGAATCACATTAAAGTCCCCAATAAGGCACCATGGAATAGAGCAGGAAACAAACAACATTCTGAGATCATCCCATAGCTTCTTCCTTTCATTGTTGCCATTAACACCATAAATGGCAGATAGAAAGAAGGAATGTTCCTGTAAAGTAACCTTACAGTGGATTACTTGGTCAGAATTATAGCATGGCAAGATAATGATATTTTTATTCTTCCAAAGGATTATAATTCTAACATAGGAATAAAAGCCATCATTCATGATGAGACTAGAACCTTCCCAAACAGAACTAACACATCCAAGAACATCCATAGGTTGTAATTTGATTTCAAGGATAATGAAGATATCAACCCCCAACCTATCAATGATATCCTGGATACATGCATATTTATTCCCAGCATCCCTAACATTCCAAGATACCACAGTGAAAGAGCTATCCATTAGAAATAAAGAAAGGCGAGACATCACCTTCATCCATCATAGAATGAATAAACTCTTCATTCTCAACATTAGAGTCAAGTATAGAAAACCTGTTAGGAGAAAACTCACTAACTCTAGTGCATGGATTAGTACTCTTCAAGAGGCACATAGGAGGTGATCTGGATTTCTTTCACTGCACCATCCAACCCTCAGAATTATTAGCAACATGAGTATACACAGATGGCCCTGAAACTTCAAGAATCACCATTGGAGTTTGAGAATATGGCTCACTCGTCATCACTTTAGAAGAAGACAAAGGATCAATAGAGGAAGTAATAGTAGATGAGTTTTGTCCAAGAGGAACATTCCCAGCAGCCGGGACCCATGTTCTCCTAACCGATTTATTCTTCTTCGACTAGTTTCCCTTCTCCATTCTTGGAACATCAGACCATGAAAAGGTTTCATGTCCGAAATTACCACAATTAAGACAACGAGAAGGTTCCCACTCATATTCAAACCTGACTACATATTCCACACCATCATCACTAACAATGGGAAGGGATTTAGGAAAGGAAGAATCCACCAAGACCAATACCTGCATTTTGGCAAATTCCAACTGTTTGAAGGAAGCAGTAGGTGCATCGATAGCAATTGGTTTGCCAAGAACTGAGCCAATTCGATTGAACATTTCTTCATCCCACAATTCAATAGGAAGATCAAACATTCTGATCCATATCGGAATCTCAGCTAGCTTCAGTTTCTCCATGGTGTCCCCCCTCTCCCATTTCTTGATGATTAGAGGCTTCCCGACTACGAACCATGGGCCGCCTTCCACAACAGTATTCAAATCTTTAACATTAGAGAAAGAGACTAGGAAAAACCCCTTCCCTCGAGAACAAATATCAATCTAGCCCTTCACCTTCCAGATATGTGCTAGGTGAGCCACCAGTGTCGACCAATGTAGTTTAAGGATGATCACATAACCTGCCACCGCTAAGATCCACTTCTCAACATTCCACTCGGTAATTTGCTTCGGGTAGATCAATTTACCTTCAACCAGGTTTACCTCTAGCTTCTGCAATTTAGGCGAATCATATACCAGCTTCGAGGCAAACATATCTAACCATGCCCTAACCTCTGAAGCAACCACGATGGACGACAATTTCAAGGCTCCAGGGTTTGTAGTTCATGGACCAGGAGCTGGAACCCGAGCATGATTGATAGCCTCCATACTCACCACTAGATGTCTTGAGTCCACTAATAGCTCCCCGACCGTCCTTGGCTCCTCTGCCATTGCCCTCGAGGACTCCATCATGGTCACCCTTCCAGTCACCACTTCCACGCTCTGGTTTGAACATGCCATCATTTTTTGATTCCTTGCATGTTCATAAATGCTCATAATCATCACTTGTGTCACATCACATACATCATATCATTTACTAGCTACGACATCAACATTCCTTTACCTGCATGGTTACGATCACACAAGTAGGAGAGAGAAAATATAATCACATGCCATTCATCTAAATAACCTCAACAAGTATATTATACCCTAGGATTAGGGTTAGGGTTTCACACACATAACTCATTAGGGTTTCATTGCATTATTCAATCACTAAACCCTAGTTTAATCACCTCCCACATGTTTGGAGTGTATTAAGGCTAAACATTTTGATTATGATTATCACTCACCTTCACATCAACATGTAGGGATTAACTCATGGTGTATTGACTTCTTTAGGTCAGGGAGCATAGCGACCATGATCCACTTGTAGTGGCCATGTGCCACAACCCACCTAGCTAAGCATGTGTCTAACCCATCATCAAACATGGGTCTCAACCGACCATCAAAACAGATGTCTTGACCAAAACACAACATCAACCGAAACATGTGTAGCAACCCTTAGGTATTACGATCATAAACCCATTAGGGTTAGAGTTGCAACTTCTATCAAAGGTCTCAACATGTGTAGTGACATGCTACACATCACCAATTAGCCAAACCCATCCAAGGCTCATGTCACAGCCGATACCAAAATAAGATTAACAACCAGCCTAGCCAAAACAGACGTGCAACCAACATGGCACAAGTGTAATGACTTGTTACACATGGGGCATGCGTTTTGACCGAAACCAAAACCAAGCACACCGACCATCACCCGAGATCAACATGTTTTAACCGAAACTAAATCAAAGGTGTAGCAACCAACAAGGTCAAGCTACCACCACAAAACTTAACCATCCTTAAAATAGAGATAAACCATGATCATAACAGGTGGTAAACATCAAGGGCACTGAGAACTACCAAGGAGGGAAAACTCCATGCAAGATAATCACCAAAACCCTAAAACATGTACCATATAAATCACCATAAAGGAACCTTGTTAAGAGAGATAAAACTCACATTGAACGCATGCAAAAAGGAGCCAAAACTCCATGCTACACCAAGGTACTCAAACCACATGCATGTTGATAGCAATCCTAGATCATAGGCAGCAGAAAACCATCCATCTCATAATCATCTCAAAACCGGGTACCATGATTAGGGTTTATGGAAAGGAGCAAATCACATAAGATTATCATCAAGACTTAATCCCTAAATCATGATAACATTACCTATAATGTTAAGATCATGTTTTAGAGATTATAATAGCAACATGCAAGCATTATTACAGTGCAAAAACAAAAGAGGGAAAAGTTATATAACCCGCCTTATGTAGAGATTAAGTTCCAAGCCAGAAGCTCCAAGAGAAAAGAAGATCCTCCAATAAAGATAAGAACCTCAGGCACAAGATCTCCTCCAATGAGAAGAACACCATGGTCAAAGGATTGCCCAAGAAAAGAGGGAAACAACCCTGGGCCAAACAATAAGAAGAAAGAAGAGAGCTTCTTCTCACATAAGTACCACCATGGTCAAACCATAGTCTCTGACTTTTGTGAGGGCAATATATTCAAGATAGACACCATGGTTTTAGACAAGAAAAGAGAAGAAGGAAGGTAGGGTTCCAAAAGAAAAATGTGTTCAAGGAGATAGAACCACTTACCAAGAAGAGAAACCACCAAGAATCACCACAAGGAAGGTGATCACGCCAATGATACCACATGCAAGGTTGCTCGGCCACTGAAGCCCCAAGATCAGTCCTTCTTTGCTCCTAAAATCTCCAAGGATGAACACGAGAGAGCGGATAAGAAGGAGGGCCAAAAAGATTGCTTGTGTGAAGAAGAGAGGGGTTATATACTAAAGGGAAGAGAGAAGTAATGCAGGTTTGAGGTGTCAACACATGAGAGCACCAAAGGGATACTTTTCCACCAAGGAAACATGCATAAAACCACTAAACACATGCATGCAACATATGATGATACAACCTAGGTGGGGTATCGACCCCTTGGTCACTAAACACACCAAGGGTCGAGACAAAATAAGGTGTAGCAACCACCACACAAAGATCACCACCAAACATAACATGGTCGAAACACATCACTAGAAGACAAACCATTTCAATCAAACAACCTATAGATCACCAAGGTCAAAAAAAAATATCACCTATGGTAGGTGTTGCGGTCACAATGCTCATCCAAGAGTGGTGTTGCGGCCAAAACACTCACAAACCCTAGCAAATTTGATACTCAACAACAAGGCAACTCAAGCAAAACCCTGACCTACCATGGGTTGTCACATCACCAACCATGGTCCAAGCAAAGCACCCATAGCATCATTCTCTCTCTCATGATTCTAAAGAAAAATAAACACACTCTATATGTGACAATTACAAGATAACCCCTCAACATGGGTAAATTACAATTTGGTCCAAAGCAAGCAAACATGGTTCAAACATCAACCAAACTGGACCAAACAGAAAACATAGATAAGTCACATGTTCTAAAACATATCAAGGGATTAGATTAAAGTTATAAGCATATAATCAAGAAAAGAAAATAAGGTTAGACCAAAATCTAGATCAGGGGTCTTACAAATATAATTAGATTTTAGGCTCATCACCATTATATCTATCATATTATTACAACATTATTACCAACTTTCATTAAAGCAATTCCTATTTTACAAAAAGAGTTACCCTATATTATTATGCATGAATTTACATAGTTTACTTATTTAACCTATTTAGTCCATTAATTTAATATTTATTTAGATAATGGTACATTATCCATATTGTGGATATGAAAACTAAAATTGTTATTCCAGTTTATGTGTTAAGCACGTTATACCTCCCATTAGACACATCTTAGGCACTACGTGTATATTAGAGAACTATGAAATATGTTTGGCATATTTAATAAGTTTTCTTACATAATAAGCATCTTTTAGGTTATTAGGTCCATGTATTCATCTCATCATAATATAAGGGTTGATAAGAGTCAAAATTTTAAGATTTGGGAAAATTACAACACTCCACCCTTAAAGAGCATTTCATCCCCAAAATACAACCTTATTTACTTTAATAACCAACTTATACCCACCCCTTAATGAGTTTTAACCAAAATAAGAAAACTAAAAAATTCTTAAAGATATTAGGGTTGCATATACATCTTCTAGTAATGAATACTTTAGGTGTATATGTTGTTCATAGATCATGCTTCCAACTAACAAGACATATCCACTTAGATTTGAGTTTTAGGTCCTTGTGTTCTAACCCAATAACCCTAAGATTTGCATGATAATCCAAAAAGTCACTAGATACATCCTTATACAACTTAAGGGAGAGTAAAGATAGGCCAACCAAACCTTTTAGCACAAGAATCATTTTTCTAGTTGTCACTTCAACTCAAGACTAGGGTTTAAGAGTTCTATGATCACTAACTCTAGGGGTTATATATCAAGACATCATACATCTACTTGTTGTGACCTAGTTCAAGAAAACCTCAATAAAATCTCAAAAACCTTTTTTGTACATATAATAACGTAAAGAAAGTAAATTTATGTCAAAACTCACTATGAAATAAAACTGAAGATAGGGCCCAAATTTAATTCAAGGCCCAAGTCACAATTTCCATTTAAGATATCCTTATCATACTACTTCAACATCCTTATTACGTAACTCCATCCTCAAGTAAAACCTAATAATATCCAAAGATGCATGCCATAAGTATCCTACATCACAAGGTATGAGCAACTAGAGTCTCATCACATTAGGGATAATAGCTTAAGATCCTCCTATGTATTTCATCACTTCCAATATACTTCATTGAGCATATCATATAGAGTAAACATATCATCTAGGATTTTCACACAAGGTAAGGGCTCTATAAGGAACTTATGGGACAAAATAGGAAACCTAAGGGAGACAAAATTGAAAGAATCATAATCCTACTACTATGGTTCTGATACCATCTTTATGGAGTGGGACCTAAGAGGGGATTCAACCCCTACTCAATTTGAGGAATAAACCCATCTAAAGCAAAGATACTAACAAGTGTGTTGGAATAGGTTTTATTTTTTCATTTCCCAAAAGAATGGTATTCAAGACCAAAGTATAGCAGTGGATATAAAAAGACAATATTCAATTTGAAAGGTTACATAATATTGTTCCACTTACAGTTTAAGTGAAAGAAACAACTTTGGGATCCAAGAAGAGGGATATCCAAACTATCTCAAGTCTATCTCCTGGAGTCAACTCCACTATGCCAGGTCTATGTCATCATGTCAAGCCTTCCATGTTCATTCACCTAAGGGGTTAAAAGGATACCCCACAAGAGAAGACAAAATGGAAGTTGTTAACATAAAATATAGTATGTGCATAAACATATGGATTGAGAAATATAAGGAAAATAGGGTCAAAAATATAAAATGGTATCCCGTACAAGAGAAAAAGGTGTCATCCAATTGGATATAAAAAGAACATTACTTTCAACAAGACAATAAACAACAATTACACTTGCCATTAATAGCAAATAAGATGTGGCACACAAGCACAATCACATAATTTGGGGCACAAAACGCATCATCATTAATATTTAACTTGCATTCCAGTGAGATAAACACATCACTAGTGTAAATATAAATTCAATGTCGGTTAGGGAAAAATCCATAACCAGATAGAGAATGACGTACTGTCAAACTCCCAAATATATATCAGGTTGAAAGGCTCACCTTGGTTGGAAAGGCTCTCCCATATGTATAAGATGAGTGGAAAGGCACACTCGGTAGGAAATAGAACCCAACAAAACCCAAACATTATAGAGATATTGAATCACAGAGCACGCATAACATAGAGGCTAGTGAAAGTTCTATCATATGTATAGAATTAATGAGATTTCCATCAAACAAATAGGCAATATGAAACATACACCACATAAGTGGGAAAATTAGTTCATATACGCAATTATGGTTTCATAATGAATAAAAGTAAAAATTTATAGTCAAAAGGAATATCAAACAAAAGATTCATATCATCTAACTCACATGAGTCATCCTCTTAGAGGAGAAAGAGAAAAGTGTATAGGGTAGCATGTCCAAAGGACCAAGAGAGTGACAATCATGGGTAATTTCTAAATATAGAAGTAAGGGATTCAACATACATAAAGATAGAGTAAAATTAGGTTAAGTGTTCAATGTGTATAATAGAATACAACATACCTCATATCAGGTCTACATATGTCTAGGTCAACCGTAGGTCCAATTCATGGTCTTCAAAACACCTATTAAACATATTGTATGGAGTTAGGTTCAGGCTCACATTAGTGACATAAACCCTAAAAACAAAGTTTGTATTATTGTTGAATTAAGTTATCAATACCATATCATCTTGTAGATTATATTTTACTGAGTTCATAATATATTTTACTTTATTTATCTAATTTTCACGTTATTAGTTATAAATATTAGAAATTATATCCAATTAGAAAAATCCATAAAATCCACATTTTATATAATATTGGAACTAGGTGATGAAACTATTAGATAGATAATACAAAATTGATTCAATACATATTTTATTTTATCCTTTTGAGCTATAATTAATTTCTATAGATTTTAGAACAATCAACCAATTGGAAAACTTCATAAAGCAACATATATAACATATCCATTCAATTGAAAACAATTGAGATGCAAATATAAGAATTAAACACAAGACCCCCTACCCGCTCAATTCCATGTACAACCAACAAAATAAGTCTCAACCTTAATTACTAAAATACCCCTCAGAGGTGCATCACAAAATGGGGACAATCCTAAACTTTTGCTTGTTAGTATTTTCTCCCGTTTTGATGTGGAACTCGTAGAGATGGATACCATCCATGAGTTCATTCTTAGAACCAAACACCTCATTATGGTGAAAAGAAACAAGCATCCACCTCAAAAGAGATTTCTTTGTCTCTTGCTAGCCTAAAAAAGACAAACTACGGGTGGTAGTGCAACCAAAGAAAATGATGGAACCAAATGCCACCATGACCAACAGTGAGCAGAAATAGAGAAAGTTAAATCAAAGAAGAAAAATTAAAATCCAGGTAGAGAAATTACTTGGAGAGTCTCTAGTGAAGGCAGCAAAGGAGCAAATTGGTTTGATGGTGGTTGGAAACACATTCATTGTCCATGGACTCCAACGAAGAGGTAAAAAGGGTAAAACACATACCACGCCTTTCTTGGAGAATTGAAGGTATGTGAAGCTTTACAAGGGACCCTAGAAGTATTCTAGGTGGTAAAACACATACCATGCCTTTCTTGGAGAATTGAAGGTATGTGAAGCTTTACAAGGGACCCTAGAAGTATTCTAGGTGGTTTGCGAGAGGCTTGATGAATCCTCCAGATTCATCATTATAGTCGCCAATTCTAAGGATTTTGTGGCGCATATCGACTGATCTACCCTCACTTTGGGTTTACTTTAAGTATTATTTCAGTCTCGTGTAAATAATGCATTACTAGCTCAAATAACCCTAGTTTCCATCTTATTTGATTTCATTTTCACATTCTATCTCCTCTGCAGATCATCCTCAACTATCACCAACGGTCAGGACCCCTACAACACTAACTCTAGCGGTCTCAAGACCGTTTGAGCCCATGCGGTCTCAAGACCGTTTGAGCCCACGCGGTCTCAAGACCGTTTGAGTCCATGCGGTCTCAAGACCGTTTGAACCCATGCGGTCTCAAGACCGTTTGAGTCCATGCGGTCTCAAGACCGTTTGAGCCCATGCGGTCTCAAGACCGTTTGAGCCCATGCGGTCTCAAGACCGTTTGAACCCATGCGGTCTCAAGACCGTTTGAGCCCATGCGGTCTCAAGACCGTTTGAGCCCATGCGGTCTCAAGATCGTTTGAGCCCATGCGGTCTCAAGATCGTTTGAGCCCATGCGGTCTCAAGACCGTTTGAGCCCATGCGGTCTCAAGACCGTTTGAGCCCATGCGGTCTCAAGACCGTTTGCTGCTGCATGAAGACCATGAGCATTATTCACGTGAAGACTATTGTACGCAAACCACATGGAGCATCGCTTGAAAACCGTTTGGTTTAATTACATGAAAACTGTTTTCTGCTTGTGAACGTGAAGAACTGAATGGATAAGCTGCTGATTAAGCTAGGCGTGAAGACCGTTCGAACAAGATTCCTTGCAAACCGTTTGCTCTAGAATGAATGAAAGACCATGCATGCAAAAGCAAATTGCAAGAAATCGAATGGGCATGTATACGTGAAAGACCATCAGGAAAAGTCAAAACCAAGCAAAGACCGTTTGCTTATTATTTGAATATGAAAACCAAATTGATAAGACCGTGAAGCTTTCTTGCTTGCAAACCACGTGAGGTTATTATATTGATTTCCAAAGAGAAGGGATCCCACGCATGAATGACCATGCTGCTCGAAACTGTTTGAAATAATTTACTCACGTATCAGCTATTCACGAGAAGAAGGAGCATTCCAATGAGCAAACCGCATGGCCATTGCCACGTGAAACCGTATGGAATAACCGCTACGTGAACCGCATGAAGCGCTGAGAAGCGAAGACCGTTTGCCTACAGGCATGAAGACCGCATGCACGTGAATGAGGCCAGCAGCTATCGTGCCCCACGTGAATTTGCGACCGGTTGCTGATTTGAGAAGTAAACCGCATGGCCAACTACTATGCAAGACCGCATGGAGCGCTGAAGTAGCAAACCGCATGGAGTATTTGCCATGCAAACCGCATGAGAAAATTGCGGAGTAAACCGCATAAGAAACCAGACCGCATGGGCACTAGGATGTGAGACTGCATGAGGCAGCCGCTAGGAAATCAAGACCGCATGGATTGAAAAGCAAAAGGACAAGACCGTGAGGAGGCCCGTGTTTTACAAGACCGCATGGATTTGCATGCTACCAAACCGTTTAGAATAAAAAGCAAACCGCATGAAGGACCGCATGAAGGACCGCATGAAGCAAATAGAGAGACCGCATGAAAGACCGCATGAAGCAAATAGAGAGACCGCATGAAGGACCGCATGAAGGACCGCATGAAGCAAATTGCGAAACCGCATGAGAATTTACATACCAAACCGCATGGACCCAAGGACACGCACAAGGTGTGACTCCTTGGCCTAAGATATTTTGGCAAGCCTATAAATAGAAGGGTAGAGGCACGGTCTTGAGGATCCCATCTCACTACGGCCCAAGGCTGCCGGACTGGGACCAGTCCGGAACGCTTCCAGATTGCCCGAGCACCGTTTCCGACCAAACTTCACCCACAGCCTCAGAATCCCATCCTGAGTCCAGATCCGGTGAGCAGCCAGTCCGGGCACAGATCTAGTAGGCTGTTCCATCACCATCTCACCATTGCTCACACCATAGCTCCACCTCATCCTACTCTTGCTATTCCGAAGGTTGACCCGAAGATCGAGGCGGAGAAACGGACGACATCGACCACGACGGAGCAGTCCTGGAGACTGCGACGATCTACACCGGGCTGTCACAGATCTACTCTTCTGCTCCGACGATGCTTTCTTTCTCTCTCTTCTCTTTCTTTGTTGCTCCCTCTATGAGGAGCGAGTAGTTCCATCCACTGGGGTGCGGGGACTAGCCCGGTTGCCCGTGTTTTGTATCTTGTACTAAAAAGATGTTATCATTCTGTTTCAATACTAAATCATTTCATACATGCTTGAATGTTGGCCGCGTTCTTGTATGCATCTATTGTCTTTCGTTGTGGTTTGTCTACGACCGCTCTTGAGACTCGAATACCGATTTAGTTTTGGTTTCTGGTGCGTGTATCCACCGCACACCCGTTTCGGTATCTAGGAACGCTTTCTAAGGAGTGGAGTAAACTCACCTCCATCGTTGTACTTTTATACTATGAAATGGAATCAGTTGACGTACAAAAGTGTGACCTTGACAGGTCGAGGAACACACTCTGAGGAGAGAGTGGTGCAAGGTACTTGACCATTCGTTCGGGAATGGCTGACGTTGCAACACTCTCACGTTTCTCGTAGCTATATCCTCGAAAGAGGGATAGTCTATAAGGATACTAATCGATTTGGTAATTATCGCTCACTTGTTAGTTCTCCGATGCACGTTTCACGAGGTTGAGTAAGATTTTCTCTTCGGAGAATACATATCTTCATTGACACGTAGATACGTACCGGATGAGAGTTACTCAACCCGTGAAGGATGTATGCATTACTCTTGTCCTATAAGACATCAGTATTGTACAACATCCATGTGTGTCCTGCTTACAAGTCTTGCTACGTTTGGTACAAGTACAATTCATGTGTAGTGGTGGTGAATACCCGCATCACCCCAGTGATCCATCATCATCTGCCAATCTTAGTTTTTAATCCTTAAACTAGGTTTTATTCTTGCCTTTACTTTTGCATGTTTTAGGTTAAATAACTCAAATCAAACTTCTAGTCTTAGATGATTAACTTAGATCGATACGAAACAAGAAAAAGACACTCAGATTCTTAACGTTGTCCTTTGGGTTCGATCCTAAATATGTACTATGATAAGGCTTCCACACTCTTGTGGGGTTGGAGCATTTATCTAGCACCAGTTGTAGGTAAACCTAGAGAGAACATCAACTCCCTAGGGTTTTTGGTGCATATTAGGACTTCCATTGGAAGAGTATTCTTTTGGTGTAAGTTCTAGCTCCATCAAAAAATGGTGTCGTTGCCGGGGACAACGGTATAAGAATCGTCTTTTTCAAATTTTGTGTCGATTTAGGTTTCTCTAGGGTTTTCTTTTTCTTTTCAAAAACCTAAAAAGTACAGAACTTAATCTTGTATATCATCTTGGATTTGAAGTGGTTGGTCAAAGTTGATAAACTCTTTCTTCGATTTCAGGAACCAATTCTCTTCAAAATGAAGCAGTCAGTGCCACCAGCCAATAGTTGTCAATTCTGTGGCGACTATTCTCATGCATCGATCAACTGTTTCAATGTTCATCCTCTCTACGTGATGGCCTTGCGTCAAGTAATCATGAATCAGATAGCTGGAAAACTCAAAGCAGCATCTTCATGCAACTATGGATATAATGCAAGTTATAGTTCATATCACCCTGGAAGCTACTATGAAAAACCTAACTATGGTGGTTTTCAAGGTGTGGACTGCAATGTAGGAAGGATCCTGGAAAACAACGCAAATCAATACTATGATGAGGAAGGCTATTATTGTGATCAACTCAACAGGTGCGGTAAAGAGCCTTTACACAAAGATCCACACACATCGATGGAAGAACTACGAGCTTTACAGTTATCAGTGGCCCAACAACTAGCGGATCAGACAGCCGCGACCAAGAAGTTGATAGCCTACCTTAATCAACTTACGCAACTTGTCAACGCTCCTGAGCAACATTAAGAACAACCACAAAATTCAACTAAGCTCATTCCTGGTTCATATGTAGATTACAATGATGATTACGATATCATGTGGGAGGTGCCTTCCAATGATCAGCATGCATCGGTGCAAAATGGGGAATTACCCTCTGAGTTAATGACTGAATTCAAGGATGACCCCTTCGCAACATCGCAAGAAAAAGAATCATTTTCTGAGCCAAGGTTTGACTCGGATAATGAAAAATGCACTATGCTCTTAGATGAAAGAATGAGCACCCAATCTGAAGATTTTCTACAATTGGATGATAAACTGGGGATAAATTTAGGTGTCTGGCCATCTTCTCCCATAGACCCTGATCAAACCATACAGATTGAGGGGCAATCAGCAATGATTGACTCCTTATATGACAAATATTCCTCGACTGCAACCATCTTGTCATCAAATTCCAATGAAGAAAGGTCTACGCTACAAGAACCCTATACTCCTTCACAGTCAGACATAGATGAATATGAGACTGATTCAGATAAGGAGACATCTTTTACGCAAGAGACTCAAATGACTCCATTGCTGGAGCAGGATCCGATTTGGCCTTATGAAGAAATCCCTGACCATTCGGTCGATCTAGAAACAAACCTAGAGGATGGGACTGATCAAGATCTTGATTCAGGGACGGACCACATTACCCTCACCGACCCTGATGATGATGAAGGAAAATCATGGGGAGATGATGAATCTCATGATGACGAATCTACGACCAATCCTTTTCATGAGATGATGTTACCAGAGTTACCGCCACTACAAGAAGTCCAGTCGAAGTCAGTCCTCCAACAAGAGCATGATCTTTCTATTGAATCTCCTTCTAGTCACTTGAATGAGACAATAGTGCAATATGAAGAGGAACATGAGCCATCTCTTGACTTTAGAACGGACTACAGTTTTACTGTGAACTCTTATAATGTCCCTTGGGAAGACAACAAGTCGCAAACCTATCCCTCTATAGTCACACACCCCTCTGAAGAAGCCCCTCCTGATATTCAAGAAACTGAGATGCTTCCATTACCTGAGCTAGATTCCATTCCTCCTATAGAAACTCCTTCCGAGCACTCAATAGAATCGGAGGAGTGTTGTGAAGAAGAACTAGAACAACAACTTAACTCAGAAATGGTATACACCAGTCCCAATACTGAAGAAATAGGTTCATCAGGGAATTTTAACCCTCAAACCAACATGTCATGGACTAATCCCTCCCATGAAGAGAAATCATTGGAACTTCTATCTCAAGATCCCATGAATCCCTTACACGAGCAAGAGTTCGTTTCACCAATCAAATCCTCTTCTAGTTACTTGGATGAGCTAAGGATGTTCTACGAGGAAAATTCTGAACAAAACCTTGAAAAAAGGAACGACGCTCTTACCAATTTCAGCATTGATAAAGATGATGATACTTCTCAAAATAACTTCTCTAATGAAGAAAAGTCATCCTGGCTACCATATCCCACACAAGAAAAGCCAGGTGACGAAATGAAGCCGGAACCGGATCCACCACCTGACCCTAGATAGAAGGAAGTTCAAGTAGCCGACCCTCAATCAACTGCCCAAGATTTTGAAGAAAGTAGTTTTACTTTGAACTTCGAGGGCGAGCCACAACTGGAGGGCACAAGAGGGCATAACCTTGATTTCTCGCATAGTCCCCCAGTTTCGACTGCTTATATTTCACCTCCCTCGTTGACGGGGGAAGGTCTCTGGATTCTTCTAGACGGACAACGAGGCAAAAGAAACGTGCATCCAAGTCGTCCAGAAGACTCGTTTGAGTTGCCTCAACTTCCCAGCCAACAAGTTGTTCAGACCACTTCCTCGTTCTCAACACCAGCCATCACGAGATATCTTTGTCGGATCTTCTTCCAACTACGAGGACCGCCTGGTTAACACTGCTCAACCCTTCCCCTCCATCTTGAACCTGGTATTTGCTCAGAAATGGGCAAATTCATAAGTTCAAGGTGGAGGGCGGGTGGTATGACTTTCACTCCACCCTCTATCTTTATTGCTTCGTGCTTTTCCATTCCAGTTTCTTTTTCGTAATTTTTTCCGCCTTTTTGTTAGTTTCCTAAAAATAAAGCCTTTATCTAGTCGGCTTTTGTTTTGCAAATCTGTGATCATCACCTCTTTTGCGTTGCAAAATTCCTAGAAAAGAATACTTAAAACTAGCCAATGCGTGTTTTTCATTTTGATTTGTCTATGAATCCTAATGTTATATCTCAAACAGGAAAAGATGATACACTTCAATAAAGCTGAGATAGATCAAATACATCACGCCTTTATCTGATTAATGGATATGTTGTATGAATTTCTCATTTGATGTTTCATCATGTCTCTTTTGGAGCAGAGTGTGATGGAGAATAGAGACCCGTCGCATGGAATCGCTAAGCAAACTGCATCATGATCCGAACTCTCTTCTACACTTCTTCCTTCATTTTCATACCCCTCTGTTCATTAACCATGCCAAAGTTTTAAGTTCGGTGTGGCACACCACACTCCTTCCTAGTGAAAACTAGAACATTTCCGAACTTTAAGTTCGGTGTGGTAAACCACACCTCTGCAAAACTCTAAGTTCGGTGTGGTACACCAAACCTCTTTTTCCACTACCGCTTCTTCCATACCCCTCAATACATAATAGGGGCGTACCACCTTCTCATTTTGCTTCAACGAGTATACAATGATGATTGTGCACATATCGAGGTTGGCGAAAAATCTACCCCGATTCCAAAAAGAGGTCTGGCAGCCCAAATATGCAAAAATCCAAAAATACCCTTTCTCCTAAGCCAAGTGAGAATGAATAAAAGCCAGAGTGTGAATAAAAACATGAGAGTTGTGCCCTGAATAAGGATAACCGATAAAGGTCTCGCCCGGCCGGTACATTAGCTGCCCTCATAAAGGCAGATGTGTCGCGACCGGTAGTGAGATCCTAAGGATCCAAAAATAACCCCTTACCTCCTCTCAAAGAGGTAAAATAGCCAAAAGCCTTAAGCCAACCTATACACACATCTGAGTTACCTTTAGAAAAAGAATCAGGTGTAAGGCTAAGTCAACCAGAGTTGTGCATAAATCATTCAAAGTATATCGATGAGTCAACTATTAATAAGAGTCTTGATTCAATCAAAGGAGAGACTCTTATCTTTTGATCATACCCCCATTCTCTCCTCTTTCAACACCAGTGACAGATCATATGCTTTTTGTTGATTTTGTGGGTCTGTTCAAAGTCTCATATACTCTTTAACATGACTGATATGACAGAGAATGAGAAGGAAATACTTCAACAAAATGAACTCAGAAATGAGGATATCATAAGACGTATTTCGTGATCTAAGGAAGCTCTAATGTTGTATCGATCTGAGCCATGAACAAAATTATAATATGACATAAGGATGAGGCAAACACGAGATGAAAAATTTCATTGGCGACTATTTTAAGTTTTCCGTTTCTCGGGACGAGCAACACTTAAGTTCGGTGTGGTGATGAATCTTCCAGACTCATCCTCTGTCACCAATTCAAAGTTTTTTTGACGTTTTTTTGACATTTTTACCCTAATTTTTGTTTTCGCCTCATTTTCCTTTTCTCTTTTTTTGTGAAAATTATGACACTTGCACGAAGGTGAGGTAATTACGAGACCAACTGCATGCGTTTTGGCGACTGCCTTGGGCTTTTTCGTTCCTCGGGACGAGCAACGCTTAAGTTCGGTGTGGTGATGAATCCTCCAGATTCATCATTATAGTCGCCAATTCTAAGGATTTTGTGGCGCATATCGACTGATCTACCCTCACTTTGGGTTTACTTTAAGTATTATTTCAGTCTCGTGTAAATAATGCATTACTAGCTCAAATAACCCTAGTTTCCATCTTATTTGATTTCATTTTTACATTCTATATCCTCTGCAGATCATCCTCAACTATCACCAACGGTCAGGACCCCTACAACACTAACTCTAGTGGTCTCAAGACCGTTTGAGCCCATGCGGTCTCAAGACCGTTTGAGCCCATGCGGTCTCAAGACCGTTTGAGTCCATGCGGTCTCAAGACCGTTTGAACCCATGCGGTCTCAAGACCGTTTGAGTCCATGCGGTCTCAAGACCGTTTGAGCCCATGCGGTCTCAAGACCGTTTGAGCCCATGCAGTCTCAAGACCGTTTGAACCCATGCGGTCTCAAGACCGTTTGAGTCCATGCGGTCTCAAGACCGTTTGAGCCCATGCGGTCTCAAGATCGTTTGAGCCCATGCGGTCTCAAGACCGTTTGAGCCCATGCGGTCTCAAGACCGTTTGAGTCCATGCGGTCTCAAGACCGTTTGAGCCCATGCGGTCTCAAGACCGTTTGAGCCCATGCGGTCTCAAGACCGTTTGCTGCTGCATGAAGACCATGAGCATTATTCACGTGAAGACTATTGCACGCAAACCACATGGAGCAGCTCTTGAAAACCGTTTGGTTTAATTACATGAAAACTGTTTTCTGCTTGTGAACGTGAAGAACTGAATGGATAAGCTGCTGATTAAGCTAGGCGTGAAGACCGTTCGAACAAGATTCCTTGCAAACCGTTTGCTCTAGAATGAATGAAAGACCATGCATGCAAAAGCAAATTGCAAGAAATCGAATGGGCATGTATACGTGAAAGACCATCAGGAAAAGTCAAAACCAAGCAAAGACCGTTTGCTTATTATTTGAATATGAAAACCAAATTGATAAGACCGTGAAGCTTTCTTGCTTGCAAACCACGTGAGGTTATTATATTGATTTCCAAAGAGAAGGGATCCCACGCATGAATGACCATGCTACTCGAAACGGTTTGAAATAATTTACTCACGTATCAGCTATTCACGAGAAGAAGGAGCATTCCAATGAGCAAACCGCATGGCCATTGCCATGTGAAACCGTATGGAATAACCGCTACGTGAACCGCAAGAAGCGCTGAGAAGCGAAGACCGTTTGCCTACAAGCATGAAGACCGCATGCACGTGAATGAGGCCAGCAACTATCGTGCCCCACGTGAATTTGCGACCGGTTGCTGATTTGAGAAGTAAACCGCATGGCCAACTACTATGCAAGACCGCATGGAGCGCTGAAGTAGCAAACCTATTTGCCATGCAAACCGCATGAGCAAATTGCAGAGTAAACCGCATAAGCAACCAGACCGCATGGGCACTAGGATGTGAGACCGCATGAGGCAGCCGCTAGGAAATCAAGACCGCATGGATTGAAAAGCAAAAGGACAAGACCGTGAGGAGGCCCTTGTTTTACAAGACCGCATGGATTTGCATGCTACCAAACCGTTTAGAATAAAAAGCAAACCGCATGAAGGACCGCATGAAGGACCACATGAAGCAAATAGAGAGACCGCATGAAGGACCGCATGAAGCAAATAGAGAGACCGCATGAAGGACCGCATGAAGGACCGCATGAAGCAAATTGCGAAACCGCATGAGAATTTACATACCAAACCGCATGGACCCAAGGACACGCACAAGGTGTGACTCCTTGGCCTAAGATATTTTGGCAAGCCTATAAATAGAAGGGTAGAGGCATGGTCTTGAGGATACCATCTCACTACGGCCCAAGGCTGCCGGACTGGGACCAGTCCGGAACGCTGCCAGATTGCCCGAGCACCGTTTCCGACCAAACTTCACCCACAGCCTCAGAATCCCATCCTGAGTCCAGATCCGGTGAGCAGCCAGTCCGGGCGCAGATCTAGTAGGCTGTTCCATCACCATCTCACCATTGCTCACACCATAGCTCCACCTCATCCTACTCTTGCTATTCCGGAGGTTGACCCGAAGATCGAGGCGGAGAAATGGACGACATCGACCACGACGGAGCAGTCCCGGAGACTACGACGATCTACACCGGGCTGTCACAGATCTACTCTTCTGCTCCGACGATGCTTTCTTTCTCTCTCTTCTCTTTCTTTGTTGCTCCCTCTATGAGGAGCGAGTAGTTCCATCCACTGGGGTGCGGGGACTAGCCCGCTGCCCGTGTTTTGTATCTTGTACTAAAAAGATGTTATCATTCTGTTTCAATACTAAATCGTTTCATACATGCTTGAATGTTGGCCGCGTTCTTGTATGCATCTATTGTCTTTCGTTGTGGTTTGTCTACGACCGCTCTTGAGACTCGAATACCGATTTAGTTTTGGTTTCTGGTGCGTGTATCCACCGCGCACCCGTTTCGGTATCTAGGAACACTTTCTAAGGAGTGGAGTAAACTCACCTCCATCGTTGTACTTTTGTACTATGAAATGGAATCAGTTGACGTACAAAAGTGTGACCTTGACAGGTCGAGGAACACACTCTGAGGAGAGAGTGGTGCAAGGTACTTGACCATTCGTTCGGGAATGGCTGACGTTGCAACACTCTCACGTTTCTCATAGCTATATCCTCGAAAGAGGGATAGTCTATAAGGATACTAATCGATTTGGTAATTATCGCTCGCTTGTTAGTTCTCCAATGCACGTTTCACGAGGTTGAGTAAGATTTTCTCTTCGGAGACTACATATCTTCATTGACACGTAGATACGTACCGGATGAGAGTTACTCAACCCGTGAAGGATGTATGCATTACTCTTGTCCTATAAGACATCGGTATTGTACAACATCCATGTGTGTCCTGCTTACAAGTCTTGCTACGTTTGGTACAAGTACAATTCATGTGTAGTGGTGGTGAATACCCGCATCACCCCAGTGATCCATCATCATCTGCCAATCTTAGTTTTTAATCCTTAAACTAGGTTTTATTCTTGCCTTTACTTTTGCATGTTTTAGGTTAAATAACTCAAATCAAACTTCTAGTCTTAGATGATTAACTTAGATCGATACGAAACAAGAAAAAGACACTCAGATTCTTAACGTTGTCCTTTGGGTTCGATTCTAAATCTGTACTATGATAAGGCTTCCACACTCTTGTGGGGTTGGAGCATTTATCTAGCACCAGTTGTAGGTAAACCTAGAGAGAACATCAACTCCCTAGGGTTTTTGGTGCATATTAGGACTTCCATTGGAAGAGTAATCTTTTGGTGTAAGTTCTAGCTCCATCAAGGCTCCATGGTTGGGGATTGCGTGAAGAGATCTTGGTGGAAGATTAGGTTAAACAGAGGTCAAAAACCTACATCACACCTAAGGGAGGGGTTCTTGTCCCCATTGTGGTGTTCCTGATGTTGCAAGGATCCAGTTTAGGGGTTTTGTATGGTAAGAGGTGGTCAAGGTAGTAAATGGTATATGGCCAGATGTGGAACAAGGATTTTAGGGGAGTAATGGATGGCTAGGGTTTTATAACCCAAAAAACATCCAAAAAACATGGCAGAAACTCTTCAAGAAAGTGTGATGAAGATAAGAGCAAAACTATCTCTGAGATTTGGTGATTGAGGAGAGAGGGGTCATGAAAAAGGAAACACATTTATGATTTGTGAGTCTTTCGTATATAGTGTAGAGGAAGAAGACTATATATAGATTGTATGATAAAATTAACAACTGGAGATAGATCATGATTTTGAAAAAAAATTGCAATCTTAGCGTGATGAGGACTAAGATGCAAGAAAGTAGCGCATGACAATGGGAAAAAATGGAACTTGTTGAAAACCAGTTACCTCAATTCAATACTTAGAATATTAAGAATTTTAAAATGTATTTTCTTTTCTATCTTATTTGAGGGGTCCAAACAAAGTTTAATTAATACCATAAATGGAACTTAGAATTATTATCTCATTTTGTAATTTATTTCCACTTTTGAAGTCAATTAATAATTAGTTTAATATTTTTGGCCTTAACTTATATATTATTTTCTTAATGAAATTGGGACAAATAGGATTGTTAAAATAATGTGAAACTTGACAATTAAGATAATTGGGACCCAAGGATCACAACTTTACCATTACATTTGGATTTTGAGATATTCTTTTATATGTTCTAATACTATTGGATTTTAGGCTCAACACCATTATATTTGTTATATTATTAAATCATTGTTTCAACTTCTGTTAAAGTGACTCCTATTATCATCACATTGTTACTAAAAGGGTTACCCTATATTGTTATGCACCAATTTCTATATTTTAATTATCTAACCTATTTAGTCCATTAATTAAAAATACATTTTCATAATGGCACATTATCCATAATCATGGACATGAAAACTCAAATATTAATGAAAAATGAAGTATGCTTGGTACATTTAATAAGTTTTTTCTACATATTAAGCATCCTTCGGATTATTAGGCCCACATATTCATTTCATCATATAACAGTCAAAATGTTAGATTTCATTATGTTACAATGTCTCTTTAGTCATGATATTGGATATCAACTCGGTTACACATGCACTTGTTAGAGAACAACATTTATAGGATAGACCCACTTTGATAATGACACATGGAAGCCATCTCATGGCAAGTTATAGTCAATGTGACATAAATAATTGTGATCCTTAGGCTTAAAGTCACTACATCAATCACATGTTGTTATGTGTACTTTAAGACTATCCCAACGTGACTCTGATAAGGGTTTCCATACATGTGGTGATTGGGTGCATTTTGAAACTTGTGAATTAATGCAAGTGATATAAATGGAATTTGTCCATCCATTAGAGATATATATTGATCACTTGATAACTAAGAGTATGAAATGCATGGCAATTCTCATAATATTTGATATGGAGCTCACACGATCTTAATAGTTTGGTCTTGTTCATGAAAGATAGATTGGATGCTAAGACATGAAGTCACTACAATGGTGATATGATAGTGATAATCAACTCTTAAATATGACAGTGGTGTTGTGGTCTTTGATACGAAGTCATTACAATGGTGATATGACAATCGTCATGCTTTGACACTACCTAGAATGATCTTGGAGAAGGTTGTCATAAAGGTAGTGAGTAGGTGAAATGAGCATCATGCCATGTATTATGAGTGATGTAGAATGAATTTGTGCCTTCCATATAAAGGGAGCGATATCCAAGGTCTCTTGATAAATGATACTAGAGAAACATGGGTCATGCTCATATAAGTCAGTACATGATACTGAACTCATATGTATCTTGCTAGTCTACTTGAAGATCAAGGAACTTAGATAGAAAGTTACAAGGTTGATGTGTCCATGCCTCTCTAATTCAATCTGGATATTTGTGACAAAAGGATAATACAACATGGTAACACTCGTCGTTGTTGGTTTAGTATTGTCCGACTAATCCTACTACTTTGGTAGCAATGGTGTGTAGCTGGACACCGCTCGTTGCTTATCATAGTTACTTATTTCATGCTTCATTCAAGTCACAAAAACCCAAAAATACCCCATTACTTAAAGTCAAGAAAACATGGGTTTTTGATATAGCTCTTTTCTAACATGATAATCTGTAGAAGTAAACTAACAAAATGAATTATTTTCAAGTGAATATGGAAGAAATTAAAAGAAACACAATTGGCATGTAATGACTCATTTATGGGTAATCTAGGGTTTCAGATAAACTCATATATGTTTCCTTATAAATAATCACGTCCTACTATAGTTCTGTCCAGAAACTCTAAAATTGAATTTGATGGAATCTTTGAATCTCATCATTGAGTTCACACATTGCCTCTTATGGTGTATCATGTCTCCAAAATACTTCAACAACATAAATCTTGTGTCTTTGTAGCTCATGGAATCCATCTATATTCCCTTCATGCATATCCTTGATCATTGCCTAATATGCTCATACTTGTCTAATCTTCTACCTAACACTGGATTCACACTAAGACTAAAGTTTTACATATAATCCATAAATACATGAGTACATTTTACTCTATAGGAGGGCAAATGACTTTTTTAAAGGGTAGTCAACTTCTTGGTTGGAACTTGCAAATAGTCAGATTAAGCATTTTGAACTGTATATAAAGATCCTAATTTACTCTACATATGTATTATGAGTCAAGACTAATCACTTGACTTCAATATGTTATAAATATTATATTAATTTCAAATCCTCTTTCCTTGATCAACTTTTTCCATCTCATTTGCTAGATCTTAGTATAACACCTCATAGAATCAATATTAACTATAATTTTACACGTACACACCAACATTATTTGATCATAGTTAGGTCTTTCACTATCAACATACATTTTGTATATGTGATATACATACTACTTCATAATGCAAGTAAAAAATTGTGAAGAGATATTATTCTTGAGCTAGGGTTTCTATGTAAGTTGAAGATGGTACATGATGGGCTCACTATCAAGCAAATTGGTGTTGGTTGTATGTCCTGAGAAACATCATGTTATGATTGTAATAGGGATAAATGTGTATGATTTGATTATTAATAAAGGTAATTTCACTTTTTATGCTTGTTCTGGTATTCGGGCAATGAATAATTGTAGTAATGTCCTAAGGATGTTTTGACTCAATGACATATGGTTTAGTTGAGGACATGAACATGAGATCGTATGTTTATATAGAGTACTTATGCTTGTCATATCCCTAGTTTGTTTATATCAAACTCAAACCTAATATCTTATCCTATTCCCTACTATTAGGAGGATAGTATGTTTGGTTCTTTAGATTTGACCAAACAAGGATAAAGTTACCCGTAATGTACATTGTTAATGCATAAAACATGAGTAACTTAATGGCAACTGATAATATGTAGGCCTCAAATAAATATAAAATATTAAGTGACATATCAATGTAATAATATGTATATGTGGTAAAATATGAATAAGTTTATGAAATATGTCACATAGGCTTCCTTTGCTGACTAACGTTTACACAATGGATAAGATACGTTTAATAAGAGGAATATTGTTCTTAATAGATGAATATGCATAATAATTTGAATTTCCATGTCCATAAATATGAATAACGTTCCATTATATAAATAAATATTGGAATAGTGGACTTGAAAGATTAAATGAGTAAAATATAGAAATCCGTGCACAATAATAAAAGACAACTTCTTAGTCAACAATATGAAGATAATAGGAAACGATTTAATAAAAGTTGACAATTATGATGTAATATTGTAATACATATAATGGTGATGATTTTAAATCTAATTATATTAGAAATCATAAAAATGAAATCTCAAAAGTGAAATCTAATAGAATAATTGTGTTGACACAATATCATAATTAAGCCAAGAGTTGACGTCCTTCTAAGAGACCTTGGCATTGTATCACAATTAAACCCAACTAAAATACCACACCATAATGGAGCACCAAAATGAAGAAAATGCACCTGGTTTGACATGGTATGATCCATAATGATTTTAACTAATGTTCTAACTTCCTTACAGGGAAATTCTCTTCAAACTATTAAATTTACACTAAAACCTAGTAACTTTCAAGTCTATTGAAAAGACACCATATTAGACATAGAATGGGAATCATTACAATAAGTAATTTATGAAAGTTAGGGGATGCGAAGATCATGTCAAGAATCAATTTTGTGAAAGATTGGACCCAAATTAGATAAATGTTTATTTTTTGGTTATTCTAAGGCAATCAAGGTCTATTACTTCTCTGTTACATCTGACTACAAGTGTTTCTTCCTAGAACTATTGTACTCCTTGGAAAATAATTCATATTTTAAGGAACTAATGGTTGGAAAATAGATTTTTAAGAAGTTTATGGCTAACAAAAAAACACAGAGACTATGGAGGTAGATGAGAAAGAAAGAGAATCACATGCTTTTGTGGAACTTCAATTTCCCCATGTAGCAAAATAAGGTCTAATAGGATCATCAACATCCATAGAGATTTGAATTTCTCATGAATGAATAAGATGATTTGTTGGTAATGGACGATGATGAGCAAACAACATACAAAAAGGCTGTCAAAGGACCAAATTCTAGTTAATTACTTGATGGCATGAGATCTAAGAGGACTCCACATATGCCAACAAAGTGTAGACTTTAGTGGATGTGCTTGAAGGGGTAAAACTCATATGGTGCGTACGAGTCTGCAAGAAGAAGATCGACATGGATGGTAATGTACAAATCTATAAAGGATGGTTGGTTGCAAAAGGTTTCAGACAAGTTTAAGGTGTTGAGTAAAACAAAACATTTCAACAGTTGCCATGGATAAATTCATTAGAATCTTGCTTGCCACTGCAACTTATTTTGATGATGAGATTTAACAAACAGACTTTAAACCATATTTTCTTTATGGGAATATTCTAGAGATGTGTACATGATGTAATATGGAGGTTTTATCTCTCTAATGAAGCCAATAATGTTTCTAAGATATAGAGGTCAATCTATGGATTGAAGCAAGCATATAGAAGCTGGAATCTTCATTTTGATATGATAGTCAAAGAGTTTGTCTTTATTAATAATGAAGATGAACATTGTGTGTACAAGAAGGTTAGTGAAAGAATAATTGTATTTCTCATGTTGTATTCAAATTACATACTATTGACGTGAAATGTCATATCTAATATAATTAGTTAAAAATTGGTTGGGAAATACATTCTCATTAAAAACATTTATATGATGCATCCTATACCATAGGAATCAATAACTATAGAGATTTTTTATAGAAGGCTTCTTGTCATAAGCCAGTGTACGAACATTGACAAGGTGCTGAAGCAATTCACGTGCATGATTTTGAGAGAGGTGACTTACCCATGTCTCATGGAATGGTCTCTCTAAATCCCAATGTTCCATCCCTTTGGTCATGATGAGTTGATATAATTCCATATGCATCTACAATCAGATCTATCATGTATGTAATGTTACATGCACACCTAAATGTCTCGTAAGGTTTGATCATGACAAGTTGATATAGTTCAAAACCTGATGAAGGTCATTTTATTATTGTGAAGAATATTTTTAAGTACTTGTGAAGAACAAAGAATCAATTTTTGATACGTGGGAAGAGGAATAGTTAGTTGTAAAGGGCTACATTGATGCAACCTTCCAAATCAATAAGGACAATTGACGATCACAATTAGGTTTTGTTTTTCCTAAATGACACAGATGTAAGTTGGAAGAGTTTGAAGCAAGAGATAATGGCTAATTTTACAACACAAACCAAGTGTGTTGGTGCATCCAGTGCAACAAAGAAAGTAATATGGATCAAGAAGTTTATTAGTAAATTTTGGGTAGTTCCTACCATTGAGCACACATTAGAATTTTGTAATGAGAACAATGGATCCATTGCATAGAGTAAGGAAACCACGACACATCAGTTCTGCAAGCACATAGGACAACAATTTAAACTCACACACGAGATCATATAGAGGAGATATAAAATATTGATAGAATGCCAACTGAAAATAGTGTTTTTAAACCCCTTGCCAAAAGCACCTTCATAGTGGAGCCATGATGGTCATGCTCGATCACTTGGAATATGATTCATAAGTTGTTGGACCTAGTATAAGTGTGATACTATTGGTTGTATGCCCTGAGAGCCATCATGTTGTGATTGTAATAGAGACACATTGTATATGATTAACATTATAAATAAAGGAAATTCCACTTATTATGATAAGACTAATGTGTATGATGGGTGATGATTGTGTCTCTTTAGCATGAATTAGATATCAAATCAGATACATGGGTACTTCTTTGATAATAGGTTGTATTGGACAGACCCACTTTGAAAATGACACATGAAGTTGTGTCATAGCAAGTCAGAGTCATATCTCAACGTGACTGTGGTGATTGTGATCGTCATACCTAAAATCACTACAATAATCACATGCTGTTATGTGTACTTAGTCACCAACTCATCATGAATCTTAATAAAGGTTGATATAAATGTGGTGATTGGTTGCCCTTTTATACTTGTGGGTTGTTGTGAGCGATGCACGTGGAATTTTCTCCTCCATTGGAGTGATACCCTAAATGGTTGATAAGTTAGACTATGCAATGCTTGGACATTTTCATGTGAGTTAATATATGCTATTGATCTCAATAGTATGGTCTAATTCAAGAACATAGATTGAATGTTAAGTGGATAAGAACTCCATGCCTTTGTTTCAATATGAATATCAGTGACAAAGGGATTATATAGTCATAAAAACATTGATCTCTTATACCTTTCATCGCCCTCAACTTATTCATATTAATTGGGTAGCAATGTTGTTGTTTCTAGATACCAATCTTTGCTTGTTAGGTTTTAAACATCATTGCCAATGTAATAAGGAACCCTCACCCACATGAGAATTCATAAGGAAATTGAAGTTCACAATCAATCATATGATTAGAATGGTCCGAAATCATGTACCCACTAGTTTTCTATCCAACTAGCTGATTGGGAAAGTCATTCGGTCAATTCTATGGTTTAGATCAATCTTTCATTTAAATGTCAAACATTTGATAGATCACCAATTTGAGAAACTGTCCAGTCGCACGACTGGGCATCCCAATCAGTTGACTGGATTAAAGTTAGGAAACAATAGGGAATATGTGGTCTTGTTGAATATGAAATCATAAATCTAAAATTTATCAAACAACAAATCAAATATTATCCATAAATTAATATATAAATTGCTCTAGTAATCACCATTATTCGAGTAAGCAAAGATCAATGTCTCACATAAAATTATCCTTTTTTAGTGTTTGAGGTGAAGGATATGAGAGTTCAATTGCTTGTTGTGTGTCTTTAAACCATTATATGTTTAGAAGTCTTAGCCCTCAATTTTTGTATTTAGTGAAAAATCTTGAGAGATTTTTCTATACATCACACATACCTATCATTACTTCACATGATCCTTCTATGCCTTTTTAAAGGGTGGAAGGGATATTCTTATCCTTTAAATATTAGACTCTAGTTTACTGAATGTTTAATGTATCTTATGAACTATACACATCTAGGCATTGCATTTGTTAAGTGTACATAAGTAGATACACAAGTTGTCAAGTAAAACGCATTGTGAATCTCTATAGAGGGTACTTACAAATATAAAGCAAACGACATCCATTGGGCCACATAATGGAAATTTTACTTATATATATATATATCAATGCAATATACATAGATCAAAAATCTATGATAACAAGGTATCTAGATACATGTTTCTTTTGGCTTGTGGTGTAGTGACATAGAAGTCTAAGAAATAAACTATTCTCTTTTCTACATCCTCTTTTGGGGCTGAGTTGTGTGCATTAGAAGAGACTAGGGTTTAGGAAAAATATCTTAAATGACTAGTCAACCTAGTAATGGTAAATAGTCATCTCATACAATACGAATTCATTGTTATAGAATTACAAGAATTACCAAACTAAGGAGTTCCAAATAAAAATATAAACAATGGTGATGTATCCAACTTTGACTAAAGTATGTAAGGGAACTAGTACAATGTTTTTGTTATTGTTGCTTATAATGGAACCAAGGACAATAATAAATCCTCTTGATAAAAAAATATTTATATCCTTAATTGAGAAAATTAGTTTGAGTATGGGATTAAGCCCATGGTATATTCACATATTGCATCGACCCAACCTAATTGACTGAAGAACACATAATTGATCTTTGATGTGGTAATATAAAGCTATCGAGTGAATTGACGGACTTGAATTTAATTAATTATAATGGATCTTTGATTGATCCATGGAAAATATAAGTGTCATGGAGTAATGCAAGTTAGAATCTTTTTTGAATGGGACCTAATATTAGGATATGATGTTACCAAATCCCAGAGATGCCCATTTAAGTAAATAATTTTGTGTGGTTGTGATAAGGGAATTCAACCATCAATAATGAAACAAGATAGGGATGCATGATTGGTATTGCAACATCCCCAAAGAACAATTATGTTGTTACTAATATGCACCTTTACACCCAAAGTTCCAGTTATATGCTGACTTAATTCCTTTAAGTCTAATGTTTGATAACTAGAGTATATGTTTGAACCGAAATACAAATTTGATAAGGAATGATATAAATATATCTTGTGAGGTAATTAGAGTATGTGTGACATTGATAGATTTACACCATTGACTAAAGTCTATTAGTATCATTAAAATAGCGTACTAGTGTGTGGTGTGCTAAAAGAGAGGAATTTTTCATTCCACATTACATACTCAAAGTTGGATCAACCCTTATATATGGTAAACCACTTGAATTTGTGCTCACACGACCAGAGGCGGTATCAAGACCATACACACATGTGCATAAATGGCACACCAGGTTGGGTTGGGGTCACCCCCTTGACTTGAATCACCGATCTTGGGTCTCAATAATTTTTTATTATACTACAAACTAAGTAAACAATGTTTTTCTATAATGGAAAATCTATGGAATTGAACACACTTTGTACCCCATTCACTAATACAAATACCACCTTTAGGAACATCTAAAATTTCCATATAATGTCAATCTGTACCGACACCTAAGTGGGTGACACTACACCTAAGGACCTTCTGCAACTATTTTATGGGAACGGTCAAATCGACGCCATAGTGTGAGCATAGGTTGCTCCGTAAATAAAAACCAGACTCGACTGACAACTCAAAGTGATAGTGTCATGGAATCTCTCTGTCTCATCAGTTCAAGGCAAGAAACTGACGCCATAGTCAGGTTGTGGCATTAGTTCCTAAACCACAAACTGACACCATTAGATGACAATTGTTGGTTTTCACAAAAAAATTAATGCCAAAGAGCGCATGACTGTACTACAAGTATGCCTATTCTAGGAAGAACGGTAGTTCCAGACAAAACGATGATTTTTTAGGCTGGGTAGTACTTCCATCGATTATTATCGAAAAACTGATGCCACATGTTATCTGTTGCGTCGGTTCGGTCACCAAAATTGACGTTGTACTTCCTTATACAGTAAAATTTTAACTGATAGGGTATTTGTGTAGCCATAGTTCTACAATGCCAATTCTTTTATAACAACAGATGCCACAAGTATTTTTTTAATAGTAGGTCTATATACTCATTGTCTGACTGTTCAACAAGATTTAGAACATACAGTTCATTATAAATGCGGGTTTCATCTTGTGTTCACCTTAATAACATGCCAACACACATGCAAAACTTACAATAACAAACACATACACACAATTCATCTGCCCACATTTCCATTCGTCAACTCCATTCTCTTCAACACAACTTCATTCTCATGCACACATACACAATTCAGAAAATAGAGATACAATATCACCCTTCTCCAATTCCATTCTAATGACATGTACAAATACAATTCTCATTGTATTTATTCATCTTCACATTCATTCAACGGCGAGTCGGGCAAACTTGCCCCGATCACCATATGTTTTTGCATCAATCTTGATTGTCTTTCCAACCAAGTCTCTGATACAAGCAAGTAGCATTGTCTGATAGAGAGAAACTGGAAGATCCTTCACACATAGCCACACCACAAGTTTTTGGGGGATCGACTCAGATGGCCTGAAGTTTGGTGACCATGATTGCAGTGACAGATAGTTGCAAAACACGGTCCAGGGACCTCCGATCATTGCTTTGATGAAAACTTCTTCATTGACCAGTTGAATAATGTCGTAACCCATCTCAAGATCAATCACCTTGAAGGAATCTATAGGATGCCATAGTATGGATAGACGGTTTATGAGTGTTTGGAAGATGATGTTTCCACCAATTAACTTGACAATAACTGTGTGTCGCCATGGCTCAAGCAGGGGTGGTAGCGACGTGGGGATAATGGTGAGGGTCGAAAGGGCTCCACTGCAATCCACATGGATGTCGTCGGATGATAGTGTCCGGGGAGACTGTATTGAGCAGATCTGATACTTTGCGAACTGTCATGATGTCTTTGTAGGAACAGACGTTTGATGGTTCTGGTATATTGTTGCATGTTGTGTTGGTATTGTGGCCATCGATTACTTCATCAGGACTTGAAGACTTCTCTCCCGATTGTGTGTAGAAGGATCCACGACCTCTGCCTCCTCTTCCACTACTTCTTCCTCCGCAGCCACGATCGCCGCTGCCTAACCCTAGGCGGCCTCCCATTCTGTTTCCTCATACACATTTACTAATCCAATTAAATTTGTCACTTTAACTTATATGGCTATAAAAGAATTCAACAAGACTGGAGGAAAGGTGGATAAGAAAAAGAAATCATTAATTTGGAAGAATGGTTTGGTAGTTTTCTGACTCCAATGCATATGTATGCCAACTATGCTTACTTTTTATTTATTAATGTTTCACATAATTGTAAATTTATAGTGCCCTTATACAAGACAATGGTTGAGCATGTGGATACTATGTGATGTGGTATATGGAGCCGATTGTTAGATATGCCACACTAGACATTCATCGTATATAAAATGTAAAATATATAGTCTTCATCATCATAAGTAAATCGTCTCATTTGATAATATGAACAAAAAATCAAATGAAACTCTTGAATTATGTCATTCTCTTTACAGTTGGTTGACATGATAACGCCCTATACAAATTAAGATAGAAATGAGATACGGAAGAGTGGGCACATGCATTCATTAAGGAAGTAAACTTTATGATTGGGATAATATAAGAGTTTTCTAAACCTTGTTGTCATTTATTTTCATATACATGTGGTGTTTATGAATTTTAGAGGTTAATTGGATGTGAGTGAATGTAGGTTCATATATGTATGATGTGTGTAAAAAGAAAATATTAATTAAGTATTTCTTTATTAAGAAATAAATTGAAAATAATGATAAAATGTGGAAAATGAGTGGAAAAAGGTACATTATGTTAAAAAAGGAAGAACTTTGCACATGATTAGTCTAATTTAGAGTTTATGTGCGTAAATATGCTTGAAATTTGAAAAGGACATAAAGTTATCTTAATGACGTTATTTTGGATAATTCAAGCTGATATTAACCTATTGTTGATAAAAATGAAAATAGGATCTAAAAAGATGATCTTTTTATATAATTGGATTAATTTAGGGTTCCGTGCATGATTATGCATTAATGAGCTTAAAAACCCTAATTTAGGAGAATATGTCTTTTAATTGGTTTAATTGTTCAAATCCATGAATAAATGGGGATATGATGATCCTAAGTCAATTTGGGTATAAAGGACTATTAAAATGGATAGTTGAGCAATTAAGGTTCATATAAATGGAAAAGAGTATTTTAGGGTTTGTTGACCTAAAAGGGATAAAGTTTGAGAAATTAATCTTAGAAACCCTAATGAATATTAATGAAACCTTAATGTGGATTAGAAACCCTAGACAGTGAATCCAAGTCAATAAAGTAGATTCTTGATAAAGTGTGTAATAAATAGAGTACATATTCTTTTCAGGAATTATGTGATGATTAAATTACTTGCTTGGATCTGTTGATTGGCTTGATTGTATATACATGAAGTATATGTTGAATAATCTGCATGACTCATCAAATTAGGTATGTGGTTACGCTTATGAATAATCTCTCTAGTTTCACGGCGATTCCCGAAGTTTTAATCGACTGCTTGAAAATAAATGTTGAATGTTTATTTATTTCATGTAACTATAAAGTGACTATGATTATCACTATAAATGTGGGTATATAACTCACTAGATCCGGGTCCACCTCTATTGCTTTGAAAAGGCTAAGAAAAAAAAGGGGTAATCCTAAAGCAAGGTCTAGGTTACCGAGAGTTAGAAACTGGGCTACCTACGTGTAGTGCCATGAGACTCATTAGCCTGCCATGAGTTAAGGAGTGGGCTACTTAGGAGTAGTGCCATGTGACTCAACCCTAGAATTGGTTCACTTATAGGTGGATCATGAGAGGTTTAATGGGGACAACGTAGAGGATAGGGTACTCTTGGATCGTGGAGTTATATCTAAAATGTAATCTTGGTTGTTAAATGATTAATTGAATGATTACATTGTTACATGATTATTGTTTTCCCCACATACCAGATTCGGCTGACCGACATTTTTTTTGTCGGCGTTTTAGGTACAAGCCAAAAGGACAAACAATAAATCATCATATTGTGATATACATGAAGTTAAATACAAGGAGGATTAGTTAGAGTAGAATCCTTAAGTGGATAGAAGTTTAGAGATCCAAGTTTTCAAAAAGGTATGCAAAAATTTATTTTTTTACAACTTTTCAGTATAGTAGGTTAAAATTTGATAATTATTCTTGGTTAATTGCCAAACCTTTGATCCAAAAGATATGGGTGCGGCTTCGACCTCTCGGTCTCCCTTAATTGGGGGTTATCGGGAGGTGGGGTTGTAACATTTGGTATTAGAGCGTAGGTTCCTCAGTTAACCATTGATAATTATTAAATTTACAAACTCCATAGAACCCAAGGGAGTTATTAGAGGATTATCTGAAAGATGAAGTTGTCTAGAAAAGGATCACGCCTGGGGGCTTGCAATATTTTCCTCCACACCGCTAGTCAGAATACGATGACTCCCGGATCTGTGTGACTACCTGGCCAAAGTCTTAGGGTATGAATCAAAATAAGATACCTTTAGGACTTCTCATCTTATTCATCCCTTCTCATCACAAAATTCTGATAAGGACCTAAAGGATTAGGGATTTCTTTCTTCTCCTCACCCTCTTGAGGTATGGGTAAGGTTAATAATCCTCCACCAAATTAATGAAAGGCATGTAAATAAGATTTCATGGACATAAGATTAATAGATTAAGCGCAAAATAAATAATAGATACATGCTTAGGTCGTATGACATAAGTTGTCAGGTCCTCAGAAGAGACCTGAGGCAAGACCTTCTTGTCAGGAGGATAAGTTAGTCTTAGAAATGGAGATCTCCATTGCAAGTAGAGACCTGGCACATCCTATGAGGATGATGTTAACCCTAATCCTAAGTGAAGGTTAGAGAGAGATGAGTTGGACCAGGTGTTTGAAAGGACATGCCTTTGGGATTCCATATTTGACCTAGCACCTTTGGAAACCCAACCCTGGGAAGGTCATGCAAGGGATAGCTCCTTAGATAATGATGTTAGTGAAGGACCTTAGAAACCCTATGGGCTTGTGCAAGTAGGGTATAGCTGGCATCTAGGGCACATCATAGTGCTGCCAGTAGGATGAAACCCTGGATAAGGAATCATGATGGAGCATAAAGGGTTATGGATGATCTTGAGCAAATATAAATCTGAACCTAAGCTTTACCCATGTTGAGGATGCTTTTGAGGTTGATCCTTCACAAAGAGAGGACCTCTAATGGTGAGGTTAGTTGTAGGGTTAGCTCTAGAGAGAGCAGGAAACCCAGAAAGAAGGTTGGAAGCCTAAAACCCTGAAATATGAGGAATAATGGATGATAGTGGTTGCCTCATGATCGATCCCTGAAAGTTGATGATACCTTGGTTGCCTTTAGAGGGACCAAACCCTAGAGAAAAGATGAAGCTTCTGGTACCTATGTGCTTATGGTATAAGTGTTTACCTTCTGAGAAAGGAAGAAGATGTTCCGTATACCCTGAAGTGGATTTGTAATAGGTTATGAGGCCTTGTACCTTATGGTTTGTCCTTGAGGAGGATCCAACTCTAAGTGTTGCTCGAGTTGAAGGATGACAGAAAGTGCATGTGATGCCTTTTGCAAGCTTGATTCATGGTTAAGAGACAGAGCATGCAGTGGGACACCTACAAGTGAACCTAGGGTTCCTGACTTAAGAGGGGAAGTGGTATACCTAATGCTCATGATGAGAATTAAGTTGCCATAGTTTCGAGCATGGTACACCTCATGTATAAAGAAAAAGGGAAGCCCCTTAAGTTTAAGGTATGTTTGATGAACCCCTCACAACTAGGTTGATGATAAAGGAAGGTATGATCTTGATCAAACATCGAGGAAAGAGGATAAGTATGACCTAGCATGGTACAGTAGGTGATCTGCTTGTGCCTTAATAGCTTGCTAGGGTTAAGTAGGCTCGTGTGGATGTAAACCCTAGACCTAAGAGCTTTTGTGACCTTGTTGTCAAGAGGTAGTTTTCCTCCCATCCTGGGAGAGGGACCCCTTTGGTAGGGTGTATATCAGTTTTTTTGGTTTAAGGTAACCTGAAGAGGTCTCACATGATCTTGAGAAGCTAAGTGAAGAGTACATGGTATGATAATGAACCTGTAAACCCATAGATATCCATCTCTAATTTCATATGAATGTGTTACCAGGGAGGTAACCGGCATGGGGCTTGACCAAGGTAGGCAGGTTGCCATGATCCCTATGAAAGGATGGATGTCAGCCCATGTATACAGAAAGAGAGATGATGAAAACTTGGGTAAGGTTCTAAGTAAACATGTATTATAATGGAGAATCCTAAGTCTACCCTAGGGCCAGGTAGGGATAAGACCGATAAAAGTACGATTTGTCTAATTCCCCAGTTGCACATGACCATAGGGTCGGGAGGTAACATCTATCATTGTCTGAGGGCCATGGGTTAGGAGATTGATCACCTTCATGAACTCATGGGACCCAAAGGGCAGATGAGTAGGGCACTCTCTTGATGCATGGGGGAAGAGGGATGACCCCGAAAGAGTCAGTACCCTATAGACCTAGAGGGGATGACCGAGGATATAAACCTCAGTAGGCTCAAGACTAGTTTGATATCATGATGTCTGTGATGTAGAGACATATGTGGCATGTTGCAACTTAGATTTAAAGGGGTACTGGCAAGGTGGGATGTACCATCTCTACTCTTGGAATAGGAAGAACTCTGTATTTGGACTGCAGCCAAATGCTTATTTCCTCTTGTTATGGGGGTGAGAGATAGGACATTACACATGTCATACACCAAGGATAAGAGATGATTTAGGTTGGAACGTTGCCACAAGAAATGGGGATAGAGAAGATAACCTACCCTGGTAAAGTGAATGACACATGGATGGTTTGCAAACACTAAGAGGAATGAGGTAGTCACCTTATGAGGAAGTTTTTATCATGAGCTATGTAGAACTTACAAGTTATACTAGGTTGAGTTTTGATCACCATGATGATGAAATCAGAAAGTGTTCTCAATGAATTTAGACTTAGAGTTGAGACGAGATGATAAGTGGAATACATGGAAGTGTATGTCTTCAATGTTACCTAATACCTAAGGATGTGAAGTGGTAATGCATGCTCTGGTTGAGATACATATGACTTGTTTGACTAGATGCTATAAGAGGTTGTTTGGCTAACCCTAAGTTTGGAAAGGAGAGGTGTTTGGATAACACTCAAATGTAACAAGATACATTGAAAAGTTAAGGGTTGTTTGGTTAGCCAGTCTAGTCCTTGATGCAATGAAAGGATGATGGTAGAACCTCAGATGCACTTCTTTGGAAAATAAGGTGATGAAACCCCGAATAGAGTGGTTTGGGGTTTCAGAGGAATCAATCTTGAAGAATTATGATATAGGAAATCATGAATCAAGATCACCATACACCATGCAAAATGGTAATAGCACTTTGGATGCTTAAGATGAAGTTGCATATGGTTTATGGCAATGCAAGCCAAGAGGTAAGGGACGAATGCCAGTAACCCAGTGTATCGATATAGAGGACAAAAGAGTCCCTGAGAGGAAATGGGATTTCATCACTATGGATGTTGTGATAGGTCTCCCCTAGACCAAGGGAGGTCGAGATGCAATATGGGTTATGGTAGATTGCCTTACCTAGATGACATAAGAAAGAAAGAGTACTGTCAAGGGACAGATCGAGTTGAACTACATATGAGAGAGATGGTTCAACTACACTATGATGCGAGTTCAAAAGTTCATGAGTATGACTTAAAGGTTCACTTCCATAAGGTGAAAAGTAGGTGCATGAAGAACACGATGATAGTACAGTTTATCACTCTAACTAATGGTTAGTATGATCCAGACTAAAGGGGTCTGACGAGAGCACATGCGCTTGTTCATGGTGATATATAGAGACAGTTCTTGTCCTATGAAAGATGTGTCAATGACCACCATAGCCAGTATCGGGTTTTATAAGAAGCTCTGTAAGGGAGGTTGTGTCGGTCACCACTTCAGTAAGGTGATGTTGGTGAAAGGACCACATGATGGTTAGAAAAGGGACCACAGTGCATGTAGATGAAGTCACTTTGATTGTGCAAGGGCTGAAAGGAGCCTAGAGACGACGAGAGTCATGAGCAGATGCAAAAGTAGACTAACATGCAGTTCGCTGTGGGAGGATATGTGACATGAAAATCCGACCCTTCTAAGTTATAACTAAGAGAGTTGAGTCCCTGATACATGGGTCCATTTGAGATGGATTGGTGGATAAGGTTATGGTTGACTTTACCCCTCAAGATAAAGTAATGTGTGATGAAGGTGTCTGATTTAGAGCACTATGTGAGGTACCCCGACCATGTGCTGAGCAATGAACCTAGTGAGCCCCAAGGGAGGCTGAAATGGCCTGAGTCCACCTGTGCACTTTATAGATGCCAGGATGAAAGAACTTAGAGAAAATAATATGTGATGATAAAGGTTCTTTGAAAATGCCATGAGTATGACAAAGCCACATAGGGGCCAATGATGGACATGGAAAAGTCTTAACCTGAATTGTTTGTTTGCTTGATAGAATTTTGAGGACAAAATTCCTATAAGAGGGGAAGGATGTTACAACCCCAAATTTTGGGTTCATTTGGTGAGAAATGCAATTTCTCATATTAAAGATATTTAAACAAATAATGATATAATTTTCTTCAAATAAATGGATTTCGTTTACAATAGCCTTGATGATTATTTTGTGGGCTTTATTGGCTATTGGGCCAAAATAACAAGAAAATTCAATTAATAAATGAATAATTGGATTTTGAGAAAAGAATAATGTGGAAACCTCAAGAAGGAAAATCCAAAGAGGATTTCGTGCCTCTTGGGTTCCTTGGGTACCAAGGAGTCCAAGGTTGCAAAAAGAAAGCAATAAGAAAAGAAAATATTAATTAAGTATTTCTTTATTAAGAAATAAATTGAAAATAATGATAAAATGTGTAAAATGAGTGGAAAAAGGTACATTATGTTAAAAAAGGAAGAACTTTTCACATGATTAGTCTAATTTAGAGTTTATGTGCGTAAATATAATTGAAATTTGAAAAGGACATAAAGTTATCTTAATGACGTTATTTTGGATAATTCAAGCTGAGATTAACCTATTGTTGATAAAAATGAAAATATGATATAAAAAGATGATCTTTTCACATAATTGGCTTAATTTAGGGTTCCGTGCATGATTATGCATTAATGAGCTTAAAAACCCTAATTTAGGAGAATATGTCTTTTAATTGGTTTAATTGTTCAAATCCATGAATAAATGGGGATATGATGATCCTAAGTCAATTTGGGTATAAAGGACTATTAAAATGGATAGTTGAGTAATTAAGGTTCATATAAATGGAAAATAGTATTTTAGGGTTTGTTGACCTAAAAGGGATAAAGTTTGAGAAATTAATCTTAGAAACCCTAATGAATATTAATGAAACCTTAATGTGGATTAGAAACCCTAGAAAGTGAATCCAAGTCAATAAAGTAGATTCTTGATAAAGTGTGTAATAAATAGAGTACATATTCTTTTCAGGAATTATGTGATGATTAAATTACTTGCTTGGATCTGTTGATTGGCTTGATTGTATATACATGAAGTATATGTTGAATAATCTGCATGACTCATCAAATCAGGTATGTGGTTACGCTTATGAATAATCGCTCTAGTTTCACGGCGATTCCCGAAGTTTTAATCGATTGCTTGAAAATAACTGTTGGATGTTTATTTATTTCATACAACTATAAAGTGACTATGATTATCACTATAAATGTGCGTATATAACTGACTAGATCCGGGTCCACCTCTATTGCTTTGAAAAGGCTAAGAAAAAAAGGGGTAATCCTATAGCAAGGTCTAGGTTACCGAGAGTTAGAAACTAGGCTACCTACGTAGTGCCATGAGACTAATTAGCCTGCCATGAGTTAAGGAGTGGGCTACTTACGAGTAGTGCCATGTGACTCAACCCTAGAAATTGGTTCACTTATAGGTGGATCATGAGGGGTTTAATGGGGACAATGTAGATGATAGGGTACTCTTGGATCGCGGAGTTATATCTAAAATGTAATCTTGGTTGTTAAATGATTAATTGAATGATTACATTGTTAACATATTTACATGATTATTGTTTTCCCCACATACCAGCTTTGGCTGACCGACGTTTTGTTTGTCGGCATTTTAGGTACAAGCCAAAAGGACAAACAGTAAATCGTCATATTGTGAAATACATGAAGTTAAATACAAGGAGGATTAGTTAGAGTAGAATCCTTAAGTGGATAGAAGTTTAGAGATCCAAGTTTTCAAAAAGGTATGAAAAAAATTATTTTGTTACAACTTTTCATTATAGTAGGTTGAAATTTGATAATTATTCTTGGTTAATTTCCGAACCTTTGATCCGAAAGATATGGGTGCGGCTTCGACCTCTCGGTCTCCCTTAATTGGGGGTTATCGGGAGGTGGGGTCGTAACACCTAGAGTTCTCCGGAACCAAGCAACATCTTAATTTCAATGAGCAGACCCAAGACATGGATGTTGTGGATCTAGGCCCAAAGGAGTCAGCTGGAGCAATTGAAGAAGTAGAGGATGGCCCGGTAAAAGGTCTCCTCATTGCTATTCAATAAACCCCCTCTCACCACATCCATTTAATGGTAAACATCATCTGCTGGAATGTCCAAGGAGCTTGCTCTAAGGATAAAATACGTCTTCTTAAAAAATATAAACAACAATACAGGTTATCCATTTTAGTTTTGATTGAAACTAGATGTAGTGGCAACTCTGCTGACAACATGGTTAGGAAAATCGATTTCCCTTCTTCTCATCGGGTGGAGGCACTAGATTTTTTTGGGGAATTTGGATCCTTTGGGATGATGCTAGATGTCATGTGGACATCCTCTACAATCATAGACAATTTGTGCATTACAGAATAAATCATGCATGGTGTGCTACTTTTGTGTATGGAAGTCCCTCTCCATCGAAAAGGAAGCTCCTATGGACACGGCTTGTGGATATCTCCAATTCAATCAACAAAGCCTGGGCTGTTCTTGGTGATTTCAATACTATGCTAGACATTTCTGAGAAGCAAGGAGGGAAACACTTTGACCGCCACAATAGCCGTCCTTCAACACAACTTTACAAAGCACCGATCTAGTAGAGGTTAATATGTCTGACCATTTCTACACCTTTAAACGCCAACATTTCCTATAAAGACTTGACAGAGTTGTCTCTAATAATCTAGGGATTGTGTCTGAAGAAGTTTTCCAAGTTGCAGTCTTGCCTCGACTCCACTCTGACCACAACCCCATCCTAGTATCAACCTCAAATGAAAAAAAGCAGGTCCAACAGTTTTCTGAACCAAATCAAGTTGGATGATCAATAAAGATTTCAGTCGATCCATGATGCCCCATTAGGAAAAATCCAAATCCTTCACTGAAGTTTTGCTCCAATTCAAGCCATTGGTACTCAAGTGGGAGAAGAACAATCACAATAAGAAGCACAATATGAAAAGTCAATTACTTCCAAACTGTCTCTCTGTCAGGTAATCGATAATCATTATCCAAATATTAATAATGATCTTTTATCCATTAGCTTGCAAGAAAGACATTCTAGAATTCTTCTCACCTAGGAACTAGACTGGAAACAAAAATCACATATCAACTGGCACAAATGTGGAGATGGAAATACAAAATACTTCCATTCCAATGTTAAAGCTCGCCAACACTCTAAAATTCTTTTTAGACTACACGACAGTTCTGGAGTATGGGTTGAAGACAAGGGAGCCTTGCAACGGCTCATCCTGGACCATTTCTATATTCTCATGGCACAAAGAGACATCCTGCCTACTAGCATAGAACAAATCACTTCTTATATTGGCAACTTTAAAGCTTTATCTCCACGAGCATCCAACTTCATCGCTAGACTTACTGGGTACAAGAAAATCAATAGAGTGGCTTTCCTCATGTCGTCGTCTAAGGTGCCTGGTCCAAACATAGTTCACAATGAGTTTATACAATCTCAATGGTTGAACATTGCCCCCTCCATAGTGCTAACAGTGCAGCAAGCCTTCAACAGTGGGAAAGTCGACGATGAGCTTGCTAAATCTCATATGATTCTTATCCCTAAAACAAAGCAACCTCAACACTGCTTGGATTTGCGACCTATATCTTTTAACAACTCATGCTTCAAGCTCATCTCAAAAATTCTGGTGGAACGCATTGAACCTCATCTCCCAGAATGGATCTCTGAGAATTAGTCCAGTTTCATCCCTAGTTGACGAATAAGAGACAACATTCTGCTGGTACATGTAGTAATACATTCTATGAAGCTCAAGAAAAGTGGTAAGAAATGGGTTAGTACCAAGTTAGACCTATCCAAAGCTTTCAAACGTATGGATTGGTGCTTCATACATGACTGTAATGACCCCACCTCCCGGTAACCCCCAATTAAGGGAGACCAAGAGGTCAGAGCCGTTATCCCAATTTCCCAGATCAAAGGTTCGACAAATAATCAATAAAAATTATAAAAATCTACCAAGACTATACTGAAAGTTGGAATAAAATAAAATTTTGCATACCTTTTTCAAAAACTTGGATATCTACTTCTATCCACAATTGGACTCTATTCTAACTAATCCTCCTTGCACTTTATTTCTTAATCACAATATGCCACTTTACTATTTTTCCTTTTTAATTTGTTCCTAAAACGCCAACAAGAAAAATGTCGGTCATCATAAATGAATATGTCGGTATGTGGGGACAACCAAAATTTCACAAATATGGCTACCAATCTAAATATAACAATCAACTTAATTAACAAGCCAATTTATGCTTTCAAGGTGACATTCTCCACTACTTTTACCCTAACCCTGGAATACCCTCTTTAGGGTTTCTCTTTTGCCATTGACTTAAGGCCACCTTCTCAATCCTAAGCTTGGTGCCTGGGGTCACCTCTCATGGTGCCCATTAGTCATGCAACAAAGACCACCTTTTCAATCCCGAGCTTGGTGTTTGGGATCACCACTCATGGTACCCATGTGTCTTCCCTCCTAGGCTTGACCTTTTTGCATCATCCATCAAGGTGGCATGTAGGTGCGAGAGTACACACTTCTATTATAATTGTGATAATCATAGCAACTTTATGATTTGCAAGTATGAACATCCAAACTGATAGGTTGCATTCAATGTGATTAATCATCTGAAAAACCTTTGGGAAACTAATGTGATTAACCATAATTAACCACATACTTGATCCAGATCAACTTGATGTCCATGAAATAATGATAAAGAACAATCAAACAAGCAATAAAAATATCCTAAAATTAATGCATACATCTAAGTGTTATAGTTATCCAAAACATTCTCAAAATACACTTGGATTCCATCTTAGGCTTTCTAGGCCACTTTAGAGTTTTATTAGGGTTTTAACCTCCATAATACTTTTATCACATTTAATGCTCTCTTAGTTCACAAGCCATAATTTCAACATCATAAGCCCAATTATCATATTCGATTTCTTTCAAATTAACAACTCATATTTCCTTATAGTTCAATTCATATATGAACTCTATTTATCACTAATTTCACATTAATCCATTAGAAAACCCTAATTACTAAATTAAGGGTATTCATCCACAATTAGGAACTTTTATACTCAAAATATCTTAGAATCATCATATCTCACCTTTATACAAGAATTTGACCAATTAAAGCCATTAAGAAACATAATTACTAACATTAAGGTTTCAAGGCCCATTAAAGCTTATTTATGTACATGGAACCCTAAATTAATCGAATTACACATAAAGTTCATCCTTTTATATCTAATGCGTCTTTTTATAATCAAAAGGTTAATATCAACTTTAATCATCCATATAACCCTTCTCAATACATTAAACATCAAAGATTAGGATTTTTCATTAATTAAACCTTTTAAAGATATCATCTTTACAAACTTTTTGAATTGCAAGCAGATTTAAACATCAATTACATTTTCATTACATTCCTTGAATTTCTCTGATAAAAAATCACTACTTATTTGTATTTTTCGGCCAAAGGAGTGATTTTTAACAATTTATACAAGAATCCATCTTTTTTTTGAATATTGGGCAGAGAGACGAGTTAGCTGGGCTTTTTCAGAAAAGTGAAGCCCGTCGGATCACCGGTCTTCATTGACTATGTGAGATCCTATGGTCCCTGGCATGCACATACACTCATGGGCTTTAGAAATGCAGAGTGCTTCCTGGCCGTTGATCCCTCTCTTGCTCCAGCATGGATCCCAATCGAACGACAACTGCTTCTCCTCTTTGCCCGATCCAACAACAACTCTTGCAGTAGCGCCGCAGCTGAGATCTCGTCGGAGCAACAACAAATCATCGATCCATGGCACAAGAGGATAAGGGAAAGAGCCAGTCGAGTTCGTGAGGGTCTGCCCAAGTTGAGGGGGGTCCTATTTATAGGATCTAGGGCTCTTTTAGGGTTTCCCAAACTCATCGCCACCCTTGCTCTTTGCCCAATTGGGTGTTTATTTTAGAACCCTCAAGGTACCCTAAAAATAGGGTTGTTCGTGTGCGAAATCACCTCACAAAGACCCTCATGGTCTTGGATTCTTTGCTGGTGAGTCAGGATGTGAGGAATTTGCATTGGGAAATCCTAGTTTCCCCCTTGCTTTCCTTCTTTGACTCAAGGTGGGTGATGTATAACCACCCTTGGATCCGTGATCCTCTGGACCACGCAGGGCATCAATGGCTGACATTGCTCCCCTATTTCTTATTTCTTTTAAAACAATGGAAAAAGGGTATTTAACAATGGAATCTTGTGAAAATCACATCTCTCTCCTCGTTTATTATTTTTCACTCAAATTTCAGAGGAAACACTATCTTGGCATTATCTACTAGTGTATTAAATTTGAAACCCAAATTCCAAAGAAAAAGGGTGTCCCCTTCATATGCAAGTTATTTATTAATAAAACCAAATTAACTGATATTTCCTCTTTCTTTTGCCATTATCTTATCATCTTGGATTCCTTGGACCTCAAGAAACCCTAAAGGAACGAAATCCCATCTTGGGGAAATATTCCTTTTTCCTTTTATCTTACACTACTACAGAAATGGCTTATAAAGTCAGTTTGTAGGGTGTCAGTTGTATACAAAAACCGACACATAAACACTAATGTGTCGGTTTTTAACAGAAACCGACATCCAACCCATGAAGGTCGACCAAACACGGGTACCGCTTTTATTGAGTGTCGGTTAATTAATAAACAACCGACACATAAACTCAACCGCCAAACCCAAAATTCCAGCGAAAAAAATTGGCTCCAAAATTTGACATATGTTGTCGGTTCTTTAATAAATAACCGACGACTAAAGGGTATGCGCGAGACAGGAATAGTTGTCGGTTGTCTTTTATTTATAAACCGATGACTATAATCTAGTATAGTTGTCGGTTTTTAGCAAAAAACCGACATTGTTGGATTAGTTGTCGGTTTTTTTAAAATAACCGACACATATTGTCAACTTAATAGCTCACCCTGCCCGAACGATTCTTCCC